>OY288281.1:76305062-78705062 GCA_958450335.1 Hibiscus tridactylites
GAAGAAGAAGAAGAAGAAGAAGAAGAAGAAGAAGAAGAAGAAGAAGAAGAAGAAGAAGAAGAAGAAGAAGAAGAAGAAGAAGAAGAAGAAGAAGAAGAAGAAGAAGAAGAAGAAGAAGAAGAAGAAGAAGAAGAAGAAGAAGAAGAAGAAGAAGAAGAAGAAGAAGAAGAAGAAGAAGAAGAAGAAGAAGAAGAAGAAGAAGAAGAAGAAGAAGAAGAAGAAGAAGAAGAAGAAGAAGAAGAAGAAGAAGAAGAAGAAGAAGAAGAAGAAGAAGAAGAAGAAGAAGAAGAAGAAGAAGAAGGAGGGTGAATGGAAGTGGGGAGAGGTAAAGGAGAGAGCCTGGCAGTAGAGAAAGATGAAGCAAGGAAGCCCGAGGGAGGCCTTGGAGAGCTTCGAAACAGAGACCGAAATACAATTCCACCATTGCTCATTGCTCTGTTTTACCGTCTCCCTCTTCGGCTGCTTTCCACTTTATAAACCAACGACTTTCAGCAGCTATGTTTCACTCTCTTTCACTTTGCGTTGCTCTGTTTATGCTTCTGTATTGTTTCTGGATTTCTTTAGCTTCACTGGGAATTTCGTATTTAAACTTAGGCTTAAACGTCAAATAGGTGCCCAAACTATACCCTTTTTTCCAGTTAGGTGTCTAACGTTTGTTTCGGGCCACCTAGGTGCCTAACGTTTCATTCCGTAACCCATTTAAGGTTTTAGCCGTGACGGACGTTAAAATTTTCCGTTATCCAATCATAAAGCGACACGTGGCACAATTTTAATTTTTCTGATATTAACTAAAATAAGAAAAACAAAATAAATTAATTAAAACTAAAAATAACCATGGTTAAATCCCCTTAAACCCATAAACCCATGTTCTTTCTTTTCCCTCTTCCCCGTCAAACAGTCCCCCCCCCCCTTCGGTTTAAACTGAGTTTCCGACTGAGTTCTTGAGCATCGAAAGGCTTGACTCTCCGGCGGTGTTGTTGAAAGAAGACAGAGTCGTCGGGGGACGAGGAAAAGGGATTATTGGCCATTACGGTCCTCTTTTGGGGCGTCGAAAAATGGGTATTGGAGTTGGAGAAAGATGGTTCAATAGGCGTTTCCGGGATTTGGATGGTGAGATGATGCTCGTTTCCATTGAATCGATGGTGGTCAAAGGAAGAGATTAGCGGCGGAGGAGTGGTTGTTTGGTCGGAATCGGAAGAGATGCAATCGCCGCTTGCTTTTCCGATCGCTTGATGTTTCCCGAACTTCTTTTTCCAGAAATTTCACATCTCTCCGTTAATCAGCACCCACAAAAATTTGGGTTTCACACTCTACTCTACCCTGCAAGAATTAAGTGTAGAAGCAGAAACAAAGAAAACCCAGAAACCAAATGTGAAAAGGAAGCTACCATGTTAACTCGGTTCATCATCTTCAAGATCCCGTTACTTTCCCTTTCAAGTGGTCATGGCACGATGTATCTATTAAGGTTCAAAACATGAGGCACCAATATTTATGGGTGAAGCATAAGATTAGGATTTTCAAAGATGAGTTCAATTGGAAAGAAGGTGAGAATCACTGGAAAATTTCTTGAAGTACAAAAAGATTTTTGGTGATATGCAACTTGAAGTTAAAGGGAAGAAAGACAGTGAAAGCAATGATAATGGCAGTGATTTGTTTGAGGATTATTGTGACTTGGGGGTTTGCAATTGATAGTGAGGATTTTGAGGAGGAAGAGGAAGATGACGGTGTCGATGGGGGGCGGTTTGATGGGGGGAAGAAGAATGGGTTAATTTAACCCAGGGTTATTTTCATTTTTAATTAATTAAATTTTTTTTATTTTGGTTAATATCAGAAAATTAAAAATGTGCCACGTGTCGCTTTATGATTGGATAACGGAAAATTTTAACGTCCGTCACGGCTGAAACCTTAAATGGGTTACGGAATGAAACGTTAGGCACCTAGGTGGCCCGAAACAAACGTTAGGCACCTAACTGGAAAAAAGGGTATAGTTTGGGCACCTATTTGACGTTTAAGCCTTAAACTTGGTGTAAACTATACAGATGACCACTGAACTATAAATTTGGTGTCAAAATAACCACTATATTATTTTTTGCCGCAAATACACAACATAACTATTTAAATGATTTTATTTTAGCCACACGCCGTTAAAAAATTGGTATAATTACACATTTGGTCCTCTATATTTATACAATATATCAATTTAGTCCTAATTTTAATCTAATAAAATAAATTAATTATTCAATAAGATGGTAACACGTGTCAACCCTGATTGGAGTAAAAAAAATGAAAACTAAAGAACTGCCCTTGCTAAGAATCAAACCTGGGACCTTGGGTGTAGCGCACGCGAGTTTGCTACTAAGCCAAGCATATACTTATGATATGCAATACTAATAATAATATATGTGTTATACATATGAAAAAAAAACAAACAGATATATAATTCTGAGATCTAAACATATGCATCAAACTTGGAAGTACGCTAGCAGCAACTTTACAAAGGTATAGGCAAGTGCACAATTTTTATGTCCATATGATAACGCCTGTGTTAGAGAATTTATAATGGAAGGTAAAGTAGTAGGAACAGACTATCGGTAACTCCTATGCATTCTAGACATTTATCCCATCCATAAATATGTCGTTAATAAGACATAACATGGTTTATTAATGCAGCTGTGCTACCTGAGCATCTGGGGATATCCCAGATTGCTATTGATGTAGGTGTACATCTAGGATCACATATTGCTCTGTTATCTTCATGATGCACATTCATGGCTAGCATCCATGATCCAATAGTGACATCCTCATTGTTGAACATCCTCAAACTGAAAGGTCGAACAAAATGTGTAGAATAGAATAAGCATACAAATAAAACCAATAATATAGTTCGATTTCATATTCTATGGCGTTGGTAGCATTAAACAGGATATGGCAACGATATAAGAATGCAAAAAAGGCGATACTTAAAGCTATATGCTAGCAACATGCACAGACATTTTGATTGGACCGAAAGGTGAAAGATGAGAATATAGAGGGAAGTATAAGGGATGCTTATTGAAATTTGGGGGTTAGAGGAAGAGATGCTTGTTATTATTCTAGGTGTTGTCACTACTGCTATAAACTGCTTTGCAGCTCGGTGAAGCTTGTTTGCTTTGCAGCTCGGAGAAAGAAAGGTCTTCAAAATTTCCGACTATCATAAGATATTAATTTCAACTGATGTCTGATATAAATGAAAACTGAAGCCAGATTTTGTAAGGAGTTGCAGAAATGAAAGGTATGAATAAAATGAGCTATAAGCACAAGTACATGCATTATTTTAAAGGGTAAAATACAAAAATAATGACTCAACTTTTGCCTCTCTCCTATTTTACTCACTCATCTTTAAATTGAGTCGATTTAATGACTCAACTTTTAACATTGAGTTTTTATCATCACCCAACCGTTATATTATGGATGTCGTTAATGACGTGGCATTTTTATTGATTTGGCCGCCACGTAAGGGTTGAATCAGTTGGATCTGGCCAAGGCTGCTCAGTTTCATAATGATATCCTGACCTTGTGTGAAGAATATGATCTTGGCGGTATCGATATGGTGGACGAGGAAATCAATGCGGTAAAAGAGATAGGGAGAAAATTAAGAAGTGAAGCAATGAAAGTTTTGGAAAAGGGATGGAAGGGTTGAATCAGGCTGAAGTGGGGACTGGGTTGCAAGTGTTTTACAATCTTGGGGAGTTGAGAGGGATGGTGGAGCAATTGGTGAATAAATATAAGGGAATGGGTGTGAAGAGTGTGAGTGTGGCGTTGGATATGAAGGCTATTTCAGCTGGTGGCGGCGGCGGATTTGGTCCTGGAGGTATTAGGGGGAGCGGAACGCCACAGATTGGAGGAAGCGAGAAGAAAAGACGGCCATATTTTCCGATCATCTAAACCATGCCTCTATTATCGACGGCCTTACAATTGCGCAACGAGCCGGAGGAATCGAACTTTTGGTGTATAAACACAACGACATGTCTCACCTCGATGCTCTCTTGTACGATTTCTTTTTCCTTTTCACAAATTTTCCTTTCGTTTGTATTGCTACTAGACAACAATGAATTGTTTTTTTTTGTTTTTTTTGTTAAATTTTCACAGAACAAACTGTAAAATGAAGAGAAAAGTGGTAGTGACAGATAGCTTGTTCAGTATGGATGGAGACTTTGCGCCCATGGTTCCGTCGCCGTTTTTGCCCCAAACAAATGCTCGATTGACTCTTCTTGTGCTACGCGAAATTAGTAAAGTTTTGCTGCTGATTGCAGAACGAGCTGAATATCTGGTATTTTGGCTTTCCTGTGTAAAATCTGTTTTTCTTCTTATTGAGCTGTAGAGTTATACATTATCATGCACCAAGTACATTATATCCTTAAATTGGGATCAGAGTAGGGGTGGACAATGGAGGTTACTGCCTCATAGCCCTTCCTAATTTGCCATGGTTTGTCTATATGAGTTTATGACTAACTTGTTAGTATTTCGTCCCTGCTGTGTCATTGTAAGCTTTTGGTATATTTGGGAAATCAGGTCGCAGTGTGGTCATAGGATGTTTTCTACAACATCATTTTGTAATTCATGACACAACTAAATGGGGTAACATTTAAATTTCATATCATCAAATAAACAAGTTTCACTAAAAGTTACAACACAATTCTATATTGTTATTTCTAAAATCTGAACTTTAGAAAGTCCAATGTGTTTATGTCGATAATGATTATGCAATTGTACAATGATCCATCTGGTGAGGCAACTGGTTGAAACAATTACCCTGTCCATTTTTTATTTTTCTGACTGTATGTCACATTTTTTGTCTTACAAGTATAAAATGCATTGTTTTGTGCGATAATTTGTTTCAAGGTATATCCTAGGCATTAAGTAGCATTTTAAGCCTATGACATTCTCTGATGATGTATTTGATCTTATCATGGACTTAATTTAGCTATTTAGTGAACAATTTAATCTCATTGTTGATTTCCGGAAGGTTTCCTTTTCTTGAAATCCTGAAAAGTCTTGCCAAATCTTATAGGAGTATATCAATGAGTACAACCATGCGTCATAAAGTACATAGTTTTTACATGCAAAACACACACATAAATGAAACACTAAGTTTTTTTCAACTTTGTTGAACTGGCAGATATCAACTGGTCCTGAAGCCCGCCAAGTATCTGGTCCTGTTACTACAGCTCAGCTCAAGAACTTTACATTATGTCAGCATCTACAAGAAATTTATACACGCGTAAGTTCTATGATCATGGGGCTTCCAACTATTGTTGCAGATGTATTGTCACCTTCACTTAGTGCAATATATGGTGTTGCTTGTGACTCTATAACATCCTTGTTCCAGGCTATGATCGATCGTCTTGAAGCTTGCATCTTGCAAATTCATGACCAAAACTTTTTTGCACTTGGCATGGATGCTGCCATGGACAACAATGCTTCACCTTACATGGAGGAGTTACAAAACTGCATTCTTAACTTTCGTCGTGAGTTCCTATCTAGGCTGTTGCCATCTTCAGCCAATGCTATAACTGCAGGAACATAAACCATATGCACGAGGCTTGTGAGGAGCATGGCTTCAAGGGTTTTAATTCTCTTTATCAGGCATGCTTCTCTTGTCAGACCCCTTTCAGAATCAGGGAAGCTGAGAATGGCCAGGGACATGGCTGAGTTGGAATTAGCTGTGGGCCAAAATTTGTTCCCATTTGAACAACTAGGTGCACCATACCGAGCTCTTCGAGCATTCTGACCATTAATCTTCTTGGAAACTGATTCAACCCTTCCATTCTCACGCTCTCAGTAATTCACCTTCTCCTTCCGTTGAATCGGGCCAGTTTGGTGGGTCTCGGTATGGTTCCCGCTTTGGTGGCGTTGATCATCAGGGATGCGAAGACGGGGATCGTGAAAGACGCCACGGCGGTGCTGGCGCAGATTGCGGGGTGTGAAGAGAGTGAAGAAGTGATGAGGAAGGCGGGTGGGATCAGGGTTTTGGGTGATTTGTTGGATGAAGGGACCAGAGCCAGTGAAAGAACAAGAAAAAAACGCAGTGGCGGCTCTTCTGAACAAGAAAAGGAGGAAAAAAGTTAGTGATATGTGTGCTTACGTGGCGGCCAAATCAATAAAAAATGCCACATCATTAACGGCATCCATAATATAACGGTTGGGTGATGATAAAAACCCAATGTTAAAAGTTGAGTCATTATTTTTGTATTTTACCCTATTTTAAATTGAAAACTCCTTGTGTCGTACAAATGAATCATGATATTAGGTCGATAAACAAATATCTAAAATCCAAGATAACTATGAGAAAACTCGATTTATTTGTCACGAGCTAAATTATGTGATGATAAACGTATTAAAAAAACTTAATCGTAATTAACATTTTTTAACCAATGAAATACAATCAAGCGCACTAAAGACTAAACACGAAATATATACTTCTATGGTCGGTTCACTACGTAGAATGATCAAGATTCAACAGTAACAAATAGCAATCCGAATCAAACTCAAAGCAAAGGCAAACATGTTATTCTTAGCAGCTGCCAATAAAGCCACCACCTCTGCAGAGAGAACATATATAGGACCATAAGCATGCAAGAAATACTCATTTCCAATAAGATGTCCTGATTTCTCATACCTAAAAATTTATACTAATAAATCCTCCAATAATTTTACATATTTCAAGGTAGAAAAATACGAATCACAAAAGAACAACATGAAGAGAAAAATATCATACTAAGTTTGATAGCGACCTTCTAAGTTTGATGCATATGTTTGGATCTCAGAATTATATAATCTGTTTGTTTTTTTCTTTCTCCATATGTATAACACACATATTATTATTAGTATTGCATATCACAAGTATTTGTTTGACTCAGTAGCAAACTCGCGTGTGCTACATCCCCAAGGTCCCAGGTTCGATTCCTACCAAAGGCAGTTCCTTGATTTTCATTTTCCTACTCCAATCAGGGTGACACGTGTCACCATCTTATTGAATAATTAATTTATTTTATTAGATTAAAATTAGGACTAAATTGATATATTGTATAAATATAGAGGACCAAATTCGTTTTTTAACGGCGTGTGACTAAAATGGAACCATTTAAATAGTTGTGTGCATTTGCAGCAAAAAATAATATAATGGTCATTTTGACACCAAACCCATAGTTCAGTGATCAGCTGTGTAGTTTACCCTTAAACTTATTAGGCCCCTCTGGGCTCTGGGTGTTTTTCACCCGTAAATAACATTAAACACCTGCAAATTGAGTGTAACGCTTAATAGAAAAAATAAGTGTTAAAACAATTCATGTTACTCACTTTTGATGCTTAAATAATTTTTAATTTAAAATAAGTGTATAATGTTTTTTCTATTATCAATTTAAGTGTCTAAAATTTTATGTCGTTATTGTTTTAAAATTTATCGGTTACTCAATTAATGTTTGAAAGAAATTGATTTTAATTTTTTTTAAAAACAAAAAACAAAATAATTTAAAAAATCTCAAAACCATAACCCAAATTCTACATAATTGTTGTCGATGTTGTCGTCGGTAGCTTTGTCAAACCTCACCACTACCGTAATCAGGTAAATGGTTTCATGCTCGAATTCAATTTTCACCGACGTTAGGCATACCGTCAGTCGACTTTTGACGACGAAAAAGTGAGAGGAATGTCATGGGGTTTTGACGACGAAAGTAGTAGGCACGCCGTCAACGACTGGTGATGGCAACAACTGAAATCGGGATTTAGGTGAGAATTTAGGGACTTGGGAAGTATTTTGAGAAATTTTGAATATTTTTTTTAAAAAATAAAATTGTTAAAAATAAAAAATAATTAAAATAAGGCTAAAATACCTAAATCATCACTCACTTTTCTCTGTGACCTATATTGGTCACTCAACTTTCAAAACGGTCAATTTTAGCACTAAACTTTAAATATTGACCTACTTTGGTCACTCCACCGTTAAATTAGTAACTCTGTTATGACATGTCTTATTTTATGCATGTAAAGCCCTGGGGTTAGGGTTTGGAAGTTCGGACTGAGACCCGAGAAATGTTTGTAAATTGAGTTTTGGGGTTCGGGTTGTCTTTAAATGAAAATAGTTTCATAAAAGAGTTTTAAAATGTTAATTGAGTTTTTAGGGATAAATAAAAATAAATTAAGGCAAGAGGAGATTTTTGATAAAAGAGAGTTTTTAAGATAAGAAGAAAATAAAATAGAATATTTCAAAAAAAAAAGATACCCACTTCCTATCTTCTTCCCTTCTCATTTTTCATTTCACTTCAAAAACTCCCAAAGCCAAGCCACCACCCATTTTCACCAATCTCCACCATTTTGAAGGTTTCAAAGAGGTAAACAATTTAGTTTTAACTCTTCTCTTCATTTAAATATTGCTTGTAGCATTTTCTTTCCAAAAGCTTAGTGATTTCTCAAGTTCTCTCATTTTGGGTAAAATGGGTTTTTGAAGGGTTTAAGCAATTTAGTGAAAACAATGATTTGGGTGAGTTTTAAATTATGTTTTGAGTACAAAATAAGGTTAAGATGACGGGTTTATCAAGAAATCCCGAAATAGAATAAATGGGTAAATTTTGAGTTGGGGAAATATGGATTTTTGGGTTGTTTATGGTTGGAAATGGTTCCTAAGGGGTTTGTGGATGTGTGTTGAATGTTTTGAAGCTTTTGAGTATGTTTTGGATGTTAAATTGATGAAGTTATGGCTGATTTTTGGTTAAAGTAGAAATATGATTGGTTTTGATTAGTTTCGGGTAGGAATCAGAAATGGTAGTTGTTGAATTGAGATATAGTTGATTTCAGTGGGTTTGATTGTTAAAAAGTATGTTAACTCTTTGTTTTGATTTGGGTAGAAGCAGCGGATAGAGATTTGGGTACTTCGGACGTGACACTCGGTGTTACGGAGGCTTGAAATCAGTGTTTCAGCAATTGTTGGGTTCTACCGGTGAGTGAAAATGTTTTGAGAGTTTAGGTTGAGCTTGAAAGGCCAACCTAAGCTCGAGAGTAAGTATTAAACGTTTACGTTTTACTTTACCGGAATTCTATGTTTTCAATCTTGTTATGCTTTGTTGATATGAGATGAATATGTGTATTTGATTAGTGAATGTGGTATTGTTATGTTGGTTTATATGACATTTGAGTATTGGAAAATATGAGAGTCTTACCGGGTATAATTGGTCGACCATAGGGTTAAAGTGCACTTGTAAAATTCGCGTGTGGCCCTAGTGATGTAAGATGCCATTAGGGAGGAGTACGGTGATGTAAGATGCCACCGGAAGCTTTATTGTTAGACCTTAGTGATGTAAGATGACATCGTGAGTCTTGTTGTTCTTATAGATTCGATGATGTGAGATGTCATCAAATCCAATCCGCGTATCTGAGTAATGTAACCATAATCGCCATAATATTCTTGTGCTGGAAGGTTGAATGTTATCTTGGTAGATGTTGAGAGTCATGCCTTGTTGTTATATGTTGTTACATTGCTTGATGTAAGATGCCAAACAAATGTAAGATTGTTGATAATCATGTTGATGGAATTCATGCTTGTGGTTTTGTTTTCAATTTATAAGTGATTTTATTAAAACTGCATTATTGTTGTTGTGGTTTTGAGCACCACTCACTAAGATTTATGCTTACACGCTCCTTTCCAACAATATAGATCGTTAGCGATCCGAGAAGCAAAGGAAGGCGAGGGAAAGGCTCTGGTGATCGTAGCTTAAGCTCAAGTGTGGATTTTAAGTTGTAATAATAATTTAGTAATGAGGATACTTGCTTTTTGGTTAGGGAGGTGGTTGTAAACTCCCATGTGTTTGACCATGTTGCTACATGTTTTAAATGTTGAGACTTGCTTTGGCTTTTGGTTTAATACCTTTTGTTTTGGCTTGTTGGTGTTTTGAGTTAAAGTGTTCCTTATGAGCTTTTAAGTTTGAGATCCATGCTTGTGTGTATGTATGTTTGAAACTTGTTCTTAGGGTGTCTTGCCTCTAGATTGTTTCTCAATATGTTGCTTTGCAGTTTGTGCTCTTTCGGGGTAAGTTTGGGAATGTTTGGGGATGCCAAATTGCATTTTCGGGCCAATCTGTGCCCAGGCGTTTCGAAACACCTGGTATGGTTTCAGAACGGCCAGGCCTTTGGGGCACCCGTATCGGAACGGGGGTGGTGCCCTTTTGGTACGTTTTGCCTCTAGAGGCTCCCGTTTCGAAACCAAGAGGAGCCATTTTGAAATAGCCTAGTTTTACTTTTTGCTGAGAGCTCGCGTTTCAAAACGGGCAACCCATGTTTCGAAACACAGGTAGTTAAAGTAGTTAAAAGGTATCTTTAAATGTTTCCAAATGTTACGTTTTAGTCCCTGATGCTTGTATGCTTCCTAAGTGAGTTTATATGTCTCGTTTGTGTTGGCTTTGCCTCGTGTGCTTGAAATATGACTAATAAACTATTTGGTAAGGTTAAATTTACCTTTTTGCCTTTGTTTTGGTATGTTTTTGCAAAATGGTCCTTCGTGACTGTTTGGCTCCAACTGGACATCCGGTTGATGTCTGATTGAGACGTTGTTCTTTTGCTGTAACCCTTAACACCATAGGACCGTTAAATTGTAGTTAGATAAGATAAATATTAATTTAGGGTTATTAATTAGAGGGAAATTCTTGGATTTTTCTCTGGTTATCCCTGTGTGACTCTTTTGATTCGGTTTTGTGACTAGACCGGGGCGATGGGGTTACATTTGGTGGTATCAGAGCCTCGGTTATGAGGTTCCCCAAGAAGGTAAATCAGATAAGTTGATTCTGTGTATGTTTGTCTGTTTTGCACGGTGTCTGTGAGCATGACCTTGTGTTTCTGTTGATGTTTGAAGGTTTGTTAATGTAGAGCATTTTGGTGTTCTCTATTTACAAGCGTAAGTGCACACTCCTGTCAAGTTATAGTATATAAGATATCGTCTCCTACAGGGATTGGACAGCTTGATTCGAACTGTTGCTCCTGCACAAGAAAAGTAAATGCATTAAGATGGTTGTTGAGAAGAAAAGTAAAATAAAAACACAAGTAATTAAAAAGAAAGTAATCAAACTGATAGAGAGAGCATGGTTATGCTGATGCTTAGTGTGAAAGTGCGTTGAATAGGTTAAGTTGTTTTGCGCTGCCACGATCTACTGCCTTGGCGGGTAATGGCGGATTGAGGCGGCGACAACTTTCACTGCCACGACGGTACTCTGCTCTTGCAACTTTCGTTGTCCTGGCAGGTGAGATGGAGAGAAGTCTCGGCGGCAAGTCTGACAGATACTCCAAGTTCGGCGAAGAATTTTGAAGTGATTCTACCTATGTCTAGGCTAGGATTCTGTTGCTTCATGATGTAGACAATACCTAACAATCTCAGCGTAAACCTAACACAGGCAGTCAACGTTTGCTTGCTCCTCTTAGCCGCTGAAATTCTAACTTATGTCTAAGCTGAATTAGTCAACACCTCGTCATGATGAGATCATGCTTAATTCTTTCATGAGTTTGACACTATCGTGCCCGAAAAATGGATTCTTCAAATGGACTTCTGGAACTAATTGAAGGAAGTGAAGCACATGAATTAAGCAAACTAAGAGTATTTTATTGCAGAAACAAACTTGAAAACCTAAACAGCTGTTCTCACAACTAATTACAACATAACCCAAACCCAAAGAGAGAATTAGAACATGTCGGCGGCAGGAAAACCTAAGCTATGCCTAAGGAAAACCTAAGCTATCTTGAATTAGAATTACAATGGATATATATAGGCATTGGCTAGGTCTAGTCCTTCTTGAAGTAGAAGTCTTCAAAGTAGCTTTCCACATTAAATGTGACTTTAAACTCTAACTTCTTTGAGTTGAATGTGGACTTTATTACGTTGCCTTGTTCCACAAGCAATCTCGAGATTTAACATCGGCGGCCCTGCCTGCTGCTATAGGCGTTGGAAAATTAAGTGGACAACATCGATAGAATTAGGATTTTCTGTTCTACAAATCGCACTTCGGTTCTCCAACTCCATAGTTTGTTTTCTTGAGCGGCACAGTGGGCGGCGACAGCTACTTGGCAGCTATTGTCTCTGTCTGGAACTGCATCAGTACAGCTCCTTGATTCGCTGCCTCAGCATCACATCCTCAGCTCCTTCTTCCATCTATTAGCCTCTAGTAGGGGTGTTCAAAAGTACCCGGCCCGATTGACCCGGCCCGCTGACCCGCATACCCGAATTAAAATTACCGGGTATTTTTTAAAAAATTACCCGAATTTTCGGGCCGAGTACCCGGCCCGCTTTTTTCCCGGGTATCCGGGTTGGGCCCGGGTCATAAAATACCTCTTAATCGGGTACCCGACTACCTGATACCCGATTTATTATTTTTTTTTATTATTTTAAGTCAAACGCAATGTTTTATTTAGGTAAAAAATTTACCTCTCCCACTCTAGTACTCTCCCTCAGACCCTCATCGCCTCACGCACACTCGCACAGTGACTTCAAAGCAAGCAGTGCAGTAGTTTTGCGAGATAGCATGGTCCATCATCACCTCCCACCGATCCAATTCTGCAATGAATATCGCCCAAAGCTCCTCACGAATGCTGCAATGAAGCATACACAAAAGTACATTTGGTATTTTTGTATAAACATTAAACAATAGACATTTGGAGTGAGCAGTGATTAAAATTGGATCATAATTAAAATTGGTTTTAAAAAATAGATGTGATTTTATTTTTTTAATTTGCTATTAAAAAATAAGAAAAAATAAGAAAAAAAAATAAAGAAACAAAAAAAACGGGTACCCTATTACCCGAATTAGCGGGTACCCGAGTTTTACGGGTACCCGGTTTGCGGGTACCCGAGTTTTACGGGTACCCGGTTTGCGGGTACCCGATTCCTATGGGCCGGGTATCGGGCCGACCTTTTAGTACCCGAAAATTTCAGGTACCCGGAATTTCGGGTACCCGAAAACCCGGGTACCCAAAAATGAACACCCCTAGCCTCTAGTACCTAAAACCAAAAGTACACTAAAACAATACATTTTTTTCACCAAATAAAAGATAATCTATAAAAACATGGCAAAGCAAAGAAATACTATAAAATGCAATGCATGGTCCTAATTATGCCTAAGATGTATTCAAAAACATCAATAATATGAGATGGAATGTGCATGAAATATAGAACTTGTGGACACTTTACACCCCTCCCCCAAATCGAACTATTTCTTGTCCTCAAGCAATGTAACCTAAGATACTTGCCCTTATATTAATTAGAAAGAAAAACATGTTTTCAACTTGATTTCATGCCTCAAGGTCGTGGCACCTATATTAGATTAGTGAAGGAAACTTAGCAAGAAAATAACTCAAAATTAATTTCTAATGCCAGTGCAGTGTGTGCAGGACTGTGTACAGGCTAAATATGCAGAATAACTAAATAAACAATGATGTTGTTACGATATATAAGGTTGTTGTCGAGGCAGCACAATTAAACACAATATTTTAATCATGGCAATGAGGGCTTCAGCTTATCACAACTACTCTTCTAGGTCTGAAATTAAGATAAGAGCAAACTACAAAATCTCGAACCCATGGAGTAGAGTCATCCCGTGAAGACTTTCATTCACTCATGCTAATTTGTCTGTCACTTCAAAACTTTCAGATTCATGGACTTTGATAACATTGGAGTGTCCTCGCACATGATTCTTCGTAGAGCGTGTTGCGGGCACCTCTAGGGTAAACAACAATGATCTTTTTTTTTACTTCTACTGCCGTGGCAGTGCTGTATTTTTCTGTTTCTCTTTTCTGCCTCGGCGGCTACCTGCAACCATTGTTAGAAATTTGTAAAGAATTCTAAAAATAAGCAGGCAATGTTTATTAGATATTCTAACAAATTCAGCAAGTAATCAGTGGTTTTTTCATGCTTTTCCCATATTAAGTTCAATTTATTATTGGTGCGAAAATAAGTAATCAGCTAACTATCATATGCACAAGTTATATAACAAAATTTTTCTGTTTCGATTATTACTAAGGCAAGTATAATACAACTTATATACCACTAAGTATGCCTAGACAAAAGATGCAAGAGCTATCCCCCTCAAACTCGAGATGGGCATTGCCCTCAATGCACAAAATAAAAAAAATACAAGTGATAAAATAAAAGAAAATGGAAAAAATAAAATGAAGAAAAGAGAAAGAAAAAGAACTAAAAATTGGATGAGGGCTGAGAAGAGGCTTGATTCTTTGCTGCTGAAGAGGAGGAAGAGGTTTGAATGATGAAGCGGAGGCCGACAGATGTCTTGGTGGCAGACATAGCGGGTGAGACTTTGGTTGTCTAGGGCGGCTGGACTCTTTTGGGCGTGGGACGAGGCTCTTCTTGAGGTTCGACAGGGGGAGCGGCAGAAGGTGATTCGCTCTCTTCTGACTCTGTCTCGTCGTCCACAGGTTCAACGGCTATGACGTGCCACTTTCTCTTCCTAGTGTCTTCCTCCGTGGGTGCTGTCGGAGGGTTAATCGCAATTGGGATGGCTGCTGCTACTGCTACCATTGTTGTTGCTAGTTTCGGCGGCTGCTTCTCAATCTTCTCTGATGATGAGGTGTTCGCCACTATCACTGTTGTGTAGGCAGGTGAATGGTGTTGTTGATGCCTCTTGGGGGAGTCTGCCACTGTGTTGGATGCGGTGGTGGCTGAGTAAGATGGGTAGTGCGTTGGAGAGGGCACCTGGCGGCGAGAAGCGGCATGGCGGGCAGCGGCGGCGGATGGCGTTCCTTGTGTTGGGGCTGCTGCTGCAAGGTCTGTAGGATATGGAGGCAAGATGGGTCCGTCATCAGGGAATTTCTGTAAGAGATAAGCCAGAAAGGCTTCTTGGACTTCCCCCACGTATTTCATACAGGTCAGTTGCTGCTGCTCGATGTGCTTGTTGTTGTTAATATGGGTGTGCATCAGCGTGAGGACTTCGTTGTCTGGGGCAACTTTAGTACTGCTGGGCACGGCTGGAGTGTCAGGCTGGGTGGTAGATGGCTGGCTGGGCGTTACGGGCTCTATCTATGGGGCCTGCATCATTTGTAGGCGGACTTTTCTTGTCCACCCTTCTTTGGCTGTTGTCATCTCATCTTTTGGGTCGGTCGGAACACCAAAGTTGGCGCAAAGACCTATGATAAGGGACGAGAAGTATAACTTGCCATTCGTCTTCCGGAAGCAGATATGGATCTCCTTGCAGATAATTTCCCCAACATTGATGGGCTAGTTCATCATAATGATGTGGATTAGGGCAAGGTGCGGTCGATCGACGGTAAAGCTGTGGGAGGTGGGCAGCATGCACCTATTGACGAATGTGTTCCATAGCATTGCCTCGGGCAGCAGGTGGCGGTGTTGGACAGATCCTCCATGTTTGCCTGCCAACCATAGCGTGTTGGGCTTGCATAGTTTGGCCTTGATTTTCTCATAATCGGCAGCCGTCAGTGACTGCCTCCACTCCTCGTGAGGGTTTTCGTGCATATTCCAGCCATAGAAGTTGTTGATGACAACATTATTGAGCTTGACATGTTCCCCTCGGACATATAACGGCATCTTCGGGCGGAGATAGTGGGCATAGAACTCCCTGACCATGTTGATTTTGGCTATCTCTGGCTGTCGTGCGAAGATATCCCATCCCTTGCTGTGGATAGTTTCGAACAGATTTTGTTCTAAGCTGAGATCTCCTATCTGTCGAGTATAGTGAAAGCCTTGCTCCTCCTATATGTTCTGCTTTGCGAACTAAGTTCAGTATCTCTTTTCATCTGCACAAGAGAAGAAGCGTTGGAAAGTGGGTTTGGGTGCCGATGAGGAAGCCATGTGAGACGGTTGATGTTTACTCAAATTCTGAAAGAAAATATGTGAGAGTAGTGGATGCAAGAAATAGATAGCAAGAAGGTGAAAGTAAAGTAAATGAATGAAGTGAGAAGAGTTTAAATAGAGGTTGCCAAGAGGTGCCATGGCGGCATTAAATGTCTAACGGTCTAGTTGTCTCGCGCACGTTACGAGATTTCTACTTGTTATTTTCGTAACTGTTGGTAGCTAGCCGTTAGCGGTCAACTAGCTGTTACTCGTTTTTGCGCTAGGCTGTCTCGGCGGGATGGTGGGCGGGCTCCTTGTGTGGCCTCTTTGATCCGACTCTTTTATTCCTAATCCTAAAAAAATAAACTCTGAAAATTAAAAATGTGGTAATTAATCTAATCCTAAAAAAATAATTGTAGTAAATTAAATTCTAGTCCTAATGCTTAAAAATAAAAATAAAAATAAAGAATTAAAAATTAAGTTATGTTGGGGGTGCATTTAGGTGCATCTCCCAGACATAACCACTTCCTAAGGTAATTTGGCTTGTACTTCTCTCCTAGGGGTCCACTTGTTCCTTCAAGTGTTGTGCTGCTGGGTCCTTCAGCCCGCCCTTTGTTCTGTCACGACAGTTGTTGCTTTGGCTTGTCTCTATTCTGATCTTGGTAGCTTTTGCATATGGGCATCCTTTCTTTTTCTTTTCCTGAGGGTTGTAGCACATTTAACTTTATGCTTTGGTTGTCTACCCTCATGGTCAGCTCTCCATGTTCCACATCTATTAAAGTTCTGTCAGTGGCCAAGAATGGTTGCCCAAGGATGATAGGGGCTTTTTTCATCAGCCTCACGGTCTAGGATGAGGAAATCAACTGGAAGAATCAGGTTGCCCACCTTCACTAGGATGTCTTCGATTTTACCCTTCAGTTGTACAAACGAATGATCGGCAAGTTTTAGCATTACGGAGGTAGGTTTGGCTAGCCCAATTCCTAATTTATCGAAGACTGCTTTGGGCATTAGGTTGATGCTGGCTCCCAAGTCTCACAGGGCTTTTTTTCATGTTTGTTGTCTATCTTGCATGGGATAACAAAGCTGCCAAGGTCTGTTTGCTTGGGTGACAGTTTGTTGTGCAGTATTGTCATGCACTCTTCTGTGACAGCAACTATTTCGAAGTCCCCAATATTCTTCCTTTTAGAAACCATGTCCTTGAGATATTTGGCATAGTTGGGCATATTTTGAATGGCTTCTATTAGAGGTATGTTTATGTGCATCTACTTTAGAATATCCAGGAATCTTCTGAACTGGTCTCTTGCTTATGTTTCTTAAGCCTCTGAGGGAAAGGTACTGGCAGGCAGATGTCCTCTATACGCTCCTTGCATGGGAACTTAATCTGTGGAGGATCATCTACTTCAAGACTACTGTCTTGTTCAGTTGTCGGGACGACTGGTGTTGACGTTGTCGCGGCAGATTGTTCTTTTTATACTGGTTGTGTTTCTGATTGTTTTTTCCACCCTGGGTTCATCCAACTACTTCCCACTTCTGGTAGATATGGCTTTGCACTGCTCGTAAGTGGGTTTGGATGCTGCCTTGTGCTGCTGGATGCTGCTCTCATTGTTCGGCT
This sequence comes from Hibiscus tridactylites, assembly GCA_958450335.1. NCBI lineage: Eukaryota > Viridiplantae > Streptophyta > Magnoliopsida > Malvales > Malvaceae > Hibiscus > Hibiscus tridactylites. Next base: position 76,322,489 of record OY288281.1, read on the forward strand.
GCTGAAGATCTCTGTGAACTGCCTAAATTGGTTCTCCAGGTTTTTTATAGCAGCCTCATGGTTGTTCATCTTTATCTTCGTCCTGTCCATAAAAGACTCGGTTTTATCAATGAATTTATTAGTGCGAACAATAAAATCACTAGTTCTAGACATAAAAGTATGAAGAGTTGCTTCTAGTGAATTATTGTTTTGCGGCTGCTGAGCCTGCTGTCTGGACAAGTTTTGTTGATAGCCTCCATGTTGTTGTTGTGGGTTTGCAGCAATCCTTGGGTTGCTCCATGAGAAGTTGGGATAGTTCTTCCATCCAAGGTTGTAGGTGTTCTGGGCAGGTCTGATGCTCCTCTTGTATCCTCCTATAAAGTTGGCAGACGCGGTGCAGTTAGAGAAATCATGGTTTCCCTCACACTCATCACAGAACGGCTCTACAGCCTTTGCCTCATAGACTTTCCCAGCAGGTTTTACGATGCTCGTGACCAGCTCTGTCAGCTTGTCAAGGCAGGCATTGACAAATTCTGAGGCTTCTACCTCGTTCACAGTGGTTGGCCGCCTAACGCCGCCTCGGCGGGCTGTTGGGTACTTGTAGTCGTTTTTGACGGCTTGGTTCAGAATCCGCAGTGCCTCCTCTAGTGGTCTGTCAATGATGATTCCATTTGCTGAGGCATCAATCATCATTCGTGTTGGGTAGTTCACCCCGTTGTAGAACATTGATACATGTGTCCAAGCCGAAAAACCATGTAGCGGATAGTTGTTCAGCATCTGTTGGTACCGCTCTCATGCTTCATACATCGGCTCGTCATCCCCTTGTCAGAAGGCTGTTATCTCGTTTCGCAGTCTGTCTGTGATATTGGACAGGCTGAAACAGTCTAGAAAATCTTTACACAGCTCTGTCCATGTGTTGAACGACCCTGTTGGCTGGTTGTTTAACCATTGTTTTGCCCTATCCCTCAGCGAATAGGGAAATAATCTCAGCCTCAATACGTCTTGATGGACCCCGTGTATTTTGAATGCACTGCAGATGTCCCGGAATCCTCTCAAGTGCTACTGAGCATCTTCTGTGGCAGTCCCTCCAAATTGCCCCAACATGTTGATCATGTTAAACATAACGGGCTTTAGCTCGAAGTGGTCCGCCTCAATCTCAAGTTCTGTCACTGTCGGATCAATCCCTCTAAAGTTATGTTCCAGGTAATCTCTAGTGGTTCAAACATTCTGGGGCTGCCTGGGCGAAAGAGGAGGTTGATGCCTTGGTGGATCTTGTTGTTCTCTGGGCGGCAAATCTTGCTGCCCTTCCCTGTTGTTTGTAGCATTGTAGGGTGGGTCCATGTTTACCTTTGCTTTTTTCCTTTTCCTCTTTGGTTTTCCCTAGGGTTACTCTGATTTCCTTCTTGAGCTCTCTTTCTCTTCATTTGATATTGTCGTAAAAGAGGATTTCTCCTTTTGGATTCGCCCTGGTCATACACTAGCAAAGGAAACTGTAAATTTTTTTCCGATTAAAATAAAAATAAAATAAAAATAAAGTAAAGAAATAAAAGTGCATAAATTAAAGACGAATTTCGCTATTACCAATCCCCGGCAACGATGCCAAAAACTTGTAGAGCGTTTTGGTGTTCTCTATTTACGAGCGCAAGTGCACACTCCTGTCAAGTTATAGTATATAAGATATTGTCTCCCACAGGGATTAGACAGCTTGATTCGAATTGTTGTTCCTGCACAAGAAAAGTAAATACACAAGTAAGATGGTTGTTGAGAAGAAAAGTAAAATAAAAACACAAGTAATTAAAAAAGGAAGTAATCAGATTGGTAGATAGGGCAGAGTTATATTGCTGCTTAGTGTGAAACTGCGTTGAATATGTCAAGTTGTTTTGCGCTGCCACGATCTGCTGCCTTGGCGGGTAATGGCGGTGGCAACTTTTGCTGCCACGGCGGTACTTTGCTCTTGCAACTTTCGCTGTCTCGGCAGGTGAGATGGAAAGAAGTCCTGGCGACAAGTCTGACAGATACTCCAAGTTTGGCGAAGCAATTTTGAAGTGATCCTACCTATGTCTAGGCTAGGATTCTGTTGCTGCGTGATGTAGGCAATACCTAGCAATCTCAGCGTAAACCTAACACAGGCAGTCAATGTTTGGTTGCTCCTCTTAGCCGCTGAAATTCTAAATTTTGTCTAAGCTGAATTAGTCAACACCTCTTCATGATGAGACAATGCTTAATTCTTTCGCGAGTTTGAAACTAATTGAAGGAAGTGAAGCACATGAATTAAGCAAACTAAGAGTATTTTATTGCAAAAACAAACTTGAAAACCTAAACAGTTGTTCTCACAACTAATTACAACATAACCTAAACCCAAAGAGAGAATTAGAACATGTCGGCGACAAGAAAACCTAAGCTATGCCTAAGGAAAACCTAAGCAATCTTGAATTAGAATTACAATGGATATATATAGGCATTGGCTAGGTCTAGTCCTTCTTGAAGTAGAAGTCTTCAAAGTAGCTTTCCACATTAAATGTGACTTTAAACTCTGACTTCTTTGAGTTGAATGTGGACTTTATCATGTTGCTTTGTTCCGTAAGCAATATCGAGATTTAACTTTGGCGGCTATGCATGCTGCTACAGACGTCAGAAAATTGAATGGACAACATCGATAGAATCAAGATTTTCTGCTTTACAAATCGCACTTCATTTCTTCAACTCCATAGTTTGTTGTCTTGGGCGGCGGCATCTACTCGATAGCTACTGTCTCTGTCTGAAACTGCATCAGTACAGCTCCCTGATTCGCTGCCTCAGCATCACATCCTCAGCTCCTCCTCCTCTTTGTCAACTTCTAGTACCTAAAACCAAAAGTACACTAAAACAATACCTTTTCTTCAACAAATAAAAGATAATCTATAAAAATATGGCAAAGCAAAGAAATACTATAAAATACAATGCATGCTCCTAATTATGCCTAATATGTATTCAAAAACATCAATAATATGAGATGAAATATGCATGAAATATAGAACTTGTGGACACTTTACAGTTAAGCATTCCCATTACTAGGTATTATTACTATGGAAAAGTGGTTTTGTTTTAAAAGAGCTTGAACACACGGATTCTTGTCTTTGCTGACCTAATGTTTTATTGTGTGTTATGTTTGATGTTTTAGATTGTATCTTTGTTATGGTGGGACCGAGGGGAAGGCCTAGAGCGGGTGACCAGGCACCCGGGGATGAGACAAAAAACAAGTGATTTTTCATTGTTGTGGTTTGCCAATGCCTGAAGTTGAGGTCTTTTTAGCCATGGTGAAACCTTGTAGTTGCAGGGGTGAATGGGTTGATGGGAAACACTAGAGAAAGGGCAATCCTTTAGGATGAATATAATCTAATTTTTTATAGCCTTGGTTAAATTTTGATTTTTTTGATTTAAATATTTTTATTTTATTTAATGATGTGTATTAAAATATACATTTTTATTATTTTTTATTTCCACGTCATAACAATGTTAGATATTTAAAGATAGAGTGACCAAAATAGGTCCATGTTTAAAGTACAGTGTTAAAATTGATCATTTTGAAAGTTGAGTGACCAAAACAGGTCACAGAGCAAAGTTGAGTGATGATTTAAGTATTTTACCCTTAAAATAAATTAAAACATATCAATGTCACGTGTCAAATTTTAATTGGTTAATAAAAAATTTTAGCGTCAATTAACAACTTGACACCTACATTTAACAAAGTAAAACTTCAGACACTTGTTTTGTGCGAAAAATAGTTTAGGCACGAAATATGAGTGACATATATAATTTGAGCACTTACTTTTTTTATTAAGCCCAAACTTAATAGCAATTTATATTAATTATATACGATAATACAAATCATATATGTGTATGTATAGTATGTTCCAACAACTTCCCATAGCATTTGCCATGCTACAGGAGAGTATAATCTGAGATATCTAATATATTGATTGATTAATATGAATCAGATATTGTAAAAATTCTACAACGCTCGACGAGCACTGCTGAGCACCGCTGAATTCCATTAAATTAATGGCTTAATGACCCAATTAGCCCATGAAGTATACACAAAATACAGAGCTGCCCCGTAAAGTTTTTTTTTTGACATTTTGCCCCCTGAACTAAAAATCGTGACCTCTTTTGGCCCCTCCATCTAACGACATTAAAAAAATTCACGGACCAACCAGAACGCACCACGTGTCACTAATAAATAAAAAAAATCAACTGACTTGTTTTAAAGGGGTAAATTACACGTTAAGCCTGTAAAAATTTTATTTTTGTTCAATTTAGTCCTAAAAATCATTATTTAACAATTGAACAAAAAATTATAAAGTAGTAGGGATCAATTGTGAGTTAAATAAAGATTTTGATGACAAAATTAAACAAAAAAACCAGCATATTATAAAAATTGGACAAATTTATAAAAATTATAAAGTAGTAGGGGTCAATTGTGGGTTAAATAAAGATTTTGAGGACTAAATTGAACAAAAACATTAGCATATTTAAAATATTGTACTAATTTATGAAAATTAGAAACAATTTGGGTCAATTCGGGTTAAATAACGATTTTAACGACTAAATTGAATAAAAATAAAAAATTTACAGACTTAGCGTGTAATTTACCCCTTTAAAATAAGTCAACTATTTTTTTTGTTTATTAGTGACACGTGGCGCATTCTGGTTGGCCCGTAAATTTTTTTTAACACCGTTAGACGAAGGGGCCTAAAGAGGTCACGATTTTTAGTTTAGGGGGCAAAACGTCCAAAAAATACTTTAGGGGCAGTTCGGTATTTTATGTATACTTCAGGGGTCAAATGGGTTATTAAGCCAATATTAATTAAATTATTTTCCATATATATAATATTTTATTTTAAAAAAAATTGGATCAAATATAACTTTAGTTAATTTAAAAAAAATAAAAATTCAAAATCTAAAACCTAAACCCGAAACCTTAAACCAAAAACATTAAACATTAAACCTTAAACTACAAACCTTAAACCCTAAACCACAAGCTCTAAATTTGAATATTGAGTTTAGGGTGTATGATTTTGAGTTTCTGATTTAAGGTTTCATTTTAAGGATTCAGATTTAGGGTTTAGAGTTTAGTGATTGGTATTTGATCTAATTATTTTTTAAAAATTTAACAAAAAATATATATTTGGAAAATAATTTAATTAATATTTTTTTAAATAATTTATAATTATATGTTTAGTCTTTGAGATTTTTAATATTTATTAGTTAATTTAATCGTGCTCAGTGGTTCTCATCATTAGTGGTGCTCAGCGGTGCTCGTCGAGCGTGTTAAACTCATCTATATTATTAATATAATAAGAGATATTCAACCTATTGATCAATTAATCTGAATCAAATACTAAAAAAACTCATTATGGAACGACCTTTTTAAATCAAAATTTCACTCACAGTATTAGAAAATTCAAACCTTTAACCTATCTAAAAATTTAATGTCATGGCCCGTTAGATCAACCGATTATCAATAACTCGAACCCCACACAACATAACCTTTTACATGATCTCAAAAGTCAAAACCTAATTTGTTCGCCATGTACTGAACTGTTATTCTTGGGCCTTCATATTAAAGCCCAATTCGTTTTCCGAGTAGACTCTGAACATTCAAGTAAACTCGTGTTCAGCTCGCTATTAACTGAACAAGATTGGCCCTAAAACGTCTACACCTGTATTAATAGAGGTGGCAATCGGGTCATTCGGTTTGGGTTCGGTTCGGGTCATTTCGGGTCTATTTAGAATCGGTTTAGATTTGGTTCGGGTCGGTTCGGTTCGGGTTCGGGTCTAATTCAGGTCTGTGATGAGTCGGATTCGGTTCGGGTATTGGATCGGGTAAAAATCGGATCGGTTGTTTTCGGGCCGGGTCAATATCGGATCGGTCGCTTTCGGTTCGGGTCAAAATCGGGTTGTTCGGGTCGCTTTCGGTTCGGGTTAAAATCGAGTCAATTTCGGGTCGGGTCAACATTTAAATTTTCGGGTCAATTTGATTTGAGTTGGGTTAAAGGTTTGAGGTTTAGTATTTATGGTTTAGTTTAGAGTTATTGATGTATGAGATTAATTCTAATTCAGCTTGTCAATCTATGCATTTGAATTTGATTAAATATTTAAATCAAAGCTTCATGTATCCATATAATTTTTTTTGTATAATTATATTGAATCAAAATTTATAATAATAATAATAATAATAATAATAATAATAATAATAATAATAATAATAATAATAATAATAATAATAATAATAATAATAATAATAATAATAATGTCTGAAATGAATTAATTTATTAAACTTAGGATCTAATTGAATTAACTAAAATCTAAAAGCATAAATCACGGACATAATTAAAATAATTTTAAAACTAAATGTGAAATTTCAATTAAATTAATCTAAATTGAAACTCAATTAAATTAAGAAAAATAGAAAGACAATTGGTAAAAATAGAGAGGGAAAAAACAAAATTTTGGAGGGAAATAAGCCACCAATTTTTTAAGCTATATTGAAAAAAAAGAAAAAGACAATTGGAAAAAATAGAGAGAGAAAAGACAAAATTTTGGAGGGAAATAAGCCACCAATTTTTTAAGCTAGAGATTAATTACTTTTTAGGTCATGTTGCATTTAAAATGTTACATTTTAGTCAACTTTAAGTTTTAGTTTAATTTAATTTAGTCACAAGTATTCCCACGGTTTAGACTTCGAATATACAAATCCCCTCCACGTAGTGATATTTAGTCTCTAAAAATTTACTTTTAGTTGAAATTGACTAATCTTTGTAATTTAGTCTATTAATTTAATATATTGATATTTTCGTTCATTTTAATTTCAAAGATTTAATTTTTAGTCAAAATTGACCCCTATTTATTTATATGGTATAATTACAAATTTGATCATTGGACTCTCAAATTTCTCCACTTCCAAATTGTCATTTTAGTCTACAATTTCAATTTTATGCTATATTTTATGATGAAATTATAAAATTGGTCACCAAGATCTCAAATTTCTATACTTCATTTTATTATTTATTATATTGTTAACAATAGATATTCGGGTCAAAATCGGGTTAAAATCGGGTCGATATTCGGTTCAACTTTCGGTTCGGGTAGCATTTGGTTCGGGTTCATTCGGTTCGGGTCTATTTCGGTTCGGGTCCATTTCGGTTCAACAAAAATTTTCGGTTCGGTTCGGGTTTCGGGTCAACTTCGAATCATCATGTTCGGGTCAAAATCGGGTTTCGGTTCGGGTAATTCGGTTCGGGTTTCGGGTCTCGGGTCAAGTTTGCCAGGTCTACCTGTATATTGTTTAACCGATAATAAAAAGGGTTAATTTCACAATACGCCTTTGAATTATGAATAAAAATTATCGATTGATTCATAATGTTTAAAACATTTCAATTGAATCCTAAAGCTACTGCGTTATTTCAATAAGGTACTTTCGTTTATATAGCTATTAGATTTGGCGTTGAATTTCATTTTAGGTTTGACGTAGTTCTTTGAATTCATATGTTTTAAACACGTCGTATCCAAATTAATTTTAACACCAAAATTGACCGTTAGATTGCTAAAAGAACCAAAAGAACAGTACTTTAATTTGAGGATTGAATTAAAACATTTTAAAATTTATAAGTCAATTTTGAAATTTATTTCATTTTTAGACTTCTAATGGAAAATGATCGTCACAAAAGTGTACTATAATATTTGGTAAGTACACGTTAGAAACTGCTAATTAAAACCATAATATATATATATATATATATATATATATATATATATATTAAATGATGAGATATAAACCTATTTCCATTCAGATGAATATATATATATATAATGATGACATATTAAAGCGATTACAAGTAATATTTGTATATACATATTTTTAACTATTTGACAATGCATACACTTTGCAGACAAAACAATTTGAATTCGAATTTCCTAGAATGAACATCATCATATTTTTTATTAAAACTACTTGTTGGGTTCAATAAAGAAAATATTTTGATACATAGGTTGTGTGTAAAGTTTAGTTTACATAAGCCTATCAATTTTAAATTTTAGGGTTCTTATTTAATATTTATGATTTAAGTGCTTAGGGTTTAGAATTTTAAGATTTAGGGTTAATTGGTAGGTTGCACACAACATATGTATAAAAATAACTCTTCAATAAATATAAAGTATCTTTAAATTATTTTGTATTACAAAGTAACTTTAAATTATTCGTTTAACATTAACATTATTATTTTTGTTTAACCATCAATTTTTAATTTATTGGTTGATTAATTCTGATCAAATACTGTAAAAGTTTATTATAGAGACGACCCTCTCAATCAAATCTCAATCCAATCCCTCCTTTTAGCAAAGTTGAGATCATAATACCTTTAGTATTCAAATGTAGATTCTCATCCGGATTTATTCATTTCTTTTTTTAACATTGGATTTATTCCAAATTTAAATGAGTTTTTAGTATTTTTTAACATTCCGATGTGATTATATGCAGTGGTGACTGGCAAAGAGAGTAGCATGAGCAACCGCTCAGGCCCCACCTTCTACATTCATAACTTTACAAAATTTTTAAGTGACAATATAGTAAGTTAGTGATTGTCCCCATGTTTTTTTAATATTTTCTTAACAAAACAATGAAAATAACGTATTTGATAAATTTTAATCATATTTCCATAGTTTACCAATGAAATATTAAATTAATTATTCAAAGTAATAAAATATATTTTCATTTTATAGGGGTCAATTTTTTTGAGTTTTTGCTAGGTCCCAAAAGAGTCTAAGACTTGCTCTGTTTATATGATAGTATTTATTTTTATTTTTTTAGTATTATCAAAAGAAAATAAAAATAATTTTAATTTTACACTTAACTTCATTTTTATATGCCACGATACATTCTTATTCACTGTTTAATTAAACCTATCAATCACTTATAAATTATACACTTAACTTTATTTATACAAAATTCTCTTGTTCATTACTTTATTTTGATCATCTCACTAATCCAACCAGAAGTCTAAAGTTGAACAACTTTTGTAAGTGATGATGATTATATGCCATCAAAAAGAAATCCCAACATTCTCTACACCTAGATTATGGAATCACTCACATATTATAATATATAATTATGTCTTTAAATTTTTGAAGAAAAAAATTAATTAAATTCTTGAAAAACAAAATCCAATTAAGCACTCGAACCAATAAATTAGATCAGTTAAGCTCTTTGACCAACTTTCACCATTAATTGTTGACAAAGTTTTTTTTGAAATATTACTGCCACGTGACATACTACAGTTTTGTCATGTGACATTTATAGATTTTTTAGCAAACTATTTTTATAAGTGTTTTAGAACTTTTAAAGAATTTTTAAATAAAAATATTCTGGAAATGCTAAGTGACACAACATGATGCACCAATTGATAAAAAACTGTTAGATTTTATAGTCAATGTTGGTCGAATGGGTGGATTGATGAAATTTTAAAGTATAATGGCTTAATTGGGTACAAAAAAATTCTAAGGGTTAATTATTTTCCCCAAAAGTTTAAGGACTTATGATACCCTTAAACTTATAATTGTATATAAGTAAATATTCAACACACTAGACAATGATGATTTTGAACATGTGCAATAGGAGTAACGACATTATGTTCAAAAAAAAAAGATCTCAAAATGAGTTAAGACAAATGTTTATAAGGGAAAATCAAAATGTTTAGTTATAGTCAGAAAAAATAAATTGTTGTTGTCTTTCATAGATTTTGAATCATGTTATACTCATTTTTTTAATTCAAAAGTTAGACTATTATACACACAACAAGTCGAGGAACATTTAAAAAAATTAATTCAATAGCCATTTTACTAAAATGCACAATATCCCTAAATTTTTGAGTCGTCTCTATCAATAGATTGCAAATATTTTTATAATTAAATTTAAAATATTATTATGCATCTTTATAAAAAAATAACACATGACAAACCCGTTTATAATTTTTTTATTCCACTAATAATTATGGATGGAAATCGCCTAGCTCTAATTATGCCCCCACGTTAAAATAGTGAGTTTAGGATTTAGGATTTAAGGTTTATGGTTAGGGATAAGAGAATTAGAGGTAATGTGTAATTTTAGGGTGCATAGTTTAAGGTTCAGGCTGTAAAATTTAAGGTTAGTGTTTATAATTTAAAAATTTAGTGTAAAACATAAAAATATATGGTTAAGGGGTGAGAATTTTTGTTCCACTAATAATATGCAGTAAGCTTTCTCTACATACATTTTTGAATCACCCACATATTATCAATATAATATATACACTGAATCACTGATTTACCCTATGCTTAGGTTGTTAAAGCTTCTCAATGATATGTGTATATACAGGGCTGGTCTTAAGTTTTTGGAGGCCCGGGGCGAACTTAAAAAATAGGCCTTAAATTGAGGATTTAAATTGTAATTTTAGTTACAGTCGTATTTTCGGTTGTGTTGTGTTTATCATGATTGTGGATATAATATATGTTATTTTGTTTATTGCGAGTATCGCGGTTATGAATTTTTTTAGTAACATATGCTATTGTGGACATAATGGTTCCATATATCATGATTTTAGATGAAGCCACTACCGTCATATAACGATCATTGTTGTGGTTGCATGTTGCTATTTAAATCTTTGTCCCTAATAGTAAGTAATGAAAGAAATTAAATTTTAAGAGTTGGTCCATCGTAACAAGTATTGAAAATATTGGTCCCCTAATAACAAGTATTGAAAAAAATTAAATTTTAAAACTATTAAAAAAACTTTATACACATGCCGTGTAAACTTTAGTTTACATGTGCCTTTTAGTTTTAGGGGTTAGGGTTTTAGTTTAGGGTTTAAACTGGAGGGGTTTATGTTGTAGGGTTTAGAATTTAAGATTAGTGTTGAGAATTTAGGGTATAGGGTTTAAGGTTTATGGTTTAATTTTTTAGGGTTAGAATTTATGATTTGAGTTTTATAATGTAAATATACAGGCTTGTGTAAAATTAGTTTTACCAGCATGTATATCAAAATTTTACCTTAAAACTATGCCCATAATAACAAATATTGGAAAAAACTGGAGCCCTAATAACAAGTACTAGAAAAAAAAATTGAATATTAAGAGTAGATCCCTAATAATAAATATCGAAAAAAACTCAGCCCCTAATAACAATAACAAGTATTAAAAATGGGCCCTTAATAACAAGTATTAGAAAAACATTGAATATTAAGAGTAGACCTCTACTAATAAATATTGATAAATACTCGGCCTCTAATAACAATTATAACAAAAATAGGCCCTAATAACAAGCACTACAAAAAAAATACTAAGAGTAGATCTTTAATAATAAATGTTAGAAAAATCTTAACCTATTAACAAATATTAAAAAAATAGGCCCTAATAATAAAGATTAAAACAAACTAAATCTTTAAATATAATTCGAAAATATACAATATTTAATTTTTCTGAGCAATGGGCACTGGGCGGGCGCCCTTGCTGCCCCTGCCCAAGACTGGCCCTGTATATATATAAAGGCACACACCTATCGAACACTAATTTTATTGTTACAACATACAATGGAACATAAAAATAAATATTCTTCGTATAATTTTTGAATATTTTTCTTTTTTAAAAATAAATGTTCGAATATGTTGAATTATATCTTAATCATAGAGATATAGCTATATATGTTGGTGTTGGGAGGGGTCGTGTCTCTAATTTCTTTTTGTTTACGTATTACTTTGTAGATAAAGTTATTTGAATTCAAATTTCTTAAAATGAACATAATATTTTTACCGGAACCAATTCGGGTCCATTCTTTTTCGGAAGAGAAGCATGAAATGATGTAGCAGTGGCGTAAGGAATGATTGAAACTTTCGGCAGAAAGATCAGTTGGATCCACTTTTTGAACCAAAAGAAATGCTTCCCTACTCCTTTATTTACCATCCCATATTCCCACTGCCCATATGCAATGTGTGTAGTTTTTACCTAGTTGTACTGTACTCTTTTCCTTTACCTAAATTTAATGAAATTTTTAATGAGACACATAATTTAAGTTTGAGCTTGTTTGATTATGATTAATAAATCAGCTTGTGGAATAAATATATATACATATATATAATGATGATGATTATGGTAATGACATGAAGCTGCATGTTCATATGATTAGATCATGCATGTCACTTCTAATCATATGTTACATACCATACTTCAAATCAATAATAACATAATTACACACTAAACAATCACCTTGTTCATGCATGATCACAATATTGCCAACTTAATAGTTCCGGTACCAATAATCACCTTGTTCATTTTTCTATACTATAAAAGAATATGTTTTGTTCTATCTTTGGATTACAATACAAGAACCGCTAGGGACAGAGCCAGGAAATAAGATTTAGAGACATATTATAATTAATCATAAAAATAAGGGAGGCAAAATTTAAACAAACTGAAAAATTAGAGGTTTAAATAGATACTTTTTTTAAAGATTTTTTAGTGTAAAAAAATTTGGGGACCACAGCCTCCAACACATGTTATAGCTTCGTCACTAAAAACTGTTAATGATATTTTTAACATGACTTTCGTCAAGAGAATATTTATAACAGAAATAATGACCCGAGAATCTGTAAATTATTTTTAAAAAATAAAATAATTTGTTGTAGTATAAGTTTAGGGTTTAGGAAAAGTATTGGCTAATTTGGATGTCCAAATCCCACATAAAAGAGGGGAGAATAAATAAATAAAAGGTGGAAAGCTTTTGTACAAGCATATATCGGAAGATATATATATTTTTTAAGAAAAAGAATATTGAAATTATGCCCTTTCTAAACAGTTAGGGGAGCTTTCAAATTATTATATTCTTTCAATCATATGAAGAAAAGTTGGTAGTACAAAGCATTTGATAGTAATGATGAGCAAGTTATAGTATGGTTCCAAATTAGTAGAAAATATTGGCCATTACAAATTATACCCACTTCTAAGGAATCTCTTTCTACTTTCTTATTTAATATGGAAGGCACACGAAAGTGAATATTGAGTGTGGATCCAACACGAATATATGTTGAAAAATAATTTAGTATTTTGGGAGGATTGTAAGAGAAGACGTGTTTTTATATACATTTAAGTATATGTTGACTATAAATTTTAAACTTATTTCATGTCTAGGATAAAAATTAAGTCATCAATCACTGATTAAATAAGAGGTGACCTTTGTTATCTCACCTAAACTCCGCAATTTCAAATAATATATTTTAATATAGCTTTCCTAAAGCCATTTGAGACCAAGGAATGAACTTGTAAATCTCCAATAGCATCTAAAAGATTTGCATTAACCACTTAGCTTTGAAGAAAATATGAGATTTTATATTAGTTAATTATTGAATGGTGTGTGTTCCATTCAAATAGATTTTTTTATATAATCATTGATATTCGAATTATTATTTGATTGATCTATAGTCAGATACTATAAAAATTTATCATAAAACAATTCTCTCAACCTAATTTATTTCATTAAGGACATAAAGATTTAAACGCATAATATTAAAAAGAAATCTAGTGTCTCATCCCAACAGATTAGGTAACATTCAAATATATCTTTAACTATGCTTTTCGGAATAATATATAAATGGAAGAGACTAAAATAAGAAACAAAAGAGGAATAAAGGTGATGAGTCACAGTAGTATTAAGATTTCAATGGAATTTGAGATTTTTTACATTAAAATGGGAAATTGCTCTTAAGTCATTCTAAAGTTCATTAAACTATAAGATAATAGACGGAAAAATTATATTCTACACCGTCATAAATAACAAAACTGTAATTTAGTCCTTCAAAAAGTTATTAATTACATTTTCCAACTAAAAATAAATGCAAATTTTACCAATAAAAGATATATCATAAACCTTTACACAGGGGATAATTCCTTCAAGAAGTTATTGTATGAGATGAGAAGATTGAGCTTTTATTTCCCGAACTATAATTATATGAACAGGGAGAAGTCGTTAGGAAATCTTAACAAGATTATTTTTTAAAAAAATTGTCTAAAGTCGAGAAAAGAAGACAACCTTTCTTCCCATGCATGCATACAGTTGATGTTTTGGCATTGAAATTTTCTGACTTTTAGAAAGCGGTATAAAAACATGTCGATTCTTAATTTTACCATAACAATCACATTGGGTCGAAAAAAAAATACATCTAATCATGAAATAGAAAAACTTAACAACATTATTGTTGTAAAATACCCTTTACATAGTGCATGTTGTCACACCCGTAAATAGACAGGGACATAATTTCACATTAAAAAAAAGGTCTTGAGATATATAAGGGATGACGTTGCACTTTCTATGAGACATATCTCTTGGAAAGAAGATAATGGTCTCGTTACAATATATAAAAAGATTGTTCCATCAATTTTGTCCATAGTTTTCGCAATACATAAAAGGCCAACCCCAACCTTTACACAGTGCATATATGCTCTTCTTATCTCACCACCTTTCTCAAGCCCACTTCACCCATAAACTTAACCATCACAGCAAAAAGCTTAACAGAAAAGAAGACAAAAACATAACCATAAGTTCCAAAATGCATCCCCAAGGGAGAGAAAAAATAAAAGGTGGAAAGCTTTTTTACAAGCATATATATTGAAAGAATATAATATTTATATATAAAGAAAAGGAATATTAAAATTATGCCCTTTCTCAACAGTTAGGGGAGCTTTCAAGCTCTTATATTCTTTCAAACATGTGAAGAAAAGTTGATCGTACAAAGCATTTGATAGTAATGATGAGCAAGTTATAGTATGGTTCCAAATTAGTAGAAAATATTGGCCATTACAAATTATACCCACTTCTAAGGAATCTCTCTCTACTTTCTTATTTAATATTGAAGGTGCACGAAGGTGACTATTGAGTACGGATTGAACACGAATATATGTTATAGTATTGGTCATAAATTTTAAAATTGTTTTATATTCAAGATAAAAATTAAATTTTTGACTAATGGTTAAAGTAGAAAAAACATTTTGATAAAAAAAAAGTCGAAAAAACATTTATCATCTCACAGATTCTCGTAATTTCAAATAACATAATTTAATATAGTTTTATTGAAGTCATTTGAAACCGAGGTATGAGTTTGTAAATCTTTAATAGTAAAAGAAGATTATAATGTAGTATGTGTTCATACTTTTTTTAACCATTTAATGTGTCACACTTTGTAGACAAAACGGATTAAATACAAATCTCCTAAAAAGAATAGCATCATTTTTTCTACTGGGACTTGCATTAACCACTTAGCTTTGAAAGCATGAGATTTTATATTAGTTAATTCTTTGAATGGTTCGTGTTTAATTCAAGTAAATTTTTTATATGACCACCAATATGTAATTCATTGCTTGATTCATTTAAATAAGATATTGTGAAAATCTATTAAAGACAATTCTCTTAATACAATTTACTATATTCACGATATAAAGATTTAAATTCATGATATTATTTATGTGGAAGATAAACCAAAGATTTAAATTCATGATATTATCATATTATGTATCCTCCCGATAAACCATGCAACATTCAAATAGATATTTAACAATCCTTTTGGGAATAATATATGTGGAAGATACAAAAATACAAACAAAAGAGGAATAAAGATGAAGAGTCACAATGGTATTAAGATTTCAATGGAATTTATCCAACAAACCAATTGATCCAGTAGGTTCGAGTAAGATACAAATTTTCTACCCCTTTTCGGTGTTTTTACTTATGCCTCAAATATTAAAAAATACTACAAAACTAAATTTCAAGTCCTAATCTTAAATTCTAAATCCTAAACCCTACACTCAACCCTAAATTCCTTAAACCTTAACCATAAACTCTAACTTAAAACCTTAAACCTAATTTTTAGCATAGAGACATAAGTAGAGGCGCCGAAAAAAACAAAGAACTTCCATCCGTTCGAGTCATATTATAAATAGAAAGAAAAATAGATTGAGAAAGATTATACATAATAGGCCTCTGCCATGGGCGGAGGGAGCTGAGCAATTGACACCTAAATTTTTTTGAGAAAAATGTTTCAATGTATATTTTATATGAAAATTTGAATTGGTACCATCTTAAAAGGAGATTGAAACCAGTTTAAAAAAAATACTAATTGAGTTTTTTAATAAAAATTGACACCTATCATTTAATTCTGTTTATTTTTAATAAAATACAAATTAACACTTAAAATTTTAACCTTACAAATAAAAAAAATTTAACACCGCCTCTAACCTCTGCAATACCTGATTTGTATTAATAAACCCAATAGATTAGATAACCGCGGCTAAACCAAAGAAAGATTTCAATGGAATTTGAGATTTGTTACCTTAAAATGGGAAATTGAAAAAGTTCATTAAACTAAAAGCTAGAATATGGTAAAAATTATATTCTACACCCCACATAAATAATAAAACTGCAATCTAGTCCTTGAAAGAGTTATTAATTACATTATCGAACTAAAAATAGATGCAAATTTTACCAATAGAAGAGATAACATAAACCTTTACACAGTGCATACATAGAAAGATTGTTCCATAGTTTTCACAGTACATAAAAGGCCAACACCAATCTTTCTCACCCACAGCAGAAGCTTAACAAAAAAAAGGACATGTTCAAAAAAAAAAAAGACAAAACATAACCATAGGTTCCTAAATGCAACCACAAGGGGATCAGATCAAGTTTCAAGCAAACCTAGCCATTGCCTTGCAAACCAGAGGGTTCTTCATTTCCATGGAGAGTTTCAAATGCTCAACCAATTGAACATCTTTGTCCTCACAAGGAACCCATTTGAAAGCTTGAAGTAACTGAGCTAACCAGAGGTGCACGGTGGCCAACCCCATGGCTTTACCGGGACAAACCCTTCGACCGGAACCAAATGGAGCCAGCCTAAGATCAGATCCCATAATGCTCACATCTTGTTCTTCTTCCATGAACCGCTCGGGCTCAAATTTTTCGGGGTCAGGCCAGAGTTTCTCATTGTGTGTGATTGCCCACATGTTCACCATTGCTGTTGTGCCTGCTGGGATGAAATTGTCACCTATGTAAACATCATGGATGGCTAGACGTGCCCATGAGAGAAGAGGACCGGGAGGATGAACCCTGAGAGTTTCCTTCACAATGGCTTGAACATAAGGCAGGTTTCGGATGTCGGAATCCGAAACCGGCCTTGAGTTCCCGACGACAAAATCAATCTCGGCTTGTGCTTTGGCTTGGATTTCAGGGTGTAAAACCATTCTAGCTAGAATCCATTCTAACAAGATTGCTACAGTATCAGTCCCCCTAAATATCATTTCCTGCAACAACAAAAAACCATGCAAATGGTGTAAAAAACATGAAACAATGAGAGAATGTAGGGGAAAAAAGACTAAAGTGAAAAATCATACCCATAAGACAGCAATCATGTCTGAATCACTGAGTTTCTCATGATTCTCCAAATCAAGCAACACATCAACAAAGTCCCCAACTTTGTCATCATTTCCATTAACCCTTTTCAGCCTATGTTGTTGTATGATCTTTCCGACAAAGACATTAACTTTTGAGACCAAAATTCTACATCTTTTCCTCGTACCTTGCAAATCAAGCCAACCTAGGAGAGGAAAATGGTCACTCCAATTGAACATCCCGAGTAACTTGTAGCCTTCACTTACAAACTGCTCAAGATGGAACCCTTCATTAGTTTTCTCAAAGTCATAGCTTTTGCCAAACACGATGTTCATCACATTGTTCAATGAACCAAAATGAAGCACCTTTCTAACAAAGACTTCACCTTTGGATTTCATCGAACAGTTTATCTCTTCAACCATTTTAGCTCCGATCTCCCGCCGGGAACCTTCAAAGGCGGCGATTCTCTTGGGACTGAACAAATGAGTGGCGGAGATACGCCTCAAGCTCCTCCAATACTCGCCGTAAGGAGCAAACCCCATTGCTCTATGAAACAACAGCTCGTAAGCCGACTCCTTGACCGGCCTATCGGCAAACGCCGAGTTGTTGAGAATATCCCTCGCGGTTTCCGGGTCACTGGACACGATAAACCGAGTGAAGCCGACGGATAAAGCCATCAGCTTGACTGCGTTAATGGCTTTAGCGAGTTCAGCCAATACTCGGTGAGGGGTGGCGCCGGTAAACACGGGGAGTAACCCGAGAAATGGGAACCCGAGTGGACCGGGGATCGAAACGCTCGACCTGGACCTATAACGAGCCCATGCAAGCCCTCCGGGGGATAGCCATAAGGCAACTGTTCCGACCAGTAGAACAGACCAGAGAAAGGCTTCGAAGCTCGACAGAGGTGATCGAAACAACATTAAACCTTGTTCGAATGACATTTTTAGCACTTCCTTTGAGATGGGAATTCAACAAAAACTGATTTTGACAAGTGGAAAGCAAAGGTTGTTTTTTTTTAAAAAAAAAAAGAGATTTATGGGGGGAAACGAAGAGTTTAGTTGGGATGGTGCAAGAGACAAGAAGATGAAGAGAAGGGGTTTAAATAGAGAAGTAGAATAGGAATAGGACAGTTTGCAAAAATCAGAAAAACTTAATTTAACCATGGTAAAAGAACTAACCATGGTTAAAAGGATATGAAGAAGTTTCAGTTAATTTATGGTTTTGGTCCCTCTATTATACTTTTGAAATTTAATCTCAGGATAATTTATAATTTTAGGTAATGACGTGACACGATCTCAAAGTGTCACATTATTATAATGTCAAAAGAAGTTATTTGATTAGAATTGTTAATCGAACTACATGCTAAATGGTAAAAACTTGTTCGAGTCTTAGGTATATATGTTACTGTTTAAAGGTTTGGTTTAGTTGATATTGTTTTATAGTGATTTGAGTTAAGAAATGATTGGTATAAATGATAATTATTATTTTTTTATAAAGTCTAATTTTAATTCTAATCTTACTTAGAGTGGAGGGGGAAAGAAAGGGGTAAAAATCTTCTGCCCCCTAACCATGCCTCATTCTATGCCCCCTGCCTAAAAATACTTAAAAATTAAATTTTGCCCCATAACCCTAATTTTCATATCCTAAACTCCAAACCTTAAACCCTAAAAAATACACTCTACTCCTAATTTCCTACACCCTAACACTAAGCCCCAACCTTAAACCCCAAACTCTAAATCCTAAACCTACTATTTTAAAGTGAGGGCACAAATTAGGGCATACTTTGAGGGCAGATGATTTCCATCCGAAAGAAAGACTTTAGGAGAAGGAATGGAGTGTTCATGATAGGTCTAGAACTCATAAACCTACCAATCAGCCAAATATACTTGCTCAAATGATAATTATTGTTATTATAAGGCTGTATATATATTTTCATATTTTGATATAGTCTTTAAATAAAATAACTACATGATGATCGAACATTCCATCTCTAATAATATACTAAATATTTATATATAAATCATTTATAAAAATGTTTCATTCACCTTATCGTTATGTGATAAAATCTAGTATATATATTATTTTAGTGAAACCCTTTTTAAGTCATTTTTAAACATTTGTCTCGCGTGTAATTTTTTTTATAGTTTCAAATTAGCACTTTAATGACAATGATTAATGATGTTAACGATTTGATTAACATGATTATAAAATAAGAGCTTAATGAGTAGTTTTAGTGGAAGATACGAAGATGTTCATTTTAAAAAATTCGAGTTAAAGTAGCCTTGTCTGCAAGGGATTCATGCATTATCAACGATTTAGAAAAAATATGAACAAATATTATCTTATAATCACTTTAAAATTAAAAAAAATCAAATTAAAATAGGATATCAAATTTTGAGTTTTTACACAATAAAAGGATATGAGTCATAATTTAAACATTTATGGGGGTCACTTTGGGATGTGAAGTGAAAACAACAATTCCCATAATCTTTTTACAAAAGGGGGAATCCCATTTTTGCTACCAGTCATTTTCCCATTGTCATTATGATTCCAGGCCACGCCTTTTTCTTTCTTTCTTTCTTTCTATTCCCAGGCTACGTGTGTTTTTCATCACGGAAAAGATAATATTCAGACAGCAGAATCATGATCAGAACTCGATGGGGATGAATCTTAGCCGTGTGATCCTTTTCCAAAGATGATGATGCCCCTGATGATGGTGATGTTCTCATCATCAAAACATTAACAGTTGCGAACAAAAATCCTTTGTCTTTTTTCGGGATTCGTATTTATGTCACATAGTAAAATAAATAAGTTTAGGGTTTAAATTTTTAGACTCTTAACATGAATAAAGACATTAAAAATGGGTAAAAAAAAATTTGTTCAACAGTTGCAGGGTCGAGAAGAATAGAGAGAGCATTAGGGCTTTCACGTGGGTGTGCTTAGTGGGTATATAATCAAATTATAAATGGGATTGATTTGCTAATTACTGGTGAAAAATTCTTAGTGATATCAAAGCCATATCTGATCATCTTAGCCAATAACAATTGTAAATTATAGTCGATTAGATTTAGAGTTTAGTATTTAAATAATAACGGTCATCAAGTTACTAATCGAATCGAAGGTTGAAGAAAAATTATGTTCTTAAGCAACTGATGGAACTATTGCTGGTTTTTATAGACTTTTATGGTTTAATGTATCCACTAAACTTTAATTTAGTTGACATTATTATTATTATAGTATTTTAAAATTGTAAATTTGGACACGATTAAATGTACAATATTAATTCCGATCTAAAATGATGAATATAAGATGCAGAAATAAGCAAGGGTACATTGAAAAAAAAACCATGATTTTCTAAGAAAATGATGAAAATTAATTGCTTTGGCGCCTAACTTTCAAAAGTTATAAATTAACAATTAAATTTAATAAAGTGTTATAAAATATCATTAAATTTTATCAAAACTTTAGAAAATAATTATTAAATTAAGAGTTAATATTTGATGTATTGTCGGTGAATTTTTTTACACAAACATGTCTATTTAAGCTAAGCTTCACAATATAAAATTTAAATCTCTAATCCTAAACCCTTAACCATACCCTTAGGCCATAAATTCTAACATTAAACTGAGAATTTACAACTCGAAAATCTATTCTACTAAAAATCCTAAACCCTTAATTAGTCGTGCTTATGCAAAATTTTTGAAAATATTAAAAAAATAATTATAAAAAATCAATGACAATCAGCTATTCATATTTCACTGTCAATACATGAAATGTGTTCCCTTAAATTAATTAGAATGTTCCATTATTTTCAAATTTCAATGGCTATTGATGTACTTTACGTTTTTTTTTCATGAAATAAGAATTTCTTGACCGTCATTAATTCTTCATGATGTTTCTTCATTATTGTTTGTGGACATAGTTAAGAGAATAAAATTCGTTTACCATTTTCTATTAACTTTTTATGTCTTAGTAATAATTTTGTTATTAAAATAGTGAAAAAAATTCTTAATACACTTGAAACAAAATCACTTGTCAAACATATAAAAAAACATAAAAAACGGAAAGATAAATTATATTCGTTAAGGTGTAGGCAGTGTACCTTTTTCCAATACATCTTTCTAAGCTTCAGCATTAAAAAAATTAATTCTAAATTTTAACTATAAATTTTAAATTTTAAACCCAAAAAATATAACATACTCTTAATTTCTTAAATCATAATAAAAAATTTTAACCTTAAATTTTACACTTAATTTTTAGTGTGAGACATAAAAAATTAAATAGACA
This sequence comes from Hibiscus tridactylites, assembly GCA_958450335.1. Lineage (NCBI taxonomy): Eukaryota > Viridiplantae > Streptophyta > Magnoliopsida > Malvales > Malvaceae > Hibiscus > Hibiscus tridactylites. Next base: position 76,344,195 of record OY288281.1, read on the forward strand.
AGATTTCTATTCACAGAGACCTTGGTTCCCTAAAATGATAGAATTATCTTCAAGTTTTTTAAACTTTTAAGAAATTATAAATTAGTATAATGATATATATTAAAATTTTAGGGTTCGTCTAGATTAACAGGGGCATGCAACTTTATCAAAAAAACAAACAAACAGGGGCATGCAAGGAAGCGCAGAGAAGAGAATCCAAAACCCCAAGGTAAATAAGATAATGATGTAAAGTTAATGGTAATGTCCTTGATGAAACATATAAATTATGGACAATTTTATATAAATATTCTTTTTTAATAATTAATTAGAAAAATAACCCCTTAAACTTATTATTTAGAAAAATAATTCTCTTTCAGTCCATGTAAGGTGAATTCACATCCTAACGTCAGCGAGTTTTTCGATAAATTGAACTCGCTTTTCACAAAACACGAGTTTTATATTAAGTAGATTAGTAAGAAAAAATAATTTATAACGTTTTTTAACACAAAATTCGTTTTTAATTAAAGGCAATTATAAATTTATTTTTTTTAAGACGCAAGTTTAACTAAGTTGATTGAAATGAGTCATTTTTTAAAAAATAATTAAATTTGAAGTTATTTTTATAATTGATTATTAAAAAATGAAGATTTGTATAAAATTGCCTAAATTATGTATATAAAAGGAGGCTGAAACCCTACAGCTGGGAGCTGATACGGAAGCAGAGCATTCATTGCAGCAAAAGTGGGAGAGAGACGGCTGGTGTTGCTGCAATAACAGCATAATTGGTTTGCAGAGGCAATTGGACATGTGACTATCAAACATAGGGGCGGCGCCTGAAAATTTGTACGACGGATTACGACTGTTTCAGTTGTCTGGTTTCGCTGGCAAAACCCCATTGCTCCACCTCGATGTCCATTGTTGCAAGTAAATGATATTTTTTAACCATTTCTGAATTCTGATGAGCCTCCACTTTTGTGGCTTGCTGCTGTTGTTCACGTGATTACTGTAACAGAGAAACAGAGCTTTTCCAAAGGCAATTGCCCTTTCAGCGTGCTCATGGAACAAATGATGAGCTCAAAGATTCTAAGATTGATAACTCCCACCCCCACTCCGTAAAAGAATTGGCTAATTTGGTCAGATATTTTCGGGGAATTATTTGAAAAAATACCCTTTTGGGGAATATTTGGAAAAAATACTTCTGTACTTATTAAAAATAAATAAATTGAAGTCGCGGTCTGTAGGACGCAATTTTTACGAGAATTTTAAACGACTCGTCACGAATTTATCGAGTAATATGCTGAAGTAGCGTTCTGCAGAACGCGACTTTTGCGTAAATCTATTGTTTATACAATTATGGATAGGGTTGTTTAGGGTTAATTTGCATGGTCTTGGGGGATAATTTTTCATGATTTTAATCTTTTACCTCATAGTAGTAATGTTTCTCTTCAAAACGGTGTAAAAATCGACGTATACAAGGCACCCGAAATGGTGTTTAAATCGCGTTCAAAACGCTACCTTGACATGCTTCTTTGATTGATGAAAATGAGAACATGGGTCGGTAGGGTTGTTTATGGTTGATTTGCATGGGGATTTCACGTTTTTTGTTATTTAACTTTCACGTCGTAGTACGGGAACACATGTTTACAATGGTGCAGAAATTGACGCGTAAAAGGCATCTTAAAGAGTGTAGAAATTGTGTTAAAATGCTATATTGATATATTCCTTTGTATTAAGAAAATGGAAACATGGGTCGATATTCATGTTTTAGTCGATTTTGTTGTTTTAGTGTATGGTCGTGGGTTTTTTATGTTATATAACTTTCACGTGGTAGTACGAGAACACATGTTTACAATAGTATGAGAACACATGTTATTTAGGATTAAAACATTAGAGTTACAATTACAATTAGTTGATTCGAGGGCGTGTCTTAAAAGGACATTTTCTGATGTCGTGTCCAGGGTTCTTACAATTTCCACATAACTTAGGTTGGCCAGTCGGTTCTCGAGGAACCATATCCTTGGCACAATGAATCCTAGTTGACTTTGAGTGACCTTTTTTGTTGCGTTGCAAGGATTCATTTGGCCGAATCTTAGGTTCATTTTCAAACACATCGGGATGACGTTCATTTTTTATCGGAGGAAACTCGGATCGGTATACCTTGAAAATGTTTTCAAGTTTGTATATAGGATCAACGAGTGTCATTGCGTCGAGATGAACAGATGCACATGCAGCGAAGACGTGAGAACACATGTACTTGAATATTTGAAAGACTCCACAATCACATGTTCGCTCTTGTAGATTAAAAACGTAGTTGTGGTGCAAAATTCCTTCAAGTGGTCGTGAAAATTTAGTAACCGTAAACCTATGTTGGTGACTAGAGAAGCATGTGGCACCCATCGCGTTTGCTTGCGCACGATATATCTGAAATTTTTGTTGGAGATCTGGATGGAACCTGTGACCACATGCCATCCAGTTCATAGCTTGTTTTCTGAGGGTTGCAAAAATGGTAGCCAGTCGATAATATGTTGCCTTCACAACTGATGTGATAGGTAAATGACGCGTTCTCTTCAGAGACGAATTGATCACCTCATCCAAGTTCGTCGTCATGTGACCATATCGACGAACCCTATCATAACATCGCAACCACTTCTCCCCCGAGATATAAAGAAGATAGTCATATCCAAATTGATTTCTAACTTTCAACTCTTCTAGCAGCTCCTCAGCCAGTTCAACTCGATGTGCGTTACCTATTCAAAAAATATGGAACAATTAACGATAATTAATAATAATTGACAATTTAATTTATAATTTTGAGAGCGAAAGGCGTACCTATGCGAAGAACCATTATACGCTCATCACTGTTCTTATACCTCTGGTAGTAATTTGCAGCAATGTGCCGTAGATAGTACCGATGATGAATATAGGGAGGTTCCCAAGACTGTTCCAAACGTTGGATTGATCCCCAGATCCTTGCGCCTTTGTCTGAAATAATACATATATCATCTAGTCTTGCCCGTAATACCCAGCGTAAGACATGGGTCCTTAGGTTGGTAAGAAAAAATGTCCACGAAGGGATATCTTCCTTTTCAACAATGGTGAACGCTACCGGAATGCATTTTCTATTGCCCTTGAGCTTGAGCTTTATGCAATGCTTTCTGATGATAGTGATGTTATCGGAGTCCCAAATAATATGTAGATTTTATTTATATTTTTAACGTTCTTTTAACCCCACCATGCGTTTCCAGATATTGTGATTTGTTGTTCATCTTGAACAAACACAAACGATACAAATATCGAACCACAAATGGTATCCTACCAAATCCATCTACTAATTATGCAAATACATATACCCACAAATCATAATACAAGTGAAAATATTCACCAACGTTCATAAAAAGGGGCTATATATAGACCAAACTCTCGTCTATTGGCAATGAGATCACATCTTACAAAAAAAGCCTTTGGCCAGGATTCCTGACGTGCCAGAAATATCACGTCTTACAAAACGCGACTTTGCCAGGATTCCTGACGTGTTAGGAAAGTCGCATTTTATAAGATGCGACTTTGCCAAGATTCCCGACGTGTCAGGAAAGTCGTGTGTTACAAAATGTGACTATAAGTACCTACCTTGTGCCCACACCACTCAGTCGAAGAAAAAAACCGCATTGCAGTGCTTGAAGTATTCGATTGTAACTACTAATGCCAACAAACCATGTATCTGGAAAATTTATTCGCAAACAAATTTTCTGAATATTGTGATTTGTCGTTATTTGTAGTTACTTCTATATATTGAGAAGATGTTGGTGGGTTATTAGCTCTTGTGAGATGTCTCTTCGATGTTTTTGTTCACGAGGATCGGCAACAACAAATTACAACATCCGAAAATCTAAGGTCATTTTGAATGACAGACATGGTTCTTAACGTTTTGTTTTACCCTGCGACCCCCGCATATAACCGGAGTCAAATACCAAACAATGAAAGCATGTTTAGGGGTATAATATTCGGCTCCAATAGACCACTGAGCTTGAAGACATGCATTGAAATAATTGTAATTTGTACACCTAAACAAGTGGTTATTCCAAATTATAGTTTTTTATAGAAGAAATGTATTGAAACACGTAAAAAATTACATAATTATTGTTTTTTATAGAAGACATATTGAAACACGTAAAATATTACATATGTAAATTATAATTTTATTTTATATGTGTTAAAAAAATTCTACCCATAAGCATGTGGTCAACTGTACCCCTAAACATGCAGACTCAAATAATTTACATATGAACTTATATAAATGAGAGGTGCAATAGTTTGTCACATTTGTATGGCCGACGAGAGATGTGTCGTTGCTGTAGATAAATGGTCGACGAGAGGTGTAAAATTTTGTCAACGTTGTTGGAGCCCTAAATCTTCGTGGATTTTGCAAGTACACGGTAATCATCATCTTCCACGATAATTTGTCACCAACACTGACAATAGTAGACGCTTTAACCCGCGCTATCAAATGTAACATGCACCCGCTAAAAACTGTAACCCTGGACATGACAGCTAAAGTTGCAACTATTGTGATTTTGTGGTACCGATCATTTTCGTGGCACCCCACCACGCGTTTCCGGATATTATGATTTGTCAGTCATATTCAACAAACGCACGGTACAGACATCGCACCACAACTGGTATCCAAAAAGAATTTCATATACTCACAACTCACAATACAAGTGTGAGTTTTCCACTAGGGTTTGTATGAGGGCATATATAGCCTGAAAACCGCGTTCTACAGAACGCGACTTTGCCAAGATTCTTGACGTGTTAGGTAAATCGTGTCTCACAAAACGCAACTTTGCCTGGACTGGCGTGTCAGGTAAGTTGCGCCGTATGAAACGCTACTTTGCCAATATAAATACCAGAATCCCGCACCACTCATTCGAAAGAAAAAAATATGCATTGTAGTGATTGAAGTTTTTGACTGTAACTACTAATGCCAACATCTGGAAAAAAAATTCGCAAATTGATTTTTTGGATATTGTGATTTTTTGTTATTTGTAGTTGCATCTCTATATTTATTAGATGTTAACTATTCGGTATTTTTGTTCACGACGATCGACAAAAACAAATCACAATATCCGAGAATTCGAATAAAATATAAACTAATTAAAGAATAAAAAACACAAATAAAAAACATATAATAATTAATTAAATAAATAAACTACAAATCATGATTAAACTAAAATATATATTAATTAAAAAACAAAATAAAAATATAAAGTTCAATATTTCCAAATAAAATAAACAACAAAAAAACTAATGGCGCCTATGTCCACTGGTACCACAAGACGTTGCACGACGATGTCGCTCCGGATTGCGACGGGGGAGAGCGTCATCACCATCCTCGCTTCTAGCTCCTGCAGTACCGCTCATTCCATCGGGCCCACTAAGGTAGAAAATCGATCGTGGAGGTGTTTGTTGGACAATCCCGGTTCCAAATGCGGCTGGCATCGGGGGGAACGACATGAAGGGCACGTAGGGCATATAACCTCTAGGATACTTGGAGGCACCACTCATCATCGCCGAAAATTGAGCAAAGTGGTCTGACATAGAAGACGTTAAATAACCTTGACTTGGACTTTGGGTCAGTTGTGGTCGCATCGTTGGTGGGGTAACATCTGTTGTTGGTGGTGGCGGTGCTGCGGAGGCAAGACCACCGTTAGAGGTGTTCTGTGCTCCCCTCCCCCTCGAACGCTGAAACCGTGGGCTATTGTGTTGCTGACGTTGATAAACGACCGTTGCCTTCTCTCGAGTCAGAATAAATGGCTTCCCATTCGCCCTAAACCACTCTTCGTAATCATCGCTCACCATTGTATCAAACATACAATACTCACTCCGGGGTTGCCAACGCTGATTCAGCCTGTCCCTCTAGTGAGCGATATAAGAGTGGTGGTGCACCGACCAATCAACCTATAGGACAATAAAATAATTTATTATTCTTTTTAGATATGAATTACATTCGAATTAATAAAAGAATACGGCAAGTATATACATATTTATTACCTCGGGCTTCCCTTGTCAAGTGAGTTTGTGCAACTCATCCAAATTTGGAGGCTCAGCTGGGATATGTTGGAAACAACCAAATTTCTGTAGGACGCGATCGATCGGATGCTACTTAACTGTGGCATAGCATATGAGTGATACAGAGGCTATCCAAACAAGTTTCGTCTCGGCCGAAAATATCGGGATGCAGTGCTGCAACTCCATATTCGCGTACGACGTCTATAAAAACTGTACAATATATAATGCGTATATTAAAAAAGAAAAAGAAATTACATATAGTTAAATATAAAATTTATTTTATTTAAATACACCAAAGTGTTACCTGATCTTTTGAAAAGTTCTCAATATCCTGTCTGATAACCTCCAAGCCCTTCGCAACACCAACATAAGTTAAATGAGCGATCCACCTACAAAATAAGATGATAATTTTAATTAATTATAATAATACGTATATTAAAAAAAATTAACAACTCTTTTCTTACCTCCGGCCTAGCGGAAAAACATATAGAGTAGGCTGCAAAAGCTCAGGGCGTAAAAACGACTTTCTCCACCACGCCCAGGACTGGAGCAACACCAAACAACCTTCGATGCAATACTTTTCTGGATCGGTGTTCTTGCATAGCTCCCTAAATAGAGTGGCCAAAACTGTGGATCCCCAGCTTAGTTTATCGCCATCTTCAAAATTATGCAAATGCTGCAACCAAATCGTGTGAACCTTGTCCCAAGTTTTATTAGGCATCAATACCCCGCCGATCATCTGTAAAATATAAGCGCGAACATATGCCTACAATACGAATATACACACACACACATATATATATATATAAGTAAAAAAATATTATTTCAATAATATTCACTAAACAAATTATTGTTATCATCTTCACTTCTTCACTCGCGTCAATGAGTACATCACAAAAATTATTCCGCAGCCACACTAATTGTATTTTTCCGCCGTAAAAATGCTCCGACGCAGCCCCTAGCCCACTCAAACATAGGTCCACCCAATCATCAACACCGGGACCAGTGATAGCCTCTCCATCAACAGGAAAACCCATGATATGGGACACGTCCGCCAGGGTAATCGTCACCTCGTCGCAAGGAAGGTGGAATGTGTGTGTCTCCGGCCTCCACCTCTCCAAAAGATCGTTGACCAAATCAACGTCTATTTTTGCACCTCCAACAATTTCGGATGCCTGCAAAAACTCGGCCCGCTCTAAGTACGGTTCGATCAAAACGTCCGGTAATCTCGTCATCCGGTTGTAAAAAACCTCCAGATGTCGTTCCATATTCTAAAAAAATAAACGCGTATGTATAAATTAAGCTATATAAAAAATATAAAAATACATACGTATAAGTAACAATATATAATAAAATAATAAAAAATAAATAAAACATGATAAAACTCACATTTCTTCGAAGATAATCGAACATGTGCTTGTGATCTAACCTTATCAATCTTGCCATTATATCAAACACGAAAAATCAACCAAGAAATTGAAAGGAAGTGAAATTGAGAGAGAGTGAATTTTTTGGTGTGGGGTAGAAGGGCTCGAGACCAATTTATAGTGGAAATCCTGTCGGTTGGGGTGTGATTATTCAAAGCAAATCGCGTCCTACAAGACGCGGCTTTGGAAATCGCATCCTACAGAGCGCGGCTTCTTCATAACCCTAACGCGATAATTAAATTTTCAACCGTTTCAATTTATTAACGCGGAAATCGCGGCACACAAAACACGACTTCATCTTATCGCGACGAGTCGTTTGATATTCTCGTGGAAGTCGCGTCTTACAGACCGCAACTTCAATTATTTTTTTAAAAAAATAAATACTAGATAATATAATCCACATCGGACGGAAGTCGCGTCTTGTACAAAGCAATTTTGGATATCGCGCCCTGCATAACGTGATTTACCCTGACATGGGTCAAATGGGGGTAATTTTCCAAATGTTCTCGAAAGGGGGTATTTTTCTAGATAATTCCCCAAAGGGGAATATCTGACCAAATTAGCCAAAATAAATGGAGAGATTCAAATTTCAATCATAGTTGTTGATAGGGTGTTCACAATAGATTAACCGTAATATTTTATATAAACAGTTGGTTGACTGTTATAACGAATATTAAATTTTAACATAACTATTAAGAAACCTTTATAGGTTAACTTGTTACTTGTAACCTTTTATAGAATTCTTTTTACATGTTCACTAAATAATGAACTTATTTCTCCAATAAATATTATATTAAAATTTTTAAAAAATATATTTTAAATAGAGAAATTTTAATCATAAAATTCATTTTTGTCTAAATAATTTCATAACAATTCCATCATTTTAACAGTTGATTAATTGAAACCGTTTAATCTTAATAATAAATTATTAACCAATAAAAATTAACACTTACAATTTATTTTGCATACCCCTGATAATACGCGGAAGATGAGACGATGGTTTTGGACTCATCAATTTTTCCACTGAAGAGTCGTTGGTTAAGCATGAATGAACGAGAATTTCAATCATTTTCCTTTATAAAATTAGGAAAATTCTATACCGTGCAACGAACACAGTTGAACACTACTAATGTTTAACACAGTTGAATACCATTAAATTAACTAATAAAAATTTAAAATTTTAAGGACTCATCATACAATTAATAATTATTTCAAAAATTCAATTAAATTATTTTTATATATTGAAATTTTATTTTTTAATAAGGGTAAACTATATATTTAGTACCTCACCTATTTCCGTATTTCTATTGAACCATCATTATTTAAATATTATTTCAATTTGACCCTATTCTTTATAAAAAATAATTTAACCCTAAACTATTAAACCTTAAACCCTTAAACTCTTAAACCTATACCCTAAACTATATACCATTAAAAATAATTTCACCATCATCGATTCAATTCAATTCAATGAATTGTTGAATTCTCCTAAAAAATTCAATTAATTATTTTTTATATAAAATCAAAGAAAATACGATTATAAAAATCTGATTATAAAATAAAAGTAAAAAGAAAACACGATTTCTTTGGAATATAGACGTGAGAAAGGTTTGGTTAATTTAAAGGAGGAGAACAACAAGGTGTAAAGGAGAATCTGTGTCCTTAGAATTTGTTCTGGAATAATTTGGTTAATTTTTTGCCCCTTTTCGGTACACCTTTATATGCCCCAATATTAAAAAATACTAATAATTAAATTCTAAGTCCTAACCTTAAGTTTTAAATCCTAAACCCTATATTCTAAAAAACACACCATACTCTAAACTATAAATCCTAAACTTAATTTTGAGCATGGGGCATAAATAGGGGCACCGAAAAGGAAGAGAGAATTTCCATCATTGGAAGTTGGAACGGATAAAAATCATCTGCCCCATCTTGAAACGGATAAAAATCTCATGCAATTTTGATATCTGGTTGTGCATTTTACTCTCCTCAAACTATTTTTTAAGATTATATTCTTATTATATTAATATGTATAATTGTGAATTAGAAATTTAAGAATGAGCTTTAAAAATGAGTGTGTAATGGTATATAAAAAATAATTTAATTTAATTTTTTTAGGAAGATTCAACAATTCATTAAATTGAATTGAATCGATGATGGTGAAATTATTTTTAATGGTATATGGTTTAGGGTATAGGTTTAAGAGTTTAAGGGTTTAAGGTTTAATAGTTTAGGGTTTTAGGTTGAGGGTTAAGGGTTAAACTATGTTTTTATAAAGAATAAGGTCAAATTAAAATAATATTTAAATAATGAGGGTTCAATAGAAATACAAAAATAGGTGATGTACTAAATATATAGTTTACCCTTATTAAAAAAAATAAAATTTTAATATATATAAAAATTAATTTAATTGAATTTTTAAAAGTAATTATTAATTGTATGATGGGTCCTTAAAATTTTAAATCTTTATTAATTAATTTAATAGTGTTTAGCGGTGTCCGTCGCATGTGGTAGACACATCTATAAAATTATTTAGAGGATTGATACACTTTGAACTTAAATTATAAAAATAACATCCAAACACTGATTGAATGTGTCATGTAAGATAAAAAAAATCATCTGAATATTAATATTTTCAATGATTTCCCTCATATATTACTCAAATGAAAATCTTATATTGTTTGGTGATAATGCATATATTTAGCGTCCAAAAATAATTTTAACTAGTATAAAATCGTAATATTAATTAAGACTCATATTTAAAAAAACTTTGTGTGTACGATGTACGGAAATTTTATTAAAAATGAAAATCACCGCCTTTTAAAAAAATAATTTTCATGTTTCCTTCGAAAAAGTCAGAGTCCACGCAATCCCACGCTGATCTTGGAGAAAACCCTAGGACGACTCTATTCAACAATTCCAATTGGCCGCCGCCGGGAGGGGTGGCCTTGATCGTTGTTGTTCCACAGTCTTTGGAACTCTCTGGATCCCCGGTGCTTGTGGGGGTTCAACCAGATGCGAAAATAGCAAGAGATAATGTGCATGGTACTAGCGTTGGTGATGGTGATGACATGGTCGATGTCGAATCGGGGGTTATGGCTATGGATTGCGTTGAAGCGCTTAGTAGTGCAGCATATTTGTTGTCTGGTGTATTGGATGTTAGTGAAGGGCAGAGATAGGAGTGTCGCTGCTAGGAAATCTTATGCGGCGATGGTTGTTGCTACCCATGCCAGAGGAGGACAGGAGAACCTGTCTATCTCGGATGATAATATTGATATCAGGATTTCGATTTCTCAGTGGATCGTAGTGGTGCATTCCCAAAGATCAAGTTTTCTGAGAAAGTTCATGACCTGATCGGTAGGAGCATGCAACAGGCGGTTACTGTTAGTCTTTTTGGTCGTTCGATTGGCTATAAAACTCTGGTTTTTAGAGTTCAAGTGTAACACCCAAAAAAAATTACGCCCAAATTATAAATCATAGATTCAAAAAAAATTTTAATTTAAAAACATGATTTTGGAATCCCTAATTGAAAACCCTAACAATTGAAAATTTTAATTCAAAATCCTAATTTTCTATGAGGGACTAAATAAGAATTTTTATCAAACTTAGAAGTTAATGTGACATTTCTTAAAAGTTTAAGGATTGACTCCAAAAATAACCCTTTTATCAATTGAATTTCAATTCTATTTGATTTCTGCCACCCGTCTCTTCCTTTTTTAATTATTATTTATATGTATGTACGTGTATAAATATACATATGTTCATCTTACCCTATGTAGAGCGTTGAAGTGTTATCTAAATATGAGTGTAAGTGTACACTTCTGTCAAGTTATAGTATAAAAGATATCGTCTCCCACAAGGATTGGACAGCTTGATTCAAGTTGTAAGTTCTGCACAATTAAATTGGATAGTCGAAAGACAAAGTAAATAAAAACACAAGTAATTGAAAAGGAAGTGATCAGATTGATAGAGAGGGTAGGGTTATGCTGCTGCTTAGTGTCAAACTGCGTTGAATAGGTCAAGTGTGTTTTGCGTTGCCACGATCTGCTGCCTTGGCGGGTAATGGCGGATTGAGGCGGTGGCAACTTTTGCTGCCACGACGACACTCTGCTCTTGCAACTTTCGCTGTCCTGGCAGGTGAGATGGAGAGAAGTCCCGGCAGCAAGTCAGACAGATACTCCAAGTTCGGCGAAGCAATTCTGAAGTGAACCTACCTATGTCTAGGCTAGGATTCTTTTGTTGCGTGATGTAGGCAATACCTAGCAATCCCAGCGTAAACCTAACACAGGCAGTCAACGTTTGGTTGCTCCTTTTAGCCGCTGAAATTCTAACTTATGTCTAAGCCGAATTAGTCAACACCTTGTCATGATGAGACCGTGCTTAATTCTTTCGTGAGTTTGACACTGTTGTGCCCGACAAATGGATTCTTCAACTGGACTTTTGGAACTAATTGAAGGAAGTGAAGCTCATGAATTAAGCAAACTAAGAGTATTTTATTGCAAAAACAGACTTGAAAACTTAAACAACCGTTCTCACAACTAATTACAACATAACCCAAACCCAAAGAGAGAATTAGAACATGTCGACGGTAAGAAAACCTAAGCTATGTCTAAGGAAAACCTATGTTGTGTATATTGAAATACAAAAATATGTGAAGTATATATAGGCCATAGTCTAGGTTAAGTCCTCCTTGGAGTAGAAGTCTTCAAAGAGCTTTTGCATTAAACGCAACTTTAAATTCTGACTTCTTTGAGTTGAATTTGGACTTCTTTTCACGTTGCCTTGCTCCACAAGTAAGCTCATTCTTCTCCTTTGGTGGTTTTGTCTGCTGCTCCAGGCATCAGAAAATTGAGTGGACGACATCATTAGAATTAGGATTTTCTGTTCTGTCGATCGCACTCCAATTTACCAACTCCTCACTTTGCTACTCTGGGCGGTAGGCTCACTTTGTTGCCTTGGGCGGCAAGCTCACTTTGTTGCCTTGGGCGGCAGGTTCACTTTGCTGTCTCGGGTGACATGTATGACGGCGGGAGCTACTCGACAGCTTCTGTCTCTTTCTTGAACTGCATCACTACAGCTCCCTGATCTTTTGCCTCAGCATCATGTCCTCCGCTCCGCTCTCCTTCTACCAGCCTCTAGTGCCTGAAACTAAAACTAAACTAAAATAGTACATTTTCCTTACCAAATAAGAGGTAATCAACAAAAAAGCATGACAAAGTAAAGAATACTGTAAAATGCAATGTATGGGCCTAATTATGCTTAAAATGTACTTAAAAACAACAATAATATGAGATGGAATGTGCATGAACTATAGAACTAATGGACACTTTACACACCCCAAACTCGAATTATTGCTTGTCCTCAAGCAATGCAACCCTAAACATACTTGCCCTTTAAACTAATCAGAAAGAAAAAAAATTCTATTTTAAAGTTGATTTAATACCTCAAGGTCGTGGCACCTGTCATTAGATTAGTGAGAGGGGAATAACATGAATTACCTCAGAATGAAACTATAATGCTTGTGAAGTGTGTGCAGAACTATGTACAAGTTGAATCTGATGATATATTCTAAGTAAACAAATATGCTATCATGGGATATAAGGTTGCTGCCGAGGTAGCATAATTAAGCACAGTTAATAATCATGGTAATAAGGGCTTCAGCTTATCACAACTAGTCTTCTAGGTCTGAAGTTAAGATAGGAGCAAACTAAAAAACCCCGAACCCATTGAGTAGAGTCATCTCGTGAAGACTTTCATTCACTCATGATAATTTGTCTGTCACTTCAAAATTTTCAGATTCATGGACTTTGATAGCAACGGAGAGTCCTCGCACATGATTCTTCCTAGAGCATGTTTCGGGAACCTCTAGGGTAAAACAACAATTTTCTTTGTTTTTCTCTACCGTGGCAGTGCTTTGATTTTTGTCTCTATTACCTGCCTCGGCGGCTACCTGCAACAATTGTTAAAACTTTACAAAGAATTCTAAAAATAAAGCAGGCAATGTTTATCAGATATTCTATCAAACTCAACAAGTAACAATAGTGTTAATTTTTTTTGGCTATTATAGAAAATTCTAAGTTATTCATGCTTTTCCTGATTTAAGTTCAATTTTTAATTGGTGCGAAAATTAATCAGATGTCCTATCATAGGCACAAGTTATAACAAAATTTTCTTTTCCGATTAATATGAAGGCAAGTACAATATGCAAACTACATGCTACTAAGTATGCCTAAAAAAATATGAGAACTATACCCCCCAAACTCGAGACGGGCATTGCCCTCAATGCACATAATAAAACTAAAACTGAAAAATAAATATGAGAAAGGGAAAGAAAACTCAGGCTTAGTTGCTGTCAGATGATGGAGAAGATGTGGAGGAGTTATCTGCTCTTCCTCCAGTTGCGGGTTGCGGCAGTGCTGCCCCTGTTGTGCTCGACGGCTCGATTCCTTAGGGTCTGAATCTGGGTAAGTAGTTGTGAGACGAGAATAAAACGCAAATAAAATCTGGCCCTAAGTAGGTAAAATCTACTCCTAAATAAAACAATAAAGATGTGTAAAAATAAAAACTTATACAAAATTTTTGTTACTCTAGGAGTGCAATGATATGCATCTCCTAAAGTAACTACTCCCTTATCGGTTTAGCTCAATATGGTCGTTTTCAATACTTTTTGTAATCCATCCGCACCCTCCATCTAGTGATTATCCTTATAGTGGAAGAGTCCTTCTTCCTCGTTCCTTTGTAATCCATGTGAACCTTCCTTCTTGTTCCTATTCCTGAAGGCATGAACACGTGATTAGAAAAAATTATATAACTACCTAACCATGTACTTACTTCATTTTTGTTGAAGTTCGTCATAGGGAAAAGTTTCTTTTTCTACTGGGGCAGCTGCTGCGACAACCAGTTGTTGTGGTAGTCTTCTGTCATAATGTTGTGCCGGTCAAGGGAAAACTCTTTAGGCTCCTTGAAAATCTCCACCAGTAGAGATTTTGATGGTTGTAAATCTGCATGCATCGGCTCCTCTAGATATATATAATCCATAGCTGCCGAGGTGTCTGCTGAGGCAGACGTCATTATGGAGGCTTCTGTCGTGGTGGGCCTATCTGCTGAGGCATAGCTTTGCTCAGGTGTTGTCAGTTCGTACTCAGGGAAGGGTTTTAGGTAGCTGCCAGAACATCTGTCAATCTTGTTTCCCAAGCAGTGTTCTGCATCCTCTTGGCTTGGAGTTTCTAATTGATCCTCACACATCGGAGATCTATCCTCGCATTGCTCTTCGTCCTCTTATCCTAAGACATCAGTATCCCTCAGACTTAATTGTTCCGATTCATCTATGGAATTGATGAGGCCCGAATTGTTCTGTCGTGCATCCATCTTAGCGATGCTAGCGTCCATAGCAGCTGTCACTTTATCCGTTAGCGCAAAGAAGGTTCGAAGTGTGTCCTCTAAAAACTTTGGTTGTTCTTGCGGATAGCTATATTCCCAGGGCATGTCCGTTTCTGCAGCAAAACTGTTATGATAAAAATTTTGAGATTTTTTATCATGCCATGAAAAATCTTGCTGCTGTAGCGGTAACAGCGGCAGCGGCATCAGCTGTCTCTGTTGCTACTGCGGCGGCATCTACTGTTCATATTCAGACATCCACTCCAAGTGGTTTTTCTTGACATGTCTGCTGCAAAAAGATGAGAGCAACTGTTGAACGCATGATCGCCTTCACAAAATTCGCAAGAAGGTTGTTCTGTCGTGCATCCATCTTAGCGATGCTAGCGCCCATAGCAGCTGACACTTTATCCGTTAGCGCAAAGAAGGTTCGAAGTGTGTCCTCTAAAAATTTTGGTTGTTCTTGCGGATAGCTATATTCCCAGGGCATGTCCCTTTCTGCAGCAAAACTGTTATGATAAAAATTGAGATTTTTTATCATGCCATGAAAAATCTTGCTGCTGTAGCGGTAACTGCGGCAGCGGCATAAGCTGTCTCTGTTGCTACTGCGGCGGCATCTACTGTTCATATTCAGACATCCACTCCCAAGTGGTTTTTCTCGACATGTCTGCTGCAAAAAGATGAGAGCAACTGTCGAACGCATGATCGCCTTCACAAAATTCGCAAGAACTTTCCCAAATATTTCTACCCTTAACACGTGGGGCACCTGAATAAGCATTTTCCCATATTTTTTTCGAATGAAAATAAGAATAAGAAAAACTAAAATTAAATGCAAATAAAAATAGAAGTGCGGAAATATAAATACGAATTTCGCTGTTACCAATCCCCGGCAACAATGCCAAAAACTTGTAGAGCGTTGAAGTGTTCTCTAAATATGAGCGCAAGTACACACTCCTGTCAAGTTATAGTATAAAAGATATCGTCTCCCACATGGATTGGACATCTTGATTCGAGTTGTAAGTCCTACACAAGAAAAGTAAATGCAGAATTAAATTGGATAGTCGAAAGACAAAGTAAATAAAAACACAAGTAATTGAAAAGGAAGTGATCAGATTGATAGAGAGGGTAGGGTTATGCTGCTGCTTAGTATGAAACTGAGTTGAATAGGTCAAATGGGTTTTGCGCTGCCACGATCTGCTGCCTTGGCGGGTATTGGCGGATTGAGGCGGCGACACTCTGCTCTTGCAACTTTCGCTGTCCTGGTAGGTAAGATGGAGAGAAGTCCCAACGACAAGTCTGGCAGATACTCCAAGTTTGGAGAAGCAATTCTGAAGTGATCCTACCTATGTTTAAGCTAGGTTTTTGTTGCTGCGTGATGTAGGCAATACCTAGCAATCTCAGCGTAAACCTAACACAGGCAGTCAACGTTTGGTTGCTCCTTTTAGCCGCTAAAAGTCTAACTTATGTCTAAGCCGAATTAGTCAACACCTCGTCATGATGAGATCGTGCTTAATTCTTTCGTGAGTTTGACACTGTCGTGCCCGACAAATGGATTCTTCTACTAGACTTTTGGAACTAATTGAAGGAAGTGAAACACATGGATTAAGCAAACTAAAAGTATTTTATTGCAAAAACAAACTTGAAAAACCTAAACAACCGTTCTCACAACTAATTACAACATAACCCAAACCCAAAGAGAGAATTAGAACATGTCGGCGGTAAGAAAACCTAAGCTATGCCTAAGGAAAACCTATGCTGTGTATATTGAAATACAAAAATATGTGAAGTATATATAGGCCATAGTCTAAGTTAAGTTCTCCTTGGAGTAGAAGTCTTCAAATAGCTTTTGCATTAAATGCAACTTTAAATTATGACTTCTTTGAGTTGAATTTGGACTTCTTTTCCCGTTGTCTTGCTCCGCAAGTAAGCTCATTCTTATGCTTTGGCGGCTCTGTCTGCTGCTCCAAGCGTCAGAAATTTGAGTGGACGACATCGTTAGAATTAGGATTTTCTGCTCTGTCAATCGCACTCCAATTTACCAACTCCTCACTTTGCTGCCCTGGGCGGCAGGCTCACTTTGTTGTCCTGGGCGGCAGGCTCACTTTGCTGTCCTGGGCGACATGTATGGCGGCGGGAGCTACTCGACAACTGTTGTCTCTGTTTTGAACTACATTAGTAAAGCTCCTTGATCTACTGCCTCATCATAATTTCCTTCGCTCCTCTCTCCTTCTACCAGTCTCTAGTGCCTGGAACTAAAACTAAACTAAAACAATACATTTTCCTTACCAAATAAGAGATAATCAACAAAAAACATGACAAAATAAAGAATACTGTAAAATGCAATGCATGTGCCAAATTATGCCTAAAATGTACTTAAAACAACAGTAATATGAGATGGAATGTGCATGAAATATAAAACTAATGGACACTTTAAACCCTAAAATCACAAACTATATTTTTGATTACCCAAACCTACCTCCGCTTTAATTTTTCCATTTTTTGTTTTCTGTTTCACCTTCAATAAATCGAACATCCTATTGCCCTTTACTCGTATTTTCTGTCTACACCAATAGCACGTGGGTTTTGTTCCAATTTAGTTAGACCAAGTGATAGGTCTAAACGTGAAAGGTGTCATTCTCGATGTTAAAGCTATTGATGCTTAAGGTGTGTTTTCTTCCGGTGCTATAATTAAATTATATGTTATTTTTCTATGTGTTGGTGTTTTACCCTTTATGTGATTATTTACATGTATTGTGATTTTTATGGCTGGCATCACATGCGTACGTTTTCAAAATATGTTTCACTATGATTTACGAACCGTGATTTATGGACTACGATTTATGAACTATGATTTATGGACTATGATTTATGAAGTATGTTTATGAAATATCAGATTTATGGAATTTTTTAATGAAATTTGATTTCTAATCTCCATATCATTGTATGAGCATGGGTTGAGTTTTGTTCGAGGAAGTTCAGTGGTTTCACCCTTCGGGTTGAATTCCACTTCGGATTGGTGATTGTAGTGAGAAGTTCTGGGGAACTTTCCTCTTGGCGGTTGTAGTTGGGTGCATTGCATTGCGCTTGTGATTTATTTGTTATGCTTTAAGAATTTTAAGAAAATATTACTATGTTTTTACGACTATGATTTTCTTGCACTTTAGAGACGCAGTAAGCTTTTTAGCTTACTCCCCCATAGTTTCCTCTTACAAATATCTTTAGACTTTAGGCGACGTGGTACTTGGAGGATCTCAATTCTATCTGATTATTTTATTATTTAGTATGAACTAAATTTAAACTATCAGATTATTATTATTCTATGTTTTGGGATATTTACGTATTTCAGATCATGGAACTTTATATTTTAGGATTATGTTTCAGTATATATTTACAGACTTTATTTTAGATATTTTATTAAATGACCAGAATATTTTTATAATATTTGAATTTTGAAAACAATTGTGGTATTTTACGATACTTATTGTTAATTAATAATTTATTTGTTTTATAAATTATTTAAACCTAAAATTTATTACTTGAGGGGAAAATTTTCAACGGCGACTTCCTAAATTCAGTTTTTTTCTTCTAGGACGGATTTAGGGGGTTACATTTAGTAGTATTAGAGACAAGTTTAACCCTCGGATTGTAGGGCTCACATAAAATTTCTAAACTATAAATGATTTTTTCATGCATATTAAATGTTTTCGGGCAAAATGAGATTTTTTTAACAAATTTATTATTTTAAAGGATTAAAGATATGTTTTGAATAGAGACTTCAAGTACCAACTCTAAATCTAGGTTAATTTCTTCTTTGTAGATAGACTATTATGTAATCTTGTAGGAGTTCTAAATTAACGACCGATCGTGATCATACTCGTCCTTATGAATCTAAGATCAAAAGTGTGTTTTCAAGTCCTCTTATGTCATTCATACTCGATCTGAAATGATCTAAGAAGTTCTTACCAAAATATTTGTATTTTTAAGGATTTGTTGCTAAGTTTGATAATTTCAAGGATGAAATTTCTTTTAAGGGTGGGAGAGTTGTAACACCAAAAAAATTAAGCCCAAATTATAAATCCTAGATTTAAAAAAATTCCCTAATTTAAAAACCTGATTTTGGAATCCCTAATTGAAAACCCTAATAATTGAGAATTTTATTCAATACACTAATTTTCTATGAGGGACTAAATAATTTTTTTTATTAAACTTAGAAGTTAATGTGAAATTTCTTGAAAATTTAAAGATTGACTTCATAAATAAACCTTTTATCAATTGAATTTCAATTCTATTTGATTTCTGCCCCCGTCTCTTTTTTTTTTTAATTATTATTTATATGTATGTACGTGTATATATATGGTCATCTTAGCCTAAAATCCCAAACTATATTTTTGATTATCCAAACCTACCGCTGCTTTAATTTTCCCAAATTTTTTGGTTTTCTATTTCACCTTCAATGAATTGAACATCCTATTGTCCTTTACTCGTATTTTCTCTCTACACCAATAGCACGTGGGTTTCGTTTCAATTCAGTTAGACCAAGTGATAGGCCTAAACGTGAAAGGCGTCATTCTCGATGTTAGAGCTATTGATGCTTAAGGTGTGTTTTCTTTCGGTGTTATAATTAAATTATATGTTATTTTTCTATGTGTTGGTGTTTTACCCTTTATGTGATTATTTATATGTATTATGATTTTTATGGTTGACAACACATGCATACGTTTTCAAAATATGTTTTTACTATGATTTACGAACCATAATTTATGGACTACGATTTATGAGCTATGATTTATGAAGTGTGTTTACGAAATATAGGATTTATGGAACTTTGTTTATGAAATTTGATTTCTAATCATCATATCATTGTATGAGCATGGGTTGGGATTTGTTCGGGGAAGTTCAGTGGTTTCACCCTTCGGGCTGAATTCTACTTCAGATTGGCGGTTGTAGTGAAGAGTTCTAGGGAACTTTCCTCTTGGCGGTTGTAGTTGGGTGCATTGCATTGCGCTTGTGATTTATGTGTTATGCTTTAAAGAATTTTAAGAAAATATTACTATGTTTTTACGACTATGATTTTCTTGCACTTTAGAGACACACTAAGTTCTTTAGCTTACTCCCCCGTAGTTTCCTCTTACAGATATCTTTGGACTTTAGGCGACATGGTACTTGGAGGATATAAATTTTATCCGATTATTTTATTATTCAGTATGAACTAAATTTAAACTATCAGATTATTATTATTCTATGTTTTGGATATTTACGTATTTAAGATCGTGGAACTTTATATTTTGAGATTATGTTTCAGCATATATTTATAGACTTTATTTCAGATATATTATTAAATGATCAAAATATTTTTATAATATTTGAGTTTTGAAAACAATTGTGGTATTTTAAGATGCTTATTATTAATTGATAATTAACTTGTTTTTATAAATCATTTAAACCTAAAATTTATTACTTGAGGGAAAAGTTTTCAACGGTGACTTCCTAAATTCGGTCTTTTCTTTTAGGCCGGGTTTAAAGGGTTACATCAAGCGTTGTGGCAACCAATTAGTAAGTTTCAGATTGTTGATTTAGATAACAACTATTTCTTGGTTAAGTTTGAATCTAAAGATGATTACACAAAGGTGCTTACGGGAGGGTCGTGGACAATCTTCGGTAGCTATCTTACGGTTCAGCCCTGGTCTCGAACGTTCTCGACGAATGAGTAGCATCCGTCTCAAGTAGTGGTATGTGTTGAGATTTTAGGGGCTCGATTCGATCAACCAATTTAGCTCACCAAGTGGTGGAGAGATGGATTTTTGGGTGGAAGGGTTTAGGAAGCTAAAAAGATAATGACACAATGATTTATAGTGGTTCAACCTTCTAACCAAGGTCTACATCCACTACCTTAGCTCCCCACTAAGGATTTCTCAATCAATCCACTATTGATTCGTCCCCTTTTCTAGGATTAGGAGGAAACCCTTACAACCGATCAAGCTTCTACCCAAAGCCTTGATCAAAACCCTCTTTACAAAGAGACAATAAAAGCAAACTTAAAACCCTCTAATAGGTGTTTGTTTGCACAATTAAGCACTCACCCAAAACCTAAAACACTTGAGCAAATTTGACAATTTTGGCTCACTAGTGTTTGTCTATACAATAAATGACAATTTAAGCTCTGAGACAATCTTTGATCATTTGATGTTTGACAATATGAGCATTAGCCTTCTCTTGATGCTTGGAGGTCCCTTTTATACTCCCAAATGAGTTTGTAGCCGTTACTAGCCGTTGGGGATGAATTGAAGCCGTTGAGGACTTTATTTCCCTTCATTAATGCTGTTCTGCAGCTATCCGTATCGATACACGTGGAACCGTATCGGTACGGCCTTCATAGGAACTAGCCGTTGAGCTCTTGCCAGCCAAGGCGTATCGATACGCTTGAGGGCGTATCGGTACAGGTTCACATTTAAATGGCCGTTGGGAAATAGCCGTTGGGGTTGGTTGAAAGGGGATCGGTACGCTTACCTGGCGTATCGAAACGATCCCGATCCGTATCGAAACGGCAAAGGCCTGTATCGATACGGGTTTTGACAGTGGCCAAACTGGGGCAAAAAGGTATCGGTACGGGTACAACCGTATCGATACGAGTAACGTGAAAACACAAGTTTGGCTATTAAGAACATGAAAAATCTTTGCTAAAAACCTCTTAAAATACCTCAAACATAAATTCAAGTTGTTTGGACTTAAAACCAAGTTTTAAATTCTTTTCAAATTAGTCCAAAACATTTTTCAATTATTATATCAAAACATTAGTTCTACAATCTCCCCCTTTTTGATATAATAAAACTAACTTGAAAAATTGTTTGGGATTCTCCCCCTTAAACTTTAAAAATGTGAATAAGAGAATAGAAATTTTAATTCAAATAAAGCTCCCCTTATTCATTTGAAAGTTCAATTTTTTAAACCATTCCATTTCTCCCCCTTTTTGTTATATCAAAACGAATTTAAAACATTAAGTTCAAAATAACAATAGAGGTAAAAACTTTGACTAAAATAAGAATTTGGTTTAAAAATGGCTCCCCCTTACTCAAAGCATCATCAAAAATGTTAGTCCAACATATATGATCATCTAGTTGAATAAAATGAAAATAAGACAAATTAATTCAAAACAACTAGAAATTTTACCAACACTTGAACCCAAGGGAGGATGTGAAGCCTTCCTTCTTCAAGTGTTCTTCCTTGTGTGCATGGAGCTCCCCCTCAATGTTTGACTTGTTGAACATCTCCGTCACACCTAGCAATAGATAATCAAGTAATTTTTGGTATCCAAATTGCTTTGGATCCATGAATGTTAGTAGCACAAATTTTAGTCCCCTTAGGAATCTATTTTTCAATGTCATCCTTTTTAATTGAAGTACTAAGTCCTTTTGGGACCCAAATACTTCTAAAACATTTTCCTTTAATAAATCTAGGGGCACTAGATTGTCTAACATAAAAGTTTGATTTTCCAAAATTGTTTTTCTTTTCAAGCTCTTTGGAAATCAAATCTTTTTTTACTTGAACATTTTGAAGCAATTTTTGTAAATCAAAACATTTTAATTCAAACTCTTCAAGTTTTGCTTCAAGTTCAAGTTTGGTTTTAGAAAGCAAATCATTTTGAATTTTTAACTTTGAAATCAATTTATTGTTTTTCAAAATGTGGCTTTTAAAATCTAAAACCAAATCATCATAGGCATCTTGTAATTCATCAAAAGAATAAGAACATGAAGTAGATGAATTAGAAGTTACCCTTGAATCTTCTTCGATGGCCATAAGGCAAAGGTTGGCTTGTTCATTGTCGGTGGAGTCCTCATCACTCCAAGTAGCCACATGTGCCTTGTTCTTATGGCTTGAAGCGCTTGCCCTCTCCTTTCTTTTAGGTTCTCGTTCAAGCTCTCTCAAGGCTTTCTTCATGAACGGGGCACACTTCTTGAAGAGATGAACTATCTCTTCATCTTGATCCTCCTCTTCACTTGAGTAGACATGATGACAAGTGGAGGATTTGAGAGCCATGGCACTAGCATTGATGCCAAGCCCTTTGATTTTCTTTTCTCCCATAGCTCTAATTTCTTCCCTCTTCTTCTCATCCTCTTTGTTCTTCTTCATGATTTGATGAGTAAGGAGAGACCCCATGAGTTCATCAAGCTTCAAAGTCTTCAAATTTTTGGCTTCGATGATGGCGGTCCTCTTTGAGTCCCAAGACTCGGGAAGTGAGTAGATGAGCTTCCGAACAAGCTTTTCTTCCGGAATGGCTTCTCCATACCCTTTGAGACCATTGGTGATGGTGGAGAACCTATCGAACATCTTCTCAATGTTCTCTTCCGGATCCATTTTGAAGTTCTCATACTCCAAGGTTAGGAGCCCAATCTTGGTCTCCTTGACTTCATTTGTCCCCTCGTATATGACTTCAAGCTTGTCCCATACCTCCTTGGCACTCTCACAAGAAGACATCTTCTCATAGATGGTTGGGCCAAATGCACAAAACAAGATGTGCAAGGCTTTGCAATTAAGCTCTATCTTCTTGCGATCGTCGGCACTCCACTCCGCTTTACTTCTTTGAGGCACGAACGAACCATCTTCAATTACATCCTATAGCTTGTAATCTCTTGATTTGATGAAGAACTTCATCTTTGTCTTCCAATGGGCATAATGAGTTCCGTCAAAGAAAGGCGGTTTGTCGATAGAATGTGTCATTGAGCCGGTTGATGAAAAAGTAATCGAGCTTGCTGGATCTTCTCAATAGGATGTGAATCCCCTTCGATTGAGCCAAGCTCTGACACCAATTGTTGAGATTTTAGGGGCTCGATTCGATCAACCAATTTAGCTCACCAAGTGGTGGAGAGATGGATTTTTGGGTGGAAGGGATTATGAAGCTAAAAAGATAATGACACAATGATTTATAGTGGTTCAACCTTCTAACCAAGGTTTACATCCACTACCTTAGCTCCCCACTAAGGATTTCTCAATCAATCCACTATTGATTCGTCCCCTTTTCTAGGATTAGGAGGAAACCCTTACAACCAATCAAGCTTCTACCCAAAGCCTTGATCAAAACCCTCTTTACAAAGAGACAATAAAAGCAAACTTAAAACCCTCTAATAGGTGTTTGTTTGCACAATTAAGCACTCACCCAAAACCTAAAACACTTGAGCAAATTTGACAATTTTGGCTCACTAGTGTTTGTCTATACAATAAATGACAATTTAAGCTCTAAAACAATCTTTGATCATTTGATGTTTGACAATATGAGCATTAGCCTTCTCTTGATGCTTGGAGGTCCCTTTTATACTCCCAAATGAGTTTGTAGCCGTTACTAGCCGTTGGGGATGAATTGGAGCCGTTGAGGACTTTATTTCCCTTCATTAATGCTGTTCTGCAGCTATCCGTATCGATACACGTGGAACCGTATCGGTACGGCCTTCATAAGAACTAGCCGTTGAGCTCTTGCTAGCCAAGGCGTATCGATACGCTTGAGGGCGTATCGGTACGGGTTCACATTTAAATGGCCGTTGGGAAATAGCCGTTGGGGTTGGTTGAAAGGGGATCGGTAGGCTTACCTGGCGTATCGAAACGATCCCGATCCGTATCGAAACGACAAAGGCCTGTATCGATACGGGTTTTGACATTGGCCAAACTGGGGCAAAAAGGTATCGGTACGGGTACAACCGTATTGATACGGGTAACGTGAAAACACAAGTTTGGCTATTAAGAACATGAAAAATCTTTGCCAAAAACCTCTTAAAATACCTCAAACATAAATTCAAGTTGTTTGGACTTAAAACCAAGTTTTAAATTCTTTTCAAATTAGTCCAAAACATTTTTCAATTATTATATCAAAACATTAGTTTTACAGTATGGGTTCACCTTCTGGGCCTCTCGTATCACTACTACACTAAGACATTATTTCGGATAATTGCTAATGTTATTGGGCGTGTCATCAAGATCGATTATAATACTAACATGGGCGAGCGGGGTTGCTTTTCTCGTCTTGTCGTGGCCGTTGACCTCAATTGACCTTTGCTATCCTGTATTAGTATTGCTGGTTTTATTTAGAAATTAGAGTATGAAGGATTACAACAAATCTGCTTCAAGTGCGGGAAGTATGATTATTCTCAAGATTTATGTGGTACGTCGACATCTCCACCTCCTAGTGTTGCGAAACAGGATTCAATAACTGTATGACATGATGCTATTGCTGATTCGGACTTCACCGAGGAGAATTTATATGGAGCTTGGATGGTCATCGATAGACGGAGGCGTCGATCGACGAGGGTGTCTGCTAATAAAGAGGATGGTTTTCAGAATAGGAAGGGAGGCTCTCACTTTAATGTACTTCATGATATTGTTGAAGAAGGAGGCGTGTCCGATAGAGTTCTTGTCCAAGAGCAGCCGTAAAAGAGTGTTGACAAGGGGAAAATTTACAGTCGAATATTGTTCTGCGTCCAAGAAAAAGTGGTCTGTGTCGACAATCAGCAGTTGGGCCATCACGTCCACCTTTGGCTAACATCACAAATGCTTCTCGACAGTCAAATGAGGTTAATGCTATTAATGGAGATTTTATTGTTATACCGACAGTAGCAGGCTCAGATGCCCATGTGTGCTCACATAGTCCTGTAATTGCTCAAGGATCTCACAAGGTTTTCTCTGTTATTGAGGGGAAGAAAAACAATAGACCTACGACACGACTGCAGAGTTCAACGAGTCAAGGGTAAGGGGCTAATGCTGTGAAGGTGATTAATAAGAAGACTTTGAAAGCGACTAAAAGATCCGATTCATGTGTGCCTCCTCGTCCGGTTTTATCCGAATGGGTCTAAACCTTTTCAGAGGAGCTGGATAAACTTACTACTCCGCTACATGTACCATTGACAGTGGTTGAAGATACTGGGCAGAGGGAAGAAGGTGCTACAAGTGTGCACAATCAGCATATGCTCTATGGGAAGCAGAGTACTCCCGAGATGGTTACCGATGTCTGGAAGAAAATTTAACCTTTTCTCTTTAAAGTCCTCATCTCCCTTTACTTTTTTGTCATTCATGGTTAATATTATGTTTTGGAATACACATGGTGCGGCGAGCTTTGAGTTTTGACGTTACTTTAAGAACTTTTTAAGAACTAATAATTCGCAGGTTTTTACTTTAATGGAATTTTGGGTTAGTGGGCGAGAAGCGGATAGAGTTATCAAGCGCTTTGGTTTTGCCAATTCTTTTCGGGTGGAATCAAGGGGTTTTAATGGTGGCATTTGGATTTTATGGAGGGATGATGTTGTTGTGGAATTTCTCTCTATTTCAAATCAGTTTGTGCATAGGAAGTGTCGTGGTCCGAGTATGGCTACTTGGGTTTATTTTACTGCGATTTATGCTAGCCCGAATGTGACCTTATGTAATCACTTGTGGGATAATTTACTTTGCGTATATCCAGGGGATGATAATGCTTGGATTTTGGGTGGCGATTTCAATGCTATTCTTAGTAAAGATGAGCGTTTCGGTGGTTCTAGTGCTGTTCCAGGTACAAGCTCTCTCTTTCGCGACTTTATTGTTAATGTTGATCTTTCTGAAATTGATTGTAGGGGTGAGGAATTCACTTGGAATAGGGGTAATCTCTACCAGTGTCTTGATAGATGCTTGGCGAATAATGGATGGTTTATGGAGTTTCAGGATTCCGTTGTAATGCTTTTAGACCGTGTGGGCAGTGATCATTGTCCTTTGCTGATAAAGCCGTTTGGTGGGCGAGTTGCTAATGTGGCGAGGCCTTTTCGTTTTATCGCGGCTTGGCAGGAGCACCCACAATTTCATGATCTTTTATCATCAACATGTGATTCCTCGAACACTATGGATTCTAATGTGCGACGCTTCCAAAATGCAATTAGACATTGGAATGTTGAAGTGTTTGGGCACATTGAGCGTAAGAAGAAATGACTTCTGGCGTGGTTAGGTGGGATTGATAGAGCTATACATTCTTCTTATTCGGGTTTTTGTTGGATCTTGAGCAGCAGTTAAGAGCTGAATTAGATATTTTTCTAGAATAGGAGGAGCTTTTGTGGTACCAAAAATTGAGAAGCAAATGGATCCTTTACGGTGATAAGAATACAAGGTTATTCCATACATCGAAGTTGGCTCGCCGATGGGCTAATGTAATTTTGGCCCTTAAATTGAACAATGGCCAGTGGAGCACGGATCAGGCAGCACTACATGCGCATGCCATTGGCTTCTTCAAGTCTTTATTCACGTCTGCCAATGTCAGTAATGCTTGCTACCATATTCAGGGATGTTTCCCAAGAATGAATTCCTACGCTTTTAAATGCTTGGTTGCCCCTCTTACGGATGCGGAGATTAAATCGGCAATATTTGATATGGACCCTTATAAAGCACCTGGGTCGATGGATAGCATGCTTTTCTATCAGAGAAATTGGGATGTTGTTGAACAGAGTGTTTGCCAATGTATTCGGCAGATTTTTGCAGGGGATCCTTTTCCGATATCTATTAATAAAACTCTTATAGTTCTAATTTTGAAGGTTAAATCTCCATAGACTATGAGTCAATTTTGGCCTATAAGTCTTTGTACTGTCTTGTACAAAGCAATTACGAAAGTGGTGGTGAATCATATGAAACCTTATTTATCTGATTAGATTGCTGACAATCAGACGAGTTTTGTTCCTATGAGAGCAATCTCGGACAATGTCATTATCGTCCAAGAGGTGGTGCACTCGATTCGTCAGAAAACTGGTAGACGAGGATGGATGGCTTTGAAGATTGACCTGGAAAAGGCTTACGATAGATTGGAGTGGCCTTTTATTGATGATACACTATAGAATATTGGCTTCCTTGATGATTTACGGGCTCTAAATCTACGGTGCGTGTCTAGTGTTTTTATATAAATTCTTTGGAACGGATCGATGATAGATTCTTTTACTTTGTCTAGAGGAATTCGCTAGGGGGATCCCATTTCACCTTATATCTTTGTTCTTTGCATGGAACACCTAAGTCAGGCTATCAAGCAGGAAAATGAGACGGGTCGGTGGAAAGGGTTTTGCACATCCAAGCATAGTCCGGTCATCTCACATCTTATGTTTACTGATGATATGGTTCTTTTTGTTGAAGCATCTATGAAACAATTGGAGGTAATTCAGAATGTTCTGAGGAATTTTTGTCACGCTTTAGGGCTTAAGGTGAATATTCAGAAGACTCATATTTATTATTCAAAGAATGTTCCTAGTAATGTCCGCCACTCTATTAGTAATGCCTTTGGTTTTTCGGAGGTTGAGGACCTTGGGAGATACTTAGGGGTTCCAATGTTGCACCGAAGGTTTACTAAGTCCTTCTATTCTTTTCTGGTTCAAAAAGTGCGGGATCGCCTCTCAAGGTGGAAAGCTAAGTATTTATCCTTTGCGGGACGAGTTACTTTGGTGAAATCCTTGTTATCTGCGATTCCTTATTACTCTATGCAAACCACACGATCGCCTAAGGGAACCTGTGAGGAAATTGAGCGCTTGATACGCAATTTTATCTGGGGGAATGCAAATGATAAGAAAGGTGTTCACTTAGTTAGTTGGGAAGACGTTTGTACACCAGTGTTGAGAGGGGGCCTTGGATTTAAGGATCTCAGTGTTTATAATGATGATTTTCTAATGAAAGTGGCCTTTAACATTATTGCTAAGCAGGACCATCTTTGGGTTCGTTTCCTTCGCGCAAAATATAAACGCAATGAAGCTTTGCCAATTACGATATATCGTCGGAATTGCTCACATTTGTGGAGTGGTGTAAGTTCGGTTTGGCCTGAAGTGAGGAGCAGTGTGATTTGGAATGTCGGTAACGGGGAGTCTATTGATTTTTGGCATGATCATTGGTTAAAAGATGTAAGTTCGCTGGTTCTAGCCACGATCGATCCTATAGTCCATTTTCAGGATTTTAAATCGGTTTGATCAATGGTGAGATTCGATGGATAATGCGCATGAGAGCGTTTCTAGCATCTCCTCCCCCACGACATCCTTGAGTACATTGCGGCCGTTAAGGCTCCAAGACCGAATGTAAGTATTGACAAGCCTGGGTGGCGTTGGAAAGATAGTTCCATGTTTACAATTCGCTCTGATTATGCTATGCATTTCCCCCAGCATATAGGAGGTGGAGCTGCAACTTGGAAGGTGATACAACAATTTAAAGGGTCGCGTCGTGTTCAAGCTTTTTTGTAGTTAGTTTGCAAGGGTAGAATATTAACTAATAGGGAGCGGGCTCGTCGACACCAAACGGATTCAACAGCCCGCGGGGCGTGTGGTGATGCTATGGAGGACATCGATCATATTTTTTGGTATTGTCCGCGTGCATCAACAGTTAGACTTGGTTCCCTCGGCAAATCACTCAAATTTCTTCTTCATACCTTTTGGTTGACTGGATCTGTTTGAACCTAGCAACTCCACAATTCTTTGGTGTTACGGATCCTAATTGGGCGTTGATGTTTGGTGCGATGCTTTGGAATCTTTGGGGTTCTCGCAACTGAAATTTTTTTGAACCTGATGTCATTGATGGAGGGACCGTTCTTGAGCGTAGCCGACGCCTTGCATTGTAGGCGAATCGTGTGATTGAATCGAATAAAGCGCAACATCGTTTCAATTCTGGTGTGTGACAGCCGAATGTGCAGTGGATTCCTATGCGGAATGGTGTGCGGAAACTAAATGTTGATGGTGCACAGAGTTCGTCTGATGGAAGTGCTTCCTATGGTAACGTCATTTGAGACTCAAATGGTGTTTGGATTGCTGGTTTTTCTAAATTTATTGGCAAATGTTCTGCTTTGGAGGCTGAATTTTTGGTCATGTATGAGGGGTTGGAGTGTGCTCTAAAGTTGAATGCAGAGTCTATTGTGGTTGAATCCGATAGCTTAGATATTGTTCATTGCAAAATTCTGGTGGGAGAAGTTCACATTCTTTACTTAAATTTATACGTTCTTTGTTGCGCAGTCGGTGGAGTGTTGAAACTCAACATGTTTTTAAAAAGGTAATCGCGTTGCTAATGCAATGGCGAGGTTAAGTCACCGCAATAACTATGATTCACGAATTTATATGTACCCTCTTAATGAGGTCTTGAATATCTTGCATGCGAATTATTGTGGTTAGTGTAGCAATGTTTGGTTGCTAAAATCGGGTCTATCCCGTCTTGTTTCTGTAATACTATAATAGGTACTCTTTTCCTCTATTAAGTTTAGGAAGATTTTTAACGAGGCCTATGTTAGTATCCTTATCCTTATTAGTAAAAAAAGTGAAAATCAAACAAACACAAACACAAAACCACTTTAAAAATTATATAAAAGAAAACTCAACTGAATTCGCCCTAAAATCATATCACATTATTAAAAATAAATATTAAAGTAGTATAAAAATAATTAAAAATAAAATCCAACCAGACCTGAGAAAAGGATTTGTGAAACCGATATTTTAATTTTGATATAACTAAAGAACCTAATGACTAAATTGAAAATGTAAAAACGAATTTTTAAGTCCTCAAACATCCCTATATGATTTAAAAAATATGCCTAAGTTAAAAACTAAGTTTTCCAAATATTTTCTAAGTGTTCTTAAAGCCGAAACAGTGATTTTCGAGTCCGTGTTTCGAAACGGCCTAAGGCGTTTCGAAACGATTTTGAAACTGTCAACCCATGTTTCGAAACGGGTATCGAAACGATTTCACCATTGTCAACCCGTGTTTCAAAACAGGTTTCGAAACAGCTTTAGAACATAGAGAAACCGTATCGAAACGACATACAGTGTTTCGAAACGGTTCTTCATTTGATTTGAAAAATATGACCGTTATAAGTTTTTAACTGAATTTTAAGAGACTGTTAAGGCGTTTCGAAACGGGTTCAAGCCGTTTCGATACGACCCTTGACAGTGGCAAAAGTGTTTCGAAACAAGGTTCGAAACGGCTCTTAGCGTATCGAAACAGGTCAGACCGTTTCGATATGGGCTCTTAAATGCACCCCAACGACTCTTTCTATTTTGGTCTGTTTTGAAACAGGGTCGGGCGTTTTGAAACGGTTGGTTGCAGACTGCATTTATGGAGGTGAGATAACACCCCCAACGACTCTATTGATGAATGCAACAACCACAACGGCTAGAAATCAATGAGAAGGTATAAAAGGGACCTCTAAAAGCTCCAGCAACAACTATTGATCCAAAAGAAAACATCCAAACATCAAATCCAAGCATTTGTGCCTAAATCCCAATATTGTCTAGAAACCCCAATTGTAATTTTCATTCTTATCATTTTCAATTGTAATTTTTAATTTGCAATTTCCACGACCTAAACCTTTAAAAATCCAATTCACCCCCCTCTTGGTTCATTTCGATCATTCGATCCACTCAACAATTGGTATCAGAGCCTACTTCTTTGAGGATTAACAACCACAAGAGGAGTTTCTAGGAAGAGTGTGATCATCCAAAAATCAAGATATGACTTCTACCTCCAGTTCGGGCATGTATGAGACTCAATCTACTACAAAGCCTCCCTTCTTCAATGCTGACAACTATCTGTTTTGGAAGAATAGAATGCGTCTCTTCATCAAGTCCAATGACTACTTAGTTTGGGATGTCATGAAGATGGCCCTTACATTCCATTGAAGCAAGATAGTGAAGGGAAGATGGTTTTGAAGAACAAGGTGGAAATGAGTGAAGAAGAAAGGAGAAAGATCCAAATAAATGACAAAGCTCTCCACATGCTCTTTTGTTCATTTGGTCCGGACATCTATTCCAAAGTGTCATCCATTGAGAGTGCCAAAGAAGTGTGGGACACTCTTGAGACTACCTATGAGGGAACCAATGATGTCAAGGAAACTAAGATTGGAATTCTCAATCTTAGTTATGAAAATTTCAGGATGGAGCCCGATGAGACGGTGTTCAAGATGTTTGATCGCTTCTCCACGATAGTCAATGGGCTCAAAGGATTTGGAGAGACAATACCGGAAGACAAGCTTGTCCGGAAGCTACTCTATTCACTTCCCGAATCTTAGAATGG
This sequence comes from Hibiscus tridactylites, assembly GCA_958450335.1. Taxonomy (NCBI): domain Eukaryota; kingdom Viridiplantae; phylum Streptophyta; class Magnoliopsida; order Malvales; family Malvaceae; genus Hibiscus; species Hibiscus tridactylites. Next base: position 76,376,057 of record OY288281.1, read on the forward strand.
GAAGAGAACCACCATCATAGAAGCTAAAAATTTGAAGACTTTAAAGCTTGATGAGCTAGTGGGTTCTCTCCTTACTCATGATATTATGAAGCAAGGAAGGGAAGAAGAGAAGAAGAAAGAGGAGAAGAGAGTAGAAAAGTTAGAGGTAGAAAAGAAGAAGAAGATGGGAATAGCTCTCAAAGCTTCATTACTTGAGAAGAGCTCTTCTAGTGAGGAGGATGAGCTAGAAGAATTTGCTATGATAGCCAAACGATTCTCACGCTTTATGAGGTCCAGCCGGGGAAGAAAAATTCAAAGGAAGATGAACTTCAAAGCTAAGAACAAAGAAGAAGCAAGGGATCAAATCATTTGCTTCGAGTGCAATAAACCCGACCACATACGTTCGGAGTGGCCTCAACTCAAGAAGAAGGGCTTTGAGAAGAAGAAGAAGCTCAAAGCCAAGCTTGCTACTTGGAGTGACGATGAGTCATTGGAGGATGACGAACAAGAAGTGGCCAACCTTTGCCTCATGGCACTTGAGGAAGATTCCTCCATGGTAACCTCTAACTCATCAACTTTAGATTTTACATATGATGAATTGAATGATGCATATGATGAGTTACAGGAGGTCTATGATGAATTAGTTGAGAAATACAAGGAGCCGGTCATTAGGAATAAGAAAATTATTTTCGAACTAAATGAGAAAAATGACTCACTCTCTCAAGCTAATTCAAAATTTGAGAAAAAGATATTAGGGTTGAAAAATGAACTAAATTTTTTTCAAGATGAAAATGTTGACCTTAATAATCTTTTGTCTCAATGTAATAGTGAACACCAAAAGGTGTTGGATGAGCTAAATAAGCTCAAAGAGTCTTTTAAAAATGTTGGTAGTGTCAAGCATGAAATAGGTGAATCTTCAAGAACAAACCAACCTAAGAAAAAGACTAACTACTACAAACAAGGTAGCTTTCCTTGACATAGTAGAACTAAAAGAATTAGAAGTGTATGGGTTCCTAAGGAACTTGTAAAATCTAATAACATTATTGCTATGTCATCTTAAATTCCTAAGGGAACCAAGGTTTTGGGAGCTAACACTCATGGACCCAAAATGATTTGGGTACCAAAAACAAAAGCTTAATATCTTTGTTTGTAGGAGAGCATTGCTACAAGGCCAAAGCACAAAGTCAAAACTCATGGTACCTTGATAGTGGATGCTCAAGGCATATGACCGGAGACAAGAGTAGATTTATGGATCTAAAGCCAAAAAGTGGAGGAGTAGTGACATTTGGTGACAACTCCAAAGGCCACATTAAAGGTATTGGCTCCATAGGTAAGCACTCTACTATTCTCATTGAAAATGTGTTGTATGTCGATGGTCTTAAACATAACTTATTGAGCATAATTCAATTGTGTGATAAAGGATTTAATGTTTTATTTGATAAAAATGGATGCAAAATTGTTGACATTAAATCTAATAATATTATGCTCATAGGTAATCGAATAGGGAACATATACATGGTGCATCTAGATGACATACATACATCCCATGCATGCTTAGTAGCAAAAAATGAAAATGATGCATGGTTGTGGCATAGGAAACTAGGACATGCTAGCATTAGTGTTTTAGAAAAACTAGTTTCCCTTGATCTAGTTAGAGGTTTACCCAAGATAAAATTTTCAAATGATAAAATTTGCGATGCATGCTCTAAGGGTAAACAACATAAGTCTTCCTTTAAATCCATTAATGATGTTTCTACAAGTAGATGTTTACAACTTATCCATATGGATTTATTTAGGCCAATTAGGACTATGAGCTTGGGTGGTAAATCTTATGCATTTGTACTTGTTGATGATTTTTCTAGATTTACTTGAGTTCTATTTTTAAGTACTAAAGATGAGGCTTTAGAAAAATTCATCACATTTTCAAAATTAACCCAAAATGATCTTGAACTTAGAATTTCACATATTAGAAGTGATCATAGAACCGAGTTTCAAAATTTAGGGTTTGACAAATTTTTGAATGAAAATGGTATTAGCCACAATTTTTCGGCTCCTCGAACTCCTCAACAAAATGGGGTAGTTGAGAGGAAAAATAGAACTTTGCAAGAAATGGCTAGAACCATGCTTTGTGAAAATAATTTACCCAAATATTTTTGGGCGGAAGCCACAAACACCGCTTGCTATATTGTAAATCGAGTAATGATTAGGACAATTTTAAAGAAAACACCTTATGAGATTTTAAAATCTAAAAAGCCTAACATTAGTTATTTTCACCCTTTTGGTTGCAAATGTTTTGTTTTAAACAATGGAAAAGACAACTTAGGTAAATTTGATGCAAAAAAGTGATGAAGCTATTTTTATATGATACTCTTTAACCTCTAAAGCCTATCGAGTATTTAACAAGAGAACTTTAGTAGTAGAAGAATCTATTCATGTTGTATTCGATGATAACCTCCTTCCAAGGAAGGATTCTTGTGATGATGATGATGTAGGAATCATAAATGCCTTTGATGGAGGACAAACTTCAAAGGAGGATGAGATTCCAACAACAAAAGAAGAGAACACACAAGATCCACCTCTTGAAGCCTTGAAGGACTTGGCTCTTGGGGAAAAGGAAGTGAGCTACCCAAAGGAGTTCAACTATGTCAAAGATGGTGAAATCTTGGGTGATCCATCCAAGGGGGTAACCGCTCAATCTTCTCTTAGATTAATGAATCATGTTGCATTTATCTCATGCATAGAGCCTAAGAATATAAAAGAAGCATTGAAAGATGATTTTTGGATTATGGCTATGCAAGAATAGTTAAATCAATTTAAGAGAAGTAACGTTTGGATATTAGTTGATAGGCCTAGTAATCAATCTACCATAGGAACTAAATGGGTCTTTAGGAACAAGCTAGATAAGAGTGGTAACATTGTGAGAAATAAAGCTAGACTAGTAGCACAAGGTTACACTCAAGAAGAGGGAATAGATTTTGATGAAACATATGCACCCGTAGCTAGAATGGAAGCCATTAGAATGTTGCTTGCATATGCATGTTATCATAATTTCAAGTTTTTTAAATGGATGTTAAAAGCGCATTTTTAAATGGTTTTATAAATGAAGAAGTGTATGTAGAACAACCACCGGGTTTTGAAAACTCAAAATTTCCAAATCATGTTTTCAAACTCACTAAAGCTCTTTATGGTTTAAAACAAGCTCCTCGAGCTTGGTATGAAAGACTTTCAAACTTTTTAATTGAAAAGGCTTTGAAAAAGGTAAGGTGGACACTACACTTTTTATAAAAATGTATAAAAATGACATCTTAGTAGTTCAAATTTATGTTGATGATATTATTTTTGGTTCTACTAACGAATGTTATTGTCAAGAGTTTGTTAAGCTAATGCAAGGTGAATTCTAGATGAGCATGATGGGGGAGCTCTCATTCTTTTTGGGACTCCAAATCAAGCAAAAGAAGGATGACACATTCATCAATCAAGCAAAGTACATAAAGGATATGCTCAAGAAGTTTGGCTTGGAGAATGCAAAGCCTCAAGCTACACCTATGAGCTCATCTACAAAGCTTGACAAAGATGAAGGAAGTAAGTGTGTTGACTCTAAGCTTTACCGTTCTATGATTGGATCATTGCTTTACCTTACCGCAAGTAGACCGTATATCTTATTTAGTGTTTGCTTGTGTGCTAGGTTTCAAGCTAGTCCTAGAGAGTCTCACCTTATAGCCGTTAAGAGAATCTTTAGGTACCTTAGAGATACTCCTTGTTTAGGTCTTTGGTACCCTAGAGACTCCACCTTCAACCTTCATGCTTATTCGGATGCAGATTATGGGGGTTGCAAAATCGATAGGAAAAGTACGTCGGGAACTTGTCAATTCCTAGGTAGTATGCTCATATCTTGGTTCTCTAAGAAACAAAATAGTGTAGCCTTATCTACCACCGAAGCCGAGTACATATCCTTAGGGAGTTGTTGTGCTCAAGTCCTTTGGATGAAGCAACAACTCTTAGATTATGGAATTAAAGTTGAAACCATACCCCTAAAATGTGACAACACTAGTGCTATACGTTTAACAAAAAATCCCATCCAACACTCTAGAACCAAACACATAGAAATAAGGCATCATTTCTTTAGAGATCATGTCCTTAAAGAAGATGTGGCTATAGAGTATGTAGATACCTTAAATCAATTAGCGGACATATTTACAAAACCTTTAGACAAAGAGCATTTTTGGTCCCTAAGGAGAGAATTAGGTCTAGCTAGCCTATCTTGACCTTTTAGGACCTCTTTTGTGCTTAAAATTGCTTGATCTTGTGAAATGTCATGTTTATGTGTTTTTACTCCTAATTTCATCCATGCCTATAGCTAGAGGGAGTATGTTTATGTTTGCATATGTTTTTCCTACTCATTCATGTCACTCATGCAAGTTAGGCCTTAGAAAAAATCATTTTTCTGCACTTATAGAGCCTCATCTACACTTCCAGGCCCAGGTGTATCGAAACGGGTCAACCTGTTTCGATACGGATGCTTTACTTTCATATCTGAGAGAAGGGCGTTTCGAAACGCCTTAACAAGGTTTCGAAACATTTTGGCTACTGCCAAGGGGTGTATCGAAACAAGTTTCGATACGAGTCAACGGGGCTTCGATACGGTCAACCCTGTATCGAAACGGTCAGCTGAAGTTCAAAAGACGGTCAAACCTTCGTGCCCGCATTTCAAAACGGTCAAGCCCGTTCCGAAACGGATTCGCGGACTGCTTTAAGAAGGGCTTTTAATGATAAAGTTCCACTTTATTTAAAACTCTCCCAAACCCTAAAAACCCTAGCCCGAATTTTTCCTATAAAAACCCTCTAAACCTCTCTGTTTTTCACCAAATCTTGAGGGGTTTTTCTCTAAAACACTTGTCTAAGCAAGCTTCAAAATATTGTGCAAGGATTTTCATTCATTCATCCAAAATCCCAAATTAAGGTATTTGTCCTATTTTTCTTTTTCCTTCAATTTATGTTCGAATCTTAGGTTAAAAAATTTTATTTTTGTATAGTTTATATGTTTTTATGCTTGGGTTTTTCATATCTTGTAAAAAAATTTCAAAATCTTCAATTTTCTGATTCGAAAATAAAAATTTTCACTCGTATTTTATTTTACTGTTTTTCTTTTAATTTTTTTTGTTTTGTTTTAATTTTAAATTTTTTTTAAACCTAAGTGGGATTTATCATTGGATTGAATTAAGAAATCTATGCATACACTTAATTATTTTTCAAACTTGCTTGCTTATATTTTTAGGATGGCTACGGAGAATGTTAACAAAAAGCGTAAGTCCGTTCAATCCGGTGACTCGAGTATGCGTCCAAATCTCACCCAGCTCTTTCAAAAATCTCTTCGAACTACAGAGTTGAGAGAACGTTTCAAATATGTCAAGGACAACGAAGTTCGTCGTGAGCGTGTGATTGATCTCAACTTCCTTAACTCCGAGCGATTTCTTTTCCGTTACCTCGAGCGTTTGAGAGAATGGGATTTTCTTGTCTTGTTGAGCATCCCGAACATTTGCTACAAACACATGGTACTTCTCTTTTACTCCAATGCTCACCTTATTAATGATGAAGAAAATTCCGAAGTTGTTGGGATTGAATCTTATATTTTGGGGAAAATTTGTTGTTAATGTCCCTCTCTTGGAGTCTACATTTTCTCTTAAGGATGTAGGAATTGAGAATGAGAGTCACTTTGGTTCTCACACCGGTCAAGTGCTTACTTTGGATGCGCACGACCGTTTCCTCCATTTGATGGTCTCATGGTTCCTTCGCCTCTCCGGAGGTAAATATTCTCACATCCGTCAAGTTGACTATTTTTGGCTTGAGTGTTTCCGTCGTGGTGAGCGCCCTAATCTTGCTAAGATCATATTTGCCGAGATGGTTAACAATGTTAAGCTTCGTGACACCGATGCCTTGAAATCTTTCACTTATGGAACGGTCTTAAGTCACATATTTAGCCAGCTTGGTCTGGATTGCACCTACGACTCTCTGGAATCCCGCAAGTCAAAAATTGGTGAGTCCTCTCTCCGTAAGTCCGGTTTTCGCTATGTGAACAATGCTTGGGAACGTGTTGATAGGGAAACACCTCCTCCTCCTCCTCCTCCTCTCGTTGAACCTCAACCACAAGCTCAAGTTGCAAACAATGAAGCTCTCACGGCTTTAATTACCGAGCGATTCAATGCCATGGACACTAACATGGCTTCGGGTTTTGGTGCCATCAACCCACGTTTGCAAAATGTAGAGGATCGACTCCAATCCCTTGAGAATTCACACTCGGCCATGGACATGTCCTTCTCTACCTTCTATGGCCAATGGATGAAGTTTCGACGTTCTCAAGTCAAGAGCGATGATGAGTCTTCGGATGATGATGTTGATGACGAGGCCTAGGATATTCATGACATATCATATTATCTATGCATTTTAGGATTAAGTTTGCATCTTTATTTTCATTATGTTTTATGAACCTATGCTTTTAGTTTTATTTGGGATTATGCTTTGAACTTATTGTTGATTTATGTTTTGGATATTTTAATTTTATGAATTAATATTATTGTTGCTTATTGCTTAATGCTTATTGGTACTAACCATATCTCTTCTCTATGAGCCTTGTTTATTATTTTTGATCTAACAAAAAGGGGAGAAGAAATTTAAGAGCCAAAAATTTGTTTTAAGTGTTTTTAAGTTTTAAACCTTGAATTTCAAAGTTAAATCTTTTTAAAACTTTAAAAACCAATCTTAAATTGAGGAGGAGTTAGAATGTATTCAAAATTTTCAAAACTCTTAAAAATTCTAACTTTGGTTTTGTTATATCAAAAAGGGGAGATTGTGAAACCGATATTTTAATTTTGATATAACTAAAGAACCTAAGGACTAAATTGAAAATGTGAAAACGAATTTTTAAGTCCTCAAACATCCCTATATGATTTAAAGAATATGCCTAAGTTAAAAACTAAGTTTTCCAAATATTTTCTAAGTGTTCTTAAAGCCAAAACAGTGATTTTCGAGTCCCTGTTTCGAAACGGCCTAAGGCGTTTCGAAACGGTTTTGAAACTGTCAACCCATGTTTCGAAACGAGTATCGAAACGATTTCACCACTGTCAACCCGTGTTTCGAAACGGTTCTTCATTTGATTTGAAAAATATGACCGTTATAAGTTTTTAACTGAATTTTAAGAGACCGTTAAGGCGTTTCGAAACGGGTTCAAGCCGTTTCGATACGACCCTTGACAGTGGCAAAAGTGTTTCGAAACAAGGTTCGAAACGGCTCTTAGCGTATCGAAACAGGTTAGACCGTTTGGATACGGGCTCTTAAATGCACCCCAACGGCTCTTTCTATTTTGGTCTGTTTTGAAACAGGGTCGGGCGTTTCGAAACGGTTGGTTGCATACTGCATTTATGGGGGTGAGATAACACCCCCAACGGCTCTATTGATGAATGCAACAACCACAACAGCTAGAAATCAATGAGAAGGTATAAAATGGACCTCTAAAAGCTCCAGCAACAACTATTGATCCAAAAGAAAACATCCAAACATCAAATCCAAACATTATTGTCTAAAAACCACAATTATAATTTTTATTCTTATCATTTTCAATTGGGTTGAGTGCTTGTAATTAGGCTACAATTTGTATTGAGAGATACTTTCTTAGTCAACAAAATCTTTGTTCTATTTGTGTGAGGATTGGGTTAAATTTTGAGTAGAAAATTTAACCGAAAATTGTAAGGGTTGCCTGCTTAGCCTAAAAAAGAGGAAGAACAATTAGTGGAATTGTTGCAAATCCTTAGTGAAGCTAAGATAGTGAATGTAGAGTTCATTTGGAACTTGAACCACTCTAAAATTCCTTGTCTATCTTTTTAATTTGCAATTTCCACCACCTAAATTTTTGAAAATCCAATTCACCCCTCTTGGTTCATTTCGATCATTCGATCCACTCAACAAGTTCTTTTCCAGCAAAAGTGCAAAACCTAGACAATCCCACCTAGAAACTACTTGAGAAATTAAAAGTGCATCAAATACAAATTTACATTTACATAACATACGGTATCAAAAACCAAGAGTAGTAAGAGAGACAGCAACCCAACACCTGTTGGATTAAGTGTTAAGGAGTTCAATGTCCATAAATCTTGAGTTCGGGTCTAGTTGATGAAAACTTTACTCGAACCCAGTTCGACTCTAAATATAGACGAGTCCATATGACTTAAAAAAAAAGGAAAGAAAGAATCCTCAAGAACTAACATAACAAAGAGAAAGGAAAAACGATATAACTACGCATAATATGAGAAATATAACAATATTTTTTTTCATATACTAACGGAGCTCTGCAAATTAGATGTTTTGTGCATCTAAACTTGTGGAACTCTTTGATTGAATCAACAAAACAACCACAAAGACCTGAAGTAATATTACACCACGAGACCGGCATGTTTTCATTGCTTTTATGTTCAAAGATTATGTAAAAACATCATCATCCACAATTTACTGCTTCACCCCAAAAATCAACAAACAATACTCCCATTATCAAAGATTTATTATTAAGTCACAATCTCATTTACTACCTCCGGGCACCCCACCGAAAAGGTAGTCCAGAGAAGATCCACCTCCAGGGGCAGAATGAACCTTGGTGGAAGGTCGATCCTGCATCCGTTGAAAACACATGTCAGCATAGGAATTCGATGACAAATAACCGTTTCTTAGGCTTAAAATATTAAAGGACTTGTAAAGCAATCATAGTTAGGGGCTATATACCGTAATGAAATTGCCAGTGTTCTGACCATCAGCACGCATGTAATTGTTTGCGGAAGTACTGTTAATACCAGCAGGAACTTGCTTGGTAATATCTACTGGTTCAGGAGAACGGGCAGGTTTGGGGGCAGCTGGAGCTTCGGCCGGAGCAGCTTGGGAGTTGATTTTCGCTGGTTTTGGAGCCTCTCCACTCCCAAACAGATAGCCCAATGAGCTTTGCCCACCACCACTGCTAACTCCACGACCCATCTTTTCCAACTTACTAGAACAGGGAGGAGACAAACAGCACTACGTTGTTCATTAGAAGCAGAAGACAGGAAGCAAACCAAGCATATTTAGAGAAATCCCATTGTAAAGTTATTCCTAGACTTTACACTTTTCACTTTTACAATGCAATGCAAGCCTGCTAGGTTTTTTAAAAAAACTCTTCCAAACAGGATTCAATGAATTCCCAAGTGCTTGCCTGCCAGCTTCTTTAATAGCACTTCCAAACAAGATTTAATAACACATTTCACTTCTATAATGCAATGCTAGCTTGCTAGGGCTTTATACCAATTACTGTTGGATTTGCCTCAAGGAAAACACCCCAAGCAAGACTCAATGAAATTCCCCAATGCTCGGCCATTAAGGATAGAACCACACATTGTGAGGTCCTGTAAACATTTGTTCCGTTACAACATAACCGCTCTTACTCGTTTAGTCGTTTTAGATCATCTCCTTTTCTTTTCATAAATTGATTTCAAGTTTAGCACACTTCACTCAAAATCGAGTGGAATTGGTGCAGGATAGCACAATTGCAACATATTTCATAGCTACTTTAAAAAGTAGCTCAACAAATCACAACAAAAGTTAAAATCCTAAACATATAGGCGTGTTCCATAATTTCACTATTGTATGCCATTTATTCCAGAATTTCCAGTATAATAAGCATTAGTAAGAGCAAGAAAACCTAATCAGTTCCAGCTCCTCAAAAATGATGCAATAATATGATTACAACATCGACACAGTCAAATAAATCAGAAGAAAGCAAACGTCACAATCCAAAACCTTTTAACTTTCTGCTTGCACATCCAAAAACAACAAAAATCAAGCAAAACAACGAAACATAAAAAAATGAGCAGCCAAAGCGAAAAACATAAAATCATATCAGGAAATCGACGGATGAACTCAGTGAGTACAACACGAAACCTTATAAACGCGAAGAAGAAGAACGAGAGATCTAGGGCTAGGGTTTTGGAACTACCTGAAAATGCCTTTGGAGATCAGATCTGGAGAAAAGAGAGTGTAAAGAACAGTTGAGAGTAACAGCAGCTGCCTACTGAAGAAGGAAAACGAAATGCGAGCGTTTCTTATATAGAAGGATTGGAAAATTTACTATTTTTTCCTTTTTCGAATTAAATAATACTAATAAATTAATAATTTTGAAATTTTAAATGAAAGTGATCAGTTCACCGCTAAGTTTCGCAAATTCGTTTCCCCTACTTTCTTGAAAGGGTTAATTTCACTATACTCATCAAACTTTAATTTATATTTTAAATTGGTATTCTAAGTTCAAAACATTTTAATAAATCGTTGAAAATATTAATATTATATTAATTAGATGAACTGGGTTTCTCCATTAGTTTAACCTTCTAACTATTAGTTGGGACGTTAAATATTTATTTGAATTTGATGTGAAACACGTGTATAACTGTTACATGTATAATTTGGATAACATTTTAACAAAAATAAATTGATTTTTTAAAGTTGATCGACATTGTTTGTTTACACGTCATCAATGTAACATGTTCAGATATATTTATAATTTGATTCATGTATTTTATATAAGTTTCATGTCAAATCTGAGTTCATTTAGTTTTAAGTTGATGATTAATTTGTCAGAAGAATTTAATTAATATTTTGAGAAATCAATTAAAATAGTTTTCCATTTAGAAATCAACTTAAAATTAAATGATAACTTGAAAATAATTTAATACAATTAAATTAACTATAATTGAAAAATAATGTGAGTTCGGACACATATCCTTTTATAATAATAATAATAATAATAATAATAATAACTAAAATCCAATCGAATAGAGTTTTGAAAATGTTTGGAGTTAGTTTAGCAAAAAAAGAAAAGGTGAGGGAGTGAAATTCTTAGCTTAGTTTATAAGCGATGGTTCATGTGCAGCGTCGCGTGGTGTTCTAATCTTGCAGAACATGTACAACAGCATTTCATGAATCAATACGGCGTCGTTTTTTCTTTCTTTCTTTTTTTTTTTGACAGGTTTAACAACCGAAGGAAAATACTTTGATACACAAGTTTGTGTAATCTAAACAAGCCTTTCAATTTTAGGATTTAGAATTTTAGGTTAGGGTTTAGGGATTTAGTATGCAGGGTGTATAATTTAAGGTTTATGATTAGAATTTAGAGTTTAGAGTTTAAGATTTAGGTTTTAGGGTCTGGGATTTAGGTTTTAAATTTTTAGAAGGGTGTATAATTTTTTACACAACTTGTGTATTAAAATATAACCGGTGAACGGAATTCAAATAATTTAATTTGTAGGTGTGTATAAATTTATTTAGAGATAAAATCACTCGGGCATAAATATTATCTTATAGGCGTAATGTCAAAAAATGTCCATAACGTTTGACTGAATTATCACTTTGGCCCTTATTCTTTTTTGAAGCAAATTAGCCACCAATGTTTCATTTTTGGTCAAAACTAACGATAAACAACTTGAAATAACTTGACAGAATAACATCTTAAAAGAAAAAATATTTTATATTTTATAAATTATTTTTAAATTATTTTTGATTGATCTGTGATTCTATAAATACATCATATTTTTCATGTTATCAATACAACGTGTTCTATCGACAACCATAATACAAATTACTAGAAATTTAATTTTTAAGCAAACAATACATAGTTAATGAATTCAACTTCAAAAAATTATGGGTGACATTAAAATTTTAAAAATATCACCAAACAATGATAAAGCGTCTTGAGCTAATAGAATTTCATCAATTTCATAATTGAAGAGATTGTAATTTTACGTTTCGTTAATCACTACCAATAGATATTGGTTATTGGCTTATTGTTATATTTTAAAATTATAATTTATATTTATTTAATTTAATTAGAAATATATTTTTATATTGAATATAAACTATTTATAATTCTTCTAACATAAACATATTCAAATTCACAATCAGTAGCATTTAGCAAGGGGAGCAGGATGGGCGACCGCTCAAGGCTTCCATCTTCTACCTTTATAGGTTTATAGATTTTTCAAATGACAATCTATTAAGATAGTAGTTGTCCCTTATTTATTAGTTATATTTATGGTGTTTTTTAATAAAATAATAAAAATAATGTGTTTGATAAAAAATCGGTGAAAGGTATGCTTTCATTAACGAAAAAATCATACATGGGAAATATTATCATAAGTCATGTTCAAAATATCTCTAAACCTAATTGTAGGAAAGAGTAAACGTGCTAATATAAAATGTTCATAACAATCAAATAATAAAGCAATAAGCTAACATATACTAACCCTCACCAGCATCAACTACCAAGCTATCCTCATGCAAAATGCTAGAAATCAAAACCGATCGGGTAATGAACAAATGAAGTTCCAGATTTTCAAACGATGCACATTTTTCAACGCGTCCGCCACTTTATTTCTGCCACGAAGAACATGTTGGATTTGTACACACCAATTGGCGAAGTGGTCAATATCCTCAAGCACGGATTCAAAAATCGAACAACTAGCATTCACGACGAAGTGGCGACGAAAATGTTTATCATTTGTCATTAATTCACGATAGCAAACTAGCCACGTAAAAACTTTATTCACAAAAACCTCGAAACTTATGTAAGATACTCCATATGCCATCGGTGGAAGCAACGAAATCGCCATTACAAACAACATAAGTTGATTTAATGGTAAATGATAAATCACGATTACATCGCCACCCCATATTGTCGTGTGCCATCGTACAACCTGGACCCTTCAATGTTGCAATACGCAGCAACACCTCCTGCGGCAAGAGATGTTCAAATAATGGCCAACACAAATCACCCCCGAGCTAGACATATTAGCCACCGACGCAGGATCCGACATTGGAGCATTTGTTAGAGAAACATAGTTGATTAGACGACCGATTTCACAAATCCACGAATCTCGCCAAAAGTTAATCTCCTTTCCGAAACCAATAGACCATACAATGTTGTCACAAATATCATTCTATATGATACTAAGACCTTTCGAAAGGCATGAGCAATTTGAATTCCTTAAAGCCAAAGAAACACCACTCTCACATTTATATTTAGCTCGAATAAACTGCACCCATAAATCATTCTTACGCACTAACAAATTGAATGAGAGTTTTATCAGGAAAGCCTTATTCAATGTCGTGAAGTGACAAAAACCCAAACCCCCGTTATGCACCGATTTACAAACATCATACCATTTAACCAAATGAGTCCTTCCTTTATCAGCGGTAATCCCCAAACAAAACACTGAATTAATCTTTCAAGCTCCATACAAGTCTTTTTAGGAAGAATTGTTGTATGCATTGTATAAGTAGGAGCAATGGCAAGAATCGCCTTAACTAAGGCGATACGGCCAGCTAATGACAAGCACCTCGCCTCCCACCCATTGAGCTTTCTCTTAACGATATGAACCAACTAGTTATAAAATGCAGAAGTAACTCGGCGATGGAGTAACGACACACTGAGGTATTTTCCTAAGTCATCTACCTCAGAAAATTCAAAGCCACCATTAATACTCTGCCGCAGCTTGTTAGGGGCATTCTTAGAAAAGAACATAGTTGTCTTGTCTTAGCACAACTTACTTTATGACCAAACACCTGGTAAAACGCATCCAACACAGAACAAATGACCATCATTTGCTCAACAGAAGCCTCGGCAAACAAGATCATGTCGTTCGTAAAAACAAATGTGAAATCGATGGTCCCTTAGACGAAGTTCTGAAAGGTTTCCAACTACCACAAGTAATAGCTGCTTGGATTGCCTAAGACAACCGTTTCATACAAAATACAAACAGATATTACGACAATAGACCACCTTGTCAAATGTCTCGAGAAGGTTTGAATTGACTCCGTTAAGGACCTAGTCCAGATAATCCGAGATGAAACCATATACACACATTGCATTATTAGCATACATAGAATAGCTGGAATACTAATATCAGATAGAGTATTAGCTATAAAATCCCACTCTAATCTATCATACGTCTTCTCCAGATCAATTTTAAGGGTTATCCAACCTTTCTTCCATGTTTTCTTACGCATAGAATGAATAACCTCTTGTGTGATCACAATATTATTCGTGATCGACCGACCAGGCACGAAGCTAGTCTTGTTATTTGATACCCAATCCGATAAAAATGACTTCAACCGATTGATCAAAACTTTAGAGATTATTTTATAACTCATTGTACAAAGGCTGATAGGCCGAAACTAGCTCATTGATTCCGGTATAGCAACTTTCGACAAAAGTACCAATAATGTACGATTAATATTCTCAAAAATATACCTAGTAGCGAAAACCTGTTGAACGAACATGCACACTGTGTCCCCAACAATGTCTCAATTATTCTGGTAGAACCCAGCATTCATGTCGTCTACCCCATGTACCATTTTAAGTAATGAAAGATATTTTCATTCTATAGGGAGCCATTTTTTTGGATAAACAAAAACTTTCTTCATCCAAAACCTCCAAATACACCAATTCAACAACAAACCATCAAGAAAGAACTATACCCCCTAATTACAAAGTAATCTCCATCTATCTATCAAAAATAGAAGAATTGTTTACAACTTTAGAAAAGTTGGATAATGTAAAAGAAATATCTCTCTTCATTCGAGCAAAAATGGCATCCACCAGCTGAGGACGTTTTCTATGAAGCCGATCATTTCTTTCCTGCCAAAGGAAATAGTTCAGACAACATCATGAAAGACGAATTAGAGCCGACAAAAGGGATTTTCCTTTGCCACACAACTGTATCCAAGCAAATAACTCTACTCAACCATGATAATTTAACTGACAGTTACAGCAGAACAAAATTTTCTCCCACAACAATCTTGCAAAACAACATTCGACAAAAAGATGATCTCTAGTCTTCATAGCCTCACCATAGAGAAGGCGCCAGGAATCACATGTAACCCCCCATCCAAGCATTATGTCCTTAGTTGGCAAACGATCTTGTACAACCAGCCAAGATATAAAGGACCGTCGAGGAACAGATGGGCTACCCCAAACAACTTTAGACCACTCAACTTTGTCCTGCTTGTGCCTAATATCATCCCAAATTAATTTGGCTTTGAAACTATCGTGTAGATTAGCCCCAACTTGCAATCACAGGATAGGTAGTTTCAAAAGTTTCTTCCATGCCCAACTGTGGTGACATCTTGCCTGGACATTCAAGATTGAACGTCCCTTTAACAAGTATTTCTCTACCCATGCCACTCAAAGAGAACCAGCTTGCGTGATGAGAAGACATAAACATTTCAATAAATCGGCCCTATTCCACACATAAATGTCCCTAACTCCCGGACCACCTTCACTCTTAGGATGACACACTTTCTCCCAACTAACTCGAGCACCCTTTGTATATCCAGTTTCACCCTTAAAAAGCATTACACATAAAGGAGATATGCTTGATCACCTTAGTAGGCAACAGAAAAATCCTACACCAGAAGTTAAGGATACTAAATATAACATATTGTATAAGCTGAAGTCGTCTCGCAAACGAAAGACATTTAGCAATCCAACTAGATATTCTACTAGTGATCTTCACAACAAGGCATTAACAGTCAACCTAATATAAGCTTTTTGTAACCAAAGGTACACCTAAGTACCTCACAGGCAAGTCTTCCAAACTAAATTCAGACAAAGCAGTCAAATTTTGCATCTCAACATTATCCATTCCAGCACAAAACAGTTCACTCTTAGCAACATTCAATTGTAAACCAGGCAACTTATAAAATACATCCATTACATTTTTAATCTCCAAAATAGAATCAACATTTCCTTTAACAAATACTAACAAATCATCCGCAGAGCAAATATGAGTTAAACCAACCCTTTTACACTTAGGATGGAACTCAAAAACACCATGGGAAGCAACAATATTCAATAAACAAGATAAGACATTCATACCAAGAATGAACAAATATAGGGATAAAGGATCATCTTGTCTAATCCCTTTAGCTCATGAGAAAAAACCAACAAGTCCTCCATTTAAACCATTGGAAAACTTAACTTGAGTAACACAAACTTCAATCCAGTGTCTAAACAGAGGAGGGAAACCCAACACTTTAAGCACCTGAAGAATAAAGCCCCAATCTAGTGAATCAAAGGCCTTATGCAAGTCAATTTTCAGAGCACATCGAGGAGATAAATGTTGTCTACCATAACCATACACAATCTCTTGAGCCAATAAAACATTCTCAACCAAATCTCGGCCCACCAAAAATGCACTTTGATTGGGGAGAATAATGTCAGACAACCAAGGCTTCATTCTATTTGCTAGAATTTTAGTAACACATTTATAAACAGTGCTACAACAAGCAATAGGTCTGAACTTAGCAACTTGGGTAAGGACCTCAACTTTAGAAACCAAAGAAAGAATAGTTGAATTAATAGTAACATGCATAGAACAGGAAGAGAAAAAATATTGGACAGCCCTTAAAAAATCATAACCAACAATATTCCAAGTTACCTGAAAGAATTTAGCCGAATAGCCATTCGGTCTAGGAGCTTTGTTTCCATACATGCCAAAAAAACATCCTTGATCTCACGCTGACTAATATGAGCAATCAAGCCATCTCTAACAGAGACAGACAATTCAAAGCCCAAGACTTCCTTAAGAAAAGAATCAGGGGCACTGCCAACATTAACATCCTTAACACCTAACAACCCAGAAAAATAATCAAATAACTTAACAGAAATAGCTTTATAATTATCAAGCTTATGCCCTTGAGCATTCTGTAAACATTGAATAATTAACTTTTTCTGACGAACCGCAAGCTTACAAAAAAGGAAAGTAGAATTTTAATCACCTTCTTTCACATAAGAATTCTATATTTATGTTGAAAAACTTCTCCTTTGCCCTTTCCAAATCCCCCAGTTCACTCCTTACCTCTTTTTCCCTCCTAACATTATCGACATAAGGCATTTTCATCAGCAATTTCTGAATATTACTAAGTTCAATTCCCTTTTCTAAATCCCGAGTTGAAATACTACCAAAATTATCCTTATTAAACTGTCTCAAAATCACCTTAAGCCTCTTCATTTTACCAAACAAACATTGCAAAAGATTACCTTTAATTGGCATTACCCATGACTCCTCAACCATTTGCAATAAATTTGGGCGATCAGCCCAAAATTCAAAGAATTTAAAAGGCTGAGGGGGGGCAAAAAAACAAAATCTTTCAAAATCAAATGACTTGGACAGTGATCAGAAAAATCAAGACCCAAAAATTTAACAGAAGCACTAGGGAAATAGGCAAGCCGGCTATGATTAACAAGAACACGATCAAGCTTTTTGGACAAAATAACATCTTCTCTACGATTACACCAAGTAAAAAGAGAGCCAGTAAAAGGATAATCTGTAACATTAATATCTTCTTGACATCTCAAGAAATCAAGCATAGCACCAGATAATTCTTGACTACCATTATAATCAGAGCTCTCCTGAGGCCGAAAGATGATATTAAAATTCCCAACCAAACCCCAAGGACTATCACCATTTAAGGTTTTAACAGTAAGCAACTCACTTCACAAACATCTCCTATCTTCCCTCCCATTACAAGCATAAACAAGGGAGAAATAAAAGTAAATATTCCCTTTACTTAGGCAATAACTAATGACTTGAGAAGCAGTGCTTAAAACCTCAACTCTCCAACCACCACAGATCAATAACCAAATTTTCCCATTTGAAGAAACAATATAGTTTGAAATAAACCTCCACCCCTCAAATTGTCTTTGAACAATATAAGCAGAATTACACTCTTGAACTCTAATTTCCAACAAATACAAAATTTCAACATTTAACTTTCCAACAATACCCAAAGCTTTGCTCTGTTTCAAGGGATCATTAAATCCCCTAACATTCCACACAAGCACAATCATTTAACAGTAGGGGAGGTACCATCCTTATCTTTACCACCCTCTTTACCTTTCCCTTTTTTTCTTACCATCTTTACCTTTATTCTTAGGCTTCAATTGTTCTATAAGCTCAAAAATACTACTAGCAGCAACCCTTTCAGGCTTAGAAGGTTCTGCCTGGACGTCCACACTAGCTCCAAGAGCTTCAAACCTGTTTGAGCTAATAATAGACAACTCACTGGCATTAGACTCAACCACAACAGGACTAGGAGAATTCGCCAGTCCCCCTAAATCCTCACATAAAGCAACACCAGAAGAACCATCCCTCTCAACACCCACAGTTTCCTCTATTTTAGAATTAAGCACATTCATAATCTACCTCTGTTGCACCTGCTTAACAACATTCTCAGCCTCCACATACATGCTAGCAACAACATTCTCAACAGCTTCAATAACCTCACTAACTTCAACAGTTACGATAATGTCTCTAGCAACAACATTCCCAACCATCTCACTAGCCACAATATTCTGAGCAACCTCAACAGTCTTTAAAATACCTACTTCAGTAGCTACAACAGTGTGCTTCTTGCAATTTTCTACCGAATGACCAAAGATGCTACAAATTTCACAACATGTAGGAGCCCAGTCAAGCTCAACCCCAACCTCAACAAAATTATCATTCCCTAAATCAACAGTAATCCAAGAAGGAAGAGAGGATTTCGCCTCAACTTCAACACAGACCTTTGCAATTTCAAGTTGCAACTTAAAACAGTAGTTCGATCAGTATATAAAGTCTTACCTAGAGTACTAGCTAAGTAGCCTAAACCTTGTTGTGAGTATAATTCTAAAAGAATATGCCACAATTTGACCCATATAGGAGCAACATCAAGATTAACAAGCTCAGTTTTCATACATGGCAACCATTTCCTCAAAATAAAAGCTTTCTGTTGAATATGCTAAGGTCTTGATTATAATACCTAATCACGAACCCGCTGCGAAGAAAAATTGATGAGATAGACACTCGGAGCTAGAAAACGAATGACAACAGAGTCCTTTCTTCCCCACATTTTATCAGCCATGCATTGAAAAACACCAAGAGAAAAAGATTTGCCCAAAAAATTACCTAATCGAGCATTATCACATTGCTTTGCACCCAAATCCATGACCTCATGAGTGGGCTGCACAAGAACTTTGCCATTCATATCCGAAGGGGGATGAAAAGGGAAGGATTGACCAGAGAATAAAGCCTTTCAATCATGACTAGGAGCATATCCTAGCACCAGGGTCGTTACCGCACCCGTTTCCCCCACTTCGACATCACCAGCGCTAACCAAATTTTCAACACCAACATCTCGAGATTTCAAATCAGAAGCACCATGTCCAGGGCCAGAAATGCCACCAGGGTTACCTCCAGAATTCCCCTCCACCAGAGTTGTCGACTTCAATGGCGGAAAGGCTCCCAAATCAAAATCTCCAGTCCCGCGAGATTCCAATTGATCACCAAGAGCTGAACCCACCATGAACAAAGCTCCAAACGCAAGCAAGAACCAAAAGATATCAAGAAATGTGCCCAGAAATCAAGCGGAAGAAGAAAAAATTTGACACAAAATCAAAAAACCAGAAAAGCTCTATAAGCGCATGTTAGACTTGCTATCGTGCGTCGTTAGCTGAGCCTCGATTATAGGGAGCCATTTTGAATTTTTGCTTAAGGTCTCGAAAACGTCTGAAAGGACTCTATTTACTATCTTTAAAATGTATGCATATATATATATATATATACACGTGTGTATTGGAGAGAGATTTATATGGTAGGTTGGTAGGTGTGCAGGTGCTTTCAATATTGAGAAATGTTAACTATTTAATGTGATATCAAATAAAATAAAGGTTAATTATTATTAAATTAAATTAAAGAATATGTATGATGCAAAATATTTTTTAACAAGTAACAATTTGAGTCTCTTTCGATTTTTTTAATAATCTTAAGGTAATTACAATGTAATATTTGTTCATATTTTTCTTAACTATTTTTAAATCGCACACACCTTGCAGATAAAACTAATTGAATTCGGGTCTTTAAAAATAAATAACATCATCTTTTCTACTGCGACCACTCATTAGGTTCGAGTCAGCTTCAAATTTTAGAATAAATTCCAGTGACAAGATCAACATGTTCTAGAACCCTTGTCATTGGGCATTGATGGTGGTTGATGTAGATTCCAGTCAGCATTATGGGTGTATGATTAACTTGTTTCCACATGATAAAACAATTATGATATACATAGTTGAGCAATGCAGATAAGAAATGATTGGTATTTGCCTAACTCTTCAATGAGGATGTTTAATTAGAGTTGGTTTATATATGTTCCTTATAAAAATGGTTTCTAATAAAGGAAACTGAATAATTAAGTTTATAATGTTCACCAAACGTGTTTAGGGGGTTCGACCCTACTCGATTATAAATATAGTTTGTTAAAGGCCGTGTTACAATTCTACGACTTTGTTGGTTATGTGAGTTTTGATTATATCGTATATATTCGTATAATTATGAATAGATTTAATGATAGATTATTTTTAATTTCACGTGAATATAGGGATGAACAAAACTCGGTTCAACAATAAAGAATCGAATTATTTGATTTGACTCGATGTAAAAATACTCGACTCATCTTAGCTCGACTTATAATTTCATAAACTCGATTAAAAAATCAAATAAAATTTGAGATTTAAAATGAAAATTCAAATAATTCAAAATTTTTAGTAATTAAATAATCAATTTTTAGTTTTGAGTCAAGTCTTTCAGTTCTATCTGATATATATCACATATGAAAAAAATAAAAATAAAAATATACGTGTAATGTATATGTTTATAGAAATATGTTTAAATTGTAACTAATTACTATCCTAATAAATAAATAGTTACAATTAAATTTAAACAGAAACTAGAACAATTCGGCTCAAAAGAAATTCAAATGATAAAATAGCTCTTCAACTGGACTAATTCAATAAATTTTCACCCCGATTGAATGTACACCCAGCCCCACGTGGATGCATAGTTCTCAATAGTGACAAGGAAAATCGAAAGTAATATAAATAAACAGATGTTACCAAAAAAATACAAACTGGTTATATAAGATATATCATCAGCAGACTAATGAAATTTATGTAACCACTGCTTCAGATGGAGTTTGATTATTATGCATGAATAGATATCTACCGGCAAGAAGTAGTATGACACCCAGAACACCGAGTTTGATCGGAAATGCCCGACTCAATGAACTACTGTTTTGTCCTACGGCTTCTCGTCGGGTACTAGGTTCCAACTCGGCGTCGGCGGCAGGGGATGGCATTAAGCCTTGGTTCTTCATAAATGATGAATAAGATTCAATTTCATGTCTTGTTAATGCTGGTTTTAGGGACTTCTTCACTGTCTCGAAATGATGATTGCTGACTACGGTAGCAGATATGTTTTCCCTCAAAGCTACTATTCCGGCTTCCCGACACAAACCCTCCAACTCGGCTCCTGTGAACAGCTCTGTATCTTCTGCTATTCTTCTCATATCAACGTCATCCCCGATTTTCATGTTGCGTGTATGTACGCTGAGGATCTCGTACCGAGCTTCCATATCGGGTGGTGGTACATAGAGCACCTACATTTTCATGATAATAAACATTTTCTAATGCCTGACACATAACTAGAAACTTCGGAACATCTAACTCGATATTGCAATGGGTAGCAAGGATCGAAAAACAGCGACGTCAAAAGTCAGACAGTAATATAATAAGGTTCTTTACCAAATCAAATCTTCCAGGTCGCATGAGCGCAGGATCGATTGCATGAGGTCGATTAGTAGCAGCTAAAACGAGAATCCCCTGGAAAAGATTTTAACTCAAAACCACACAAAGACAAGAATAGCATCCCTGATGGTCTAGTCTAACAAACAGAAAATAAAGTTTACAGGATCATCACTTACGTTTGCCTGTTCTAAACCATCCATTTCAGTCAGTAAAGTGGATAGAAGCCGCTCTCCAACGGCGCTACTGTTCCTCGAACTCCCACCACTGTCGTTTAAGGGAGAAGACATAAGAAATCATCAGTTTGAAGTACAAGAACGGTCAAAATCAAAATGATAAGAAATCTAGACACAAAGCTTGACCATAATCTCAAGTTCAATTATTACATTCATTAGCTTACAAAATACATTACCAAATAACAGAATTAAGTCGATCTTGTGGAGTCTAATTGTTGTAACCAGAATAGCACATGAAAAACATAATTCGACACTTTTGCGGAAGTTTGAGCACAGAAAAAACTAGAATACAATAAAATCTAGATTTTACAGCAAGAGCATTTGTGTCTTTCCATGACAGTACAAAGAACTCTATTGAGTAAAATGCAACATACTGACCGTTTAGCAGCAACAACATCAGCTTCATCGAAGAAAATTATGCTTGGTGCCGCCAGACGCGCTCTACGAAATGTATTTCGCAACAAAGATTCACCCTCCCCAACATACATTGAGTACAGCTCTGCACCACTGATTCATAAACTATGAATAGACCAGTAGCAAACTGTAAAGTCTTTAAACAAGCACAATATTGAAGCAGCAAGGACAAAAGGCAAAATGCAAACGTATTAAAAACCTAACTCTACGGACAAGAACAAGATCATTTGTCAAAGTTTAATTAACCACCGACAAAATCTCAAGGCTTTCCATACATGTTTTATGGATTACAAAATGTCACATGAAAAAGATAATCTAACCTCAAAGAGAAAAAAGAAGCTTGGGCAGCATGAGCGGCAGCTTTAGCAAGAGTCGTTTTTGAGCATCCAGGAGGTCCATGTAGAAGAACTCCACGCATAGGTGATATCCCAAGCCTTGCAAATGCAGCTGAATGTTTGATAGGCCACTCAACAGCTTGCTGGAGCTTTTTCTGTTCACGAATTATAAGTTAAATGAAATCCAAGATTCCCAATACGAAACAAACATGAAATGCTCACCTTCAAATCTTTGAGTCCTCCAATATCATCCCAAGACACATTCGGAACATCCACAGTTACACCTCTTGTTATGCTTGGGCCAACGACACACTTAGCATGCTTCCAGTCTTCCACTGTTAAGCTAACTGCACCTAGATTTTCACCTACATCTGTAGACCTTTTAACTGCGGACATGGTTGCCTCACGACATAAAGCTTCCAAATCAGCTCCAACATAACCATTGCAAGATGCAGCTATAGCTTGTAAGTCAACACTGGGATTCAAAGGAACCCTCTTCGTATAAAGCTGAAAAAAAATGACTACAAAGCTTTAAGACTTGAAGGGTTCTGACTTCTGAATCGGGATGCCAATCAAGCAACTAGTACGGTGACAACTCATGCTTACAAATTTTCATACATTTAAAGCGCCTGATTGATTAAAGTAAGCAAAGCAACACATACATGGAACATAATAAATACAAGGGAACCAGCCTTACCTTGAGAATTTGAAACCTTTCTTCTTCATTAGGTGTGGTAACTTCAACTTCATCATCAAAACGCCCTGACCTTCTTAGAGCCGGGTCGATTGCATCCACTCTTGATACACAAAAACACCAATCAGCAATGACTCTTAGAACGTTCAACCTAAAATGTTAAGACTGACTGCAGCTAGCTTTATGTGACTTAACCACCAGACCATCAGTTAAACTGAGGTAACTGACTACAAAATTTATAAGCCCGATGCATTTAAATTTATAAATATAGCATTAAAGCGCACAACAAACAAAGGATGAAAATCCTTAATAAGACACTCGGAGAAATGTTTACATAAAGTAGTGGAAACTAGAGAACGGTAATCATAATACATTACTATAAGGCTCTAACATAAGCATAAGAAGACAAGAAACGAGAATGACATGTGAATCATTATATAAAATCTCCAGAAGCTTAGTGTAAAGTTCTTTATAAACAAGGGTGACCATAACACATACAAATAGAACGGAGCCTTGTAACTTGAGTTAGAGAACCAACCTATTAGTTGATGCAACCACCACAACTTGTGATACAGAACTTGGTGAGGGTTTATTGGAGTCCATCAGTGTAAGGAGCTGAGAAGCTAGACGAACATCCTGCTCGCGTCTGCATCAGATGTGTAGTTAGTTCCATGATACTTGAAGCGCGCTTCAGAAAAGTTTCATCTGGTTACATGCAAAATGCAATGCACGGATAAACTATATATCTTGACCGACACTATTATGCATCGAATTTTGCAATTATTATCAATATATGATTTTTTTTTCCTTCTTACAAGAGAACCATTGGTAGCAACCTATATGACCATGTAGATAAAGGAAATGGCATTAGAACTATTCTGCTTCACACAACATCCAAGTATAAGCGATCAACTATCATACATTCGAATACAATTACCAAAAGAAAGATGCAGGTTGATATGAACAATTTTCTCAAAGAAGAAAAGAAATCATTCATCCTAGCTCTGACTTCTTAGGATACCTTGAATCACGTCGAGGGCAGAGAGCATCTATTTCATCAATGAAAATAACTGATGGTTTGCCTGAACTCGCATGCGAAGATGCCTCTGAAAAAGCTTCCCGCAAAATTTTCTCACTTTCTCCAGCATGTGCTCTGTGAACAGAATGTGGACTGCAAGACAACCAAAATCATGGAACAAACCGAAACTCTCGAAAATGACAAAACAAGCATTCAAACACTTAACTTTTGTACCACACGTATGCAATTCTATATCATAAAAAGGATAAATGCAAATACTGCAGTACCTGAGAACAATTAAATGGGCATCAGATTCTCGAACAATTGAACGCACCAAGCTTGTCTACCATTGCAAAGAAAACAAAATAACTTCCAAAGATAAACACAAGCATCATATTTGAGTATTCAAATTCCAAACAACTGAATAGCTAGTTACCTTCCCGGTGCCTGGGGGACCATATAGGAGCAAACCACGAGGCCACTGAAAGAAAACCCAGAAATCAAAAACTAAAAACCAAAGCTTTAACTTAAGATTTTTTTTTTAAAAAAAACCCAACAAAGATAAAAGCTTGATACTTTGAGGCCAAGTTTCTTCGCTTCACGAGAGTAGAGAAGAGGGAAAACGATAAGTTCTCTCAAGGCTTGAATAGCCTTGGCGTTCCCGCCGATTGCATCTTCAGCTTTCCATTGCCCCTCGCTTACGCTACTTATCTCACCGTTACCGGTGCTGCTGTTGCTATTGCTGCTACTAACAGTAGCCATTTGAAGCGCTGTAGCCTGTAGGCAGCAACTTTGAAGACAGAAAGAGAAGCATGGGGGATTTTGAGATTTTCGTGGTAAGTAAATTACTGTTGAGGTTAGGGGTATTATTGTTAATTTAACTAGACCGGCGTCGTTTTGGGTTCTGAGATTGAACATGAACCTCAAAGATCTCAGAGTTAATTGCACCATGTCCCTAAACTTTTAAATATTTCAATTTCATCCCCAAACTATGAGCTTCATTTTAAATTGGTCCCCAAATTTTTGAACATTCCTATTTCATCCTCAAACTATGACTCTCATTTTAAATTGGTCTTCAAACTTTTTGAACATTTTAATTTCATCCCTAAATTATCAATATATGTTAATCATATCTTATGTTAATAAAACCATTGTAAAAATTGTTAATTACCATGAAACAAAAATTTGCATCATGGATTAATATGATGTGGTATAAACGATAATTTAATGTTGAAATTGTAGTATTCAAAAAGTTTGAGGACTAATTTAGAATGAGGGTCATAGCTTGGGGATGAAAATGGAATATTCAAAAGTTTAGGGACTAGTTTAGAATGAGAGACATAGTTTGGGGATAGAATTGGAATATTTAAAAGTTTAGAGACCAATTTAGAATGAGAATGATAATTTGGGGACGTACGGTACAATTAACATAGGGTAAATTATGTAAATTATCACTGAACTTCACTCTTAAACCTATTTTGGTTAATGAAGTTTCAAAACATTTAATTCACTCATTGAATTTTAGATATTGAACATTTTTTGTCACTGAATTTTAAACATTGAATTTTTTTGTCACTCCACCGTTCACTATCATTGGACACGCATCGTAGATGGTGGTCGTTTAGTACCAATTTCACTAGTTGCTTCATCCCACCTTTTAAATTCGAACTCGACCTCTATTTCGTCGAAAAGTATCCTGAAATTCACGAATCAAGTAAAAAAATTTGTTTTTCTCTTGTCGATCTCTTTCTTCTGTCGTCGAAAGGAGCTCATTTCTTAATATATTATTTTTTTGTGCTAATTAAGTTTTCCACCATTCGAATCTCAAAAAAATTCTTTCATTCATCAATAAATGAACGTCGTCAAAGAATTAAAAAAAGAGTGACAAAAAAGAAACGTTCAAAATTTTAATGACTAAAATATGTTTAGAAGTAAAGTTGAATAGTAACTTACATAATTTACTTTAAACATATACTACCAGCAAACAAATTCCGAAGTTCCAAACTTTGCCAATTATCTACTATACTCTTTCAGCAAGAATCCACCGATGGTTTACTTAGGTTCAGCCAAAGAACTCGGACGTGTAACGATTGCTGTCCAAGTATCAATTGATCAAGATGGAAAAGCCTACAAATTATGATCGGCAATTGCCTCCGTACAGGGCGGTTCTGGGCTTTTAGTGGCTTTCGGCGAACTTAAAAATTAAGCTTTAAGTTAGAGATTTAAATTATAATTGTAGGTGCAGTCGTATTTTCAGTTGTGTTGTGTTTATCGCAATTACGAATATAACAGATGTTATTTCGGTCACTGTCTTTATCGCAGTTGTGAAAATTTTAATAACATACGTTATTGCGGACATAACGGTTGCAAGTATCTTATTTTCAGATGGTGCCACTACCGTCATATAACGGTCGTTGTTGTGGTTGCATACCGCTATTTAAATCTCTGTCACCAACAACAAATAATGAAAAAAATTAAATTTTAAGAGTATGTCCATAATAACAAGTATTAAAAAAATTGGGTCGTAATAACAAGTATTGAAAAATTTAATTTTAAGATTATATCTATAATAGCTAATATTGAAAAAATTAGGGACCTAATAACAAGTATTAGAAAAAAATTGAATATTAAAAGTAGACTCCTAATAATAAATATTGAAAAAAAACTTATCCCCTATAACAAGTATTAAAAAAATGGGCATCTACCGTCATATAACGGTCGTTGTTGTGGTCGCATGCCGCTATTTAAATTTGTCTCTAATAGCAAGTAATGAAAAAAATTAAATTTTAAGAGTAGATTCATAGTAACAAATATTAAAAAAAAAACTGGGTCCTAATAACAAGTATTGATTTTTTTAAAAAAAAATTAAGACTATACCCATAATAACAAATATTGAAAAAAATCGGGACCTAATAACAAGTATTAGAAAAATTGAATATTAAGAGTAAACTCATAATAATGAATATTAAAAAAAGTTATCTCCTATTAACAAGTATTAAAAAAATAAGCCCCTAATAACAAGTATTAAAAAAATTAATTTTTTTAATAATAAATATAATTAAAAAAATACAACATTTAATTTCCCTGAATGATGGGCCCTGGGCGGGCGCTCTTGTTGCCCCTGCCCAGAGTCGAGCCTGCCTCCGTAGCACAGTAACAGTCGTTCGTTTCGTAAGCGAAAGATCGCGAGTTTGATCCTTGCCAGAGGCTTGATTTAAAATTTTTAACTTTACTATATACACGTATCAAAATAGTATCTAGATAGAATCATTTAAATTTATTGTCTATATTTTTTAGAGATAACAAAATATTTAGTACTTGTTTTAATATTTCACCTTTTTTTGTAAAATGCTATGTAATGTTACGTTTTTTTTTTTATTTTAGTATCTCGCCTTTAAAAAATTAATGACATACTGATTAAGAGAAAGAAAATCACATGTGACAAGTTGCTACGATATTTTCTCTCTCCAGTCATAGAAAAGCACATGTGGCATGCTGACTGTGAGAGAGAATGATGTGGCAATCTGCCACATGTGTTTCTCTCTCTCTTTGTTAGCATGTCACGTGTGCTTTTCTCTCTCATAGTCAGCACACTGTTAATTTTTTAACGGCGAGTACCAAAATAGAAACAAAACGTAACGTTAGGTATTATTTTGCCAAAAAAAATAGATGGGATACATAAACAATAACGCATGAATAGGTGTTGTAATATGTAGTTATCCATATTTTTTAATAGGTATAATGTTAAGAAATACCTCTAACGTTTGATTTGATAGTCATTTTGGCCTATATTTTTTTCTAAAGTATTTTAACCCTCAACATTTTATTTTTGGTCAAAATGACCAATATATGGATGTAAATTATTACTCAAATGGCGATAAACAGCTTGGAATGAGTTGACACAATGACACATCATCAGAAAAAATTATTTTATAAAATTATTTTTGATTGGTGTGTCGTTTTGTAAAGTCAGCGCATTTGTCCATATGACACTGCTATCCAGTGTGCACTACTATGCAGACTTGCCACGTCATTTCAAGCCATTTAATGTTAGTTGACTAACAGTTTTCATCCACGTTGGGGCTATTTCAACCTAAAATAAAATATTGAGGGTTAAAATACTTCAAAAAAATTAAAATAATTATTCAGTCAAATCATAAGTGTATTTTTTTACATTATTTCTTTCTAATATTATGTTTGAAATGATTTTTTTTGTTTTTTATTAGAGTCAAACGATTTATATTAACAAACGATATTTTGTTCACCATTGTCGTTTAAAAACACTTTAAAAAACACATTAAAAAGACACTTAAAAAACACTTTTAAATAATTTTTTTATAAATTTAATTTTCATCAACAATAATAAAAAATGGTCTTAAATCTAATTTACAGTAACTGAACTTAAAATTTAACCTTATATTAATATTTTATTTTTTCGCCACATTTTTTTCACAATACTTATTAAAAATTCATTTTAAAATAAAAGTTCTTTATAAAAGTATTTTTCAATCCATATTTGAATTTAAATGATCCCTTATTTTCTTACAAAAACAATAGTATGAAGAGCTCTAAAACTTCAAGAAACCTTAATTTTCTTTAACAATTAGTTCCTATCGGGAGGCAACCAGATGGAGCGCCAGCGCCACCGTTTCTATCTACCGGTGATATTGTGGGAGAGTCGCAAGCGGAGGTTAGCATAGAAGTGGATCAGATTGCCCTTGTTGATGTTGTGAATAACACTAATAGTGGTGATGTGGATGGCTTTGTGGTGAAGTCGTCGATGGTGTTTGAAGTGGTTCCACTCAATGTCACTGCTTCGGCGATGTCGTCGTTTCGTGATATGGTCACTGGTCAGATTGGTTCTGTTCAAAAGGATAACTTTATTTGTGATCTTGATGTGGATTTGCACGCTGAGGATGTGGTTATTGGCAATAATGGTGTACTACCCGAGATTAGTTTCTCAGAATGGGTACATAAGGCCATTGGCGAGAAGCTAGCTAAGTCCTTAGTTGTGAGGCTTCTAGGCAAGACAATCGGTTATCGTGCTCCTTGTAAATATGTTCAGTCTTTATGGAATCCTAAAGGGGAAGTTAGTATCGTTGATTTGGATAACGATTATTTCTTGGTGCGTTTCTCAATGGATGATGACTATGAACGCGTTCTGACATGAGGGCCATGGATGTTATATGGTAGTTACCTTACGGTCTAGCCTTGGTCCCGAGATTTTTCTACCTCTGAGGATCATCCAAATAAAATATTGGTGTGGATTAGGCTTCTAGGCTTACCATACCGTTATTATTCTAAGAGCCTATTTCGTGTGATTGCTAGTGTCATGGGAGTGTGGTACGTATCGACTTTAATACCATAGAGAGTTAACGGGAGAGGTTTTCCCGGTTGGCCATTGTGATTGATTTGGATAAGCCTTTGATGTCGGGATTGTTATCGATGGCCTCCAATAAGTGATTGAGTATAAAGGCCTTCCTGCCATATGATTTGGTGACGAGCTCTGATGATATGTTCGACCCTTGGATGCAGGTTTTCGGTAAGAGACGACGGCTTCTTGTAACTCGTAAACAAGGGACAAGGAGCACTTAATGCCTCTATGGTAGGGGTCGCGGTTCAATAGTTTGGCAACTTTGGAAGATGGCGATTTGAATCAAACTCAAACTTCAGTTGTTTCCCGTTTTGAGCAAGATGCGGTCAATCGTGCTATTCATGTTACAGAGAGTGATAATGTGGATAATGAGTGGCTAATAAGGTGGTTAATGAGGGACCACATACTACGCCACCTGGGCCTTTGACTCTGTTGGCCTCCTAACCGAAGGAGATAAGCGTTCAAGGAACTGGTTCGGCTGGTCCCTCGGCTAATGGTGGTATTGAAACCAGCTCTTCACGGAAGCCAATTACTAATGTTGAGATTTCTAGTGTTGCTGCGAAGGGTAAGGTGGTTTCATCACATACTTCGTTTCTAGTTGATAACCGTACGGTGATTCGGGTAATCGATGAGGGTGGTAAGAAACCTTTGAAGGATAACAATGGCCACTCACAATATGGTCCTATTCAGAGCACAAATTCCAAAGGTCAGAACCGAAGCTTGGTGACTGCCAAAGGGTTGGTTCGAAAGGGGACTAAAATATAGGGGAAAGAAGGGGATGGCGCAAAACCTGTTGCGGTGAAAGACTAGGCTGTCAATCTTTCCAACACACTCGCCTCTAAGGATTCTGTCGAGGTGTCGCATAAGTTAGTGTCCCCTACTACTAAGGGGTAAGGGAACAGTACAATACAATGGTTAAAAAACACGACATTTTAAGGGCTGTCATTTGGCAGTATACAGTGAGTTGTAGTTTTGGTCTTGTTCTCTCCTTTTATCTTTTTTTAATGGTTAAAGTTATTTTTGGAAATGCTCAAGGTGCTTTAGGCCTTGATTTTAAACGTTATTTTAAGTTGTTGGTGAGATCGCAGGCTTCAGATATCTTCGCTATTATGGAAGCAAGAATTAGTGGTTCGTCTGCGAATGTTTTTATTCGTCATTCTAGTTATGATCATTTTTATCGTGTGGAGGCTACTAGT
Organism: Hibiscus tridactylites; assembly: GCA_958450335.1. Taxonomy (NCBI): domain Eukaryota; kingdom Viridiplantae; phylum Streptophyta; class Magnoliopsida; order Malvales; family Malvaceae; genus Hibiscus; species Hibiscus tridactylites. The sequence continues at coordinate 76,406,982 of OY288281.1, forward strand.
CTTTTTGAGGGTATCTGGGTTATGTGGCGAGATACGGTTCATATCGACATGCTAGCAGCGTCTAATCAATTTCTTCATGATATGTGCGTGGAGGTCTCTTCGTCTCAGAGTTTCTTTCTAACATTTTGTAACACCCCAAAAATGGGGTTAGTCGGAATTGGATTCCGATGATCAAGAGTATTGATATTAAAATGTTCAAATACCGTATCTTTATTGCCTAAATTATAGATTATATTGTTAGGGGACCCTAATTGAACTTATTCTTAGTTAAGGACCTCATTGAAAACTCCTAAAATGATGTTTTTGAGCTAGGCGTTTCGATACAGTAAGACACGTACCGAAACAGCCTAGGTAAGGCGTTTCGAAACGATTACAGGGTGTTCTGATACAATTATAACGATTTTAACTAACTTTTGGACTTTTGCTTAGCTGTTTCGATACAACTTCACGTGTTTCGAAACATGTCATTGATTCGAATCTGTTTAAAGGACAAATTGAAAGGAAATGAGGTGGTGATGACTCATCTGCTTATTGTTGTCCCTCCCCATGTGGAAGTGATCCAAAATGATGACTTATAGTCATCTTTATAATTGGTATTGATAAAATATAGAGAATATAAGAATTATTATTTTAAGCGTACTCTTAGTTGAGGGAAATCTTTCCATTCGTCTTTGGTGAGGTGGGGAAATGATTAGGGATGTGGTTATTTTAAAATGGAAGAAAGGGGTTATCATCCTTGTTTTTGCTTTCACCGAGACCAACCTCATCTTCTTGCTTTGAATGAACAAGCATACGCCTCCATTGTCTTCAACCTTGAGCTTAGGCTTTCTTTGATTTAAGAATATCAATTCATAGCTACCGATTGGGTAAGTGGAAACCCTAAATCAATTATTGATTCTCTTGATTATTGGATTTCAAGTTGAAAGCTTTGAGATAAGCTTTTGTTTAATAGCTAATAGTTATTCCAAGTATCAATATCATCATATTGATTCTAATAATTACCTATTGTTTACCTAGCTCAAGAAGTGGAGAAAGATCATCCACCATCATCGTCGAAAGCTAAGGATAAGGGTGTCGTCATCCGAGAGCCTTAGAAGCTTCGAATTATTGAGGTGAGTGTAGATGCATTTGTATCGAGTGACACTGTGTCATTCCGATCTTTATTTCTAAGTTCTGATATGTGAGTGTAGTCGGAGCCTTGGGATTAGGTGAGGAGCCTTTCCGAATTCATCGTTACTGATTTCGTTCGAATAACTAACACTGTCTTAAGGTAAATTGCATCGAATTTCTTGGTAGACTCCATTGGTAAGCCGAGGTAAGTCTCGCATTGAAATCGTGTCCAAAGCATTGTTGTTGTCATCAAAGTCATTGAAACATTGTTAAATGAATCATTGAGCATCAAACATTAATTATTGTATATTGGATATTGCATATTGTTATTGGGATATTGATGTTGATGTATGCATATTGTCATCAAATTATTGACATTGAATTATTGTTATCGACATCGATGTGAAAATATTGCAATTGATATTATCATTGACACTATTATTGACTTCGCTATTGACATCGTTATAGGCATTGATAAAGATGTCGTATTGATAAAATATTATTTAGGAAAAGTGAAGAACTAAGTGTTTTGATATAATAATTGAAAAATGTTTTGGACAAATTTGAAAAGAACTTAAAACATGTCTTTAAGTCCAAACAACTTGAAAATAAGTTTGAGGTGTTTAAAGAAAGGTTTTTGGCAAAGTTTGGAATGCTTTAAAGTAGTCAAACCTGGCTTTTCAGCACTATCGTACCGATACGGTATACCTCGTATCGATACCTTTTTACTCCATATTTGATTATACCAAAACCCGTACCGATACATGCTTGCCCGTATCGATACGAAGAGGGGTCGTACCTATGCCTTTAAGCGTATCGATCCCTGCTATAACAACCCCCAACGACTATTTCCCAACGGTCTTTTAAAGTACAGATCGTACCGATACGCTCCCTAGCGTATCAATACGCATAGACTGACAAGAGCCCAACGGCTAGTTCTAAAGAAGGGTGTACTGATAAGGGTACTCGTGTACCGATACGGTAGGCACCAGAACTACAATGAATGTGGGAAATAAAGACCCCAACGGCTCCAAAACATCCCTAACGGCTAGTAACAACTATAAACTCAATTGGGACTATAAATTGAAGGCTGGAACACTTGAAGATGATTAGAGACAACATCCAAGCAATATGGTCAAGAGAATTAGAGTATAAATCTTTATTTTACTATTCTCTTGTACATAGTCTTTAGAGAGTGCTTTATTGTAAATTCTTTGTACACTCATGTGAGCTTAAATTTGTGTAAACACCCATCTAGAGAGGTATTTAGTTTACCAAACAAACCCCTTGTAAAAGAAGATGTTCTAGTTTAGCCTTGAGAGCAAAAACTAGAGTTGGTTTTATCTTAGCCAAGTCCAAAAGATAGGGTTGTAACAGTTTCCTCCTAAACCCGGAAAAAGGGAAGAATTCATTGTTGAGTGAATTGGGAAATCCTTAGTGGTGTGCTAAGGTAGTGGATGTAGGTGCTTGTTAGAAGACCGAACCACTCTAAAATCATTGTGTCACTTGTCTACCTTTATTTCGATTTTAGCCAATTCAACCACCAGGCATTTACAACCCTTCTTGACGGTTTCGGTGATCGATTCAAGCGTGCTATAAATCTAACAATTGGTATCAGAGCCTCGTTTCCATCGAAGGACTAACATCCGGGAGTAAAGATCATTTGCTCGAAGTCCACCGTTCAAGAAAATGGCAAGATTTGAAGAAGTCTGCTCTATCTTGTGTCCTCCACTCTTCGAAGGAGAATCATACTTTCAATGGGCAAATATCATGAAATTCTTCATCAAGTCTCAAGACTATGAGGTTTGGGACATCACTCTTCGAAGGAGAATCATACTTTCAATGGGCAAATATCATGAAATTCTTCATCAAGTCTCAAGACTATGAGGTTTGGGACATCATTGAAGATGGTTATTTGGAAGCTCCGAAAAAGAAGAAAAAGCAAAGGAGTGCCAACGAGACGAAGGCAAAGCTAAACACCAAGGTGATGCACATTCTCTATTGTGGCCTTAACGAAGAAGTTTCTAAGAGGATCTCCACATACAAAAGTGTCAAAGAATTATGGGAGAAACTTGAGAAGCTTTATGGCAACAAGAAGGGAAAAAGAAATATGATGATCAATCATGTACAAACTTTCTCTCCAATCCAAAAGTGGATGGTGTTTTGGCTCTCGATGAGCCTAAGGTATCTTCTAACTCAAATGAGATTTATTCTTACTCTTTCGATGAGTTGCAAGATGCTTTCGATGAATTATTTTTGGAATTTGAGACCATGAATTCTAAATTTAAGAAAATGATTTCAAAACTTGAATTTGAAAATGATTTTCTTTTCAAAACAAAATTGGATTGTGAAAACCAAAATAAAATTTTGGACAATGATTTAGAGTTTTCAAAAACAAGTAAAGATGTTTTAGAAAAAGAAAATCTTGATTTGAAATTTAAGATTTAAAGCTTAACAAAATAAAAAAGAAATCATTTTTAATAATTCATCTTGTCACATAATAGCAAAATGCTCACATTTCCATTATCATGGTCATTCCTTACATACTTATCCTATTAAGAAGAGAAAATCTTATAGGATTAGACAAATATGTGTTCCTAAGGAAACTAAAGACATTGTGACTAACGTAAATGGATCCAAAGCAATTTGGATACCAAAAATCAAGTAAATGTCCATTGTAGGTGTGTTGGAGCAATGGCAAGCAAAGCAAAATCAAAGAATGCTCAAATCACACATGAAAAAGAAGATTGGGTAACCTCTAAGCTTAATGCTTTTACTTTATACATTTGATTATCTGACTTTTGTTTAAAGTCTTGGATTATTTGTTAAGCCTAATATGGTGCAATGAGTAAGGGAGAGCCACTTTTAAAACCAAACATTTTAATAGTTTCAAATTTTAAACCTCCATTGTTATTTTGAGCCTAAAAGTATTTTAAATTCTTTTTTATATAACAAAAAGGGGAGAGATTGGTTTGAAAAATTGTGTTTTTCAAATGAATAAGGGGGAGCTTTAATTACTTTTATATATTACGTCTCTTATTCAAATTTTTAAACTTAAAGGGGAGAATCCCAAACAAATTTTCAAGTTGATTTTATTATATAAAAAATGGGGAGATTGAAGAACTAAGTGTTTTGATATAATAATTGAAAAATGTTTTGGACAAATTTGAAAAGAACTTAAAACATGTCTTTAAGTCCAAACAACTTGTAAAACCTATGTTTGATTTTGATATAACTAGATCTTTAAGGATCAATTTGAAAAACTTAAAATTGCTTTTACAAGTCTCTTAACAAGTTTTTGAAACACCAACACTTTAAAACTGATTTGTAAAACTCAAACTCAAAATATTTTCTAAGTGTTCCAAGCCAAACTTATAGAAAATCGTCAACGAGTATCGATACCCATTGAGGAGTATCGATACCTTTTTGCCAAAATTGGCTACTGTCGGAACACGTATCGATACGGCAAACCCTCGTATCGATACGCCCTGTGTTAAATTTCAAAGAGTTTGCAAGAGTGTATCGATACGGTAACACCAGTATCGATACTGGTTTAAAGAATTTTAAAGAATTTAAGTCGGTTTAAAAATATGACCGTTGGTGTCAGTTGGTTGGTAACCAAATTTTAAAATACCGTTGACCGGTATCGATACGCCTAACCCCCGTATCGATACTACTTTTAACAGTGAGCTAAGTTCAGAAAAAGGTATCGATACGTCCTTGCCGTTTCGATACCCCGTACCGATACGCTTATGTGCGTATCGATACGCCCTATTAAATGCATACAACGGCTCTTTCTTTTCTGAGACAGGTATCGATACCCATTCCCGAGTACCGATACTCGTAGCTGGAGAGGTGCATTTATGGTGGTAAGAGAGGGTTCCAACGGCTCCAATTACTTCTCCAACCACTCAAACGGCTAGAAATCAATGAGAAGGTATAAAAGGGACATCCAAAAGCATCAGCAACAACTATTGAACTTCAAGCAAACATCCAAACATCAAATTCAAGCATTAGAGCAAAAATCCCAAATTTGTGTAAAATCCCAATTTGTGTTCTTCATTCTTATTTTGTAAAATTGGGTTGAGTGCTTGTATTGGGGCTATCATTTGTATTGAGAGATACCTAATTAGCCTACAAATTCCTTTGTTCTCTTGTGTGAGGGTTGGGTTGATTTTTGGGTAGAAAAATCAACCGATATTGTAAAGGGTTGCCTCCTTGTCCTAGAAAAGGGGAAGATCAATTTAGTGAAATTGTTGCAAATCCTTAGTGAGACTAAGGTAGTGGATGTAGAGTTCATTTGGAACTTGAACCACTCTAAATTCCTTGTCCTTCAATTTTAATTTGCCAATTTCCACTACAATCCTTCAAATTTCCAATTCACCCCCCCTCTTGGTAAATATCGATCTTTCGATCCACTCAACAATTGGTATCAGAGCTTAACTCTTTGAGGTTTAACAACCACAAGAGGAGATCCTTGGAAGAGTGTGATCATCAAAATATCAAGAGATGGCTTCAACCTCCGGTTCCGGCATGTACGAGTCACAATCAACCACCAAGCCTCCTTTCTTCAATGGTGACAACTACTCCTTTTGGAAGAACAAAATGAGGCTATTCATCAAGTCAAGTGACTACCTTGTATGGGATGTCATTGAGGATGGGCCATACATTCCATTGAAGCAAGATGGTGAAGGCAAGATGGTGTTGAAGAAGAAAGCCGAAATGAGTGAAGAGGAGAGGAAGAAGATTCAAGTCAACGATAAAGCTCTCCACATGCTTTTTTGTGCTTTCGGTCCGGACATCTATTCAAAGGTCTCCTCCATTGAAAATGCCAAAGAAGTGTGGGACACACTTGAGACCACTTACGAAGGCACCAATGATGTCAAGGAAACCAAGATTGGACTTCTCAATCTTAGTTATGAAAATTTCAAGATGGAGTCCGATGAGACGGTGTCAAAGATGTTTGATCGATTCTCCACAATTGTCAACGGGCTAAAGGGCTATGGAGAGATCATACCGGAAGACAAGCTTGTCCGGAAGCTACTCTATTCACTTCCCGAAGCTTGGGATGGGAAGAGAACCGCCATCATCGAAGCAAAGAACTTGAAGACATTAAAGCTTGATGAGCTTGTGGGTTCTCTCCTTACTCATGAGATCATGAAGCAAGGAAGGGAAGATGAGAAAAAGAAAGAAGAGAAAAGAGTAGAGAAACTTGAAGTTGAAAAGAAGAAGAAGATGGGAATAGCTCTCAAGGCTAAAGCTTCACAACTTGATGAGAGCTCATCTAGTGATGAGGACGAACTTGAAGAATTGGCTATGATAGCCAAACGATTCTCACGATTCATGAGGTCCAACCGGGGTAGAAAAATCCAAAGAAAAATGGACTTCAAGAGCAAGAGCAAAGAAGAAGGAAAGGATCCCATCATTTGCTATGAGTGCAAACAACCCGGCCACATCCGTTCGGAGTGCCCCCAACTCAAGAAGAAGAGCTTTGAGAAGAAGAAGAAACTCAAAGCCAAACTTGCTACTTGGAGTGATGAGGAGTCATCGGAGGATGACGAACAAGAAGTGGCCAACCTTTGTCTCATGGCACTTGAGGAAGATTCCTCCTTGGTAACCTCTAACTCATCTACTTTAGATTTTTCATATGAAGAATTAAATGATGCATATGATGAGTTGCAAGAGGTATATGATGAATTAGTTGAGAAGTTTAAAGAGTCGGTCATTAAAAACAAGAAAATCATTTTAGAGCTAAATGAGAAAAATGACTCACTCACTCAAGCTAATTCTAAATTTGAGAAAAAGATTTTAGGATTAAAAGATGAACTTAAATTCTTTCAAGATGAAAATGTTGATCTTAATAATCTTTTGTCTCAATGCAATAGTGAACACCAAAAGGTGTTAGGTGAGCTAAATGAGCTCAAAAAGTCCTTAAGAAATGTTGGTAGTGTCAAACATGAAGTAGGAGAATCCTCTAGAACACACCAACCTAAGAAAAGGACTAATTACTACAAACAAAGTAGCTACCCTAGACATAGTAGAGCTAAAAGAATTAGAAGTGTATGGGTTCCTAAGGAACTTGTAAAATCTAATAATATTATTGCTATGTCATCTTGGATTCCTAAGGGAACCAAGGTTTTGGGAGCTAACACTCATGGACCCAAAATGATTTGGGTACCAAAAATCAAGGTTTAATATCTTTGTTTGTAGGGGGAGCATTGCTACAAGGCCAAAGCACAAAGTCAAAACTCATGGTACCTTGATAGTGGATGCTCGAGACACATGACCGGAGACAAGAGTCGATTCATGGATTTAAAGCCAAAAAGTGGAGGAGTAGTAACATTTGGTGACAACTCCAAAGGCCACATTAAAGGTATTGGCTCCATAGGTAATCACTCTACCATTCTCATTGAAAATGTCTTATATGTCGATGGTCTTAAACATAATTTATTGAGCATAAGTCAATTGTGTGATAAAGGATTTAATGTTTTATTTGATAAAAATGGATGCAAAATTGTTGACATTAAATCTAATAATATTATGCTCATAGGTCATCGCATAGGAAACATATACATGGTGCATTTAGATGACATACATACATCTCATGCATGTTTAGTTGCTCAAAATGAAAATGATGCATGGTTGTGGCATAGGAAGCTAGGACATGCTAGCATTAGTGTTTTGGAAAAACTAGTCTCTCTAAATCTAGTTAGAGGTTTGCCCAAAATTAAATTTTCAAATGACAAAATTTGTGATGCATGCTCTAAGGGTAAACAACATAAGTCTTCCTTTAAATCCATTAATGATGTTTCTACTAGTAGATGCTTACAATTAATTCACATGGATTTATTTGGGCCAATTAGGACTATGAGCTTGGGTGGTAAATCTTATGCATTCGTGTTAGTTGATGATTTTTCTAGATTTACTTGGGTTCTCTTTTTAAGTACTAAAGATGAGGCTTTGGAAAAATTCATCACATTTTCAAAATTAACCCAAAATGATCTTGAACTTAGAATTTCACACATTAGAAGTGATCATGGAACCGAGTTTCAAAATTTAGGGTTTGAAGAATTTTTGAATGAAAATGGTATTAGCCATAATTTTTCGGCTCCTCGAACTCCTCAACAAAATGGGGTAGTTGAGAGGAAAAATAGAACTTTACAAGAAATGGCTAGAACTATGCTTTGTGAAAATAATTTACCTAAATATTTTTGGGCGGAAGCCACAAACACCGCTTGTTATATTGTAAATCGAGTAATGATTAGGCCAATTTTAAAGAAAACACCTTATGAGATTTTAAAATCTAAAAAGCCTAACATTAGCTATTTTCACCCTTTTGGGTGTAAGTGTTTTGTTTTAAATAATGGAAAAGATAACTTAGGTAAATTTGATGCAAAAAGTGATGAAGCTATTTTTATAGGTTACTCTTTAACCTCTAAAGCCTATCGAGTATTTAACAAAAGAACTTTAGTAGTAGAAGAATCCATTCATGTTGTATTCGATGATAACCTCCTTCCTAGGAAGGATTCTTGTGATGATGATGATGTAGGAATCATAAATGCCTTTGATGGAGGTCAAACTTCAAAGGAGGACGAGATTCAACCAAAAGAAGAAGACACACAAGATCCACCTCTTGAAGCCTTGAAGGACTTGGCTATTGAGGAAAAGGAAGTGAGCTACCCAAGGGAGTTGAACTATGTCAAAGATGGTGAAATCTTGGGTGATCCATCCAAGGGGGTAACCACTCGTTCTTCTCTTAAATTAATGAACCATGTTGCATTTATCTCATGCATAGAGCCTAAAAACATAAAAGAAGCATTGAAAGATGACTTTTGGATTATGGCTATGCAAGAAGAGTTAAATCAATTTGAGAGAAGTAATGTATGGACATTAGTTGATAGGCCTAGTAATCAATCTACAATAGGAACTAAATGGGTCTTTAGGAACAAACTAGATGAGAGTGGTAACATTGTGAGAAATAAAGCTAGACTTGTAGCACAAGTTTACACGCAAGAAGAGGGAATAGATTTTGATGAAACCTATGCACCCGTAGCTAGAATGGAAGCCATTAGGATGTTGCTTGCATATGCATGTTATCATAATTTCAAGCTTTTTCAAATGGATGTTAAAAGCGCATTTTTAAATGGTTTTATAAATGAAGAAGTGTATGTGGAACAACCACCGGGTTTTGAAGATTCAAAATTTCCAAATCATGTTTTCAAACTTACCAAAGCTCTTTATGGTTTAAAACAAGCTCCTAGAGCTTGGTATGAAAGGCTTTCAAACTTTTTAATTGAAAAAGGTTTTGAAAAAGGTAAGGTGGACACTACACTTTTCATAAAAATGTATAAAAATGACATTTTAGTAGTTCAAATTTATGTTGATGATATAATTTTTGGTTCTACTAATGAATGTCATTGTCAAGAGTTTGCTAAGCTAATGCAAGGTGAATTTGAGATGAGCATGATGGGGGAGCTCTCATTCTTTTTGGGACTCCAAATCAAGCAAAAGAAGGATGGCACCTTCATCAACCAAGCAAAATACATAAAGGATATGCTCAAGAAGTTTGGCTTGGAGAATGCAAAGCCTCAAGCCACTCCTATGAGCTCATCTACAAAGCTTGACAAAGATGAAGGAAGTAAGTGTGTTGACTCTAAACTTTATCGTTCTATGATTGGATCCTTGCTTTACCTTACCGCAAGTAGACCGGATATCTTGTTTAATGTTTGCTTGTGTGCTAGGTTTCAAGCTAGTCCTAGAGAGTCTCACCTTATAGCCGTTAAGAGAATCTTTAGATACCTTAGAGACACTCCTTGTTTAGGCCTTTGGTATCCTAGAGACTCTACCTTCAACCTACATGCTTATTCGGATGCGGATTATGGGGGTTGCAAAATTGATAGGAAAAGTACTTCGGGAACTTGCCAATTCTTAGGTAGTATGCTCATATCTTGGTTCTCTAAGAAACAAAATAGTGTAGCCTTATCTACCACCGAAGCCGAGTACATATCCTTAGGGAGTTGTTGTGCTCAAGTCCTTTGGATGAAGCAACAACTCTTAGATTATGGAATTAAAGTTGGAACCATACCCCTAAAATGTGACAACACTAGTGCAATATGCTTAACTAAAAATCCCATCCAACACTCTAGAACCAAACATATAGAAATAAGGCATCATTTCATTAGAGATCATGTCCTTAAGGAAGATGTGGTTATAGAGTATGTAGACACCTTGAATCAATTAGCGGACATTTTTACAAAACCTTTAGACAAAGAGCGTTTTTGGTCCCTTAGGAGAGAGTTAGGTCTAGCTAGCCTATCTTGACCTTTTAGGACCTCTTTTGTGCTTAAATATGCTTGATTTTGTGAAATGCCATGTTGATGTGTTTAAACTCCTAATTTCATCCATGCTTATAGTTAGGGGGAGTATGCTTCTGTTAAAACATGCTTAGAACTATTCATTCATCATTTGCATACTTTTAGGAGGTGTTAAGTTCGAGCCTTTGGTTGTTCTTAGAACCAAATAGGTCATTCTGGGCATATGGTATCGATACGGCTATACGCGTATCGATACGTGTTCTTCATTTTGTTTCCCAGAATTCTCCTCGCTTCATATGGTATCGATACGGCTATACGCGTATCGATACGTGTTCTTCATCTTGTTTCCCAGATTTTTTTCCTCGCTTCACAGGTATCGATACGCTTTTAAGTGTATCGATACAGGTCGTTTCGATACGGGCCCCACCGTTTCGATACGACTTTCCAACGGGCATTTTTGAGAAAAGACAATTCTATCCCCGTATCGATACCCCTTTTGGAGTATCGATACCCTATCGCGCAGATGGCATTAAATCTGTTTTAAATGAGATCTAATTTTACCAAAATTAAAACTCTTTAACCCTAACAAACCCTAGCCGTTTTTGGCTATAAAAAGGCCCTTCCTCCTTCATATTTTCCACACTACAACTCAATTCTAAAAGAATTCTTGCATCAAGAAAAGTTTTGTGCTCTCTCTCAAGGTTTTCTTCAATCCTTAAAGTTTCCTTCAAGGTAATCTCTTCTTTTAATTCTCTTTTGTTTTTTTTTTAATCTCTTTGTTTTTCAAAATTTTTTAAAATCTTTTTACCTTGATTTCTACTCAAATTGAAGAAACCTTCTTTAATTTTTTTCTTTTAGATTATGGCACCTAAAGAACATTCGAGGAAGCGACCGAGGATTACTCTTGCCGGTGAATCATCAACTCCCGGAATGGTTGCACGCCCGGATTATGTTACAATTTATAACCAATCCTTTGAAACTTCCGCGGGTCTTCCCTATTTTCGCCAATTTGAGAACTACAAAATTCGTGCGGAAAGGATCGTCTCCATTCCTTTTCTCGACTCCGAGCGCTTCAAGTTTGAATATCTTCCATTGCTTCGCACTTGGAAATTCATGGAGTTTCTTTCTATCCCCGGTATTTACTATCGTCTTTTGGTTTTAATTTTCTATTCTAATGCCAAAATTATTTCTCGAAATGGGGAAATTGTTGCCATCCGCTCTTATCTCATGGGGAAGCAAATCGTTCTCGATGTCAAAGGGATTTGTGAGGTTTTTAAGTTAGAGGATGTGGGCTTAAATGATGAGAATGCCTTGGGCCATGTTCTCAGTGGTTCCGTAACCGTCCTCAATGCTCACGATCGAATCCTACATTTGATGGTGTCTTGGTGGTTACGTCCCTCCGGTGGCAAATACTCTACCATCCGTCAAGTGGATGATTTTTGGATCCGTTGTTTCCGTCAACGAAAGCGCCCAAACCTAGCTCGGATCATGTTCGATGAGATCGCCTATCATGTTCAAAATCGCCAAACCCCTCTCATCTCATCCTTTATTTACGGTACGGCTTTAAGTTACTATTTTACCAAAAAGGATATTGATTGCTCATTTGATCTTGCATCTACTCTCACCGATCCTATTGATGAGCGATCCCTTGCTCGGGGAAAGTTCCATTACTTTAATGGAAGTTGGTTACGTCTTTCCGATCTTCCACCCGAGGCCGCAGCCGCATTGGAACAACCACAAGCTCCTCAAGCTCCTCCGGATCCTCAAGTCCCACAGCCCAATTTGGATGCTCTCATGACATATCTCAATGAGCAATTTACCGGGCTACGCACGGACATGAACACTCGTCTAACCTCCATGGAAACCACCTTCGATACAAGGATGACGGGTATGGAGAATCGCCTTACATCTCTTGAAAGCGAGCACAATTCCTTGAATATTTCCGTTGCCGCTTTCCATGATGAATGGCGTAATAGCATGCGGAGCAATGAGTCTATGGTCGATGATGATGAAGATGATGAAGACGACGAAGACAATGCCTAGACATCTCTTCTTGCATATCATTCATAATCATCTAGGATTTTCTATTTTTATGCACCTATGTTTCTATTTTTAGGACTAAGTTTGTTTTAGGATTAAAAACCTATGCTTTGATTTCTTGTTTGTTTTTGTTTGGATTTTCTTATGCTATGATGAATAAAATTATGTTGCTTATTATTATTATACCTTTGATTTCATTATGCACTTTATTGTCTCCATGCAATTTTTGATCTAACAAAAAGGGGGAGAAGAAACTTGCTCACATCTTTAAAATATTTTGATTTTAACTCAAAGGTTACCAAGCTTATATTAAGGGGGAGTTACTTTGTAAAGGTTATTCAAAAGTGTCAAAATTTTAAGTTTTGGTTTTGTTATATCAAAATGGGGGAGATTGTAAAACCTATGTTTGATTTTGATATAACTAGATCTTTAAGGATCAATTTGAAAAACTTAAAATTGCTTTTACAAGTCTCTTAACAAGTTTTTGAAACACCAACACTTTAAAACTGATTTGTAAAACTCAAACTCAAAATATTTTCTAAGTGTTCCAAGCCAAACTTATAGAAAATCGTCAACGAGTATCGATACCCATTGAGGAGTATCGATACCTTTTTGCCAAAATTGGCTACTGTCGGAACACGTATCGATACGGCAAACCCTCGTATCGATACGCCCTGTGTTAAATTTCAAAGAGTTTGCAAGAGTGTATCGATACGGTAACACCAGTATCGATACTGGTTTAAAGAATTTTAAAGAATTTAAGTCGGTTTAAAAATATGACCGTTGGTGTCAGTTGGTTGGTAACCAAATTTTAAAATACCGTTGACCGGTATCGATACGCCTAACCCCCGTATCGATACTACTTTTAACAGTGAGCTAAGTTCAGAAAAAGGTATCGATACGTCCTTGCCGTTTCGATACCCCGTACCGATACGCTTATGTGCGTATCGATACGCCCTATTAAATGCATACAACGGCTCTTTCTTTTCTGAGACAGGTATCGATACCCATTCCCGAGTACCGATACTCGTAGCTGGAGAGGTGCATTTATGGTGGTAAGAGAGGGTTCCAACGGCTCCAATTACTTCTCCAACCACTCAAACGGCTAGAAATCAATGAGAAGGTATAAAAGGGACATCCAAAAGCATCAGCAACAACTATTGAACTTCAAGCAAACATCCAAACATCAAATTCAAGCATTAGAGCAAAAATCCCAAATTTGTGTAAAATCCCAATTTGTGTTCTTCATTCTTATTTTGTAAAATTGGGTTGAGTGCTTGTATTGGGGCTATCATTTGTATTGAGAGATACCTAATTAGCCTACAAATTCCTTTGTTCTCTTGTGTGAGGGTTGGGTTGATTTTTGGGTAGAAAAATCAACCGATATTGTAAAGGGTTGCCTCCTTGTCCTAGAAAAGGGGAAGATCAATTTAGTGAAATTGTTGCAAATCCTTAGTGAGACTAAGGTAGTGGATGTAGAGTTCATTTGGAACTTGAACCACTCTAAATTCCTTGTCCTTCAATTTTAATTTGCCAATTTCCACTACAATCCTTCAAATTTCCAATTCACCCCCCCTCTTGGTAAATATCGATCTTTCGATCCACTCAACACAACTTGAAAATAAGTTTGAGGTGTTTAAAGAAAGGTTTTTGGCAAAGTTTGGAATGCTTTAAAGTAGTCAAGCCTGGCTTTTCAGCACTACCGTACCGATACGATATACCCCGTATCAATACCTTTTTACTCTAGATTTGATTCTGCCAAAACCCGTACCGATACAGGCTTGCCCGTATCGATACAGAGAGGGGTCGTACTGATACGCCTTTAAGCGTACCGATCCCTGCTTTAAAACCCTCAACGGCTATTTCCCAACGGTCTTTTAAAGTGCAGGCCGTACCGATACGCTCCCTAGCGTATCGATACACATAGGTTGACAAGAGCCAAATGACTAGTTCTGAAGAAGGGCGTACCGATACGGGTACCCATGTTTCGATACGGTAGGCACCAGAACTACAATTAATGTGGGAAATAGAGACCCCAACGGCTCCAAAACATCTCCAATGGCTAGTAATGGCTACAAACTCAATTGGGACTATAAATTGAAGGCTGGAACATTTGAAGATGGTTAGAGACAACATCCAAGCAATATGGTCAAGAGAATTTGTAACCCCCTAGACCCGTCTATGCGTTACAACGGATCCTAGGAAGTCACATTAGGGTCACAAGAGCGACCCATAGTAAAAATACACATAAAAACATTTTCTTTATCAAAACACTTATTAAACTGAAAAATGAACTTCTTTTTAAAATACAATTTCAGGAAAAACATTTAAACACATAACAAAAATTTCAGAAAGTATTTTACAAACACTGTCATAAAACAATACATGACATACATGCCCACTAACTATACAATACCGTACTCTAGAGGCAACGCCGAAGGAACTCCGAACACTAATGTCAAACATTAAACCATGCTATATTCTGTTAACCTACGATGGTAAAAACAACGTGAGCTTGGAAAAGCTCAGTAATACAGAACTACTAAAAGATGCTATAAGCTCATGCAGATACATAGTAGGCATAACATTTTCATGATGTTCCAAGTAGTAATAGTCTTCTTTTCCTTTCCGTTATTTCAGGATAACGTTATACTTGAGAATAATGGTACTTGTTCTTTACTCAATCATCGAGTAACAAACGATAGTTATACAAGCTGATAGATTACGAAGATGGAAACGACGAGTTTAATGTCTAGTGTGTCCCAATAAGTGCATATCAAATAGGCATAAATGCATACCAATCATATCATGAGAACACATAACAATTCAATGCAAATGTTCAAGTACATACAAGGGTTTACTAGTAACTACCCTCCAACCTTACACCAATATGCAGTCCCCCAGAACTGCATCCATAAGGACTTACCCTAGGCCCGATGGGCATAGGTGCCACCTAAGAGGTTGCCTTAGGTCCATAAGGATTTACCCGTGCTAAAGCATCGGTACCTACTCAAGGGGAGACCTTGAGTCCATAAAGATTTACCAGCTTGATCAAGGTTGTACCAACAGAGACTTCATAATATAACCCAACAGTATACCCCGAATGACAATTGGTATTCAGATTTCAGACATGAGTAGCAGAATACATGTGACAGGCATATTATATTCAGAGTATTAGAAACAAAAGATTCATGATTTTGACAGATAAATGGGCATACCATTGAGCAGAATAGACATTTTCATCATTCATCATGCTAACAGATTGTACCATCATAGGTCAAGCTAACAGATCATACTATCAAGTTCATTAGACAGTCAGGCAATACCATCACAGATCAAGCAATCACATAACAAGTATGCATATTGAGCAGACATACATCAAGTAGGCAGACAATGTCATCATATACATGGTTCATCATTTCATCTAATTTTCCAACATAGTGATGCAATCTCAATAACAATTGAAATGTTCATCAAACATAGCATTGTTCATGATTAAATCATTATACAATCCATTCAACAGAATATATCACACATGGAACACACAAGGTGGGACAGATAATTTCTTGGAGATACTTGGCATTTACGGAAGAGGACACATTAAACTTTTGACAATTTGAACGAATTTTTGAAACGTGGCTCCTATTAAAATGGGGTTCATACTAACGGTTTAACCCATATATTCAGGAGGTGATACATCAAGATCTTTGAAAGTTTAGACGCATCATGAGTTATTTAGTCATTTAAGCATACAAGGGCATTATGGTCATTTTATCACATATGGACATTTTGGTAATTTATACCAACAAGGCATAAACAGTCGCTCAGGAAATTCTATTTGCTCATCAGGCTTCCAATCAAGCATTCGGAGATTTCTATGTCAAGATCTTTCACGATATCAGATACATTCAAGGCTATCTTAATTGCTTTGGCCAACGAGGGCATTTTAGTCTTTTAACTATCATGGGTGAGTTTGTAATTTAGCCCAATAATGATAAAATGACGATTTATAATATTTGATATATATTTGAACGGTTGCTTTCATAATTCACCACAGGACTTGCCACAGAGTTGCCGAACTTATATTTTTGTGCGGAAAACTTCCAACCTTATATTAGTATCAGGAGTGATTAACATACATGAGTGTGCTTCCTAACACTTATGGGCACTTTAGCCCTTAAAGTCTTATTAGAAATATCAAAATTTCATCAAATGCATAACTACCTATTTAACTCAAGAGAGCATTTCAGTCATTTTGGAAATTGGGATAAATCCACCATTTTTGTCAATTTTACTATTTAGCACCTCCATCATTTACGTACCCGATAGAGATTAAGTCGTTCTAATCCCTTCGGCACTTACAGACTGTTATTCATTTTAAAACTTAAGGGTATAATTGTCATTCTAATTAATTAAGAATTCCAGTGCTCGAAGGCACTACAGTCCTTTTGGTCATTATGATCATTCCAATTAATTTATTCATTACTGTCGTAAGGATCGGCTCAGGAACACAACGATATTTCTAGTAAATTCACCTTCATGTATTATACCTTCATATGGTATACAGAGCTCGGGGGAAAATCTAAGTTTTCTTTTAGTATCACACTCATTTGAATAATGATGCCGAAGTCTTTTCCAAAAGAACATACATCTTAGGTAAGGAAAATTTTCAATCAGGTCGAATGTAGATTTCAGATCACTTCCTTTATTGGGTCAGTTTAGTCATTCTTATACCTCAAGGGCATTTCTGAAATCTCATATCCAATATCCTTTACTCCATAATATGGGCATTGAATCGTAGACACCATTAATCAAGTTGCGGATTTAACTGTATTATTTATTACTATTAACTTTCGATACTTCTGGTCTATTAGTATTCTTATTCGAATATTTTGGTTTTAATAATTTCCATACTTATTTTCGTATCTAATTCGGCTTAAGCAGAGTTTACAAAACACTCCATCATAAGCATGCATGCGTTAACCAAATATCAACGTGTACATAAAGCATACAATGGGTAGTATTGTATTACCATAACTCTGAGCTATAACGGTCAATTCATGAAACCCCATTCGATTGCACTCGAACTCGAATTCGACGTCCATCAACAACTCGTATTCAATGAGCTATGAGTACCTTCAACCACACAATATTCCATTTTAGTCCTTATTCATAGAGCTCTCAACTGAAAAAAAAAACTACATAAACAAGTTCAGGTTCAAGGTCAGATTTGGAGGCTTTCGGGTCAGAATTTTGCGAAACGGGCTTCAAAAATGGACTCAGGACGTCGAAAAACATAAAATAGGAGTTTTCGGAAAAGTTGACTTTTTGGTCAACGGTCAAAGTCAACGCTGACATCAGCAGGTCAACGCTGACGTCAGCAGGTCAACTGTCAATGGGGTCAGAGTCAACTGGTTTGACTCAGCTGAGTCAACACGGGCGAGCTGACTCAGTGAGTCAACACGGATGAGCTGACTCAGTGAGTCGACTCAGCAAACGGATCGGGTCGGACTCGGGCAGACATGTCTGTTGAGTGGATCGCAAGATCGATATTGACCAAGAGGGGGGGTGAATTGGAAATTTAAAGTTTTGTGGTGGAAATTTGCAAATTAAAAATGATGGACAAGAGATTTAGAGTGGTTCAAGTTCCAAATGAACTCTACATCCAATACCTTAGCTTCACTAAGGACTTGCAACAATTCCACTAAATTGCTCTTCCCCTTTTCTAGGACAAGGAGGCAACCCTTTACAATTTTGGTTGATTTTTCTACCCAAAAATCAACCCAATCCTCACACAAGTAAACAAAGAAATTTGATGGCTAATAAGGTATCTCTCAATACAAATGATAGCCCAAATACAAGCACTCAACCCAATTTGACAAAGTATGAATGAAGATTACAATTGGGATTTCTAGACAAATAGGAATTTTGGCACAATTGCTTGGATTTGATGAATAAATGTTTTCTTGAAGATCAATAGTTGTTGCTGTAGCTTTTGGATGTGTCTTTTATACCTCTTCATTGATTTCTAGCCGTTTGGGTGGTTGGGAACATAAATGGAGCCGTTGGAACCCTCTCTTACCACCATAAATGCACTTCTGCAGCTACCGGTATCGGTACGCGGGAAGGGGTATCGGTACCTGTCTCAGAAAAGAAAGAGCCGTTGTGTGCATTTAATAAGGGGTATCGATACGCGCGTAAGCGTATCGGTACGGGGTATGGAAACGGCAAGGGCCGTATCGATACTATTTTCTGAACTTAGCTCACTGTCCACAACCGTATCGGTACGATGGTTTGGCGTATCGATACGGGTCAACTAACTTTTAAAGCTTGGTTACCAACCAACTGACACCAACGGTCATATTTTTAAACCGACTTAACTTTCAAAAATTATAAGGGTCGTATCGATACGAGGGTTTGCCGTATCGGTACGATATTCAAACTCTTTGAATTTTAACACAGGGCAGTATCGATACGAGGGTTTGGGGTATCGATACTGGTTCGACAGTAACCAAGTTTGGTAAAATGGTATCGATACACTTGGTGCTGTATCGATACGCCTGGACGATTTTCAATGGTTTTGCCTTGGAACACTTAGAAAATATTTTGAGTTTGAGTTTTATAAATCAGTTTCAAAGTGTTGGTGTTTTAAAACTTATTAAGGGACTTAAAAAATAATTTTAAGTTTTACAAAATGATCCTTAAGGATTTAATTATGTCAAAATCAAACATAGGTTTTACAATCTCCCCCTTTTTGATATAACAAAACTAAAACTTAAAATTTTTGACATTTGTGAAAAAAAAACTTTACAAAGTTAACTCCTCCTTAATATAAGCTTGGTAACCTTTGAATAAAAATCAAAATATTTTAAAGTGTGAGCTAGTTTCTTCTCCCCCTTTTTGTTAGATCAAAAAAAATCTTTGAGACAATTAAGTGCATAAAGAAATCAAAGGTATAATAAGCAACATAGATATTATTCATTAAAGCAACATACTTAAAATCCAAACAAAGGCAAAATAGAAATCAAAGCATAGGTTTTAATCCTAAAACAACCTTAATCCTAAGAACATAAAACATAGGTGCATAAAAATATAAAATCCTAGATGATATGAATGATATGCAAGAGGAAACATCTAAGCATCGTCTTCTTCGTCTTCATCATCTTCATCATCATCTCCCAAAGGCTCATTAGTGCGCATACTATTACGCCACTCATCATGGAAAGCGGCAATGGAAATATTCAAGGAATTGTGCCCACTTTCAAGAGATGTGAGGAGATTCTCCAAACTCGTCATCCTAGTATCAAAGGTAGTTTCCATTGAAGTGAGACGAGTATTCATGTCCATGCGCAACCCGGTAAATTGCTCATTGAGATAGGTCATGAGAGCATCCATATTGGGTTGTTGGACTTGAGGAGCTTGAGGAGCTTGAGCTTCTTCGAAAGCGGCGGCGGCTTCCGGTGGTAACTCGGCAACACGTATCCATTCACCATTAACATAAGAGAATTTTGCCCGAGCAAGAGATCGCTCATTAATGGGATCGGTGAGAGGAGTTGGAATGTCATAGGAGCAATCAATATCCTTTTTAGCAAAGAAATAGCTCAAAGTCGTACCGTATGTGAAGGAGGTGACATGAGGAGTGTTATGATTTTGAACGAGGTAGACGATCTCCGCGAACATGAGTCGAGCTAGATTTGGTCGCTTGGCTTCACGGAAGCACCGAATCCAAAAATCATCCACTTGACGGATGGTGGAATATTTTCCTCCGGAAGGACGAAACCACCACGACACCATCAAATGTAGAATTCGGTCGTGAGCATTAAGGGCGGTGACGGATCCACTAAGAACATGCCCCATACCATGCTCATCATCGAGGCCTTCATCATCCAACTTAAAAACCTCACAAATAGACTCGACATCAAGGATTATTTTCTTTCCCATAAGATAAGAGCTAATTGCAACAACTTCCCCATTACGACTAATACATCTTGCATTAGCATAGAAAATCAAAACCAAGAGACGATAGTAAAAACCGGGAATAGAGATAAAATTCATGAAATTCCAACGATGAAGCAAGGGGAGGTATTCAAACTTGAAACGCTCCGAATTTAGAAAAGGGATGGATATTACCCTTTCGGCACGGATCTTGTAATTCTCATATTGACGAAAGTGATTTAGACCCGAATTGCCTTCAAAGGATTGCTCATAGATGGTTGAGTAGTTAGGACGAGCAATCGCTCCAAGGTTGGAGGATTCACCGGCTTGATTAGCCCTTTGTCGCTTCCTCGATGGTTCTTTTGGTGCCATGATCTAAAAGAGAAATTAAGCAAGGGAGATTTCTTCAATTTGAGTAAAAATCAAGGTAAAAGGAATTTTAAAAGAAAATTTTTAAGAGAAATTTTGAAAAGAAAATTTTAAAAGAAAATTTTAAAAGAAAATTTCAAGAAAAAGTTTGAAGAAAAACAAAGTTTTTTTAAAAAAATCAAAAAAATTGGAAAAGAGAAAGAGGGAGATTACCTTGATAGAAACTTGAAGATTTGAAGAGAACAAGCACAAAGATGAAAAAGAGAGCACAAAGCCTTGCTTGATTCAAAAATTCTTTTAGGTTTGAGTTGAGATGTGAAAAATATGAAGGAGGAAGTGCCTTTTTATAGGCAAAAACGGCTAGGGTTAATTAGGTTTTGAAAAGTTTGAATTTGGGTAAAAGTTGAACTCATTAAAAGTTAATTAAAGCCATCAGCGCAGTCGAGTATCGATACGCCCGTTGGAACAGTCGTATCGAAACGGAGGGGTCCGTATCGAAACGACCCGAATCGATACGGGATGAATAGTATCGATACGCGTGAAGTGAAGAAAATTCTGGGAAACGAAATGAAGAACATGTATCGATACGCGTACAATAGTATCGATACCGTATGCCCAGAATTACATATTTGGTTCAAAGAACAACCAAAGGCTCGAACTTAACAACTCCTATGAGTATGCAAATGATGTATGAGCAGTTCTAAGCATATTTTAACAGAATCATACTCCCCCTAACTATAGGCATGGAAGAAATTGGGAGTTTAAACATATAAACATGGCATTTCACAAAATCAAGCATATTTAAGCACAAAAGAGGTCCTAAAAGGTCAAGATAAGCTAGCTAGACCTAACTCTCTCCTAAGGGACCAAAAACGCTCTTTGTCTAAGGGTTTTGTAAATATGTCCGCTAATTGATTCAAGGTGTCTACATACTCTATAACCACATCTTCTTTAAGGACATGATCTCTAATGAAATGATGCCTTATTTCTATGTGTTTGGTTCTAGAGTGTTGGATGAGATTTTTAGTTAAACATATTGCTAGTGTTGTCACATTTTAGGGGTATGGTTTCAACTTTAATTCCATAATCTAAGAGTT
This sequence comes from Hibiscus tridactylites, assembly GCA_958450335.1. NCBI lineage: Eukaryota > Viridiplantae > Streptophyta > Magnoliopsida > Malvales > Malvaceae > Hibiscus > Hibiscus tridactylites. The sequence continues at coordinate 76,428,847 of OY288281.1, forward strand.
GTTGCTTCATCCAAAGGACTTGAGCACAACAACTCCCTAAGGATATGTACTCGGCTTCGGTGGTAGATAAGGCTACACTATTTTGTTTCTTAGAGAACCAAGATATGAGCATACTACCTAAGAATTGGAAAGTTCCCGAAGTACTTTTCCTATCAATTTTGCAACCCCCATAATCCGCATCCGAGTAAGCATGAAGGTTGAAGGTAGAGTCTCTAGGATACCAAAGACCTAAACAAGGAGTGTCTCTAAGGTATCTAAAGATTCTCTTAACGGCTATAAGGTGAGACTCTCTAGGACTAGCTTGAAACCTAGCACACAAGCAAACACTAAACAAGATATCCGGTCTACTTGCGGTAAGGTAAAGCAAAGATCCAATCATAGAACGATAAAGCTTAGAGTCAACACACTTACCTCCTTCATCTTTGTCAAGCTTTGTAGATGAGCTCATAGGAGTGGCTTGAGGCTTTGCATTCTCCAAGCCAAACTTCTTGAGCATATCCTTTATGTATTTTGCTTGGTTGATGAAGGTGCCATCCTTCTTTTGCTTGATTTGGAGTCCCAAAAAGAATGAGAGCTCCCCCGTCATGCTCATCTCAAATTCACCTTGCATTAACTTAGCAAACTCTTGACAATGACATTCATTAGTAGAACCAAAAATAATATCATCAACATAAATTTGAACTACTAAGATGTCATTTTTATACATTTTTATAAAAAGTGTAGTGTCCACCTTACCTTTTTCAAATCCTTTTTCAATCAAAAAATTTGAAAGCCTTTCATACCAAGCTCTAGGAGCTTGTTTCAAACCATAAAGAGCTTTGGTAAGTTTGAAAACATGATTTGGAAATTTTGAATCTTTAAAACCCGGTGGTTGTTTCACATACACTTCTTCATTTATAAAACCATTTAAAAATGCGCTTTTAACATCCATTTGAAAAAGCTTGAAATTATGATAACATGCATATGCAAGCAACATCCTAATGGCTTCCATTCTAGCTACGGGTGCATAGGTTTCATCAAAATCTATTCCCTCTTCTTGAGTGTAACCTTGTGCTACAAGTCTAGTTTTATTTCTCACAATGTTACCACTCTCATCTAGTTTGTTCCTAAAGACCCATTTAGTTCCTATTGTAGATTGATTACTAGGCCTATCAACTAATGTCCATACATTACTTCTCTCAAATTGATTTAACTCTTCTTGCATAGCCATAATCCAAAAGTCATCTTTCAATGCTTCTTTTATATTTTTAGGCTCTATGCATGAGATAAATGCAACATGGTTCATTAATCTAAGAGAAGAACGAGTGGTTACCCCCTTGGATGGATCACCCAAGATTTCACCATCTTTGACATAGTTCAACTCCCTTGGGTAGCTCACTTCCTTTTCCTCAATGGCCAAGTCCTTCAAGGCTTCAAGAGGTGGATCTTGTGAGTCCTCTTCCTTTGTTGGAATCTCATCCTCCTTTGAAGTTTGACCTCCATCAAAGGCATTTATGATCCCTACATCATCATCATCACAAGAATCCTTCCTAGGAAGGAGGTTATCATCGAATACAACATGAATAGATTCTTCTACTACTAAAGTTCTTTTGTTAAATACTCGATAGGCTTTAGAGGTTAAGGAGTAACCTATAAAAATGGCTTCATCACTTTTTGCATCAAATTTACCTAAGTTATCTTTTCCATTATTTAAAACAAAACACTTGCACCCAAAAGGGTGAAAATAACTAATGTTAGGCTTTTTGGATTTCAAAATCTCATAAGGTGTTTTCTTTAAAATTGGCCTAATCATTACTCGATTTACAATATAACAAGCGGTGTTTGTGGCTTCCGCCCAAAAATATTTAGGTAAATTGTTTTCACAAAGCATAGTTCTAGCCATTTCTTGTAAAGTTCTATTTTTCCTCTCAACTACCCCATTTTGTTGAGGAGTTCGAGGAGCCGAAAAATTATGGCTTATACCATTTTCATTTAAAAATTCTTCAAACCCTAAATTTTGAAACTCGGTTCCATGATCACTTCTAATATGTGAAATTCTAAGTTCAAGATCATTTTAGGTTAATTTTGAAAATGTGATGAATTTTTCCAAAGCCTCATCTTTAGTACTTAAAAAGAGAACCCAAGTAAATCTAGAAAAATCATCAACTAGCACAAAAGCATAAGACTTACCACCCAAGCTCATAGTCCTAATTGGCCCAAATAAATCCATGTGAATTAATTGTAAGCATCTACTAGTAGAAACATCATTAATGGATTTAAAGGAAGACCTATGTTGTTTACCCTTTGAGCATGCATCACAAATTTTATCATTTGAAAATTTTATTTTGGGTAAACCTCTAACTAGATTTAGAGAGACTAGTTTTTCTAAAACACTTATGCTAGCATGTCCTAGCTTCCTATGCCACAACCATGCATCATTTTCATTTTGAGCAACTAAGCATGCATGAGATGTATGAATGTCATCTAAATGCACCATGTATATGTTTCCTATGCGATGACCTATGAGCATAATATTATTAGATTTAATGTCTACAATTTTGCATCCATTTTTATCAAATAAAACATTAAATCCTTTATCACACAATTGACTTATGCTCAATAAATTGTGTTTAAGACCATCGACATATAAGACATTTTCAATGAGAATGGTAGAGTGATTACCTATGGAGCCAATACCTTTGATGTGGCCTTTGGAGTTGTCACCAAATGTTACTACTCCTCCACTTTTTGGCTTTAGATCCATGAATCGACTCTTGTCTCCGGTCATGTGCCTCGAGCATCCACTATCAAGGTACCATGAGTTTTGACTTTGTGCCTTGGCCTTGTAGCAATGCTCCCCCTACAAACAAATATATTAAACTTTGGTTTTTGGTACCCAAATCATTTTGGGTCCATGAGTGTTAGCTCCCAAAACCTTGGTTCCCTTAGGGATCCAAGATGACATAGCAATGATATTATTAGATTTTACAAGTTCCTTAGGAACCCATACACTTCTAATTCTTTTAGCTCTACTATGTCTAGGGTAGCTACCTTGTTTGTAGTAGTTAGTCTTTTACTTAGGTTGGTGTGTTCTAGATGATTCTCCTACTTCAAGCTTGACACTACCAATATTTTTTAAAGACTTCTTGAGCTCATTTAGCTCACCCAACACCTTTTGGTGTTCACAATTACATTGAGACAAAAGATTATTAAGATCAACATTTTCATCTTGAAAAAATCTAAGTTCATCTTTTAATCCTAAAATCTTTTTCTCAAATTTAGAATTAGCTTGAGTAAGTGAGTCATTTTTCTCATTTAGTTCTAGAATAATATTTTTATTCCTAATGACCGACTCCTTATACTTCTCAACTAATTCATCATATACCTCTTGTAACTCATCATATGCATCATTTAATTCTTCATATGAAAAATCTAAAGTAGATGAGTTAGAGGTTACCAAGGAGGAATCTTCCTCAAGTGCCATGAGACAAAGATTAGCCACTTCTTGTTCGTCATCCTCCGATGACTCCTCTTCACTCCAAGTAGCAAGCTTGGCTTTGAGTCTCTTCTTCTTCTCAAAGCCCTTCTTCTTGAGTTGAGGGCACTCCGAACGGATGTGGCCGGGTTGTTTGCACTCAAAACAAATGATAGGATCCTTTCCTTCTTCTTTGTTCTTCCCTTTGAAGTCCATCTTCCTTTGGATTTTTTTTACCGGTTGGACCTCATGAAGCGTGAGAACCGTTTGGCTATCATAGCCAATTCTTCAAGTTCATCCTCCTCACAAGATGAGCTCTCATCATGTTGTGAAGCTTTAGCCTTGAGAGTTATTCCCATCTTCTTCTTCTTCTCAACCTCAAGCTTCTCTACCCTTTTCTCTTCTTTCTTCTTCTCATCTTCCCTTCCTTGCTTCATGATCTCATGAGTAAGGAGAGAACCCACAAGCTCATCAAGCTTCAATGTCTTCAAGTTCTTTGCTTCGATGATGGCGGTTCTCTTCCCATCCCAAGCTTCGGGAAGTGAATAGAGTAGCTTCCGGACAAGCTTGTCTTTCGGTATGATCTCTCCATAGCCCTTTAGCCCGTTGACAATTGTGGAGAATCGATCAAACATCTTTGACACCGTCTCATCGGACTCCATCTTGAAATTTTCATAACTAAGATTGAGAAGTCCAATCTTAGTTTCCTTGACATCATTGGTGCCTTCGTAAGTGGTCTCAAGTGTGTCCCACACTTCTTTGGCATTTTCAATGGAGGAGACCTTTGAATAGATGTCCGGACCGAAAGCACAAAAAAGCATGTGGAGAGCTTTATCGTTGACTTGAATCTTTTTCCTCTCCTCTTCACTCATTTCCACTTTCTTCTTCAACACCATCTTGCCTTCACCATCTTGCTTCAATGGAATGTATGCCCCATCCTCAATGACATCCCACACAAGGTAGTCATTTGACTTGATGAATAGACGCATTCTATTCTTCCAAAAAGAATAGTTATCACCGTTGAAGAAGGGAGGCTTTGTGGTCGATTGTGACTCGTACATGCCGGAACCGGAGGTTGAAGCCATCTCTTGATATTTTGATGATCACACTCTTCCAAGGATCTCCTCTTGTGGTTGTTAATCCTCAAAGAGTTAAGCTCTGATACCAATTTTTGAGTGGATCGCAAGATCGATATTGACCAAGAGGGGGGTGAATTGGAAATTTAAAGTTTTGTGGTGGAAATTTGCAAATTAAAAATGATGGACAAGAGATTTAGAGTGGTTCAAGTTCCAAATGAACTCTACATCCACTACCTTAGCTTCACTAAGGATTTGCAAGAATTCCACTAAATTGCTCTTCCCCTTTTCTAGGACAATGAGGCAACCCTTTACAATTTCGGTTGATTTTTCTACCCAAAAATAAACCCAATCCTCACACAAGTAAACAAAGAAATTTGATGGCTAATAAGGTATCTCTCAATACAAATGATAGCCCAAATACAAGCACTCAACCCAATTTGACAAAGTATGAATGAAGATTACAATTGGGATTTCTAGACAAATAGGAATTTTGGCACAATTGCTTGGATTTGATGAATAAATGTTTTCTTGAAGATCAATAGTTGTTGCTGTAGCTTTTGGATGTGTCTTTTATACCTCTTCATTGATTTCTAACCGTTTGGGTGGTTGGGAACATAAATGGAGCCGTTGGAACCCTCTCTTACCACCATAAATGCACTTCTGCAGCTACCGGTATCGGTACGCGGGAAGGGGTATCGGTACCTGTCTCAGAAAAGAAAGAGCCGTTGTGTGCATTTAATAAGGGGTATCGATACGCGCGTAAGCGTATCGGTACGAGGTATCGAAACGGCAAGAGCCGTATCGATACTATTTTCTGAACTTAGCTCACTGTCCACAACCGTATCGGTACGAGGGTTTGGCGTATCGATACGGGTCAACTAACTTTTAAAGTTTGGTTACCAACCAACTGACACCAACGGTCATATTTTTAAACCGACTTAACTTTCAAAAATTATAAGGGTCATATCGATACGAGGGTTTGCCGTATCGGTACGATATTCAAACTCTTTGAATTTTAACACAGGACAGTATCGATACGAGGGTTTGGGGTATCGATACTGGTTCCGACAGTAACCAAGTTTGGTAAAATGGTATCGATACGCTTGGTGCTGTATCGATACGCCTGGACGATTTTCAATGGTTTTGCCTTGGAACACTTAGAAAATATTTTGAGTTTGAGTTTTATAAATCAGTTTCAAAGTGTTGGTGTTTTAAAACTTATTAAGGGACTTAAAAAATAATTTTAAGTTTTACAAAATGATCCTTAAGGATTTAATTATATCAAAATCAAACATAGGTTTTACAAGGTCGGGTCGGGTCGGACTCGGGCAGACGGGTTGGGTCAGACTCATATGGGCCGGATCAGAAACCAAACTGGGCTTGGTTTGGTTGGGCTCAAACCGGGTTTGGTTAAAGGCTCCGGACCGATAGGTTGTCGGGCCAAACGGGTATGGGTTAAGGCCATTGGGCCTTATCAGGCCGGCCCACTTACCCAAGACGGTTCTGGTCACCGGACAGCCGCCAAAAAACTCGTCGGAGAAGCCAAATGCCGCGACTCTGTCCGAAAACAAAAGCCCATGATTCACTTAGTTCAGTCAAGTCGGGAAAACAATTATTTAAGCTAGAAAACAAACAAAATCTACCTGAAACGGTTCGAAAATCGCTAGAATGTACGAAATTCCGATGATGCCCCTCCCGACGTTGGACAAACAATCGGTCAAATGGGTTTTTCTCGCCGCGGTGCGAGGACCTTAGATCCGGTGGTTGCGTGATGAACCAACGGCAGAATCGGCCGGAATACTCAAAAAACCGAGAGCAAAAGTTGGTTTCCGACGAACCTTTAATCCCTTCTTCCAATCGAATGGAAGCGATGCGGCGCGAGTGGTGGCTAGGGTTGAACTCGTGGTGCAACTGCAAACACGCCGGCGGTGGTAGTGGCGGCAACAGCTGAGCAGTGGCATCTATCAGAGAAACGAACGGTGGGGGGTAAGGTGCGGTTGAAAGGGAATGTGAAGGATCTCGAAATTTTTCAGATCCAAAACGTGTGTAAAAAAAATATCTTACCTGAGGGAATTTGTTCAAACATAAAAATTATTATTATTATTTTCAGAATCGGGATACATAAATCTCATATAAAACTGATGGAGAGTTAAAATTGAGGAATAGCTTAGCTTAGTTGGTTAAAGCTTAGGTTTACTAAGCATAAGGTTAAGGGTTCAAATCCCTTAGCTGACATATTCTTTTTCTTTTTTTTTAGCTTTAAATAACTAAAACAAAACATATAGTGTTACAGAATTATAGTCTAAATCTTTATTTTACTATTCTCTTATACATAGTCTTTAGAGAGTGCTTTATTGTAAATTCTTTGTACACTCTTGTGAGCTTAAATTTGTGTAAACACCCACCTAGAGAGGCATTTAGTTTACCAAACAAATCCCTTGTAAAATGAGAGGTTCTAGTTTAGCCTTGAGAGAAAAACTAGAGTTGGTTCTATCTTAGCCAAGTCCAAAAGATAGGGTTGTAACGGTTCCTCCTAAACCGGGAAAAGAGGACGAATTCATTGTTGAGTGAATTGGGAAATCCTTAGTGGTGTGCTAAGGTAGTGGATGTAGGTGCTTGTTAGAAGACCGAACCACTCTAAAATCTTTGTGTCAAATTCCAATCTTTTAGCTTCCACTTTAACACCCAAAAATCCAATCTTCTCCAAACTTGGCAAACACATCGGTTGAAGGAAATCGTGCATCATAAAACCTAAGAAAAAGTCCTTGGATACTTTGGCATTGTATTTGGTATATTTACTGGGACTACAGTCCATGAGCTACGGCTCAAGGGTGACGACCCTAGGCGAGGCAGAGGTTTGGTTGGAGAGAGTACGGGCACTGGAAGCATTTAATTATTGATATCGTATCGAAACAAGTCATTGCTTTGTGCTTTGAGCTTGTTTATTATCGATTATCGAACTAAAATCACCTATGTCCAAAAGTGTTCTAAGGCGAATGACGCTAAAAGACTAATAAATACATCAATAAAACTATTAAAGAACTATTACTAAATTATATGTGTAAATATAATAGTAAATATGATCACTGCATTGGTATTACCACAATGTTGTTATTGTCATAGTACTGTTATTTTCACAATATTGTTATTGTCATAATATTATTGATATTACTTTATCATGATATTATGATATTGATATTGTCACTAATGATATAATGATTGATACTATGCTTTTAATATAAATGAAGAGCATGTCATGATTATTCATATACTTGATATTGTGATTGTCATCAAAGCATGATAAATGGCATACCATGTTCGTACATAGTTATTGGCTACTTCACTTAGACTATATATGTCTAATGCATTCGTTGTCCATGCATTTCAGGTTAAAAATTCACCATTTCAAGATTGGAGCTAGTTGGTAAAGTGGCAAGTCAGCTCGAGCCTAAAGTAAAATATTTTGTCTATGTGAACTCCTAGAAAAGTTATATGATATGTGTGGTTTAAGTGCTATAAATGACTTGTTAAAGATTGCATAAAAATAGCCTAAATTGCATATTTGGCTTAAAAAGGTGAAAACATAGTAAATGACTTCAAATGATGATGAAATTTGGCATGCCAGTAGCTTATAGTATTGAAATATTGTGTGTAAAGTTTCATTACATTTGAACATTGTTTAGTAGGCCAATTCAATTAAAAACCAGTAAAAATCTATCATTACAAGTCATGATGTATCGATACGGAGTAATGGTGTATCGATACGGTTAAGCATAATTGGACTTAAGAAGCAAGGCATATCAAATCGGTATAGAGCCGTACTGGAACATTTTGCTACTGAAATTCTCTGTTTCGATACGAGTCTAACTTGTATCGAAACAGGTCAAGGTCAAAGAGAGTCAACCCGTACCGATACAGGGCTTGCCCATACCGATACGGGTAGTGGGCAAAGTCAATCAAGGTTGATCATCGTGTACCCATATCGAAACAACATCAAAGCGTTTCGATACAATGTTAGTTAAGTTGGTTAAAAGGCATGAATATGGCAGTTTACATTGTTCACAAAATGGTCACTAAATTTATGATGGTTAAATTGATGAGTAAATGAATATCGAATTGCATAAAAATTTACAGAGTTATTAATATTGTATTTAATTTCATTGTAGTATGATCAATTGCATCGAAAGACCTTTAATTTAGCAAATTTACAATTTAGTCCCTAAAACTTATGCTAACTATGGTTTGGTCCTAGATGATTAAATATTGTTTCATAAGGGATTAATTGGATTAAGATGCATTTTGGTAATATATATTCCATGACATTATTCAAGTGTTGGTTATAAAAACGAAATTTTCTTGCACCGATCACCGTATCGTTCGTCGGTAGCACCTTCTGACCCGGTTCTCTACCAAGCCGGGAAGGGGGTGCTACACATTTGTTTATGAGAGTCCCAATTATGGTCGTCGTAGGGGTGCTTGGGATCAAATTCGTGCTCTTGGCCCGGGGGTGGATTGGTCGTGGGCTTTGAGAGGAGATTTCAATGCCATTTGTTCTTCGGTTGAAAGGCATGGCGGTTCTCAACGGCGCTCAAGGGTTTGTTCTCTGTTCTCTGATTTTATTTTCTAGTATGGGCTTATCGATATGGGGTTCTCGGGTCCCTGCTTCACTTGGCAGAGAGGTGATTTGAGTCAACGTCTTGATCGTTGCTTATTTAATGGTAATGGTATGAATTATTTACTTCCTTGGAGATTTCCCATTTACATCAGCTTGGTTCTCATCATCGGCCCATCCTTCTTTCAATGAAACCTAATGGTGTTAGGCGTGGCACTCGGCCTTATCGTTTCATTGCCATATGGAATGATCATGATGATTTTGCTAGAATTATTAATGAGACTTGGGATAATAAGGCGCCTATTTTGATAACTTTTGCACCTTTCGGTATACGAGCAAGCAATGGAATATGGAGGTCTTTGGTCACATTGGGCATCGAAAGAACCACTTATTAGCTCGGGTCAAAATTGCGTTGGGACAAAAAGCTACGCCTTTTTGGTGAATTTGGAGTTGGCTTTGAAAAGAGATCTTGATGAAGTGTTGAAATAGAAGGAGGGCTTATGGTGTCAAAAGTCGAGAAGCAAATGGATTTCGCAAAGGGATCTCAATACAAAGTATTTTCACGCCTCCACGTTGAGTAGGAGGCGTAGAAATACTATTCGGCGACTTCAGTTGGATAATGGTGTATGGTGTGATGATCCATCTATTCTTAAAATGCATGTCGTGGAGTATTTCTCTAATTTGTTTCGTACTGAGGTGAGACATGATGCACAACCTGACTTTTGTGGAGGATTTACCTTGGTGTCAGCCGAGTTGATGCAACGCCTAATTTGCCAAGTTACTGTTCAATAGGTCCGTGAAATGGTCTTTAGCTTGGATCCTCTCAAAGCCCCTGGTAGTGGTGGTTTTCGGGCAACGTTCTTCCAGAAGAATTGGTCGGTTGTGAGTGACTTTGTCTTTCGCTTTGTCTCGCGGTTTTCTGAAACTGGGATCCTTCCGACGGATGCGAATTAGACCCTTTTGGTGCTTATTTCCAAAGTGTCGAGTCTCGAAAAGATAAGTCAATTTTGCCATATAAGTTTGTGTATAGTTTTGTATAAAGTTGTAACAAAGATCCTTGTTAACAAATTAAAATCTCTCTTACCTGATTGGATTGTGCAAACTTAAGCAAGCTTTGTACCATGGAGACAGATCACGAATAATATTATTCTCGTACAGGAGGTTATACATTCAATGCCTAAAAAGACGGGGGCTAAACCATGGATGGCTATCAAAGTTGATCTTGAGAAAGCCTATGATAGGCTGGAATAGGACTTCATTGAGGAAACACTTCGTGAGCTGGGTCTACCGAGTAAATTCATTTCGTGGGTCATGCATTGTGTATGTTTCGTATCTATGCAGATTATTTGGAATGGTGACCTCACTGATAGTTTCAAACCAACGTGTGGCATTTGCCAGGGGTGACCCATTTTCGTCTTATTTATTTGTTCTTTGCATAGAGCGGCTAGCTCATGCTATTGAGAGATATGTTAGTTCTAGTTCTTGGAAGGGTATACAATTATCTCGTCGCGGACCGGTTCTATCGCATTTATTTTTTTGCTCATGATCTTGTTCTTTTCTCAGAGGCGAGTATGGGCAAGCTTGAGGTCATCAAAGATATCATGGTTAATTTTTGTGCCTACTCAGAGCACAAAGTGACTGTGGCCAAAACCTAGATTCTCTTCTCTAAGAATTGTGCCGCAGAGAGACGCCAGTTAATTGCTGATACATTTGGTTTTGAGATGGTTGAAGACTTGGGTAAGTACTCAGGAGTTCCCCTACTCCATAAGAGAGTTACTCTGGATACTTATCGTTTTATTTTTGGAGAAGATTGAATAGCGTATTCCGGGGTAGTCTTCTCGGACCTTATCACTTGCAGGGCGTATCACTATTGCCAAAGCTATTTTGCAAGCGGTTCCAACATACGTTATGCAAACTGCTTGGTTGCCTAAAGGTGTTTGTGATGTTATGGAAAAGATTATACGCAGATTTGTTTGGGGTTCCTCTAATGGCGTAAAGGGTATTCATCTGGTTACTTGAGAATTAGTTTAGTTACCCATGACGAAAGGGGGTTTAGGGTTTAAAAGTTTGAGCTGACAGAATGGAACGTTTCTCCTCAAAATTGGCTTTCATCTTGCTACTAATGAGGATAGATTATAGGTCTGAGTTCTGAAGTAGAAATATATATGGGACGAGGACATTTCTTTTTCTATTGATAGGCCTAGTTGATCTCGCCTTTGGAAAGGTTTGAGTCATCTTTGACCGGATATTCGAAGAGGAATTTGTTGGCAAATTTGCGATGAGTGGCGCACAAATTTTTGGCACAATAATTGGTTAGGGAAAATGGAATTGCCCACCTCTTATTGTCTTACTAGTGATTATCATGTCTCGATTCTTGTGGCTGCAATGGTCACCGCCACGGGCCAATGGGATTGGGAGCATTTGAATCTTCTTCTCCCTCAATCGATCGTGCAGGAGATAGCGACAATTTGCCCCCCTCATGCTGCCCTTGGAAGGGACATGCCTGTATGGCGTTGGGAGGAGACTTGCACCTTCTCTACAACATCATCCTACGCTGCATTAGGTGATGTTTCACATGGACCGCTACCGGGTGATTGGAGAATGATTTTGCATTTGAATGTGCCACGGCGTGTCCGCGTGTTCAGTTGGTTGGCAGCCTATGGTCGAGTGTTGACAAACGTCGAGCGTTGCCGACGCCACATTGCTTCATCGAGCATTTGCCCAATTTGTGTCCACGGTGTGGAGGACTTGAATCATGTTTTTCGTGGATGTGTTGTTGCTCAGCGTATATGGTCGCAGTTGGTGATCCCAGGCCGGTTGCGCAATTTTTACTCTCGTTCTTTTAATGAATGGTTTGAAGGGAATACTAAGGATGGTGCGCTAGGTATATCGTCCTAGCTGGAGTGGCAGAGTTTGTTTGCTATTGTTTGCTGGACTTTGTGGAAGTGTAGGTGCTCGTTTGTGTTTAACAATGGTAATGTTGGCTTACATGATGTATTTAGGTATTGTTGACGGCTACGGGACGGTTGTATCAGTGCTAGCTCTCTTCGCCCGGATAGTCATGTTCATGGAGAATCACCTAGGAGTTGGGTCAAACATGTGGTTGGGAGAGTGAAGGTTAACGCGGATGGTGCTGTTGGAGGTTCTTCAAACATTGCGTCTGTTGGGGGTGTTATCCGCTATGCAACAAGTAGTTGGATTTTTGGTTTTTCTAGGAGTATTAGAATGTGTTCGGTTCTTTTGGCGGAGCTGTGGGCAGCTCATGATGCATTTGTGTATATGTGGAGATTGGGGTATAGACAAGTAGATATGGAGATCGATAACGTCACGGTGGTTAGAATGCTCAATGGTACCTCTCAGGCGTTAGATGGTAGTGTTTTTGTTCAACGGCTACGTGATGCTCTCTTGTAAAACTGAAATGTTGTGGTTTCTCATGTGCCTAGAATGACAAATATGGTTGCAGATAAGTTGTCCAACATGTCTTGAGGGTTGCCTTTGGGTGAGACGTTGTCCCCCCTCAACTGAGACCGCTCTTGCTCATCGATCAAACGTAGTGAGGTTTTTGTTTTGCTTCCTTGCTATGTTTGTTGCTTAAGTTTCTTACCGTTGTATCTATCCTTGTGTGTACTCTTTTTCCCCATTTAGGTTTAGGGTTTTTTATTGGCAAAATGACAAAAGATGCCCCCGATGTTTGCATGTTTTGTCATTTGGCCCCCTATTCTTTTTTTCCAAATATGCCCCCAACATTTCAATTTGGTCCAAATATGCCCCCATTGGATGGAAGTTGCCAATCAACTGACTGTCAACGACTGATGCTGACTGGACTTGACACGTGTTAAGATCTACTGATGTGTCAATATTATATTTGCCATGTATTGTCATCAGATTCGACCACGTGTCAACATGATAGTCTGCCACGTGTCACCATAAAGAAGGGTATAACAATTTTTTTTTAAAAATCTGACGTGGCATATACCACGTCAACATATCGTAACGTGGCAAGTCCAGTCAGCATCAGCCGTTGACCGTGACCATTTCCATCCAACGGGGGGCATATTTGGACCAAATTGAAACGTTGGGAGCATATTTAGACAAAAAAATAAGGGGCTAAATTATAAAACATGCAAACGTTTGGGGCATCTTTTGTCATTTTGCCTTTTTTATTAATGAGGCACATGGTGATACCTTTCAATAATTTTTTTTTTCAATCCAACAATAATGAAAAAATGACCCTAAATTGAGTTTACAACAATTGAAGTTGATAATTTAATTTTTTTTTCGAATTGAAAGAGCTGCTAGAAATTACAGACTATTTGAAATATCCGAACTAACTAAGTGCAAGAGGGAAGCATGAGGGGAATCGAAGGTGGTCAAAGAGAAACATGGGAGATTACTAAACTTAGCAATGCTATCTGCTAGCATGTTGGCAGTCCTTGGAATCCATAAGGTATCTGTAGTCCACGAACGGGTTCTCATCTGTACTATGCTACGAACAAGTGAACAAGGGTCTGCATTCGCATCGAACTTGTTTATGCGGAGAAGGGCCTGTTTGCAATCAGTTTGAATAAGCAGCCGTGTGATACCTTTATCCCATGCAAGTCTGAGACCAATGAGGATGCCCCAAAGTTCCGCTTGCAATGGATCAGTCACCCCTATCGTTTTATTGTAACCTAGTACCCACGTACCATCGTGTGATCTAAGGACGCCACCAACGGAGCCTAGTCCAGTTTGCTGATCAACCGCCCCGTCCGAGTTTAAGCAAATCCAATAAAAATCAGGTTTCGACCAGTGGGAGGATCTTTGTGGCAAAGTCGGATGATGCCCAGCTGCATGAAGCGCTGTAGACTCGCTAAAATACCGTGCCCATGTGACACCTCGCTGCAGAATTTGCGTTATGGTGCTGGGAGTTCCATTAAAAACAACTTCATTCCTACATTTCCATATCTGCCAGATGATAGACGCAAAAAGAATGGGCCACTCAACCCCCCATGTTGTAGTAGTCCACTTCATAGAGATATTCAGAAGAATCCAAGATCGTGCCTCACCAGATGTAAAGGATGCCATGTCACTTGGATTAACTAGGTCTCGCCAGATCGCAGCAATGGCCCTGCAGTCCCGTAGAAGATGCAGAATTGACTCCACCGCCATATTGCAGCAGGGACAGAAAGGATTGCTTGCGATCGAACGCCTACATAGTTCAGCTTTCGTCAACAGTTTCTCATGAAGAGCAGCCCAGATGAACATACGAATCCTTTGGGGTACTGGCAGTTTCCAGACCTGAGACCATGAGATTGAAGGTAGGTTCCACTGTATACTAGCGCGGAGGCCATAGGCTAACTTAATGTCGAATAGGAGACTCTTGTTAAGTCCCCAAGCAGGTTTATCAATTATATCAGAGTGATCCGGGTGTCTAATATTCAAAATATGGTGAGTTACCTCAGTGCTGAAAAGAGCAGAAAGCTTGCAAACATCCCATTCACCATTGCAATCCAACAAATCACTCCAGTTTTGGCCAGCTGTGTCATCCGATTGTTGACGAAGATAGGGACGAAGGGGGCCAAGGGACGGGACCCAATTGTCCTCAAGTGGATGTATATGCTCACCATTTCCCAGGGACCATACAAGGCTATCGCGCATGTCACCCCAAGCAGCTGCAACTGTTTTCCAAAGGGGCGTGCTGACCAAACGGGTTACGGACTGCGGGCAAAGCTCATAGATCTTATACTTCTCTCGGAGGATCCGAACCCAAAAAGAGTCTAGCTTTGTTACAAGACCATACGCAAGCTTGAGTACAAATGCCATATTGAATTCGAACATCCTACGGATGCCGAGACCACCATGCTCCGTTGGTTGGCAAACTGTTTCCCAGTTAACCAAGGCTATCTTTCGGTTGTTAGCATTTGATCCCCAGATGAAGCTTCTCATAATTTTCTCGATTTCCAGACACACCTTCTTGGGTAAACGACAAGTCTGCATGAAGTAAACAGGTATCGCTGCAATTACTGATTTCGCAAGCGTTACCCGACCGGCTAAAGACAAGGTTCGACCGGCCCAACCATTCAGTTTGGCTTTAATTTTATCCAGTAAAAAATTGAAGTCCTCACATTTTGCCCGCGCATGTAGAACCGGCACACCAAGGTACTTCTGAAACTGTTCCACACATTGGTAACCAAAAGACGAACTGATTGCATCCTGCAAAGCAGGTAAGGTATTAGGTGAGAAATAAACTTCCGTCTTTCGCTTGTTAACCTGATGCCCGGAGCACACCCCGAAAGTTGCCAACACTTTTTGAATAATATCAGCCTGCGTTGGTGTAGCTTTTGCATATAGGATGAGGTCATCCGCGAAGAATAAGTGGGAAATAGGGATTCCGTTGTTATTGAACCGGAATGGTTTCCAGTCACCCGATGCTACGGCCTCGTTAATCATATGTCCCAATCGTTCCATCACTAGAACAAAAAGGTACGGTGACAGGGGGTCCCCCTGCCGTATTCCTCTTTGTGGTACAAAAGGTCTTGAGAGGCTCCCATTCCATTGGATCTGGAAACTAGAGGAAGTCACAGATTCCATTATAATTCGCCTTATGTTTGGTGGAAATCCAGCATCTTGTAGAGAATCTGTGATGAACTCCCACCTAACACGGTCAAAGGCCTTCTCCAGGTCAACTTTTATGGCCATCCACCCGGATTTGAGCTTTGATAGTCTCATTGTATGGATCACCTCTTGGTTGATTATCACATTGTCATTGATATTTCTCCCAGATATGAAGCTCGTTTGATTGTACCCAATGAGAGAGGGGAAGATTGGCTTTAGTCGTCGAACAATAATTTTAGAAAGCAGCTTATAGACAACTGTGCACAAGCTGATGGGGCGAAAATCCGCAAAGGATGTAGGACTGTCGGCTTTGGGTATAAGAACAATAACGGTACGATTGAGGTCAGGTTCCAGTTGCTTGCCACGAAAAATCTCCTGTATCATAGCCACTATGGAGGGACCAACTGTAGACCAATTTTTTTGGAAGAACTCAGCATGTAGACCATCCCAGCCCGACGACTTCAATAGGGCCATGTCACAAAGGGCTGCATGTATTTCAACAGCAGAGGGTATCTCATCTAAATGATGTAAAAGTGCAGTAGGTATGGAAGGAAACCTACCTGTGATGGGGCAAGACTCATTAACGCCTGCTGGTACCGAAAATAAATTTTCAAAATAAAGGACAGCTTCCTCTTTGAGAACACTATCATCCTCACTCCATGTTCCGTCTCTAATCCGAAGGGTCGAGATTTTTTTGCGCTGACGGCGCGCAATGGCCCGCCTGTGGAAGTAGCGGGTGTTGCGGTCACCTTGAGAGATCCAGTCAGATCGAGACTTATGTTTCCATAAGGCCTCTTCTTGGTCAAGAATATGCTCAAGATCAATAAGGAGTTCAGCTTCAAGATTCATTAAGAAACGAGAAGTACGATGGCTCAGGGTTTTTTGAATGCCACGCAACCTGGCCATAAGCATTTTCTTCTTCATCCCCAAGTAACCAAAGACTGTATTGTTCCACGTGTCAGCAGCATGGATGAACGCACGGATATTCGCAGACATTGATGGATAATGGCCCCAATTATCCGCAACCATTCTAACAAAATCATCATGGTGGTTCCAACCAGTGAAATAACGAAACTGATGCGCCTTATTAGTACCTCTCATGTCCCCTATATGAAGAATTAGAGGTCTATGATCGGAGCGCATTCGAAGAAGATGATACACTGTAGAGGTGGAGAATGCTTCGTCAAAATATGTGTTGCAAAGAAAACGATCCAAGCGGACTGAAGCAAGTCCCCTGGACCATGTGTAGCAAGGTCCACTATACCCCATGTCCCGCAATCCATTATCAAAGAGGAGTCTCTGGAAGGCTCGGCACGGTTTTGAAGAAGGAGAGCAGCCCTTCCGGTCTGATAGGCAAAGAGTGGCGTTAAAATCTCCAAAGAGGACCCAAGGACTTCGTATTGTAGTAGCAAGCCTATCCAAAAGTGGCCAAAGCTTACGTCGATTCGAAGCAGAAGGGGAGGCATAAACACCTGTTGCAAGCAGCGTGTGGTTGTCTCTCATAGTACTAATCTTGAAGTGGATAAACTGAAAGTGTGTACTAAGAACAGTAATCCTGACTGTGTCATACCAGGCGAGCCAGATACCCCCTGCAAACCCGGCAGCTTCGATTCTATGGGTGAAGGGAAAACCTAGGGCTTTAATAACAGCATTCGCACGTTTACCACTGAAACGGGGCTCGACAAAGAGAACAACGTCTGGCTTATTATCTTTTAGAAATTGACGGGCTGCAGGCAAAAACTTTGCATCTCCACAACCCTGAACATTCCATGTAAATATTTTGATATCCATAAAATAAAAGGAGTAGGACAAACCAAACTAGTTACTCAAGCATGGCAACAGACTGTCCAGCGTTCATCTGCAAGTCAGAGGTATTAGCAACCGCACTTATAGGAGACGCAGTCTCCATCCCCGTGTCACGAAGCTGTGCATGGGTATTTGTACCAGAATTGTCGGGTGGATCACCCAGGAGTGAGGCATCCATAACTGTCCCTGACTGATCATTTGGGCTTTCTACGTTCATAGAAGAGTTTTGTACAGGTTCCATGACATTGGGGTCTGCATTTTCCTGCATTACTGTAACAGGGTGCTTTGACGCCTCTAAGGTGGTGTCGTTATTGGGTGGGGGATGGGAACGGGAGCTAGAAGCCTTAGCGGTGAACTTGGATAGAACTGGGAATTCAGAAAAGTTTATGGAGAGGGGTTTGCGAAGGGGTATCGGCCTGGGTGCAAGTGGCTGAGCCATCTTTTTTTTATTCTTTGCTTTGGTCGAGGGTTTCAATGGCGGTTTTCGTGGGACTGACGGTTGTGGCGCAGGGGAGGTTTCAGTAGGTGTATTTGGGTTGGGGTCATTATCATGGGCAAAAATAGGGTTAAAGCGGGATCCCTGGATAGGTAATTCGTGAACTGGTTTGGTAGGGTTTGCGGTTACCCTAGGTCGTCGGGGTCGCCGTTCTGCGATCATCCAGGGACCATAAGAACATGCATCACCAGTTTGGTCCCCTCGTGAGTGATTAGGGTTTCCAGCAGGCACAGTTTCAGATGCAGGAAACGGTTTTTCTGGTTGTTTTTCCGCATCAGCAGACGGTTTCTTATTAAGAGGACAGGTTTCGGTTGAATGCCCATAAATGCCACAGTGGAAGCATATAACTGGCAGAGATTCATATTCAACCAATTGAACATCGCCGTTGACCAGAATTTTGGAGACCAGTGGCTTTGATAAATCGATCGAGATTGCCATACGCGCAAAACGTCCTCGTCGTCCCCATTCAGTTTGATAATCAAGCTTCAGCACTGGTCCGATCGTCTCCCCTATTTCCTCCATGATGCTTTTTTTGTACAGAGTAACCGGTAACCCAGGGAGGCGTATCCATGCCATAACATCCGTCGGGTACGGCGTGGACGGGTTGAAATCCGGGGACCACTTTTGCACTGTAAGATAATGGCCAAAGATTGTCCAAGGACCCTCTGTTAGGGCTTTCTGAAAATCCGATTTCAGTCTGAAAGTGACGAGAAAGTAGTCATTCTCAATATCCATTAATCGGATGGCTTGTTTAGGTTTCCAGATTTCATAAATCTTGGTGTGTAGGGTGTTGTATCCAATTCTTCGACCCAGCAGTTTAACTATCAGGGTTTGATCGAAGCTCTTTTCTGTCAGGGATTGAATTCGTTCAGAGAAATCTATGGCCAGAACGCCATCAATCACAGATCTGGTAACATCTCCTTCTTGAATTTCAATATCATCATCTTCAAAAATTTTCTCAGTGTCCGTTGCAGGATCGATGGCACCATTCATAAGGGATTCCTTATATGAGGGGATACTGCTTCCACCGCCGGGGAGAATACGATCAGGGCCGCCATGGTCAGGAGGGTCATCATCTAGACGCCGGTGTTTTCTAGGGTTTCGAGGTGTGCTAGGGTTTTGGTCAGAGGAATCCATTATACTCGCATTTTTTTAACTTTAATTATTTAATTTTAAATCCATTTTCCATTCCTCTCCTTTCTTTCCTTTTCAGTTTCGATTTTTAGTGTTTTTTTTTGTTTCTCTTGCTTCGACGACACGATTTTCTTTCGGTGTTTTAGCAGTTATTTTGGTTACCCTTGCTGCTTCAAATGTTGTGTTGCAGGTTTGGTGCAAGCTTCATGGTTGATGTGGTTCTGTTTTGGCCGTCTTGACGAGTTCATTGCCGATTCGATGGTGGTTCTGTGGAGCGAGTTCTTTGGTTGGAACTAAGGCCGTGCTGGTATGTTCATGCGGCGTCATGTCGTTTCGGACCGTCTTGCTAGGTTTTCTGTTTCCAGGGCTGTGTCCATGTTCTTGTTTTGTGCCACAGGCCGTGTTGGATTTCTACATTGTCTGTTAGGCTATGTTGGTTAGAAACTTAGAACGAGAACATCTTTAATTGTCAAAGGGACGGACCCACTTTCGAAAACCCAATATATATATATATACACACACAGCGTGATATCGCCTCCTTTACTGTGCTTTCAAGGTTATTTTTTTAACCTCCTTTCATCTCGATTCTTGCCGGTGCCGCCAGGGCACTGTGTTGCTCTTTTTTAGGTAATTATTGATTGATTCCTATATGTTTTTATATGATTTTGAATTGCTGGGTTTAAACGTGAATGGGTGAAGATTAAAGTTTTAATCTTCAATCTGATACCCGTCGCTATTTGTTCCTCTTTTTAGTTTCTGAAATGCTATAACCCTATATAGCAATACTCGATTATTCAGGATTGAATTGTTGAATCCATTGTAGTTTTAGTTACAATGCGCATTTATTTTGATAATTAATGGATCGGTTTTCTTTATCATATTGCCAATCGTGTCTTAATTTTTGAGATCTTATTCTCTGCTTTTCGATTTTCATTGGTATATACACATTATGTTAGATTCTTACATGTTTTGTGCTGTGACAGCTTATAGTTAAGTCTTCTTTTGGTTGGTAGAAGATGACAACGCAATCCGATTCTCCGGCTTCTGATCCGCAACAGATAGGGAATGCCTTTGTGGAACGGTACTACACTATTCTTCACAAAGACCCTTCATTTGCTTATAAATTTTATCTCGACTCGAGTGTATTAAGCCGTCCTTGTCCTGATGGTACGATGAAATCCGTGACTACCTTGAAGGTATGGTTTTGTTTGCGAACCATGCACCGGGAATGAATGTGTTTTATTTTGTTCATGTTATGACTATTTAATGTTATTTTTTATAATTGATTGTTACAGGAGATAAATGAGTTGATTCTCTCATTGGACTACCAGAGCTATAGGGCTGAGATTTCTTGTGCCGATGCTCAATTCTCATTAGCAAACAGTGTGATTGTTTTGGTTACTGGCTCCTTGATCGGAACAGACGATGTTAGGAGGAAGTTTACGCAGTCATTCTTTCTAGCTCCACAAGAGGGTGGCTATTATGTCTTAAACGATCTGTTTAGGTACGTTGATGAAAAAGAGTCGGTCGATGTGGCATATAACGATGTTGATGAGAGCAGCCAGGATGCTTTGGCTCAGGATGCTTTGACTCAAGATGCTGGTGAGTTTTACGATTTATGCATCTGCTTTTACTTATAGATTCCTTCTTTAAACGGGACAATATTTAGCTTGTAGTGCTTGATTGCAGAGGTAACTCCAGTGCCAGAGAATGCTGTGGAAAATCACACTACTGCTCCTTCGGATAATGATGACGACAGTGTTGAAGAAGTCAGTTATCCATTGGACAACGGCAAGCTTTCTGTTCCGGAAAATGGGGTTGTCTCCGAGCAGCTACCGCCTCCAGCTGAGGAAAGTTGGAAAGATTCTCATCCTGTGAGCCAGACTACTCTCCCTATAGCTCCGGAAAATGCTCCTAAGAAGTCGTATCTATCAGTTGTGAGTTTATACACCGATACGAGTATTTATATCCCTCTGTTTCGGAAATGGGAAATAATGCTTCTTTTATATGATTGTTTCAGGTACATGCATTGTCAAAGAATTCTGCTCCATTTAAAGCTCCGCCTCCAAAACCTAAGCCAGCCGAGCAGTCGCAAAAATCTGCAATGCCCGAAGAATCAACTCCTAAAAGCAATAAGACCCCGGAAAGGAACAATGAATCTTCAGGTCTTCGTTTATCACTCTTCAAAATTGATTAAGTATCCGATGGTTATGTTAATGTCGAAAAATTGTCTCACTTTCACTTTTTTCCATCCATTTCCTCGTCTCAGGTAAGAATACTTCCATATTTGTTGCGAACTTGCCTATGAATGCAACTGAAGAAATGCTTAAGGAGGTTTTCCAAAAATTCGGACCAATTAAGCCCAATGGCATTCAAGTTAGAAGCTTTAAGGTTTGTTCTGTACTTCTATTTTGGATTAATGTTTTGCATGTTTGTTGGCATAATGTTTACGATCCTCACTTCGATCATATTTCTTCAGGACAACAAAAATTGCTTCGGCTTTGTAGAATTCGAGTCTGCTACTTCAGTGCAAAGTGCTGTTACGGTATTGTCATCGGCCTTTTAGTTCACTCATCTGTTATTCGATGAGTTTTCATTTCGATTTGCATGATGGCATCATGTTTGTCATGTCTCATTTCAGGCTTCTCCTATTACAATCGGCGGCAGACAAGCTAATATCGAAGAAAAGCGAGGCAAGTTTACATATTTCTCAAACATGTGCATTTTCTTGCTGATCTGTCCTTTATGGCTATCATCAATATGTTTAATCTCGGCAACGAGAAACTAGAAATCGAATAAAATCATCCCATCTGAACTAGAAACTATACTGTATAAATTTTAAGCAAGTGATTATAATTTACTGCCAGCTACATAATAAATGAGCTATTGAATACCATTGTATTTGCAGGACCCAACAATGGTGGGAGACCGGGGTGGGGTGGTTATAGAGATGAAAACGGCTACCGAAACGACAACTATAGAGGCCGTGGGAACTTTAACGGCAACCGCAACTTTAAAAGAATCGAAAGGAACGAGTTCTCGGGTCAAGCTCGGGGCAGTACTGGGCGAAATGGAGATGCTAACGGGAAAATAAATCAAAACGGAGGACTAGGAATCACTACAAGTTAGAGTTAAAGGTTTTGAAGATTTGTAGTAATTAGTAATTACATTTTTATTACCAAATGAGGGGAAAACAAGAGAACAGTTTTTACTTTTTATTTCAAGTTTTGAAGTCTACATTTTTTTACTTTATTAGTGATTTAATTTTAAAATTATTAATAATTCATTTTATGCGGATATTGGCAGGCTTTAATTCTATATTTTATTTCGTGTTGTGTTTTATATATTTTCATTAATTCAAATTATAGTATAATTTGAACATAAACCGACTCTAATTTCATTGTGAAAAAAATTCAGATAATTTAAAGTTACTATAAATTAAGATTCATTTACTTGATTAACTTAAAATTATTTAAGGTAAACAATACTATTGATCACTAAATTATTTTCGCTTTTATCACTAATGTTACGTTTTTTTAGTCACTAATGTTACTTTTTCCCTGCTTACAAATCTATTGTTTCTTTCCTTTTTTTAGTCACAACGCCTAATCAAAATAGGAAAAAATATAACGATGTTATTATAGGAAAACTTTTTTTATAGTTATTTATGAAAATAACCCTCAGCCAATGTTATTTAGAAAAAAGACCCCAAATCGTTCACGTAATGTGACTTCGTGTTCTAAAAAACGCGAACCATGACCTCGCGTTGTACATGTAGCGAGGTCCGTCTGACGTGGACCGACTTTTCATATTATGTAATTTAAAATTACTGATAAGACCTCGCATTTTTTAATACTCAAGGTCCACCAGATTTTGAAGAGGCACATTTATGTATCGCAATAATTATTGTAGGAACCTCGCGTTTTACACATAGCGAGGTCCCATTAACCGTTTGAAACTCTAAACCTTAATAAATGTATTTAAAATGTTATAATTATTTGACTTAAAATAAGTATCTAACTTAATTAAAATAAGGTATTTAAATCTTATTATCTGACTTAACTAAAATAGTATCTAACTTAATTAAAATATGGTATTTAAATCTTATTATTTGACTTAATTAAAATAGGTATCTAACTTAGTTAAAATATGGTATTTAAATCTTATTATTTGACTTAATTAAAATAGGTATCTAACTTAATTAAAATATAATATTTAAATCTTATTATTTAATTTAATTAAAATAGGCATCTAGCTTAATTATTTGACTTAATCACCAAATAAGGATAAAATAAATAAAGTTAAAAACCCTTAGAAGAACTCACTATTTAAAGAAATATGGTATTTAAGTTTTATTAGTATTTAATATGTTGTATTAGTAAATAATTTTCTCAATTAAAATACTCCCTCCGTCCCACAATTTTTGTCTCTTATTGACTTTTTTTTGGTCAAATTTTTTTAACTTTGACTCATAATTATTTAAAATGTATCATTGATAAAAATATGAAAAAATATATTTTAAAAACCTCTAATCGAGTAGTTTTCAAATATATATTTTATAAAATTTAATTAATTAAAATATTCAATATAATATAGTCAAAGTTTAAAAATTTTGACTTTCAAAAAGTCAATAAAGGACATATTTTATGGGACAGAGGGATTTTTTTGTAATTACAGTAAGAAATTAAAATCTAATTCGAATCAAGAATTAAAGTATGGTATTTAAATTTTATTATTTTTTTATATTTTATATTAGTAATTAGTTACCCCAATTTAAAAAGTGTTATCTTTTAATTACAGTAAGACATCGAAATCTTATTCAAATCACCAAATAAGGATAAAAAATAAAATAAAAACCATTTGAACTCGCTATCTGCAGAAAGCGAGTTCGAGTCAAACAGTTAGATTCCATTGAAACAGTTTGATTCTGTCCGGACTGAATCGTTGCGGCTTTTAAAGGGACCTCACGTTTTGCAGAGCGCGAGGTTCATTGATATCCCTTTGCATGGGGTGTGAGGACTACTATAAATAAGGCTCATTCCATCAACTTTTATCATATCAAATTCTCTTCTCTTGTTCTTCAATTACTTATTAGTCTCTATTGTTTTTACTTTTAAAATTTTCGAATTTTTGGTACTATGGCGAGATTGTTGAGGCTCGACGACAGACACATGTGGAATTTCTGGTGCGGAAACGTCGATGTAAGTTTTTTAATTTAAATTTTGTAATTATTTGTTTATTATTTTTTAATTGTTAATATTTTATTTAGTAATTTATGAATTTTAAATTTTATTTTAAAGGGGTATGAACGTGCCTTGACATGTTATATCAATCGCACGGGACTACCGCGTCCAGAAATTGTCGATTATTTGCATGCATTCGATTTTGGGTATGTTTCTCACATATTTGGCGGTCCGAAATTAAACCGTTCGTTGATTAATGTGTTACAAGTAAGGTGGAGGCCCGATATACACACATTTCATCTTCCATGCGGTGAGGCAACTATTACCTTGCAAGATGTTGCATTTATTCTCGGTCTGCCCGTTGACGACGAGGTTATTACCAGGATTCCGCAGGCAGACTGGTCGGGCGTGTGTGAAGCCTTGCTTGGAGTGAGGCCGGAGGAGGACGATTTCGATGGTGGCAAACTGAAAATAATATTCTTGAACAACAATTTGACCAACCTACCCTTAGACGCTAATGAAGTAACGAAGATAATTTAATATTTAAAAAATGGTTTTGCAACAGTTTGCTCGTGCCCATATTCTACGACTTATTGGGGGTTCTTGATGCCAGACAAATCTCGCAATAAGGTCCATTTGATGTAGTTGCCTCATCTGATGGATATTGTGCAATCCAAAAGCAAATTTTGGGGAGGGGTTGTGTTGGCATATCTATTTCGGGAGTTATGCAGAACCGTCGACCCAGAAAGACGTGTCATTGGTGGGTGTCTTTGGTTGTTGCAGTCTTTGGCATGGATTCATATGTCGTTTTTAAGCCTGATGCCTCAAAACCCAACCCCAATCCAATTCCCACTTGTTCGGAGGTACTAAAAATATTGGTTTTGTTATTTTGTTTTTTAATATTAGAATACTTAAAATTGTTTTTTTGAATTATAGGTGGTTGGGTCAATTAACACACGTGGGACACCGACCACCCAGCAGGATTACTGACTGTTGATCGATAAGATAAATGAGGTAAAATATGAGATTTGAAATTTAGTTAACTGAATTTTGTTAAATCAGATTTTTTTAAATTTTTTTATGAGTTTTGAGTTTAGCTAACTGATTTTACATATTTTTTTGTAGTTCATGTGGACGTCATACACGGATTTTGATATTCGGGCATGCATTCCGCCTGAAATAATGCTGGGTGAGGGCGTTCGGATTCTGATGGTTTCGCTCATACACTACGAGATAGTGGAGCGACATCCTATCGACCGCGCGTTACAGTAATTGAACTATGTCCAAGGGATTCTGGATGTGCCACCCAATTTGGACACATTGCACAGGTTAACGCGACAAGACAAGACAAAAGTCTATTGCGACCATCATCACACGGGCCGAATGCAGCAGTGGATAAATCGTTTCAGTAGGCGGCCCCGTATTTTAGAACTCATTCGGGACTACAACGTTACCTATGAGTATATGTCGTGGTACTATGAAAATGGGAAGCCGCATCTATTAACCCTGGAGGAGCGAAAATGGGAAACATACGTGCCTACCCAAAATCGTCCACTGACGTAGCGTCCTCTTGCGCAATGTGGTACCCGTACGGGGGAAGTGGCCAGAGAAAAAGAACAGAAGCTCTTGAGGCATCGTCGTTGGGAACAGCGCAGGCACCTGTCCAGCCAGAAACACCGGTGCCAGCACCTGCATTCCACCAGTTGCCTTTCTCGGCATTTCACCACACGAGTAGTAGTCTATTGTTTCAGCAAATGAGGAGTCCGTCGCAAGGTTTTTTTATGAACGTGTTTCGCCTACATATGGTGTTGGTTCCCCCAGTTTACTATCTGACAATACCCTATGCATCTGTTCCTCTAGTCTCGACACAGTTCGGATTTGGTATTGTTGATCAGACACCATCGCAAAGCCTATTCTTCACCGTCCCCAGTGCGAGTAGTGGGACTCGTATTTCATTTGAGGACGACGACGATGATGGTGGTGGTGGCGATGCCATTGGTCGAAAGAATCCGCGTTAGGATTGTCGTCCATCGCGGTGCGGTACAGGTGGACATAGGTGTCATTAGGATGGATGTGTAATTTTTTATTTATGTAAAATTACCTTGTTATCATTTTATCCAAAAAATTATATTATATCATGGTAGATCGTGTTACTTTTATATAACTACTACGAAATAAATTTATGCGAAAAAAAACAAAAAAATAAAATTAATAAGTAGACCTCACGATCTGTAAAATGCGAGGTCCAATGACATGTCAGGTTTACGGACTGCTACATCAAGAATCTCTGTGGAACGCGCGGTTTGCGTAACGCGAGTTCTGGCCTATATAAAATACATGCCCACCAGCAATTGCTTGCCATTATATCCGAAGAAAAAATTGAGTTATAGCTAGTAATGAAAACAAACAACGCGAGTTTCAAATGTATCTGCTATTCATAGGTTGACAGTTTTCATGAGACGGGTGTTCCGCGTTATTGTTTAAGATGAATGACAGATCACAATATCATAGAAAGTGTGGTCTTCATAGAGTGTCGACTAGGTAAAGACCACAACATGTAATCGGTTATAATGTCTCGTATATGTCAATACCATCCCCAGAAATTCGGCCAAAAAGAGAACGTTTGGTTGGATTGGACGACTATGGCGAGACCTCAACATCCATACATGTTTAGGGGAGTGAAGTACAAGATACCCTCTTTGGTCAGGGTGAGGATTGCAAATGCAAACTTCTCCTCAAATTACGATGCAATGAAGGTACCAAGACAAGTTAAGGAACTGAATAATCGCTAAGGCACTCATATCAATTAATTGACTATGACACCATTTGTCTAAATCATGTTTAGGGATATAATTGACCAGTTAGAACGTCGCTGACCTTGGCCCAGTTATATACAAGATGTCATCTTTGACCGGGATCAGTGGCCTAACTATCATAATTTATTTTCTTCATTTTATGTATTTGTTTGAAAAATGATAAACTTACATTGTTATTCTTACCCCAAAAAGGCTTCGAATCCATTTTTCACGGGCTTGTTACACCTGCTAATTAAAATTAGAGATCAGTTATAATTGCAATTGCTTAACATCCAAAGATTATATCTACAATTTAAGATTTCAATCATAATATAAAAAATGGACCTCACGCTCCGTATATAGCGAGTTCTATTGACATGACATTATGTACTCGTCATGCCACGTCAAGAATCTCTGCAAACCTCGCATTTTGAAAAGCGCAAAGTCCATTTAAAACGTGACTGAATACCTCGCGTTTCGAAGAGCGCGAATATTTTCTTATATAAGGCAAAAATGAGGGCAAACAAACCCATCAACATTTGCTATCGCTCCATTAAAATCGGTGTCATATTCGAAGAGAATATACAACTGTTGCTACTAATGGCAACAGATCACGTATCAGAAAAATTGTTTTACAAATTAATTTTTCTGATATTGTGATATGTTGGTATAAGTAGTTGCATTTATATGGTGACTATATTATTTTTGTCGGTTAAAAATATTAGGCGATTGTATCTTCCTTGTTTTGGTTCAAGATCTACGACAAATCGCAATATCAAGGAATGGGTGGTCCTTTTAAAGTGTCGGGATCAGTCTTGAACTTTTGTTCGAGGTTGTCGGTAGCTTCTTCGTACGCCTTCATCGTGAAGGCTACAGGAAGTCCACCGCATGTAACGTTGTTGGTGACATATGTGTTGTGGATGATGATGATTATCACGTACTCACGAAATCCCTGAAGCTTTAGAGCACCAACAACTAGGACGGATTATGACGCCATTTGTCTACATCAACGACACATCTCTCTACGGCCATACAACTCGGACAAATTATTGCACCTCTCGTCTAAATCAATTCATATGTAATTTATTTTGTCTGCATGTTTAGGGATACAATTGTACAATTTAATTATAACAAAGTTACGTGTTTATTTATGTAGTATTTTACGTATTTCAATGCATGTCTACTATAAAATATTATACTTTAAAAAAAATAAACGACTAGTTTCTAAAATACATGAAAGAACACCGGTTCATTTAAACTCCTATAAATAGACCCCTTCGCTTCCTCAAAAACTCACACTTTTCTTCATTGTAATTCGTTCAAAAATTTTCTTAGTCCATTTCATTTGTTCCAGCGCTATAATGGCTACAACGTAGATGATTTTTTATCTATTGGGAGACAGACGTGCGATGCTGATGTCGATATTGACGGTGAACTAGAAATCATGATGATATTCACTATTAAGAAAATCACGGGGGATGCAATTAAAAACTACAACATACGTCGATCGGTTCTTTCGACAGTGAAGAAAATGAGTGCGAACAACTATATTGCAGAATGTGTCCAAAAGAACCACAGCTGTAACCGGAGGATTCGTGTACCATGAAGGAAGAGGGTGAACAACGTGTGGTAGATAACAAGATATGACAGACCTCATACATGCTAGTTGTTCCAATATAATATTATTAAATAATATGTTTTGTTAATTACATATTTTGTGATTCTTAACGGTTTAGATGCAAAAAAATATATTAACAAAACATACTACAAGATTGTTAATTGACATAAGTACATCATTATCATTAGAAAATATTGTATACAGCTCAAGCTCAACTGCTCAAGGGCCCCGCCTAAAGAAAACTGTAGGTGAAATTCCACCATCAATTCTGCATCGGTGTTGTCCACAACGTGGTATTATAATGAATTCGTTAAATGGTTTTAACGACATCGATAGTTGAAACTTCAACGGTTTCAACTTTTTCCCACGACCATGTGGAACATGTTTCTTCACTTCATTTATATATGATAAGTTGTATGGTAGCGAAGCAGTATAGTACTTGAGGACTGAAATACAACGCCGAAAGATGCATCATCAACTATCTATCCATCGTAGTATACCAAAGCTGTAATAGTTTCTCATCTCGACATATTATATCGAACGAACTATTTACAAATAATATTGAATAGTAGACTAAGAAGAAGAAGAGTGAAAATGAGTTACGAGAATATCCGTACACCGGCGTCCTCTATTTATAGACTTAACGGACCTCACAATATGCAGAGTGCGAGGTCTTATTAAAGGAAAATATGGACAATTTGCCAACTTATTCTTAATTTTGGCATAATCATCAAAATAATTACGAAATTAATTAAAATGTTTAAAACGAACTCGCTTTCTACAACAAGCGATGTCATTTTTTTGCCTTTTTAATAAAAAATATTATATGATTCTCAAGGATTACGCAAATGCGACAATTAACTTCCTGGATAAACCCACCAAACATGATTCTTAAGGCATTTTACCTTTTTATTCATGCCCAAAACCAAGTTTTGAAACCATTTTCAGGGCCATTTTTTTACCGTTTAAAAAGTCTGTTATGTGTCAATATCAGTCTCAAATGAAAGATAAGTTCCAATACTAGACATCTATCATAAAATATTACGAAGATTATTCTAATAATAACCCTGGAAAACACCTCCAACATGCCTACCAAGCCATTCAACTTCTTATTCTTGGACAAAAAACTATCGTTCGAACAATTTTCAACGCGCTTTTTTATACAATGTGCAATATCTCGCACGTGCCAATATTGGATTCAAATGGAAGATAAGTTTCAATACTACGTCTCTAAGCTTAAAAATTACAAAAATTATCGGGATAATGGCACGATAAAATTCCTCGAACATGCCTATACACCATTGTATTCCAACCTGGATTTCGCAGAGACCTCGCTATATGTAAAGCGCGAGGACCCTATAGTAATTACCGTGATACATAAATATGCCTCTTCAAAATCTCATGGACCTCGCGTATTGAAAAACATAAGGTTTTATCCATTAATTTTAAATTAAAGAATATGAAAAGACAGCCCACGTTGGACGAACCTCGCTACGTGTACAACGCGAGGTCGTGATGCGCGTTTCCCAGAACGCGATGTCGCCTTACGTGGACAATTTAAGAGTTATTTTTCTAAATAACACTGGCTGATGGTATTATTTATAAATAACTATCAAAGAGGTTTTTCATATAATAAAGCCAAATATAATGTTAGTGATAATTTTATTTAAAATAATAGTTTGATTACCAAAAATAAGATGGCGAAAATAATTTAGCAAACAGTGATAGGTCATCTCATCTCCTAAGCCTCGTCACCCACTGTATGTATTTGTCGTATTCCGACACTGCCAATCACGTCCCACTTTTTCCTTTTAGAAACCAACACGTGTCGCCTTTTTTATGTCGGAGAATCTTCCTAACAGATTGTCTATCTCACTGACGTGCCGTCCTACCATTTTTTCATATATATTATTCTAAATCTATACTTAACCCTTAAAAATTGTTCCTAAACTCATCGATTTCAAGCTTAAATTAGGGGAGAAATGAGTTTATAATTCACAACAGCTCAGCAATGTCATTCTTTTTATTATCTTAAACATGCTTTTAAGTATTTTTCTTAGTTTTACAATTTAGTTTAAGCATCTCCCTATAGGATATTACTCTTTTGGCTTGCCACGTTTCGACCAAGGAATTGATGTGTCTATATTTATGTTGTTTTAATTTAATAATAATTTATTTTAGATATATTAAATCATTGCATACGTTGAAATTTTATTGAATACTATGTTCCTTACACGTGGATTTTATGTGCTCATTCCTTCTTTATCTGTCTAAAGGGTGATTCTAAAATAAACGTAATGTACCGCTATATATAATTAATCATGTGTATCGTTATATACCATTAATTATTTTAATTATTTTTAAAATAATGGGACCGAAAGCATTATTATTATTTTTTAGAATAAAATTTAAAAAAATAATTTTTATATTGTTTTCCAGATATTTTTTTGGTTAAAGTACACAAATAGTAACTAAATTTTGGTAAATTATTCAATTTGATAACCAAATTTTTAATTACTTCAATGTTACCATTAAACTTTTAGTTTTGTTCCAAATTGGTCACTGACCCGTTAACAACCGTTAAAAGGTGACGTGGCAGTTAAAATATTTTGTATAATAACACATTTAGTCATCTACGTTTGCACATTAAAATAATTTTGTCCTAATTCGAAAAAATAATAAATTTAACCATCATTATTTCAATTTTACCTTATTTTAATTAAAAATAATTTAACCCTAAATCCTAAAACCCTAAACACTAAACACAAAGCTAACACGCCATTGGAAATCGTAATTTGCAAATTAAAAAAAATCATACGGACAACACGAGATCTCTAAGCTCAGGGACGAAGGTATATAGGGAATGGGAAGGGCTGTTGTCTCTTCCAAAAATTTTGGTATAATTGTATTTTAGGTTCTTAGTTTAAATATTAATTAAATAAAGCATTTACCCCTTCTAATTTTTAAATTCAAAGGCTTAATAGACTCTTGCCCCTCTCCACGTTTGATCCTAGCTCCGTCCCTTTCTAAGCTTGTTCACTAATTCCTGGAACGTTGGCCGGCACTGTGGATAAGTGGTTTCCAGGAAGTTGTAGTTCCATGTATCATATCAAATTTGTAAATTGTATGATAATTGAAAATCAAAAGGACAACACGAGGTGTAGAAAATAAAACTGATTTTATGCCTGCTGGTAAGTCGTTTTAATAACTAGAGTACTGCCTAAGCCACTGGCCTAAAATGGCACTTAAAAAATCGAGGCCATCTTGGTGATTACTAATCGAATTGTACATAATACACTTTACATTTAGGGTTTATGATTTAAGTATTTAGGGTGCAAGCATCTCAGGTTTGATGGTGATTGGTTGGTTGAGTGATCTTTGTTATAATCCGACATCAGTGTTTTTAAAAATCCGGCAATGGCGTTGTGTGATTTCGAGTTGGGGGCGACCATGTTTCTTGTGATCTTTAGACATGTCAGGTCGGAAAAGGTGTACTAATACACTCTATGTTGGGAATAAACAGAGTGAGATTAATGGCATGCTTTCTTAGTGTTTATGGGTTAAGGTTTTAGTTTTAAGATTTAGGGTTAATTATTTTTAATTATAATACGGTGAAATTGAAATAATGTGTAAATATTAATGAAGATTAAATTTATTATTTTTTCGAATTAGGACAAAATTATTTTAATGTGTAAATATGGAGGACTAAATGTGTTATTATACAAAATATTTTAACTGTCATGTCACCCTTTTAACGGTTGTTAACAGGCCAGTGACCAATTTAGAGCAAAACTAAAGGTTTAATTGTAACATTGAAGCAATTGAAAGTTTAGTTACCAAATTGAATAATTTTTTAAAGTTTAGTCACCATTTGTGTACTTTACCCAAAATGAAAAATATGTGAAAAATAATATAAAATTTGTTTTTTAGATTTTATTCTAAAAATGAAAACGCTTTCAGTGCATATGATTTCAAAAATAATTAAAATAGTTAATGGTACATAGCGGTACACATGATTAGTGGTACATACCTGTACATGAGTGCAATTGCATTTACAAGTGGTATTTAACTATTTATCGAGTCTAATAATTTTTTTTTGAATTAGTCGTGTTGACTAGTTCTATTTTATAACTAAAGTTTTATTAGGTTTTTTAGTCGGGTTGTTCGAATTTATTTTCAAATTTAATTGTAAATATTTATAATGTTACGATATTAATTAGTTGTGGTTGAAACTTTTTATAACCACATATGTATATGTATATGTATATGTATATGTATATGTATATGTATATGTATATGTATATGTAACCCACTTACCCGTATAAAACTCATTTAATTTTATATTTTTTAGACCGTTGGATGAACCTGAGATTAAATCTTTATTTTTGCCTTCAAAATCTCTTCATTTCTGACGTTAATCTCAACCATTCATTCACACTCATCCATATGGTGTAAAAGGATCATGTCTCATATACGTGGTATACGTATATCAGACAGAGTCAAGAGATTTGTATCAACTTGAAAATTGATCTACTAATTATTAATAATCTTGGGTTATTTCAATCTTATTTTATAACTCAAACTTTATTCAAATTTTTCTCGAGTCGAATTTATAAAATTACATTTTAAAGTAAATCCAGCTTTTTTATGTCGAATCATAATTCAGTGATATTGTTGTTGGCTTACCCTTCCCTTGGGTGCAAAATACTATCCTCAGGGACAATGGTTGTGGTATGTGGGGAGGTGGGGACTTGATTATAAATCTGGAAATTTCTTTAGACCCATAAAAAGCAAAAATACCATTGAGGGGACCACGTCCTTTTGGTTTATTTATTTACCTCGTTCACTTAACAAATACGTGAGCCCACGTGGCGATTTGTCAAACGCCTAAACCAACCGTGCCGGCTTTACCCAAAACAATAATAAATTAAAAAGGCCATTATTCAAATACTAACGCACCACGTGTTACCGCCACTTGTCCTTTTACAGAAAAAGCTTTTCTATTTTCCCAAGGGTATTTTCTCTAATCAAATACTTATCTCCTTTTCATCATTTAATAAATCAAATTCTTTTGATATGAATAATAATATAAGTTTATGCTTTCTTTATAGGTTAAATTATAGTTTTTGTCCTTTTACCACCTTAAATTATGTGTTTTTATCCAATTTTCTAATAATCGTGTATTTTTTTTATTAAATTTAATATAAATTTATATTCAATACATTGGCGGTGGAAATTTTAGTCTCCACAAGCGCTTTAGTTTTAAGGTTTAGAGACTTAATTTAGGGTTTAAAATTTATGGGTTTAGGCGTAGGTGTTTAGAATTTAGGGATAATTATTAGAATTTAGGGTTTAGAGGGTAGAGTTTATGTTTTAAGATAATATGTTAAAGATTTAGGTTTTAACCTATAAAGCTTAAATTCTAACCCTAAGCCCTAAATTTTATTTACACTCACTAGATTTTAAACTACTAAACCTAAACCCCTAAACCCTATACCATAAACTAAGTTCTTAAATCCTAAAACTAAGACGGTATATCAAATAATTAATCATTTAATATTTAAATTTGACATTTTTTTGATGTAATTAACATTTTAACATGCGATGACGTGACGTTTTTATCATATGTCACAATCTCATTCGTATTTTTATGTCACCCCGTTATACGTTAAAAATGTCAAATTCATATATCATTTTTGAAAAAAAAAATACCAATTCAACTAAATTGAATTAACAAATATGATATATCATATTAGAAAAATAAAAAAAATTGAAGTAGCAAATTGTATATTAAAACACCACTAATTATTTACCAACAATCAATTGGTCTAGCGGGATGGACCACTAGACTCTTTAAGAAAAGTCAGATATTCGAATTCTGACATGATGAATTAAAAAAATTAAGTTAGATGACTGTCTCCATAATAGAGTTTTACAAAACTCGTTCTAAAATAGATAATCAATGAATCAAAAACGGGTGGTTATAAAAAACCATCACTAATTATTTCAGTTTAAAATATTAACCTAAGTTTTTTTTCTTCCTTAAATACTTTTTTAGAAGGTGCAAGAAAAAAAAATTTCGGTTGCCATTTAAGGATTAGTTGAAGGTGTAGACCATTTGAACTAACTCAAATTACAATGAACTAAAGTTAAGAGATTAAACATGAAATTTGACAATAGTATATGGACCAAAACCAGAATTTGACCTTTTTCACATACATGGTTAAGGCTAACTCAGATCAAGGACTGGTTTTTCCTTCTGTTTCATAGGCAAAGACAATAGCTTTATTTCAGAAAAGAAGAAAAAAAAGTCTTTTTTTGTTGGGTGTTCTATTTTCAACCTAATGTTTCCATCAAAAATGGGGTCTCAAGCAAGTGAAAACACAAGCAGTAGTATCAGCAGCAGCAGCAGCAAAGAAATGAGGAATCTTTCTTTGCAAACACAGAATTACCCCAGAAATCTATTACAAAGATTCACCCCAAGGGAAACCCAAGCTTCAACAAGGAGTGAAGATGAACAGGAAGAAGAAGTGGAGCTGAATCTTGGGTTATCATTAGGAGGAAGATTTGGGGTCGATAAGCATGCGAACAAATTGAAAAGGTCATCGTCCATCGCTGGTTCCATACCAGTTTTTAGAGAAATTGGTGGTGCTAATAGTAATACTACTCCACCATCTGTTCCTCGCCCAACTCTCATAAGAGCCTCTTCTTTGCCTACTGAGACAGAAGAAGAGTGGAGGAAGAGAAAAGAGTTGCAGTCCCTAAGAAGGATGGCAGCTAAGAGGAGAAGATGTGAGAAGCAAAGGAGTTCAAGAGAGGAAAATAGAGCACTTCAAGGTACTTTCTGCAGCATTATCTATGGGGGGATTGTAGGTTTATTTGTTTCGATTTAAATTGCGATTGCGGCCGTCTTTTTGGTCTGGTTGTGTTTATGTTATGGTTACGATGCTATTGTGGTTGCGGACCTCTATTTAAATCCATAGTAGATACATAAGAGCAGTTGGTGTAGTTTCTTTTGGTTGAGGATTGGTAACATTTTGCTGAATCATAAACATTGCTTCTACTTGTCACTGAACTTGTTTGATGTTCCTAAATGTCTGCTAAACTTGTTGCTAAATCCTTATTTTAAGCTATTGTATGTATGCATTCTTCTTTATCAGAAAGCAAAATGGTGCTCAGCACAAATTACTGGTTAAACACATTGTGAGTCATCATTAGAAGAGAGATTAGTGCACTAGATTGAGGTTTAATCGATTTTGTGAGGAGAACAAACAATCATCCTTGATTATTCGATAGGAGTATGTTTACAGTTGTAATCATCCTCGTTCGGATTTGCTTTCAGTGCTCTTTGGATTTCTGGTGAATTCCTTCAGAGTGATTGCATGGTTTTAGTTGATGTTTGGTAATACAATGTGGAAGATTTTTAAATCCAACTCATACTTGTTGAACTTGTTTCGACTGCTCCGATGCCTAACCTTTTGGCATGTCGGGCATTGGTGTTGAGAATCTATGATGAAAATGCTGATTACTCATTAGGTAAGGAGAAGCTGGTTTTAATGCTTTCTATGATCACATTCATTGCAGGAGCTAGAAGTAGTGGTGAAGCAAGAAGCTCCGGTAGTTCCCTATCCTTGCAAGATCCAGGAAATCCAGAGGTTACCGGTTCTTCGGGGATAGAGACGGGTGAAACTCTACATAAGACGATTGAAAATAAGGGGAAAGAACGAGGGAACACGATGGAAGATATGCCTTGTGTTTTCACAAAGGGAGAAGGTCCTAATGGGAAAAGAATAGATGGTATTTTATACAAGTATGGAAAGGGAGAGGAAGTGCGGATAATGTGTGTATGCCACGGCAGTTTTCTGTCTCCGGCCGAGTTTGTCAAGCATGCGGGAGGTGGCGATGTGGATCACCCTCTTAGGCATATAGTTATAAACCCTTCCTCTGCCCCCCTTTAGTAATGTCTGCAATAGTTGATTTATTCTTGCTGATGTTTCGTAGGATCAATTTTCGACTGCTCCTCTTCGGATTCTGTTGTTACCTAGAAAAATCATATTTATTGCAAATAAGGAAAAGAGATATTGCAATAGTAAACCTGCCTCAGTCAACATTACAAATGCAAAGTTTGTTATGATTTGTACGCTTGAGCTGTTCCTTCTAGATCAAGTCATGCACCTAGAAACTATATAATGTTGCTGAAGAAGGTTGAATTCGCTTCAGCGTTCGGACAACTCACCTCGTAGTTAGCCTGTTTGTGAGACTATGGACTGTAAACGTGATGGCCAAGAGCAGCTGTTCTACCAAATGATCATGAGGATCCTGTTGCAGAGCATGCAGGCCTATGAGACGATATTGAAACCGTTTGAATGCGAGGAGAATGAAGGATCGAAAGCTTCTTGTTTGATATCAACTCAAGCAGCACGATGCCATAGCTGTAAACATCAGCCGTCTCGGATGTATGGCAGGTCATTGCTTACTCGGGTTCAACATATCCGAACATGCCGGCTACACCAGTTGTTTCATGGGTTTCAGATGTGCCCAAAAGCCTTGATAATCCCGGTGCAGCACCTTTGAGATGCATTCATCTTGTAGATAAGCAAGCGCAAAGGCCTTAATTGGAATTTTGAATTCTGAGAGGGCAAAAATGTAGTTTACCATTATACTAACTTATAATATAATGATTTTCAAATGGACCAAGTAGCAAAAATATCTTTGCCTCGTCACCCACACTTTGTTTTTGTCTTATTTCCGACATTGCCAATCATGTCTCACTCATTCCTTTTAACAACCAACACGTGTCATCACTCTTTTTCGATTCTGTCCCTCAATGCTTCCATACAAATTTTACTGAATGTTAAACACGTGTCTTTTATCTGCTCCATCTCCTTCACTCCTTTCTAATCAGTGCATTGCTTTGTTGGCTTACCATCTCCAATGGGATAATGGTGGTGGGGTAGGTACTAGGTAGGGACTCGATTGTAAATCTGGAAATTTCTGTAGACCCATAACCGCAAAAATACCATTGGAGACACGAGATCCCAGTAAAAAAAATATTATTCATAGGAGACTCAAGTTTGAAGTCTGAATGATGTGTACGTGTATTTTTAAAAGGCTAAGATTAATTAACAGATACTAGGTTTTCCTAGGATCGGTTTTCGCCTTTTTCGGCTTCGAGGTTTAATTAGGTTATAATCAATCATAGAGAAATTTCAGCGACAGTAAACTTGCCTCAGCCAACATTACAAATGCAAAGTTCGTTATGATTTGTACGCTTGAGCTTTTCCTTCATGATCAAGTCATGCACCTAGAAACTATATTATCTTATCGAAGAAGGTTGAATTCGTTTCAGCTTTCGGACAACTCGACTCATAGTCGGCCTGTTTGTGAGACTGTCGACCGTACACGTGATGGCCAAGTGCAGCAGTTCTACCAAATGATCACGAGGACCTGTTTCCCATAACCTTGTCGTGAACACATCCTTTGCCTGACCCTGTCGCAGCAGCATGCAGGCCCAGGAGACGATATTGAAACCGTTTGCATGAGAGGAGAATGAAGGATCGAAAGCTTTCTTATCTGATATCAACTCAAGCAGCACGATGCCATAGCTGTAAACATCAGCCTTCTCGGATACACGGCAGGTCATAGCGTACTCGGGTGCAACATATCCGAATGTGCCAGCTACACCGGTTGTTGCATGGGTTTCAGAGGTACCCAAAAGCCTTGATAATCCAAAGTCGGACAGATAAGCATTACAATCATTGTCCAACAATATGTTGCTTGGCTTGACATCCCGGTGCAGCACCTTCGGGGTGCATTCGTCATGTAGGTAAGCAAGCGCGTGGGCTATATCGAGAGCAATCTTGTGAATGATCTTCCAATCTACAGCTCTTGTGGACCTTTCCTTTATAAAATTTTCTAAATTACCACCTGGTAAGTAATTATATAAGAGAAACATCTCCGTTTCACTGGCATGGTACCCTATTAGAGTTACGAGATTAGGGTGCCTCATTGTTTCGAGTGTTTTTACCTCGGCATCGAACTGCTGAATACCTTGAAACCTTCCGACAGCAAGCCTTTTCACTGCCACTAGAGTTCCTGGAGCTACTTCAGCCACGTAAGTGGCACCGAAACCTCCATTTCCAATGCGTTTGCCGGCACTGAAATTCTCAGTTGCCCGGACAATAGTTCCGTATGTCAATGAAACCCCAATGTCGACAAAAACTGTAATTTCTCTTGATTCCGACACCTGAACCCTGGACTTCGGGACCCATTTCCTGGTGTAAAAGAAGAGGATGACTAGAACTAGAAGAACCGAAACAATGGCAGAGGCAGATGCTATGGATGCAATCTCAATGGGATCTAAACTTCTATTGACAGTTGTGTTACCCGAAGGAGGAGCTTCTGCATTTTGTGAATCTTCAGTGTTGGTTGATGAAAGTTCCGACTCTTCAAGGGAACGAAACCGTCTAAAGCTAGAAGGAACGACACAACTCAGGTTGTTGCTTCCCAAGGAGAGGTGTTTGAGATGTTTCAACTGATAGAGCCCTTCGGGCACCGGACCTCTAAGTTTGTTTCCACTTAGGTCAAGTAAAACAAGGGACTTCAAGTCCCTGAAACTTTGGGGAATCACTCCTTCAATCTGATTCTCAGAGACATCCAAAAATCTAAGGGATCTGCAGATTGCACCAATTCGTGATGGAATATGTCCAGACAATCTGTTGTTGCTGACATTAACGATCAGGCCATGAAGCTTATTACAGTTTTCAAATAAACTTTCCGGGAATGATCCAGTGAGATTGTTTCCACCGGCAAGAAATGAATAGTCGATATGCTTAAACAGTCTTGTCGGTGAAATTAGTAGCCATGGGAGTGAACCAGAGAAGTTATTTCCACCAAAATTGTGAACCATCACAGCTTTTGAACCAGAAAATGGCAAAACTGTTTCGAAACGTGTTTTATAGTTGAAGTCTGACAGATAAGCAGATGCTGGATCAGAGGTTTGGAGAAGTTCATTGCTCAAGGACAAAATACCGGGGCAGACACGGAAATTAAACCTGGGGATCGATCCTGACATGAGGTTTCCACTGATATCAAAAAGTGTCATACAGGGGACTCGAAGTTTCTCATCAAGCTCTCCAGTTAGCCTGTTTGAGCTCAAATCTAGATGTTGTAGTTTCTTGCATCCATTGAACACTCCAAATATATCCCCATCGAAGTGGTTCTGAGCTAGATTTACGATTTCCAGGTTCTCACAACCACCCCAATCTCTCGGTAACTTCCCCTCGAGATTCGCCCTGGGCACCCAAAGTACTTTAAGCTTTGGAAGGGTTGTGATTCCCATTGGAATGGAGCCTTGAAAACGATTATACTCATCAGTTTTAGAATGTGACAATCTAAACAACAGCTCTTCACTTGAAGCCTGCCCTCTCAGCGAGGGATCAAAGAGATTAGATAGCACAAGAACGGACAACCGAACACAATTTCCAATCTCCGTGGGGATAACACCGCTAAGATTGTTTCTAGCAACATCAAGAATCTCAAGCTTATGCAGCTGGCCAAGCTCACTAGGAATAACACCATCCAACATGTTGGAAAACAACAAAAGAGTCCGTAACTGCCGACAATTCCCCAAACTACCAGGAATCTGCCCGACTAGGAAATTCCCCGACAGATCAAGATGCTCTAGATACCCACAATTACTTCCATAACGATCAAGAATCAGCCCGTTTAGCTGGTTATTGGACAAATGATGGAAAGGACCAAAGTAATCAGGTATAGACCCCTTCAGCTTATTCCCAGCTAAATTCAAAACCTCCAAGTCCACAAGTTTTGACAAAGACCCCGGAATCTCCCCTTCGAGTTGATTAAACCTGAGATTCAAAACCTTCAAATTTCTCAACCCCACAAATTCATCAGGCAAATTCCCAGTAAATGAATTCCCTTCAAGATCAAGTTCTTCTAATTTCTCTAAACCCCAGATTTCTATTGGAATTTCACCACCAAACTCATTAAAAGCAAGAGATAGAACTCTAAGTTCAGTAAGTTTTCCAATCAAAGGTGACAAGTTCCCCACCAATTTCCCCTTTGAACATGTTCTTCTCCTCAATCCAAAACCATAAAATGGAAATTCAGACAGTTTTGAAGAATTAGAACAAACTCGAGTAAAGTTACCTTCACAACAACAACAACAACCAGATATGTCGATGGAGATGACCCGAGACCTTGAATTGCATGAAACACCAAACCAAGAGCAGTGGTTCGGATTCTTTGAAAAATCCCAGCTTGAAAGTATCCCAGACGGGTCAAAAACAGAGCTTTTGAACTCCAACAAGATCCTTCCCTCAGGAACCAGCTTCCCTGAAACCAAGCAGAAGACGGCAAACAAGACCAAACCTTTACACAACAGATGACATCTCATGTTGGTTTCCCAAGAAAACAAAAACAAAAACAACCCAACAAAGAAAGGATCCCTCTGTGCTTGAACCAGTCCCCCAAAACCACTCTTTTTGCTTCCTGGAGGAAGAAAATTTTTGATTTTTTTTCCTGGAAACAAACAACAAAGATATTGAGAGGTTCTTTGGAAATAAAAGAGAACTCGTTTATCTATTTAATTTTTGCTTTATGGGGTTGTGGAAAGTCTGGGTCTTTGAGAGCTTTTGCTATGGAGTAAAGAGGGAGACGGGGCCACGTAGAGTAAACGGGTGAGGGTAAGGGGTGGTGGGGTCCATTTGCCGGTCAATTAATGCATCAGAACCGTCAATGAACGGCGGCTCCGGGGAAGACCAGATGGAAACTTGTGGGGTCCTTCTTTTGTTTTTCATGTGGAATATCTTGGCCAGTCACTTTAGAAGCCTGTGTCGTGTTTGTTTCACGGGAAAAAAAGCCAAAAGGAAAAAGGAGGTGAAAGTGAAAACTACGTGGGAACTTGACTATATTATGCTAACGCCATCCTATCGCCAACGTGACGCCTGAAACGGATAATGTTTAATTATTTTTTTATTATACTCGATTAACCCATGCTTAATATCAAAATAAGTTTACAAACTATCTTATTTTTTTTACGTGTATAAATTTATTTTGTCCTTTTTAAGTGTTCACACTATATTTGGTCAAAATAGGTGCATTAATTAACGTCTAAAGGGGAAAAAATGATAGTTTAGGTAGAGGTGGCAAATAGGTCGTTATATTCGGGTTCGATTTAAGTTATTTCGGTTCGGGTCTGATTCATGTTATTTCGATTCGAGATATTTTGAGTCTGACTACATTTGATTTAAGTTCGGTTCGATTTTAGTTTGGATCTATGGTAATTTTGGTTCGGGTATTCGGTTAGGTTAATATTAGGTCGATTGCTTTTGGGCCGAGTCAATATCGGGTTAATAAAAGATCGACCAATTTTAGTCGGGGGTTTAGGCCGAATTAGGTTTTTCCACCCTATATATGACTCTATATAGCCTTTATATTTGGTTTTAGTCGAGTTGCCTTTGGTTCGAGTCTATTCGGTTCGGTTGATAATTCGTTCGAGTCTATTTTTGGTTCAACTAAAATTCAAGTCGGTTTCGGTTCAATTCGGTTTATTTAGAGTTTGAGATCAAATTTAGATCATCGTGTTCGAGTAAATTTTGGGTCAATCGGTTCGAGTCTCGCGTCTCGGGTCAAGTTTGCCCGCTCTAAGTTTAAGCACCTAAAAGGGACAAAAAATATTAGGCCCCTAAAAGAAAAAGAAAACGGGATAGTTGGTCATTATTTTGACATTAAGCCATTAACTTATAACAACATCGAATAAAAAGTCAAACAGATTGAGCCTAACGAAAAGTTCCAATAAAAAAAAAGATAATCTTCATTTTAAGAGGTCCGAATTCGAGCAACTTTATCTACAAAGTGCTTTTAATAAAAGTTTAAACAAATGTAATATTAAACAATTGATTGAGCCTGTGAAACAAATATTTTAATTTTGATATAACTAAAAACCTAAGGACTAAATTAAA
This sequence comes from Hibiscus tridactylites, assembly GCA_958450335.1. Taxonomy (NCBI): domain Eukaryota; kingdom Viridiplantae; phylum Streptophyta; class Magnoliopsida; order Malvales; family Malvaceae; genus Hibiscus; species Hibiscus tridactylites. Next base: position 76,471,603 of record OY288281.1, read on the forward strand.
AGTCAAAACGAATTTTAAGTCCTAAAAATATCCCCATATAACTTTTATATTATGCCTAAGTTAAAAACATACTTTTCCAATTATTTTTCTAAGTGTTTCAAGTCAAAACAGTGGTTTTCACGTACCCGTTCCGAAACGGCCTCAAGGCGTTTCGAAACAGTTTCACCACTGTCGACCACCGTTCCGATACGAGTATCCAAACACTTGGAAGCGTTTCGAAACGGTTCGCCTCGTTTCGAAACTGTTCTTCATGTTGGATTTAAAAAGGGGTTAAATTATTTCAAATATTTCAGATTTTTAAATATATAAGGGGTGTTTCGAAACGGCATATGCCCGTTCCGAAACGACCCTTTGACAGTAGCCATACCGTTTCGAAACGGATCAATACTGTTCCGAAACAGGGGCTAGGTTTCAGTTTGAAAAATATGACCGTTGTATGTCTTAACTGATTTTATCAAAACCGTTAAGGCGTTTCGAAACGGTCTAGTACCGTTCCGAAACGACCCTTTTACAGTGGCAAAACCGTTCCGAAACGGCTCTAAGGCGTTTCGAAACGGGCTCTTAAATGCACCCCAACGGCTCTTTCTATTTTAGTCCGTTCCGAAATAGGTTTCCCGTGTTCCGAAACGGGTTGGTGCAGACAGCATTAATGGTGGCAAGAGAGGGTTCCAACGGCTCCATTTATGTTCCCAACCACCCAAACGGCTAGAAATCAATGAGAAGGTATAAAAGGGACATCCAAAAGCATCAGCAACAACTATTGAACTTCAAGCAAACATCCAAACATCAAATTCAAGCATTAGAGCAAAAATCCCAAATTTGTGTAAAATCCCAATTTGTGTTCTTCATTCATATTTTGTAAAATTGGGTTGAGTGCTTGTATTGGGGCTATCATTTGTATTGAGAGATACCTAATTAGCCTACAAATTCCTTTGTTCTCTTGTGTGAGGGTTGGGTTGATTTTTGGGTAGAAAAATTAACCGATATTGTAAAGGGTTGCCTCCTTGTCCTAGAAAAGGGGAAGATCAATTTAGTGAAATTGTTGCAAATCCTTAGTGAGACTAAGGTAGTGGATGTAGAGTTCATTTGGAACTTGAACCACTCTAAATTCCTTGTCCTTCAATTTTAATTTGCCAATTTCCACTACAATCCTTCAAATTTCCAATTCACCCCCCCTCTTGGTAAATATCGTTCTTTCGATCCACTCAACAATTGGTATCAGAGCTTAACTCTTTGAGGATTAACAACCACAAGAGGAGATCCTTGGAAGAGTGTGATCATCAATATATCAAGAGATGGCTTCAACCTCCGATTCCGGCATGTACGAGTCACAATCAACCACCAAGCCTCCTTTCTTCAATGGTGACAACTACTCCTTTCGAAAGAACAAAATGAGGCTATTCATCAAGTCAAGTGACTACCTTGTATGGGATGTCATTGAGGATGGGCCATACATTCCATTGAAGCAAGATGGTGAAGGCAAGATGGTGTTGAAGAAGAAAGCCGAAATGAGTGAAGAGGAGAGGAAGAAGATTCAAGTCAACGATAAAGCTCTCCACATGCTTTTTTGTGCTTTCGGTCCGGACATCTATTCAAAGGTCTCTTCCATTGAAAATGCCAAAGAAGTGTGGGACACACTTGAGATCACTTATGAAGGCACCAATGATGTCAAGGAAACTAAGATTGGACTTATCAATCTTAGTTATGAAAATTTCAAGATGGAGCCCGATGAGACGGTGTCAAAGATGTTTGATCGATTCTCCACAATTGTCAACGGGCTAAAGGGCTATGGAGAGATCATACCGGAAGACAAGCTTGTCCGGAAGCTACTCTATTCACTTTCCGAAGCTTGGGATGGGAAGAGAACCGCCATCATCGAAGCAAAGAACTTGAAGACATTAAAGCTTGATGAGCTTGTGGGTTCTCTTCTTACTCATGAGATCATGAAGCAAGGAAGGGAAGATGAGAAAAAGAAAGAAGAAAAAAGAGTAGAGAAACTTGAAGTTGAAAAGAAGAAGAAGATGGGAATAGCTCTCAAGGCTAAAGCTTCACAACTTGATGAGAGCTCATTTAGTGATGAGGACGAACTTGAAGAATTGGCTATGATAGCCAAACGGTTCTCACGATTCATGAGGTCCAACCGGGGTAGAAAAATCCAAAGAAAAATGGACTTCAAGAGCAAGAGCAAAGAAGAAGGAAAGGATCCCATCATTTGCTATGAGTGCAAACAACCCTGCCACATCCGTTCGGAGTGCCCTCAACTCAAGAAGAAGAGCTTTGAGAAGAAGAAGAAACTCAAAGCCAAACTTGCTACTTGGAGTGATGAGGAGTCATCGGAGGATGACGAACAAGAAGTGGCCAACCTTTGTCTCATGGCACTTGAGGAAGATTCCTCCTTGGTAACCTCTAACTCATCTACTTTAGATTTTTCATATGAAGAATTAAATGATGCATATGATGAGTTGCAAGAGGTATATGATGAATTAGTTGAGAAGTTTAAAGAGTCGGTCATTAAAAACAAGAAAATCATTTTAGAGCTAAATGAGAAAAATGACTCACTCACTCAAGCTAATTCTAAATTTGAGAAAAAGATTTTAGGATTAAAAGATGAACTTAAATTCTTTCAAGATGAAAATGTTGATCTTAATAATCTTTTGTCTCAATGCAATAGTGAACACCAAAAGGTGTTAAGTGAGCTAAATGAGCTCAAAAAGTCCTTAAAAAATGTTGGTAGTGTCAAACATGAAGTAGGAGAATCCTCTAGAACACACCAACCTAAGAAAAGGACTAATTACTACAAACAAGGTGGCTACCCTAGACATAGTAAAGCTAAAAGAATTAGAAGTGTATGGGTTCCTAAGGAACTTGTAAAATCTAATAATATTATTGCTATGTCATCTTGGATTCCTAAGGGAACCAAGGTTTTGGGAGCTAACACTCATGGACTCAAAATGATTTGGGTACCAAAAACCAAGGTTTAATATCTTTGTTTGTAGGGGGAGCATTGCTACAAGGCCAAAGCACAAAGTCAAAACTCATGGTACCTTGATAGTGGATGCTCGAGACACATGACCGGAGACAAGAGTCGATTCATGGTTTTAAAGCCAAAAAGTGGAGGAGTAGTAACATTTGGTGACAACTCCAAAGGCCACATTAAAGGTATTGGCTCCATAGGTAATCACTCTACCATTCTCATTGAAAATGTCTTGTATGTCGATGGTCTTAAACATAATTTATTGAGCATAAGTCAATTGTGTGATAAAGGATTTAATGTTCTTTTTGATAAAAATGGATGTAAAATTGTAGACATTAAATCAAATAGTATTATGCTCATAGGTCATCGCATAGGAAATATATACATGGTGCATTTAGATGACATTCATACATCCCATGCATGTTTAGTTGCTCAAAATGAAAATGATGCATGGTTGTGGCATAGGAAGCTAGGACATGCTAGCATTAGTGTTTTGGAAAAACTAGTCTCTCTAAATCTAGTTAGAGGTTTGCCCAAAATTAAATTTTCAAATGACAAAATTTGTGATGCATGCTCTAAGGGTAAACAACATAAGTCTTCCTTTAAATCCATTAATGATGTTTCTACTAGTAGATGCTTACAATTAATTCACATGGATTTATTTGGGCCAATTAGGACTATGAGCTTGGGTGGTAAATCTTATGCATTTGTGTTAGTTGATGATTTTTCTAGATTTACTTGGGTTCTCTTTTTAAGTACTAAAGATGAGGCTTTGGAAAAATTCATCACATTTTCAAAATTAACCCAAAATGATCTTGAACTTAGAATTTCACACATTAGAAGTGATCATGGAACCGAGTTTCAAAATTTAGGGTTTGAAGAATTTTTGAATGAAAATGGTATTAGCCATAATTTTTCGGCTCCTCGAACTCCTCAACAAAATGAGGTAGTTGAGAGGAAAAATAGAACTTTACAAGAAATGGCTAGAACTATGCTTTGTGAAAATAATTTACCTAAATATTTTTGGGCGGAAGCCACAAACACCGCTTGTTATATTGTAAATCGAGTAATGATTAGGCCAATTTTAAAAAAAACACCTTATGAGATTTTAAAATCTAAAAAGCCTAACATTAGCTATTTTCACCCTTTTGGGTGTAAGTGTTTTGTTTTAAATAATGGAAAAGATAACTTAGGTAAATTTGATGCAAAAAGTGATGAAGCTATTTTTATAGGTTACTCTTTAACCTCTAAAGCCTATCGAGTATTTAACAAAAGAACTTTAGTAGTAGAAGAATCCATTCATGTTGTATTCGATGATAACCTCCTTCCTAGGAAGGATTCTTGTGATGATGATGATGTAGGAATCATAAATGCCTTTGATGGAGGTCAAACTTCAAAGGAGGATGAGATTCAACCAAAAGAAGAAGACACACAAGATCCACCTCTTGAAGCCTTGAAGGACTTGGCTATTGAGGAAAAGGAAGTGAGCTACCCAAGGGAGTTGAACTATGTCAAAGATGGTGAAATCTTGGGTGATCCATCCAAGGGGGTAACCACTCGTTCTTCTCTTAAATTAATGAACCATGTTGCATTTATCTCATGCATAGAGCCTAAAAACATAAAAGAAGCATTGAAAGATGACTTTTGGATCATGGCTATGCAAGAAGAGTTAAATCAATTTGAGAGAAGTAATGTATGGACATTAGTTGATAGGCCTAGTAATCAATCTACAATAGGAACTAAATGGGTCTTTAGGAACAAACTAGATGAGAGTGGTAACATTGTGAGAAATAAAGCTAGACTTGTAGCACAAGGTTACACTCAAGAAGAGGGAATAGATTTTGATGAAACCTATGCACCCGTAGCTAGAATGGAAGCCATTAGGATGTTGCTTGCATATGCATGTTATCATAATTTCAAGCTTTTTCAAATGGATGTTAAAAGCGCATTTTTAAATGGTTTTATAAATGAAGAAGTGTATGTGGAACAACCACCGGGTTTTGAAGATTCAAAATTTCCAAATCATGTTTTCAAACTTACCAAAGCTCTTTATGGTTTAAAACAAGCTCCTAGAGCTTGGTATGAAAGGCTTTCAAACTTTTTAATTGAAAAAGGTTTTGAAAAAGGTAAGGTGGACACTACACTTTTCATAAAAATGTATAAAAATGACATTTTAGTAGTTCAAATTTATGTTGATGATATAATTTTTGGTTCTACTAATGAATGTCATTGTCAAGAGTTTGCTAAGCTAATGCAAGGTGAATTTGAGATGAGCATGATGGGGGAGCTCTCATTCTTTTTGGGACTCCAAATCAAGCAAAAGAAGGATGGCACCTTCATCAACCAAGCAAAATACATAAAGGATATGCTCAAGAAGTTTGGCTTGGAGAATGCAAAGCCTCAAGCCACTCCTATGAGCTCATCTACAAAGCTTGACAAAGATGAAGGAGGTAAGTGTGTTGACTCTAAACTTTATCGTTCTATGATTGGATCTTTGCTTTACCTTACCGCAAGTAGACCGGATATCTTGTTTAGTGTTTGCTTGTGTGCTAGGTTTCAAGCTAGTCCTAGAGAGTCTCACCTTATAGCCGTTAAAAGAATCTTTAGATACCTTAGAGACACTCCTTGTTTAGGCCTTTGGTATCCTAGAGACTCTACCTTCAACCTACATGCTTATTCGGATGCGGATTATGGGGGTTGCAAAATTGATAGGAAAAGTACTTCGGGAACTTGCCAATTCTTAGGTAGTATGCTCATATCTTGGTTCTCTAAGAAACAAAATAGTGTAGCCTTATCTACCACCGAAGCCGAGTACATATCCTTAGGGAGTTGTTGTGCTCAAGTCCTTTGGATGAAACAACAACTCTTAGATTATGGAATTAGAGTTGGAACCATACCCCTAAAATATGACAACACTAGTGCAATATGCTTAACTAAAAATCCCATCCAACACTCTAGAACCAAACATATAGAAATAAGGCATCATTTCATTAGAGATCATGTCCTTAAGGAAGATGTGGTTATAGAGTATGTAGACACCTTGAATCAATTAGCGGACATTTTTACAAAACCTTTAGACAAAGAGCGTTTTTGGTCCCTTAGGAGAGAGTTAGGTCTAGCTAGCCTATCTTGACCTTTTAGGACCTCTTTTGTGCTTAAATATGCTTGATTTTGTGAAATGTCATGTTGATGTGTTTAAACTCCTAATTTCATCCATGCTTATAGTTAGGGGGAGTATGTTTATGCCTACATATGTTTTGCCTGCTCATTCATGACATTTATGCATGTTAGGCCTCTTATAAGATCATTTTTCTGCATTTTTAGAGCCTCATCTGCACTTCCAGGCCCAGGTGTATCGAAACAGGTGAACCTGTTTCGATACGGATACCTTAAATCAAGTTCTGAGAAGAGGGCGTTTCGAAACGCCTAATAGCGTTCCGAAACGTTTTTGATTCTGCCAAGGGGGTGTATCGGAACGCGTTCCGATACGGGTCAAAGGGAGTTTCGATACGGTCAACAGCGTATCGAAACGTTCTGTTTATGGTTTTAAAATGGTCAAAACCCTAGCCGCCCATTCCGAAACGGTTTTGACCGTTCCGAAACGGCATCGCGGATTGCTATATCTAGGGCTTTTAATGATACAAATTTACTTTTTTATCAAACTCTAAAACCCTAAACCGCCTCCCTCTCTATAAATACCCTCTCAAACTCCTTGATTTTCACCAAATTGTGAGGGGTTTTAATCTTCAACTCAAGTCTAAGCAAGTTTCATCAATCTTGTACAAGGATTTCTTCAAAATCATCCAAAATCCCAAACTAAGGTATTTTTTCAATTTTTCTCTTTTCTTTCAATTCATGTTCGAATCTTAGGTTAGAAAATCTTATTTTTGTATAAATTATACGTTTTTGTTGTGGGTTTTCAAAATCTTGTGAAAATTTTTTCAAATCCCAAAATTTTTGATTCGAATATAAAATTTTTCAATCGTTTTTTTTACTGTTTTATTTTAATTTTGTTTTCAAAAACCTAAGTGGGATTTCTTATTGGATTGATTTTAATTATCAATGCATACACTCAATTTTAAAACACTTGCTTAATGTTTTTAGATGGCGGATCAATCGAACAAAAAGCGCAAGGCCGTTCAATCCGGTGAATCGAGCATTCGTCCGAATCTCACTCTGCTTTTTCAGAAATCCTTCAAAACTTCGGAAGCACGTGCTCGCTTTGCTTATGTCAAGGATTTCGCGGTTCGTAAGGAACGTATTATCGATCTTGAATTCCTCAATTCCGAGCGATTCCTTTTTCGTTATCTTCCTCGTTTGGATGAGTGGAATCTCATGGATTTCTTGAGCCTTCCGGATGTTTGCTACAAAAATATGGTACTCATCTTTTACTCTAATGCTCACTTTCTTTATGATGAGTCCAAAACCGAGATCATAGGGATTGAGTCATCCTTGCTAGGCAAAAAGGTTGTTATAAATGTTAAACTTTTAGAGTCTGCTCTTAAACTTAAAAATGAGGGTCTTGAGGATGAACGCCACTTTGGCACTTTCACCTGGAAAGCTCTTAACCTTGATGTGCATGATCGTGTTCTTCACTTAATGGTCTCTTGGTTTATTCGCCCTTCCGGCGGTAAATATTCCCATATCCGTCAACGAGATTATTTTTGGTTAGAGTGTTTCCGTAGGGGTGAACGCCCAAATGTCCCTAAGATCATCTTTGCCGAGATTGTCAATAATATCAAGCTTATTGACACAAATGAGTTGACATCCTTCACTTATGGCATTGTCTTGAGCGCCCTATTTCACCATCTCGGTATTGATTGTACCTACGACTCTCCGGAACCTCGCAAGACCAAGATAGGTGAATCATCCCTTCGCAAGTCCGGGTTCCATTATGTGAATGGTATTTGGGAAAGAGTTGATAGAGAAGCGGATCCTCCTCTTGTTGCTCCTCCACCGCAAGTTCAAGCCGCGAACAATGATGCCCTCACGGCTTTCCTTACCGAGCGTTTCAATGCCTTGGACTCTCGGTTCGATGCTTTGGACACTCGCATTACTTCGGGCTTTGAAACAATGGGCAATCGTTTGTCGAATGTCGAGGATCGTCTTAGTTCTCTTGAAACCTCTCATTCCAACTTGGATCTCTCCTTCTCCACTCTCTATGGGCAATGGACGAAGTTTCAACGTTCTCAAGCCAAGGACGATGACGATGAGGATGACGAGGATGATGATGACGAGGCTTAGGATCTTCATATCATATCATATTATTTATGCTTTTTAGGATTTAGATTGCATCTTATGTTTTATCATGTTTTAGGACCTATGCTTATGGTTATTTTATTTTGGGATTTTGTTGTTCGAATTATATTGAACTTAATGTTTTGAATTATGTTTTGGATATTTTGATTATGAATTTATGGTTGCTTATTCTTGCTTATTGGTACTAATCTTTTATCTTCTCTATGAGCTTATGTTATTCCTTTTGATCTAACAAAAATGGGGAGAAGAAATTTAAGAGCCACAACACTAAAATTCGTTTTTAATTTTTAAAAGGTTTAAACTTCAAATCAAAATTACTTTAAAAACCTATCTTAAATTAAGGGGGAGTTAGAATATTTTCAAAACTTTCAAAATTCTCAAAAATTCTAACTTTGGTTTTGTTATATCAAAAAGGGGGAGATTGTGAAACAAATATTTTAATTTTGATATAACTAAAAACCTAAGGACTAAATTAAAAGTCAAAACGAATTTTAAGTCCTAAAAATATCCCCATATAACTTTTATATTATGCCTAAGTTAAAAACATACTTTTCCAATTATTTTTCTAAGTGTTTCAAGTCAAAACAGTGGTTTTCACGTACCCGTTCCGAAACGGCCTCAAGGCGTTTCGAAACAGTTTCACCACTGTCGACCACCGTTCCGATACGAGTATCCAAACACTTGGAAGCGTTTCGAAACGGTTCGCCTCGTTTCGAAACTGTTCTTCATGTTGGATTTAAAAAGGGGTTAAATTATTTCAAATATTTCAGATTTTTAAATATATAAGGGGTGTTTCGAAACGGCATATGCCCGTTCCGAAACGACCCTTTGACAGTAGCCATACCGTTTCGAAACGGATCAATACCGTTCCGAAACAGGGGCTAGGTTTCAGTTTGAAAAATATGACCGTTGTATGTCTTAAGTGATTTTATCAAAACCGTTAAGGTGTTTCGAAACGGTCTAGTACCGTTCCGAAACGACCCTTTTACAGTGGCAAAACCGTTCCGAAACGGCCCTAAGGCGTTTCGAAACGGGCTCTTAAATGCACCCCAACGGCTCTTTCTATTTTAGTCCGTTCCGAAACAGGTTTCCCGTGTTCCGAAACGGGTTGGTGCAGACAGCATTAATGGTGGCAAGAGAGGGTTCCAACGGCTCCATTTATGTTCCCAACCACCCAAACGGCTAGAAATCAATGAGAAGGTATAAAAGAGACATCCAAAAGCATCAACAACAACTATTGAACTTCAAGCAAACATCCAAACATCAAATTCAAGCATTAGAGCAAAAATCCCAAATTTGTGTAAAATCCCAATTTGTGTTCTTCATTCATATTTTGTAAAATTGGGTTGAGTGCTTGTATTGGGGCTATCATTTGTATTGAGAGATACCTAATTAGCCTACAAATTCCTTTGTTCTCTTGTGTGAGGGTTGGGTTGATTTTTGGGTAGAAAAATTAACCGATATTGTAAAGGGTTGCCTCCTTGTCCTAGAAAAGGGGAAGATCAATTTAGTGAAATTGTTGCAAATCCTTAGTGAGACTAAGGTAGTGGATGTAGAGTTCATTTGGAACTTGAACCACTCTAAATTCCTTGTCCTTCAATTTTAATTGGCCAATTTCCACTACAATCCTTCAAATTTCCAATTCACCCCCCCTCTTGGTAAATATCGTTCTTTCGATCCACTCAACAGAGCCAAACAAAATGTTTCAGTAAAAAAGAAGATAATCTTCATCTTAAAATATTTAAATTCGAGCAGCTTTATTTGCAAAGTGCTTTTAATAAAGGGTTAAACAAATGTCTCAAAAAGTTCTCGTAAAAAAAGGTAATCTTTATCTTAAGAGATCCGAATTCGAACAACTTTATCTGTAAATTACTTTTAATAAAAGGTTAAACAAATGTAATATTAAACAATTATTACATATTATCACGTCAAGGGCTCGAATTCTGTTGATTTAGAAAAACAATTTTATTTAAAATAAAAAACCTACTCACTAATAGTTGTAAGAATTCTTTATGAAATATCCAAATTTTTAATTTTAAAGTTCAAACCTAAATCTAAATGAGTTAGCATATTTAATTGATTGACCAAACTGTTCATCTTTATTTCTTCATTTTTCTTATGTCATGGTTTTATGGGTTCTAAATTTATATGAACAACATCTTCTCCTCTTTTTTTAAACTATCGCATTCTCTTCCACTCTAAATAAAATTAAAATTTGTTAAAAAAATCAAATCTAAATAATGCAGAAGAAAAGTTTAAAACTTATTCATAGAATTATTTACCATTCACAATTATTTATAATTTTTTGTTGGGATTTCTTTTTTTTTTTCTATAAACAATGTTTCAATTATTATAATGCAAATTTGGCTGTAACCATGTGAAGATGGGATGGGCAATTGAATTTCTTTCAATAATTAAAACAAATGAAATCACACACAATTACAGCTAACTCTTAAGTCTTATCTTATGACATTAAATGTTTGATTGGGTCATCTCATCTTTGATGTAGACTTTCTTCTATCCTCACCTCAAGCTTTTCTTTATTGGAACAACCCAAAACCATGATTATATTTTAATCGAGTTAAAGTATCAATATTTTATCAATCAAATTCTTCTTTTAATCTAGTCGTTAATAATCTTAATGCAATTTGAATCTATTATAAAAACAAATTTAAATACACGAATCAAGTCGCAAATATGTCTATACTTACCATACAAATAGTTTGAATTTAGCATGTTAAAAGAAACAGACAACGTCAATGAAATTTATGAGGATTAGTTTTCTCTTTTAACATGTTAGATCCAAATGGTTTATGTCGTTAAATATGTTCCATGTCAAATTTGACTTGAGTTTTAACTCTCAAATAATGGTTGGACTAACAAAAGGACCTAATTGACATAATGTTGATATTTTGATAATTCGGTTAGAGCGTTTCGAAGTTTGAAGACTACAAATTTAGATTCTTTTTTAGCATTCATTAAATCTGCATTCAAAAAACTACAATTAGGCAACATTAAGGTGAAGTTAAAACAGTTATTGGAAATAAATCTAGTGGAGCTAATGTATTAATGAACTAGATACAAAAATTAACAAGTCGGGTAAAATCGGATATCAGGTCGATTCAGTCGGGTAATATCAGTTATTTGCTAGGTCAGTCTCGGGTTCGGGTTCGTTTCAGTCGAGTGCATGTCGAGTTTCGGGTCTACAGTAACATGTTTAATTCGGGTTCGGGTCGTTCTCGGTCGGATGCACGTCGAGTTCGATTACTACAGTAACATGTCCAACTCGAGTTCGGGTCAACAACAGTCGGTTACAAATCGATTTCGGGTCATCATATTCTCGGGTCAAACCAGGTTTTGACTTGAACATATTTTAGTCAAATTTTTAAGTTGAGTCAATTTTTTACATCCCTATACAATCTAAGTCTTGAATAATTCTCAGTGACTAAGAAGAGTTTGATATTCGTAAGAGAGTAATTAAAGTGACTTAGGTGTTTGTATCAAGAGTATCATCTAAGGCCGAATGATTATCTAGTCCGTTGACATATGCAAGGCGAATAAATCTTGTTTAGCATGGAGAAAGAATAATATTGAGTACAATGCAAAGAAATTTTAAATGTTAGGTTTTTTTTATTATTATAATTCTGTTTATATCTAATAATCCACACATGGTAAACATAGAGGTAAGGAGAAAAGAAGCCTACACAGAACAAGACCGACGATATCATCTTTTATGCTACGGTAACGTGCTAGGCAGATTCAATCGGAATAATAGCACGATGGCCGTGCACCCTTATTCTTCTTGTATATATTCCTCATTGAGCAAGCACTAGCCATGAAATTTCCACATGATTATACATATTAAGAAACTACTTTATACACAAGCGTGTATAAATTTTAAAAGTATTTCAATTTTAGCGTTTTGGGATTTTTGTTAGAATTTAGGGTTTATAGTTAGAATTTTAAGTTTTGGGCTTAGGGTGTTAGGTTAGATATTTAGGTTTTAGATTTTAGACATAGTACTAAAAAATTCATCTAACGTTTGATTGAATTGTCACTTTGACCCTTAGCAATTTAGCTCTCAACGTTTCATTTTGGGTCAAAATGACCCCTCTACGGATGAAAACTGTTAGTCAACTGACGAAAAACAACTTGAAATGACTTGGCAAAATGACACGTCAAAAGATTTTTTTTTATATTTTATACACTTCTATAAATTTATTTTTTGATTAATGTGTCATTCTGTAAAATCAATATATTTACCTATATGGCACTACTACCATGACGAGCATTGTCATGTAAGTTTTTTATATCATTTCAAGCCATTTATTGTTGATTGACTAACAATTTTCATCTGCAGAGGGGTCATTTTCACCCAAAATAAAATGTTGATGGTTAAATTGCTTCAAAAAAAAGGTCAAAATGACAATTCAGTCAAACATTAAGAACATTTTTTGATATTATGCCTATATTTTATAATTTTTTTTTGAATATGAAGTGTTGTGTATCAAAATATAACCCTAAAAGTTATACATGTATGAGGTTAACGTTAACAACTACATATATCTTGTTTAAAGCATATATAACAAAGAGAGCATATGATAGTCAAAAGTGAGATAATTGCTGATAGAGAATACTATTAACGTACACCGGAAAGGCAAAGGAATGTCCACTGATTTCAGTTTCATCGGAACGATTAAATGTTAATTCTGTTGTTGGTAAACACATGGATTTGAATCACATTTTTTTCTAATTTATGTTAATACTTATATAAATCAATATAAGGGCTCATTTAAATACAAAAGCTTATTTGGGCCAAACAAAAAAATTATACGGACTTATTTAATATTAATAAATAGTTCAAGGCTGTTTTAGTAGTTTACATTGGATTATGAAGCAAGGGTAGTACTAGGGCAGCTATCAACAGTGCAAGCCAAGATGTCCCTATAATCCCTGGATATTGTGAAAGAATCATAAACTTTTCCATCACTGCTCTTCTTGTATTCGAATAAGAGGTCCGAATGGTCGAATGCCGTGAGTTTTACGAATCCATAGTCGTAGTCTTTGAAGAAACTCCATTTGGTGTTTAGGGTAGTGAATTCTGCAAGGCCTGCTCCGCCGCCGCCGGCAACCACGTGTATCGTCCCGTTCATGGGGCCTGTGTAGTGTTGTTTCTCCTTGTTGGTGCATATATTCTGCAGCAGCGATTATCGGTTGAACAGTGAGCAATCAATGAGTAGAATTCCAAACTAGATCACTACTTTTATTCGATTGCATGCTGAAAGTTGTACATATATGTGTAGGTATATGTATTCCCTAAGCTACTAATTCAGAACACTTAAGTAGAACATTAACGAAGATGATCGCATTTGGTGCTGTAAAAGACGAGCGGTATGCAGATTACATTGCCGGGCACATACATTCACAAAAATGGACTTGACATGAATCTATCGGTGAAGGTAAAGGGAACAACACTTAAAGTTGTCCATGACTCGAAGTTTCAAGTCAATTAACAGCTGAAGAAATGCATGCTTAACGGTTTCAGCACTGTGAGAGGTCGACATACCTGGTAAATCGGACATGTTCGTTCATAGTGGTGTGCATGACCGTAGATGGCAATGTCAACTTTGTACTTCTGCCAAAGTTTTTGAAGGCTCTCTCTACCCATCGGTTCCCCGAAAGATCCCGTATCAGCGTAAAAGGTAGCAGAGGAATAACCCAACACTCGATGTGCAAGGAAAACCAGCCATGGTTGCTTTTGTCTATCAACAGACGCAAGGCAGTGCTCAATGAATTTGTATTGTTCGGTCCCTTCCCTCCAGTCATGTTCCGTGTCAGCTACGCAGAACCGGAACATGCCGTAGTCGGTGGAGTACCTGATAGAATCAACAACTTTTAGATCAATCCTCCGGTATGTCTTCAAACATAATACACAAACTGTATTATTAAGACCTTCTCTTTCGATTCTCAACGGAGCATAAATGACAGATGTATCTCAAAGAAACTGTTTAGAGATGGAATTAAGGAAGAGGGAAACTAAACATATATGATATTGTAAGAAAATTCTTGTACCAGAACTTAGCCCTGTTTTCAGCCGGAACATAAAACATAGTCTCCGCCAAAACGCCACATTCTCCACCAGAATCCTTGTTTCCATAGAAGGATCCAGATCCCGGCCAATCACGCTCGTGGTTACCACTGAGAGGAAAAACCAACAATTTCCGTTTAAGATGAAGCCAAGAACATATCAATATATCAATATATACATATGGTCAAAACAAGTAGACCAGGTTTGTAATGGCAGACCTTGCAATCATGAAAGGAACAGTTGATGCAATCGGCTCGACTTGTGCTGTGAACTGGTCCCATTGTGAAAGGTATCCGTTCGCATAACATATGTCTCCGATTAGGAAGATTAAATCGATGTTGTTCAAGTCTCTAATAAGCTGCTTTGTAGTGTTAAGAGAACCATGCTGGAAATCATTGTACTCATTGGAACCATCAACTTCATCCTGCAGTATATGACGGTAACCGTTTACCGGAGACACTCGAATAAAAAATTATGCACTTTTAGCAGCATAAGTGATGGATTGTAAAATTCAAGTCATCGATTGATACAACAACAAAAAACAGCTTTCTTTACATTCACTTAAAGTTTCCAAGAAAAGTTCAAACCTTTCCCATGTCTCCGAAAATGACAACCTGTTGTAACGAATTTTGACCAGGATAAGGAGATGCTCTAAACTTGTATTCTTGACTCCAAACATATGTTCCATTGGATAAAATATGTCCAAGCTTATAGGTGTACCTGCAAGTTCGATTAGCGAAATTTATCAGCATGTAGAACGCAAGTTGATCCTTTGTTTACTCTTTAAGCTGTATACATTAAACTACAAGTAAGTGTTACATACAGTGTGTTGGGCCACAATTCCTTCAGAAAACTGGTGTGTATGAATCCGGGATCTCGCCAGCCTACTGTTCTTGCTGGCTCACCTGAGCACATTAATATGATAACACCAATCATATGCCTTTTCGACTTGAGGAACACTAAAGCAAAGTTTTTCGGGTTTACAACGAATAAGGAAACATATAAACACGAAATTATGTTAGCTTATCATGCAAGAATTTCATGAAGAAGCCTTATCGACTAAAAGATCCACATAAGAAACAGATAACAAATCATGTCTTGCAAAGCGAACTTCGGGTAAGTGGGTTACATACCACACATGCTGTTCCTATCAAAAGTAAGTGTTCCAGCTGGTGAACGCATCGGCGGTCCTCCTTTTGGACCCCATTCAACAAAAGGTACAGCTTCACCGATCCCATATCCACTGGTCCACGTAACAGTCATCTGTGAATCAACTTTCATTTGTGTTAGTGTTGGCTCAAAAACAAAATAGTAATATGCCAGATATCAGACAAATTGTTCACAGTACTATGGAAAGAACTAAGAGTGCAATGCAATACACTGATAAACTTTTATGTCGGTATCCGAACACATACAAACTGGGCTGAAAATCAAGAGAAATCGGACTTACTTCATTCCATACTTTTCCTTGAGCTAATCGCGGGTAAACCGGTGCTTTTGGATTTGAGAAAGCAACTTTATTCGACACCGCCACCACCTTTGGCTATTATATAATCAAGAAAAAGGGAAATATGTAAGTAAAACAGTTGATAGGATGATCAAGATTGAAATATATTAAGCAGCCCTAGTTTTCATATAGGATGATAATTACAATTTACAAGCATACATTTAACAAACCGCCGGAAAACAACGCGAAAGAGAAATCAGATCTCTGGTTAATCAACTGAAGCTTCAATGTCCCTTTTCCGGTTTCTTTATACTTAGGAGAACTGTAGTTTGCATACTGATACTGCAAGGGGGAATTACAAGTTTTAACATCACATCTCCCAACTTAAACAAGGAGCAGGCATTTCATCAAAGTCGAAAACAAAACAATCAGTCGACGAACCTTAATAGGTGCTGAACACAACAATGGAGGGGTCACCCATGGATTATCAGCTGGAGCAGGACAGGAAGAAGCACTGGAAATTCAGAAACAGATTAGTTTTTGAGATCGAACGACACATATAGTCCCACGGAAAACACGATTCGGATCATATGTTATACCTGAAATTGGAAGGAGAAAACACTCCAATCCAATCATCAACTGATGGATGAGGAGAACTGAACTCCACTATCACCCAATCAACATTTTGACCCTGCAACACCCATGAATGTTACACAAAACAGATTTGCAACAAACAGTATCCTTAATGTCCATTTGGTGTTTGTTCTTTTTTCTCTTAAATGGATGAAATGTTGTCACTAAATCAACTACAAAAGCTCTACCTTCAACCCAAGAACTGTAGGAGAAACTTTTATGTAAGCTTGATGATTGAGAGCAAAAGTTGCCTTTTGAACAGCAATAGTTGAAAGAGGCTGATCTCCATGTGAAGCAACCTCTTCAAGTGTTGCAACAATTATTACAATGGAGAATAAAATCAAACCCAATTCCCTCATTCTACCAAATATCTGAAACAAATCACCAAAGCCAAAGATCTTGCTTTTGAATTAGAACCGTGATGAATCAGATCCCTTAAAAGGCACACATAAAGCAGATTAAAAAAACCAAATAAAATAAACAAGTAATAGTCTACTTTCCAGTTGCCGTTATATCTAAAACAAGATAAATGCATCCCTTTATATAGAAGTTTCAATGGGGTACCTTAGAAAACACGACAGAGAAAAAAAAATGGAACTTTTTTTTCGGTGCTTGCTGTTTGTGATCGATCAAGAGGAGGAAGCAAGTGGAAGGGAAAAACAATAGAAAAGGGTAACTTATTTTTTCTTTTTTAAGACACGGAACATCGAATCTGTGACGGGAAGATTCGAAACGTTAAAGATTAAAGCTTTCCCGTTTTCAGCGTTGAACTTGGATATGGCGGGAAGTTGCAGCAGGGCACGTGGTACGAGGATAATGGGCTCTAAAGATTCTGTTTTTATTGTGACTGTTAAAACATGGGCTTTTTCGGAGCAGTTTATGCTAACTTGGAATGTGGATCTTCCAAGGCAACTACATAAGAGGCGGAAGGGCAAGAGATGCGAGTTCAAACAACTGTTGGCGGATGGAAGATTAGCTTCATCACTGGACTAGATGGGTCGAGTTGTCGATCTGGAATATGTTCGATTCATATTTTGAATCGAACTGTTTCTAGATTTAGATTAATTAGGAATTTCAAGTGCGAATCCAAAGCTTGGATATAATATCTACTCTGGTTATCACAGGTCGATATAAAACCTCAATATTACATCATTCTTCCAAGCGCAAAGAACTAGATTAAGTCAACACAAGATTAGCCCACATATAGGCGTTGTGATTGCGTAGATTGAGAAAACTGGATTTTGAGGATCAATCATATAATGAGCTTATACGATATTTGATCTAAATTAGTCGGCTGATGAGGTCAAATACATGAAAGCCGTCACCCAAAATTTGATATAATGGCAAATAGTTAGATTTATGGAAAGAATATTCATAAATATCGGGGAAAAAAAGGAACCTTAAATTACAAGAGAGATATAAGGTAAAACAGCATATGATCTTAGACAAGCTTTCCAGCAACACCTCACAAAAAGATCACCTTCTTCAGTCTAGAAGCAAAATCCCCAACAGCATATATACTGCAATGCAGAAAATGAAATAATTGTTACTTTGTAATATGAACGGCTTGTAATAATAGACTCACTTAGGTCCAGTGCCTACTTGGCTACCGTGGAAGAGTATAATATTCAGACACCGGTGTCTGATGGTGACAAGGGTCTGATTCAAGAGTCAAGTCTGATCATATCCTCTCTCAAACTCGAGATTTTGCTTAAAGGACATCGAGTTCATTGTCACTAGACCTAAGTGAAAGCAAATAAAGGTATCTTTGAAGAAAGTGAAGAAAAAGTATTGGAAAACACTATTCTACTGCAAAAGGGTGAGTTTGGGGTGCGATCTAGGGTGTGGCTAAAAAACGGCAAGTTTTGAAATTTGTCCAAGAACTTCAAATGTTAGACTTTTAGATAACATTTTAGGTTGTTTTTTTCGTGATTTTTGACAAGTTTCGATACTTACAAAACAAGTTACGATACTTTGTCCAAGAACTTAAAATGTTATTAAAAAAACAAGTATCGAAAGTTGTCAAAAATTATGACAACACAACCTAAAATGTTATTAAAAAGTCTAACATTTTAAGTTCTTGGACAAGTTTTAAAACTTGTCGTTTTTTAGCCGCACTTTAAACTCGTCCACTGCAAAAAGTCCAACATAAGGAAGACTTTTGGGGTAAAAAAAGTTGATGAAAATAAAGTAATAAGATATGGCCGTGTCATTTCCATACCTCCAATAATAGTCTTGGTTTGAATTTTGGATGTACCACTCCAGGTATACCCTAATCATATCCAAAACACATTAAAGAGATAAATACAATGAACTGAGACACCGAGTGTATGTATGTGCAATAGTGAAAGTTGAATTTGTAGTTACTCTTGAACTATTACCATGGCCAAAGCAATTTGTGGTCGTATTCACACCATCTCGACAAATCCAAGAAAATGACCCATCCAGACCAGCAAATCCACACAAACCTCCGCTGGTTTCACAGTCCTTACATGCAGGAGAATAGTAAGAATCATTATACTGCAAAGATACACTGAATTTCCACTTCATGGGATCCCCTTCATCTCCGAACTCGTATATCGATGTGTATGATGAGCACTGGAGTTTCGGAAGACCCAAAGAATAGTCTGAGCCTATGTCAATGAATCATAAACACAACAGGTGGATGCGGTTGCATTTTGTGGCAACCCTATTCCTTTGCAAGAATACAAACCGCTACAAACACGAGAACCGGATCCGGTGACGCACAAATCCTCACTTGGATCAAACACGGGAGATGTTGTGGGGCAACTGAGCAGGACAAAGATATTATCGGGCTCGTTTGATCCAAGCTAAAGCTTCCGGAATTCTGCATTGAAGAGCAAGTTGACATGAGAGGGTCTGCAACAACAATAGTGCTGGTCGGGTAGTCGATGGAAGATACAGTGTAAATGCGGGTGCCGGTTGAGAATTGTAGAGTACCAGCATTACACTTTATGCATCTAGCAAAGTATGGGTGGCCACATCCAATTCCAAATCCAGTGCCAAAGGGAAGCATAACCGGGACTGTAGCACAAGTGTTGTTACATGTAGCACGGGTCGGGATGGTGCGGCTGGCAGCAGAAACTTTATCTAGTCGAGGAAGGAAGAAGAGAACGCCGAGGAAGAGAGAAGCAGCTGGTAGAGGTTACATGGATAAAATGTTTTACACGAAGAGAGAATTACAGGTGCCACTAATGAGCTAACAGTTAAAATAATATGAGAAAGAGAAAATGGCATTCATTTCGGTGGAAGTAATCAAATTTCAACATTATTCCCCTATTCCTTCCCAAAAAGAAGAGCATGTCTTTGTTCAAACTAGCTATAAAGCACCATGGATTTTCATTACTATTTTGTATAAAAAGAAGGGGGTAAATAAGGACTTTAAAGTTTATTCATGTGAAAACAAATTTTACTTTTTCATTGCATTTTACAATATGTAAAAAAAGAAAATGTAGATTGCTCTTTCAAACTGATTACACCTAGTCAGGGATTCCAAATTCTCTGTCAGTATAGAGCAAAGAATCAGTCTGTCATATCCTAAACGATGGAAATGTAATTCACTTATTCATCTAATGACTAATGGTATAGAATAAATGTATAAAAGACCGCGAAATGTTTCCTCTAAAATAAGGCTTACAGTTTCCAGACATCTCCATATTTCAAGTGAGCTTCGAGTTTCCGGGACATCTACATATTTCAAGTGAACAAGATAGCACAAAGCTCATGGTATCGTCGTATCGATGCCTCGAGACGAGTAGAATTCAGTCAGATTTGATGTTCCTCTTGGTTTCAGAAGTACTGCCGATATTTATGCATTCAAACCAGCCCAGTTCTTGAAAGCAATAAGTGCCTCCATTTTCCTGAAGCTCCTTCTCCTCAACTTTGACACTTTAAGCTTCTTATGCTTCTCCATGAATGCTTGCTTGTACCTCCACTTATCCACGAAAATTTTCATCTCTTGAGACTTCTCCACGACTTGCATCACCGCATCGAAGAAACCTCCTTTAACGAGAGCATATAAGAACGCATCAACCAAGTTGTGATCGAACTTGATGCCTTTCCCTTTGTCACCCGAAATTTTCCATTTAATCTCGTTCCATAGCATCAAAACACTGAAATATTTCTCCGCAGTCACATAACCATTAATTAGGGACAAATATGTTTGATCATTTGGCTCAAACTGCAGGAAAGTCATCCTTCTGAAAGTCCTCCTAGCATCTTCCAACCGTCCAGCTTTACAGAAAGCATGAATGATTGAGTTCCAGTCATGAGTTTTTATTTCAATGCGAGGGTCTTCAACAACTTCATCTAAAAAAGCGGCCATCAACTCGGGTCTTTGATTCTCCATCAGACCCGTCATTATAGTAAGATAACTCCCTTTCAAGTCATGTATTCTTGCATCTCTCATATCCCTAAACAATGTAAAAGCAGATGGAAAATCCTGACTCGTCATCGATGCTTCTATTAGCATGTCATACATTCCTGCATCCAACTGAAGCCCTGAAGTACTAATATCCATAACTAATTGAGTAGCTTCGGCAGTTCTAAGCTCCTTGCTATATGCCTTTAAGATAGGCACATACACTCCAAGCCCCACAGAACCACCCATAGCATTCATTTCATCGAGAATGCTATGTGCCTTATCTGATAAACCAAGGTTAATACAAGCACTAATGATGCCATATCCAATAGACTTGTCAAACTCAAGCCCAGGAGGCTCCAACTTTTGAGCTTCAATGATCAAACTAGCTAAACTCTTCATAACTCCATTCTGAATATACCCTTTAACAACTTGACAATAAATTTCATCATTGAAATTCAAATATTTCTCATTACCTTCCCTCAAACTATGCAGAATCGTAGCTGAAACTAAGTCTATTTTGCCCGACTGAACATACCCACCAATCAAGCTATTGTAAAGCACTTGTTTATTTGAAAAACCAAACTGAACCATCAAATTTTCCAGCTCGTCTATCTTCTTTTCAAGCCCTTTCAATGCAAACAAATAAGAAAGGAAACCAAAACTAGATTCATCCGGCCGAACACCTAAGACAGACATAGTTGCCACTACTTTTTCAGCATCCAAAACTGATTCAAGTTCATAGCAGCAACACTCTAGAGCAGCATTACAAGCAGCCAAATCAGGTTTCAAATAATTTAACTTTTCATCAACGGCAATCCTACAACATTCCTCAAAAACTCTAAAAAACGCAACAAGGCTACCACTTTTCCTACTAATATCAACAAGAGTATTAGCCCACAAGCCAAAAGGGACAAAATACCTGTTCTTGAACATGCATTTTACAAGAGCAAAAGCAGGGGCGGCGGTGTTGGCAGAATTCATGGAACTCAAAAGGGAAGTCACAGTTTCGAAAGACAGCAACTTTGGGTCCTTTTCGATCACAAAAACCACAGAGGCAAATGCCCTTTTCAGATTCTGGGTGTCTTTCAATGAAGATAAGTGGGAAATAAGGGAGTTCGTGAGGGGCTTATTGGGAAAACTGCAACAAGTGGCGAGGGCCTTAAATGATTTCCAAGCTTCATCTGTGTTTTGGGTGACAAGGGATTTCTCAAGGGTGGTTTCTAGAGTGTTTCTTTGGTCTTCAGTTAGGGTGTTGGTTTGAGAATTTTCAGAGTCATGGGGTTGTTTTGCTTGCTCGTTTGGTTTTAAGGCAAAAATTGAAGGTTGAAGGAAAGAATAAAGGGTGGGGATTTCAGTTGTGGAAGATGAAGAGAAAGTTCTGTAAGGGATTGAAGACACTGCTTTTCTCCACATCTCATCGTACAAACCGCAAAGACTGCACCTTTCCCGTTCTAATGTTTGATGATACATGAATTGCGAACTGGTCTGTAATGGCTCTGTTTTTTGTATATTGTAAATATGTAAGCTTTTATATCAATTCATATTATCCAAGCTGGAATAGCTCAGTTGGTTAGAGCGTGTGGCTGTTAACCACAAGGTCGGAGGTTCAAGCCCTCCTTCTAGCGTTAAGTTTACACTTTTTTTCATGCTACATACTTTTTTTTAATCTAATTTCCCCTAGCTGGTAGCAGGCAGCTGGCAAATAGGCAATGGCTCTTGAGAGATCTAACAGAAATGCTTGGAAGCATACTATTCAAGGTTTTGCCCTCCAAAATAATGCAGAATATCTCGGGAGCATGTTCTTGCCCTTATGGGTCACTTAGTCAAAGAAAGCTAAGCTTCTGTACATTTGATCACATTGAAATGGGTGATAGTTGAATATATCATGTTGTTCAGTAGTGTACAAAACTATTACAAAGATCATTGTGCACAGATTGACTGGTCTAATGGGTTTTTTGATTACTCCTAATTAATCTGCGTTTATTAAAGGAAGGAATATTGTGGATAACACCCTCTTGGCCCAGGAGTTGGTTAAAGGGTATGGTCGTAGGAGTATTTCCCCTAGATGTACCATGAAAATCGATCTTCAAAAAGCATTTGACTCCCTTAGTTGGAAGTTTATTTTAAATATGCTTGAGGCTATTGACTTGCCAGAACAGTTTCGAGAATGGATAAGAGTTTGCTTTGCTGGGAGTAGATTTTCCATCTCACTTAATGGTAGTCTCGTTGGATTATTTAAGTTCTTGTTATGGCCGACTTTATGGATGAAAAACGATCTCTACATTTGGAGAGTCAATCACGGATGGATAAGTATTATGAGAATTTTCCAAGGATTAGTACATTCTTTTTCCTTTTCTGTTTCCGTTAACCGCTATTAGCTGAACTATAGAAATGGAAAGTTAGTTGACAATGCAATACAGTACTTTGTGCAGTCTTTGAAAAGCTTATCTAGTACTTGGGACTATGCAATACAACATGTTCTGTATATTGATTTCTATTTCGATGCATCTGCCGACAGTGTGAAATAGAAAGTGTGCCATTGATTGTTCGTTGCCAAGTTGAATGCTGGTGAGAAGAGGGAGAAGAAAACTCCAGTGAGAAAAGTTAAGGTCAGTCCAATGAAAGTGCTCTTTCGAACACCTGCAAAAGAGAAAAGAGTTAAATCACATGAAATTGCTCTTTTGCAGGTTGGGAAGTTTTAGCCATTTTCACTTGGTCAGCTGAAACTGACTATTATTGTTAATTGTGTATATGTTATCATATACAGGCTTCCAGCAATAGCTCAGTTGATTAGAGAGTGTGGCTGTTAACCACAAGTAGGTTTTGTTCACTTTTAACTTTTTTCTTCTCGGGCTGTTTTGAGTGCTATAGGAGTTGGTGAAAATCCAGCAGCCATTATTGGTGCAACATTTCAGGTAAGGTTGGCGTGCAACATCAATATGGAGCAACCAGAGCTGCTTTGACACAGCATTTTCCCCTCCAAAACAATGCAGCAGATATACATGCCGAGGTTCCCTCAAAAGTGATTCGAGAATGTTTGGCCGACCACAATGGCAAGAGCCATCGTGTAAAGGGTAGTTTTGAGTGCAGAGTATGTATCAGTTTCAAATATGTTTTCAGGAAGGAACATAAGAGACAATGACAACTATGTCTCCAATAATATTCCATATGTATGGCAAGTTCGGTTTACATAGCGACTAACATCTTCAAAACAACATTATTACAGCTTATTCGGGTTCGAAAGAAACTTTTCACATCTTAAAATAAATACACTTAATTAATCATGTGGAAGGCACACTGGCACTGTGAGTCAATGGATGAAAAAGGTGACTATGTATCTTTGGTCCATAACTTACAAGCTGCAAAGACTGCATCTTTTTCGTTCCATTGTTGATGAATACATGAATTGCCAACTATAATGGCTCTGTTATTTGTTTATCATGCAAATATGTACCTTTTGTATCAAAAATTTCCAACCAAGCTGGAATAGCTCAGTTGGTTAGAGCGTGTGGCTGTTAACCACAAGGTCGGAGGTTCAAGCCCTCCTTCTAGCGATGAATTTTTTTCCTTTTTTCATGCAACATACTTTTTCTTATATCAAATTGCACTTCTATAGAATTCCAAATGATTTGAACTGAGTTTAGGCCTTTTAATTTGATCATTATGGTTCCTGGAATGGCTCTTGAGAGATCTAACAGTAATGCTTGGAGGCATACTATATTCCAGATTTTGCCCCCCAAAAAATAATGCAGAATATCTCGGGAGCATGTTTTTGCCCTTATGGATCACTTTGTCAAAGATGGCTAAGCTTCTGTACATTTGATCATATTGAAATGTTAGTATTTAAGTTCATGTTAATCAGACAAGGGTTGCATACCATCTGCACTGTCTTTATAGCGGTGATGTTTTGATATTGCAGGCATATGAAAAAATGTAGATTACTGCTTTGCATTTCGTAGGGCTTAATGAGTTACAACGATAACTTGATCTCGATGCGTTGAGATTACAGCTCTTAATCAGTTTTATGACTTAACAGCTGCAGATATCTAATATCTTGAAGCCATATATTCACACACTTGTTATGGCCGGTTTTATCGATGAAAAATGATCTATACGTTTGGGGAGTTAATCATGGATGGAGTACATGAAATATGTCGTCTATGTTTTCTTTCCCTCCGCTAACCGCTATTAGCCAAACTATAGAAACGGAAAGTTTGTTGACAATGCAAAACAGTACTTTTGATACCATTTATGCATTTGGAAGACACTGTTTTTCTTCACATTTCGGTGTAAAACTTGCAAATACCTAAAGTATGACTATTATTGTTAATTGTGTTTGTGTATATGTTATCATATACAGGATTGTAGGAATAGCTCAGTTGATTGGAGTGTGTTCCTGTTAACCACAAGTTCAGAGGTCGAATAGGTTTTTGTTCACGTTTAACTTTTTTTTCTCTGGTTGTTTCGAGTGCTATAGGAGTTTGTGAAAATCCAGCAGCCATTATTGGTGCAACATTTCATGTAAGGTTGGCATGCAACATCAATTTAGAGCAACCAGAGCTGCTTTGACACAGCATTTTGCCCTCCAAAACAATGCAGCGGATATATATGCCGAGGTTCCCTCAAAAGTGATTCGAAATTGTTTGGCCGTCGACAATCGTGTAAAGGGTAGTTTGGTGTACAGAGTATGTATCAGTTTCAAATATGTTTTCAGAAAGGAAACTAAGAGACAATGGCAACTATGTCTACAACAACATTCCATATGTATGTCAAGTTCGGTTGACATAGCGACTAACATCTTCAAAACGACATTATTACAGCTTATTCTGGTTCGAAAGAAACTTTTCACCTACTAAGTAAATACACTTAATCATGTGGAAAGTACACTGGCACTGTGAGTCGATGGATGAAAAAGGTGACTAGTATATTCAGTCCATAACTTACAAGATGGTTAAAAGACATGGCGTTGATGGCTTATTGGAGTAAAATTACATACAAATATAAGTTCAAGGCATCGTGTTTTGGAAATCTAGCTGTTGACAATGAATGTAGCCCCCTGCAGTATGTTTTTTACTTCAATCTAAGTTGTAGTTTTTCTAAAGCTGCATTTTCATTTCCTATGACCAGATGATCCCATAAGTACTCCAACAGCAGCGACGAACATGAACAACATGAAGAACAGCAATATATACGTTCTTCGTGATGATCTTCGGTACTCTCCGAATAAAATCACTCCCCAAAATGTGCTCACAAGAGGAAGTGCCTGAACAGCATCTGCTGCTGCATAGCCAGCAGCTTGGCCTCCCATGAATTGGAGACCGTTCCCGAACCCGCACAGAAACCCTGCCAAGAAAGCCCACCATCGACCATTCCAGTCGTTTAAATAGGTCTTAAAGGACGATTTGGGGACCCCCAGAGCTGGATGGTAAAGGAAGCTGATGTTTAGGACAAGAGCAATTACAAAACAAGAGACCGAGAAGTAGAAAAATGCTGTATAGACAACCAACTTGGGAACCCCATCTTTCAAAGTGTTCCATTGATCGTTTGTTGCCAAGTTGAATGCTGGTGAGAAGAGGGAGAAGCAAACCCCGGCAAAGAAAGTCAGGGACAGTCCGATGAACATGCTCTTTCCGAACACCTGCTAAAGAAAAAAGAGTTAAATCAAGTCATACATAGGCTTCCTCTATTAAAGACCAAGTGATAATATGGTTAAAAGTTAAAACTTCCCAACCTTGATTGACCTCCTTTTCTCAAGCTCGATCAGGAAGGTTGCTGTTCCGACTTGCGCCTTGCCAACTGGACCGTCCCTGTTCTCAAGATCCTTTGAAATTGCATCTTCAGACGCAGATGAAAGCACAGACCTGGAAAACAAGAAAATGAAAACGAATGGAATCGAATCAAAGGAATCATATATCAGAATTTCCAATATATATGAAGGAAAGAGAGCACACCCTTTTTCGGTCTTGTTATCGATAGGCAACCTACTAAGCTTTGCTTTATTATCAGCTACATTAGATGAATGAACAGCTGATGCAAGACAAACAGCAACAAGGAAGCAACCGACACCGGGGAAAAGGATCTCAGCTCTGTTTATTTTGTCATCTAAGAAGTAATTCATGGTTGTACCTGTAAGAACCAAAATGAATCAGAAATGTTCAATTCTACACAGATTTAAAAGCAAATCAAGTTCATTTTCAAATTCAATCTCAATATGTAACCTATAACCACAGTCATGCTGGACGAAATCACTTCTACAACCGATAAACCAACAAAAGCCCAAGCATATTGTGTGGAAAGGTTTCCAAGGCTAAGAACCACTCCACCAGCCATCGCAAACAACACCGATGGCCAATTGTCCTGCATCAAATTCCCTTGAGAATATTACACAATCAAATATTGGGATTCGAATACCGAACTGGTTCATTTCATTGAAATTCTAATGACAGAAAGGACTCACCTGAGAAAGTTGAGTGAAGAAATTAGGCTGGTCGACGGTGCTGTCTCCTATCTGACCAAATGTTAAAGCTATGATAACAGCAGCCAACAAATTTGTGATTGTGTAATCAAGGTAAGTATGCTGAGGGAGGCGGCCTCGCCTTTCGAGCAGAGTGATAATTGCAGGCCATGTACCCAGGAAGAAAAGAGCTAAAAGCATGCATACTATGGCGCCTCCTTTGCTCTCCACAACATACATGATGAACTTCAAACTTCAACCAGGAATCTCTGCTAAAACCATGAAAACATGTTAGTTTTAAATGCTCAACAATGGGATTGGGATCTTTGAAAGAGAAACAAAACAAAATGGTATCTTTTAGATCTTACCTAAAATCATGGATCTGCAGCAAGATAATAGAATATTGCAAACGGTCTCTCCAAAGTATGTATTTTTGACAGTTTCTGCAGACAAATAAAGTAGCTTATTTGGTTAAAGCAGATTCATTTGACCGCTACCTGTTTTACAAATTTGTACGTTTCTTCTTTCTTGTTTGTGTGGAAAAGTATAGGAATTGTATACTTCAGTAAAACGGGAGAAATGGACTGAATATTATATATTTCAGGAACAAAAATCTTTTACCTCAAAATATGTCTTTTTTATGTTCACATTAAAAAATATTAAAAAATAAATTTTAAATTTTAACTATAAATTTTACGTCCTATATCATACATTTTACAAATACATTTCACCCATAATTACCTAAATTTTAATCATAAACCTTAAACTCATTTTCTAAGTAGGGCATAAAAAAAACTTAGTTAAAAAATAAACGATTTCCATCATATATATAACTCCACCATGGATGGCTTCAATTGTTTTTTTTTCAATTGTTTAATTACTCATGATAAACACTAAGATTCGAGTCTATTAACAATCTTTATTTGATGGGTGATATGTAAATATCACTTTTAGTGCTTCATGGATTGGGGTATCTTTTCTGCATCTAAACTTTTATTGACCGAATATATAGGGAAATGTCACCGATATTGCGAGACGGTGGGTGTAAATACAATCCGATTTTACTTTGTATTTTTTTAATTAAAATATGTTAAAAACGGTAGATTTAAAATTTGATTCAGTGTAAAACACCATCTAGAAATGGTGTGTATTCTCTCCTACTATAATTTTTTTAATTAAAAAATAATAGTCACTGTTCAATGACGGTGTGTTACCTTCGACTTTATTTTTACGATAAAAAGTGCTATATTTCTAGAAATATAAAAGTAAGAACTACATTTGTTAAAATAAAAAAAAACAAGTACCATACTTGTAAAGTTTTTTATATATATATATATTGAATAGAATCGGTTTACACAATGTAAAAGTTTTGAGTGAGATGGTGATTGAGATTAATAACATGATATGTGAAGATTATCACTTGAAAAAAAAACAAAGTTATTCTCGACCATCCATTTCATCTATCCAACGATCCAAAAAACGTGTAAAACTACGAGTTTTACATTGTGTGTAAGTGGATCCTAATCATACGTATATGAGAAAATATTTCATGCACTGTCGGTAGAAATAAAAAATTTCCATAAGCGCCCTAGTTGTAAGTTTAGGGATTTAGTTTGGATTTATGGTTAGAATTTAGTGTTTATAAGCTAAAACCTAAATCACTAACTTATTACACTAACATCTAAACTCTAAATTTTGACCCTAAACGTTAAATTCAATATTCTTTAAATTCTAAACACTTAAACCCTACACCCTAAATTGAATCCTTAAAACTAAGACACTTTTAGAAGCTTTTTACTCTCACCACCGGTACATAGAATATGTTCTTATATATTTTGTTGACTGATAAAGTCAACAAGACTCGTGGATGGCGGTTCAGTGATAACCTTGATGGTTGCTCCGGGCTCTTCGATAGAATGTATTTTTTATTTTTTTTGGTACTGAGTTCCCCTTGTCTTTCGTTCTGGTCTTGATACTATCTGAATAGGTGTCGCGGCAAGAGAGTCGTGGTATTATAATAGAACTGGTTATATATAATTCGACAATATAGGTTTGCATAGCTATCGATAGTGTTGAAAATAATTAGTTAATTAGCTGTTATAAGTTTGTTATGAATTTGTTAAATTTGTTATTTGTTAGTATATTGGGTAATTGTTGATTTGGGCTATTGATGGCTACTCGTACTGACACGTGGTTGTCGAACGTTATTTACCTAAAAAATTCCGCAGTTCGTAAATTGCTTCTGCTTATTCGTCTTTACAAAGACAGATTGTTGTTCTCGAGTTATTATCTCTCGACACGTGGCGGTTGACGTTCGCAGGTACTAACAATATTATATTTATGGACATGCGTTGATGAACCAGATTCGGTTGGTTTGTTGCCATATACCATGTTCCATAACTGGAAAGAACATGTCAATTATACAAATTGTAATGGAATTAGGAATCTGAATCAAATTAGTGGATCCAGCTTGGTCATGTCTAGTGCGAGTTTATTTATGGAATTATTTTTTTTGAATTATTATTTTAATGGAATTTAATACTTCAGTCCTTGATAAAAAAAAAAGTTTCTATAAGTGGCGGTGTGGTTGATTTACAACTTCAAAGTCAAACATGACATGAACAGATAGATACAGCTGGTTTTTTAATGTTTTTTGTTTTTTATCAAAGGTTTTTTAGTGTTTAAGGATACCATTAACCGACAATCAAATGAAGATGAAATGTTTTTATATATTTAGAAGATGACAAAGTACGTAATTTTCAGTGATTGGAGGTAATGTTTACCGAACAAAAATGACAGGAACAAATGAAAACAATCTGATAACATTTTAGGTTGGTGAATAAAAATTAAAATTTAGCTCACATTATCGATATTTGTTACTTTTGATAACATTTTAAGTTGATATTAAATATCGAAACTTGTCTTTGAGTATCAATACTTGTTGTGAGACCAGTAACTTAAAATGTTATCGAAAGTATGTTATTTTAAATTGGATTAATATCTTATACACTGGCGGTGGAAACTGAAAGTTTCCACAAGTGCCCTAGTTTTAAGGTATAGGAAGTTAGTTTAGGGTATATGGTTTATGAGTTTAGGTGTAGGGGTTAAAATTTAGGGATATTTGTTTCAATTTAAGGTTTAGGGTTATAATTTAGGGTTTATAGGTTAGGGTTTAGTTTTTAGGATAATATAGTGAGGATTTAGGTTTTAACTTATAAACCCTAAATTGTAACCCTAAACCTTAAATTGAAACAACTATCCCTAAATTCTAACCCCCTACACCTAAACCAATAAACTCTAGACCCTAAACTAACTCCATATATCCTAAAAGTAAGGCGTTTGTGAAAACTTTTAGTTTCTACCGCATGTGTATAGAATATTTATCCTTTTAAATTATATATTTTATAACATTTCGATAGATGTCACAATGTAATCGTATCGAATTCTGCTCTACGTTAGACTCCAATATATACTTTACTTTTAAAAGCTAGAATTTTTTTTCCTGACGGCCTTAAAAAAACTGAAGCTGTTGGTTGAATGGTTGTTTTGATTCTTAGTTTTCCAAGTCAACATGTGAATTGACACGTTGATGTGTTGTTTGAAAAACCTGCTGAAATTAGAGTGATCGATGAATGTTAGAATACAAAGTAAATCAAACATGTGAAATAAAAAAGAGTTGTATTGTATGACTGTTGATATAATAATGGAGTGCTGGATAGCTGTTCCCCCGGCGGATGTTGGAGTCTAGCGGCAGGACAAAAACAAGGGTGAGTCTCGGATGCAGCAGGTTTAAGCTGCTGTTATAAAATAGTAAGTTTTTAAATTTGTATAAAAATTTAAAATGTTAGATTATAATATAATATATTAAGTTGATTTTTTTCATTAATTTTTTTATAAGTTTTGATACTTATAAAACAAGTTTCGATACTTTATTCAAAAACTTAAAATATTATAAAAAATAAGTATCGAAACTTGTCAAAAATTACGAAAAAAATCAACTTAAAATTACAATGAATGCCACTCAATTATATATAAAACAGTCTAACATTTTAAGTTCTTTGAAAAATTTTGAAAGTTGTATTAGTCGCACCCTAGAGCTGATGTACGTTCATTATTTATTTATGAATCATTAAAAAGTGGTAAATTACAATGAAGGTCACTCAATTTTGGGTAAGTTTACATTATGATTGCTCAATTTTTAAAAATTACATTTGGGTCACTAAATTATGGGTAAGGTTACATTTGCTTCACCCAATTATTAAAGGTTACATTTGGATCACTTAATTATGGGCAATGTTACATTTGGGTCACCCTTCATATTTAAAAAAGTATATCAATTTGTGTATTACATTAATTAATGATTCCAAATGAAGTATTCTAATGTTAACAAGGGTATACAAGTGATTTGAAAAAAAAAAGAGAGAGACTAAATTGGTGTACTTTTTTTAAATATGAATGGTGACCCAAACTTAACATTACCTAGAATTGAGTGATCCAAATGTAACTTTAATAATTGGGTGACCCAAATTTAACATTTAATAATTTGGTGACCCAAATCTAACCTTACCCATAATTAAGTGACTTCTGTTGTAGTTTACCTTCTTTTTAATCATAAAGAGTTATTATTCTATATACATACAATATGAAGAAAAAAATCGCAAACATGACTTTAAAAACTAAATTTAAATCTTTTACCTTAAAGCTCGAAAATTTATTAGATGAATGTGTCTCATCATCACATTCGTGGTCTCATCCAATAAGGTTCATTATCTCATTTTTTTAAGGTGAATCTTCCTTCTTTCCTACATGTAAAAATATTCGCTGAAACCACAGATAATGTAGTAAGTCAGATCCATCTAATAATTTTTTCTAAAACTCTAAATGCTAATATTGAACTTTAAAACATAAATTCTAAATTTTAAAAAGCAAACCCTAATTCTAAACTAAATCTTTAACCTTAAATTCGACTCGATTGTAAAAAAGTTTTACATACAAGTACATGAATTATTTTATCCAACAATAAATTATATATTTATAGAGGATTAAAATATATTATTATTGTCTCGACTATTTTTTAGAGTTATAACCTTACTAATACTCGCTAAATACCACCTCGGATTGGGAGAAGCATTGTTATTTAATTAACAAGGATCCTTTAAAGATATCTAATAATTAATTTAGTGACTAATGATGTTTATATTATCTATTTTATATGAATTCGAATTTTACTATGAGAATATAATATCTCTATTTAATAAAAAAAATAAAATTCTTAAAAAATCAATATTAAAAATTAAAGGTTTTATCTTACATTACATGAAATAATACAATTGAAAATAAAATGAATATAAAGTACACCAAACATTATTGTATTTTCTACCTCGACGAATTTCTCTTATTATTATTATTTATTTATATTATTTCCATTATGTGTAGTCAAAATTAGCATAATTACTTATTATTTGTTCTAATGATAAAATATAATTTAAAAATTCAAACAACTTGAATATCTCAAACAAGTTGATCAAATTAAATAAAAAATAGTTTTTTATTTAATTTTCAAATCAAGTGAAAGTATGTACATAAGTAACTGAACAACCGAGAATGACCAATAGTTTTTTATTTCCATTATGTGAGTCTCGGCTTTGTTCAGAGCCGACTTGTTAATGCTTGTTGAGGGTCTAGCGCTCAAAATGCCTGTTAAAGGTCTAACGCTCGATTGCAAAAAAATTGAAAATTTTCAGTTTTGACAAAACGACAAACGCCCAAAATACTTGTTTAGCATCAAAAATTTACATTATCTGAGGGGAAAAAAGTGCTTTATCTACATCAAAATTTAAAAGTACACAAAACTTGGGAGGACCAAAACCAAAATTACCCCATCTTTTTCTTCTAATTTCTGAATAGTGCAATCAGATTTCCACACAGCAGCCTGACTGAACAAACCCAGAAAACTCATCAGCCACACTGATTTTCTCCAATTTACCATTTTCCACCATGTAAAACCCGTGCAGTCCACCTTGATGCTCCGACCCGGTTACCAAGACCCGATCCCCAAGCGTAATCCCCCGCGATCCGACCCGAACGGCAGGGTCTAACTCCGCCCAGTTAATCAATTTCCCGTCTTTTCCAATCCCGACGCTCGATCTCGGACACCTACCCGGTTCCCAAACCCCTTCGGCCACCCTCCATTGACCCGACTTGAACTCGTAAACGTCAGCACTCCCGTCGAACTGACCTTGACTCTCCGTTCCGTACCCACTCACAACCCAGAACTCGTCTTCCCCGACCACCACGCCTTCACACTCGTCTCGCTCTTTACTCAGCTCACCCAGCTGAGTCCACTCGTCGTTTCTCAAATCATAAACCCACGCCGTCCTCAACGCGTTCTTGTTCTCGTCATGCCCACCCGCAACATAGACCCGGCCCGAACACGCTCCAATTGCAAAGAACGACCTTTTCGACGGCATATCCTTCCCTTGTCTCCATTGCTGAGTCGTGAAATCGTAGACAAAAACGTCAGTAACCGGGTCATAACTCACGGGGTTCCATCCGCCCATCACCACAAGCTTCCCCTCACAGCTTGCCGATTGACAAAACAAAGGCAACCCGTTCGGGTATTTGGGAACAGGGGGAAGTTTGTACCAACAACGATTCACCGACTCAAACACGGTAATCCCATAACTCGGTAACTCACCCGGTTTTTTAGGTCCGTTCACGATTCCACCGCTGAAGGCTTGAATCAAACAAGCGAGTTTCTGGGTGTATCCGAATTTTTTGCGATGATAATAAAAGTCTTGGCTTTGGAGCAAATCCCGCCACCGGTGACAGACTCGGAAGGCGAGCCTGTGAGCTGTGTAAGGTAACCAGGTTAAGCACTCGAGACCGAGTTCATTGGGTAAACCCGGGACCAACTCGGTTGAAAAATCAAAACTTTGCATCTCTCAAGTTTCTAGAAGGTTTGTTCTATCCCAAAGGCCATGGAAGCATTGGAAACCAAACGGTCATCCAATCTTATTTATAATAGACGGTTGGATAACGGACAAAGACCACGGCTGTCGGATAAGTATCAAGAAAGACTTCCACGTGGCGCTAATTTGGCCATCGGATTAATGCTTAGGCTCATACCCATCCGTTCGATTCCGCTTCTGATTGATCAGATCGATGAAATTATGACACGTGGTGGTAAATGGATAAACGTCTCTCGTATGTGCTTACGTGTCTCCAAGATAATTAAAAACGAATTTATATCATTTTGCATGTAAATTCATTATGTCATATCCTCTTTGAGTTTAAAAATATTTTTTTTCTTTGAATTCAAATTCCTGTTTGAATGAGTAATCCAATTTTCAATTTCAAATTCCTGTTTGAACGAGTAATCCAATTTTTAACAATTTTAAGGGAATAATTTAAAACATTCAAAAAAATTATTTTTATAAATTTCAAAAGACCTAATTAATATTTCAAAAATATTTTAACCACACAGTATAATATTTCCAAAACTTTTGGAGTTTCAAGATCCCTCTATCTCTATTCAGCATTCGCCCCCGACAATATGTTGGTCATGTTTAGTAAAGAAAGGTTTGGAAAAAAATTAAAAGTTTGAGACATAATTAGAGATTTGACTAGTCAAATCTGCTAATATTGTTGTTTGGTGAACAGCAGATTGAAAGAGCGGATTGAGGTGAAACCGCTAATTTTGAAAAAGCTCATAATAGGAGCTTTTTGAGATTAGAGGTTTGATATTAGAGTTGTAAAGACTCTTTTACCCTTACCAGTTACCAAAAATCTCAAAATAACCTAAATTAAATATTTTCACCCTATTTATAAGCTAATCCTATTTAGTTTTTTCTTTTTATTATCACATATTTATATGTGTATTGAAATTAATTAATTAATTATATTATATTAAAATATTTATATAATTAATAAATTAATATATAAACCATTATAATATGTTTAGAAAAGTTATATTAAAAATAATTTTATAAATCTAATTAATAATAATTAGATACAAAATATTGATAACTAATAAATTATTCAAACAAGTATTGAATATAATCATGTCCTTATATGTCATTTTGTTTGTTTAAATAATCTAACAGTTATTAGCTATCTGTTAATTTTATCAAATACTTTTATACAATCAACTAATACAATCCGCTAGTCAAATCAGCTAGTGCAATAAGCTATCAGCTAATGTAATCCGCTATCAGCTATCAGCTATCCGCTAATTGTCAAATAGGGAAGTTATATTGTTTGACTATGGATAAATATTTTATAATTCTATAAATGAATCTTTTATTTAGATAATTTTGTTTATATGATAAATTTTTTAACAAATTTATATGTTAAAATGAATCGTCCCATACAAAATCATTAATCACAACGTTGATTTTATTAAAAAAAGGTTTAACACTTTTCAACGTAATAGTTTTTCCACAAACATTGAATTTTATATTTTTTCTTTATTGAAAACAACATTAGAAGATTGTTATAGTCGACAAATTTAATATACGACGGGCTACCGACGATATGGGGATTTTCTAGAATAGCTAGGGATGGCAAAAACATGCCCAATTGACAATTTGCTTCACTTAAAAGATTCGTACTATTTTGGATGTAATGTGGAAAATATATGAATTTAAACTATTTAAATATTTTGAGATTTTAAAAATTGATTTTGTTATGAGTAAATATCTTGTATGAGTTTCTAGATTAAGTATTCGAATTTAACTTTAAACTTCGTTTTTTGTTGCCCTTTTAGTTGTTCAGAGTTTTGTCTTCGCTAATTTAATCAACATGTGTCTTACATTTGATTTTGGTGAGTGAGTCTACCAATAGAGATTTTCTGTATACTCAAAGTCTCGAACTCGAAACATGCTTAAACGATATCAAGTTACTTACCACTTAGACCAACCTCGTTTGTTCAAACTTCATTTTTTTGTCAACTTAATATATGAATTTCGATTATGTTATACAACATACCCCCAAAGCAGGGTCGGCCCTGGGCAGGGGCAGCAAGGGCGCCCACCCAGGGCCCATTGCTCAGGAAAATTAAATATTGTATATTTTTTTAATTATATTTAGAGATTTAGTTTGTTTTAATATTTGTTATTAGAGTCTATTTTTTTTAATATTTGTTAATAGGGGTTAAGATTTTTCCAACATTTATTATTAAAGATCTACTCTTAATATTTATTTTTTTTTATATTTGTTATTAGAGGGTGAGTATTTTTCAATATTTATTAGTATGGGTCTACTCTTAATATTCAATTTTTTTCTAATACTTGTTATTAATGACCCATTTTTTAATACTTGTTATTAGGGGTTGAGTTTTTTCCGATATTTATTATTAGGATTTACTCTTAATATTCATTTTTTTTCTAGTACTTGTTACTAGGGCTCCAGTTTTTTTCAATATTTGTTATTATGGGCATAGTTTTAAAGTAAAATTTTGATATACATGCTGGTAAAACTAATTTTACACAAGCATGCATATTTACATTATAAAACTCAAATCCTAAATTCTAACCATAACCCTAAAAAACTAAATCATAAACCTTGAACCCTATACCCTAAATTCTCAACACTAATCTTAAATTCTAAACCCG
Organism: Hibiscus tridactylites; assembly: GCA_958450335.1. Taxonomy (NCBI): domain Eukaryota; kingdom Viridiplantae; phylum Streptophyta; class Magnoliopsida; order Malvales; family Malvaceae; genus Hibiscus; species Hibiscus tridactylites. The sequence goes on from OY288281.1 coordinate 76,508,456, forward strand.
ACAACATAAACCCCTACACTTTAAACCCTAAACTAAAACCCTAACCCCTAAAACTAAAAGGCACATGTAAACTAAAGTTTACACGGCATGTGTATCAAAGTTTTTTTAATAGTTTTAAAATTTAATTTTTCAATACTTGTTATTAGGTGACCAATTTTTTCAATACTTGTTACGATGAACAAACTCTTAAGATTTAATTTCTTTCATTACTTGCTATTAGGGATAAAACTTTAAATAACGACATGCAACCACAACAACGATCGTTATATGACGGTAGTGACATCATCTAAAACCGCGATATATGAAACCATTATGTCCACAATAACATATGCTACTAAAAAAAATTCATAACCGCGATACTCGCAATAAACAAAATAACATCTATTATATCCACAATCATGATAAACATAACACAACCGAAAATACGACTGTAACTATAATTACGATTTAAATCTTCAATTTAAAGTTATTTTTTAAGTTTGTCCCGGGCCTCCAAAAACTCAGGACCGGCCTTGCCCCAAAGTCCAACAAAGTTGAACTTTTTAGATTTTAAGAGTTTCGATAACATTTAAAATTGGTGTTCAAATTGATACTTAAACTTTTTTTTGTTTGAATTTAAACGCAAAAATATCAATTTGAACCAACATATCTAGATCAGGTAATAACTTGAATTTCAACCTTGAAACTTTTAACGAGATTATACTTGGGATAACATATAATAGATACAAATTCAAATATTTAATTAGAAAAAAATAATTATAAATTAAACCTCAAAATTAATTTAAAATACTAAGACATATATATCCTATTGTTTTTATTGAAAACTTTGGAGATAAGTTTTATGAGTCATATCCATATTTGTATCACAATCAATCAATTTTCTAATGGATGAAAGTAACACTAACTTTATATCTCAAATGTTGAGCTTATTTATTTATTTATTTATTCAAAGTTAATGGACATTTACTTTCTTTTTATCAGTTCCATAAATAATTCAAGAATTATGCTACTTGTGTCATTATTTTATGCTTCCTAATTTTATTTAATTATTAATAAGTTTAAATATAATATTTATTATTTTACAAATAAATCAACAAGTAATACTCACACATACAAATAAAAATACTAACTTTTAAGAAATATTTGAATTCCAACAGGGCTCTAAACACATGAAAATATTATTTAAAATAAACATACTTGTATTTAACATTTATAATAAAACCATTAAAAAACACTCATGATAAAAAAAAATCATGAGATTAATTAAAAAATAATAATTTATATTATTTACTTTTTGGTCCCATATAGTATATGTTTCTTTTATTAGTTCTGAATAACTCAAGTTCACCTTATAAATATAATCGTTTGATTTGGGTCATCTAAAAACAACAACACTTCATGTTTTATCGGAACCAACCTTGAATTCAACTATTTGCCATGATCTAAGTATCTATTAGACAAAAATAAAATATAAGTAAATCAAATATGTGTGCTATATATATCAGATTAAATAATTGAAATTATTTAACGGGTCAGATTCAAATAATAGTAATAAAATCAAATCCAAAGTCAAATATAATTACTTAAAAATCAATGTCACGTACTGTACTTAGTATATGAGACCAATTATGTGTTAAAAATGACTATTCAATCTATTTTAAACCCATAGTTTTATTTTTGGGGGTGATTTATAATTATTATTGGGAGATAGGGTAAAATGGGAGTAATTGCAATGATATTATTGTTGTATTTTTTATTTTAAGGAACATTGCATTTTTGTTTCTTATTTTATGATTTATCGTGTTTTTAACAAATCAATAGAGTAATTTATGTTGTTTGCTCAAGTGATATGTATTGTGGCTTGAAGTCAACAATAATACACGACGATTTTTTTTTTTTGAAGTTGGCATAATTGGAGGGCGTTTTCTAATAGTAATGTAGCAAGCACAATAGATAAGAAAAATAAAAAATAAAGTACAATATTCATTGAACTAAAAAACTCAACATCAATATTACAAAAATTTAGTCATAAAAATTGTGTTTGGATCATAGATGTCGGAAATGAATAACTTTTACTGTCCCACAAAAATTATCCCTTGTTGATTTTTTGAAAGTTAAAATTTTAAAACTTTAACTATAATTATATTAAATATTTTAAATAATTAAATTTTAAAAAATATATATTAAAAACTACTTAATTAGAGGTTTTTAATATATATATGTATATATATTTTATATTTTTATCAATAATAGATTTTAAATAATTATAAGTCAAAGTTAAAAAATAACAAAAAGAAGTCAATAAGGGACAATCTTTATCAGAGAGAGTATTATTTTTAATGGGATAGAGTGTAATTTTATTATTATTTTAAATATTTTATAATTTTTATTTAATGTATAAACTACTTAAACCCCTTTCCGAATCATGAAGCGAAAAAAAAAATGAATCTTTAAACATACACGAATTTACGTCTTTTTGCATATTATAAGGAAAATATTACAATAATACACTTTTTACGAGAATGAGATATCATTCTCTCTAAACTTTAATTAATAGTAATAAAATGAAACCCAAAGTTCGCATTTATTTCATGTTTGCGCCATTCTTTTCGAATACTTTTCTTTTTCTTTTATGACGAATTTAGCCCATGTTTTAATTTTTATATGTAAAAGTCAGCTTTTGCAATATATATTATTATTTTGGAGGATTCATAGTTTTGGAAGGATTGTAAGTTGATAGTATTAGTGGCTAAAAAGTCAAGAAGTGGTCCCCTAAAGCTCCCATTTGCTTTGTTATGCAATTGGCCCTCTGTCCCGTTTACTTTTCAAGGTATGGATGGGATTATGGGAGCAATAATGGCCTTCTAGAAGTATTATATTTAGGGTAAATTACGTAAATCATCACTGAATTTTATTCTTAAATTTATTTTGGTCATTAAAATTTTAAAGTGTTCAATTTAACATCGAAACATATAAATATCGACTAATCTGGCTAACATTGAACTTGGTAAAATGAAATGGTTAAATAACTGAATAAATAAATTATTCAGGAATACACTTTGAATGCTAAGATTATGCATTGAATTTTTGGTAGTACGTCCATATTTAAAATGTCATTGTGATTGTTTTAGAAGAAATGAAACAAAAGATACGGTATAGCTAGGACAATTATTGTATGAGGTCACTGAAGTTTAGACATAGAATATTTTTTATTACTATTCCGTTAATTTTTTTATGGCATTATAACGTGGACGTCATCCTCCGTTCACCTTCGTCGCACGCCATCTTTCACAGATGTAGATGGTGATCATTATGTTCTAAATTTCACTAGTCGCTTTGTTTCGGCCTCTAAGTCTAAATTCGACCTTCATTAATTCGGAAAGTACCTCGAAGTCCACAGATTGAGCAAAATCTTTTTGGTTTCTCTCTCTTCGATCTCTCTCCTCTATCGTCAGATGCAACCTGTTTCTTAGTATATTGCTTCCCTCGTTTCGATGAAGTTTTCCACCATTCAGATCTTGGAGAAATTCTCATGTTCACCTGTAAATGGACTTCGTCAATATATTAACAGAAGATCGACAAAAAATGTTCAATGTCTAAATTTTAGTGAATAAATTGAGAGTTTTAAAACTTGAGTGACCCAAATAAGTTTGAGAATAAAGTTCAGTAATGATTTACGTAATTTACTATTATATTTATTAGATTTCAAAATTTATATATACCTATTATATTTATACAATTTTAGTATATATTTTTAAGGGTAAACTACAAAAATAGCACTGAACTTTTATGACGCTTTCATTTTAGTTATCAAATTATTAATTCATTTTTATTAAGATTACTCTCGTTAACTATCATTAGAAAATACTGACGTAACACGATATCTTCTTCTACCCCTTTCTCCCTCTCCTTTGTTTTTACCTTCATGAACACAAGAACTTGCAAAAGTATGACTTTTCATCTAATGATTTTCTTCATTTATTCTTCTTCCTTTAGATATTATTATGGATAAATCTTAATCTCTCCCGACACTTTATTTTCTTTTAAACAAAACCCGCACAACATGAGATATAAAATTGATTTGCATACAAAAATAACCTCTTGAATGTCATGCTATGAAATTTTAACTACAATGGGCTATAATGCTATGAAATTAGTTCTACATTGATTCATCATTGTTATACCTTCGAAAATAATCAAAATGATCACTCAATGAGCAAATCCTAAATATGAAACTTGATTAAAAAGGAAAAACGTATTCAAGTTCAAGTTATATATTTGTAATCATGAAAAAACAATGGTTGTATCATTATTTGATTTTCTTTTCAACAATTTCACTTATTTGTTCTTAGATTTAATCGCTATATATATATAAGTTCAACTCATTTGGTCGTCAGTTCCAAAACTTATGTTTCTCTTCTTTTAAACAAAATTCTTAGGATTAATTACGCTTGATTATTATATGACATAAGTGTTAATGGTAGTCAATTTCAAAACCCATGTTTCCCTTATTATTTGATTTTATTTTTTGCAGTTTCAGTTATTTGTTTAAAAGAAAATTAAGTGTTGGGAGAAGTTAATATTTATCTATAATAACATGTGAGGGTAGGGATGGCAACAAGGTGGAAGCGAGTTTTTGGCTGACCCAAGAAATATATTTATCCACTCGACTCTGACCCACTTCGAATATTTTAGATATTTCACCCATTACGATCTCGACTCAAATTTAAATATAAAAACTAGCACCCACCTCGACCCCGACCCAAGTTCAAGCTTATTTTCCCAAATCACATTTTCTCAGCGACCAAACAAAATAATTTCTCAGAAACCAAACAATAGTTTAAGCTATTAAACAAAAATTATCTTAAAAACAAAAAAAAAATATACTACAAAGGAAGTCACTCAATTATGGTTAAGGTTACATTTGGGTCACTCAATTATTAAAAGTTACATTTGGATCACTCAATTAATATTATAGTAACATTTGGGTCACTCTACTGTTTAAAGCCGTTAAATGATGACATTTAATTGGGTAAATGACAGTTTTAGTCCTCAATACTTTTATATTCTATAAATTTAGTCCTAATTCAAAATAATTCAATAAATTTAACCATTCATATTTAAAAATATATATCAATTTAGTCTCTCTTTTTTCTTCCAAATCTCCATACCCTAGTTATTACTAGAACTTATTGCAAAAATATATTAGTCTAGTGACAACTGCCTTCTAGCTTCCTTCACTCTATATGTTGCCTCGACCATGTGAAACTGCAAAGTTAACCGATTTGATGCATTAATTTGAATAATAACTACATTTATCAAGAAATATTGATATTACAGAGTAATTCAGTGTGTAATTTATCTTAGAGACTTCCATGGCAATGCATTTAGGAGTGGACTGGGAAGCGAATTGTCCTTGACTGTTGAGAGAGAAACTTTTGACTTCCATGGCAATGCATTTAGGAGTGGACTGGCAATACATAAACTAAAGCCACTCTTTCTATCTTTACTTTTCTTTTTCACGGTTTCCTTCTCAAGGGAAATTCATCCTTGTCCCCTGATAATTCTTTGCAATTGAAATAACAAGTTGTATGTGGCTTTTTTAAGCACCTCTTTAGTGTCTTCTGATCAACTCCAGCAACGGCAGCCCACTCTGCAAAGGTCGGCAATCCTCCGGATCGCTCTACAAGCTTCTCTTGGAGTATTTCAAGTTTCAATAGGTCCTGAAGCTGATAATATATGCCTATGACATATTATGTGATTAGAAGACTGTTATCTCACTAAGAGTCCTAGTTTATTAAATTATTTAGTCCTAATTCAATAAATTTAACACTATATTGATAATTTTTAAAATATGATGGGTTAAATTTATTGAATTATTTTAAATTAGGACTAAATTAATAAAATATAAAAGCTTCTAGGACTAAAACTATTATTTTACCCAATTAAATGATAACATTGAACGGCTTTAAATGGTAGAGTGACTCAAATGTAACCATAATATTAATTAAGTGACCCAAATGTAACTTTTAATAATTGAGTAACTTAAATGTAACCTTGACCATAAGTGACCTTCATTGTAGTTTACCCAAAAAAATCTATAAACAAAAGAGTTTTTAGATTTACAAACACAAACAAATAAAAAATTAAAAGAAATATAAGAAGATGCATATAAGGGAAAGAGTCTGTTAGAAAGGGTATGGAGAATATAAAACAAACCATTCAAAGAAAATTTTGGGACTAAAAATCAAATGAGATAAAATAAAATTTTAGAAATGAAATCTTATGAGTTCTTGCACAGGATTAGATTGAGACACCAAAAAGCTTTTGAGGCTAGAACTTAACATGCTTTAATTCAAAACTATGAACCAAAATAAATAAAAATTAACAAATGAAAGTTCAGATGGAATCTAAACTAATGAGAAATTTGGAGAGAAAAAGGAAAGAGGAAGAATGAGGACGGCGCAAATGGAGAGAAAATAGAAAAATGAGGGGAAGAAATATATATATATATATATATATATATATATATATATAACTTAAAATATGTTGGGTCGGAGAATTTGGACCTTAAGCCCGAACCGGCCTCGCCCCGACTATATTCTTTTTAAAATTCGCTCTATCCCGAACTCAATTTTTTTTATACAAAAATTGTTCTTATAGGATCGGGTTGCCATCACTATCTAAGAGAAGAAAAAAAAAGATAAAAATCAGGAGATGAAATGTCATACTTTTACAAATCTTTATGTTTATGGAGAAAAAAAAGGGAGAATAAGAGAAGGAAGAAGAAAATAATGTAGTACGTCAGTAGATTTTAACGAAAGGTAACAGGAGAGACCATAATAAAAGTGAACTAAAAATTCAGTGATTATAATGAAAATTTTAAAAAATCAATGATCAAAATAAAAATGTTCTAAAAGTTCGGTGTCCATTTTTGTAATTTACCCTATTTTTAATTGAAACGAAACCTAGCCATATATCTAAGACAAAACATTGTTAACGAGTGAAGGACTAACCTATCCCGACTCCAGAGTGATCAACTTCTAAGCCACCTATGTGTCAGTGTTTGACCCTTTGATCTTATTTGAAGAATCACATCATCTAATTAATAATTAATTTATTATTTTAAAAAATTAAAATCTTTTAATTTCAACGCAACAAAAGAAAATAAATCACACAACATGAACAAAATTTTTCTCTCGGTAGCCGTCTGAAATTTAAAATTACATGACACAAATTATTAAAAATTTAAATAAATAAATAAATATATATATATATATATATATAATAGCAGTAATAAACATGCTTTTATTAATCTATTTAATTATGATTTTAGTCCTCTTGTTGTGCTGAAATTTTTAAGATATAATATCTCCCTTCTTTAATTTAGTTTCTTTTGTTTTATAATTAGGACCACATCATAGGAAAAAACTACGTCATCTTTTTATAGGCAACAAACAAATGATATTATTTTAGGAAAATACTTTGATATCGGCATTTTAATTTTAAGGTTTAGAAATTTAGATTGTAGCTTATAATTTAGGGATTTTGTTTGTAGGGTGTAGAATTTAAGGTTTATGGTTAATTTATAATTTAGAGTTTAAGATTTAAAGTTTAGGTTTTAGGGCTAGGAATTTAGGTTTTAAATTTTATAACTAACACAACTTGTGTATCAAAATACAATTCATTATATTATTATTAATTTGAAAAGAAATGAAAATAACAATAATTCAAAAAAGTTATATAACACCAATAATTAATTTGTCTAGTATGATGATGTACAGTGGGGTGCGCCTCCGGTGGGTGTAGTCAAGTTCAATGGTGAGGCGTCGGTTTCGGGAAGCTATGGGTTAGGAGGAGTTGGCGGTATCCTATGCGATGATAAAGGCACTCATCTTTTAAAATTTTCTAAACATGTAAGTATGGTTGATCCGACTCGGGCAGATTTGCTTGCCATTGCAGAAGCCTGTCGGTGTTATATTGAACTCTATAAGGACCCATCGGCACCATTGTTATGGGATTCGGGATGCTCGCTCGCTGTTCATTGGATCAATGGTAAAGGCCAACCACCTCTATTATTTGCTTCGGTAACGGATGAATGTAGGAACTTTTTTCACAGCTGAGAATAGGGATATATGTGTGATTGAAATTGGGAACAAAATGCTCGCTCACAATCTGGCGAGGCAAGGGATATCGAGGTCGCCTGTATGGACATGGTGTAGTTGAGAGGTAATAAGGTATCTATGTGTTTAGTGTTATCGCAAGTATGTAGTGTTGGCTGTTATTGACTTGTTTGAATAAATAGGGCACTCTTTTACTCCTATTTAGGATTAGAGGGGATTTTTAACGAGGCTCGTCATTTTTCAAAAAAAAAATATTTTAAATAAAGTCAATTGTTCGAATTATAATATTATGAACGAAGTAAATTAGATTAAAATATCACCCATAATTATTCCATCCGAATTATCTTCGTCAAAAGTCATCATTCTATGCTATTTGCTATGCAATCCCCATCAAAGAAGGAACTCATTGGATTAATCTAAAAGCTGTTCATTTTCGATGCCCTGATGATGCCATGGGAATGCCGATAGCCACACTAAACATAAACAACATCCCGGAAACTAATACGTATGTTCTCCGGACGATTTCCGATATTCTCCGAACAATAGTACGCCCCAAAATGTGCTCACAAGTGGAAGTGCCTACTGCCTAATACCATCACCAACAATACATATGAACATTGATGTCACGTTTTTTGTTTCATGGTCTTAAAGATGGGACCAAAAGTACCTGCACAGAATCTGCAGCCGCATACCCCGCTGCTTGGCCTCCCATGAACTGGAGAACGTTCCCGATCCCGGCTACAAAGGCCCAGCCTCTGCCATTTATCATTTTTTGCCGAGTTAAAAGTCGGTGAGAAGAGAGAGAGAAAAAACAAATTCCGGCAAAGAAAGTTATCGGTAAATCGATTAATGTGCTCTTCCCAAACACCTGCAATGAGGTTCAAATCTATATCAATATATAACGTATGCAAAAAGGCATTGAATGAAGAAACTAGAACTTCGAAAGTCCGACCTTAATCGCTCTCCGATTCTCGAGATCCACAAGGAATTTGGCGTTGCCGGCTTCTGCCTTCTCTGTAGTACCATTCCTTTTCTCCAGATTATTTAGTTCTGTTTAGGTTATAAAAGGAGTCTCAGATTTAGAAGTGAGCAGCAAGTAACAAGGTAAGATGTATATTTGAGAGGGATTAAGGACCAATTATGTATTTAAATTTAAAAATCAGGAGTGCTAAACGCTATATATATATTTTTGAACAAGCTAAACGCTATATTTGACTTATATTTAAGCCACGGCATTTTGCTTTAAATCCATTGTTGTTTCCATACATTTCACATTTCCCCCCTCTTTTCCACACAACAAAGATTAGGGTAATACCTCTCTTTATATATATTTTTATAATTAAGACTTTTAAATTGATTTTTTATTTATAATTTTTTCCTTTAAATTATAAATTTTTACAATTAAGTCTCCTAAAATTATTTTTTTATAATTCGTTTCCTAGAATTAATTTATTTTCTATAAGTCAGGTCGAGGTCGAGTTTAGTATATTTATTTTCGAGTCAAGTCGGATTTTTTAAAGAATATGTTCGGGTCGGTCGAGTCAGGTGTGAATTTAGGGTATTTATTTTAGGTCTGGTGCGGGTGGGCCAAAAACCCGACCCTACCCGACCTGTGTACATCCCTAAACAAGACAACATCGAAGGCTTTAGCAACAGTGCCGTTGGCGCAATCTTAGAGATAGAAGGACTTGCAGCAGTGAACATTACAAGCACACCATCAAAAGCGGCTGATGCTCAAATGTCGCCGCCACCACTTCCACCACAGGTGGCAGAACAACCACTAGTAGCGCATGATGAAGGACAAGTGCCTCAATCCTTTATTTTTCATGTAAGTTTAGCAAAGACCTATTGAAATTAACCAACGGAGTTGGTCCAAGTAGTAAGAAAGTTGGTATTGTTTAAGCAAGGTCTCGAATTCAAGGCGTTGTGTATATAAAAAATTCATGTTGAGACTAACTCATCAAAACTAGATGTGCAATGCGGGTCAGTTCAAATTAGTCAGGACAAAATCCTAAAAACTGGAAGGGCAACAAAAGTTTTCTGTACCGATTCCTTAGACATTGACATAATGGGAGTTGTTATTTTCTGCACTTCATAATTCAGAATCGTTTTCCCAATTAAACATGTTATCACACCGGGGAGGAGTGTGAGACATTAATCACATATCGAAAAATTGATGTTTAAACTATAAATAAGGTGACGCTATATATCATATCAAACATGATGTTTAAAAATAAGGGGTAATTACTCCGTGACAATATGCTTAGAATTTATAACATTTTTTTTAATTTTGTTATATTATTCAATATGATTGTGCGGATATAAATATGTATTTAAGTTGAATATATTCAACTTTTTGAATATCTTACTTATATATGGAAAATGTTTTTATACACAACTTATAAGCGTGATAATTTTAGAATTTAGACTCTTAATATCTAGGATTTAAGAATTTAATAGTAGTAGGCGTTTAAGCTAATAAGAGGTATTGAGGGTAGAAAAATTATTTTGAATGAAAAAATCAATTAACCATTTAAAATTTGTAGATCAATACTTTTAATAATTTTAAATGAAATAATATGGAGTAATAATGATAATAATTAAAAAAATCAGCTTAATAACTAACGAGGTCAGTCAAAGTGGTAAGCAGCTTGGTCTCAAGTTCGAGGCGTTGTATATGTAAAAAATTCTTGTTGAGAGACTCATCTACTAAAACCAATTATACGATGTAGGTTGGTCTAGATTAGAAATACGATAAAATCAACTTAATGATAAAAACAAGAGTACAAATATGATTCGTCCAGCCAGGAAAATAGCTAATAGGTAGTTCACAGGTCACAATCCAAAATTTGGTAAAAGTTTTCATTAATTATAGTAGTAAACAAATTAGGTCATGCAATAATTATAGTAGTAAACAAAATTTTCTGTCGATTAAAAATAACATTTTTCACTTAAATAAATTGAATTCGAACAATTAAATCTATAATTGTTATGAATTTATCTAGACACAAACATCATTTTATACTCGAATAGAATTAAAAAAAAACATCCCACATTTGTTAAAGCTTGGACTAAACAAAGTACAATTATATTTTTTTATTAAACAAATTTCCATTGAAGAAAAAAATAAGTACTTTATCTGCCTCTAGATATACAAAAGAAGAAAGTGGAAGTGGGGGATTTGTCGTTGTCACTACTCACTAATAGATGCCCCCACCATTCACACACACCAATGGTTAACATTACACTACCCACCCATGTCAAAATCTCATCAAAACTCCCTCCCAAGTGCAAAGTTCCAATTTTAGTCCCCCCTTTTACTTAATTCAAACCCAAGACAACCCAAAAATCCAAATGCCTGTCATAACAACAAAAGTGAAGACCAAGTTGTTGTTAGTGAAGAGACCCACGGCACTGCCTGGATCATTGATGCCCGTCGTGGTCCCTGTCGGACCTAGAGTGGTCCCCGCACCACCAAACACGGTGGTTGGAGTCCCTGTGGTTGAGCCAGTTGGGGTGGTTGTCCCGGTTGGTGTGGTGCCTATGCTTGTCCCTGTGTTACTGCAAAAAAACCAAACATGAGGGGATTTGATAAAGAAAAAATATAGAGTATATAAATATCACTAAACTATCATCAAACTTTCAAAATTTACATAATAGTCATTAAACTTTAGTTTTTGATATAAAATAATCACTGAATCGTTAACTGATGTTAATTGGGTGATATGACAGTTACGAAAATTGTATAACATATTTAATCCTCAATATATACACATTTAATCAATTTAAACATCAACAATGATGATTAAATTATGCCTTAATTGATTGAATGTAAAAATATGAAGGATTAAATGTATTATTATTCAAATTTCTGTAACTATAATGTCATCCATTTAACGGTTCAGTGATATTTTATGACAAAAATTAAAGTTTAATACTCATTATGTAATTTTTATAAATTTGATGACTATTTTATATTTTCAGAGATAGTTTAATAATTATTTGAGTATTTTACCCAAAGAAAGAAAGAAGAAGAAAAAGACGAATAACTTTAAGAAATTTCAACATCATGGCCAGCTCATTTGCATGAACAAAGATGCTTCTTTTCCTAAAGGAAAACCCAGGAAAGATTCAACATATGAAACACATCAGAAACGAAACTTCCATAAGCATACCTTGAGGGAAAGCTGCAAGTTGAAGCAACATCTGCAAATCACACACACAAAATGGTTAGGGAAAACAAAAGTCCGGAGTATTAAATTGCGGCCGCGAGTAACAGTTTTGGAGGCCGCGACACCGCAAACAACAATCACATTTAAAATCATAATTATTTTTTTAGAAAAAATATAACCGCAACCACAATTTAATATTATACCAAGAGGCCAGAAATGAAATGAAATGAAAGAAAGGGTTATGAAATGAAAGAAAGGGTTTAAATTTGAAGGGACTTGCTTTGAGGAGGATTGGGGCTAACAGCAGCAGTGCCTGAAAAATCACAGCTATCTTGAGCTTGACCTTTCCTTTGGAAATAGCTATTGACGGCGTAGTTGCAGTGATCTTTGACAGTGTTGGGGTTGTAGCAACCACCTTTTTGCAGAATCGCAGTACAATCGGCTCCAGCTCCACAGGCGTAATCTAGGGTCTTTTGAAGTTGCTGATCACCAACTCCATCTTTACATAAACAATAAGTAGCACCTACACACACATAACAACAAGAAGAAAAACAGGAAAAATGTTAACTTTCTGGGGGAAATATGATCTTTTTGAAGCCATCTGTGTGTTTTTCCAGCAAAGAAGGAAAACCCATCTCAGAAATCTTTAGAACTAGGAAAACAAGAGAAAGGGAAAGGGAAAAGTCAGAAAAATTCAAAGGACTTACTTGAATGGTCAGTCATGGCTAAGAACAACACTAGACAAATGAAAAGGGCCATGATTGATGCAAGATTTTGAGGAAATTAAAGAGAAGAAGTAAGACAGCTGCAGGAAAGAAGAGAGAAATGGAGATTTCTAGAGAAATCCGAAAGGAAGACTGTCTGTGGGTATATAAGCCTCTTTCAACTACAATAATATGAGGCTATCTGTCTTAAAAACAACCTAAAACTACTAGTCTACTATATCAAGTGTTCATTTTATTTTAATATTTGATTTGAATACATCATAATATATATTCTTTATTTTTAACTTTGTGTATATATCGAAGATTGGTGTGCAAAAAAATCGAAAAAATCGAAATTGATCCTAAAACTCAAAAAAATTGAATCGAAAAATTGGTTAACCGAACCGAAAAAAATTGGTTTAAATTTTTATTTTTAAAAAAAAAATCAGTTCGATTACAGTTTACAATTTTGGGACAAACTGAGTAACTGAACCAACCAGCTATCTAATATATATAATTATATTATATGTCATTTTAATATTTTATATTAAAAAAATTAGATTTTATTTTATTTTCTCATTCCTCAAAAGTAAAACTATAATTTCATTTCACGAAGTTTAAGTGTTTAACTGTTAGTATTAAAAAAATATTAATATCATGTGTCGAATTTTAAAAGTATATACTTTTTCTAACATATTATTAAAATTTATATTTTTAATAAACAAAATAAAAAATCGTTACCCAAATCGAACCGAATTTTTTGGTTAACCGAATAAATGATTAATCGGTTGAATGGTTACGGTTTAGGGTCGAGAATTGAGTGACCCGAACTTACCGATTAACCGAAATAATTTGTTAATGGTTAACCGAACCCGATTTTGTATACCCCTAGCGAAGATAAACAGTTTGAATTCAAGTCTTCTAAAGATAACAATTTTCTTTTTATTGAGACCGCTTAATAAGTATGCTATTTTTTTTGTTTCCCTCCTAGTTTTTCAGGGTTTTATTCTGATTAATTCGGACTGACTTGTGTCGTACACCTGACTTTGGTGTGTGAATTTTCTAGCAGGAATTTTCTATATACGTCTCGAACTCGAAACTTTTTTTTTGATAATGATTACGTCTACTTCTACCTAGAGGGGAGAGGGGAAGACTCTAAGTGAAGAAAATATTCTTGATGGGTCTTAAATCCGAAACCTAAAAGGAAGGGAAAAGAGCATGTGATCAGCTCTAACCAACCGGCTATTAACATTTACTCTCAAACTCGAAACTTACATAAACATATTAAAATGGTTACCACTTAAACTAATCTTGTTGATAATAAATTTGATATTTTAAGTGTCGTACTCATGGGAAAGTGGGAAACTGAGCAGTGTGTTAAGAGAAAGTGTTGTTGGCATGCATTTGACTGTTAAATATTCATGTTATTGCATTTGCATATGCTTTTTAAATATATATATATATATAATATTTTCAAACGGTCATAAACTCAAGCCAGGTTAATAAGAGGAACTGTGATTGTGAAGCCGTGGGGGAGTTGAGGGTCCTACAGTTTAGGCCACCTTTCAGATCCTTTTAACAATGTGCTGTCACCACTCACCACTGTGCGGTGTTCTCTCCGTCTTACATGTTTTTAATGTACAATTGAATGTTGTATTTATATTATGGGTAAACTATTGCAGGGGTCACTTACGTTTAGCGTCTGTACAAAGTTAGTCACTACTTTTGAAAAATGTCAATTAGTAGTCATCTACGTTTTCGATGTGTAAATACTTGGTCACTCCGACGTTATACTCCGTTAGTCCCCTAACGGATTGTTGATGTTGCTGGAATTAAAATAAGGATAAATTACTGCAATAGCCATTAAAATTTATCTCATGTACATTTTTTTCTCCTCAATTTAAAAAAGTAAACATTATAGTCACTAATAAAAATGTTTCTTTATAATTTCACCCTTAAATTTTTAAAAATTTATTTTTCAATCCTAAAACTTTACAATCAATTAACACAATAATATTATAAATGCTTAGATGAAAAATAGGTGCCCAAAGTATACTCTTTGAAACTTAGGTGCCCAAATTGCTCCTATTTAATAACTCAAACTTAAAAATTTAGTCCACTAACTACTAAAAAATTCGAGTTATTGGAATTTCTATTTTATAATTCAAACTTTATTTTGAATTTTTGAGTCGAGTTTATGAAATTATGAGTCGAGTATTTTCACATCAAACCAAAAAATTTAATTTTTTCGAGTCAAGTCGAGTTATTGGAATTTCTATTTTATAATTCAAACTTTATTTTGAATTTTTGAGTCGAGTTTATGAAATTACGAGTCGAGTATTTTCACATCAAACCTAAAAATTTATTTTTTTTCGAATCAAGTCGAGTGTTGCACTTCCCTACATATAATTTTTAATTTTAATCGTATTTGTCCCAAGAAAAACTTCGGCCGTCGTCGTCGTCGTCGGAACTTACGTAGCTCTGATAGAGGCTCCTCCGACGTCGGTTGGACTCGGAACCTTAGGGGTTTTGCTCGCCGCCACGTCAGGAGCCCGGATCTGGTGTCCGTCTCGCGAATGGACGGCAACCGATGCCGGAAAATGCGAGAAACAGTGACGTCGATTGGTTTCTTGCCAGAGCTTCAATCGAGATTTGCTGGCGGAAGGCGGCCCGACGACGCGCGTGGTGGCCATGGATGAGATCGCGACGACGTGGCGCCTCTAGCGATGTAGGCGGTGACCACCACCGCCCGACGGTGACGGAGATCGACGACGGCCGATCGGGAAGGTGAACAAGCAATAGTATACTTGACTTGATTCGAAGTTTTTCTTGGGACAATCACGGATTAAAATTAAAAATTATAAAATAGAAATTCCAATAACTCAACTTGACTCGAAAAAATTAAATTTTTTGGTTTGATGTGAAAATACTCGACTCATAATTTCATAAACTGGACTCAAAAATTCAAAATAAAGTTTGAATTATAAAATAGAAATTCCAATAACTCGACTTAACTCGAAAAAATTAAAATTTTTTGTTTGATGTGAAAATACTCGACTCATAATTTCATAAACTCGACTCAAAAATTCAAAATAAAGTTTGAATTATAAAATAGAAATTCCAATAACTCGACTTGACTCGAAAAAATTAAATTTTTTGGTTTGGTGTGAAAATACTCGACTCATAATTTCATAATCTCGACTCAAAAATTCAAAATAAAGTTTGAATTATAAAATAGAAATTCCAATAACTCGAATTTTTTAGTAGTTAGTGGACTAAATATTTAAGTTTGAGTTATTAAATAGGAGCAATTTGGGCACCTAAGTTTCAAAGGTATACTTTGGGCACCTATTTTTCATCTAAGCATTTATAATATTATTGTACTAATTGATTGTAAAGTTTTAGAATTGAAAAATGAATTTTTAAAAATTTAAGGGTGAAATTATAAAGAAACATTTTTATTAGTGACTATAATGTTTACTTTTTTAAATTGAGGAGAAAAAATGTACATGAGATAAATTTTAATGGCTATTGCAGTAATTTATCCTTATTTTAATTCCGCCACATCAACAATCCATTAGGGGACTAACGGAGTATAACGTCGGAGTGACCAAGTATTTACACATCGAAAATATAGAGGACTACTAATTGGCACTTTTCAAAAGTGGTGACTAACTCTGTACAGACGCTAAACGTAAGTGACCCTTGCAGTAGTTTACCCTTATATTATTCATACATGATTTCATTTATAAATTAAAAGATATTAAATATTTAAATATGTTTTATCTCATATCTTTTTATATATTCTATTAATTTTTATATAAATTTTTTTAATAATATTATTTTTGATATTTTAATATCAGTCATGAGTTTCGAGTCCACAACATTAAAAAAGAGTGGTAATTGAAAGTTTTAACCATTTATTTTAGAGGTTGTTGATCTCATTTTTTTAAGTGTTTGATTTTGAATAAATTAAATAGATCCAATCAAGCTCTGACTTTATAGTGAAGTTATGATTTTAAGATTTTAAAATTTCATGTTCAAATGGTTTATTTAGAGAAAATGGCTTTTTTAACGGAAAAATGGCTTATTTTTAATTAGGAAATGAGATTGTTTTTGAAATTATTTAAAGATATATGGTGAAACTACACTAAAAGTAAAGAAAAATAAATACTATAAATGTGATTATAAAGTAACATATGTTCATATATATTCGTAATTTTTTGACAATGCACATACATTTTGCAGACAAAGTAATTAAATTCATGTCTCTTAAGATGAACATCATCCACTTATGTTATAATAACTAAAATTGCAAATAAATCACAAAACAATCGCCATATCGTTAGTTGTCATTAAATTAATGATGTGACATATTAAAGAAGTGAAATAATATTTGATTTGAACCCTAAAATATAACTTAAATTTAATCCTTTAACAAAACTTTTGGTTTTTTTTATCAAATTACTACTTTCTGGTCAACTAGAAAAATAAGATAAGTCGTAACAAAGCAAATGGTATGACTTAAAGAAGTCAAATTTTGTCAACTAAAGTAGAGTGAACGTGATGGTTCAATACTAATTCTATTACTAATCAATCAGAATATGCTTTTTTAGAATAATGAATTCTTTAGGGTGCTTTGGAATTAAAATATTGGACCTTAGAAAATTTGATTTATAGTATACTACAAATATATAATCGGTTGTAGTAGTTTTTCACCTCATGCTTTAATTATGTATTTAATTATTTTTTGACAAAAAAATTAATCACAGTAACCGATCATGAATAATTTGACTTTTAAAAAAATAAATATACCCAAACGCATCATGTAGATAGAAAAATTAAAATTAAAATATTATTACAAATAGAATTTTACTATTAATGTGTACACATTACATGGTGTGAGTACAGTAAGGTACGGTCCATGTGTGGTGAGATGTCAAAATCTGTGAACTCCGTGCATTGATTTTTCTAGTTGCCGGTGCCACTCGTGACATTTCTACTTGCAAGTTAGGCTAAAAGTACCTCATGCATCTGTTTAATGATCGAATTATTTGGTTGATTCGATAAATTTGGTCCGTTTAAATTAAATTGTTGATAAAGTGTATATTTTATTGTTACAAATTTAGTATGCGGTAAAATAATTAAAGTGACGAAAATATAAAATAAGACATGCATAATAGATGAGATTTAACGTAATTTAACCTTGTCTACTTACACGGATGAAAAAAAACGAATAATCCATTATCAACGTAGAGAATACAAACGGTACAAATACATGAAATCATATGATATTACATTATCTGAACTAAAATCGAACTAAATCAAACCCGACCCGAATTTAGTTAAACCGGAAAAAAATCTGAATCAAAATTAACCAAAATCGAAAATAACTGAAACCGAAAATCAACCAAACCGAAAACAACCTGAATTTAATTTCCTCAAATATGTATGTATTATTCTCATTTTGTATTATATTACACATTATCAACTACCTTTAGTAATAGTTTAATGGTTTAATATCTTTTTTCTCATTTAAAAGATCATCCGTCATATATTGACCCGAGCTGAAATGCAACTGATCCGATATTGACCCGACCTGAAAAGTCAACAGATCTGATATAGACCCGACTCAAAAAGTCAACCGATCCGATATTGACCTGACTTGACTATAAACCGATTCGATATGAACTCGATCCAATACCCGACCTGATCCGAAATAACACAGACCCAGACTAAATTTGAATCAAACTCGATCTGATCCGAATCGAAGCTAAATCGAAAGCCACCCGACCCGACCCCGATCCGAACGACCCGATTGCCACCTCTATTTCCATTATGAGTCTTTATAGTACATGTTTCGATTTAATCGACCAATAGGTCAAATATTAATGGTTATAACAGTAAAATATTAGAGAAATGTGATAAAGAAACAAATTACTAAATTAGGTGGGAAAAGGGATTGGAAGAAGTATTTGTTTGAAAATAGAGAGGTTGCTTTTTAGTTCACTTTTTCATTCTTTGATCGGTCTCTAAAGGTGTTGATTGGGGTATTGAAATTCCTTACTCGTTTAAAAATGGAATAATTGGACCGCCCACCTCATTGTTACACACTTATTAACTTTTATCCATGATGTCTCTTTCATCTCTCTTTCCGTGGGAGATTTTTTATTTTTTAATACAAGAAGAGGTTTGTTCAATATTGCCTTCTAGACTACTAACTTTGCTTTCTTTCTTTCTTTTGATTATTGTTGGTAAATCAGAGAGTGGTCTATTATTTTATGGTTTATGTTTGAGATATTTTACTCTTTCTTTTAATAATATTATTTTCAAAGTTCGAACTCAAACTCTCTTATTGAAAGAAAAATGTGTATTATTATTGTACCCAACACTTGTTGATTTATTTATGCACTACTTAACCATGTTTAAAGCTCAAATCCATGGTAATTTATTCGAGATATTCGAATATGATAATAGATTTTGTTTACGTACTGTACGTAAATTGTGGATTTAATTTTTGTGTTAATTATTCGAGAGATTTTGTTATGTATATCAAAGCTTAAAGAAAGAATCAAACCATGTGATGATATTCTTATAACTAATGATTGTACATTATTCCCAACTTTTCGTGCCCTAAAAATTATAATGATAAAAGATTTAGCTAGGATTGTAGTGGAAATGTTGGATTGTTGGGCAAATTGAGGTGTACCAACTAATCATACAGCTAATTGCCTTCATTGTTCAATTCTTTTGTCTTCAATTTATAACTCTTGAAGCCAAAAGTTTTAACTTATGATTTTTTAAGTGTTACTATTAGTTTCTCAAGATTTTGTCATAACTAATTTAGAACGTCGCATACCTATTTTTGGTGAGTGAATCTCTCTACGAAAATTTTCTATTCAATATCAAGTTGCTTATCACTTGGACCAATCTCGTTGGTTTAACTTATAATTTTAAATATTTTTTATTTTAAATATATATATATATAATACTTTTTTTTGAAATATATATATATATATATATATATATATATATATAATACAACCTAAAAAAAAGAAAATGATATTAACAGAGAGCTTTTAACCACATATTCTAGTAGTTGATGACAACTTGTAATTTTAAATATTATATTGTATTTATATAAGAAATATTGTTATCATAAAAAACAAAACAAAAAAACAATATCAACGTTATATTACAATCGCTAATTTTAAATTATATTAAAGTAGTCAATAATCTCTAGAGCAAATTGTTAAACTTTAAATTTAATTTATTTTTCAGAACACTAACGACGTTATTTACTGTTTTTCTATAAATTTGTATAATTAGACTCACATTCTTTTATATATAATTGAAGCAAAATCAAAATCTTGCGTGTATAATAATAAAAAAAATTAAAATATCGATTACTTAATGGAACTTAAAACTAGGGTGGGTAAAAATATTCGACCCAGTTGATCCGACGACCCGAACCTAAAAATGCTGGGTAATTCTTGGGAAAAAATTTCCCGACCCGGCAAATTTTACGGGACACGGGCCGGAAGTTTCCCCTTACCGGGTACCCGACCCAATACGATAAAATTTAATATATATTTTTTATATTTAAAATTATATTTTAATTTTATGTTTCTTAATATTTTTACTCTAAAGTTAAGTTTAAATCCCTAAATTTTTTCTATGTTTGTATTATATATTCTTTTAAGTTTATTTTTTTTTAAATATTTTTGTGTTTAACAAGTGATTTTTTTAAAATTTTAAAATTAAAAAAATAGGAACCCCGGGTACCTGAATACAATGGGTCGGGACATGTTTCGTTTAATGAGGTACCCGAATGAACCGAGTACCCGAAAACTGGGTACCCGGCAATGCCCACCCCTACTTAAAACCCTTTAAATTTTTAAGAAAAAAAAAACTTAATCAAGTTTTTTAAAATTTCACTTAATTTAACCATCAATTTAAGAAATAAGATCAATTAACCTATTAAATTGAAAAATTAAATCAATTAAGCCTTTTGGTCAATTTTATTTGTTAAGTTTTAAGGAGTTTTTTCTAAGATATTAATGTCATGTAGCATCTCACGGTTCTGCCACGTGATATTTTGTAGGTTTTTGAAAGAAATTTTTTATATTATTTTAAAAAAATCAATAAATTTCTTATAATGCCATGCGAAAATACTGTGACACAATATTTGACACTAATTAATTTTAGAATATCTTTAAATTTAGTAGTCAATGCTGATCAAAGGAGAGAATTTATGACATTTAAGAGTATATCAACTTAACCTGGTAAAAAAAATTAAATACTTAATTAATTTTATTCTTTTAAAAGTTTAGAAGTTTCAGACCCTTAAACCAATATCAATATATATTGTCTTAAATTTCACATGTAATTTAACAACAACTAATTGGCCAGCAAGATGAAACACCAAGTCTCTTAAGTAAGGTTATAGGTTTGCACTTCTGATATTTTGAATGAAGTAAATTGAGTTGGGAGGATTAACCACATATTGTACCAATGCAAATTTTAATATACATACGTACAAGTGATAAGTAGTTTAATATTACTTGAATAGGTCTCGAGTTTGAGGCCTTGTTAAAAAAAATTAACTGAAAGACTTGCCGAATAAAATCAAATATATTAGATTAGTTAGTCCAAATCAATTAGAATAAAGCCAAAAAAAAAATTATACATACGTTCAAAACCGAATGAAAATTTTGTAGGTAAGGCTAAGGCCTTAAACGGCAGCCCAAAGTGTTTTTCATCCACGAAATAATGGGCCATAAATCATAGAATTGGAACAAACAAAATGAATTTGCATTGGGAAGTATATTTCAGATCCAATCCAGCACTAAAATCCAACTGAAGAGAAATTAAATTAACTGTTCAAATTTCAAGTTTAATCTGGAAAAAAAAAGGTAGAAATCATTTCACTTTCCAGTGAGTTTTTCACGACTGCGAGTAATTAAAGAGGGGAATGGATGGCGGAAGAGAAAAAGAAGAGGAACAAGATGGCGTTTCCGTACATTCCCCTTGCAAAGCTCCGCCGTCCTCCGCCTCTTCTCTTCCCAAGGTCTCCCTCTCAATCTTTTGCTTTCCTCGGCGCTCGTCTTCTCTCCGTTTTGTACAATTATTTATACTATTTCCGTTGATTTAACAGGAGCAGCAGGAGGTAGAATTGGAGCTGAGGCTACTGGAAGCGCTTGAAATTTATCCTCCCGTCAAATTACGAGGCACGTTTATCGTTTTCTTTTTAACTGCTTTTTGTAAAGAGAAATTCGTTTTTATTTCAGTTTAGATATTGATTCTTAGGAATTAACTTCAATAAAAAAAAGAATTAATATTTTTTCTGGATTCTAAAAGTAAGATATTATTGGAAATTTGTATTTATAATTAAGGTTGTGTGTTGCTATTAACATGCTAGTGATATGATCAATTCAAATGTTGACTCCTTTGATTTTGCTTACTGCTGTGGTGAAAAATGGTTCAGCTATATTTTCTGCAAAAACCTTTAGTAAATATGTTCTTGTGCTGGTCTTGGCAGTGAAATGTTAGCTTTTATATTGTGTGTTTGTTTTGGTAGTTTTAGAATCTAATGGTGCTTGTCATGTTTGATGTTTATTGATCAATGTTAAGCTTTTTATCGATACAATGCCTATTAAACTACCTAAATCGGAGAATAGTATGCACTTGAACCGACTTCCTCCTTAATGTTGGATTAGCAATGTTGCCAACCAAGCTAAGGCTCAGTCGGCTATAGATTAGTGCTAAGCGTTGAATCCCTATAGTTAGTTCAATTGTTCAAATAACTTATATATGGTAAAGAAATCGGTGCATCAGCAGTTCATGCACACGTTTATGGTAAAACAATTAGGATCCGTTTGGTCTTTAACTGTCTACATGAATGCATAACTTTGAATCAAATTTGCTTCCCCACAGGCGTGCATCGCCACTTTGTACTCTATGGTCTAATGGAGTTCCTGCGGAAAAGGTTTGTTTTGCCTCCAGTTCTTTGTGCTCCACATTGATCCCCTATTCTTGTCTTAAGTTATGGCGGGTCGTTCTTATTTTGTTGTATTCTATATTCTCTTATTGGTTTGCTATATTTTGCCGCAGCCTTGACCGGCATTTTTCTCCAGAAGATGTTTTGCGGTTGCTAGATCGTTTCTACAACTTGGAAGTGCTGGTAACTACTTGTTCGATAATTTATATTCATGTCCGTTAATTACTTTTGATATTCCATTGAAAATGAGTTATTGAATTGATTATTTGGATGATGTTTCCATGTCTGTGTAAATTGACAAAATGGCTAGTTTCAATGCTTTGTTTTCACTCATTGTGGTTGGATAGAGATAATTGCAAGTCTAGTCTGGCTCACATGGTGAATTGTTGCAAATGATTCTTTTTTTGTATATTTTCAACACGAGAATTGGTATATGCGTCGTGTACTCTTAGATGAACAAATCTTTGGTACCCATACTCTTCATTTTTTTTCAAGTACTCGTGTTTGACATCATCAAAATATATAGACAACTTAGAGAAAATCGAGTATGCCCATGTTGGCACATACCCAAGGTAATATAAAAGGAAAGCAACTCCTTAAAATGGGAATGCTAGTTAATTCCTTTTTAGCGGAAAAAACCGTAAACTGTAAACCCTAAATAGAGCTGTTGCTTTTGGTCATCTTGAAAGGTAGTAGTTATTGCTAAGTTAATTTGTTCTTTTGTAAATTCCAGAAACCAGATGATGAAGAGATTGATATCCTAAATCACGAGGAAGATTTTTGCTTGCCACAAAGCTACTTTGTCAAGGAAGAACCCTAAATTAATTTGGGGGAATTTGGGGGAGAGGCATCCATATATTTGCACTAGACTTGGTTTCTCTACTTGTGATCTGATGATTTCCAACTGTGATGATATCCCTTTATCATATTGCACAATATTATTGTAAAAATTAGGTTGCAATTTTGATGGAAAGTAATTAGTTTGGCTCTACCATCTTTTGACAGTTTGTGTTGTTCCTTTAGGCTTATACTTGTATTAAATATATTTTATTGAAAACTTAATTTATAATGATAAATATGTTATTCTCAAATGCTAGGTTTTTCTTTCCCCTCTTTTTTGAAGATATAATTTTAACCATTTTTTTAAAATGTGTTTTTTATTGCTACTTTAATATTTAGCTTAAAAACTAAAAGTATTTAATAATCTATTTTCATCACACACTAAACCAAAAAAATTAACACAAAAAAAATCAACAAATCCTTTTTTTAATTGCATTGGCAAATCAAAGTAAAAGTAAGTTAATATCTTTGTTTACATTTTTGTATTTGTTTTTCATTTTATTCCCGAAATCTGAAGTTTAATCTAGTTATTATATATAATTACTCTTAAATAATAGAATTTGTTCCGGAAGTAGTATTAGATCCACGGACAGAACATAAAATCATATTTTTTTATTGTATACGTTCATTTTATGATTTAGGTTTGAAATTTATGGTTGTTTATCTTAATATTATAGTCTCTATAGGCTATAGTTCAAATAATGGTTCTTTTAAAATTATTTTTTTCGTTTATTTTTTTAAAGCAAGTGACTAAAACCACTGAGTCGACACCTCTCTCTTCTTTTAATTGTGACCCGTGAGTTTTAGATTTATTATGAACAAATTTCTTCTTCAGAATTATTCAGAAAATAAAAATCTTACTTAAAAAACACCAAATTCATTACAACCTGATCTAACATTCATTATACCTCGTTATCTATAATCAATAAACCCTCCAAATACTTTTTTCATAAAGTCTCCTAATCTAAACTTAACACTTTTTTCATTTTATCCCTAAGTTATTTTTTTGACAATAAAAGTTTCATTTACTCATAAAAAAATCGAACAGAAACACGTAGATCCAACAACAAACAGGCAGACCGTTCCGGTTGCGGCAAAACAAAGAAAAAACACGAGAAACGGGCAAACAACACACCTAGAAAAACAACAAAAAACAAAAACGATTAAGATCACAGTGAGAACCCAAACACATGAATCAATCAACGATACGATTAGGCGATACTTCTGCGAGAGCTCCTTCAGGAGGCAAGTTTCTTTTCTCGTGAGAGTGAAAGATCTTATCATCAAAACTCAGAAGTGGTGAGGGGACCAAATTGTGAGCAAGGGAAGCTATGGCCGAGGGTTCAAACTCATACATGAATTGAATACTCTTAGACAAAAAAGAACAGACGAAACAATATATAGAACACTAAATCGAAAAAAATCAAGACTCAAAAAACACGAGGCTAAACTAAAGGGAGGAATCGAGCGAGAGTGACTCCCACGAGGAAGCTTTGCCAATGCTCTTGAATCTTCGAGATTGTGCGTGCAATATCAAAGTATCATATCATCTAAAAGATTATAATTTAAAGATCGATAGAGATCTAAAAAATTCAAAGGCGAAATTGGATCAAATTCAAAAATTAAACATTACTTTATATCTTAATTCACGAATGTAAGTTGAAAATAAAAGCTTATAATATGACGCAATATATAGTCAGAAGGAGAGGGGAAAGCAATAAAATATAAAGAAAAAAAGTAACAAAAATATCCATAATTTCAACAAGTAATTTCATATTAAAGAACATTAAATTAAAGCGAAAAGGCAAAGAAAATTAAAACAATGAAAATTAAAAAAAAATATATGGTTTAGATCAACATAATTTCAACAAGTAACTTGATGTTCTTAGCATTGTAAAATGGGCTAAACCGGTTGATCCAATCATCTTGTAAGAACGGTTTATAGGAAGCCAATTTAGGTAACAACACTTGAAAACACATTGGATTGCCCCCCCAATTCAAGCTCCCAGATCCTCCACATCAACGTTTCTGAAAAACAAATAGACATTTCCATGTAAGGAAGATACCAATATGATTTTAATTACTTCCAAATTTCGAAACATTGTAATCAAATTGTTAAAATATCAGTATCTTATCAATAAAATCTTTTTGTCACTTTTGTTATAAATTGAATTCGACGTGAAGTATATTTAAAACACGTGAATCAACTTGAATAAGACACGTTAAATAATAATAAAAAAAAGACACTCATACAGGGGAAATCATGGCATTTGATGAGCCCTTACCTAGGCTTTTGCCTCAGATTTGGCTGCTGCAGATTTAGCATCTTCACCTTTTACACCGTCTTCACCTGCATCAAATTCATCAACCATTTTTGCATGGGACAACATGGAAAAACATCCAATACCATGTCCATAATCTGACAGTATGCTTCTATCAATTATGTCGTTTTCGAATACGAGTATGTTCCCGATATAGATATATTCGAAATTGACCAAAGTTTTTCATGTATTTAGAGTCTTTGGAAGATCATATCGAGTGAGACTACAGAATACCTCCATCTTCAGGCAAATCAGAAGTCCAGAGAGTGAGGTTATCTCTGAGAAGTTGCATGATTAGGGTGCTATCCTTATATGACTCCTCACTCAAAGTGTCCAACTCCGAAATGGCTTCATCAAAAGCTTGCTTAGCCAAATGACATGCCCTGCAAGTTCCCAAAACATAACCATACATCTCACCAAATGCTTCAACCAGTTACACCACTCAACTACTTACCTCTCAGGTGAATTCATTATCTCATAATAAAACACAGAGAAGTTAAGGGCCAGGCCAAGACGAATCGGATGAGTCGAAGGAAGATCGGTGTTTGCAGCAGCAGAAGCAGCCTAGCAAGTACAAAAATTTAGCCAAAAGGGGAAAAATTTAGGTGTTTGTAGTAAGTTGAGAACACTATAAACATTAACTTTACCTCATAACCTTTCAACGACTGCTCAGCAGCTTCTTTCCTCTCTTGATCTGCCTTGAACTCCGCAACATACCGGTAGTAATCACCTTTCCTGAAACCAGTTACTTTGTTGTTTTAATTAGGGGTGTAAATGAACAGAGCGTTCGACTAAAGAGTAAAGATGGAAAAGGAAACATACATCTTATAGTAAAACACGGTTGCTTCACCGGACGAAGAAGAAGGGACGAGATGGTTATCGATGATGCTCAAAATGTCAGTGCAAATGTTGGAAAGCTCTTCTTCTACTTTCCGACGGTAGCCTTTGATCAGCTTAACATTGTCTTCGTTCCCTTTGGATTCCTCTTTTTGTTCGATGGAAGACATGATCCGCCAAGAAGCTCGTCGTGCACCGATCACGTTTTTGTATCCGACTGAAAGTAGGTTCCTTTCTTCTACGGTGAGTTCGCAGTCGAGTTTGGCCACTTTCTTCATACACTCCACCATTTCTGAATGGTTTTTGAATGGTTAGCCAATTGAATCGCGAATAAAATCCAAAAGTCATGGTTATTAGTTTTCAGTTTTCATTACCTTCATAACGTTCGGCTTGCTCGGCCAGTTTGGCCAAATAAACTTGAGTTTCTCTTTCTTTCTCTGAAGTGGACATTATGAATATTGAGGCAGGAAACAAAAGAGATGATGATCTTATAAACAAACTTTAAGGGGGGCTTTGAAAGGTGGAGCGCCACATTCGTTGTTAAGTTGTTTGGACTTATTCAATTACCTTTTTAATTAAGATTATATTTTTTTTCTAATTAATTACTAATTATGATTAATTTGGTTACAGATCTAGTCAGTGTAAGAGGTTTGAAAAAACTTTCGCTACATTCAAATAATTTCGGAAAGAAAAGGACGAGTTTATTCTTAATTTTCAATATTTTTTAATTGAAAACTATATAGAATTATTATTATTATTTAATATGTTGGTGTGATGAAAGGTAGCATATGTTCAATTTTTTATTCTGTTCAAAGACGGCACACACAACATGTATTACTGGTACTCGATCCCGGGTCTCAAAAAATGATAAACATCTACCTTTATCACCAGGACACAAGGGAATGAACATTGTTGTTATTATTATTATTATTATTATTATTATTATTATTATTATTATTATTATTAATAAGTAGAATATGTACTTATTTGTGCTTCTAAATTATTTTTTCTCACATTTTATATATATCAAACTTGATGTATAATTCCGTCTTTATAAAAAGACGAGATCTCTACAAAATAAATATTTTTAAGGAAAAACTATTTTAATTAAAATTTTAATTTTTGTTAATTATATTTTTAAATTTTACCAATTTTATTCAAAATATTGGGATAGAACTCAATTTCATTTCAAGTGAATTATTATTATTTATATTAAAAATTATTTTAGCATTGCTTTTGAAAAGTGATTTTTTAAAGTGTTGTTAGAAAGAGATTTAAAAAAAATTGTAAAATTTTAGTGTTTGACATTGCTGTCAAAAAGTGATTTTAAGAAGGTAAATGATCATTTTAGACATAATATTGTAAGTTATATATACATGTATATATAAATGATATTCAAATTCTATAATGTTATAACATATGAATATAATAGCTTAAATTATTATAAAAATATTTTATTAATAAATATAATTTATTAACAATTGTACGTGTTTTATGAAAATATAATAAATTTAAAATATTTTATTTAAAAACTTGACATGAATAAATATATATCATTTTTAAACTAAAGATAATTATATAATTATATCTCCGTAAATAATTATAAATTTATAAATTATAAATACAAACAATAATAAATTAAGGTTAAAATTGTAATTTAGCTCCCAAAAGCACTTTTACAATCGTATAAATTAAAAATTTTAGCTTTTACGTAGATTAAAAAGCACTTTTCAAAATCATTTTTTTCTGCAAAAGCCGGTTGTTTAGCATTGCTTTTGGCCTCAAACCAACTTTTGGCTCCAAAAGTTGGTTTGAAAAGCAATGCTAAACGGAGCCTTAATATTTTCGAATTGGTTAGTATAGTCATATTAAAGAAAATAAGAAAAGGATAACTTATGTGGACAAATGTTGTCATTTATAATTACAAGGAACTATATAACGGCCTTAAATCTTTCATTTAGTAAACAGGGGTTTAGCTCAAGTGGCAGAGCGCTCGTTTTGCATGCAAGAAGTACAAGGTAACTCGAAAAGTAGAAAACATAAACTTAATTTCATGAAAATCGGACAACTTGGTGATTGTGTTATTATCATTATTGGGGTTAAATTCGAACATCTGTTTCGGATCTTCGGGTCGATTTTGAATACGACGACTCCATCCATCATGGAAGCATTGTTTGAGAAAAACAAATGTAAACAGAAACCTCAAAAATCCATATTGTTGGAGATCTATTTGTAATTATCCCATTTCATGGCCATGGCACAGCAATAAAATTGATGGCTCAATACAAGGAGTTCAATAATGAAATAATAAAGAAATCAACCAACTCAAAATAAAAGACCAAGAGTGGGAAAATATGTGGATGAATGAATTGCTACAAATACCTTGACAAAGAAAACGAATCCCAGCTGCTTTTGCAGCAAACCTCGTTTCTAAGCTAATCTACAATCCTCCACCCGTTCGTCAGTCGTTAATATCGAACCACTTGAAACTCCAGAAGCATAGCTCACGTTGTGATGCGGCCGATAGTTCATCCTCTGCCAAAATAGATACATCATCAGTTCTAAGACATAATACCTAAATATAATCTCTTCACAGATGCTAGCTAACTTCATGTGAATTTGCAACTTCGGTAAGTGTCGATGCCTAAAATCCGGTTTGTGTATACCATCGGAAATGTAAAAGGCAGTTAGGTTTTTGTTTACCGAGGAAGCAAACAAACAGTAGACTGTACATGCACGCATGTGTGTGACAAAAGGTGTTTTGCGGATTAATTAGAGGATTACCAGATCAAGACAAGTTTACAATCCGCAGTCTTGAGACCTTTTGGTGCTAAATCAATCATTTCTTCAGAAAAGGTTTCTGACAAACGAGTAGGCGCTGGTCACTACCATTCTGAAGGTCGATCACCCTTGCATCCCATCGTATTTGTGTAGCGTGTGCACGTGCCAACTCTATAACTCCTAATTTATCAGAGAGCACAACCCAGCCCTGCAAAAACACAAAAGCTCAGAATTATGAATATTGATAACTTTTAATATACTGTTGTGCAAGTAGGTAATAACTATCTCAGAAACAATTAATTAATACAATAAGTTCTACGGCGCCTCAACAAATGGCAATGGATGGCATTGATTAAAAACTCATTATTTTTCAATGGGCTTATTCACGAGAATCAGGGTGTTGAATTTCAAGTACAAACACTGAAAAAAAATTAGTACCTCAGGACGAAGAATTCGATCCATCTCTATAAATAATTCCATCAAACCACACCTCTCTGAAGTAAGGTGTGAGAGGAGTCCATCGGCATGAAGCATGTCATATGTTCGAGGATATGTTGGGAAGGGTTCGCACCTGTACGGCACCAGATACATCAGAAATGAGCAAGCTTAAAAAGAAAAATTGAATGTTCAACTTGATCTACGAGAAGAAACTGTACATACAGACTCCAAATGTAAATTTTATTAACAAATAACAATCTAATACAGTTAACAGTCTCCTTTTTTTCTTTGAGGGGAAGTTAACCATGTCTTTACTTGCTACCTTGATTTGAGCAAATAAGCCAAATATAGTTCAACAACTCAAGGCTCAGTAGATACAGAAAAAGTACAGGCAACAGTAATATTCAATTTTAAGAATGAATCTGAATTAAAGCAAACTATTTTAATTTTTAACAGAATCTTAATGAAAAAGTTAAATGGTATCTTAATCTAGGAAGAAAAAAAGAAAGAAAGATCACTCCTAATAACTTGTGAAGATATTTATACCCAAACAAAGACGTTAAAACGCCAAGACAGGCGCATAGCTATCAAGTTAAACATGCTGCTTTGATGAAGTTGTAAAAGAACTAACCAGTCATGCAAAACACCAAGAAAACCCCGGTCAAGAATGAGAGGAAGTGTATTGCGTGCCCAAACAGGCACCACATTCATCACCCACACCATTTTCTTTTCCTCCAGAAATGCAGCATTCAAGCCACCATAATGAGCATTCATGTCCATCACATTGCGTACCATATTAAATGGAGGCAAAGGATCTTCATCTCCTGGCCTCTTGGGATGGTCAGAGAAAATTAATGGTGTAAGCAAAGACCAATAGTTTTTTAAAGCTAATTTCCAAACCTGCAAGTCTTCAAAGAAATCCTCCGGACTGACTCCTGCAAAGATTAAATTATATCAATATGCAAGCCAACTAAACCATCTACTGCATAAAGTACGGATTGCATGTTGCAGCACAATAGCAACATAAAAAAGCATGTGCGGGGAGAAAAAAATGAGTTGGAACAATACTTTCCATGAACTGCGAGCTCTGCTGAGCTCAAATCTGAGCTAGAGGACCTATTCTGAATAGGAATCCAGCGATTGCTGGAAGTTCCAGTAATACATGGCACCAAGGCCCGATAATAGGGTGCGTCATATCCTTCTTTGCAAAGGGGCACATCATTCTTCCTGCTATATTCAAGAAATAGAATTCAGAAAACAACGGAGCAGGTCTGACAGTTACAAGTTAAGCAAACCAAATACAACTAATTCAAAGTAAAAGGGTACAACCTAAAAACCATTTTACGAAATTGAAAGCCAGTTCCAACATGAAATTTTACTAAGATTTACCAACAGAAGAGCAAAAATTATAAATGTCTACTCACTTGGAAGAATAGCAATGAGCATCAGCAGTTTTCTGCCAGATGAAAGTATCATCCTGCTGAGCAATAAGACTCCAACAAATTTTCTCAGTAAATTGTTCCAGTGGTGTTAACATGTTTCTTTTCTTTGTACTTGTTGAACCTCCACGTGGCTTACTTGTCGGTGAGGTTAAAACAAAATAACCTCCAGGCTTGAGTAACCGATCCATCTCTATAAGGAACATCCCCTCTGTTTTACCAAGTCATAGTTACTAGTTAGACAGCAAATCATATTTAATTTTAGAATAGAGCAGCTACTTGAGGAAGAATTTTCAGTGCTCGAATACATTTCATGCCTAGCAGTGTTATTAAGCTTAAGAAAAAACACGGTTAATGATGAACTAGTACAACACTTAGTGCATTGTCATAAAGCCAAGCACTTTCAAACAAATTCTATAATGAAACATGACGTAGTGATTATCACTAAAAAATAGAAGGAAAAGATTGTGGTATCGCTCATCTTCCCTAATAATTCTGAAAGTAAAAAGAGGAGTATCAATAATTAACAGAATCCTATTATTAAACTGAGAGAGTACCTTTCTTGTCCCAAACAATACTGCATTGAGCACAATGAACCATGTCATATGATAATGAAGGGTATGGCAGCTGTCTTGATATGAAATTGCCAATCATCGCTGGAAGACCTCTCTCAAGAGCTAGTTGAACTTGGCTTCCAGTTGCCTCATATGCGGCAATACAAAGAGCCATTAACTTTAGTGAAACTAAATGAGCTCCAAAACTTCCAAATCCACAGCCAATATCAAGTACAGTGCGGACCTGTAATCAAGGTAAGAGATTAAGTGCCATGCAGTGCAGATAGTTTTAGTTCTCTTTGAAGACCATGTAATATCTTTCTCATATTTTTAAACAGGACAAGCTAAAATATTAGAAAACTTTTGTTCCAAAAATATCATACTCCTAAAGCTCAAGGTACCCCATAATGCTAAGTGTAGTAGAAAACTACGATAAAGTGAAATAAAAGACATACACCGGCTTGAAAAAATTCGGAGTCACTTCCCAGTCCCAACATCTCTGCAATCTGGCGAGAATAATCTTTGACACCATCAAAGATTAAGCCATCCTCAGGGTGAAAAGCAATTTGATTCTCTTCTAACAACATGATTCTAGAAAATGTCAAAAAATTAAGAAGGTAAATAAGAAAGCTGCTTTTGATCATATAAAGAACTATGAAAGAACAATATAAGCAGCTAACAAAACCAGACACTAGCCGAATTCTAAAATGTAAAGTACGTAAACAAAGGACACACGCCTCATACTTTGCAACCCTTACAAAGCATCCAAATGCATTTAGTAAATACCTTTTTGTCATGCTTCCAGAAGAAAGGAATTGGTCTTTTGTTATCTTAACATTTCCACTCCATATCACATCCCTACCAGCAGGCCAACGGAGTGGGATCTTATAATCCTTTGGAGGGCGAACTAGACACCAGTTTCCTTGCCCAGACACTTCACAATGCCGATCAAACTCCTCTCCATCTTTAAACCCTAATATCGTATTTGCTGTCACATTGTAACAAGGTACATAATTTTCTCTTTCTTTGCTACAAAGGCCAAGCTCCCTTGGCTGACTAGCTCCTGATACGATAGTTCTCAACTCAAAATAATCAACTGCCGCTTGCTCCTTCAGCCTTCTATAGTTTGTATAGATCTCAGGTACCGGAGTAGAAGTTACAGAGTCAAAGGAATTAGACGAAGACGATCCAAAGACTGCAATCAGCGCAAGCACGCTAACAAAGCACAATAACAACCAACTGACAGGCGGTCTAGGACCAAAAATGACAGATAATTTATTAAACCAGGGGCCTCTCATATCCAAAACTTTAAACGTTTAAAGATTGGAAAACCACTAAATAACCAACCCCTTTAGCTTAAATCTCCAAGAACAGTGAAGACCATACCCTATCATCACATACAAGCTTCTGTATATGTTACAGTGAATCTGGATAAGCCCAACAAGCATTGAAACCACCTACTCTACACTTCCCCCAGCACCGATCTTTACCCGATCATCACAAGCAACAGAGGAAAAAATAGAACAAAATCCAAAGTTCACTACATATCCACCAAAAAACAACAAAAACCAAGCTGTATTTGAATTCCTTATTACGGATCAACAATTCCACCTCTACAAGTCAATTACGCAACTCCTGATCCCAACCAAACCGAAATTTACCGCAAATATTTTACCAGAATCCAAACAGGGCGGAAACTCAATTTTGAGTAATGTCAATCCCTCAGTCTGCAGCAAGTGACGAAATCGCATCAAGCTGCAAATGATCCACTAAAATCAGAACTCAAAATTAAGAAATTATGATTCATTAAACGTGAATTTGATAGATGAAATTATATTGAATCTAACAACAGTTTACCAGCGGGAATCCTATTATTGGAAAAACAAAATGCATAACTTTCCTTTTTTAGAATCCGGAAAACGAAAGTCAGATCTCAAAAAGGAAAGAGTAACAGATCGAGATTATTACAAACCAACCGAAGTAAATCGAAAACTGAAAAAAAAGGAAACCATTTAGGGTTTACGTGGGAGCTTACCGGTGGAGATTCAATAACAAATGGAGGAGAGAGTGATCGAACAAAAAAACAAGCAGTGTTTTTAATGAGAATTATTTCATTTTGTTTTTTTATGTTAATAAAATAATCAGATCTGGAGGCAAATGGACAAACAGAGCAGAAATGACATGAAAACGATTTGTTTAATTTGGATTCATGATGTTTGGCTGTTTGCCGACTAATTATTAACCATTTTTTTTACAATTGGTCAATTTTTTTCTGGTCCCTTTACTATGCTCATATTCAAGATTTGGTTTCAGTATTTTTTTTTTTGAAGAAAAGCCAAAAATGGCATCATCAACAAGGTCATTCGAAATACGATCATAAAATTCAAAAGTAAACGAAAAGGATCACCTTTTATGACCTATCCAATTTACCTTTTCGCTTACATGAACTACATAAAATTCAGGATGTTGTAACAAAATTTTATTTGCTTCAATAAGGTAAACAGCTGCAATGGAGAGGCTCTGATATGAAAAGTGCAAACGGTTAATTACAACAAAAGAATCATCTTCTATAATAGCTCGACTACATCTATTGGTTGCAGCAAGCTTAATTCCTTCAAAAAAAGCTCAGACCTCGATCAGTACTGAAGTTTATACACCAGAAAGGATCTGAGTCTTACCATCGATCATAAGTCCATAAGTGTCTTGAGCTACCACCCCAAAAGCTCCAGCTCTAGTTTCAGGATTGAAAGTGTAACCCCCTCGACTCGGCCTAGCCACTAATCTAAATTGAACGGGTTACACGGGGAAAAGCAAAGCAAAACCCGTTAAGGCTTCACTCCGATTAGCAATCCCTATTTTTTTTCTTTTAAGTTAATCTTGTCTAAATGTCATCTTTAACCTATGTGAGGTGACATGCAGCGGAAAAGCAAACACGAACATGAACCAAGCAAGACGGACATTGGAGGTAACATATTTATGAATTTTCTACAGGCCGTATCGATACACTTGGGGGCCCGTATCGATACGCCTTCAACGGTCAAACTCCCCAAAGTTAACTTCAAGAGGCCGTATCGATACCCTTCAAAGCTGGTATCGATACGCTTTTAATGGTAAGCTCCCAAAGTCAACTTCAAGGATCGTACCGATACCCCAATTTTTCGCAAAAATCTCAGATTTTTAGAGACCCAAACCGGTATCGAGACGCCCCCGCGTATTGATACGATAGGCTTAAAACAGTGGACCGTATCGATACGCCCTGCCCAGAAAGACTGGTTTCTGCAAACTTTAAGCATAAGGGGAAACAACACAACTCATTAAACAAGCATCCAAATAACTTCTAAACATCCATACAACTTAAGGCAACCAATCTAGAGGCAAAACACCCTAAAAACACGTCTCGGTCCTATATACACACAAACATGAATCTCAAACTTAAAAGCCCCAAAGAACACTTTAACTCAAGGCACTAACAAGCCAAAACGCAAGGCATTTAACTAAAGTCAAAACAAGTCTCAACATAACATGATTTCAACATTTAAAGCATGAAACAACATGATCAAACATATGGGAGTTCACATCAACCTCCCTAATCACAAGTGCAAATATTTTCATTGCTAATATATTATTACAACTTAAAAATTATACTTGAGCTTAAGCTACGATCACCGAAACTTTTTCCTCGCTTTCCTTTGCTTCTTGGATCATTAACGATCTGCATTGTTGGAAAGGAGTGCGTAAGCATAAGAGCTTAGTGAGTGGTGCTCAAACTACAACAACAATAATGCATCTTTTAAACCATTCGATCATATTTTGAAAACAAAACTATTAAACTTGGGATCTCACAACAAGTATGAATAAACAACATGAACACATACTTGGCATCTTACATCAAGCATGACATATAGCATCATAATCTACTATAGTGCACAACAATCTCTTCACATAGAATATTCTACATATCAATCATCAACATGATCAACTCAAAATTTTCAACACATCAAAGTATATTGGCAACTATGGTAACTTTACTCAGATACGCGGATTGGATTCGATGGCATCTTACATCACCGAATCTATAAAACAACAAGACATACGATGGCATCTTACATCACCGTAGTCAATATATACATTTTCCGGTGGCATCTTACTTCACCATACTCCTCTCTAATGGCATCTTACATCACTAGAGCCACGCGCGAATTTTACTAGTGCACTCTAACCCTATGGTCGACCAATTATACCCGATAATACTCTCATATTTACCAGTACACAACATCATGTAATCCAACATAAATTATCGCATCCATTAAACAACTACACACATTCATTTCATCTCACATCAACCACAACATGTCACATACATCATAGGTTTAAACATCATCTACTCATATCACAATGCATAGCAAGATTGAAGCATAAAAATTTAGAAAGAGTAAAACATAAATATTTAATACTTACTCTCGAGCTTAGGTTGGCCTTTAGAGCTCAACCTAAACTCTCAAAACATTTTCACTCACCGGTAGTATCCAAACGATAGTCGAAGCACCGATTTTAAGCGTCCACAATATCAGGTATTGCGTCCGAAGTACCCAAATTCGTTTCTGCTGCTTCTAAACAATCCAAAACAGAGTATTAATACCTTTTTCAACATACATGCCCACTGAAATTCACAAACACAATATTCAACAACATTCGCTCATCGATTCACAGCCGAAGTTATCCGAAAACATCATCAAATCAGCTCTAACCAAAACCCAGTAAATTTTACCATAAAAACTACATCTTTCAACATCAAAAACACTTACCCAAGGTTTATAAACTATCAGCCCAAAGTTCTTCACAAGAACAAACCAAAAACCTAAATTTTCAACTCCAAAACCCCCTCCATTTTACTAGTTTTAGGTTTCCCATCATTAAGCCATTATCCCAACATTTTTAGAAAATTAAAATAATGTTAAAAACACTTTTAAACATAGCATCAAACAACCCAAACGAAAATTATTCAGAACTGAAAACCAACTAAAACTAGACAAGCAAGACCCATCGACATTACTCGTCGGAGAAAACACCAATTAATTAAACCTTTACCATAAGCTAATTCTCTCTGACCATCTTAGCCCCAAAAATCAGGTCATTCTAATTTAACAAAGAGACGAACCAAGCTTGAACCTGTAAAAAAGAAAGAAAGCAAACACATACACGACATCGGACATTAGCGTCGCCCTGATGTTCGTCGTTTTAAATCTGACTACAAAAAAATGACATGGTTGCCTAAGACCAAGTGGCGGTCGACCTACTCTCAACTTCCACCGGTCGAGAGGTGACCAACACTCATCGGAGCAAAGATCGAACGATGATAAGCCAAAACAATATAAAGGCAAATTGTATAACTAGAGAGAAAAATCGCCTTGTACGAAAAACTTACTCTTACTCCTCATTTTAGCATTTTAATTTGATGTAATTAAGGATGCTAATAGATATTGCAAATTCAGATATTTGCATATATTAGATCCGATTTGTTTTTGTAGATTTGAATTTTGCAGATACAATGATATTCAAATTTGAATATTCTAATCATTATCTACAACGGGATTAGAGAATATTGTCATAAGGTCATTACTCTCTTCCTAAAATACATATATAATAGAATGTGCAGCGTCACTATATTTATATTCCAAGACCTCATTTTTTCTTTTGATTTAAGATTAATATCCTTCACTTCTTCTCAGGTGTGACATTCTTCCCCTCTCAATCTCATGACACCTTTTTCACGAGTCAACTGCACTCGTGATGGGCACGATTGTCCACCATGTATACCCCACTCATAGGCGCTCAATGAGAAATTTGGCAGCCAAATGATCGTTTTGATACTATTTGTCACTCAGCCATCATAGTCTTTATAAAAAAAACATGTCTTTTGAGAAGAAAGTAATGATCCATTGACAATATACAAATATTAATCATTGAATATATATTGTCCAAATTCGTTTTATTTTTGTAGACAACATATTCATATATCTGAAAATATTATCAATTTTTTTAAAATTCTCATTTAGATTTCTTTTATAACTAATAAATTTATATATTTAATGAAATTAAATATCTTACAGATAATTTAATTAATTTAAAATTAAACAGCGACTTTATGATTTAACATATTTATGAAACCATATTCATTATAGGTATCCTACCTACCGTCATTTAGTATTTACTTCTATAACATCAATAATTATTTCAAATATAACATCCTTAATTATTTCGATTAAGAGTAATATGGGTTTTTTCTTATTTTTACTCTTATCATGAAGAATCTCACTTCAATATAATGAGTTAAAACGAATGTTTTAATTGGAAAATTCAGTATTTTAATGAAAAAGTTTATAGTGTTCAATTAAGTATTTAATTTTGGCTTTTAGGTTTAAATAAGTTATTTGTTATAAGTATTGATTGGACAAAAAAAAAATAAAGCCCAAGTACCATTTTGAACCAATGAGTCAAGTTTATGTACCTAATTATATCATAAAAAATTTATGTACTAAATCGCACGTTGAAGTCAAATTCAAATATCAAAATATATATTTACATGTTACAGAATTAGAAGAACTAAATCATGACAAATTAAAATAAAATGTAAAGACACTCACTAACAATCAACTCGCGGATGAGGTGTTAAGTCCTTTAAGTAGTATTAAAAGTTTGAATTTTAACGTTGTGAATGTAGAAAATTAGATTATGAGGGCCATTTAATATTAAAATCTACAAAACTCAATTCGAATTAGTCAACTAATGAGTTTGACACCAGTGGCTAAAAAATGTATAGAGACATCCAAATTCAGAAATAACATAGGTACCAAAACCATAAATTGACCTTATTATTAAATGGTGGGTGGGCCGTGGGTGTTTGGTTTCTTTTTGAAATATACGCTGCCCTTGTGGAAAAAAAAAGAAAAGGAAAAACCAGAATGATAGGTGGTGATGATGTTGTTACTGATTGGGCGGCTTGTGATCTTTTATTCTGTGGGGGATCAAGGTGAAATCAACGATCCTGATTTAGCCGTAAAAAGTAAACAATTATTGATGAAGTAATTTATTTAAGTTTTGAATTTTAAAGTTAGTTAATATAGTATTAGTTTGTTTGATTAGTGTTTTTAATATTTTCTTTTTATTTCATAATAGAACTTAAAATTGAAATAAAAATGAATAGTAAAAAAAAACAAGTATACCGACCAAGGGCAATTTAAACATGTATTATCTGCTTAATAATTTAATTAGGGGATACATTTAGTAATTATGAGGGAATTTGTTGGCTTTAGTCTAGTTTTTAGTTTGTTGGTTCCTTCTTTTGTAAGAAATAATTATGTTTGTTGAAAACGTTGTTTAATTACTGTAATGAGCTTTAATTTTTACGTTACTTCATAGAATAGAAAAAAAATATGGGATAAATATTTTATGCACCAATAGTAAAAAATTTGTTTGTCACAAGTGTTTAGTTTTTAGAGTTTAAGGATTAGAGGTTAGAATTTAAATTTCAGAATAGATTTTATAATTTAAAAGTTATAGTTTATAATTTAAAATTTAAGGGTTATAGTGTAAGGCCCTTAAAAAGCATGCAACTTTAGAAACTCACTTTTAAAATTTAAGGGTTATAGTTTAAGGCCCTTAAAATTTAAAGTTTCCTTGGTTAACTGGGAATCTATTTGTCAGCCTCTCGCTCATGGTGGTCTTGGTTTTCGACGCATCCATGACTTTAACGTGGCCTTTATCTTAAAGATTTGTTTTGCGATGGTGTCTGATACGCATGCCCTATGGATTCGCTTACTCCGACAGAAATATCGCATGCATGAACTTTGCCCTTCTTCGGTTAATCGTCCATCATGCACCCCCTTGTGGAGGGCAATTTCATTGGCTTAGCCGGACCTAAAGGATAGCATTTCATGGTCGATTAGTGATGGAAAAATTGTAAACGCCTTGGAGGATACTTGGGTTCCCACGATTGGTCCGCTGCGGCAATTTCTTCTTCGGC
Organism: Hibiscus tridactylites; assembly: GCA_958450335.1. Taxonomy (NCBI): domain Eukaryota; kingdom Viridiplantae; phylum Streptophyta; class Magnoliopsida; order Malvales; family Malvaceae; genus Hibiscus; species Hibiscus tridactylites. The sequence continues at coordinate 76,548,688 of OY288281.1, forward strand.
CCCATGATGATGGCTTGAGCACCATGAGCACTTGGGACCTCACGGATAGGCGTGGTGGATGGGATTACGCGCGTCTCACGTCCCTTTTTGATCCTGCTGTCATTCCCCATATCATGAGCGTCCGTTGCCCCGATGCTTCGGATGTCACCGACTTGCCTACATGGCGTCACACTGCATCTCAACTCTTCACGGTAAAGTCGGCTTATGAATCCAAAGCTCATATGCTTTGGGATAGTCGGGATCCCTGCTGGAAATTGGTGTGGTCTCTCCGTGTTCCGCAGCGGGTGCGTATGTTTATTTGGCTTTGCTTCAAACAACGACTAACGACCAATGCTGAACGCTTCCGACGCTCTTTAGCTCCTTCTACTCGCTGCCCTTGCTGCAACCTTGAAGAAGAAACTGTGGCTCACGTACTGCGGGAGTGTGTAGTCGCAAAACAGGTTTGGAATCTTCTCATCCCCTTGAGCCATCACGCAATTTTCTTCGCTGGGGATGTAGAAATCTGGCTGCTGTAAAATCTTGACCAACAACGCTTGTTGCCAGCATCGGATATGCCCTGGAATGTTTTGTTTGCATCCTTGGTTTGGTGTATTTGGAAAAATAGGAACGACACAGTCTTCAATGATAGCCCAGCGACACCGGAGCACCTCCTTTCACGTGGTGCAGCCTGGGCCAGGTACATTACTGAAGCACAGGTCCGTATTGCCCCGGCCCCTCGCTGGCGTTCCCAGCCGCATACTTGGTGCAGGCCGGAGTCAGGATGGGTTTCCACGACGACAGATGGGGCTGTGTCTCGGTCGACTAGCCTTGGTGCAGCAGGGGGAGCTTTCTGCGTGGATGATGGCTCATGGTTGTTGGGGTTCAACAAACTGCTGGGCATCGTCCAACCTTTGCAGGCTGAACTGTGGGGGGTCCTTATCGGCCTCCGCCTCGCTAGAGCGAAAGGATTCAATCGAGTCCTTATTTAGATTGATAACAAAGTGGCGGTTGATCTCTTGAACCATCCTAAAGCTTCTTTAGATGTGAACCCTATCATCCGAGACATCGCCAAACTCCGGGGTTCAGGATGGGAGACTGTGGTATGATGGTTGCCTCGTGAAGGAAATAAACTCGCCGATGCTCTTGCAAAAATGGTTAGTCCCGTGGATTATGATTTGAAGATTTTTAAAGAACCTCCACCTTCTATTATGCTTATTTTAGATTCTGATTTGTCGCATTTAATGTAAGCTCTTGTGAGCTATCATTTTAATTCCAAAAAAAAAGAAAAAAAATACTGACAATACCTCAAATAATTACCTAAAGTGTAATTATCAATTAAATTTGAACTTATATCACAACCACCTTTTTAAAATAGCATTCAATAAGATTAAAACTAAAATCTTATCAATATTTCTTATGTTCTATTAATAAACACGATATCATCATTTTCTTATGTCGTTTCATGGTCATTGTCTTGTTTTGTCAACTAAAAAGTGCAGTTTAAAATTTTATTTATTTTTAATATAATAATGTGATATGTATTTTTATTCATATTTTCAAGCCATTAACAATACATATATATTTATTTAAATCTAAATCTTCGATAAAACATCATCTTTTTTTAGTAGAGTCACTCATTAAATTTTCAATATTTTGTCAACTAAAGGTGTGTCTCCATGGTCTCGAATATAAGGTACCATGATTATGAAAAAGGACATGAGTTTATTATGCATTTTAAAACTATATTTTGGCAGGAGCAACAGTTTTATTGGGATAGTTGTAACAATATTGTTTGAGTTTTTTTTGATAAATTTTAATTTTAATTATAATCTCAGAGGAAAAGAGAAGGAGACTCTAAAAGAAAAGGGAGTACTCCTAGTATATTTAAAACTCATGATCTAAGGGAATCGAGAGAATAAAGATGGACAACTTAGTCAACCGACCAAATACGCTTGCTCAATATTGTTTGAGTTTTTTCTTCTTCAAGATTTAATATGTTTACTATTTTATGATCTAGGGTAATTATTGTCAAATCAATGGAGTAACTAGTAGAGGTTACTGGAGTGACCTTTAATGAATAATAAGTCCTATAATGTTGACGACTTCTCTAATTATTATAGTAATTACTATAGATCATGAAATAAAAGATGCGCTCTAAATTTAAAAATAAAAAATTCAAGAACAATATTACTATAATATATCCGGTTTTATTTAACTAATATTTAAAACAAAGGGTAATCTTTAACCATGATCCCTTTCGTTTGGAGTTTGTTCTATTTTGGTCACTAGAATTTAAAAAAGATTATTCTAGTCACTTAAGTTTAAAATCGTTTCTATTTTGGTCCCTTAGCCGTCAATCTCCGTTATTTTAAAAAATATATTTTATAGTTTAACCCTCAAACTTTGAAAAATTTATTTTTCACCATCTTTTCAACAACCGTGGTTGCTAAAACTATAATGTATGTACTATCGCAAGCGGCTGATTCGCTATCTACCGGCTGAGGAATATAGGCTGATATTTGTCTCTCCAAAGGTACCATACTTGCATCAGAATTGCACACACTCTTTGAGGAATTTGAACAATTTGCCTTTCTTTCCTTGAAAACGCCCCAGAAGAATATTAAGTTATTCCACTCTGCAAACTGAAAATCAGAAGTTTTCACCATGATTTTTTCACATCAATAAGAGAATAGAACATGTTAAACATAAAAGGGTAAAACAACTACGTAGAGAGGCTTTTGTTAATACATTATGCAAACTGTAACATTGCAATCAATGATATCAAACCAAAATAAAATAGTAAAATGCCAAACCCACGTCAAAATGAAAAACATGCTAAAAGAAAAACAACAACTTGCAACAACAAATCTATAATTTACAAAAAAAAAATGCTACTCTTTAATCAAAACTACCGTGTTGTGAACATCTACTAATACAACATGCCCCCCACAATGGTTAACAATAGGAAAAAAATCACTAAGTAGCAGCAGATACTTTCTGTGTCACCATGCAAAAGGTTATAACCAAAAAGACCCATTTTTTTGCCATCAGTAGAATTCTTGGTTTGAAACACTGAGTTGACATAACTCAAAATGCTGCCTACAGTTTGGTCGTTATTATGCACCATATCATCACCCATACAACTAGCAGCCCTTGCCCATTGAAGAAAATGCTAAAAAGACTCAATCAAGTCAATCCCTTAAATTTAAACAACCCCACAACTTAAGATTTCTGTGGACAACATTTCAAAATTTAACAATCCTTACGCTGACAATGTTCAGGAAGTCGGTTCGATGGGAATATCAGAAGCTTAACACCTTCAAAATTTCCTTTGAGGGCAAGATCATTCTTGAACAGGGTATCCAAAAGCATCGTGTAGTACTTCTCATAACTTCAAAATAAGCAACAGAAATAAATTTTAAAAATTTGAACTAAGGAAATTGCATCATGATCAACTCAAACAGGAGAAACAAGAAAGGAAAAGGGGGATGGGAGGGGGAGTGAGCTGGGAAAAAAAGTATATTCAAAATCTACCTTTCAAGGTCCTTGGCAAAGAAAAATAAAGCAATATTATCTTCTTTAGGACTGCTTTTGGGTTTTAGTTTTATAATTTTGGAGGAAGAATGTGAAAAATAAAGTTTTAAAAGTTTGGGGTTAAATTAAAATTAATTTTTTCAAGTAACGGAGACTAACGGCTAAGGGACCATAATAGAAACGATTTTAAACGTAAGTGACTAAAATAATCTTTTTTGAATTCTGATGACTAAAATAAAACAAACCCCAAACAAAAGGGGCCACGAGTGAAGATTACCCTAAAACAAAATGACTTTGTCCCAAACCAGATTCAAATTACAAAACCTTGAAAGGTCGATGAACTCCTAAAGCAAACAATACTAAATTGTGGAAATGACAAAAGTTTTTAAAGCTTAAATTGACTTGTTCATATTAACCCGAATCAGAAACAATCCGACTTGTCCGATTGACATGTACGTATGCATCCTTAAGTACACATTTCCAGTGCTCGTGTCCGATGCGCGGATATGATGATACTGACTTTCAAAGATCATCTAAATACATGTAAAGAAAAGTCTAACCATACTCATTATAGGATACATACTCGCATTCTACACTCACACCCGAGTTCAAGTAACAGACGGAGAAAGAACCATCTGTACGTCACTGCAATAATTCGAACTTGATCAGCAAGATAGAATACAACATTGCATCAAGCACATTAACAGAATCATGTAAAAGTAAACTGTAAAGTGCAAAAATTCTAAGACAATCAATAATTGTTCATTACATTAATAATTCTAAGACAAAAATGATGAAACGATGATCCTATATGGTTCCTAATTCTCTGTTCAGATAATCTACGAACATCCTTTTTGCGCTGTCTGCATCAGAAGGCGGAGGTCGCCCACTCAAACTTGTTTGCCCCGTTAACTTGATGAATGTACGTCGTAGTCTGCGTAGCTCAGGCAACCCAACGGGTCGGGAAATATCGATGCTCGGTAAACCTTGGTCGATAGAGATACTAGCAAGTGGTCCGCCAATGGCTTGGGATTGTGCCTCCACAATAACATTAATCACCTCCTGTGTTGCTTTGTCCATCTCATACAAAGAATTCGCATCTGAAAATCGCTTATTTTGCGTAGCAATCGTCGGCTGTAAAACTTTAACGTCGTGTGATTGCGAGTCCACTTTTTTCGTCAAATAAGAAACTGCATCTGCAATGGCAACACAAGATTTCTCCACTCCATCATTTTGAGGCCTCAACTCAAACAACGGCGAATCCCAACGGTTTCTTCTATCCGGATTCTCGAACCTTCTCACTAAATCTTCGAATATGACATCAGTATATGCAGCCTCACCTTTCTCCCTACGATCTTCATTCCATTTCCTACACCGCATTTCATCAACATCGCAATACACAACACAATACCGTATTCCCGCAGCTCGAGCCAAACACCATAACTCGTACCGATAACCCTTTATACTATTCAAAGAATCAACTATAATGATATTATCTTTAGACACAGATCTATCAACTTCAGACCTGAGAACTCCCCTCAAGTTTTTCTCGGCCGGCATATTAGCATAACTCTGATTGCGATCGAGATGAAATGAAGTTTCATCGATGATCCTCACTGTTTGTTTGCACTCCGAATCATTCAGAGCTTCAGCCAGACATTTTGCAGCCGACGATTTTCCACTGCAGGGCTGTCCACAAATTACCACCAACGCCATTTTCTCTTGATACAAAAACTGGGTTTCGATATCGAGAACTTAACTGCTCGGACAATAAAAGAAAATTATTCAAAAATCAAGATTGTTCATATGACTTTGCTAAAACCGTAAATATTATTCAATTTTTCAGATTAAAAGACGTACTTTTTAGTTTTTACAATCAATTGAAACAAAAATCAGTTTCCCTTCATAGAATCACGATTTAAGAAAATTCTAGCTCAATCAGAAACAGGTCTAATCTAATCTATATATCCGAGACTAAACGGATAATAGAACTGAGTTCCACATCGTTTTGCAGCAAACCCAGAATCCAGGTAAAATGAAATATCAAAACAACCCAGAAAAAACTTGTAAAACCAGAGAAATATCAAAACAACGAACAAAAAAAAGGAAAGGTTTCAAATTGATAATTTAAGGAGATGGAGACGTTACCTTAGCGTAGATTTGAATCGCAGCAACCAGAGGAAGGAGACGGGAGGGCAGAGTAGTGGAACAAGGGGAAAGTATGAGTTATTTATATACGGGGTAAATATATATTTTCGTACCTAAATTTAGTTTCAAGATTCAATTTAGCCCTTGAAACTTTATTAGTCTAATTAGGTTTTTGAACCGGTTGGTCTAGTCCTTTAGCAAAATAAGAGGTTCGAATTCTAGTATTGTGAATAAAGAAAACTAAGATGGAAAAGTCGCCCTCATATTTTCTGTAAAATTCGATCAGAATTAGTCGACTAATGAGTCGAATATTAGTGTTAAAAAATATAATAATTTTGTTAAAAACTAGAATCGTTAAAGTTTAAATTGATATCTAAACTTGAAATTTTAATTTAAATCGTTACTTAATTTTTTTAAATCAATTTGATCTAACAAGATCATGTCCTAATTTGAACTTCAAAACTTACAAAAAAAAATTAAACGAAATTAAATTTTTGAAGTAAATTGTATAAAAATATTCAAATTTAAATATTCAATTGAAAAATTAAATATAAATTTTTAGATAAATATATAAAAAAAGTCTTATATTCTTATAAACATATACTACTATATAATCACACTAATATATTCAAAGAAAAAAAAGGAAGCCTTTCATTCACCTTTCACTAGTGGTACCTTTAACTGTTTAGGTTGGAATTTGTCGTATCCATATATAAAAAAAATTAGTATATGGATTCGACTCACCACGTTATTCGTTGTCTCAACAATAAGGTTCATCTATATCACTTTTTTAAGATGAACTTTTGCTTCATTACTACATGAAAGTGAGTGGTTATTTTGAAGTTAAAATGAATTAACTTATTAGTTGGGACCATAGATGATGCAATGGGTCGAGTCCATTTAATAATTCTCCTATATATGACTGCCCATTATTTTATGCTTGTACCCTGTATATATCAATAATTATATTCACGCTATATAAAAAATAAATGTTTTTATTTTAAAATGTGTAAAATTGAATTAAAATTAAAATTGTACATATATAATTGGACGAAAATTAAAATTTTATGAATATAATTATATCAAATAAGAATTCAGGTGTTGTTTTGTTATTTATGCGTAAATATAAATACTATGCTAAAAAGTATAAATATAAATAAATTAATATAGATGTAATTAATATAATAAAATACTTTCTTATTAAAAATATAGGGTAAAGTACACTACTAGTCCTTAAACTATGTCAAAATAATATTTTAGTCAAAGAATGTTTAAATGTTATGAAATGATCATAAAATTTGGGATAAACTACACAGATGACCACTGAACTATGAGTTTGGTGTCAAAATGACCACTATATTATATTTTCGGCAAATGCACCACACAACTATTTAAATGGTTCCATTTTAGCCACACGTTGTTACAAAAAACGAAAAAGTTGACGGAACTGTTAAAAAATTGATATAATTACACATTTGGTGAGACGTGTCACCATCTTATTGAATAATTAATTTATTTTATTAGATTAAAATTAGGACTAAATTGATATATTGTATAAATATATAGGACCAAATGTGTAATTATGCCAATTTTTTAACAATTCCGTCAACTTTTTCATTTTTGTAACGACGTGTGGCTAAAATGGAACCATTTAAATAGTTGTGTGGTGCATTTGCCGAAAAAAATAATATAGTTGTCATTTTGACACCAAACCCATAGTTCAATGGTCATTTGTGTAGTTTACCCTAAAATTTATCAAACCTACAAAATGGTCCAACATTAGGGGTGAGCAAAACTTGACTCAAAGAAATTGAATTTTTTTACTCGAATCAAGGCAAAAGAACTTGACTCGTCTTGACTCAACTCGAAATTTTATAAACTACATTCGAAAAATTTTCAAATAAAGTTTGAGTTGTAAAATGAAATTTTGAATAACTCAAAATTTTTAATAATTAGTGGGTTTGAGTTGGTTTTTAAGTTAGAGTCAAGTCCTTCAATTTTTTTTTTTTATCTAAAATAACTTCCATTAAAAGTTAAAAACATCCGTAAACAACAGAGACCATGAGCTGTCCACCATCCATGCAACGTCCATGCATGAGGGAAACGCCCAGCCACAAAACACGAGAGACAACAAAATCAACAGAGACACCAACACCCAAAACAACTCCAAGTCCCTGGGAACACCTCGAAACAAACCAGAGGGTCTAGGACGAAGCAAAACAAAAACAACATGAGATAATCCATCCACGATGGAACAAAAAGAGAAACAAAGGGCATCCCTGGTCCGTAAGACAATACAAGGGCATACATGGACAAAGCCAAACATTCCAAGAACTGCAAGAAAACCATGGATACTCCTCTCGAAGGTTGAGGGGGTAAAATGGCAAATTTCGATCGCCTGAGAGCTTCTTTCGGAGGCAGGCTCCCTCACCGTAGGTGCAGGGTCTTGTCAAGGTGGAAACGGAGTAATGCACGACAACGATCGATAGGCCTGATCCTGTAATCCCAACAGCTCCTTTGACACTTCTAAGGATGAACTTGAACCACGAGTACCTTGGATCACCTGCAAGATGATAACACATGATGATCCCCGGAGAAGGATGAGGCATGATCACCACCCACCGCTCCTTCCAAACGGGGGTGTTGAAAATTGTGGGCTTCATGGTGAACGCAGATAGCTCGCTCCGGAGCTACCCGCTGGTCCTGGGCAACCTTTGATGGCACCCTAAGTCGTGGATTCAAAAGATTTCGGAGATTCCTCCTTATCACTAATAATTGTTTCCTCGTTGAGGTTTATGCATTCATCCACTATAAAGGAAGGGGTTGTCGTGATTTTTTCTAAAGGGGTCAATACCAAGTTCGATGAGCCCCACTTCATCCACCATGACCCGGGTTTGCTCCATAGCTTGTTTCCGATGTGCCGCTTGTTTGATTAGGGTTAGGCGTTCAGCTCCCTGAGATTTCCCCTTTTTTCGCGTTCAATCTTACAAAAGGTGGTTGAAGTAGAGAGGAAAGGGTTGGGGAACATGGCAAGTTTGAGAAGCTCTTCATCCGTTACCAGACCTCTCTCCCCTACGCACCAGTTTCCTGATCCAACTTGAACTATCTCCTCTTGTACCTTGTTCCAGATTTCTCTTTTTTTAAGCGAATAGAAGGATTCCACCGGTTCATCCTCCCTTTTGCGTTTGTTTTGTTTATAGGCCGCCACTGCTTTGAGGCCATCGGCAATGAATTCCCCCCACAGATTATCGTGAAGCAAGGAAGATGGTTCTGGCCCTTTGAGTAACGTTGTAGGTTTACCCTTGATTGGGTGTAAAATCTCGACGAGATTTTGTGTACAGCTATCAATGGGAGTCTTTTCCATAGAAGGGAACAATTCAAAATCCTCGTACTTACCCTTTTCCTTGACAGATACGTAGCCGTTGACTTTAGAAGATCTTTAGGTAACTAATCCTAGGATTAAGGATTTTGTTGTCATCTCCGAGGTGACACCCCCAGCATCCACATAAGACTTTCTTGGATGGATGGCTAGTTTGTCGTTTCCTTCGTCGAGGATGGCCTTGACCTCTTTGGTTTGGTGATTGTCGGAGTCTTGATCGAGCGTGGTTTAAGGTGTCTGCCATTGTTAGCCCTCAACCATGGACCAAATCGTCCAGTCGTCTTGAACAAGGAGATGTTAAACCAACAATCCTTCTTGTTGTGGCCGATTCTTTCACATTTAAAACAGAACAAATGCAATCTCTCATATTTGAAGTTGATTTCGATTGGATTGGCCTTTTTCGGTTGAGGATGAAACCATGTTTCAGTGGATCCTCGATCCGTAGTGCCACTCTGATACTAACCTCACCGTTCCACTGGATTTTCCCTTCTTCATTTAAAGTTGAGTCGTAGAACGCAGGAAAAAGATTGTCGATCTTCTTTATATTTTCCTGAGTGATGAGGGCAATGGGCATATCATGAATTTGAACCCCAAGTTCCTCGAGTTCGAAGTCGATTTTTTCAAACGTCTTGTCCGATAACCACTCCTTAAGGGCGAGAAGTCGGTCTTGAATCGACCAAGGGCGTTGCCCTAAAATTTTCAACCTATCTTCCGGGCTTCGAAAAACAAACAGAAACATATTCTTTCCTAGATCGTGGCATTTTATGTCGGGACACATCCATGCTTTCTTGACAATGACATTAACTGTAAGTGGTTTAAGTGGAGAGGCAGAAAGAATCTTACCTACCAAGGTGTGATTCTTGATGTTGAAGTTAGCATCGCTGCCCTCGTTAAGATCTAGCTCAATAGTGTCATCCTCAGGTAGGTTTCCCGAAGCATAGTGGTTAGGGGAAAGTGTATCTAAGGCATTAAAGCTCAGTTTGCAAGAAGATGAGAGTGGATCCATGGGAAACAAATGCAACAAGGGACATGTTTCCAGACTAGTAGGAGGAAAGGACAGAGGGGAACCAACTTAGCTCATCGAGCAAAGCCACCGAGACAAGAGAAACCAACGAAAAACATGAGGAAAAACCTGTGAAGCAAAACAAAAAGAAAGACGGCAGTGACCTAAACCAAAACCTTACCTATGAAGCTACCTAACTCTTGGACCAGAAAAAACCCTCGTCATCTTAGAAACAAGAGGAAGAGGTTGACCTAAGATCAACTGAGGGTAGAAACCGATAGAGAAGGATGAAGTTTGCCGGCGCAAGGAGCTCGCTGTTTGGATAGCTTTAGCTTGTTAAGTTGTTTAGAGAAAGTTGTTTAAATTGGAATCAAATCGTACTATAACATGATAAATAATTACAATTAAATTTGTATAGAAACTCGAATTTCATAAACTCGACTCAAATCAAAAAAATTTCAAATAAAATTTAAGTTATAAAATATGACGCGTCAACTAGAATAACTTAAAATTTTTTGACTCGACTCGATCGAACGCTCACTCCTATCCAACATGTTAGAAAATAGTATTAACTTTCAATAAATTTAAGAATGATTTGTAATAATTTGGTAAGTTTAATAACTATTTTGCAACAGTTTTTTATTTTGTGACATTTGACCCCCCCCCAAAAAAAAAAAAAAAAACATTTCAGTATAGTTTAAGGATTACTAGCGTTCATAACCCAAAAATATAAAAAAGAAAACATAATATTTGCCATGAAAATGGAATGCAAAATCACTTGAACGTTAGTTGAATTCAGTATATAAACAGTGGTGAGGTGTATAGATTTCCTCATTCTTCGCCTGAAGAATTTTTCCCATTTGTCTCCCAGCTTTTTATACTCCGTTTTCTTCTTCATCTTCTTTGTTTGATCGGATAGCTGAAACCCAGAAAGGTAATCTAATTTCCTTTTTGATCTTCTGGGTTTTTGTTTAATTGCTGAATCTGTTGTTGTTTTCCATCGATTTCTTTCGGTGTTCACTGCAATTACGGTTTCCTGTTATTCGATTGCATTCTTTTAGCCTGTTATACTACTTTAATGCGTTGTTTTTCCGTTTTGGAAACCATAAATCCATGAATTGCTTTGAATCAAGCATTTTAGAAACCCACCCAGTTTTGTGTTTGTTTTGCTCAATTTTATGATATGATTAGTTTTATGGAACCAATATTTGCTAATGAGGATGTTGAATCAATTACTTGTTTGAGGAGCAGTTTTTCTTAGCGAAAATGGTGAAGATCTGTTGCATTGGAGCTGGATATGTGGGCGGTCCGACCATGGCCGTCATTGCACTGAAATGCCCCAACATTCATGTGGCTGTTGTGGATATTTCTGTAGCTAGAATCAATGCCTGGAACAGCGATACACTCCCCATTTACGAGCCAGGCCTCGACGAGGTGGTGAAGAAATGCAGAGGCAAAAACCTTTCCTTTAGTACCGATGTCGAGAAGCATGTTTCCGAGGCTGATATAGTGTTTGTTTCAGTCAATACCCCGACGAAAACACAGGGTCTCGGAGCAGGGAAAGCCGCTGATTTGACATACTGGGAGAGTGCTGCTCGTATGATCGCTGATGTAGCGAAATCCAACAAGATTGTGGTCGAGAAATCGACTGTTCCTGTTAAGACAGCCGAGGCGATCGAGAAGATTTTGACACACAATAGCAAAGGGATCAACTTTCAGATCCTTTCCAACCCTGAATTTCTTGCTGAAGGGACTGCGATTTCGGATTTATTCAACCCTGACCGTGTTCTTATCGGCGGCAGGGAGACCCCGGAAGGTAAAAAGGCCATCGAAACATTGAGGGACGTTTATGCACAATGGGTGCCCTTGGATAGAATCATATGCACCAATCTCTGGTCTGCTGAACTTTCCAAGCTCGCTGCCAATGCCTTCTTGGCTCAGAGAATCTCGTCGGTTAATTCTATGTCGGCATTGTGCGAGGCGACCGGCGCCGATGTGAGCCAAGTCTCTCATGCTGTCGGGAAGGATACAAGAATCGGGCCCAAGTTCTTGAATGCTAGTGTTGGTTTCGGTGGATCTTGTTTCCAAAAGGATATTCTGAATTTGGTCTATATCTGTGAGTGCAATGGCCTCCCTGAGGTAGCCAATTATTGGAAACAAGTCATTAAGGTGAACGACTACCAGAAAACCCGGTTCGTTAACCGGATTGTTTCCTCAATGTTCAACACGGTCTCGGGGAAGAAGATTGCCGTTCTTGGATTCGCCTTCAAGAAGGACACCGGCGACACTAGGGAGACCCCAGCCATTGATGTGTGCATAGGCCTGATAGGGGACAAAGCTAAACTGAGCATATACGACCCTCAAGTTCACCAAGACCAGATTCAGAGGGACCTTTCGATGAAGAAGTTCGACTGGGACCATCCGGTTCATCTTCAACCGATGAGCCCTACCTCGGTCACGGATGTTGCTGTCGTTTGCGATGCATATACTGCAACAAAGGATGCTCATGGGCTTTGCATTCTCACCGAGTGGGATGAGTTTACAAAGCTCGATTACCAAAAGATTTTCGATAACATGCAGAAGCCAGCATTCGTGTTCGATGGCCGGAACGTCGTCGATGTAGAGAAGCTGAGGAAAATCGGGTTTATCGTCTACTCCATCGGGAAGCCATTGGATGACTGGCTCAAGGACATGCCAGCAATGGTATAGATCATCTCTTAAGCAACTTGTTTGAGGTTGGGCAAGACAAATAAACCAACATTATATATATATATATATATATATATATATATTTCCAATTGCAATCTGTTTTCTTCTAGTTTTAAGATTCTCTTATTTTCTTTCCATCTTGAGACAGTTGTTGTCTCCGGGCCTGTCTTTTTAGCCGGTAGAATCTCTGATTTGTATTGGCATTTTTAATGTAATAAAATTTTTACCAGTGAATTGTCTTTTTTAGTTAACAATAAAATCAGCATAAAGATCTCTTAGGTCCAACTTAATTTCAAAATTTGACGAATTGGCCCCTCTCCAAAAAAGCAATTCACTCCTTGTCATTTTCAAAAGCGAGCATGTCAATTTTCTGTCCGTTTTAGATCATTTTTATTGGCATAATAATAAATTTAGCCATTAAGATTTACATATAATGTTAATTTGGTTTTAATTTTAAAAAACTTCAACAATTTCAGCCCTCAATATTTACATAATGTCTAAATCACGTGTTAATTTTGTTTAGAATCAAGATTAAATCGATATGATGTGTAAATGTTGAGGCCAAAATTTGTTATTATACCAACTAAAAGGATTTAAAATTGATTAAATGTACTCAACAAAATCATACCAATGTCTATTGGATCCAATAGTAAAATGTTTGATATTTATTAAGGTCTGTCGTAATGAAAAAAACTAGTTTAAAGAGAACTTTGTCTCCCGTATAGAGATGATATAATTCGATTTTATATGTAATCGAAATTCATGCTGTTATCGTATATATTAGTTATGTGAAGATTATCACTTGAAAAAAAACAATAAAAAATTAATGTTAGTTATTCATTTCACATATCCAAGAATCCAAAAAAATATATAAAACTATGAGTTTTACATTTTGTATAAGTACATCTTATCTCACGTGAGCAGAGCCACCCATTAATATGGGTGGTAAGAGGACAACCTAATTTTTTTTATATATAATTTATACATAAAAATAAAAAAAGTGACACACATTATAAATAATTGACACCCCTTAAATATAATTCAAGAAAAAATACATCCTTAAATAATTTTTTTGGCTCCGCACTTGCTATCATGCACGCACGCGCACGCACACACACATACACACACATAATCCTCTTACACTATTTAAAACTTGAAAGTTTTATACATTTTTTGAACCGTTGGATGAAGGTAAATGGATGTATGAGATTAACAATAGAAAATGTGAAGATTATCATTTGAAAAAAAAGTAATAACCTTAACCATTTATTACCATTATCGACGGTCCAAAAAAAGTGTAAAAGTAATTGAGTTTTACGCAATGTAAATGTATCATATATATATAGGAAAATTTTTCCACGCTCGACGAACACCGATAAACACCACTAACGATGAGCATCATTAATTTAATTTATAAAGATTTAAAATCTAAAAAACTCACCCTATAATTATAAATTATTTAAAAATCAAAAGATAAATTAATTAAAATACATTATTTTATTTTTAATTTTATTTTAAACTTAATTAAATCAAAATACTTATTCTAAACTACAAATACTTAATTTTTATTCGTTTAAAATTTAAAATCCTAAGTGCGAAATGATAAAACATTCAAAAAGTACATCCGGTGATGTAAAAAAGTTGATAATTTTCTATTGAATTTGATTTATTTTGAGAATTTGAAGATCGCGGTAATGACGACTTAAATTTTAAATAAATAAAAATTAGAATTTTGTAATTTAAGGAAAGTATTTTGATTTAATTAGGTTTAAAATAAAATAATATATTTTAATTAATTTTCCTTTTGATTTTTAAATAATTTATAATTATACAGTGAATTTTTTTTAGATATTTTAATCTTTATAAATTAAATTAATTGTGTTCATCGGTGCTCATCGTTAGTGGTGCTCACCTAGCGTGGCAGACTCGTCCTATATATGATCCTCTTACACTATATAAAACTTGAAAGTTTTACACCTTTTTGGACCGTTGGATGAATGTAAATGGATGAATGAGATTAACGATAGAAAATGTGAAGATTATTTCTTAGGAAAAAAAGGAAATAAACCATTTATTACCATCATCCAACGGTCCAAAAAATATAAAATTCTTGAATTTTACACAATATATATATATATATATATATATATATATATATATGATCCAGTTACATAGTGTAAAACTCTTTAAGTTTTACACGTTTTTTGGATCGTTGGATGAGTGAAACGTATGAATGATATTAACAGTAGAATATGTGAAGATTATCACTTGGGAAAAAAAGTAAGGAGTTAATCTCAGCCATCCATTTCCCCCATTCAACGATCCAAAAAACATGTAAAACTTAAAGAGTTTTACATTGTGTAAGTTGATCATAACCTATATGGGATAAGATTCAGTTACACAGTGTAAAACTCTTTAAGTTTTACACGTTTTTGATCGTTGGATGAGTGAAACGGATGGATGAGATTAACAGTAGAATATGTGAAGATTATTTCCTTACACAGTTTTGGACCGTTGGATGATGGTAATTAATGGCCAAGATTATTTACTGATAATCTTCACATCTTTTACTATTAATATCATTCATAAATTTCACTCATCCAATGGTCCTAGATTAGTGTAAAATTAAACGAGTTTTACATCATGTAACTTGATCCCATCCCATCCCATATATATGGGATAAGATCCGTTTACACAATATAAAACTCTTTAAGTTTTACACGTTTTTAGACCGTTGGATGAGTGAAACGAATGGATGAGATTAACAATAAATATGTGAAGATTATCACTTGAAAAAAAAGAGTAAAGAGTTAATCTGAGCCATCCATTCCCTCATCTAACGATCCAAAAAACGTGTAAAACTTAAAAAGTTATACATTATGTAAGTTGATCCTAACTCTCTCTCTTTATATATAAAAGATAGCTTTAAGAGTAAAGTGTTTTTATGTTTAATTAATTGAAGTACTAAATGATTTACCTAATTTAGGTAAAATAAGTGACCGAATTAAAGCAATTGTAACAAAGTACAAGATATTACTACTTATTTACCCGAGTTTAGGCAACAATGTGGATTGGGAGCCAAAATTGCCTGGAATAAGGGGCAATGGAAAGACCAACTTGAAAACATGAATTAGTGTGTTGAATCCAAAGTCATGGAAAACATGATGTTATTTTTTAAGATATTTAGATTTGAATAATTCCATCCGTAAAAAGGTAAGTAATTTTTTGTCCTTATGGTTTTCAGAGCTTCGACCTGACTAATCCAGACTGATATGTCTTAACGAAGATTTTTTACATACACAACGCTTCAAACTCGAGACCTGCTTAAGCGATATCAAGCTGCTTACTATTTGGACCAACCCGTTGATAAAAGATAAGAATTTTTTTATTAAAGTTTTAAAATTATTAAATACTATCATAAGACCACGTTAAAAATATTTAAAAAAATCAACAAATGTTAAATAATATATAAGGGTTATATTTTGATACCTTAAACGCGCATAATAATACGATGATAAACACCCAATATGCAAGGACGAACGCAAAATTTTATGTGAGGGGTGCGAACTATTAGAAAACTATATTAGAAACATAGATCGTGCGAAAGTACAAAATTTTAGGGGTGTAAAATTAGATTGTCAATAAAAAATACAAATAAAATTTAAAATTTTTATCGGAACAACTCTTAACATGAACTATTGAATATTTTGTTAAAATATAATTTTTTATTTAAATTTAAATCAATCTAACGTGAATAATTAATTCATCATGTATATATATATATATATATATATAATATATATATAAAATATATTAAATAATAGAGTAATTTTCTATATACAAGTGTAAAATATATACAAAATTATACATTTACCTTTTAAAAAATAAAATTTAAATTTATAATCCTAAAATTTTCAACCATAAATTTTCAACTCAACAAACTAAACTTTAAAAATCATAAACTAAATCATTAGGAAAACTTTACACCGCTCGACGAGCACCAATGAGTACCATTAACAACAAGCACTAATGAGCACTATTATTTTAATTTATAAAAATTTAAAATTTGGACTCACCGTATAATTATAAATTATTTTAAAATTAAAAGAATAATTAATTAAAATATATTTTTATTTTTTTAAAACATAATTAGATAAAAATAATTACCTTAAATCACAAAATCCTAATTTTTTTCTTTAAAATTCAATCTCTCGCCGCCGCAACTCCATGTCCGCCGTTCCCAACCTTTCGTAAATGATTTTCATCAATGATTTTACGCTTTGGGTTTATTTTGGTTGCTTAATTTTGATTCTTATTTTGGTGAGGTTATAAGATTCTGTCTACTGAAATTCATTTTCAGATATAAATCGTTCGATTTAGAAGGAAATTCAAGAAACAAGTGGGATATGTCTAATTTTTGAATTGGGTCATTAATTAGTGAAGATCCTTTTATAAAGTTCAACATTTCTTGTCGAATAGTGGCTTTGGACAGCCAAAATCAAAAGTTGGGAACGGCAACATGGCTCAACGGCAGCCACGGAGGTGCGGCAGCGGGGCGGTGCGAGTGTGGCCGGCAGTAGCGACGGCGGTAAATTGAATTTTAAAGAAAAACAATAGAGTTTTGTAATTTAGGGTAGGTATTTTGATCTAATTATGTTTAAAAGAAATTAAAAAATGTATTTTGATTAATTTACCTTTTGATTTTTAAATAATTTATAATTATACGGCGAGTCCTTTATATTTTGAATCTTTATACATTAAATTAATAGTGTTCACCAGTACTCGTCGTTAGTGGTGCTCATCGGCGCTCCTCGAGCGTGACAAACTCATCTAAATCATTAATACCTGAAACAAAAACAATTGTATAATCTAAAAAACTATATAATGTTGTGAATAAGATAACGAGGAACGATAACAAGAATAAAAGAACAAAAAGATAAGAGAAAGATGAATATTTGTATTATTCTCAAATATAAAATTGTGTGTACAATGACTTCATTAAATCATCTATTTATAGGCATAAGAAGTACATAATACATTAAACTCTAATTAATGAAGATAATATTCTTAATAATAAAGTAAATCAAATCTCTTTGATAAAGTTTTTATCATGATAGACATCCACATAGATAAATATTCATAACACTCTCACTTGGATGTCTATGAAGATAATGTGCCTCGTTAAAACCTTACTAAGATAAAAATTCAGTGGAAAAAAATTCTTTAGTGAAGGAAAAAGAGTACACACATCTTTGATACGCAAAACATGTTGCTTCATTAAAAACCCTACCAGGAAAACTGTAAAACTAATGAATTGATTTTGATATAACAAAGAATTTAAGGACTAAATTGAAAAAGAGAAAATGAATTTTTAAGTCCTCAAAATCTCTCTATGTGTTTAAAGAAAATTGTCAAAGTGAAAACTTAAGCTTACTCAAATTTCTCTAAGTATTTACCAAGTCAAAATAGTGATTTTCGAGTCACCGTTTCGGAACAACCTTTAGACGTTTCGGAACGTTTTGAAACTGTTAACCTCTGTTTCAAAACTAACTTTCCTGTTTCGATACGGGTGTATCGAAACAGGTCTTTGTGTTTCGAAACGGATGAAGAACAACGGAACAGTTTGAACCGTTTCGATACGACAGTATCGAAACGACCTCAAACGTTTCGAAATGAATTTCAAACTTGGTTTCAAAATATGATCGTTGAACTTTTTAACTAATTTTTAAGATATAGTTAAAGCGTATCGAAACGCTTCTAAGCCGTTTCAATATAGGTTTTGATAGTGGCAAATTGTTTCGAGTTGGGCTTCAGAACGTTTCGGAACAGGTTCTTAGCGCATCGAAACGATCTTGCCCGTTTCAGTACAACCTATTTATTACACCCCCAATGGCTATTTCTATTTTGGTCTGTTTAGAAACAAGGTTAGGCGTTTCGAAACGAGTAGTTGCAGATTGCATTTATGGAGGGAAGATAACATCCCAGCGGCTATAATAATGAAGGCAACAACCCAACGGCTATAATTCAATGAGAATGTATAAAAGGGACTTCTAAAAGCACCAGCAACAAACTATTGATCCAAAAAGAAAGATCCAAACATCAAATTCAAGCTATTGTGCTAAAATCCCATATTTTCTTATAAACCCCAATTGTAGAACCTTGTATTCCCAATCTTATTTGTTCAATTGGATTGAGTGTTTGTAAAAAGGGCTACATTTGTATTGAGAGATACTTGCTATTAGCCTTAAACTTCTTTGTAATCTTTGAGTGAAGACTGTGTCAATTTTTGGGTAGAAAAATTGACCATTTTGTAAAGGTTTCCTCCTAAGCATAGAAAAGGGAAAGATCAACTAGTGAAGTTGTTGGAAAATCTTTAGTGAAGCTAAGGTAGTGGATGTAGAGTTCAATTGTAACTTGAACCACTCTAAATCTCTTGTCTAGCAAATTTTTATTTTCCACTCCACCACCAAAATTTCTAAAAATCCAATTCACCCCCTATTGGCTTAAATCGATTCTACGATCCACTCAACAATTGGTATCAGAGCCTACCTCTTCGAAGGATTAACAACCGAAAGAGGAGTTCCTAGGAGAGTGTGATCTATTCTAAAGACAAACCATGACATCTACTTCAACCTCCAACCTCCATGAGTCACAATCAACCACTAAATCACCCTTCTTCAATTGGGACAACTACCCATATTAGAAGAATCGGATGCGTCTCTTCATCAAGTCAACGAATTACATAGTTTGGGATGTAGTGGAAGAAGATCTCTACATTCCGGTTAAAAGAACCGATGAAGGAAGACTAGTTCCGAAAATAAAGTCGGAGATGACTGAGGAAGATAGACGAAAGATGCAAGTTAACGAAAAAGCTCTACATATCATATTTTGTGCACTTGGTCCGGATATCTACTCAAAGGTTTCATCTATCGAAAGTGCAAAGGAAGTGTGGGACACTTTGGACGACTTATGAAGGCACTAACGATGTGAAAGAGACGAAGATTGGGTTGCTAAACTTGAGTTATGAGAATTTTAAGATGGACCCCGATGAGAGTGTCTCAAAAATGTTTGATCAGTTTTCGATCATCGTCAATGGCCTTAAAGGATTCAGTGAAGTGATTCCCGAAGATAAGCTAGTGAGAAAGCTTCTATACTCTCTCTCGGAGTCTTGGGATGGTAAGAGGATGGCCATCATTGAAGCAAAGAATTTGAAAACCTTGAAGCTTGATGAGCTTGTTGGGTCTCTTCTTACACACGAGATCATAAAGCAAGGAAGAGAGGAAGAGAAGAAGAAGGAAGAGAGAAGGATAGAGAAGCATAAGGTAGAGAAGAAGAAGAAGCTAGGAGTTGCTTTCAAAGCCTCTCTACAAGAGGATAGCTCTTCTAGTGAGGAGGAAGATTTTGAGAAACTGACTATGATAGCCAAACGATTCTCACGGTTCATGAAGTCCAACAGAGGGAGAAAATTTCAAAGAAAGATTGACTTCAAGAACAAAGGCAAAGAAGAAGAAATGGATCTGATCATTTGCTTTGAGTGTAAGAAGCCGGGTCATATACGTTCTGATTGCCCTCAACTCAATAATTAGGCTTTGAGAAGAAGAAGAAGCTCAAAGCTAAGCTTGCTACTTGGAGTGATGAGCAGTCATCCGAGGTTGAGGAACATGAAGTGACCAACCTTTGCCTCATGGCTCTTGAGGATGATTCTTCTATGATAACCTCTAACTCATCTACTTTTGATTTTACATATGATGAACTTCTAGATGCTTATGATGAGTTGGTTGAGAAATACAAGGAGTCAGTTTTAAAAAATAAGAAAATGATTTCGGTTTTAAGGACCCAAAATGACTCCCTTTCTAAAACCAACTCGGAATTAGAAAAGAAGGTCTTAGTTTTACAAAATTCCTCAAATGAATTTGAAAAGAAATCAAATGATTTAAATGACCTTCTTGAAAAATACCATGTTTACCACCAAGAGGTGGTGAGTAAACCAAAAGCTTCTCTAACCAATGTTGGGGAAAACGGTTTTGAAAAAGCATCTTCTTCAAAATCCCAACATGTGAAGAGAAACTTTGTTGACCACAAACAAAGAGGCTCTCATAAGTATCACAAGAACAATAAAGTTAGAAGTGTATGGGTTCCTAAGGAACTTGTAGTTTCTAACAATATTGTAGCCATTTCATCTTGGATTCCTAAGGGAACCAAATATTTGGGAACTAACACTCATGGACCCAAAATGATTTGTGTACCAAAAATCAAAGCTTAACTCTTTATTTGTAGGGGGAGCATTGCTACAAGGCCAAAGCACAAAGCCAAAACTCATGATACCTTGATAGTGGATGCTCGAGGCACATGACCGGAGACAAGAGTCGATTCATGGACTTAAAGCCAAAAAGTGGAGGAGTAGTGACATTTGGTGACAACTCCAAAGGCCACATTGAAGGTATTGGCTCCATAGGTAATCACTCTACCATACTCATTGAAAATGTTTTGTATGTCAATGGTCTAAAGCATAATTTATTTAGCATTAGTCAATTGTGCAATAAAGGGTTTAATGTCTTATTTGATAAAAATGGATGTAAAATTGTTGACATTAAATCTAATAAAACAATGCTCATTGGTCATCATATAAGAAATATATATATATGGTGCATCTAGATGACATTCATTAATCCCATGCATGTTTTGTTGCTCAAGATGAAAATGATGCATGGTTATGTGTAGAACTAATGTTTTGATATAATAATTGAAAAATGTTTTGGACTGATTTAAAAAGTATTTAAAACATTTCCAAAGTCCAAACAACTTGAAATATTATTTAGGGAATTTTTCATAAAGGTTTTTCATGTTTTCAAAGGCATATTTTCACAAATCTGACCAAGTGTTTCGAAACACCCTAGGGCGTTTCGAAACAGGTGCCTCCAGTGGCCAAAACGTTTCGATACTCGTATCGAAACGGGGCCAGCGTTTCGAAACAGGCTAGGCTGTTTCGATACGCCCACGTGGCACTGACCACAACGGTCATAAACCCCAACGGCTCTTTCCCAACTAACTTTTAAATGTAGGTCGTTTCGATACGGGCTAAGGGCGTTCCGATACGCGTTCCGAAACGGCAAGGGGGTGTTCCGAAACGAGTACCCTGACAGACTGCAACGGCTCTTTCTATATTGAGGGTGTTTCGAAACGGCTTTGAGCGTTTCGAAACGGGGAGCTGCAGAACTGCATTTATGGAGGGAATTAAAGGCTCCAACGACTCTATTTCAACTCCAACGGTCCTAAACGGCTATAAACTCAATTGGGAGTATAAAAGGGACCTCCAAGCATCAAGAGAAGACTAATGCTTCAATTGTCAATCAACAAATGATCAAGAAATTGTCTTAGCACTTAAATTGTCATTTCTTGTATAGACAAACACTAGTGAGCCAAAATTGTCAAATTTGCTCAAGTGTTTTAGGTTTTGGGTGAGTGCTTAATTGTGCAAACAAACACCTATTAGAGGGTTTAAGTTTGCTTTCATTTGTCTCTTTGTAAAAGAGGGTTTTGATCAAGGCTTGGGTAGAAGCTTGATCGGTTGTAAGGGTTTCCTCCTAATCCTAGAAAAGGGGACGAATCAATTAGTGGATTGATTGTGAAATCCTTAGTGGGAAGCTAAGGTAGTGGATGTAGGTGCTTGTTAGAAGGCCGAACCACTATAAATCATTGTGTCTTTAATCTTTCTAGCTTCCTAAACCCTTCCACCCAATTATCCACCTCTCCACCACTTGGTGAGCAAAATTGGTTGATCGAATCGAGCTCCATACAACCCAACAATTGGTATCAGAGCTTGGCTCAATCGGTGAGGATTAACATCCTATTGAGAAGATCCGGCAAGCTCGATCACTTTTTCATCAACCGGCTCAAATGGCCCAATCCATAGACAAACCGCCTTTCTTCGACGGAGCTCACTATGCCCATTGGAAGACAAAGATGAAGTTCTTCATCAAATCAAAAGATTACAAGCTTTGGGATGTAGTTGAAGATGGTCCGTTCGTGCCTAAAAGAAGTAAAGCGGAGTGGAGTGCCGACGATCGCAAGAAGATGGAGCTTAATTGCAAAGCCTTGCACATCTTGTTTTGTGCATTTGGCCCAACCATCTATGAGAAGATGTCTTCTCTTGAGAGTGCCAAGGAGGTATGGGACAAGCCTGAAGTCACATACGAGGGGACAAACGAAGTCAAGGAGACCAAGATTGGGCTCCTAACCTTGGAGTATGAGAACTTCAAAATGGATCCGGAAGAGAACATCGAGAAGATGTTTGATCGGTTCTC
Organism: Hibiscus tridactylites; assembly: GCA_958450335.1. Classification (NCBI taxonomy): domain Eukaryota; kingdom Viridiplantae; phylum Streptophyta; class Magnoliopsida; order Malvales; family Malvaceae; genus Hibiscus; species Hibiscus tridactylites. The sequence goes on from OY288281.1 coordinate 76,571,744, forward strand.
CACCATCACAAATGGTCTTAAAGGTTATGGAGAAGCCATCCCGGAGGAGAAGCTTGTTCGAAAGCTCATCTACTCACTTCCCGAGTCTTGGGACTCAAAGAGGACCGCCATCATCGAAGCTAAAAATTTGAAGACTTTGAAGCTTGATGAACTCATGGGGTCACTTCTCACTCATCAAATCATGAAGAAGAACAAGGAGGATGAGAAGAAGAGGGAAGAAATAAGAGCTATGGGAGAGAAGAAAATCAAAGGGCTTGGCATCAATGCTAGTGCCATGGCTCTCAAGTCCTCCACTTGCCATCATGTCTACTCAAGTGAAGAGGAGGATGAAGATGAAGAGATAGTTCATCTCTTCAAGAAGTGTGCCCCTTTCATGAAAAAAGCTTTGAGAGAGCTTGAACGAGAACCTAAAAGAAAGGAGAGGGCAAGCACTTCTAGCCATAAGAAGAAGGCACATGTGGCTACTTGGAGTGATGAAGACTCCACCGACGATGAACAAGCCAACCTTTGCCTTATGGCCATCGAAGAAGATTCAAGGGTAACTTCTAATTCATCTACGTCATGTTCTTATACTTTTGATGAATTACAAGATGCCTATGATGATTTGGTTTTAGATTTTAAAAGCCACATTTTGAAAAACAATAAATTGATTTCAAAGTTAAAAATCCAAAATGATTTGCTTTCTAAAACCAAACTTGAACTTGAAGCAAAACTTGAAGAGTTTGAATTAAAATGTTTTGATTTGCAAAAATTGCTTCAAAAAGTTCAAGAAGAAAAGGATTTGATTTCCAAAGAGCTTGAAAAGAAAAACAATTTTGGAAAATCAAATTTTTATGTTAGACAATCTAGTGCCCCTAGATTTATAAATGGTAAATGTCTTAGAAGTGTTTGGGTCCCAAAAGGACTTAATACTTCAATTAAAAAGGATGAAATTGAAAAATAGATTCCTAAGGGGACTAAATTTTGTGCAACTAACGTTTATGGATCCAAAGCAATTTGGATACCAAAAGTTACTTGATTGTCTATTGTAGGTGTGATGGAGATGTTCAACAAGTCAAACATTGAGGGGGAGCTCCATACACACAAAGAAGAACACTTGGAGAAGGAAGGCTTCACATCCTCCCTTAAATTCAAGTGTTGGTAAAATTCTAGTTGTTTTTGCTTTTATTTGTTTATTTTAATTTAAATTCAACTAGATGATCATATATGTTGGACTAACATTTAAATGATGCTTTGAGTAAGGGGGAGCCATTTTAAAACCAAAATTCTCATTTTTGTCAAATTTTTACCTCTATTGTTATTTTTGAACTTAATGTTTTAAATCTTTTTGATATAACAAAAAGGGGGAGAAATGGTTTGAAAAATTGAATTTTCAAATGAATAAGGGGGAGTTTTATTTGAATTAATTTCTTAATCTCTTATTCACATTTTTAAAGTTAAAGGGGGAGAATTCCAAACAATTTTTCAAGTGGTTTTATTATATCAAAAAAGGGAGATTGTAGAACTAATGTTTTGATATAATAATTGAAAAATGTTTTGGACTGATTTAAAAAGTATTTAAAACATTTCCAAAGTCCAAACAACTTGAAATATTATTTAGGGAATTTTTCATAAAGGTTTTTCATGTTTTCAAAGGCATATTTTCACAAATCTGACCAAGTGTTTCGAAACACCCTAGGGCGTTTCGAAACAGGTGCCTCCAGTGGCCAAAACGTTTCGATACTCGTATCGAAACGGGGCCAGCATTTCGAAACAGGCTAGGCCGTTTCGATACGCCCACGTGGCACTGACCACAACGGTCATAAACCCCAACGGCTCTTTCCCAACTAACTTTTAAATGCAGGTCGTTTCGATACGGGCTAAGGCGTTCCGATACGCGTTCCGAAACGGCAAGGGGGTGTTCCGAAACGGGTACCCTGACAGACTGCAACGGCTCTTTCTATATTGAGGGTGTTTCGAAACGGCTTCGAGCGTTTCGAAACGGGGAGCTGCAGAACTGCATTTATGGAGGGAATTAAAGGCTCCAACGACTCTATTTCAACTCCAACGGTCCTAAACGGCTATAAATTCAATTGGGAGTATAAAAGGGACCTCCAAGCATCAAGAGAAGACTAATGCTTCAATTGTCAATCAACAAATGATCAAGAAATTGTCTTAGCACTTAAATTGTCATTTCTTGTATAGACAAACACTAGTGAGCCAAAATTGTCAAATTTGCTCAAGTGTTTTAGGTTTTGGGTGAGTGCTTAATTGTGCAAACAAACACCTATTAGAGGGTTTAAGTTTGCTTTCATTTGTCTCTTTGTAAAAGAGGGTTTTGATCAAGGCTTGGGTAGAAGCTTGATCGGTTGTAAGGGTTTCCTCCTAATCCTAGAAAAGGGGACGAATCAATTAGTGGATTGATTGTGAAATCCTTAGTGGGAAGCTAAGGTAGTGGATGTAGGTGCTTGTTAGAAGGCCGAACCACTATAAATCATTGTGTCTTTAATCTTTCTAGCTTCCTAAACCCTTCCACCCAATTATTCACCTCTCCACCACTTGGTGAGCAAAATTGGTTGATCGAATCGAGCTCCATACAACCCAACATTATGGCATAGGAAACTAGGACATGCTAGCATTAGTGTTTTAGAAAAATTAGTTTCCCTAGATCTTATTAGAGGTTTACCCAAGATTAAGTTCTCAAATGATAAAATATGTGATGCATGCTCTAAGGGTAAACAACATAGATCATCCTTTAAATTCATTAATGATGATTCTACAAGTAGGTGCTTGCAATTAATTCATATGGATCTATTTGGTCCAATTAGGACAACTAGCTTGGGTGGAAAATCATATGCTTTTGTGCTTGTTGATGATTACTCTAGATATATTCGGGTTCTTTTTTTAAGCACCAAGGATGAGGCTTTAGAAAACTTCATCACATTTTAAAAAATAACACAAAATGATCTTGAACTTAAAATTTCACATATTAGAAGTGATCACTGAACGAAATTTCAAAATATGGGTTTTAATGAATATTGTAATGAAAATGAGATTAGCCATAATTTTTCAGCTCCTCGAACTCCCCAACAAAATGAGGTAGTTGAGAGGAAAAATAGAACTTTAGAGGAAATGACTAGGACTATGCTTTGTGAAAACAATTTACCTAAGTATTTTTTGGCGGAAGCCGCTAACACCGCTTGCTATATTATTAACTGAGTAATGATTAGGCTTATTTTAAAGAAAACTCCTTATGAGATTTTAAAATCTAAAAAGCCTAACATTAGCTATTTTCATCTTTTTGGTTGCAAGTGTTTTGTTTTAAATAATGGAAAAGACAATTTAGGTAAATTTGATGCAAAAAATGATGAAGCTATTTTTCTAGGTCACTCTTTAAACTCTAAAGCCTATTGTGTGTTTAACAAAAGAACTTTAGTTGTAAAGGAATCTATACATGTTGTTTTCGATGATAACCTCCTTCCGAGGAAGGAATCTTATGATGATGATGGTGTAGGAATCCTTGATGTCTTTGATGGAGGACAAACTTCAAAGGAGGATGAGATTCCAAATAAAGAAGAAGATGCACAAGATCCACCTCTTGAAGCCTTGAAGCCTTGAAGGACTTGACTCTTGAGAAAATGGAAGTGAGCTACCTAAGGGAGTACAACTATGTCAAAGGTGGTGAATCTTGGGTGATCCATCTAAGGGGGTAACTACTCGCTCTTCTCTTAAAATGCTTAATCATGTTGAATTTATCTCATGCATTGAGCCTAAGAATATTAAAGAAGCATTAAAAGATGAATTTTGGTTTATGGCCATGCAAGATGAGTTAAATCAATTTGAGAGGAGTAATGTATGGACATTGGTTGAAAGGCTAGAAATCAATCTACTGTAGGAACTAAATGGGTATTTAGGAATAAACTAGATGAGAGTGGTAATATTGTGAGAAACAAAGCTAGACTAGTTGCTCAAGGTTACACTCAAGAAGAGGGAATAGATTTTGATGAAACCTATGCACCCATAGCTAGAATGGAAGCTATTAGGATATTGCTTGCATATGCATGTTATCATGATTTTAAGCTTTTTCAAATGGACGTAAAAAGTGCATTTTAAATGGTTTTATAAATGAAGAAGTGTATGTGGAACAACCACCGAGTTTTGAGGATTCAAAATTTCCAAATCATGTTTTTAAGCTAATCAAAGCACTTTATGGTTTAAAACAAGCTCCTAGAGCTTGGTATGAAAGGCTTTCAAACTTTTTAATTGAAAAAGGTTTTGAAAAAGGCAAGGTGGACACTACACTTTTCATAAAAAGATATAAAAATGACATTTTAGTAGTACAAATATATGTTCATGATATTATCTTTGGATCTACTAATAAATGTCATTGCAAAGAGTTTGCTAAGTTAATGCAAGGTGAATTCGAGATGAGCATGATGGGGGAGCTCTCATTCTTCTTCGGACTCCAAATCAAACAAAGGAATGATGGCACCTTCATAAATCAAGCAAAGTACGTAAAGGATATGCTCAAGAAGTTTGGCTTGGAGAATCCAAAGCCTCAAGCCACTCCTATGAGCTCATCTACAAAGCTTGACAAAGATGAAGAAGGTAAGTGTGTTGACTCTAAACTTTATCGTTCTATGATTGGATCTTTGCTTTACCTTACCGCAAGTAGACCGGATATCTTGTTTAGTGTTTGCTTGTGCGCTAGGTTTCAAGCTAGTCCTAGAGAGTCTCACCTTATAGCCGTTAAAAGGATCTTTAGATACCTTAGAGACACTCCTTGTTTAGGTCTTTGGTATCCTAGAGACTCTACCTTCAACCTTCATGCTTACTCGGATGCGGATTATGGGGGTTGCAAAATTGATAGGAAAAGTACTTCGGGAACTTGTCAATTCTTAGGTAGTATGCTCATATCTTGGTTCTCTAAGAAACAAAATAGTGTAGCCTTATCTACCACCGAAGCCGAGTACATATCCTTAGGGAGTTGTTGTGCTCAAGTCCTTTGGATGAAGCAACAACTCTTAGATTATGGAATTAAAGTTGAAACCATACCCCTAAAATGTGACAACACTAGTGCAATATGTTTAACTAAAAATCCCATCCAACACTCTAGAACCAAACATATAGAAATAAGGCATCATTTCATTAGAGATCATGTCCTTAAGGAAGATGTGGTTATAGAGTACGTAGACACCTTGAATCAATTAGCGGACATATTTACAAAACCCTTAGACAAAGAGCGTTTTTGGTCCCTTAGGAGAGAGTTAGGTCTAGCTAGCCTATCTTGACCTTTTAGGACCTCTTTTGTGCTTAAATATGCTTGATTTTGTGAAATGCGATGTTTATGTGTTTAAACTTCTAATTTCATCCATGCCTATAGTTAGGGGGAGTATGTTTATGCTTGAATATGTTCTGCCTGCTCATTCATGACATTTATGCATGTTAGGCCTATTAAAACTTAATTTTTCTGCACTTTTAGAGCCTCATCTGCACTTCCAGGCCCATGTGTATCGAAACGGGTGACCCTGTTTCGATACGGATACCTTAAATCCAGTTCTGAGAGAAGGACGTTTCGAAACGCCTACAATGTGTTTCGAAACGTTTTTGCTACTGCCAAGGGGTGTATCGAAACGTGTTTCGATACGGGTCAACAGGGCTTCGATACGGTCAACATCGTATCGAAACGGTCAGCCTATGGTCTCAAAACGGTAAAACCCTAGTCGTCCCGTTTCGAAACGGTCCTGACCGTTCCGAAACGGCATCGCGGATTGCTTTATTTAGGGCTTTTAATGTGAAATTTCACTTTTTATCAAACTCTTAAAAACCCTAAACCGCCTCCCTCTCTATAAATACCCTCTCAAACTCATTGATTTTCACAAAATTGTGAGGGGTTTTACTATAAAACTCAAGTCTAAGCAAGTTTCATCAACTTTGTGCAAGGATTTTCATCAAATCATCCAAAATCCCAAACTAAGGTATTTTTTTTCTTTTCTTTTTCTTTCAATTTATGTTCGAATCTTAGGTTAGAAAATTTTATTTTTGTATAAATTATAGGTTTTCCTTTGTGGGTTTTCCATATCTTGTAAAAAAATTTCAAAATCTCAAAATTTTTGTTTCGAATATAAAATTTTTCAGTCGTATTTTTTTTTATTTTTTTACTGTTTTTCTTTTTATCTTTTTGTTTGTTTTTAATTTTGTTTCAAAAACCTAAGTGGGATTTACTATTGGATTGATTCTAAATATCAATGCATACACTTAATTTAAAATATCCTTGCTTAATGTTTTTAGATGGCGGAACAAGCTAACAAAAAGCGTAAGGCCGTTCAAACCGGTGATTCGAGCATTCGTCCGAATCTTGCTCTGTTTTTTCAGAAATCCCTTAAAACTTCGGAGATGCGTGCTCGCTTCTCTTTTGTCAAGGATTTCGAAGTTCGTAGAGAACGTGCCATTGATCTTGATTTCCTCAATTCCGAGCGATTCCTATTCCGTTATCTCGACCGTTTGAGTGAGTGGGATCTTATCTTTTTCTTGAGCATTCTGGATATTCGCTACAAACACATGGTACTCCTTTTTTACTCTAATGCTCATTTTATTCATGATGAGACCAAAACCGAGATTATAGGAATTGAATCTTTCATTTTGGGCAAAAAGTTTATTGTTAACATTGATCTCTTGGAGTCTATTTTTAAACTTAAAGATGAGGGTCTTGAGGATGAACGTCACTTTGGCACTTTCACCGGTCGGGCACTTACTTTGGATGTGCACGATCACGTTCTTCACCTGATGGTTTCATGGTTCATTCGACCTTCCGGAGGCAAATACTCTTATATCCGTCAAACTGATCATTTTTGGCTTGAGTGTTTCCGTAGAGGTGAGCGCCCTAATGTGCCTAAAATTATTTTTGCCGAGATAGTCAATAATATTAAGCTTATTGACACAAACGAGTTGAAGTCTTTTACCTATGGCACAATCTTGAGCTACATCTTTAATGATCTTGGCATCGATTGTACCTACGACTCTCCGGAACCTCGCAAGACCAAGATTGGTGAGTCCTCCCTTCGCAAGTCCGGGTTTACATATGTGAATGATGTTTGGGAAAGAGTTGATAGAGAAGCTGTTCCTCCTCCCGTTGCTCCTCCACCGCAAGTTCAGGTTGGAAACAATGAAGCCCTCACGGCTCTCATTACCGAGCGGTTCAATGCTTTGGATACTAGCATTGCTTCGGGTTTTACTGCCATGGACAATCGTTTGAAAAATGTCGAGGATCGTCTTCATACTCTTGAGACTTCCCATTCAAACTTGGATTTGTCCTTCTCTACTCTCTATGGGCAATGGACGAAGTTTCACCGTTCTCAAGTCAAGAGCGATGATGATACTTCGGATGATGATGACGAGGCCTAGGATCTTCATATCATATCATATTATCTATGCTTTTTAGGTTTAAGATTGCATCTTTATGTTTTTATTATGTTTTAAGAACCTATGTCTTTGATCTTTTATTTGGGATTTTATTATGAACTTAATGTTGGTTTATGTTTTGGATATTTTGATATTATGAATTAATATTATGGTTGCTTATTAATGCTTATTGGTACTAATCCTTTGTCTTCTCTATGAGCTTTAATTATTCTTTTTGATCTAACAAAAAGGGGGAGAAGAAATTTAAGAGCCGCAAACTAAAATTCGTTTTAAATTTTAAAAGGTTTTTTAAAGCTTTACAACTTGGATTTCAAGTCAAACATTTTTTTACTTTAAAACCTATCTTAAATTAAGGGGGAGTTAGAATATTTTCAAAACTTTCAAAATTCTTAAAAATTCTAACTTTGGTTTTGTTATATCAAAAAGGGGAGATTGTGAAACAAATATTTTAATTTTGATATAACTAAAAACCTAAGGACTAAATCGAAAATATCAAAACGAATTTTAAGTCCTCAAAATATCCCCATATAATTTTAAGATTATGCCCAAGTTAAAAACAAAGTTTTTTCAAATATTTTTCTAAGTGTTTCAAGCCAAAACAGTGATTTTCAAGCACCTGTTTCGAAACGGCCCTAAGGCGTTTCGAAACGTTTTCATCACTGTCAACCCCTGTTCCGAAACGTGTATCGAAACACTTGAACCCGTTGCAAAACGGTCTCTCACGTTTCGAAACTGTTCTTCATATTTGATTTGAAAAAGCACAACGGTTGCAATATTTTTGCTGAATATTTAAAGATAAATAGGGTGTTTCGAAACGGGCTAAGGTTGTTTCGAAACGACCCTTGACAGTAGCAAATCCGTTTCGGAACGAAGCCAAAGCGTTTCGAAACAGGTCTTAAGTTTAAATTGAAAATATGACCGTTGAAGTTGTTTTTAACTGATTTTCTGAAAACCGTTAAGGTGTTTCGAAACGGGCTAAGACCGTTTCGAAACGACCCTTGACAGTGGCAAAAGTGTTTCGAAACGGCTCTAAGGCATTTCGAAACGGGCTCTTAAATGCACCCCAACGGCTCTTTCTATTTTAGTCCGTTCCGAAACAGGTACCTCGCGTTTCGAAACGGGTTGTTGTAGACTGCATTTATGGTGGTGAGATAACATCCCCAACGGCTTTATTGATGAGTGCAACAACCACAACGGCTAGAAATCAATGAGAAGGTATAAAAGAGACCTCTAAAAGCTCCAGCAACAACTATTGATCCAAAAGCAAACATCCAAACATCAAATCCAAGCAATTGTGCAAAAATCCCATTTGGTCTAGAAACCCCAATTGTAATTTTCATTCATATCTTGTTCAATTGGGTTGAGTGCTTGTAATTGAGCTATCATTTGTATTGAGAGATACCTTATTAGCCATCAAATTTCTTTGTTCACTTGTGTGAGGATTGGGTTGATTTTTGGGTAGAAAAATCAACCGAAATTGTAAAGGTTGCCTCCTTGTCCTAGAAAAGGGGAAGAGCAATTAGTGGTATTGTTGCAAATCCTTAGTAAAGCTAAGGTAGTGGATGTAGAGTTCATTTGGAACTTGAACCACTCTAAATTCCTTGTCTATTATTTTCAATTTGCAATTTCCACCACAAAACCTTTAAATTTCCAATTCACCCCACTCTTGGTCAATATCGATCTTGCGATCCACTCAACAAATATCTATACTTCTGGATAGATTTCTATACAAGATCCCCATTTGCTTTTTTTCCTTCTATAGAAGTATTCTATTTAAAATTGTTTGCAAAATTATTGTCGATAACTTTTCAATTTTCTAGTTCCATTCTCGTAGTGACATAACTCATCAAGATCTCTTTAAGATTTCAATCTTTATTTCAGGTACCTGAAACTCTTTAAGAGTTTTATTATTAGTTATACTTTGGGTCTCTTCAGGAGCACCCGCCTCCAATATATCACCATCTCATATTATTTTTCATTTACAAGAATTTTGATCATTGGAACCAATTTTCATGCTTCATGCATGATTTACATCTGTTCGCTCTAACATGTAATTCAAATTTAGAGTATTTCAGCTGGTATATGAGACTTAGTTACTCTCATTGGGTCAGTAAATATGTATGGCAATTGACATGTAATAGCATGAATTATCTTATGAACTTCTAGTTCATATACGAGGATCTATATAACGATAATTCATTTTCCTTTATCCAGCTGATTATTATCTCCCCATGATGTTGAGAAAAAAACCATGTCATAAATGATTCTTCAATTAATGTTTAAAAATTAAAACATAAAAGAAGACTCATACTCAATATATATTCTCAACCTTTTTTATTTACTCATTTTGTGCGTTGTGGTGGAGAAACTCAATAATATATTACATATTCAAAAATTATAAAATGATAATGTATGATTTCTGACCAAAAACCAAACATAACGGGGAGTTTATCATAACTCGTTGGCTTAATGCGTATAACACTGCTATACAGAAATACCATATAAATAACAACTAATTTGTTCTCATAGTTTATCTATTAAAGAGGAGACATCCAATTGAAATTTTACTAAACCGTATTTTTCATAATCAATAGATTTTGTATCAACTGATATAGCCTAAAATATAAATTCACAAGCTTTTACAAGATGAATAGTCTAACTGCATAATCTGAATCCTTTTATAACCAATCTCACAAACTTTTGGTTGTAAGTTGATAAAACAATGTAGATGCGTATACTAAAATCATATAAAACTTTCCACATTTGTGGATAAATGGGTCCATATTTCATTCAGATATGCAAGACATGCAGTCTCAACTTTAGTACAAGAATTTCAAGTTCTTTTGGTAAGTGGGATCTTAATCATTTCCTTTGAGAACAAGCAACACAAAAACTTCGTGTTCTTTTAGTAAATGAAATTTAATCAATTCTTTTGAGAACGAGCACCACAAGAACTTCAGGTTCTTTTCATAAATGTGCATATAAATCTCAATAGCTTTCGCATCATTATTGATCAGAATGGTCTAACCGTTCATGCCAATTATATACAAGTGTGTATATACATTTCTGAATTTGGTAAACAAAAATATATGATTCAATCTCACTCGTACACGTCTAGTACAACATCAAAATTGTTTCTTTGAATAGGAATATTTAGCTCTTTTGGTAGCAATATATAGCTTTTCTAGAGTTTTCAACTAACTTTTTGACTACCAGAACTTATATCTACATTGGTTTATTTCAAATGTCAATTGATAACATATGTTATCTATAATTCTAAAAGGTATATTTTACGAACTCATAATGCTCTCTTAAAATTTCTACTTCTAGTGATGACGATATTATTACCATTAATGGTAATTATTGTAATATTCGCAAATTTGTATTTTTCATAATGTGCTTTCTCTCAAGAATTTATTGCTCTTCTAGAGCATCAATATTTTTAGTACTTTGAAATGTAATACTCACATTTTTCCCTTGCATTTAAATGGTAAAATATATCGTATGCTTTTGCTAATAAGCATAAATCGTCACCATAGATTATATTTGATAAGTAATCATCTGAAACAAAATAAATAAATATAATAATATATAAATATAAATAATTAATGTGTAAAGTAAATAAACATAAAACAAAATAAATAAAAGATGAATAATTGCCTTCAAGGTTATGAGAATATTTAAAAAATGATTGTTGCTTTTTCAGCGTACGACAAATACGGGTTTATAACATCGCATTAGTAATAAAAAGGATGTTACTTCCTTACAATAATATTTATCACTCTTGTCATTCTTATAACTTCACTACTGGTGGGTAGAAGTATTTTTAAAATGACCATATTTTCCATGTCTATATTCATGGCTTCAATCGCAACCACAACTACTAATGTGATCTTTATTCTTTCCATTATATAATCTCACATTCACTTCTGGGAATGAAGTGGAGCTAGTGGGCCTTTAAAACCTTTTCAAGATAGTGTATGAGGATAACATTATTCGTCGTGAAAAGTGGAGTATGTTTTTATTAACATATCCTCATCACAGAGAACAAAGATTTAATCCTCGTACGCGCCATTGTTAAACCAGTTCACAACGTCCTTTAAAAACCTCCTTTGAGACCAATAGTCTCGTAGAACGGGATGTCCAACCAATATGTTTGGATTATATCGAAGTTATGTCAATAATTGAATAATGATTTGCCATGTTTGCATTCACTTCAGGGAATGAAACAGATCCGATAATCGCATGGAATAAACATCATGCTTGCATTCATTTCAGGGAATGTCTCCCATAACACTTTCTAGATCAAGACGAATTTCTGTAACTTGAACTTGGGAGAAGTCAATAGTCGAGTTTTTCGACACATGAGAATTATTGCTTTCGAGCAAATATAAACTTTAAAACAGTCTTCTTGTAGATTCAAAATTACCATGATTTATCGCACTTTAAAATCATAGTTTAAAGAATAAAAATAAAATCAAAATTTACCAATGTTGATTTTCTTCTCGAGGACAATGAAAGAATAACAAATAACCAAAACGGCTTCTCATAATCTTTACGTCATGTCTCTTTCCAAACCATTTAAACACATATAAAACTCAAAACACGGTTAAAAACATTAAATCTCATTATTAAAATAAAATATTGGTCTAAAGAGATAACCAAATAATGAGTTGAAATACATTAATGACGATTACCAATCATTTTTTAAGTTCAATCAATATATATAAATAAAAAAGAAAAAAAACTTACAAACTCATTTACAGCAAATCATTTGGAAAAAGTTTGGCTCACCGACTGATTTGCCCTCAAATAGATCCAAGGAACTATCACTCTTCTTACATTTTATCGTTGGGCCTTCTCGTTCCAAAAAAAATAGTGATTGAGCGCAATCGTTCTGATAATGTGTTGTGAATAAGATAACAAAAAACGATAACAAAAATAAAAGAACAAAAAGATGAGAGAAAGAGAAAGATTTGTATTATTCTCAAATATAAAATTGTGTGTATTATGTCTTTATCAAATTATTTATTTATAGGCATAAAAATATATAATATATTAAACTCTAATTAATGAAGATAATATTCTTAATAATAAAGTAAATCAATTTTTTTTATTATAATAGACATACATATAAATAAATATTCATAACATATAATATATTATTGAATAATTTTTAATATAATTGTATACGTAAAATAAATAATATATATTCTATAATGGATAAGGAGAGGTTTCATATTTAATTATGAAATTAAGATCAAAAGTCAACACTATTATATACTCCATATATATTAAAATAAATTTTAAAAATTCAAAAGATTTTAAATAAACCCAATCCGGTTTCTAAGTTGGACCGCTTTTTGTATAAAGAAAAGCCCTCGAACCGTTCCTCCCTTCGTCCTTATCACCCTATTTGCCGCCTCTTCTTCGATCCCCAAATTAAATCCGAAAATCGATCTCCGATTTTCTCCTAATTTCTTCCTCTATTCTATAAATCACGTAAATATCTGTTCAATTCTCGTTCTTCCCTTTGGATTGATCTCTTTTTCTACCCCTGCTGTTGATTTTACGCGTTTGTAGGGTTAGGGTTCTTCAATCTGTTTGATTCGATTCTTTTTTCCATCGATTTCTCACGGGTTTTCGTTTTTTTTTGCCTATTTATGTTGATTTCTCACTTTGGCTTGGTCTAAATTTGTTCGATTTTCTCAATTCGTTTTTTCTTTTAGGGTTTGTATTTGTTCCGTACGTTAGGGTTCGTTTCCATCTGAAATTCTTAGAGGGTTTCGGTGTTTTAAGCTGAGGCGTGAATTTTTAGATAAGTTCTCTGTCGTAATTTTTTTCTTTTCTCAGCAAAACCTGAATTTAGGGTTAGGGTTTTCTTCTAAATTTGGGGATTCTCCAGGTAGTCAAATTAATTAGGGAAAACGCTTCTTTCAGCTGTGGCATCAATTTCAGCCCGAAATTACGTGCTGTTCACATCTAAATTGAGGCTTCTGGGGTATTAATTTATCCTTTGCTTTTTAGAGCTATTTCTAGCAGCCCAAGGATTCCAATTTAAGGAATTTTGAGGTAATTAACTAGAATAATTTAAATGTATTCAATTTCCTATATTAAATTGTTAATACTTGCTTTCATGTCATTGCTTATTAACCTTTTCAAACAATTAGTTTTATAGTAAAAACTAATTGTTTTTATATTAGTAGCATAGTGTTTCCAAGCAATGTTATATCAAAATTTCTTAGTAATTTCAAGCAATGTTTATTGGTCAAGTGTTGTTTGACATAAGCTTAATTTTGAAAGTGATATGCTTTGTCTTAATATGTGTCAATGTGCATTTGCTGTTATGTTACTGACTTGCATGAGTGAGTTGCATCTAAACTATTACTATACCTTCTATTTATAATTAACTGTGTGTATCGCAGGTGTTAAATGGGATTTAAGCGGCCTTTCGATGATGAGGAGCTGCAAGAACTTTCTTTCAAGAATCCGAGACAGTTTGGCTATGACGACAAGCTGACTCAGTTTGCCGATACCATTCACCATAGTAATAGTCCTCAAAAGCCCCCTATTTCAGGTAAAGGGTGACTGTTATTCTTGTTTTATGTGAACAATTCATAATCTGCGGCATGGTTTTAGTACCGACACAATCTTTCTGTGTGATACAGTAGAAGTTGAGGGTGGATATCGTAAACACCAATGGTATGAAGAATTTAAGACTGATGCTCTGGATGGTGTTATTCATTTGGTTGAGGAGGATTCCGAGACTACTGCTCCCTTATCTTTGGTCACTAGCATTTCTAGTGAGGAAGATGCAGGCACTGGTGTAGCAGCTATTTCACCCGTTTCATCTGAATATTTTGACTCTGGTTTCCCTGGAAGAACGTCTTCTCCTGTTGAGAATGACTATTATTTACTCTTGGATCAGTCTCCTCGAAAACAAGTTCCGCTTGGGCCAAATCATGAAGCCAATGTTCCATCATGGGCTATGCATGTAAAGAATAATAAGTTTGCTTGGAATGATGATGAAGATATTAAGATGGGAACATGTATCATTCCAATGCCTGACTCGGATTTGTCTGCTAACAGCAGTGGTAATGTTGGTGCTGGCAGAACTGATTGTAGCTGCCTGGATAGGGGCTCTTCAAGATGCGTGCAACAGCATGTTATGGAGGCACGGAAACTATTACGAGAATCCCTTGGGCATGAAAAATTTGTGAAACTGGGGTTTTATAACATGGGAGAGGATGTAGCATATAAATGGAGTGAAGAAGATGAAGAGATCTTTCGTGAGGTTGTGTACAATAATCCCGTATCATTAGGTAAGAAGTTTTGGAAGCAGCTGTCATTGGTTTTCCCATCACGATCCAAGAGAGAGCTTGTCAGCTATTATTTCAATGTCTTTATCCTTCAGAGGCGAGCTATTCAGAACAGATCCAGTAGTCTGGACATTGACAGCGATGACGATGAGTTTTATGGAAATCAACATTCTTACGAAGTTCAAGCTAAAGTGGAAGATGAAGACTCTGCTATTGAATCTCTTGCTGATCAGGAAGATCTGGCAAACCATCAAGACGACAATGATACTGGCAATTCTGATAGTGGCAATGATGCGGATGATGATAGTGGCAACCCTGAGGATTATGGCTTAAACCTTCCGTTTGATGAGAGCATGTTCGATCCTTCTTTCCAACAAACGGACAAGGGTTTCAGAATAATGGAGGATATCAATGTACAGGATGACTCATGTATGTCTTTCGAGTTTCAGCCGAACATGGTCAACTCTCATAATCTGATTGACACAAAGGCTAACTTGCATGCTAGAGGAACAAAGATCGAGCTTAGCAAGTCTTTGCAGGGTAAACCAGATGAGTCTAGCGAGCTGGTTAGCAATGTGTATTTATTGGATACATGTG
The DNA here is from genome assembly GCA_958450335.1 of Hibiscus tridactylites. Classification (NCBI taxonomy): domain Eukaryota; kingdom Viridiplantae; phylum Streptophyta; class Magnoliopsida; order Malvales; family Malvaceae; genus Hibiscus; species Hibiscus tridactylites. The sequence goes on from OY288281.1 coordinate 76,587,061, forward strand.
ATGCCAAAATCTGGGACACTGGGTATCCTACATCTTCAACAAAAGGGTTCGATCTCCAGCCGACATGCAACATAATCGAAGAGATTTTCGGACAAGACATTTGAGATAAGAACAGATAGTTTACTCTTGAAATGTCCAGAATCTCATTAGAAAAGGCCAAGATTTTGGTTCTTCGACAAATTTTTTTTCCCTGTAAACTCATCTACCTAATGTATTTTGCTTCAGAATGTTAAAAAGTGCTGTTAATGGTATCTTTTTCTCTTTTGTATATGATATTGATCTTGTATATAAAGTCTGGTGGTAGCGAACATCAAATACCTTGCTCTTTGCTGCATTGATGAATTCAACAAAACTTTATGTTTTATTCTTTTATCTTTATTTTCCTTATAAATAAATAAGGGGTGGTCAAAATTATTAGTAGCAAAACAACAAAGTGTGGCGGTTGCTAGTCCTTTGATAATATTCTCAGTACTCAGCTGGCTAATATATATAGTTTTTCTTTGGCATAAAGCCAAAAAAAATCCCCTAATCTTTGAGTGAATAGTCATTTCGATCTATATTTTTTTTGAATTAGTTTAGCCATAATATTTTATTTTAGGTCAAAATGACCACTCTGCGGATGAAAATTGTCAATCAACTGATGATAAATAACTTAAGACGACTTGATAAAATAATACGTCATAAAATATTTTATATTTTATATAATATAATAAAAATATTTTTTTGACCGATGTGTTGTTGAAGAACTAGGTGTTTTGATATAATAATTGAAAAATATTTTGGACCAATTTGAAAAGAATTTAAAACATGTTTTCAGGCCAAACAACTTGAAAATATGTTTGAGGTGTTTAAAAAAGATTTTGGCAAAGTTTTAGACGTCTTAAAGTAGTCAAAACTGGCTTTTCAGCACTACTGTACCGATACGGTATACCCCGTATCGATACCTTTTTACTCTAGTTTTGATTCTGTCAAAACTCGTACCGATACAAGCTTGCCCATATTGATACGGATAAGGGTTGTACCGATACGCCTTTAAAGCGTACTAATCCCTACTTTAACAACCCCAACGACTATTTCTCAACGGTCTTTTAAATTGCAGACTGTACCGATACGCTCTCTAGCGTATCGATACGCAGACTAGCAAGAGTCCAACGGCTAGTTCTGAAGAAGAGCGTATCGATACGGGTCCCCGTGTACCGATACGATAGGCACCAGAACTACAATTAATGTAGGAAATAAAGTCCCCAACGACTCCAATTCAACCATAACGGCTAGTAACGGCTACAAACTCAATTAGGAGTATAAAGGGACCTCCAAGCATCAAGAGAAGGCTAATGCTTCAATTATCAACAACACTATGATTAAGATTTTGTCTTAGAGCTTAATTGTCCATTTTCTTGTATAGACAACACTTGTGAGCTAAACATTGTTAAATTTTCTCAAGTGTTTAGGTTTTGGGTGTAAGCTAAATAGTGCAAACAAACACCTATTAGAGAGATTTCAAGTTTGCTTAAAATTTCTCTTGTAAAAAGGGTTTACTCAAGCTTTGGCTAGAAAGCTTTGAGGGTTGTAAAGGTTACCTCCTTAGCCTAGAAAAGGGGACGAAATTCTTAGTAAATTTGATTGAAATCCTTAGTGGGGAGCTAAGGTAGTGGATGTATGTGTTTGTTAGAAGGCCGAACCATTATAAATTCTTGTGTCCAATTCTAATATTTTAGATTCTACTTTAACACCCAAAAATTCAATCTTCTCCAAACTTGGCAAACACATCCGTTGAAGAAAATCGAGCAACATAAAACCCAACAATTGGTATCAGAGCTTGGCTCAATCGAAAAGGATTAACATCCTATTGAAGTTATCCGGGAAGCTCGATACAACACATCAACCAACCGATCAAATGGCGCAATCCATCGACAAGTCATCATTCTTCGACGGAACATACTATGCCCATTAAAAGACAAGAATGATGTATTTCATAAAGTCCAAGGACTACAAGTTTTGGGATATAGTAGAAGACGATCCGTTCGTGCCACAATGAAGGAAGACAGATTGGAGCGCGGATGATCGCAAGAAGATAGAACTCAATTGCAAAGCCTTGCACATTATCTTTTGTGCATTGAGCCCCAACATCTACGAGAAGATGTCTTCTTGTGAAGATGCCAAAGAGGTATGTGACAAGCATGAAGTCACATACGAAGGAACCAACGAAGTAAAGAAGACCAAGATCGGACTCCTCAACCACGAGTATGAAAACTTCAAGATGAATTCGGAAGAGTACATTGAGAAGATGTTCGATAGGTTCTCCACCATCACCAATGGACTCAAAGGTTATGAAGAAGCCATCTCGGAAAAGAAGCTTGTCCGAAAGCTTATCTACTCCCTTCCCGAGTCATGGGACTCGAAAAGGACCGCCATCATCGAAGCTAAGAATTTGAAGACCTTGAAGCTTGATGAACTCATAGGATCACTTCTCACTCACCAAATCATGAAGAAAGGAAAAGAAGAGGAGAAGAAGAAGGAAGAGATAAAAAAGATGGGGGAAAAGAAAGTCAAGGAGCTAGGCATCCATGCGAATGCCATTGCTCTCAAATCCTCTAAGTGCAACCATGTTGATACAAATGAGGAGGAAAGCGAAGATGAAGAGATGACATATCTCTTCAACAAATTTACACGAATCATGAAGAGCGAAATGAAAAAATCCAAGCATGAATCGAAGAAGAAGATGAAAGAATCCCACAAGTCCAACAAGAAGGGATCATCTTCAAAGCAAGCATATGTGACCACATGGAGTGATGAAAACTCCACCGATGATGAAATAGCCCACCTATGCTTGATGGCCCTCAATGAGGGAGAGATAACTTCTAACTCATCCATTTCAAATTCCTATACTTTCGATGAGTTACAAGAAGCCTATGATGAGTTGGTTTTCGAATTCAAGGCTTCATTTTCAAAAAATAAAAAGTTAATTTCAAAGTTGAAAAACGAAAATGATTTGATTTTGAAAATCAATTTTGAGTTTGAAGTAAAATTGAAAGATTTTGAGCAACAAGTTTTTAGTTTACAAAACTTGCCTCAAACAATTGAAAAAGATCATCAAAAAGAAGTTGATGGTCTTAAGAAAGAAAAGATTTTGATTTTCAAGGAACTAGAAAAGAAAAATGATTGTGGAAAATCAAAATTTTATCAAATACAATCTAGTGCCCCTAGATTTTTAAATGGAAAATATTTTAGAAGTGTTTGGGTTCCAAAAGAACTAATCACTTCACATAAAAAGGATGAAATTGAAAAATAGATTTCTAAGGAGACTAAATTTTGTGCAACTAACGTTTATGGATCCAAAGCAATTTGGATACCAAAATTTGGATGGTTTCCTTGATTAGGTGTGATGGAGATGTTCAACAAGTCCAATCTATGAGGGGGAGCTCCATGCACATAAAGAAAGGAACTTGAAGAGGAAGGCTTCACATCCTCCCTTGAAGTTCAAGTGTAGGTAAAATCTAGTTATTTTTATTTGTTTAATTCAATTTATTTCCTTTAATTCAACTAGATTATCATGTGTTGGACTAACATCTTTTGATGATGCTTTGAGTAAGGGGGAGCCACTTTTAAAACCAAACATTTTAATAGTTCCAAAATTTAAACCCCCATTGTTATTTTGAGCCTAAAAGTATTTTAAATTCTTTTTGATATAACAAAAAGATAGAGAGATTGGTTTGAAAAATTGTGTTTTTCAAATGAATAAGGGAGAGCTCTAATTACTTCTCAGTTTTAAGCTCTTCTTTAAATTTTTAAATTTAAGGAGGGAGAATCCCAAACAATATTTCAAGTTGGTTTTATTATATCAAAAAAGGAGAGATTGAAGAACTAGGTGATATAATAATTAAAAAATGTTTTGGACCAATTTGAAAAGAATTTAAAACATGTCTTTAAGTCCAAACAACTTGAAAATATGTTTGAGGTGTTTAAAAAGTTTTTTGGCAAAGTTTTAAACGTCTTAAAGTAGTTAAAACTGGCTTTTCTGCACTACTGTACCGATACGGTATACCCCGTATCGATACCTTTTTACTCCAGTTTTGATTCTGCCAAAACCCGTTCTGATACAGGCTTGCCCGTATCGATACATATAGGGGTCGTACCGATACGCCTTTAAAGCGTACCGATCCCTGCTTTAACAACCCCTAATGGCTATTTTCCAACGGTCTTTTAAATTGCAGACCGTACCGATACACTCTCTAGCGTATCGATACGCATAGACTGGCAAGAGTCCAACGGCTACTTCTGAAGAAGGGCATACCGATACGGGTCCCCGTGTACCGATACGATAGGCACCGGAACTACAATTAATGTGGAAAATAAAGTCTTCAACGGCTCCAATTCAACCCTAACGGCTAGTAACGGCTACAAACACAATTAGGAGTATAAAAAGGACCTCCAAGCATCAAGAGAAAGATAATGCTTCAATTGTCAACAACACTATGATTAAGATTTTGTCTTAGAGCTTAATTGTCCATTTTCTTGTATAGACAACACTCGTGAGCTAAACATTGTTAAATTTGCTCAAGTGTTTAGGTTTTGGGTGAGAGCTAAATAGTGCAAACAAACACCTATTAGAGAAATTTCAAGTTTGTTTAGAATTTTTCTTGTAAAGAGGGGTTTACTCAAGCTTTGAGTAGAAAGCTTTGAGGGTTGTAAATGTTGACTTCTTAGCCTAGAAAAGAGGACGAAATTCTTAGTGAATTTGGTTGAAATCCTTAGTGGGGAGCTAAGATAGTGGATGTAGGTGCTTGTTAGAAGGTCGAACTACTATAAATTCTTGTGTCCAGTTTCAATCTTTTAGCTTCCACTTTAACATCAAAAAATCCAATCTTCTCCAAATTTGACAAACACATCGGTTGAAGGAAATCGAGCACCATAAAATCCAACAGTTGTTATGTAAAGTCATTTGAAACTGTTTATCGTAGGGATAGCCAAATAACCCGACCCGGTCGAATTTTTAGTCTTGAATTTCAGGGATCAGAGCGGGCGAGTTATTTATAAGGTTGAGTTGGGGCGGGGCGGGGTGGGTTCGAGTATATGCTAGAAATTCTCCGCCCCGATATAAATTTAAATAAAAATATACATTTTTATTATATTGATTAAAACACCACTATATATAAACACTTTTATGATTGTTATGCTATTTTTTTTGTGCTTATCGTAAAAAAAATTTAGATGTTCAAATTTTAACATATCTGATTTTGACGATCAATGATTCAAGTTTATTTCTAAATATGTAATTTTTTATGTTGATAATTTAAAATTGGTTTTTATTTTATTTTTATATAGATTTAAAGTCTTTTGAAACTAAATTTTGTGGCCGTAATGGTGGATTGATCGGATCTAATTTTTATCGTCGCTAGAGATTAAATTTTTTTCTTTCAATTTTTCAGGTCCGGTCGGTTCAGGTCAAGTTTAAGAGTTGGTATATTGGGGCGGGGCGGGCAGGTAAACTAATATTTTAATCCGAGGAGGGTTTGGGTTGTGTTTATGGGCTTATAGATCGAGGCGGGGTCAGGGCGGCCAAAAAATCATCCCGCCCCGTGCCTATCCCTAGTTTATCGTTAGTTGACTAACAATTTTCATTCGTAGAGAAGCTATTTTGACCCAAAATAAAACGTTGAGATTGAATTAGTTAAAAAAATATATAAACCAAAATGAAAATTCAAACAAAGGTTACTGATATTTTTTTAGCATTATTCCTTTTTCTTTTCAGCTGACTTCACTTTGTTGGCCTCATTATCCGCGGAATATCTTCTTTCTTATCTCCAAAGTCAAGCTTCCAAAGATGGCATTAATTATCAATTTTGATCTCGAAATTTAATTTAATTAATAAATGTATGTATAATAGCAAGATCTCTCAATATTTGTTTATTTTTCAATTATGCCCTTAACATGCTATGTTAGAAAAAAAATGTTAGATTGTTAATTATCTGTTGATCATAAAATGGATTTATTTGAAAAAGTATGTTTCAATTAAATTGTCAAGGGCCCTTAACATAGAACTATAAAAGAACGCACTGGCTTGTGTCACTTTGAATACAACCCCATCCCACAAGTATTATCTAATGCCAATGGAATGACAATTCTCTTCGAGATAACATATATACATACATAATGAATACAATTCATTAATATTAAGGTTTGAATCTGACCAATAATCTTATTTAGTAGTAATCTATAAATACCACTTTCAGCCTAGGGGTAAGCAAGTCGAGTCGAGCTTGAGTATCATTAAATTCGACTCGAACTCAAAATGTTCAAAGCTAAACTCGAAAGCTCATGAACTAAAGGTTATCAAGCTCGAATCGAACTCGAATACAAAAATTAAAGCTCGAGCTCGAAAAGCTCTAACTAAACCCTAATTTACTAATCGTTTTCCCCAAAACCTATCATTATTAATACCAACCCTTATTATTATTTCAGTTGATTTATTATTATTATTATTACTATTATTTTAATTATTATTAGTATTTAATAATAGTAATAAATATTATTATTATTAGTATATATTACATGTGATTTTTAATATAATATAATATAATATATTATATTTCCGAGTGGCTCGTTAGCTTTTCAAGTCGGATATCGAGTAAGTTGTCTCGGCTCATTAAGAACTCAAGTCAAGTTCGAATTCGAATCCAAGTCGAGCTTTAACCGAGTTAAATTCAAATAACTCACATTCTGTTTTGTCTTATTTACAGTCCTACGTCAGCCTATTATAAAGTTTGTGACATACCCTGAGGTAATTTCCCTTCGTATAAACTTTTATATATATAAATGATCAGAGTGCTTCTTCCTGCGACCAAAGTGCATGCTAAAATCTCTAGTCAAAGTAAATTGCATTGTACCACAAACATGGTGAAACATCACATTGACAGTATAAGATCAAATATAAAAGGGCCCTTGACTGAGAAATTGCAGCCTGAATTTTTCAGGTAGACCAAAAAATTTATGTGTTTTTAAGGGTTTGGTGAGATTTGGCAAAGATTTCGATCATCACAAATTTCCTTTTGCGTACATAACTTAGTTTATCATTTTGGTATCAAATTTTCCTTATTCTGGAAAATACTTTTCTTATGAATGAATTTCAGTTGTTGACATTTGGCTGATAATGGAAACCAATGAGTAGTGGTAGCCATGATTTAGTGTCTGTAATAGCTCTCTCCAATATAAAAAGATATGCCCCAAAAATATGGTAATCTGCTGTTTGATTTCTGTCAATGGCAGCATAAAACATAGATTAATACAACAAAAACGATGACAGTCGAGTTAAGTGATAAGGAGTTTTGAACACAACAAATGGTTTTAGTGGAAAAGCGGATATGTTCATCTTAGAAGACTCGGGTTCAATTGCTTTGTCTGCAAGTTGTATGTACATTGTCAAAGAGTTAAGAATATGTATGAACAGATACTAACTGAGTCAAATAATTCTATCCAAACCGCACATTCTAAGAACAACCCCATAAGCTCTTTGAAAAAGGGCATTCAAAGAAAAGATGCCTATGAATTTTGGAAGCAATGTTACAAATGATGCACAAACTATCCACATTAATACTCATATGCATCAACCTATTCATAGTTGCAAAGTCTCATCCAAACAATAACAACATGCTTAGGCACAATTTATCGACTTTTATGTAATATTTTAAGTTCGAATCTAGTGAAAGTTTATTTTATTCGCATTTAAATATAATGGAAATCGGAAATGGGGGCCAAGCACAATGTGATAGGTTGGCATATTACATGAACTGATCTCTTTTAGTGGAGGCAAAGGGATGATGAATTTGAGATTCTTGCCCCCACTTTTTTTCACACTTGTGTGAGCTTTCCATTGTTTGGATGTTGCAGCAGAAGAACTCCTCACTCGTTGGGGATCCTTAAAACAAATCTCGACCGTTCAATTCCCATCATACACGTGCTGTCTATCTTTTCTTCCCTTTTAATCTCTTTATTTGCTTCCATGCATGGAATTCTCCTCCAACTACAATACAAAAACAAAGGATTTGATTTTTCTTCTTCTTTGATTTCCTTCTTATAAGCCTGTTCATCGCCATCATTAGCGACCCATCACCTTTAAAAGTTTTGATTTTTTTCAAAAGGATTTTGGTTTCATTGGATGGTGTTTGGGATGAGAGAAAATGGGATTTAAAGATTGTATCTTTTCCTGTGGGTCGGATCTCTTTTGTTGTACTTAAAACAGAGAACTGTCACATCTCAGCTGCTGATTCTCCACTGAAACTAAAGCTAGCAACTTTGTGATCTGTTTTTCTTTTCTTTTTTTCTCTGCTCCTTGATCTAGATTTTGATTCTTTGTTCTTCTTCCACAAGATCATTGAAAAATGGGTTCTTTTTGAAGATTTGAGGTAAGAAATGAGTTACTCTTCCTGTTTAGATTCCTGGGCATTTTCAGTTTTTCATTGATCATTTTTAAATGGAACAAAGTCAAGAGAAGAAGTTTGTTTACTCTTCCTGTTTAGATTCCTGGGTATTTTCAGTTTTTCATTGATCATTTTTAAATGGAACAAAGTCAAGAGAAGAAGTTTGTTTGCAAGTATTGCAACAAAGGGTACCCTTGTGGTAAGTCTTTAGGGGGTCACATAAGAACTCATATGAACAATGAGAATTCTGCTGAAGCTGGTGGCCAATCTGCAACTTATGATCTGAGGGAAAACCCCAGGAAAAGCAAGAGGTTTTCTGAATCAAGCAATGGCTCTTTGCTCAAAGAGATGATGATGGTTTGTAAAGAATGTGGTAAGAGTTTCCATTCATTGAAAGCACTTTGTGGTCACATGGCTTGTCACTCTGAGAAAGAAAGGGTCTTTCAGAAATTTGAGGATCATGGGGACAATTATTCAGACACTGAAACATCAACTGCTCCAAGTAAAAGGAGGAGATCCAAGAGAATAAGGTGCAAAAAGAGTGGGGTTCAGGTTCAGGTTCAAGTTCAGTCTACCAATTCAGCTTCTTTAGCAAATGGTTCATCATCTGTATCAGAGATTGAAGATCAGCAAGAACAAGAAGATGTTGCTATGTGTTTGATGATGCTTTCAAGGGATTCTTCTGGTTGCAAGAAAGGGCTGAATTCAGTTGCTGAATCTTCAGACAACAACTCTGTTGTTTTGGAGGCTAAATCATCTTCCATTAAGAAACAAAGGGAAACCAAGCTGAAATCTGCTGAGTCTGGTCCTTGTTCTGAGAATTCTGATTCTGGTTATTGTAGAAATGGGGTTACCATTACCAAGGATGTTGAATGTAAGAAACTTAAGGTGAAGTCTAGATCTGTGTTACCAAAGATGAGTAAATCCAAGTGTGTTAAAACTGAAGTAGGTGATAGCTTTGCAAATGGTTCATTTCATGCTCAAATGGCTGATACCAAAGTGAACAAGTTCTCAAATGGCAATGCTGAGAAGAGATTGGTTTCAAAGAGAAACAAAGGGCATGAATGCCCTTTCTGTTTCAGGGTTTTCAAGTCAGGCCAAGCTTTAGGAGGGCACAAAAGGTCACATTTTGTTGGGGGTTCAGAGGACACAACATTGCTCATCAAACAAGACACACCAGAGATGTCATTGACAGCTCTAATTGACCTCAACCTTCCAGCTCCTGTTGAAGAAGATGCAATGGGGAATTCTGGGTTCATCCCATGGTAGAGATTTTTAAAGTGTATAAATCAACAAATTTACTTCTTTTTGGTGTTTCTCTTTGGTTTTCTGATTCAATATGGTCTTTCTGCTAAGGTAACCAACCACCCAGTCTATGGTTCTTTTGCATTAAAAAAAAAAACTGTTTTCTTTCCTTTTGCTTATTTCATCCATGTTCTTTGAATCACATATTCATTCTTACAGCTTTTCAATTCTTTGTCTGTCTTTTTTATAACATTCCAGTATTTTTCAGCTGTTAGTGTCGAGAGTATGTATCTAATACGATAATGGTTAGATTTTCTTGTAGGAAGCAAAAACTCAGGCCAGCAGCTTCTGTTTTTTCTTTTAACTTGTATGATAAACAAGTTTTAGTTTTAAATCTTCTAATATAGGCAAGTAATGATATGGGATGAGTCTAGAGTACAACAGTCTAATTTAATAGGGGGAAAATAGTACGATCGAAATGTTAAAAAACACATAAAAGTGTTACTATATTTTTTGATAACATTTTAAGTTGTTGATTTTTTAACAAGTTTCGAAACTTAATTTGTAATTTTATAACAAGTTTTGAAACTTATTATCAACATTTTAAATTGCGTCTTTTTTTAGCCTTAAATTAAAGCGTATCACCCTAACTCACATCAACCCATCTGAATGTTGAAGTGTTGTTTCAACTTTCAAAGAAGAATGAAGGACCACCTGCTTTTGGGGGAAACATTAAAGAAAGTTTCATGTTATGGAGTAGAAAAGAAGTTTCCTCTAAAATTCACATTCCCCAAGAAACTGTACACTCTTGTTTATTTGCTGGTTTCTTCACATTTTAAATCTGTTTTAAGACAATCCCCATTCCCCACTAGGTTGCATTTCTAACCCCTTTGTTCCCAATTGGAACATATATACATATGTAGGTATGTATGTAAATGCCATAGATCCACTTTAATGCTCTCCTTTTGTCTCTAGAAAATATAAGTTCATCTACCTACCTTAGTCCAATGGTGAGAATTTTGACCTATAAGTTTAGCATTACTTTTAAAATTTTGAAAAATATTTTTGAGAAGTGTTTTTGGACTTTTTAATTTGAGACGATCCTTTTAGCATTGCTTAAAAAAGAAATTTTGCTCAAAAAAATATTTTTTCACTCATAATCAATGACAAACATTTAATTTGTGTTTACTATTGTTGCCTGCTTTTGAGAAGTGCTTTGAAAAGATAAATAATTATTTTAGACATAATGTAACTAAAAATTATATGAAATATATTAATTTAAATATATTCATATAAGAATCATTTGCCATAGAGGTGACATTGAAACTTGGGAAGATACATGGAGTGGTTTTTTTCGAAGACTCTAGAAAATTATTTTAAAAAATAAATATATTTGTATTAAAATTATCTGATATTTACGTTCGAATTTAAATAGCCACTCTCTTAAATATGGATGTATTGTCAAATAGAGACGAATTCAGACGAACCTATAAAGTTTTAGGGGACCGGAGATATATTTTTAAAATTAAATATATAAATATTTTTAAATTATATATAAATTTTAAATTTTTAGGGGACGACCGCCCTTTAAATCCACCCGTGTAACAACCGATGAATAAAATAAACCCAATCTCATGGACAATGTTGTGCATTTTCCCTTTAATGCTACCATTTAATTTAACAGAGTTGTATATTTCTTTTTTATATTTATTATATAATCATTATTACAGCAGACCATATCCCTTATGTTTCGTTGTTCATTTAAATTAAAAGAGAGAACTGACATTTATTTATCTAATATCTAGCATATGAGTATTTTTTATAATTATATAAATATTTAACTAGAATAATTAAAATATTTTATTTATCGTCGATGACCATGGTATAATGTATTTATGTATAAAACTTATTATTTTATTTATAATAATTTATTAAGTAATTTTTGTAAATATAAATATAAATATATATTTATATAAAATGTTTTCGTTCAGTAAATATTATAAAATCCAGTTATTATAAGGGAAAATTACACCAGTGACCACCGAAGATATTGGGGATACCTATTTGAACCACCGAACTAAAAAAAACGTCAATCACACCATCAAACTTATTAAATCAACCTATTTTGACCACCGACGTTAAAAAATTAACGGAGGGGTGACGGAAGTGCCACGTGGCAGTTAACATGATATTTTTAAAATTACATGTTTAGTCCCTGTTATTTACTTATTAAATCAATTTGATCCTAATTTTATTTTAATTAAATAAAAATTAATCAACCAATCAAATTATGACACGTGTCATCAATCAATTGGATTAATTTAATTTATTTTGTTTAATATATTTCTTCCTCCAATCAGGTGGTGACCTGGTTAAAGGAAACTTAAAGAAAAAAATAAAGATAGCATTATGGTGGTTCAAACTTGGGACCAAAGAGATAAAACCCCAAGCTTTAACCATTGAACCAAACTGCTCTTAGTGTTATAGTTTGCACCTTTTATATACATGAAACTACTTTATGGTCTGTGGATTCAGTAAAAACCAAATAACACATTCATGATCACTTTCTCAGGGATCTAAATATTAGAGCTTGTATATTCTCAAGGTTATACATTTGTTTGTCATAAATTTAAACTCAGAAAAAGAGAGGGGTCATAAGTTTTTGACAACCATAGTATTTTTTCCCATGCGTTATTTGTCATTTAAAAGACCTCCCCTCCCCCTGGGTATATGTATGAATAATCAAAGCAAGAATGATTTCACAGAATTCAACTAAATCATGCAATTTCTGTGGACAGAATGAACTTAAATAACTGAATTCAGCATAAGGAAATAATTGAAATAACTACAGACAACCTACCTCTTCCTCAAGTTGCTGAAGAGAAGCCCAAAGTAATCTTATCTTTGAACCTTCAGATAAAGCACACAAGCTTAAGGGCCGCTTTGCACATTGCTGCTCATTAAGGACATCAGTTTTGAAATCATTCCCACGTTCAATAATGTCTAAAGAATTCAAAAATTTTCCTCTTACAACATCCCAGGCAGGCCTCAAATTTTTTTGGTCACTGTTTGTCCCGAAATTGTATTTATAAAGTAAATGTCCTTGGTAAATGAGATAAACAAGGTATACATATTCTTAAGCACTGAAATTAAGTGCTAAATGAGAAGGAAATATAGGCAGCCCTGACAAGTGCTACTGTTTCGTGAACCATATGTAAGGAAAACATTCATAAGAATACAAATATTTGATGCTCTTAAGTCTTACCCTTACCTACCAGGTGATCCTTGGGCAAAGGCATCATCGTCATCTATGTTCTTTTGATATGTGGAACCGTACTTTTGACCAAGAATTACTCCAGCCATATATGTAAGAAATATACCAGTCATCAGCAGTAATTGATCACTGACAGTAACCCATTCAGAGGCTGCTATACCATCAGAGTCCGCTAAAGACCAAACGCAAGTAGACCTCAAGCGAGTTTCCATGAAGCAAGGACTCATTTTCAAATTTGGGGAAAATGAATTATCAACCCTCCTTTTTTTCCATGTTGAAAGCCATAACACTTTACAACTCCCGTTTGAAAACTTGCTACAAATAAAGCAATAAATATGAGGTTAGTATTCCAATAGTTATCGCAATGTCTACATCAGACATAAAAATATACATGGTTACACTCATTTGCAGTTGGAAGCTTAGCATTGCTCGTGCAGGTGTGTTGGACGAAAAGATATGTATATAAAAGGTGCAAACTATAGCACTAAAAACAGTTTGGTTCAATGGTTAAAGCTTGGGAGTTTTATTCCCTTGGTCCCAAGTTCAAACCACCATAATGCTATCCTTATTTTCTTCTTTAAATTTCCTTTAACCAGATGGTGACACGTGTCACCACCTGATTGAAGGAAAAAATATATTAAATATTAAACAAATTAAATTAAATTAATCCAATTGATTGATGACACGTGTCATAATTTGATTGGTTGATTAATTTTTATTTAATTAAAATAAAATTAGGATCAAATTGATTTAATAAGTAAATAACAGGGACTAAACATGTAATTTTAAAAATATCATGTTAACTGCCACGTGGCACTTCCGTCACCCCTCCGTTAATTTTTTAACGACAGTGGTTAAAATAGGTTAATTTAATAAGTCTAGTAGTGTGATTGACGTTTTTTTAGTTCGGTGGTTTAAATAGGTATCTCCAATATCTTCGGTGGTCACTGGTGTAGTTTTCCCTTATTATAAATAGTGTTACTTACATGGACTTCAACTAGTTTTAAAGTTTTGGGTTTTCACTTGGTTCATGACCCAATCATAAATAAGTCCATTTGGTACATGATAGAAAATCCAAACTGGGTTAAAAAAAACATTTTTTTAAAAAAATAGAAGGGTTGCCACTAGTCACCATAATGAGCTACTGTAAAGTAGCACTCAATTCGAACAACCGACTAATGAATCAAATATTAATAGTTATATTAAAATAGTAAAAAGCTAGAATCCGTACATGTATTAATTAAAAAATTATTATCTTATACATTGGTAGTGGAAAATAATTTTTTTACAAGTGAGGTTATTTAGGAGTTTAGGATTTTAGTTTAGAATTTAGAAGTTAAGGGTTTAGGTTGTAAGGTTTAAAAATTAAAATTCATGTTTAGAATTTTAGATTTTAGATTTAGGCTTGAAAATATGCATGTTTGTGTAAATTTTAGATTTAGACAAAGCGATTTGAACTCGTGTCTCTTAAGATTAACATAATCCGCTTTTCTAATCGTTCCAAAATAAGTTAAATCTACATATTAGAATATGAATGAAAATATGCAATTGAGACATATTTATATGTGAATCTAATATGAAATTATCCAATCAAACTATATTTATCTGTGAGCCTATCTTTTTTTAAAAAAAATCTGTGAACCTAATACGAAATTACAGAAACTGTTATAGTTTTTTAATATAATAAATGAGTGTTTACGGCATTTGTACATGTCATTAAACTAAAAAATAAATTTAAAGGTTAAATTAGCCATCAACGGAAAATTTAAAAATAAATTAAGTTCATATAAAAATTTTACATCAAATTTAATTCTCATAATTTAAATCACACTCAATTTAGCTCTTTCGTAACGGTCAATCAATTTTGACCGTTAACTCATGGACAATCAATAAGATGATGACAATTGGCACACCCTAAAAGTAGCATGTTATTAAAAGAAAAAAATTAAAAAAATTAAAAATTCTAAAAAATTATATATAATTTAAAACTTCAAAAAATATAAAAAATTATAAAGATCTTAAAATATCAAAAAATCATTTAAAAATATTATAAAATATAAAATGTTATAAAACTTATAGAAATTTCTATTTTTTATAAATATAAGATATAAAAATTATAAAAAAATTTAGAAAACTCTAAAACTTATTTTAATTTTAAAAAAACTCTCCTAAATTCTTCAAAATAGCACAACAACCCCTAAAATCTTTATTTTTTCTTCTCCAAAAATCCACTCAACGATTGGTACATGTTCCGACATGATTCGTCGGACGGGGAGGGCACATTGATAGCAACGAACCTGAACATCGATTCAAGAGGCACAGTTCTTAGATCATCAACAGGAAATGAGAGATTTCGTGCGAGAAGAGATTTCGTGTGAGGGCGGCGACGACAAGGGCCAAACAACATAGGAGCAACCTATGTGAGTGTTCGACGATAAAGGGAGTCGACATACGGTTGAATCGGTGACAATAGATGAG
The DNA here is from genome assembly GCA_958450335.1 of Hibiscus tridactylites. Lineage (NCBI taxonomy): Eukaryota > Viridiplantae > Streptophyta > Magnoliopsida > Malvales > Malvaceae > Hibiscus > Hibiscus tridactylites. The sequence continues at coordinate 76,602,475 of OY288281.1, forward strand.
AGTTGGGATCTAGGGTTAGGGAATTGAGATTTAGGGTTTGAAATTTAGGAATTTAGGTTTTTTTTTTGGAAAAAAAATAAAAGATTTTTATACTTTTATACAATTTTAAATATTTCATTTCAAATATTTTAAATAATTATTATATTTTTTATGATTTAAAATAATATATATTTTCATAATTTTATATATTTTTAACTTAATCTTTTATAATTTTTAATATATTTTTATTTTTTTTGAATTTTTAATAATTTTTACGGTTTTATGATGTGGCACTTCCGGTGCGAGCCACATTTCACCGTCTTAATAACTCTTTGTGAGTTAACGGTCAACGTTACGACAAGGTTAAATTTATCGCAATCTAAATTTTGAGGGCTTTGGTTGATCGCAATTTAGATTATGAAGGTTAAATTGGGTACAAAAATTTCATAGGGACTTAATTGATTTTTTTATTTTTTTAAGGCTGATTTGATATTTAAGCAAAAAAAGTAAAGAAAAAGAAATATCAATTATACAAATTAACTTTTAAAATTTAAAGACTACTGAGGTAAATTGGTATAAAAGAAAACAATAATTGGAACATGAACATCGTATCAGATTAGGTAGCTTGATTCATTCGATGGATTTCCGCTACCAAAAACTAATGAAGTCGGTTCAATAGTAAGATTGAGATGTTAATATTCATAACGTTTAAAGTTTAAATTTTATCATACGGAAATTTTATACGTAAAATCTTACTCTAAATTTTATTTTTATTTGTTTCATTATATTTGATTGTTGTTCGGACTGTTTCAATTATGGGTAAAGGGGTTATTTTACCCCGAGTTCGACCCAAATTAGCAATATTGTTCCTCGCGCGAAAACGCGTTCAATTAGGTCCACCAGTTCGCAGATTGTAGTAAATTAGCCCATTGACTAACGTTGACTGACAATTAAAAATTTTTATAACAGTTTTATTAACATAAGATATGATTAACATATACTGATAATTTGTGGATGAAATTAGAACATTACAAAAATTGAGGACCAATTTAGAATGGGAGTTATAGTTTGAGGATGAAATTGAAATGCTCAAAAGTTTGGGGACCAATTTAGAATGAATGTCATAGTTTAAGGATAAAATTGAAATGTTCAAAAGTTTAGAGACTAATTTAGAATATGTATCACAGTTTAGGGATGTATGGTTCAATTAACCCATAAAGTTGCAGTGAGTTATGAGTGTCCAAGGTTTGGTCATATTGGAGGAATTGCGAATGGGGTACTGTCCTTTGATTGTTTTGCAGTTTACCCTGTGGCTTTTGTGGACCATACAAATCCACCCCTCATCAATCAATACCATTGTTTGTTTCTCTTCATTTTACCTTTATTATTTGCTGTGGGCCACTACTACTATTTTTAAAAAAAAAAAAATACATATTACTTTTAAAATTTTAATATGTTTAGATCAGATAGGAATTTCAATGGTCAGAGAAAAAATTGCATGATTTTATGTTAAATGGTATGAACAATGAGAAAATTATATTGTTGGATTAAAATCTTCAATCGTGGGCACATATATAAAATGTATGATGTTATTATAAAGTATGACACAAAATCAAGTGACCAATTATGTTAGGCGTGCCATAGCTATTAAAGTTTCATAGAAATAAAAATGTAGATAGCATAATATATTTTTATAATTCAATGACGGCAGAGTTATAAATATTTAATAGTTGATTTAATAATCAATAGTGGTCCAAGAAATAGGTTAACTTGTATTACTCTTGTCCCGTCAGAGAGTTTTTATGGCAAGGACTAACCTATCTTCTTGAAAGATCAATACCAAAGATTTGGGATTTCAACATGAAGATTCAAGGTTTTCAATCTATCGATTAATTCAGGTACGCTTTCGCATTCAGTTTATCCGGTTTATTGTTCTTGATGATTTAACACGATAGATCCTAGGTTTAGATTTCATATCTATTATGTTTTGTTTCTAACAAATGGCATCAGAGACTCGTTGTGTCGAATCATTGAGAACTGATTAATTTTATATAGATAATCATAATCGTATTTTTTACATTGCCGCATCACTTTGGATTGCTTTTCCTTTAGGTTCAATTCTATTGAATATATTTTGTTTGTGCGGTGATGAATTTAGGGTTCACTTCTGTTATTGATTCTCCATCATTGTTTTCTGATAATCTATGATCTTCTGTCATTGTTTGTCGCGAGTTTCATTATTAATCGACAATTGAAAAAAGTTCACTTTGAAAGATTATAATATTTGACATCTGGTTTATATGCAATAACCCTAATAGATTAATATTTAATCTGTTAAATTTAGTTTTTCATGGTTATGGATATGCGTGCACTATATCAAGAATTTAGGAATTCATTAGTTACAGTGAACAACTTTTGAATATTAATTTACCTTTAAATTTTGATATTGTTTTGGATTGTGGATTCAGTAATCACATATCTAGTTTAGTGTTATGATATGTATTTGATTTAAAATATATATTAAATTTGATTTGATTAAAATTTTAGTTTTGATAGTTAGTAATTAAAAAAAAATAGTTGATATGAGCTTTCTCGTGGTAAATTTACTGTGACTTGGAAACTTTATAATTAGGTTAGTTCTCGAAGCTTTATATTTAGTTTATGTCTAATTATTATGGTTGAATTTTGTTGAATCATGTTTAGTTTTGTACAAAACCTTTAGCTTAAATTTTTTTATATTATGCTTAATCATGTCATTAATGTTATCTACGGAATATACATTTTGTTTTGGTTTTGGAAAGCATGCCATTAATCTTATGAAATTCATATCCTATTCACTTTGACCATTAGGTTATTATGGATATACTAAAGTTTCATGGGATTATTATATGAATTATTTATTTATATGACACTTTTGATTTTGACTTTTAATTAAATATTGATTGTTTTGAATTCGACTTTAATTTTCGAAAAATGCATGCTTAAGGAATTTTTATAGAAACAGTCAAAGATTTAGGTTTTTCGATTTTTTATAGCCCCATTTAGACAACCTATTTGGGTTATTTCAGAAACTTAAGTGTTATAAAAAAATTTCAGTTCTGACTGTTACAAAATTTTAAATTTGGATATCGGTATATTTATTATATATTTTGAGATAAATTAATTGAAGCATTAAGTCACCAAAGTGACCTCTGTTGTGGAAATTGTTTTATTTTAAAATATAGAAGGTTTTGTGCATGTAAGGTGGATTATGTTATTATTAATCGACCTAAAGGAAGGTTAATAATTAACATTATTACATGTGCAACTGTGGTAATAAACATGTGATAATTATTCTATGTGAGCAATAAATCGGCCAAATGGAAGATTTCTGTTTGACATGTTCTTATTATAAATGTTTGATTACCATATCAAGATATCACTTGCAAGTTAATGTTTTGTCCAAATATGAAATATTAATAGAGTGTCTGGTATCTTGACATTAAGTTTACTTTTATTCAAGTTTAGGTTATCTTTTAATTTGATTGAAAGATAAAATTAAGACAAACATTTTGAAACAATTAAACTCATATTTTGGCTTCAAATGTCTAATATTTTAATGGATTAATTGAAACATAATGTCACCAAAGTGACCGCTCTTTGTAGATTAGTTTATTTAAAATATTAAGATAATTATGAGTTTTTGTAATTCATGCGTTTATTAATTGGCCCAAAGAAAAGTTAATATTTGGTAGAATTACAATGATAATTGTGGCGATAAATGTGTGACAATTATAAGGTATTTTATGTGAGCAATACGTTAGTCTAAAGATTAGCCTATTGTTTGACGTAGTTTATTGTCAATGTTTGATTTCTACAACAAGAGTAACACTTACAGTTAATATTACTGTTCAAAGACTTGATATTAATGTTGTGCTTGGTATCTTGAGGGAAACTAGCCATTATTTTGAATTTATTTGTTTACATTATGAATATTTTATGTGAGCTTGTTTTATTTTATTTTTGTTCTATATCTAGGTAATTTATCTTTTCTTGGCACAATATCTGTTAATACAATCTACACTCATGTTTAGTGAAACTAATTTCAATGAATAGAAAATGCACTTACATATAGTATTTGGTTGTATGAACATAGACTTTACACTAAAGAAAGAACATCTTGCACCTCTCACTGTGGTAAGCACCCATAAAAGGTATTTTGAGAGGTGAGATCGTTCAAATTGCATGAGTCTAATGATCATAAAGCACAACACTCTAGATGTCTTCTGGAGCACAAATCTAAAGAGATTACTCATATTAAGGGTTTTCTTGACGAAATTAAGAAATATTTTACCCAAAACATTAAGGTTAAATTGTCATCACTTATACCTTCTTTGACGTCTATGAAATATAACGGTCAAGAAAATGTGAGGGAGTACTTATAAAAATATTTAATATTACTTCAAAATTTAAAACACATAAGATCAAACTTTTTAACGATTATTTGTTTTTATAGTTTTGACATCGCTTCTTATATTGTTTAACCAATTTGAGTTACAATTGTCAAAGGGAGAATAGACTCTATTTGGGCTCATTTTTTATTGGGTTAAAAAGGAAGAAAAGGCGAAACATTATAAATGTAGAAGTACTCATTTGGTCAGTGCTCATTTAGTTAGTGTCTCTAAGAATAAGGGCAATAAAAAAATTATAATAAAGTTACTAAGGGTTATACTCAAAACAAACAACAATAAATTACAAAGTGTTGATTCTTTTGTATAAGTTAAGACACATGTAAGGAAATTAAACTTCAAAAGTGAGCAACTACTTTAGTTATTTTGAGTGATCCATGGGCTGTAAATTTTATGATCCCACAATTAAGATTATTTTAAGGAGAGATTTATAATTTTTTTAGGATGTTGAGTTTGGAGGGAGAAATAAGGTTAGATGCATTGTTATTGAGGAGGAATTGAATTATAATTTAATTCATACTATCACTTTTGATGATGTTTAGGTTTTCACACCTATCATTAATCAAGAAGTGAATAAGTACCTCAACAAAATAATGTTGAACAACTCTCATTCAAGATAAGGTAATTGTTTGAGAAGAACAAACTCAACAACCTTAAAAATAAGTATCATTAAAGAAGTCCACGAGAGGAAGAAGAAATACTATTCCGAATTATTATATTGTATTTCTTTTAAGAAAATAAGGTAACGGCGGAATGATAAAAAAATGATCAATCATTTTTCATCAGACTATAAAATTTTCAACTCTCAAAAGTGGATTGATGTCATTTAAAAAAATTATAATTTTATGCAAGACAATAAAGCTTATAAACTTGTCTCGTTACCTGAAGGTGCAAACCAATCAGTTGTAAACGGATATTTAAAATCAAGAGGGATGCAAATGATAATGTGGATAAGTATAAGGCATGTCTTGTATTTAAATGATACACTCTAAAATAAGACATTAATTTTGTAGAGACTTTCTCTTCAGTTTCATTGAAAGACTCTTCTAGGATAATCATGACACTTGTTGCTTATTTTAATCTTTAGCTACATAAGGTGGATGTTAAGCTTATGTTTTTCAGTGGTGACATTGAAGAAATGAATTATATGGTACAATCATATATTTGTGTTCAATGATACAAAATCAATGATATGTAAATTAAAAAATTCACCTATGAGCTTAAGTAGAACTCTCATTAATGAAATTATAAATTTCATATGGGTTATCTAATTCGATTTTGAGATAAATTTGATTGACAATTGTATATACTACAAGTTCAGTGGGAGTAAAATCAAGTGATGCCCGTATTGGTAAAGAAGACAAATTTAGTCTTACTCAATACCCTAAAAGTAACCTTAAAATTTAAAAAATCCAAAAGATTCTCTATACATAATGTAGAACTAATGTTTTGATATAATAATTGAAAAATGTTTTGGACTAATTTGAAAAGAATTTAAAACTTGGTTTTAAGTCCAAACAACTTGAATTTATGTTTGAGGTATTTTAAAAGGTTTTTGGCAAAGCTTTTTCATGTTTTAAACAGCCAAACTTGTGTTTTCAAGTCACCAGTATCGATACGGTTGTACCCGTACCGATACCTTTTTGGCCCAGTTTGGCCACTGTCAAAACCCGTATCGATACGAGGGTTTAGTGTATCGATACGGAGTGGGGTCGTTTCGATACGCCACGTCAGCGTACCGATCCCATTTCAACTACCCCAACGGCTAGTTCCCAACGGCCATTTAAATATCAAGCCGTACCGATACGCCCTCAAGCGTATCGATACGCCCAGGCTGGCAAGAGCCCAACGGCTATTTCCTCAAGAAGGCCGTATCGATACCGTGTCACGTGTATCGATACCGGTAGCTGCAGAACAGCATTTATGAAGGGAATTAAAGTCCTCAACGGCTCTAATTCATCCCCAACGGCTAGTAACGGCTACAAACTCAATTGGGAGTATAAAAGGGACCTCCAAGCATCAAGAAAAGGCTAATGCTCATATTGTCAAACATCAAATGATCAAGAAAATGTCTTAGCACTTAAATTGTCAATTCTTGTATAGACAAACACTAGTGAGCCAAAATTGTCAAATTTGCTCAAGTGTTTTAGGTTTTGGGTGAGTGCTTCATTGTGCAAACAAACACCTATTAGAGGGTTTAAGTTTGCTTTCTTGTTTCTCTTTGTAAAAGAGGGTTTGATCAAGGCTTGGGTAGAAGCTTGATCGGTTGTAAGGGTTTCCTCCTAATCCTAGAAAAGGGGACGAATCAATTAGTGGATTGATTGTGAAATCCTTAGTGGGAAGCTAAGGTAGTGGATGTAGGTGCTTGTTAGAAGGTCGAACCACTATAAATCATTGTGTCTTTATTCTTTCTAGCTTCCACAACCCTTCCACCCAAATATCCACCTCTCCACCACTTGGTGAGCTAAATTGGTTGATCGAATCGAGCTCCACTCAACCCAACAATTGATATCAGAGCTTGGCTCAATCGGTGAGGATTAACATCCTATTGAGAAGATCCGGCAAGCTCGATCACTATTTCATCAACCGGCTCAAATGGCGCAATCCATCGACAAACCGCCTTTCTTCGACGGAGACCACTATGCCCATTGGAAGACAAAGATGAAGTTCTTCATCAAATCAAAAGATTACAAGCTATGGGATGTAGTTGAAGATGGCCCGTTCGTGCCTAAAAGAAATAAAGCGGAATGGAGTGCCGACGATCGCAAGAAGATGGAGCTAAATTGCAAAGCCTTGCACATCTTGTTTTGTGCATTTGGTCCATCCATCTATGAGAAGATGTCTTCTTGTGAGAGTGCCAAGGAGGTATGGGACAAGCTTGAAGTCACATACGAGGGGACAAATGAAGTCAAGGAGACCAAGATTGGGCTCCTAACCTTGGAGTATGAGAACTTCAAAATGGATCCGGAAGAGAACATCGAGAAGATGTTTGATAGGTTCTCCACCATCACCAATGGTCTCAAAGGCTATGGAGAAGCCATCCCGGAGGAGAAGCTTGTTCGAAAGCTCATCTACTCACTTCCCGAGTCTTGGGACTCAAAGAGGACCGCCATCATCGAAGCCAAAAATTTGAAGACTTTGAAGCTTGATGAACTCATGGGGTCTCTCCTTACTCATCAAATTATGAAGAAGAACAAAGAGGATGAGAAGAAGAGGGAAGAAATTAGAGCTATGGGAGAGAAGAAAATCAAAGGGCTTGGCATCAATGCTAGTGCCATGGCTCTCAAATCCTCCACTTGCCATCATGTCTACTCAAGTGAAGAGGAGGAGGAAGATGAAGAGATAGTTCATCTCTTCAAGAAGTGTGCCCCGTTCATGAAGAAAGCTTTGAGAGAGCTTGAACGAGAACCTAAGGGAAAGGAGAGGGCAAGCACTTCAAGCCATAAGAAGAAGGCACATGTGGCTACTTGGAGTGATGAGGACTCCACCGATGATGAACAAGCCAACCTTTGCCTTATGGCCATCGAAGAAGATTCAAGGGTAACTTCTAATTCATCTACTTCATGTTCTTACACTTTTGATGAATTACAAGATGCCTATGATGATTTGGTTTTAGATTTTAAAAGCCACATTTTGAAAAACAATAAATTGATTTCAAAGTTAAAAATTCAAAATGATTTGCTTTCTAAAACCAAACTTGAACTTGAAGCAAAACTTGAAGAGTTTGAGTTAAAATGTCTTAATTTACAAAAATTGCTTCAAAAAGTTCAAGGAGAAAAAGATTTGATTTCCAAAGAGCTTGAAAAGAAAAACAATTTTGGAAAATCAAACTTTTATGTTAGACAATCTAGTACCCCTAGATTTGTGAATGGAAAATGTTTTAGAAGTGTTTGGGTCCCAAAAGGACTAACCACTTCAACTAAAAAGGATGAAATTGAAAAATGGATTCCTAAGGGGACTAAATTTTGTGCAACTAACGTTTATGGATCCAAAGCAATTTGGATACCAAAAGTTACTTGATTGTCTATTGTAGGTGTGATGGAGACGTTCAACAAGTCAAACATTGAGGGGGAGCTCCATACACACAAGGAAGAACACTTGAAGAAGGAAGGCTTAACATCCTACCTTTGGGTTCAAGTGTTGGTAAAAATCTAGTTGTTTATGCCTTTATTTGTTTTAATTTTTATTTAATTCAACTAGATGATCATATATGTTGGACTAACATTTCAATGATGCTTTGAGTAAGGGGGAGCCATTTTAAAACAAAAATTCTTATTTGTGTCAAAATTTTTACCTCCATTGTTATTTGAACTTAATGTTTAAATTCTTTTTGATATAACAAAAAGGGGGAGAATTATGGTTTTGAAAAATTGAGTTTTCAAATGAATAAGGGGGAGCTTTATTTGATTTCATACATTTAATATCTTATTCACATTTTTAAAGTTTAAGGGGGAGAATCCCAAACAATTTTTCAAGATAGTTTTATTATATCAAAAAGGGGGAGATTGTAGAACTAATGTTTTGATATAATAATTGAAAAATGTTTTGGACTAATTTGAAAAGAATTTAAAACTTGGTTTTAAGTCCAAACAACTTGAATTTATGTTTGAGGTATTTTAAAAGGTTTTTGGCAAAGCTTTTTCATGTTTTAAACAGCCAAACTTGTGTTTTCAAGTCACCAGTATCGATACGGTTGTACCCGTACCGATACCTTTTTGGCCCAGTTTGGCCACTGTCAAAACCCGTATCGATACGAGGGTTTAGTGTATCGATACGGAGTGGGGTCGTTTCGATACGCCACGTCAGCGTACCGATCCCATTTCAACTACCCAAACGGCTAGTTCCCAACGGCCATTTAAATATCAAGCCGTACCGATACGCCCTCAAGCGTATCGATACGCCCAGGCTGGCAAGAGCCCAACGGCTATTTCCTCAAGAAGGCCGTATCGATATCGTGTCACGTGTATCGATACCGGTAGCTGCAGAACAACATTTATGAAGGGAATTAAAGTCCTCAACGGCTCCAATTCATCCCCAACGGCTAGTAACGGCTACAAACTCAATTGGGAGTATAAAAGGGACCTCCAAGCATCAAGAAAAGGCTAATGCTCATATTGTCAAACATCAAATGATCAAGAAAATGTCTTAGCACTTAAATTGTCAATTCTTGTATAGACAAACACTAGTGAGCCAAAATTGTCAAATTTGCTCAAGTGTTTTAGGTTTTGGGTGAGTGCTTCATTGTGCAAACAAACACCTATTAGAGGGTTTAAGTTTGCTTTCTTGTTTCTCTTTGTAAAAGAGGGTTTGATCAAGGCTTGGGTAGAAGCTTGATCGGTTGTAAGGGTTTCCTCCTAATCCTAGAAAAGGGGACGAATCAATTAGTGGATTGATTGTGAAATCCTTAGTGGGAAGCTAAGGTAGTGGATGTAGGTGCTTGTTAGAAGGCCGAACCACTATAAATCATTGTGTCTTTATTCTTTCTAGCTTCCACAACCCTTCCACCCAAATATCCACCTCTCCACCACTTGGTGAGCTAAATTGGTTGATCGAATCGAGCTCCACTCAACCCAACACATAAGCTATTGAGAATCTAATTTATGCTTAAGTATGTATGCATTCAGAAATTGTGTACATTGTTGAAATGTTAGACATATATTTGAGAAATCATATTATGAACCATTCGATAGCAGTCAACGGGGTTTTGAGATATCTTCAGAGAATAAAAATTACATGCTCACATGTCAGAGTTCTGGTAAGTTAGAGATCATCAGGTTTACAGACTTCGATTCTAATAGAATATTGATGCAAAAAATTTTGTCACTTAAGCTGCTAATTGTAGATTGAATAGAAAGATCACTTCAGTTATTTTGTGACAATAAATATGCATTAATTTATTCTATAAACAATAGGAACACTTCAAATTTGAAGCACATAAATATTAAGTTCCTAGTTGTTAAAGAAAATTCAGAGTGGTTGTGTGTCTATAGAGCATGTTGGTACAAACTTCATAATTGCGCGCATATTAAGAAACTGTCACCCTAGGTCTTTCATGAGCACACTACTCATGTGGGTGTAATGTTATTTAAGGATATTCGATTTTAGTGGAAGTTTGTAATTTTGAAAAATGTTCATTTGTTTTAGACACAATTTCGGTTACTTCACTTTAAGGATATTTTAAGATTATTTTCTGTAGAAATAAAGTTCTTTTGGTTTATACACTCGTTGGAAATAGACATGTTCGGTTCACATTTCATGTAATTTTCCATGCTACACATCCATGATTGATCTATGTCTTTTGACTATGTTTGTATACATGACCATTTATGGGTCCAATCATGACTGATATGGCGAAGACCGCTTTGATCCTATATGGATATAGTTGATGGACGAGATTGTTATAGAGTACCTATTATATAATAGAGAATTTTTAAGCTCATAAGGTTGTACATTTATCAGGAAATATATGTTGCCCAAGTGAGAGATTGTTAGATTAAAATCTTCAATTGTGGGCACATATGTAAAATGTATGATGCTATTATAAAGTATGACACAAAATCAAGTGACCAATTATATTAGGCGTGTCGTAGGTATTAAAGTGTCGTGGAAATAAAAGTGTAGATACCATGAGATATATTTATAATTCAATGAGGGGCAGAGTTATAAATATTTAATAGTTGATTTAATAATCAACTATATAAAGAGGTAGTGATCCCCCAGAAATTGGTTAACTTGTATTACTCTTGTCCACGTCAAAGAGTTTTTACGGCAATGGCTAACCTATCTTCTTGGAAGATCAATACCAAAGATTTGGGATTTCAACATGAAGATTCAATGTTTTCAATCTATCGAATAATTCAGGTACGCTTCCGCATTCAGTTTATTCGGTTTATTGTTCTTGATGATTTGACATGATAGATCTTGGGTTTAGATTTTATATCTATTATGTTTTGGTTCTAACATATATTAGAAATTCAAGGATTATGAAATTATAAAATTTTAGAGGACATGAAATTAAATAATCAATTAAAAATATATATATTATTTAAAAATTTAAAATTTCAGGGGTGCAGTCACACCCTGACACCCTTGGTTCATCCATGTCAATGGTTCATAGTGTCATTTATTTTAAGATAATTACATAAACTATTTATAAAATTCATTTCTAAGTCTCTCTAACACTTCTAGTATTATTTATACATTGTAAATATATAATGAAAAAAATACAAGTGTGTAAAAAGAAAATCAGAAAACAAGAATAATTTTATAGAAAATATGAAAAGGATTTTTTTGTCAAATTATTTAAAAAAAAAATAGGAGAAGCGTCACAATCACAGCAAGTGGGGAGAGAGTGAGAGTAGAGAGGTCCACCTGCCTCGAACGACTCATAACAAACTCTACCCAACTGCCTAACTGCCACCGCCATACCAGAATTAATTGTACGATGGTCAGCTTGCCGGTATACGACTTTGAAGATCTTATTTAGCTCTAAATACATTAGTACATTTGGCTGAATATTTTTTTTAAAATTTTATTGAGAAAAATATTCTCTCTAAATAATATTAAAATAATATATTAATTTAAATTACGTAAAATAAATTTGCGTTTTACAAAACGAGAGTTTTAAACTCGCGTTTTGTAAATGAGTGTTCTGTGTAATAAAATTATGATAAATTAACTTTTTTCTTACATATCCACTTAACATGGAACTCACGTTTTGTAAAAAGATAATTTCAAATTCATGTTTTGCAAAAACGAGAGTTCGCTTTACGTCTAAATAGGGGGTATTTTTTAAAATGTTATTTAAGGGGTATTTTTTTTAATAAAATTTCAAAAGAGAATATTCAGCCAAATCACCCAATTATACTACTCCATATGTTCCAAAAAATTATTGTATGTTGATATTTTTGGCCAGTTTTTTTAATTAAAATTATAAATTTTAGGCATAATAACAAAAAATATTCCTAACGATTGATTGTATTTTTTACGGCTGGTGATCGTAATGAAAATAAATTAAAAATTAAATGATTGTAATAAAAATTTTAGGTTTAGTGATTATATTAAAAATACTTTAAAAGTTCAAAACTAATGGTGTAGTTTACTCTAATAATAATGAAGAGAAGATAGGAGGAACTTAATAGCAATGTCGGCTGACTGCCCAACTCTGAGCGACTGAGCCATTAAAACAAGTGGCACCCAATTTACAATATTTATTTATTATCTATTAGTGAGCATGCGAGGATGACATAGTGGTCAGAACACGCTTACCTGCTTCAGTCCCTTCTCTTTAGGTCCCAGATTTAAGATCTCTCAGGAGCGTTACCTTCACCTAGATTCTCCCATTTAGGTAGAAGCAGAATAGGATTGTAATAATTTTTTTATTATTTATTAGGGTAAACTACTTCATTGACCACCATACTTTTGATAAAGTTGTGATTTGACTACATTACTTATTTTTGAACCAATTAAACCACCAAACTATTTAAATAGTATCAATGTAACCACCAACTGTTATAGGTTAACGGCAAGGTGAGATGGTCAGTTAAAAAAAGAGTATAATTACATATTTGACCTATGTTATTTATACATTTTTTTAATTTAGTTTTAATTTTAAATTAATAAAATAAATTAATTATTTAATTAGGTGACAACACGTGTCTAGAAGACTTTAACTAACCCAGTGTTTAGAATTAAAAGAAAAAAGAGAGAAAAAAAACATTATAATAAATAAAGCACTTGCTTCCCTTCTCATGTTCAATTAGCTTTGTTTTTGACAAAAAAAAAAAAAATTAAATATTCTCATGTGTAATAATTCTCGTCTAGAATTTAAAGAGTTGAACATCTATTAATCAATAATCTATGCTTAGTGAGGAAAGATGGTTTTTTTATTTATTTAAGAAAATGGGTTGTTTTGGAAAATTTAAGAATTTGGGATGAATTTTACAGTAAAAGTAAAATCGTCAATAGGTGAGGACGACTTTGCCTCGATCTGACGAGCTTAGGCCGAATGCATAGTTTTACAAAAACTTGGGAAAAACCAAGGGTCAAAAGCATGAAGAAGGAAAATGGAGGCCGAAAGTGTGAAATAATGAGGAAAATATATAGGCCCTATTTGGTAAAGAGGAGTTTGAGCCAAAATTAGTGTTTTAAGTTAAAATTAAAAGTTTGGCTGGTCAAATCTGTTAATTTGGATGTTTGGTGAAGATCGGATTGAAATAGCGGATTGAGGTGAAATCTTTAATTTTGAAAAAGCTGCTAGAACTTTTTGAAAATAGAGGTTTTAACATAAGAGTTATAAAGACTTTTTTACCCTTAACAATTATAAAAAATCTCCAAATAATATTAATTTAACTTTTTCTATTTTAATTCTTTAGTCTCACGTATTTATATTATGACATTTGTAAACTAATAATACTTTTCATTTTTTTTCTTTTTATTCTCACATTTATATTTGTATTTAAATTTAGGGTAAACTACACAAATGACCACTGAACTATGGGTTTTGGCTCATCCCCTTGTGTCCTGGTGGCAAAGGTAGATGTTTATCATCCCTTGGGACCCGGGTTCGAGCACCAGTTATGCCATGCTGTGTGTGCCGTCTTTGAAAAGACTAAGAAAGTTGAACAGATGCTACCCTTGCATCGCACCAGCATATTCAAAAAAAAAAACAAAAAAAAAAAACTATGGGTTTTGTGTCAAAATAACCACTATATTATTTTTTGCCGCAAATGCACCACACAAATATTTAAATGGTTCCATTTTAGCCACACGCCGTTAAAAAAACGAAAAAGTTGACGAAATTGTTAAAAAAATGGTATAATTACACATTTGGTCCTCGATATTTATACAATATATCAATTTAGTCCTAATTTTAATCTAATAAAATAAATTAATTATTCAATAAGATGATGACACATGTCACCACCTTATTGGGGGATTTTAATTATTTTTATTTAACTAAATTAATTAATTTCCCCCCTCCAATCAGTGGGTGACACGTGTCACCCTAATTGGAGTAGGAAAAATAAAAACCAAGGAATTGCCCTTAGTAGGAATTGAACTTAGGACCCTCAAGAATACCACATTTTGATTCATCCAGTGAACTGAAATCCCCTTTGGGTTGTAGCCATGAAAAGATATATCAGATAACTATTTTGAAAAGATATATCACAATTTCTTCATATGTATAACACATATATAATTATTAGCATTGCATATCATAAGTATTTGTTTAGCTCAGTGGCAAGCTTGCATACACTACACCCCCAAGGTCCCAAGTTCAATTCTTACCAAGATCATTTTCTTGGTTTTCATTTTTCCTACTCCAATTAGGGTGACACGTGTCACCACTTGATTGGAGGGGGAAATTAATTAATTTAGTTAAATAAAAATAATTAAAATCCCCCAATAAGGTGGTGACACGTGTCACTATCTTATTGAATAATTAATTTATTTTATTAGATTAAAATTAGGACTAAATTGATATATTGTATAAATATAGAGGACCAAATGTGTAATTATACCAATTTTTTAACAGTTCCGTCAACTTTTTTCGTTTTTTTTAACGGCGTGTGGCTAAAATGGAACCATTTAAATAGTTGTGTGGTGCATTTGCGGCAAAAAATAATATAGTGGTCATTTTGATACCAAATCTATAGTTCAGTGGTCATCTGTGTAATTTACCCTTAAATTTAACTATTAATTGAATTATATTAAAAATAATTATATAAATAATAGACATTCTTCAAATATGTTTAGTAATGTTATATTAAAAAATATTTTTCATAATCCAATTAATATTAATAAATACAAAATATTGATAACTAATAAACTATTCAAATAAGTATCGAATATAATCATGTCCTTATATGTCATTTTGCTTGTTTAAATAATCAAAAAGCTATCAGCTATCATTTAATTTTACCAAACACTTGTATACAATCAGCTAATACAATCCGCTAGTCAAATCAACTAATACAATCAACTATCAGTCAATACAATCAACTATTAACTATCATCTATCTGTTAATCGTCAAACATGGTCATTAGTTTTATCTAAAAAAAACTCAGGTGTTATATGCCAAAGACATGTATCAGTACGAGTATGGATTAAGTTTTCAATTATTGGATAAGTAAATGTCTAAAATGCACATGCTTAAATGAATAATAACCAAACTTTTTTTAATTTTTAGCGCCTAAAATATTTTTGCAAAAAAAATTCCTAAAGTTTATAGGACTACAATTTTAGGTGTTCGATAATCAATTACCGTTAAAAAATTATTAACCAATTAATGCTTGAATGTGTCATATTTATTTTATTTTTTTCAAAATTAAAATATTAAAATATTTTTTTACAAAAAAAATTAAATTTTCAAAAAATCCCAAAAATTTGAATTTTTTACAAAACAGTCCCTAAATCCCTAAAAATTCTCAAACTTAAACCCTCAAATCGCTGCCACTTTCGCTGCCCTTGAGCACACCTCTTCGGTCGCCAGACCTACCGATCATTTCCCCCAACATGGTGTCGTCGGAAACGACAAACGGTGTGCCAGCTGAACGTCGAACGCGAAATCGACGTTCGCCTGGCACGCCGTTCGTCATTTCCGGCGATTCCGTGTTGGGAGAATTGACCGGATAGGTCCAATGATTGAAAGAGTGTGTTTAGGTGCAGTGATTGGCGGCGAAACCGGCGGTGATTTGAGGGTTCAGGTTTGAAATTTTTTAAGAATTTATGGATTGTTTTGTAAAAAAATTGAGAATTCAGGATTTTTTGAAAACATTAAAATATCAAAAAAATCAAATAAACATGCTACGTGTCAAGCATTGATTAGTTAACAACTTTTTTAACGGTAGTTAACTACCGGGCACCTAAAATTGTAGCGGTATAAACTTTAGACACCTATTTTTAATAAAAAATACTTTAGGTACCTAAAGATAAAAATTATATAGTTTAAGCATTTATTTTTCATTTAAGCCAAATGCATCGAAAAACAATGGCGAGTTGTGAAGGAGTTAAAGTGACAATGGTGAGCTTAGGCTTGCAAGGTCACATGAACCCAATGCTGAAACTGGCCAAAGTTCTTGTATCAAAGGGTGTTCATGTTGAACGTAAGCGCATGCTCACAGATTTCACCTCCAACAACACCCCTGCTCGACTCACTCTACACTTCTTCTCCGATGGTCTTAGCCATGAGTTCGATTGCGATAACGATCCGGGAACCTTCCTCGCTTCACTCAAGGCAAACGGACCCAGGAATCTCTCAAATCTCATTACTGCTCTCAAGGCTAATGGCAATCACTTCTCATGCCTTATTGCCAGCCCTTTTGTCCCATGGCTGCCAGGGGTTGCCACTCAACATGCCATCCCTACTAGTGTGCTTTGGATCCAATCTTCAACTATTTTCTCTATTTATTATCATTGTATTAAGACTCCAAACAGACTTGTTTCCCACCTTGGAAAACCCCAATCAGATTGTACAACTTGTGTTTATAATACATATTTATTACGAATTACTATCAAACAGTTTGGCCTTGAATATATATGATGAATAAGGTTATAATACATATCAGCTTGTGTTTATAAGGGAAGGGAGTGGATTAAACGAATGTGAACACGTTTCTCACGCGAGACTGATGATAACATGTGCTGGCCTATAACTCTAACTGAAGCTGTTGGATGTATGTTGCATGCATGCTTGCTTGCATCGGGTCTATATACAAAAACATAGTAACTATATATTATAACTAAATTGTTTAACTCGGTATCCGAAATTTTTTGCCCTTCTCGATGCTCCTATTTATGCTTCACATTAAAAATTTAAGTTTATGGTTATGATTAGAGTTCAAGGATGTAGGGATAAAGTGTATTTTTTAAGGTTTAAAATTAGAATTATGACTTATTTTTTTGACTAAATTAAATTTAAGGCTTATAATTTATAGTAAATTTTTAGTGTTGGAGCATAGAAATAGACACCGAAAAAAACAAAAGATTTTTGTCCAATATCATATATACGTCAATTTTGATTAGTTTACTACAAAATCAATATAATAAATTTTAAGGGAATACAAATTCATTTTATAAAATTTTTAGGGTAAACTACATAAATGACCATCATACTAATGGAAAATTCGCGATTTGACCACCTTACTTTTTTTTTCGAAGTAATTAAACTATCATACTATTAAATTGGGTGCAATTTGACAGCCAGCCGTTAGAGGTTAAAGGCAGGGTGACGTGTCAGTTAAAAAATAAGGGTATAATTACACATTTGATCCTTACTATTTACACATTCTTTCAATTTACTCCTAATTTTAATTTAGTAAAATAAATTAATTATTTAATTAGGTGATGACATGTCACTACCTTATTGGAAGAGTTTAATTATTTATATTTGATTAAATAAATTTATTTTCATCACCACCTGATTAAAGGAAGAAAATTGAGAAAACAACAAATGTGCTTAGAGGGAATCGAACCCGTGTCTCCCATTAAAAAAGAGAGTTGGCTTACCACAACACTAAGTGTTATTTTGTGATATAATTCCTGCAATATATTATATGTACTTATTTATTATTAATGGCAGGAAAAAAGAAATAAATCTGAATTAAAGATACTCGAACAATACACACTCGAGACATATAAAAACATCTAATAATTAAATTAAAGTTGATAAAATTATATGTTTTTTAAATATATTTAATGCTTGATTTAAAATAAAAATAGTTTTAAGATTTTTTTATATTTCAAAAAATAAATTTAATATATTTTTATTATTTATTTTTATTATTTATAATTTTGCATACAATTAATAATTTTAATACTTATTAAAAATTTAACTTAATTATTATATATATGAAATTATTAGATTTATTTGGGTGTTTTAGATGTTTTTATATGTCTCAAGTGTGTCATGTTCGAGTCTCTTTAATCCATATTTATTTCTTTTTTCCTGTCATTAACAACAAATAAGTACATATAATATATTACAGGAATTAGATCACAATAAAGCACTTGGTGTGGTCGTAAGCTAGTGCTCCTTGTTGTTGGGAGACTTGGGTCCACTCCCCTTGAGCGCATTTGTTGTTTTCTCTATTTTCTTCCTTTAATCAGGTGTGACACGTGTCACTATCTTATTGGAGGGATTTAATTATTTATATTTGATAAGGTAGTGACACATGTCACCACCTAATTAAATAATTAATTTATTTTATTAAATTAAAATTAGGACTAAATTAAAAAAAATGTGTAAATAATAAGGACCAAATGAGTAATTATACCTCTATTTTTAACTGTCACGTCACCCTTCCGTTAACCTCTAACGACTGGTGGTCAAATTGCACCCAATTTAATAGTATGATGGTTTAATTGTTTCGAAAAAAAGTAAAGTGGTCAAATCGTGACTTTTTCAATAGTACGGTGATCATTTATGTAGTTTACCCTATCTATTATTAATCAATTTATGCATTTCACAGTCACGTAATCCATGATAAGATCCAAGTAAATACCGATTACAACAGAACAGTAGTGACAAGTCATCGTTTAACCGGTTAAAAATAAATAAATGTTTAACCTCTTTCAACAATAAATAAAATAAAAAAAATTAAGTAGATATAGGGAAAGAGGGTCGATCCACAGGGAGATTTTTCAGTTTAGTGACTTGATCCTGTTAGCCTTTTTGTCCAGGAATATCTGCAAGTAGGCGTTAAAAGGAAAAGGGGGATGTTTGAAATGTTGAGCAAGAAAATAAATAAAGTGCGGATAATAATAAAGAAAATTCAAGAATGCCAAATAGCCTCGAACCAGCTCCTTCAATTCTTTCGATCACTGAAATAGATTTTTATTTTGGGGATCATGTCGGTTACAGTCTACGAGGCCCAACCCGTCGTAACTTGTTTCTCTCTCGAGTAACCAATCCTCCCAAGTCTATCTTCGAAAGATGGTTCTTAAATAAATCAACCACGTCTATCGCCGTTAAAATATTTAGAATAAAAGTAGGAAAAACCCGACTCAGAAATTGTCTAAAATAGAATCGCTTCTGATTTTATCTTTCCTTAGCGGACCGCCGCTAAGAGTGTTCACAAGAAGTCGAAATTTGCCACAGGCCGATCCTTCCTCCCAACTATGTTTTTAAACGATTCCAGACCAACGAGCTCTTTTTGATTTGAAAAACGGTTAAAAACTTTTAGTAAGGCCGATTGCCAAACTATCTAAGCAGAAAGATAAAAATGATTTCCCAAAAGAATTTAAGCAAAGTTCAATTCTCACGAACCGAATTGACTTGGCTGGTTCTTGGCTTAAAAGACTTAGTTAAGCATGATATTAATTATCATACTTAACTTGGTTTTTAGAAAAGTAATTAAATAACATAAAATAAATGGAACACGAAAAAATAAAGGAAAAGAACTTTTATTAAAGCAAAAACTATTTACAAAGGTAAAGCTAAAAAAAATACTCAAAGCTAAGAGATGAAAACTAATTTATTGATTGATCCTCTAAGCCTTTACCAAGGGGTGGTATTTATAGGCTTAGATTTACAAAGATAAAGTGATGAGATAATTTAAAATAATAAACAAAAGATAAAACAATTCAAATGTTTTGAAATTTAAATGCAGGAAATCTAAACGGATAAGCTGATAAGATCTCTCAGAACGTTCCAGAAGCTTCTAGAAGTCGCCACGTCATTGCCACGTCACTGCCACGTTAGACGCGTCGTGCCCGGTGTCGTGCCCATGATGCCAGTCATGATAGAATTACAATAAAAACTACAGAAATGCCCCATTTTCACTGCTATTTCCAAAATTGGATCCCTGCACAAAATATAACGAAAACAACATGTATTAGGCAGCAAGAAGTCCAAATAACTAGAAAAATAGCAAATGAAATATGTCATATTTGAGAACTCATCAAATTCCCCCTCACTTGTCTCATACTTGTCCTCAAGTATGTCCGAAAAAGATATTAACCCAAAAATGCATTTCTCAAGCCATCACAAATATCAAGCATAATTATAAGAGTTCTAGTGCAAAAGAAATATCATGAACGAAACATAATCAAACCAAATGGATGCAAGCAAAGAACAGTCCTTATCTCTTCCAATTACCTATCATGCATTAATCAAATTCTAACCTAGTCTTAATCCTCACCAAGATACACTCAAGAGCACTCAAAGTGTTTAAAGGTAAATGTGAAGCAAAAACACTCTAAGTCATGCATGAACAAAGGTTTCCATAGGCTTGTAACAAGTTCAATTCTCCACTACTTATTAGAATCGAGGTGCAAAAATCATTAGGTCTTTTATTCAAGGTGTAATGTGGTTTTAGAGAAAAAAAAAGGGTAGAAAGATGGAAAGAAAAGGCAAAAGAAGATGATCAATGCACGAAGTTTCAAACAATAAGCAACGAAGACAAAAGAGGAGTTAAAAATGGGCAAGCAAACACATATCTTCCTTCCTTTTTTCTTTTTTTGAAACTGTTTTTTTTCTTCGAAGCAATTGCTTTCTTTAATTCTGTTTTTTTTCCTTTATTTTTTTTCATTTTTTTTTCGGAAAAATTCTGCCCTTATTCGAATTGCAGCCCCTTTTTATCTAGCAATACAGTTCTAGAATTTGATCAATCAAAAAGTTTGGTTGAGGGTTAAGCCAAAAAAATGGGGTGTAAGGCTAACAAAGGCTCACTAGGCGATGAGAAAGGGTAAAATGGAAGGGATGGAAGAGGTTAAAGCCTAATGCCTAAATCATTTTAAAGCACCTCGTTCTTAGTGTAGTCTCGAATCGTAAGCAAGCCACAAGTTCTAGATTCCTAAAATTCAAGATGACACTCTCAAGAAAAAGAAACGAGCATAATATGAAGAATGCATGCTCAATGCTCAAATCTTACCGAAATTGGGCTAATTTGATTAAGCTAGGCGAGAAATTTATTTAACACTATCAAGAGTAATTAAAAGAGATGTCAAATTGCAGATTACCCATATCATTTGATTATCAAAATGCTCCAATTCAATCATTCCTAAGCACTAGAACAAGTACAACATGATGTTCAACAAGTAATGGCAAGAAAAAATTCATCTAAAGTTTAATCAAAGTCAAACATATAATCAAACAAGCAGACAAGTGGTAATTTATTACCTTTCCCCTCACTTAAGTGAATTGACCCAATTCATAAAAATTAAGGAAATAAAAAGATAATAAGGGCAAAAGATACTCCCTGTGGATGTAGAGTGAGTCGATGGGAATGGTGCACTATGAGTGGCTCAGATCAGCGGCGGCAGAGGGCTTTGAACGGAGCTGCCAGATGTGCCAAAGAGGGTGCAGCGAAGGGTGGTTCGACATTCTCGTCGGGGGCTTGCCGTCGTCGACCACCGCGGCGAGGAAAAGGTGTTGGGCATGGTGAAGTCGATGCGGCTGAGTGAATTTTTGCGGCTGGGTGTGTGATGTTAGGGTTTGGTGTTGCGGGAAAGAAAGAAAGGGAAGGGGAAAAGGGGGAAAAATTAGACGGTATGCTAGGCATTGCTATTTGCGAAAAGAATCCTGTAGAGGGAAAAGAAAATTATTAAGGCAATTAAAAAAAAGAAAGAAAATAAAAAAAATGAAACATAAATTAAATTATTAAAAAGGAAGTAAAAAGTAACGAAAAATAAACCATTGGGTTGCCTCTCATTTAGCGCTTTGTTTAACGTCGTTTAGCTCGACGACCTGTGCTAATTTTTTTGTTAAATGATTTCGCCTACATTTGCATCATCGAGATCCGCAAATTCTCTATTCCTGGTCATAAAAAAACAAAATCAGTCAAAATGCCGAAAGTAAATCTCCCCGGCAACGGCGCCAATTTTGACAAGTCGTCGTTTAACCGGTCAAAAATAAATAAATGTTTAACCTCTTTCAACAATAAATAAAATAAAGAAATTAAGTAGATATAGGGAAAGAGGGTCGATCTACAGGGAGATTTTTCAGTTTAGTGACTTGATCCTGTTAGCCTTTTTGTCCAGGAATATCTGCAAGTAGGCGTTAAAAGGAAAAAGGGGGGATGTTTGAAATGTTGAGCAAGAAAATAAATAAAGTGCGGATAATAATAAAGAAAATTCAAGAATGCAAAATAGCCTCGAACCAGCTCTTTCAATTCTTTCGATCACTGAAATAGATCTTTATTTTGGGGATCATGTCGGTTACAGTCTACGAGGCCCAACCCGTCGTAACTTGTTTCTCTCTCGAGTAACCAATCCTCCCAAGTCTATCTTCGAAAGATGGTTCTTAAATAAATCAACCACGTCTATCGCCGTTAAAATATTTAGAATAAAAGCAGGAAAAACCCGACTCAGAAATTGTCTAAAATAGAGTCGCTTCTGATTTTATCTTTCCTTAGCGGACCGCCGCTAAGAGTGTTCACAGGAAGTCGAAATTTGCCACTGGCCGATCCTTCCTCCCAACTATGTTTTTAAACGATTCCAGACCAACGAGCTCTTTTTGATTTGAAAAAGGGTTAAAAACTTTTAGTAAGGCCGATTGCCAAACTATCTAAGCAGAAAGATAAAAATAATTTCCCAAAAGAATTTAAGCAAAGTTCAATTCTCACGAACCGAATTGACTTGGCTGGTTCTTGGCTTAAAAGACTTAGTTAAGCATGATATTAATTATCATACTTAACTTGGTTTTTAGAAAAGTAATTAAATAACATAAAATAAATGGAACAAGGAAAAATAAAGGAAAAGAACTTTTATTAAAGCAAAAAAACTATTTACAAAGGAAAAGCTAAAAAAATACTCAAAGCTAAGAGATGAAAACTAATTTATTGATTGATCCTCTAAGCCTTTACCAAGGGGTGGTATTTATAGGCTTATATTTACAAAGATAAAGTGATGAGATAATTTAAAATAATAAACAAAAGATAAGACAATTCAAATGTTTTGAAATTTAAATGCAGGAAATCTAAACGGATAAGCTGATAAGATCTCTCAGAACGTTCCAGAAGCTTCTAGAAGTCGCCACGTCATTGCCACGTCACTGCCACGTTAGACGCGTCGTGCCCGGTATCGTGCCCATGATGCCAGTCATGATAGAATTACAATAAAAACTACAGAAATGCCCCATTTTCACTGCTATTTCCATAATTAGATCCTTGCACAAAATATAACGAAAACAGCATGTATTAGGCAACAAGAAGTCCAAATAACTAGAAAAATAGCAAATGAAATATGTCATATTTGAGAACTCATCAAGTAGATAGGGACGGAATCAAAATTTGTGATTGGGGCAAAATATAATATTTGGAAGTGGAAGGGTGTAAGTGTATAAATAAATCAAAAATTTAAAAAATATATAGGCCCTGTTTGGCAATTAGCGGATAGCTGATAGCTGATAGCGGATTATATTAACTGATAGCTGATAGCTGATTGCATTAGCTGATTTGACTAGCGGATTGTATTAGCTGATTGTATAAAAGTGTTTGGTAAAATTAACTGATAGCGGGTAGTTGTTTGATTATTTAACAAGCAAAATGACATATAAGGACATGGTTATATTTAATACTTGTTTGAATAATTTATCAGTTATTAATATTTTGTATCTAATAAATATTAATTAGATTTGTAAAAATTATTTTTTAATATAAATTTCTAAACATATTTGAAAGATTAATATATTAATTTATTATTTATATAATTATTAAAAAAAATTATATGCTCATATAAATATGCGATAATAAAAAATAGAATTAACTTACAAATGTCACCATATAAATTAGTAGTAACAAAAAATAAGTCTAATATTTAATATGTTTTTATTTATATTAAAAAAATATTATTATTTAATTTAGGTTATTTGGAGATTTTTGGTAATTGTTAAGGGTAAAAGAGTCATTACAACTCTTATACCAAACCTCTAATCTCAAAAAGCTCATATTAGGAGCTTTTTCAAAATTAGCTTTTTCACCCCAATCCGCTCTTTCAATCCGCTATTTACCAAACATCAATATTAGCGGATTTGACTAGTCAAACCTCTAATTGTACCTCAAACCTCTAATTTTTACCCAAACCGCTATTTACCAAACAGGGCCATAAGGAAAAAAAGGTGAAAAAAATTCTTGGCTGAAAATAGATCCAACATATATAAGTAACTACGTATGTATGTATGTATACACAAATAAATAGACACGTACACATGGTTTAATATTCCCCCATTTAGCTTAAAACAAAGTATTATTAAACTCTATCTTTAAATTTTATTTAATAATGAGATGTCAACAATTTGCTCACATCAATATATAAGATTAGAGTCTATATACTCTTCACATAATCAATACAAATTAATATATGATTTATATTTAGGATATATATCCTATACACTGGTGGTGGAAATTAAAAATTTCGACAAACACTTTAATTTTGGAGTTTAGGGTCTTAGTTTAGGATGTAAAATTTAGGGGTTTAGGGGTAAGGGTTTAGAATTTAGGGATAATGGCTAGAATTTATGGTTTAGATTTAGAGATTAGGGTTTAGAGATTAGGGTTTTGTTTTTAGGGTAATATGATTAGGATTTAGGTTTGAACTTATAAACCCTAAACTCTAAATTCTACCAATTATCCCTAAATTCTAAACCCCTAAATCTTACACCCTAAACTAAGACCATAAACCCCAAAACTAAGGCGCTTGTGGTATATGATAGTAATCATTATATTTATGGGAAAATATCTAATGCACAGACGGTAGAAACGAAATATTTCCACAAGTGTCCTAGTTTTAGGGTCTTAGTTTAGAGGTTAGAATTTAGGATTTAGATGTTATAATTTAGATTTTAGGGTAATATGGTTAGGGATTTAGGTTTTTAACTTATAAGCCTTAAATTTTAACCTGAAACCCTAACTTTTAACTACACCCCTAAATTCAAAACCCCTACACATAAATCCCTAAAAAGAGTCTATAAACCCTAAAATCGAGGCACTTGTAGAAATAATGTTTACACAAACGCTTGTGCATAAAATAATTACCTTATATTTATGGCTAATTATTTGATACACTGGCGGTGGAAATTTTTAGTTTCCTCATGCGCCTAAGTTTTAGGGTTTATAGACTAAATTTAGGGTGTAGGTTTTAGTGGTTTAAGTTTAGTAGTTTAGAATTTAGTGTTTGTGAACAAAATTTAGGCTTTATGGTTGAAATTTAAGATTTATAGGTTAAAACTTAAACCCTCAATATATTACTATAAAACCTAAAACCTAAACCCTAACCTCTAAACCTTAAACCCTAACCCAACTCCTAAATTCTGACCATTATCACTAAATTCTAAACACCTACAACTACACCCCTAAACCCTACCCCCTAAACTATGTCCCTAAACCCTAAAACTAAGACACTTATGGAAACTAAAAGTTTCCACCGCCGGTGTATTGGATATAAATCATATATTTATACACTAACATAAATAGTATGTCGCTTTATAAGAATTTTAGTTTCCACCGCCAGTGTATTAAATATAAATCCTATAATTATACACTAACATAAATAGCATGCCACTTTATAAGAATATACAAATAAATTCATATAACCTTTCTTTATTGATATGGTATCATTTTATTCAACAATATTTTATAAATTTATACATATTTTTCTGGATAAAAATTTTATACGATACGTGAAATATATATATATATATATGGATAAATATTCTATACACAGGCGGTAGAAACTGAAAGTTTCCACAAGCGCCTTAGTTCTAGGGTATAGTGAGTTAGTTTAGGGTATAGGGTTTTGGGTTTAGGTGTAAGGGGTTAGAATTTAGGGATAGTTGTTTCAATTTAAGGTTTAGGGTTATAATTCAATGTTTATAGGTTAGGGTTTAGTTTTTAGGGTAATATGGTGAGAATTTAGGTTTTAACTTATATTGAAACAACTATTCCTAAATTCTAATCCCCTATACCTAAACCCCTAAACCCTATACCCTAAACTAACTCCCTATACCCTAAAACTAAGACACTTGTGGAAACTTTCAGTTTCCACCGCATGTGTATAGAATATTTATCATACATATATATATTAAGTATAATTATATTTTAGAGATTATATCCCATATACTCATTTTAATTCGTGTGAACATATGAAAATTAAAACACATATATATTGTAGATAGAATATACTTATCCAAGAGAGAGTAGGGATAATCAGAAACAAGGGGCTCTAAACTTTTCTTGGAGCTAAAAAATACAATGAACTGCTGTACCTAATCTCAGCATTTAAACCTAATAATAAACAGGAATTTCAATATACATCCACATGCATAAGCATCGAATACGCGCACACACATATATATATTAGATTCGAAGGGGTGAGGTTAGATAAATCTGGCCATTAAGAGAATGAACTCATCATGCATGCGAGCAAAATACTACTATCTGTGTAAGTAAACATTGTGTCATAATTAAGGAATTGTATTTTCTGGTAAAGGACTCACTCACTTTTATCTTGAAAAAGAAGAAGAATTGCCTTGGCAGGGCAAGATCAGTGACCTTCAGTTCTGTATTTGAAAAAAAAAACTAAGAAAAGGGTTACTGCTAAATAAACAAATGAACTGCAGAACCTAGCTATACTCTAAATTCTTATGGCATATTACTATATTACTACATGGATTCTCCACTTGATTTTTATGCTTATTCTACTAATGATTGAACGCTCGTTAAACATTAAAGTTTCAGTCTCACCAATAATCTATTTGATTGAACACTTGTCAACATTACCGTAAATATTAGAGTTTGGATCTCACCGATAGTCTATTGGTAAATAATTTCCAAAAATCAGTTTTCATCGTCTATAAAGTCGGTGATAGGATGGACATAGAGAGTGTTGAGAAGCTGCCCACCTAAAATTTTTAAATTTTTATGTATTTTTTATATTTTCTATTGATAATTTAATTTTATACCCCTAAAATCTTGTAATTTTGTACCTCACCTTTCTAATATAACTTTACAATAGTTCGCACTCACTCACATAAAATATTACGTCCGTCCCTATCAGGATAAATATCACGGTTGAGTTGGTCAGTGCTCCGATACAAATTAGTAGTTCCGACATAGGTTGGGACTAGTCAAGTGGTCCAGTAGTTATAGTAGCTAAGAAGCTCTAGTCTTGTGAAGGCCTCGTGACCATGCGAAGCTGAATCTTATCAATAACTAAGCTGAAGCCCTAACTAGTAAAATGTTCGTTGCTTAATCCATTCTTCAACTCCCTTACTTTCTTTTTTCTCAGTCAGATTTAATGCCTAGAGGTTCTTCCAAGGTCAAACCACACAACATCAGACCAGTGTTAAGCCACCGTTCTTCAAGTTATAATAACTTATCACAAACTACTACTTGGTACTTTTTTTATAACCGTATCCGACCTATTAACATATTAATTCGAATCGGATTTTACAGAGGTCTATATCTATTATGGGACGACCCTCTCCCAACCCAGTTTTCTCTATTAATTTGTACCTCTTTGAGTTAAAACAAAAAGGTTTTTGATACCATAGTCTATATATAATCTACCATACTCAATAGTCAACATACAAGAAGCAAACATGGAGAAGTGAACAAACACACAAGAAATTTAGGCAGATTAAGTGTGTCAAAGAGTTATATAGTATGGCAGTGCGACAGTATGTAAACATGGTTGAAGGGGATTATGCATACCATATTTTTTCTCTCATCTGTTACGCATTCCCGGAGGCACAATATCCCCAAGTAACCCTTCATCTTTGGGCAACTGTGAGGTTGATTCTGGCAGCGAACCAGATTCTCTTGCTTCAATAGGTACTTGGTGTGACTGTGTTGTGCTTGGAGGAATTCCCTGCATCCCTTGTGGATGATAAAATTGAGAGGTTGCTGGATTAAATTGACGGGCAAAGGCAACTTCATGGCCGATGAATCCTCCTCGGGGGAAACCTACACTGTGATGACAGTGTTGACCTTCATATGTTGTGATGACAATGGTGGGATCTTCAGAGGATCGTTCTACTCTCTTCTTCACTGTGCATTTGCCATTTGTGCAGCGGTAGTAGCTCCTGTGAAATTAAATAACTGGCTCAGGCTTTGCACAGAGACTGAAAATTTTCCGTTCATTAATGAATGATTTTAAGCATGAAGCCATAATTTCACCTATAGGTGTAAATTAACAAAATATTCGATGAACTGTTTGTATAAACTTCGTTTATTAAGCTAAATAAACGAACATGAATAAAATTTTTATGTTCATTTAATAAACGAACAAAGTGTGTTCGATTTGTTTATGTTCACGATCAAGCTCGTTTACTCGGTTTTCCTTTTTCATTTTTTTTATATTTTAAATATCACTTAGGGACTAAATTAAACACATGGTGAATTTTTGGAGTTTAAATTGTAAAGCCTGAGAAACTTAGGACTAGTGGCATAATTTTACTATTTTCTTCAACGAACATGGTCACGGCCCTAAACGAATGAACATGTTAACAAACGCTAAACAAACGAACACGATCACCTTCAAAAATAAATAAATAAACACGAACATTATATTAAAAATTCAAATGATCACGAACCAAACATGAATACACTCAAAAATAAATAAACGAACACAACCTTATTCTTTTGAGGCCTTTTGCTATTCTACATGTGCTTCATAAATTTGACCTCACTTTAGAAAATGCATGCATATTCTTGAATAGAAATCATTTACTTTTTTGGTGTCCCTATTTATGCCCTACACTAAAAATTAGGTTTCGAATTTATGATTTATAATGTATATTTTAGGAGGTAGGGTTTAAGATTTAAAATTTAGAGTTAAGGCTAACGATTCGAAGAGGGGTATAAGATTTTTTCCCCATATTTTCACATAAAATACGACCGAATTAAGGAAATTGCTAATGCAGTACTTGAAAAATAAGACAAGGCAAATTAATTATATTCATAATAGAGAAATATAAACAAGTGATGGACACATGAAAGAAGTTGATAATAGAGAAATAGGAAGCAACAGACCTAGGGAATGGAGTGTTTTTAACAGCTTTTTGTCCATATTTCCTCCATCTGTAGCCATCTTCAAGATGATCAACTTCACTCTTGGTCATGAAAGCAAAACGTGGCTGCCGGACTCGCTTTTGCCCTTTCTTCCTCACCTTACTCCTACAATTATCAAAATCAAATATTCTGCTTAATGCATGTATGTGATGAAAATGAAGAATCTAAAAGAACTTCCTTACAACATGAAATGCATTTCCCAATTCATAAAACAATGAAAACCCACCACAGAAATAACACTTAAACCCTATATATATTAGATTTTGGTTATGGAAAGGGGATTTTCCCCAGCTATATTCCTGCTCCTTCACTCCATAAAAAGAAATTCTGAAAGCAAAGCACGCCATTCCCGCCGCAATAACGGCGCTGTAGAAGGCCACTTCGTTAATGGCCGAAAAGTAACTTTTGAATTTTGGCCCCCCATTTGCCTTTTTTGGGCCTATTATTTCTCTAAATTTACGAAACTACCTCAACCCTTTCCTCCCCAACTTGCATGAAACAACAAGGTTGGTATCTTCTTTTTGACAGGTCCGGTGTACGGACACCGAGAATTGCACCTTCTGCCGTTTTTGCCCACCGAAATTGTACATAATTACGACTCAGCCCCACGAAATAATACACAGACAAAAAAAGATGAAAAGTTTTTTTTTTCTTTTTCATTTCCATCGATGGTTCACTAATACTCACGGCATCTCAGGCGGTTTCCCGCCGAATTCCGTTGATTTATCCGGCGGATCCTCGCTGGAGCTCGAAGACACCGACGGGTTCGATGTCGGCACTTCAGCTGATCCGCTTGGATTCGATGCCGTTCCTGAACACGAACCACCACCGGCTTCACCACAGCTCTTTGACGAGCCGCTAAAATTTCCCGCCAAATCAGGCCTGGTGTCGGTCAGGTCTTGTTCACTAAACCTTTCGAACTCATCGGCGTGGTCTGGTTGTAGAATATTCCATCCAAACTCACTCAGTATACTGCTTTCCCTATCGAAGAAGTAATTGACGCTATCGGAGACTGAGTCAGGTCCAGTACGTGTCCAGCTCGAGTTCGAATCGGATTTAAACTCAGTCCCAGCTGGATCAATCCCCTCTTTACCTTCCATCCTCTAAACCTTCATCCAAAGAAAATCAAATCAAATCAAATCAAAGGATTCAAAGCACCCAAATGAAATCTAAAAGAAACGTAGCGAAGCCATGAAATAAAGGAATGGAAAGAGAGCTAGGGTTTTTGGCTATTTTCTTAGTCCCGTCATCCAAACAGAAAAAGAAAAAAGAAAATGGGAAACTGAAAAGTACGCGCGAGTAAGAGAGATTGGGGGAGAAATGGAGAAGAGATAAGTTGGAAAAATCGGCGTCAACAGAAAATGGTTACGGGCGGTTGATATTTAAGCAAGGAGGGACTAGGGAGAGGGAGTGGGCGAGGCGGGTGTGCGTGGGACCCACGCTCATGAATGAAGAGAAAAATAGAAAAGATCTACTTTCCGACATGAAGATGCACCATGTTTTATTTCCTCTCTCGTCAATTCTTTCAATAATTTTTATTCTATTTTTAATCTCTACTTTGGTAAATAGGTGTGCGCAGTCGGTAGAGTTAAATTTTTTTAAATCACTTGAGTTGAATTGAAGAATTTTATATTTTTTTAATATTAATTTATTTTTTATAATTAATACAATACACATATATTTATTTATATTTTTTTATATGTAATGTATATATATTATGTAGAATTGAGAAGTTCACTAATTTAAAAATTAATTTATTAATTATTAAAAAATTTGAGTTATTTGAATTTTAATTTTATAATTGAAATTTTATTTGAAATATTTTTCGAGTCGAGTCAAGACGAGCAAAGTATTTTTACAGTAACTCAAGTCGAATCATTCAATTTTTTTCGAGTCGAATTTTGTCGACCCCTATTTGTAATCCCCCATAGTTTTTTTCTTTCACTTTTTAGTGAGGTTATTTTTCTTTCGTATTATGTTTAGGGTTCGAATCTATTAAAAATTCGAATATTTTGTTGCAAAAAAAGTAATTTATTTTAAGAAAATTTTACAATGCTCGACGAGCACCATTGAGCACCACTAACGATGAGCACCGCTGAGCACCATTAAATTAATTAATAAAGATTAAAAATCTTAAGGACTAAAAATATAACTATAAATTATTTAAATATATAATTACAAAGTATTAAAAATATTAATTAAAAATTTCCCTATATATATTTAAATTTTTTTTAAAAATAATTGGATCAAATATCAACCACTAAACCCTAAACTTAAAACCTTAAACTCTAAACTATGAACATACATGCAAGTCATACCCAACCAGAACCAAACTATACAGCTGCATGTCACGGTCCGTTTGCGTGATAGGCAAGACCGTGACAAGATGCTTGCTGGTCGTGCTTAAGTCGGGATACGGGATAGCAATAAGGGTGTAGTACGTGCCGTACAACCGTTCAGTCTTGGGGACGGGCGTGCTGGTTAGGCACCACACTGGTCGGGAGATGTCCCCGCTTCCCTGATGAGCCCATGGGAGGGCGAAACCCGTAAGCATCGGAGTGAAAAAGGCTGAGCCTCGGGCTTATGGGATTCCTGGGTTGCCGCACGGGGGAGATGTCCCTACGCCAAGACTCTGACCCCGTGACAGATGGTATCAGAGCAGGACTGTGGGCTAGCTGTGAGCTTACCAAGCGCTCCATGTACTGCGTAGCGAGTCAAAGTGGACGAGCGTGTGTCTCGCACCCGAGTGAAGGGGTGTTCGCGAGTGAGTCCTCTATAAAGAGATTGAGACGAGGTCAGGTAGGCAGGAAGCCACAACAAAAGTTCGCCAAGCACTCGAAGCCGCATGTGTCGGAGCCTCAAGTGAAGAGGTCGAGCAGGCAAGGAGTTGCACACGAGATCTGGGCTAATTCCTCAAAGTGAGGGAAAGAGTTTTCTCCCCATGCACGAGGGCGTGCATGAATTGAGTGGGGGAGATTGTCACGGTCCGTTTGCGTGATAGGAAAGACCGTGACGAGATGCTTGCTGGTCGTGCTTAAGTCGGGATGCGGGATAGCAATAAGGGTGTAGTACGTGCCGTACAACCGTTCAGTCATGGGGACGGGCGTGCTGGTTAGGCACCACAATGGTCCGGAGCTGTCCCCGCTTCCCTGATGAGCCCATGGGAGGGCGAAACCAGTAAGCATCGGAGTGAAAAAGGTTGAGCCTCGGGCTTATAGGAGCCCTGGGTTGCCGCACGGGGGAGATGTCCCTGCGCCAAGACTCTGACCTCGTGACATGCAGCTGACTTAAACTCTTCAGTAAATCGTTCAAAAGAATCAAAATCTCTTTCGATCAGATCTAGAAGATTCCCAGACGACTTTCCTCCACCACCTGGTTTCATTGATTCCCAGAAAAAAAACCCATGGTTCCAGGCTTGCAAACATGTTATAAAACTTGAAAGAAAAACATAATACGCAATCGAAAAACACAATGATTTAGGGTTTAAGTTTAAGGATTAGTATGTTAGGTTTAAGGTTTATTGTACAGGTTTCGGCTTTAGGTTTTTATTTTTTAAATTGACTAAAGTTGCTATTTAATCTAATTATTTAAAAAATAAAAAAAATATTATATATATGGAAAATAATTTAATTAATGTTTTATTTTAAATAATTTATAATTATACGTTAAACTTTTAAATTTTTAATATTTATAAATTAATTTAATGGTGCTCAGCGATACTCATCGAGCGTAGTAAACTCATACTTTATTTTAAATATAATATGAAAATAAAACCGACCTAACATTTTCGGCCTTAATTGATAAGTAGTTTATCTACCTACTTAAGCTGTTCAATTTTTCATTTTAATGAAATTTATTACAAACAATATATATTATAATCAATCGTTATAATAAGCGTTGGACTTTGTAAACCGATACTTTTTTATATTTTTTCTATTTATTTTTTACTTGATAAGATATTGACAACAAAAATATTAGTATATTTTGTCACTTCAAGCGTAAATTTTTTATCGATGATTCTACAATAAATGCCATGTACCATTAATCATGTGTACTGTTATATATTATTAATTATTTTTAAAATTATAATGACAGAAAGTGTATTATCCTTTTTTATAATAAAATCTGAAAAACAATTTTTATATTACTTTTTCGGATATTTTTGGGGGGTAAAATATACAAATAATAACTAAACTTTGATAAATTATTTAATTTGGTAACTAAACTGTTAATTGTTTTAATTTTATCATTAAACTTTTAGTTTTGTTCCAAATTAGTCATTGATCCATTAACAACCGTTAAAAGGGTGATGTGGCAGTTAAAATATTTTATAATAATACA
This sequence comes from Hibiscus tridactylites, assembly GCA_958450335.1. Lineage (NCBI taxonomy): Eukaryota > Viridiplantae > Streptophyta > Magnoliopsida > Malvales > Malvaceae > Hibiscus > Hibiscus tridactylites. Next base: position 76,636,254 of record OY288281.1, read on the forward strand.
TTTAGTCCTTCACGTTTGTAATTTTTTGTCCTGATTTGAAAAAATTAATAATTCAACCCTCATTATTTACACTTTATTTTAATTTAACCTTATTTTAATTAAAAATGATTTAACACTAAACCCTAAACTCAAAACTCAAAACTCAAAACTCTAAACCCTATTTCAAAATAAATAGCGGTGTGGATGCCCTGCTTGCATTGCATGTGACCCTTCCCTGTTCTTCACATCTAACTTTTACAACATGACAAATCTCACCCCAGATTTTTATTCTTTTAATTTCACATGATCTTTATCCGTGTAAACGGATCGTACTTACCAATTATTGGAGTTCGGAGGAACAAGTTTGAATGTGTGAAATAACTCTAAAATCTTAATTAGGATTTCAAAGTTGAGGTCGAGTTATAGTCTGAGTTCAAACTAAAACTTCAATATCTAGTTTTCAAGATCGATTTTTTTGTTATTATAAATAAAAACTTAAGCAAATTCTAGTAACTAGATTTATATATCTCAAATCGAATTTAAACTTTAAATGTAATATCTAAACTTGACCCTTGGTCTAGTTTGAACTCAAGTTTCTGACAACATGAAGTCAACTCGGCTAAAGAATGCTTTGGTTTATATTTGCCATTCGGCTAAATAAGTGTTCGAGGGTTTAAGGTTTTGAGTTTAGGGCTTAGTTAATTGTTTAGGTTTTGATTTTAGGGTTTAGGAGTTCACTGATTTATAGTTTATAGGTTTTATGGTTTAAGGGTTTTGAGTTTAGGGTTTATGGTTAAATTATTTTTAATTAAAATAGGGTTAAATTGAAATAATGTGTAAATAACGAGGGTTAAATTTATTATTTTTTTGAATTAGGACTAGATTGTTTGAGTGTGCAAATGTGGAGGACTACATGAGTTATTGTAAAAAAATATTTTAACTGTCACATCACCCTTTTAATGGGTGTTAACATGTCAGTGATCAATTTGGAGCAAACCTAAAAATTTAATGGTAACATTGAAGCAATTGACAATTTGATTACCAAATTGAATAATTTACCAAAGTTCGGTTACCATTTGTGTACTTTACCCAAAAAAATCTGAAAAAAATAATATAAAAATGGTTTTTTAGATTTTATTCTAAAAAGAGATAATAACACTTCTAGTCCCTATGATTTTAAAAGTAATTAAAATAGTTAATGGTGCATATCGTACACATAATTAGTGGTACATAGCGGTACATGGTGTTTATCGTAGAATCATCCGTCTAGATAAATATGGATGGTTAGTTCATTAATTTTTTTAAAAAAATATGTCGATTAAATTTTATTAGAAATCAAAATAGAGAAACAGTCCAAAAAATAGAATTGTAACATAAAATAACAAAACATAATAAATTTAAATAAAAAGAAACTAGAAAACGAAACATCAGAGTCTAGGGGTGGCAATCAGATGGAGAATAACCGAAAACTGTAGGCATCTGAACCGATAGGTATGAGGAATAACCGAAATCTTCACCCATGAGGACGGGGACGATAGAAGTTTTATAACCAAAGCTCAAATGGGGATATGGACGAGGATTGCTATATCCGAACTGTGGGGGATTACCGTACCTGTATAAATCACCGTGGGATCCTCGAAAAATATCCCAATTTTATAACGTTTGATGGCCATAAGGGTAATTTACCTATTTTTCATAAAAATCTATTCTCACCTGAGTATGGTTGGTTGGAGTAAATCTGAAAATTCTTCGTAAATTCTATAAAAATAATTAGAATATTAACTATACATTGTTGTAAACGCGATTTAGTCTAATTTTGTTTAAAACACACGTTGCTCGATTTCTATATGTATTCTAATTATGTAAATATTTGAATGTTGAAAAGTCATAAACATTTGACAGCAAATTTCTTAAAAAAATGTTTTAGCATTGATTTTGAAAAATCACCAAAAATTCTACAAGATAAATTAGGAAGTGGACCTTATATTTATATAATCATACAAAAGTCTAGATTCGTTTTAAACAAACGATTCTTGATTTTGAGTTATATATTAGGAGTTATTAATTTTTGAGTGAGCAAAGGTCAAAAGAAAAGAGATCAGTTTGTTTCTAAAAACAACAATAACAGTGAATTCGGAAATTCACCATAAATCGTTCATGTAAAATTAGAAGATGTAATTTATATGGTTGAAAAAATTATCAAATCTAGTTTCTTTTAGAACAAAAAGATCATGATTTGGAACTATAGATTATTAGTCACACATTTTCTTTTAAAGCTAGTGCGGGCTGTCATGTTTCAAGGTTAATATTTAAGTCACGTTTTTATAGTTTTAAAATGATTTGTTTGTTGTTTGATAAAAGTAAATTTATCTTTTATATTTGTAATTTTAGAGATTTAATGTTGGGTATTTTTTAATGTATTAAGTTATTTTTATTTTTTGGGTATGAGGGTTAATTGAAAACCACAGGGATACGTAAGGGATGGGTATATGGGCGAAAATATTCCCGAAATATTTAATGGGGATTCCTCGTGTCGGGTCAGGAAATTTTCACTCGAACCCACCCCGACCCTACTTTAATTTTTCAATAACCCGACACGATTTGAACCCGATTTTTTAATTAAAAAAACCCGCCCCTATTGAGTCGGGTCTGGTCAAGACCCAATAAGGACGGGTAAAATTGCCATCCCTAATCCCTTTGTACAAGGACCACAAAATTTAGATGTGCACAATTAAATATAGAATAATTTTTTAATGCAAAATATCATGCATGGTTGATCATCCAAAAACAATATATTAACTAAAAAAACATAAATGCTTTTAAAAAATACAAATGAACTGGAAATTTATCTAAAGGTTCTATTATTAGTTATGAAATCTAATAATTCTATTATTTGTAAACATAATATTTTTATAAGGATAATTATACCATGCACTGACGGAGGAAACAAAAAGTTTTTACAAGTGTCTTAGTTTTAGTGTTTAGTGATCCAATTTAGGATTAAAGGTTTAAGGGCTTAGAATTTAATGGTTGTGATTCGATTTTAGGGTTTAAGGTTAAAATTTAGAGTTTATAAGTTTTCACCGCCAATGCACGGAATATTTCCCCCTTTTTGACAACGACTACTAGATTTTATTAATAACTGTAGAAAATATCGCAAATACAATGCATTCAAAAGGGAGAATAATGAGGACTAGTTCGCTAAAATCTCATCCAAAACCCAAAGGTGCAAAGAAAACTAAATACTTCCATATATAGTAACATACCAAAAAAAATTCAGAAGTCTTTCTGAATCTTCTTGTCTCTATCCAAACGACACGTTTTACCAGGTGAAAAAAGAGTGGTGAGCAAACCAGACTATCAAGCAGATTGCTCGGCTACCCAGGTTTGATTACATCAGCAAACAACCATCAACCTAGTGGGGATCTATCTTTCTATGACCATCGACAGAATCAAAATCAGAAACTGGTGCCTTAAAGATCTCTGTACGAGCACCAAACGCTAAGGTATGCTGAAATTATGCCAAAACGATAGATGAAACGAACCACAAAAATAAAGAAAAAGCGTGCCACAAAGGCAGAGAAAACACGTGTCACAAGGACATAGATTTTTATTAAAAGTATAAAAAAGAAAATAAAAAAAAACATGAAAATAATGAATCCCAATTATCGGCAACCAGTATTAAAACTGATTGCCAGCCACCGGCCAAGAAAACAAGAGAATATTTTCCCTTTTTATAAATACATATAACATTTAAGAAACATACATTTTTAAGGAAAATTATTTGGTACGTTGGCTATAGATTAGAAAAACATCTACAAGCAATTAAAATGTAATACCTCTATTTTTAATAAAAAAACCCTCTACAAACAGATTTAGGATATTATCGTATATTATTTTTTATTTTTAAACATTATAAAAAAGATACATGATAATACATTAAAAGGTAAATTACGTAAATCATCACTGAACTTTACTCTCAAATCTATTTAGGTCACTAAAGTTTCAAAATATTCAATTTACTCACTGAAGTTTAGACATTGAACGTTTTCTGTCACTCATCCGCTAACTTTTTGATGACGTTTATTTACCAGCATTGTAGATATACATTTTGAATGTTTTTTCTATAATGAATAAATTGATCATACCTTACCTACCCTTAAGTCGAAGGATGTTGGAAGCTTAAACATGCTCAATCTCACATATCGTTCATATATGTTTGCGTTGGTACCTATGGCAATTTACTCATTTGAGATATCTTGCAACACCCTCGACCCAGATGTCATATTTGGGCCTCAAGCCCAAACCATTAACATAAAATTTTGCAACTAGATTTAGCCCAAAACATATTCATTCATAAAACTCATTACGTTTGAATATTTCAAAATAGATAAATCATTTAAAACGTTACATGGGAGCTCCATTTAAAATTGCATAATTAAAGCATTCGACTCATGATTTAAAATCCAAAAATAAGAGTTACAATACAACATAAGCTCCTACGAACACATAGCCAAAATAATCTAAGTATTGTACTCTGACAATAAGTTGATGTTGAAGCACTACTCCGATGGTGCTCCAACGATCCACGTTAACCTACTAACCCGCGAACGGAAACAACGAATCCGAACGATGAGCCAACGAAGCTCAGTGGGTACACTTCCATTCAACCATGTTTTATGCAAATCATATATATAAGCATGCAGCTAAAGATGATAACATGGAAATAACATCATATCAAAATGGTGTTACCTCTAGTCGCCTAAACACATATCAACAACAAGCACATAAGCTTGACATAGCATATAAAAATTATTCCATAATATAGGAGTGTGGCCCGCGTCCACTAAGCATCGGGATACATACACTTTGAGTGAGGCTCGCGACCACTAAGCATCGGGATACATACACCCATGCTCGAAATCTCTCATCAAGCATCTTTGAATGATGCCCGCGACCACTAAGCATCGTGATACATACATTCGAAAATCTTCAACTATGGTGTTGCGACACACTCTTTCTCTCTCTGGGTATCCGAACTCCAACAATTAAGTGCCTACAAAGCACATAACATCATCTCCTAACCATACCATCATATGGTTTCTACCAACATATAAGTCACACAAGACTTTTACCAAGTTCTTATATTTTATGCTTGAGTATAAGGATATTTCTCAGTTTCTTAGTTTTACAACTCATTTTAGGCCATTAGGGGTCCATTGGATCGAACGATATAATTTTCCAGCCTTTCGAGCGAAAGTCGATATTTTTGGGCAGATTGCCCAATGGATACCGATATAGGTCCTCGCGTACCGATATGAGTACCCTTTGGGTATCGGTACGCATAGTGTACCGGTACGAAATTGGCTCACTAGTATTTCCCAAAGCCTTAGTGTACCGATACAAGTCAACCTGTACCCGTACTTGGTTGCAGAGAGTACTGGTACAGGTTGAACACCGTACCGGTACCCCTTTGGTGTTCATCCAATGAAACAATGTTCTTTAAACCAAGAACACTAGGGTATCGATACCACATCCCCGCATACTGATACCAAAACCCAGAAATGACTTTCTAGGGTCGGGAAATCACTTCCCAAGCCCTCAATTCTCAACCATTTATCTCCAAACTCTACCCTACATCTTATGGGAGTATTTAAGGTGGTTTTCTACCATTTAAGCCATTTTTACATCAACCTTAGGATTTACCATTAAAGAGGTTTCAAGCATTCAAGCAACCAAAATATCAACCAAGAATTAAGGTAATCGAATTCATGATTTCCAAGAACACAAAGGATTTAATAATGTACTAACCTTGATCCTACAACTGAGAATGAAGCTCCTAGCCCAAGCTTCAAGGTTTCTTCTTCCCTTGATCCTTGGAAGAGTTTCCAACTTCTTTCACTACAAGAAAATGTTGTTAATCAAGTTATAACGTTGCTGAAAACTTAGGATATGAAAAAGGGAGAATCCTACAACAAGAAATGCAGTCAAACCCTCCAATCCCGTTCTTCCTCTTCACCCTCACCAAACAACCATTTTCCAACCTTTCCAAAACCAACCATTCTTACCTTGTTAGATAGATCCTTGAGTGATGATTAACCTTCTCTAAACAATAAATTCGTGATTCCCACTTAAAATGACAAAGTGTAGAACTAAGTGTTTTGATATAATAATTGAAAAATGTTTTGGACTAAATTGAAAAGAATTTAAAAAATGTTTTTAGTCAAAAACAACTTGAAAATATGTTTGTTGGGTTTTATGGTGCTCGATTCCTTCAACCGATGTGTTTGTCAACTTCGAAGAAGATTGGATTTTTTGGGTGTTAAAGTGGAAGCTAAAAGAATGGAATTGGACACAAGGATTTATAGTGGTTCGACCTTCTAACAAGCACTTACATCCACTACCGTAGCTTCCCACTAAGGATTTCAAAACAAATTCACTAAGAATTTCGTCCTATTTTCTCGGCTTAGGAGGAAACCGTTACACTGATCAAGCTTTATACCCAAAACTTGATCAAACACTCTCTTACACAAGAAAGACTTAGCAAACTAGAAATCCCTCTACAAGGTATATGTTTGCACAAATAAAGCTCTCACCTAAAACCTAAACACTTGAGCAAATTTGACAATTAAGCTCACAAGTGTTTTCTATACAAGAAATTGAACAATAAAGCTGTAAGACAATTTTTTTATCATGAAGTTGTTGACAATTGAAGCATTAACCATTACTTGATGCTTAGAGGTCTCTTTTATACTCCCAAATGAGTTTGTAGCCGTTGAGCACCGTTGGGGTTGTTTTGGAGCCGTTGGAGACTTTATTTCCCACATTAAATGCAGTTCTGGTGTTGTCTGTTTCGGAACAGTCGAGCCTGTATCAGAACGCCCCTCTTTAGAACTAGCCGTTGAAGTCTGATGCAACAATCCGTTTCGAAACACATCTGGCTGTTTCAAAACACCTTGATCCGCATCGAAACGATGACAACCCCGTTTCGGAACGAGTGATAGTTGAGCTGCAAATTAAAAAGTCGTTGGGAAAATAGTCGTTGGGGATTTTGACCGTTGAGGTCTTTGCCACATAGGCGTATCGAAACAGTGAGGCAGTATCAAAACGCTAAGCAAAATTCTCACCTAGATTAAAGCTCGTTTCGAAACATGCAAAGCTGTTTCGGAACGTTTTGAAACTGTGAATGGTTGTTTCGAAACGCCTAAGGGTGTTTCGAAACACCTGGGTGGTTTTGCAAAGTTTTGCTTTAGAAAACACTTCAAAACCTCTTAAAACAATCCTCAAACATATTTTTAAGTTGTTTGGACTTAAAGGCACTTTTGAAATCTTTTCAATTTAGTCCAAAACTATTTTTCAATTATTATATCAAAACATTAGTTCTTCAATCTCCCCCTTTTTGATATAATAAAACTATCTTGAAAAATTGTTTGTGATTCTCCCCCTTTGTATTTAAAAATTTGAATAAGATATTTCAAAAATTAAAAGAAATTAAAGCTCCCCCTAATTCTCTTGAAAATGCAATTTTTCAAACCATTTCTCCTCATTTTTGTTATATCAAAAAGACTTTAAATAACTTTAAGTTCAAAATAACTTAGGAGGTAAAAAAATATGAAAAAACAAGAATTTTGGTTTCAAAATTGGCTCCCCCTTACTCAAAGCATCATTAAGAAATGTTAGTCCAACACATGATAATCTAGTTGAATTAAATGAAAGTAAATTGAATTAAACAAATAAAAAACAACTATATTTTACCAACACTTGAACTCCAAGGGAGAATGTGAAGCCTTCCTTCTTAAAGTGTTCTTCCTTGTGTGCATGGAGCTCCCCCTCATTGATTGGACTTGTTGAACATCTCCATCACACCTAATCAAGATAACCATCCAAATTTTTGTTTCCAAATTGCTTTGGATCCATAAACGTTAGTTGTACAAAATTTAGTCCCTTTAGGAATCCATTTTTCAATTTCATCCTTTTTATTTGAAGTGGTTAGTCCTTTTGGGACCCAAACACTTTTAAAACATTTTCCATTTATAAATCTAGGGTCACTAGATTGTGTTAGATAAAAATTTGATTTTCCAAAATCATTTTTCTTTTGAAGTTCATTGGAAATCAAATCTTTTTTCTTTTTTAAGATCATCAATTTCTTGTTGATGATCCTTTTCCATTGTTTGAAGCAAGTTTTGCAAATGTGAAACTTTTTGTTCAAAATCCTTCAATTTTGCTTCAAACTCAAGATTTGTTTTGGAAAGCAAATCATTCTCATTTTTCAATTTTGAAATCAACTTTTTGTTCTTAGAAAATGATGCCTTGAATTCCAAAAGCAAACCATCATAGGCATCTTGTAACTCATCAAATGTATGTGAATTTGAAATAGATGAGTTAGAAGTTACCTCCCCCTCATTGAGGGCCATCAAGCATATGTGGGTTACCTTATCATCGGTGGAGTCTTCATCACTCCATGTGGCCACATATGCTTGCTTTAAAGATGATCCCTTCTTATTGGACTTGTGGGATTCCTTCATCTTCTTCCTCGATTCATTCTTAGATTTTTCCATTTTGCTCTTCATGAACTGGGCAAATTTGTTGAAGAGATAAGCCATCTCTTCATCTTCACTTTCCTTCTCACTTGAATCTATATGATGGCATGAGGAGAATTTGAGAGCAATGACATTTGTGTTGATGCCAAGCCCTTTGAGCTTCTTCTCCTCTTCTTTGTTTTTCTTCATTATTTGGTGAGTGAGAAGTGACCCCATGAGCTCATCAAGCTTCAAAGTCTTGAGATTCTTGGCTTCGATGATGACAGTCCTTTTTGAGTTTCATGACTCAAGAAGGGAGTAGATGAGCTTTCAGACAAGCTTCTCTTCCGAGATGGCTTCTCCATAACCTTTGAGTCCATTGGACCTACCGAACATCTTTTTAATGTCCTCATTCGGATCCATCTTGAAGTTTTCATAGTCTAGGTTGAAGAGGACGATCTTGGTCTCCTTTACTTCGTTTGTCCCCTCGTATGTAACTTCAAGCTTGTCCCAAACTTCCTTGGCACTCTCACAAGAAGACATCTTCTCGTAGATGTTGAGGCTAAGTGCACAAAAGATGAAGTGCAATGCCTTGCAATTTAGCTCCATCTTCTTACGGTCGTCGGCATTTCACTCCGTCTTGCTTCCTTGTGGTACAAACGAGCCATCTTCAATGATATCCCAAAGCTTGTAGTCTTTGGATTTGACAAAGAACATCATCCCTGTCTTCCAATAAGTATAATTGGTCTCGTCGAAGAAAGGAGGCTTGTCGATGGATTGTGTCATTGAGTCGGTTGAATGAGATGTTGATCGAGCTTGTCGGATCGCCTCAATAGAATGTTAATCCTCTTCAATTGAGCCAAGCTCTGATACCAATTGTTGGGTTTTATGGTGCTCGATTCCTTCAACCGATGTGTTTGCCAAGTTCGGAGAAGATTGAATTTTTGGGTGTTAAAGTGGAAGCTAAAAGAATGGAATTGGACACAAGGATTTATAGTGGTTCGACCTTCTAACAAGCACCTACAGCCACTACCTTAGCTTCCCACTAAGGATTTCCAAACAAATTCACTAAGAATTTTGTCCCCTTTTCTCGGCTTAGGAGGAAACCGTCACACCGATCAAGCTTTCAATCCAAAACTTGATCAAACACTCTCTTACACAAGAAAGACTTAGCAAACTAGAAATCCCTCTACAAGGTATATGTTTGCACAAATAAAGCTCTCACCCAAAACCTAAACACTTGAGCAAATTTGACAATAAGGCTCACAAGTGTTGTCTATACAAGAAATTGAATAAGAAAGCCCTAAGACAATTTTCTTTTCATGATGTTGTTGACAATTGAAGCATTAACCATTACTTGATGCTTGGAGGTCCCTTTTATACTCTCAAATGAGTTTGTATCCGTTGAGGACCGTTGGGGTTGTTTTGGAGCCGTTGGAGACTTTATTTCCCACATTAAATGCAGTTCTGGTGCTGTTCGTTTTGGAACAATCGAGCCCGTATCGGAACGTTTCTTGACACGCGTCGTATAGTGTCAAAATAAATCCTTAAACTCAAATGAATAAAAATAGTATAGCGAGAGTAAGGGTCGATCCACGGGGAATAGGAGTTCTAACACCATTTCGTTCTGACTTAGACCAAAAAAACTGCAAAAATAAAAGTGGGGGTTTAGAAAAGTAATTTGAGTAATTGAAAAATAATAAGAATGAAAAGGATGTGTTGAAATGAATTATGAAATGAATTAGCCTCAAGCTATTCTTTGCCACGACATCCTCAATTACCGAAATGGATTTTTCTTCAACTTTCTTGCCGGTTACAGTCTACAAGGTCCAACCCTTGCAACTTACTTCTCTTTGGTAAACTCGACTCCCAGGGCAATCTTTTAAATCAATCTTTAGTTGGTTAGCTAAGGCAATCGGCCTAACCTATAGGAATCTCAATTGTTCCATTCCAAAGACGTCGTCGGATTAGAAGTAGTTTAGATCCATTGTTGGGGAAGAGGAAAAACTTGTAGCCGATTCAACTCTCTAAGAACAAACTTAGTGGCGGTCTACTAAGGGGAATCAAAATCGGAAACAATTCTCATCGAGACGATTATCCGAGCACGGGCTTCTCCAGCATTAATTCAGACTTGAGTTAGCATCGATTGCCGTAGCTAACCAACTAAAGCTTGATTTCAAGGATTTCCCTGGGAGTCGAGTTTACCAAAGAGAAGTAAGTTGCAAGGGTTGGGCCTTGTAGATTGTAACCGACAAGAAAGTTGAAGAAAAATCCACTTCGGTGATTGAGGATGTCGTGGCAAAGCGTAGCTTAAGGCTAATTCATTTCAATACTTCTTTTTCATTCTTAACCAATTTTGCATAGAATCGAAAAAAGAAATGTTGAAGGAAAGAAAGAACTTCTAATCTCATGAGTTTAGTCGGGTTAGGCGTTGCCCTTGGCTAAAGAGGATTTAGTTAAGCATGGTTGGTGAAGAAACCATACTTAATTAAATAATGAAGGAAATAGAGAAAATGGAAATGGAGAAAAATAGAGAATTGTATTAAACTCAAATGTAGAAGAGAACAATGAGCAAGCGGTGTCTAACTCACCCCAAAGTGGGGTATTTATAGTATCTGAAAAACCCTAAAAAACTAAAATGATAAATCCCAAAAATAATTTAAATTATGTAAGATAATTATCCAAAGTTTGAAATTTAAAAATTAAAATTCGGATGATAGGCTATCTGATAAGCGGCTTGATAAGCTATCACTGCTGCTGATGTCAGCTTCTAGAAGATGCTGACGTAGCACCCAGTCAACATTCATGCCATAGTTCATTCCCATGAATCTGCCCACGACTTTAGAACTTCTGCAGATTTCGGCTTTTTCTAGTCTGATTTCCAGCCACACGGTCCTACACGAAAAAGCATAGAACAACCCACATTTCAGCATGTAAAGTCATCCATTTAATCAAAATTAGAACTAAAACCATAACCAATCTAGCCACTCATCACCCCTCTTCAGAACTAGCCGTTGAAGTCTGATGCAACAATCTGTTTCGAAACACCTCTGGTTGTTTCAAAACACCTTGATCTGTATTGAAACGATGGCAACCCCGTTTCAGAACGAGTGACAGTTGAGCTACAAATTAAAAAGCTGTTGGGAAAATAGTCGTTGGGGATTTTAACCGTTGAGGTCTTTCCCACATAGGCATATCGAAACGGTGAGGCCGTATCGAAACGCTAAGAAAAATTCTCACCCAGATTAAAGCCCGTTTCGAAACAGGCAAAGCTGTTTCGGAACGTTTTGAAACTGTGAATGGTTGTTTCGAAACACCTGGGTGGTTTTGTAAAATTTGGATTTAGAAAACACTTCAAAACCTCTTAAAACAATCCTCAAATATATTTTTAAGTTGTTTGGACTTAAAGGCGCTTTTGAAATCTTTTCAATTTAGTCCAAAACTATTTTTCAATTATTATATCAATACATTACTTCTTCAATGTTTAAGGGTTTTACAAGGCTTTGGAAAGATTTAAAGTGTATTTAAAGTAGTCAAAACCATGTTTTAAATGTAACCGTACCGATACAGTGTGGGACCGTATCGATACCCTTTAGGGTTTTAACTATAGTGATTTTCTAATAGCCAAAACTCGTACCGATATGCTTTGACGTATCGATACGGTGTGCTTTAAAATAACCAATGACTAATTTTCGTACCGATACAGTTGTATCGCGTACCGATACGCTCAACTACCCTTAACAATCATTTTCCCAACGGTCTTTTAAATTGCAAAACCGTACCAATACACTAGCCAATCGTATTGATACACACCAACTTGAAGTGCTCAATGGCTATTTTCTTATCGGGACCGTATCGATACGGATTCAAGGGTATTGATACGCCAAGCTGCAGAACTACATTTATGATGGGAAATAAAGGCTCCAACGGCTCTAACTCAACCCCAACAGTCCTAAACGACTACAAACTCAATTGGGAGTATAAAAGGGACCTCCAAGCATCAAGGACATGTTAATGCTTCAATTGTCAACAACACTATGATGTTAAATTGTCTTTAGGGCCTAAATTGTATATTCCTTGTATAGACAACACTTGTGAGCTTAATTTTCAAATTTGCTCAAGTGTATAGGTTTTGGGTGAGTGCTTAGAGTTGCAAAAATATACCTATTAGAGGAATTTCTAGTTTGCTTTGAATTTCTCTTGTAAAAGAGTGTTTGATAACGTTTTGGGTAGAAAGCTTGATCGTTGTAACAGTTTCCTCCTAAACCGAGAAAATGAGACGAAATTCTTAGTGAATTTGTTTGAAATCCTTAGTAGGAAGCTAAGGTAGTGGATGTAGGCTTTGGGTTAGAAAGCTGAACCACTCTAAATCCTTGTGTTTAAATCTTACATTTTTAGCTTCCACAAATTCACCCAAAAATCCAATCTTCTCCACACATGGCAAGCATTTCGGTTGTGACCATTGAGCCCAACAATTGGTATCAGAGCAAGGCTCAATTGATCGGGATTAACATCCTATTGAGGTGATTCGGGATGCTCGATACATCAATCCAACCAACCGTAGCAATGACGTAATCCATAGACAAGCCACCCTTCTTCGACGAGACCAACTATGCTTATTGGAAGACGAGAATAATGTTCTTTGTCAAATCCAAAGACTACAAGCTTTTGGACATTTTTTAGGATGGTTTGTTCGTACCACAAAGAAGCAAGGCAGAATAGATTGCCGACGACCGCAAGAAGATGGAACTTAATTGCAAGGCTTTGTACTTCCTCTTTTGTGCACTTAGCCTCAACATTTATGAGAAGATGTCTTCTTGTGAGAGTTCCAATGAAGTATGAGAAAAGCTTGAAGTTATATACGAGGGAACAAACGAAGTAAAGGAGACCAAGATCGGCCTCCTCAATCACAAGTATGAGAACTTCAAGATGGATCCGGAAGAAGACATTGAGAAGATGTTTCATCGATTCTCCACCATCACCAATGGAATAAAAGGCTATGAAGAAGTCATTCCGGAAGAAAAGCTTGTCCGAAAGCTTATCTACTCCCTTCCCGAGTCATAGGGCTCGAAAAAGACCGTCATTATTGAAGCCAAAAATCTCAAAACCTTGAAGCTTGATGAACTTATGGGGTCACTTCTCACTCACCAAATCATGAAGAAAGACAAAGAAGAAGAGAAGAAGAAGGAATATATAAGAAAGATGGGGAAGAAGAAGATTATGGAGCTAGGCATCAACGCAAGTGTCGTTGCTTTCAATTCCTCCACATGCCACCATGTAGAACTAAGTGAGGAGGAAAGCAAAAATGAAGAGATGGCTTATCTTTTCAAGAAATTCACCCGATTCATGAAGAGCGAGATGGATAAATCCAAGCATGAATCGAATAAGAAGAAGAAGAAGAAGATGAAGGATTCCCACAAGTCCAACAAAAAGGGATCATCATCAAATAAAGCATATGTGACGACATTGAGTGATGAAGACTCCACCGATGATGAGGTAGCCCACCTAAGCTTCATGGCCCTCAATGAGGGGGAGGTAACTTCTAACTTTTCTTGCTCAAATTCTTATTCATTTGATGAGTTACAAGAAGTCTATGATGAATTAGTTTTTGAATTCAATGCTTCATTTTCGAAAAACAAGAAATTGATTACAAAGTTAAAAACCGAAAATAATTTGATTTCTAAAACCAATTTAGAATTTGAAGCAAAACTTAAAGATTTTGAACTTAAAATTTTAGATTTACAAAATTTGCTTCAAACAATGGAGAAAGATCATAAAAAAGAAGTTGATGATCTTAAGAAAGAAAAGATTTTGATTTCCAAGGAACTAGAAAAGAAAAATAGTTTTAGAAAATCAAAATTTTATCAAAGACAATCTAATGCCCCTAGATTTTTGAACGGTAAATGTTTTAGAAGTATTTGGGTCCCAAAAGGACTAAGTACTTCAACCAAAAAGGAAGAAATTGAAAAATGGATTCCTAAAGGGACTAAACTATGTGAAACTAACGTCTATGGATCCAAAGCAATTTGAATACCAAAAATTACTTGATTGCCTTTTGTTAGGTGTGATGGAGAGTGATAAACAAGTCAAAATTCAAGGGGGAGCTCCATGCACACAAAGAGAGCACTTGTAGAAGGAAGACTTCACATCCTCCATTGAACTTCAAGTGTTCGTAAAATTTAGTTGAATTCATTTGTCTTTCATTTGATCTATTTTTTTAGTTTAACTAGATTATCATGTGTTGGACTAACATTGTTTGATGCTTTGAGTAAGGGGAGCCAATTTTAAAACCAAAAGTTTTTAATTGTGTCAAAATTTTTAAACCTCCTAAGTTATTTTGAGCCTAATGTCTTTTTAAATTCATTTTGATATAAGAAAAAAGGGAGAGAAATGATTTGAAAAAATGATTTTTCAAGAGAATAATGGGGAGCTTTAATTTCATTCAAATTTTAATCTCGTATTCAAAATTTTAAAATACAAAGGGGGAGAGAATCCCAAACAATTTTTCAAGTTGGTTTTATTATATCAAAAAGGGGGAGATTGTAGAACTAAGTGTTTTGATATAATAATTGAAAAATATTTTGGACTAAATTGAAAAGTATTTAAAATATGTTTTTAGTCAAAAACAACTTGAAAATATATTTAAGGGTTTTACAAGACTTTGGAAAGACTTAAAGTGTATTTAAAGTAGTCAAAACCATGTTTTAAATGTAACCGTACCGATACGTGTAGAACTGTATCGATACCCTTTAGGGTTTTAACTAAAGTGATTTTCCAGCAGCCAAAACTTGTACCGATACGCCTTGCTATATCGATATGGTGTGCTTTAAAATATTCAATGGCTAGTTCGCGTACCGATACGGTTGTATCGCGTACCGATATGCCCAACTACCTGGAACGGTCTTTTAAATTACAGGACCGTACCGATATGCTAGCCAAGCATATCGATATGCACCAGCTTGAAGTGCTCAACGGCTATTTTCTTATCGGGACCGTATCGATACGGATTCAAAGGTATCGATACGCCAAGCTGCAGAACTGCATTTATGGTGGGAAATAAAGGCTCCAACGGCTCTAACTCAACCCCAAACGGTCCTAAACGGCTACAAACTCAATTGGGAGTATAAAATGGACCTTCAAGCATCAAAGATAGGTTAATGCTTCAATTGTCAACAACACTATGATGTTAAATTGTCTTCAGGGCCTAAATTGTATATTCCTTATATAGACAACACTTCTGAGCTTAATTGTCAAATTTGCTCAAGTGTATAGATTTTGGGTGAATGCATAGAGTTGCAAACATATACCTATTAGAGGGATTTCTAGTTTTCTTTGAATTTCTCTTGTAAGAGAGTGTTTGATCAAGCTTTGGGTAGAAAGCTTGATCGTTGTAACTGTTTCCTCCTAAATCGAGAAAAGGGGAGGAAATTCTTAGTGAATTTGTGTGAAATCCTTAGTAGGAAGCTAAGGTAGTGGATGTAGGCTTTGGGTTAGAAAGTCGAACCACTCTAAATCCTTGTGTTTAAATCTTATATTTTTAGTTTCCACAAATTCACCCAAAAATCCAATCTTCTCCACACTTGGCAAGCATTTCGGTTGTGACCATCGAACCCAACACAAAGATTCAACCTTTCTTGTGGGTGGGGAGTTGGGAGATGAGAATGGGGGAAGGGTGAAGACAAGGGGACAAGGGTGATCTCATTCCTCTTGCTTTTTGCAAAGGAATCAAAGGGACTCACCTTTCCCTCTTCAAATAATTAGGTAATTACCCGCATCATCCTCTTAACTCATCCCAAAACTAAAAACTTAAGCTCAACAACCAAAAAATACAAGCCCACCAAGGCTCACAAGGTCCAAACGCGAAGCCCACACTTCGAGTTAAATCGACCTTCGAATTTCAAAATTTAGGTCGTTACATATCTAACGTCATAATTATCTAAGTTGTGGATAAAAACAATGGGCTAAATGCTAAGAAAAAGAAAAGATAAGGGAAAAATTCATAATTTGGGATATTTATTATTCCCTACTAAAAGAAGAAGAAAAAAGCTCTACCTAACGAATGGTCAGAAATAATTTAAAACATTTACTTCATAGTTTGGGCTAAATTCCATTTCCAATTAGGGTTAGCATCAAAAATCGAAAAACAAAAACGAATCGAATCGTAGTATTTGGATGATTTATGATTTGTAAGTTTAAAAATAATGGTTAATTGAATTGAAACAAAATTTGAATTTTATTTAATTTATAATTAATTTTAATTGTTTTATAATGTAAAAATAAGTATTGTATACTTAAAAATAGTGAAATAACTTAAAATATTATATTTTAATTATTAATCATTTTTATTTACTTAAATTAATTTTGTATTAATTAATTTTTTAAAAATATTTTTAAAATTTATTGAATAATATTTAAAAGTCATAAATAAAACTATTTTATCAAAATAAAATATAAAATCCAAAGTGAATATGGTAAAATGTTAACTCAAATTAACCGAATTGAAAAATAATAGACTATTAAAAAAGTTACCAAACTGAACTGAATCATATACCCCTACTTCTAGTATGGAAATCGTATGACCCTAAATTATGCCTCCTTTGATGCCTCCACTTTAAAGAAGTGAGTTTAGGGTTTAAGGTTAGTAGTTGTAGTTAGGGTTTAGGGAATTAGGGGTATGGTATTTTTTTAGAATTTGAGGTTTAGAGTTTAGGACATGAAAATTAGAGTTATATTTTAATTTAATTTTTAAGTATTTTTTAGTGTAGGGCATAGAAGAATGTATGAAATGATTAAGGGCAAAGAATTTTTGTTACTACTTCTAGTATACCAAATAATGGTCAAAAACCTTAAAACCTTACTTATTTGAAATTTTAATTTTACGTGGCATAAATTTAATATGCTTTCACAAATTATTATGAAAAAATATAAAATTAATGCAACGAGTTCGTGTGGTTATAAAATCAGTGCAAATTTCATATTAATAATATTTTACTAAGCATTACACTAGTAATTAAGATCGTGACGACTGATGACATACATTTTGTATTTTTTAAAAGATAATAAACAATTTGTCCGTATGATTATAATTAGGATTAATCAATACAAATGTAATATCCATATAATTATATCTAAAATAAAAAATTAATAATTGCAAAGTTCAAATAAACAAACTAATAATATATCCGATATATATTTGTTAGTGAATCTAAATCAGAATAAATTTAAATAAAGAACTTAGATATGATAAGACTCGAACTTGAACACTTAAATCTTAGCGATCTTACCAACGGCAAAATTGGGCATATAGGCCAATTTTGGTTTATTATTTAGGGTATGGGGGTGGGTTGGCTGAAAATTGGAGAATTAGGCTAATTTCTACAGTGGTAACAACACCTCGCCACCTGCAGCCGACGTTGCCTGGACCTCGTCTCCTCCTCCTAGCGTGGTCATGTTGGAGGCATGCTTCCCAGCGTGGACGGCTCAGCTCCTCATGCATGCATGCCACCCTAACGTGTGTGCAAATGGCGTGGTGCTGTTCACCTGCATGTGCCATGCAGGCACGCCAGGCTTTAGATTTGGAAAATTTTATAGATAGGGTTGGGTTTAGGGTTATAAATATAATTTTATATAGTATGCATAGACAAAATTGAGCATATAAGGTTTAGGGTTATAAATATTGTATGTCTTTTTAATATTTTATATTAAAAAATATGATTTGTTTTCTTCGATCATGTCCCAAAAGTAAAACCTTAGTTTTCATTTTGTAAAGCTTAAATGTTTAACTTGTTAGTATTTAAAAAAAGATACTAATATCATATGTCGTATTTTAAAAGTATATATATATATATATATATATAACATATTATTAAAATTTATATTTTTTAATAAACAAAGTAAAAAATCATTATTCAGACCGTACCGAATATTTCAGTTAACCGAATAAACTATTAATTGGTTTGTTGAGTTTGTAGCACGCTCGAATCGATCACCGAAACCGTCAATGAGGGTTGTAAATGTTTGGTGGTTGAATTGGCTAAAATCGAAATAAAGGTAGACAAGTGACACAATGATTTTAGAGTGGTTCGGCCTTCTAACAAGCACCTACATCCACTACCTTAGCACACTACTAAGGAATTTCCAATTCATTCAACAATGAATTCGTCCCCTTTTCCCGGTTTAGGAGGAAACCGTTACAACCCTATCTTTTCAATGGCTAAGATAGAACCAACTCTAGTTTTTCTCTCAAGGCTAAACTAGAACCTCTCCTTTTACAAGGGATTTGTTTGGTAAACTAAATACCTCTCTAGGTGGGTGTTTACACAAATTTAAGCTCACAAGAGTGTACAAAGAATTTACAATAAAGCACTCTCTAAAGACTATGTACAAGAGAATAGTAAAATAAAGATTTACACTCTAATTCTCTTGACCATATTGCTTGGATGTTGTCTCTAACCATCTTCAAGTGTCCCAAGGTTGCTTTTATAGTGTGGAATGATATTCTAGCCGTTTATGGCCGTTGGAGATGTTTAGGAGCCGTTGGAAGCCATTTAAGTTGAGCTTTAAATGCTCACCTGCACTATAGTTTCGAAACCTTTGAAGAGGTTTCGAAACCTTAGAGGGGTTTAGAAAAACTAGCCGTTTTATAGCCGTTTGTAGCCGTTACAGGGCCAAAGTTTCGAAACCTTTACAAGGTTTCGAAACCTTTGCTTAGGTTTCCAAAGACAGAGGCTACTGCCCAGATAAGTTTCGATACCTTGTTTAAGGTTTCGAAACTTTCTTCTAAAAACATGTATTTTGGGCATTTTCTTGACTTTAAAATGTATATTCAATATAGGTGCAAAGTCAAAACATTTTAAACATATTTTTCAAGTTGTTTTTGACTAAAAACATATTTTAAATTCTTTTCAATTTAGTCCAAAACATTTTTCAAATATTATATCAAAACATTAGTTCTACAATCTCCCCCTTTTTGATATAATAAAACTAACTTGAAAAATTGTTTGGGATTCTCCCCCTTTAACTTTAAAAATGTGAATAAGAGATTAAATATATGAAATCAAATAAAGCTCCCCCTTATTCATTTGAAAATTCAATTTTTCAAACCAATTTCTCCCCCTTTTTGTTATATCAAAAAGAATTTAAAATGACATTTAAGTTCAAGATAACATAGGAGGCAAAAAAAAATTTTGACACACTTAAAATTTTGGTTTTAAAAATTGGCTCCCCCTTACTTTTTCACTTATTTCTCCCCTTTTTTGTTATATCAAAAATAATTCAAATCTTTATAGTACATAATAACAATGGAGAGTAAGTTAAAAAAAAATTAAGTACCAAAAAATTTGAAAAATAAAACTCCCCCTTACTAAAGCATTCCATTAATTTTTTAGCACAAAACTTGACACTTAAGAGATTGAATTTCACCATTGAATCAAATCAATTTAAAACACATGAAACTCAATTTATCCAAGACTTTAAAACTTTATGCAAACATATGAATGAAACAATGTGATTCATATGCATAAAGAATCATAAAATGTCATGCACTTATAAATATAAATAAGCAATGATGCATGAACATTTATCATCAAAGTAGGGAACCGAATGATTTAAAATCAAATGCATTAATATTAGAGGTTACCCTTCTTCTTCACTTGTGTGACTAGAGCATTTGAGATTCTTACTTTTCTTGCCTTTGCTCAAACACACCTACAAGAGACACTTACTTGGATTTTGGTATCCAAATTGCTTTGGATCCATTAAAGTTAATCTCAATGTCTCTAGTTCCCTTAGGAACCCATACTTGTCTAATCCTATAAGATTTTTTCTTCTTTATAGGACAAGTATGCAAGGAATGACCATGATAATGACAATGTGAGCATTTTGTCATTATGGGATGAGATGAATTATTAAAAATAATTTCTTTTTCTTTTGCTAAGCTTTCAAGCTTAACTTTCAAATCAAGATTTTCATTTTCTAAAATTCCATTGCTTGTTTTTGAAAACTCTAAATCATTTTTCAAAATCTCATTTTCTTTTTCAAAATCCAATTTTGTTTTCAAAAGAAAATCATTTTCAAATTCAAGTTTAGAAATCATTTTCTTAAATTTGGAATTCATGGTCTCAAATTCCAAAAATAATTCATCAAATGCATCTTGTAACTCATCAAAAGAATATGAATTTAATTCATTTGAGTTAGAAGATACCTTAGGCTCCTCGAGAGCCAAAACACCATCCACCTTTGGATTGGAGAGAAGGTTTGCACATGATTGATCATCATCTTTCTTTTCTCCCTTCTTGTTGCCATAAAGCTTCTCAAGTTTCTCCCATAATTCTTTGGCACTTTTGCATGTGGAGATCTTCTTGGAAACTTCTTCGTTAAGGCCACAATAGAGAATGTGCATCGCCTTGGTGTTTAGCTTTGCCTTCGTGTCATTGGCACTCCTTTGCTTTTTCTTCTTCTTTGGAGCTTCCAAATACCCATCTTCAACGATGTCCCAAACCTCATAGTCTTGAGACTTGATGAAAAATTTCATGATATTTGCCCATTGGAAGTATGCTTCTCCTTCGAAGAGCGGAGGACACGAGATAGAGCGGCCTTCTTCAAATCTTACCATTTTCTTGAACGGTGGACTTCGAGCGTTGGATCTTTACTCCCGGATGTTAGTCCTTCGATGGAGACGAGGCTCTGATACCAATTGTTGAGTTGTGTGGAGCTCGATTCAATCAACCAATTTAGCTCACCAAGTGGTGGAGAGGTGGATATTTGGGTGGAAGGGTTGTGGAAGCTAAAATGAAAATAGACACAATGATTTATAGAGTGGTTCGGCCTTCTAACAAGCACCTACATCCACTACCTTAGCACACTACTAAGGATTTCCCAATTCACTCAACAATGAATTCGTCCCCTTTTCCCGGTTTAGGAGGAAACCGTTACAACCCTATCTTTTCAATGGCTAAGATAGAACCAACTCTAGTTTTTCTCTCAAGGCTAAACTAGAACCTCTCCTTTTACAAGGGATTTGTTTGGTAAACTAAATACCTCTCTAGGTGGGTGTTTACACAAATTTAAGCTCACAAGAGTGTACAAAGAATTTACAATAAAGCACTCTCTAAAGACTATGTACAAGAGAATAGTAAAATAAAGATTTACACTCTAATTCTCTTGACCATATTGCTTGGATGTTGTCTCTAACCATCTTCAAGTGTCCCAAGGTTGCTTTTATAGTGTGGAATGATATTCTAGCCGTTTATGGCCGTTGGAGATGTTTAGGAGCCGTTGGAAGCCATTTAAGTTGAGCTTTAAATGCTCACCTACACTATAGTTTCGAAACCTTTGAAGAGGTTTCGAAACCTTAAGAGGGGTTTAGAAAAACTAGCCGTTTTATAGCCGTTTGTAGCCGTTACAGGGCCAAAGTTTCGAAACCTTTACAAGGTTTCGAAACCTTTGCTTAGGTTTCCAAAGACAGAGGCTACTGCCTAGATAAGTTTCGATACCTTGTTTAAGGTTTCGAAACTTTCTTCTAAAAACATGTATTTTGGGCATTTTCTTGACTTTAAAATGTATATTCAATATAGGTGCAAAGTCAAAACATTTTAAACATATTTTTCAAGTTGTTTTTGACTAAAAACATATTTTAAATTCTTTTCAATTTAGTCCAAAACATTTTTCAAATATTATATCAAAACATTAGTTCTACATGGTTGAGTGGTTACGATATAGGGTCGAGATTTGAGTGGCCCGAACTTACCAGTTAACCGAAACAATTTACAAATGGTTAATCGAACCCGATTTTGCACACCCTAATTTGCATGTATGTTGTATTCGCATGTTTCATGATTTTTTTAAAGTTGATAAAAATATTTTATACATTTAGTTGGTAAAAATATAGGGTCGAGATTTGAGTGACCCGAACTTACTCGCACAAATTAAAAATATTTTAATCGAACCCGATTTTGCACACCCTAATAAGCTAATATTTTTAAAGTTGATACGGATTTTATACATAACTTAAAAACAATAATTTTAAAATTAAGATGTCCATCGAACCCTATTTAATTTTACCCTTTAATAGCAGGCGAACAACACCTAGCCCGTACCTAGAATCATATTTACCCTTTAATAGCCTGACGTGCCTAAACCCTATTTAATTTTACCCTATATACACTAGCCTGACGTGCTTGTATGGCACATGCAGGCACGTCAGGCTAGTGTGTATAGGATAAAATTAAATAGGGTTTAGGCACGTCAAGCTATTAAAGGGTAAATAGGGTTCTAGGTATGGGCTAGGTTTATTAAAGGGGATTAATTTTTTAATAATATTTTATGTGTAAATATAGAGGGTTTAGGGAAGATGAGATAAGTGTGTAGTGGTTGAGAAAAAAATTAAGAGAGTTTTTCGGTAAAGAGGTAAGAGTTTGCGAGTTTCTGAAGAAATATTCGAAGACGGTGATTGAAGAGTTCGTAAAGGCCAGTGAAAATTAAATAAGTGATTTTTGCCTTTTAATCTGTTTTTTAATTCTAGAGGGTTTGTATATTTTTTGTATGATTGAAGATATATTCGGATTGTAATAGTATTTTTAAATTTTAATAAGAAAACTCGAAATTTAATGTTTTGCTTATGTTTTTTTTAATATTTACAGAAGATGAGTTCATCAACATATTGTGACACCGAACCCACAGTTCGTCGTTGGGGCAAATCGCTTGAAGATTTCAGTGATGATGAAGAAAATATTATTCATATGAGTGAAGAAGATGGCGTTCAATTACTCGATACTGATGATATTGACGATGTTATGGCAGATACGTCTCAAGGCAATGGTATTGATGTTGAAGAAGATGTTTGGGCCACAGCTGTTAGTAGGCTCGGGTTGAGAAATGAACAGCCGGTTGTTTGGGGTAATGTTGCACCGCAGCCCCAACAACTGGAACCTCTAGCCTATGAAGCTCCAGCAACCCACATGTATGAAGTTGACTATACTGCAATGCAAGATCAGAAATATCAAGCTCGCGTATTTGGTTCTTCATCATCTTCGAACTTTGGAGAATTGGAACTAAAGGCTGAATTTGAAACAAAAGAAGTCGCGAAGCTTGCAGTTCAAGAGCACTGTCTCAAACACCATACGTCATTTTCTGTTGTTGAGTCCAACAGAAGTACCTATTGTGTAAGGTGTTTTTATTGGAAGAGCAACTGCCCGTGGTGGGTAAGAATTTCTTACAAGAAGATGACTGAAATGTGTAAGGTGTCACGGTTTATTGAGCAGCACACATGTACCAATATGGCTTTATCATAGGACCATATTAATTTAAACTCTGATCTAATATGTGCTTACATCAGGACTTTGGTTAAACATGAACCAATAATTTCGATTGCAGTGTTAGTAGCATCTATCCGGTCCCAGCTTGGTTATGTTCCGTCTTACTACAAGGCGTGGATGGCAAAGCAAAAGGCGATGGCGCAACTCTATGGTGATTGGGATAAATCGTATAATGAGCTATCATCTCTTTTACGAGCAATGCAACATTTCATCCAGGGGACCGTTGTAGAGTATGAGACTTTGTCGGTGTTCAACTTACAAGGCGAATTAATTCCTGGTAAAAGAGTATTTAGTAAGTTATTTTGGGCGTTCAATGCGTGCATTCAAGGGTTTCCATTCTGCAAACGCATGATTCAACTGGATGGTACATGGCTGCATGGGAAGTATGGTCATATATTACTCGTGGTTGTTGCACAAGAAGGAAACAATAATATATTCCCAATTGCCTTTGCCATAGTTGAAAAGGAAGACGCGGATGGATGGGAATTCTTTTTGAAGCACTTACGCAATTATGTTGTAAAAGAAGACGTGATTTGTATGATTTCTGATAGAGGAATCGCGCTCTTATCAGTAATTGACAGACGTGGGAGTTTATGGATACCTCCACATGCATATCCAGCATATTGCATACAACATATTGCAGCGAATGCGAAGATGCGGTTCGGAAACAATCAGGTCCGGAGAGAGATTTTAGGTGCGAGTAAGTTGTTATTTGTTGTTTATAAAAATTTTAATTTTTTTGAGTTCATAATGTTGTTTTATTTAACTTGTTTTTTTATAAATAGGGTATGAACTAGTTCAACTAAAATTCCAAGAAAGGATCAGAAGGTTGAGGCGACACAGTAAACATATAATAAAATTTTTAAATGAAAACCCCACGGAAAGATGGTCACAAGCCTATGATGAAGGTCGGCGTTATGGTTATATGACAACTAACCTTGCAGAGGCTATAAAATCCGTTCTTAAAGAAACACGTCATCTCCCAATTGCAAGTATTGTGTGGGAGACTTACTTTAGATTGGGCAAAGTGTGGTCCGACAAAGGGCAGGATGCCAACTCCCAAATAAACAGCGGACAATATTGGTCTAAAACCCTGTAGGATAAAATGATCGAACTTCAAGCTAAAGTGTCCGCTATGCGAGTAAGATCATTCGACTCACATGGATGGAAGTTTTATATGGAAGCTAAAGTCCGAGGTGAGCAAAAAATGTTCACTATCAAACTTCATCAGAAATGATGTGATTGCGGTGCATTCCAAGCATTTAGATACCCTTGCTCTCACGCACATGCCGCCTGTTTGCATTTTCGACTCGACCCTTACGGTTTTGCGGATGACTGTTATAAACTAGAGTGTAACGCCCCAGTTTAGGGGTCGGGTGAAAAGTAATAATTTAATATTATTTCCGGGTCCGGTTTTGTAATTAAAAATAATTTTGGGCTTCGGGTTTTAAGACAACAAGATTTAGTTGGATCATATTTTAAACAAGCCCACATGGCCATGGGTGGCACCTTTTGTGGTTTTCCTTTTTCATTAAGGGTATTTAGGTCTTTGGACCTTTAATTTTAAATGAACCTAAATAATGTTTTATGTAGTCATCTTCTTCCCTCTACTCCCCATTTCTTTTCCATCGACAAAACAAAGTCCTCCCCTTGGAGCACTATTTCATTCCATAACACATCCAATCTTGAAGGTTTTTCAAAGGTAAGGCCATTTTTTACTTGCTCTCATCATCCTCTACGAGCACATATCTTTATTTTCTATAAAACTCATGATTTTTGTGATTTGGGTGTTTTGAGGTTTTGACTAAAAATGTCATTTTTAACACCTTTAACTTAGGTTTTTGATCTCTAAATGATATATGAGTTGTTTTCAATCTAAAGGGTCCAATGGGTATGATTTTTATGAAGTTTTGGGGTGTTTCCCGTAATAGAGTTTTAGGGAGGTTTTTGGGAGGCTTTAAGTTGAGTTTTGGGGGTGTTTTATGTGAAAATGAGGGGGCTGATGGATAGGCTACATGTAAGGGAAGTTTTGGAGACTTTAGGGAGTAGTTTGAAGGTTGAAATCAATGGTTTTAAGGGTTGCTTAAGGGCTGCTCGGAAATTGGTATTTTGGGCTTGTTTTCAATGTGAAAATTGAGGTATTGTGCTTAGTATATTATCCGGGTTGAATATTATAGAACATGGACTGATTTGGGGTTATTTGCTTGGTGTTGGAATGCTTAGAATCAAGGAATTTGGTTGGTGAAGCTTCGGGGGCAAATCCGGGGATTTCGGAGTCTTGAGCTCGGTCTTCGATCTTCTCTTGGGTAACAACGGTGAGTAGAATTGTTGATTTATGCATCATGCTCGACATGGATCCTTTTGGGGTTTGGGTGGGACCTTGAGGGGTCACCTAAACCCGTGTGTAAGCCTCTCTACTCCCATGTTGTTGTGATATGTTGAATGCATATATGTCGTAATCGTTAAGTGCATTTTGAGTTGTTAATTGTGTAGTCGAGTTGAGTTCGTGCCTCACGTGATGGTGGTTTAAACTACGGTGATGTGCAGTCCCACCGGTAGTGACTAGTAGGGTAGTCCTTTGATGTGTAGTCCCATTGGAAATCCACTAGTCGAAACGGTGATGTGTAGTCCCACCGTAAGTGTATGTTGGTTGTGCTTGAGCAAACCAAGAGTAGTGGTTGAGATAGACCCTTGTGCATCCATAGTTTTCTTGCATACAATTCGTATTTTGAAAAACTGCATGTTGTGAATTGTAGAGCCTCTCTCACTAAGCTAGTTGCTTATGCTCCTTGTTTCCAACGTGCAGATCGTTAGAGTTCGGGAGGCGAGCGGGCGAAGGAGGAGCTTTTGGAGTTCTCAAGCAAGTATAAGTATGGTTTGCTTTTGTAATAATGCCTAGACAATGGGGTATAGAGTGTTAGAAGTTGGGGTCAAACTCCTTAGGAAGTTATGCTTGAAATTGTTAAACCTATGTTGTGTTATGATTGGCTTCTTGGACTATGTTCTATGATTCTTATGTGGATTATTTGCTTATGCCTGATTTTGTATGAGGATTGGTCTATGCATGCCTTAAGTTTGACAACCATGCGTATGACGCCTATGATTGTTAAGTGGTTTCTTAAGATATTGCTTGAAGTCTAGATAAGTATGATTGTTGTTATATTCAATGCTTGTGAGCTATAATCCAACTGTGATTGTTGTATGTATGCTTGTTGAAATGGTTGTATGTGCGAGCCTTGTTGTCGTTGATACGTGCTTTTGGTCTTTTTAAGCTTCCCTACATATATATGCATGATCTTAACGTTTGTCTTGGGTAGGAAGTCCTTAAGTTGGGCAGTAGGTGATCCCCTGCACTAAGGTTTCGAAACCATGGGTAAGGTTTCGAAACCTTTGCAAAAATTTTGGTTCCAGGGGTCACTGCCAGCCAAAGTTTGGAAACCTTTGGGGTAGGTTTCGAAACTATGGTCAAAGGTTTCAAAACTTTCCCCAAGGTTTCGAAACCTTTGGAAGATTTTTGGTTCCAGGGCATTCTGCCAACCAAAGTTTCGAGACCTTGGGAAAGGTTTCGAAACTAAGGCCCAAGGTTTCGAAACCTTCCCTAAGGTTTCGAAACTTTGGGTGAGAAATGGGTTCCAGGGGTTTCTGCCAGCAAAAGTTTCGAAACCCTTGGTGAAGGTTTCGAAACTTCTGCTTAAAATTGAACTGTTTTGACTTGTTGACCTTTTTAATGGGATAAATACATAGGATTTAATGTGCCTTTTGTCAAGATTGAAATTTGGTCGTTTGTTTGTGGTTTGGGGTTCGAATATGACATGTTTAAAATGAAAAAAAATTTAGGGTTGCTAACCGAGGAGGAACCCTTTGGGTTTCGCTTCGGTTTTCCCCGTGTGGCCCACTCGGACCGGTCATCCGGCCAGACCGGGACGAGGGGGTTACATAGAGAATATTGCAAATATATATAGAACTCAGTTCAACACAATCCCGAACCAAGACTATTGGCCGGTAGAGCCAATATACGAAGAATGGTTATCAAATCCAGTGCTTCGTAGAAAGTTGAAGGGTCGACCGAAGTCTACTCGTATTAATACGAATATGGATGATCCAGATGATAGAGAGGGAAGAGTTCAAGTTAAGCATTGTAGTCTTTATAGTCAACCGGGTCATTCAAGAAACAAGTATCCGAACAGATCAAATCTTTCCAACTATCGTGCCGGACCGTCAACCTAAATGTTTTGTTTAATGTATGTCTAATTTTATGGTAATGAAAATAAATTTTTTTAATCTCCTTAATTTATTTTAAGTAATATATTTTCCTTATTTAATATAATTTATTATTTGTTCTTATTTAATTTAATTTAATATAATTTAATTTATTATTTGTTCTTATTTTTTTATTTTTTCTATAATATTTTTTACTATAATTTAAAGTCTTGATTTGGAATTTGAATTCGAATTTAGAAATTGAATACGAAAATTAAAAAAAACATAAATATCAAAATGCAATCGAAATTGAAAGAAATACATATAACATTAAATATCCGGGGTTCGCAAATTACAAATAAATAAAAACAAAACAAAACCCTATTTCCGCCTCCTCCCCCTCCTGGTGGGTAACTCTTGCCGGTGGAGAGGGCTTGTTTGTGAGTACCGCGGAGTGGGTTAAACCTGTCTACGAGCTCTTGGATTAGGAGTCAGCTTATCGTCATCGAAAAATTGCTCATCCGTTATTTGCATAGTAGGTGGTGTAGCAAACATTTCTTCAGGATGAAATGATAGGCTGCTAATGGTAGTTGTTGACAACATAGATGTCATGCTACCAACACCAAAACCTTCCCCAATATACAGATGATTCAGGATACTGAAATTGTGGTACGTATCCTTCATCATCATTGTAAGCCGGCTGAGAAGATGAGCTACCACCAGTTGCAAAATTAAAAGGTGATTGTTGCGGAACATGACCAAATCCAAATGTTTGATAACTTTGTTGAAATGGGGTTTGTTCCGAGACATTACCAAATGGTGGTTGTTCCCAAAGATTACTGCTTACATGTATCAGGGGAGTCAGATCGTGACCACGAAGAAGTCCAACCTCAGTTGGTTGCTCCCGAAATTCTTTCCAAGTTTGGTTCGTCTGTTGATTGTTGAAAGCTCTGACCAAACTCGGTTGAGAGGCAAATGTATCTTGAGCACCGCGGATCTTCAAGCCATCTATTTGCATCTTCGACAGATGCTATGAACGGTTTCCCATTTGCCGAAAACCATGAATAGTATTTTGTATTAAATTCAAAATCGCTGGCTTGAATTGGACTCAAAACTTCAGCCCGCCGCGTCCATTTATCCTCCCACAATTCAATGAAATCGGCTTGCTTCACAATCCAATTCTCATTGAATCTACCTTTATAAACGGTGTGAATTTGTTCATGTGGAGCTCTTGGAATGTGTTGATGGAAGTTAAACTGCCTCAACACTCTGTCAGCACTATGAAACTCAACAATAAAAAAATGGATCAAAGGCACAACCGCACCCCAGAATGCTGCACATTCAAGCACAGTAGGGGGTAGGCAAACCCTGACATCATCATTCGCGTACGGCTGCCAAATAAACTGTAAAACACAATTATTAATATGAATTCACTCACAATCAAATATACAATTTTTCTTTCAAAAATAAAAAATACAATATATAAAATAAGAACAAATAATAAATTATATTAAATTATATTAAATAAGAACAAATAATAAATTAAAATAAATTGATTATGATACCAGATTTTTTCCTATTGTTTGGATCTTTAATCTTGTCTCTCTAACAGTGTTGTGAACCACCCCTGCATTCTTCAACTTATGCCTCCATCTGCAAAGATATATTGAAATTATATTTCGAAGTCATTGGATATAAATATTATATCAATAAATATTTATATACAACTGCAATCACATTATTACCTTCCAGCAAGTGGAAACTCTATATGTACCGGTACAGAAAAAATGGGCGTTAGATAAGGCAGCTTGTACCACGCCCAGGACTGCAGTAAGACTTGACATCCACCCATATCTGAATTTGCCTTTTCACCATTCATAATTGTTACCTTGCACATTTCATGGTACAAAAATGCCAATACTACGAACCCCCAACTATATGTAGCAGTTGTGTCCAAATTAGCCAAGAACGGCAGGTATTATGTGTGAACTATATTTCCAGATGTATCTGGCATCAACACACCACCAATAAGTTGCAGTATATAAGCTCGAGATGCACACTCAAGTTCTCGATGACCATATTCATCGGTCACAATAAATTCCTGCTGCAACCATGATACTCTGAGGCGTAGCCCATCCACACAGGTCTGAAGAGGAGCTTTGCCCAGGTACTGTATGCAAAGGTCATATGTATTGTAATTATTTTATCTAACCAATGGTGTCCCATTTGTTGGAATACCAAGTTGTACTGCAACATCCTCCAGGGTTATTGTGCATTCGCCAAATGGAAAATGAAATGTGTGGGTCTCTAGTCTCCACCGTTCAATCAATGTAGTAATCAACTCGAGGACTCTTAAACCCACGTAGAAAGGTGGCATTATAAAAACCAGCTCGATGCAGGTAATACACTAAACGCTGATCAGGTTCCTTTATCTTCATTCCCCGACGACGTATCATTTGCTCTACACCCTATAATTAATTTATTATAATTTCAAATTATAATAATTACATAGTAAATATGAAATTTTAAATTACAAAACATTTACTTACTTGTTCTTCGTGAATATGAGACGAAATGTGCTCATGGTCACGGTACAACAAAACTCCTTCAGATGTCATTATCTATTTTTACAGCTAAAAAACAATTATCGTTTGAATATATACATCAATTTCGAATATATACAGAAAAAAAATTGTATTAACTTCAACATTTCGAATATATACAGCTAAAAAACTAACTTTAAAAAATCAAATTAAAAAATACATGCCCTTATCAGATTAAAAATTCAAAAAACTAGCTTCTTTTTGTTCGAAACAACAATCACAACCAGGGCAGCTTCATCAATAATAAAAAATAAATTTCATTAGATCATCAATCACACAAAATAATATACATACACTAATAATTAAAAAAACAATATATAGATTTAAACTCAAAATTTAAAAAGTCACTTACTTAGTGAGAAACCTAGAAAATATCAGAATAATACACTCCAACGATCTCCACCTTCTTCGAATATATCTTTAAAAAGATATACAGAAAATTCTTCACCTTCACCAAATTTTTTATCTTCTTCTCTTCACAAATATCATCAACTCTAAAATTTTAACTCACACCTATCAATCTTATTAACTCACACCACCTATCTATATATATACACAAATAATGTAAAAAGAAAAAAAGAAAAAAAAGAAGCATCACGTGAATGCATGCAGTGTATGCATGCATGCAAAGTCAGCATGCCACCATGCACCTCGCCATCTCCTTATGGCGAGGTCCCCCTATTCACATGAACACCAAGGACGCCGTGCATGCCACCCTGTTTGCCCTGCTCCAAGCCTGCCAACCAGCCTGCACGAGCCGCGCCAATGGCTGGGAAAGCCGGTCACCATGGACACCAGAGACCTCGCCGTTTGCACCTGGCGAGGTCCAAAAATGCCATAAGCACATGGCGAGTTGTTGTAGCTTTTGGCCTATTCTCTAAATTAATCCTGGAGGTGGCCTATTCCCCTAAATAAAATATAAAATTGGCCTATATGCCCAATTTTGCTTCTTACCAACACAACAAATGTCTCATTGATAAATATGTTTTACAATTTAGTTTAGATTGAAACGTTTTTTATTAATTATATTGGACCTACCTAAAACCATGGATAATTATAAAGTAAATGACATGTACCATAATGTACCACTATTCAAATGTACCACAATGCACCATTAACTGTTTTATTTAGTTTTGAAATCCTAAGGGTCGAAAGTGTTATTATCCCCTTTTAGAATACAATCTTAAAAAATGATTTTTATATTATTTTTTCATATTTTTTTATTTTTTAATTCAGAAAATAATTAAACTTTTATTATTATATTAATTCCTACTTTCACTTTAATATAAGGGTAAAGTTTACAAATGGTCACTAAACTTTGATCAATTATTTAATTTGGTAATCGAACTTTCAATTGCTTCAATGTTACCATTAAACTTTTAGTTTTATTTCAATTTGGCCACTGACCTGTTAACGACTGTTAAAAAGGTGATGTGGTTGTTAAAATATCTTTTATAATAACACATATAGTCTTCTACATTTACACATTCAAACAATTTAGTCATAATTCGAAAGAAATAATAAATTTAACCTTTATTGTTTCAATTTGACCTTATTTTTAATTAAAGATAATCTAATATTTTATTTTGATCTCTCAATTATAACTAATGTTATCTTATCCCTCTCAATCTCAACGCTATCCAATCCATCCTTTAAAAATTCATAAAACGAGCACAGGTGGATCCAGGGTAACTTCAAGCGGTATGTGGAGAAGGCTGCTGGATCTGAGAAGTTAAAAAAAAATCTTCATCACTTTTATACTCTCATTTTTTAGAGAGGTGCCGAAGTTTATGAGAGGTGACGGTCGGCTAAACCTTATAGTTCTTCACATTTATTATCACAAGGGCAAACTATGTATTTATTTTAGTTAGGTTCATATTCCTTTTCAAGTTGTTGTCAATGACTTGTTCTCTGGATTGAGAAGTAAAGAGGATTAATATTTTAACATCCACATAATTTTTCTAACTGTTGTTAACATCTTAATGACCAAATTGAAACAAAATTAAAAGTTTAATGGTAACATTGAATCAATTGAAAGTTTGGTTGTCAAATTGAATAATTGATCAAAGTTTAGTGACCATTTGTGAACTTTAACCCTTAAAATTAAAGTGAATGTAGGAATTATTATAGTAATAAAAGTTTAATTATTTTTTAATTAGAAAATTAAGAAAATTTGAAAAAGTAATATAAAAAAATTTAATTTTTTTTCTTCTAAAAGGGGATAATAATACTTTCGGTCCCTAAGATTTCAAATTTTAATTAAAACAATTAATAGTACATTGTGGTACATATGAATAGTGGTATATTGCGGTACATAGCATTTACTGTAGAATTATCCCTAAAACCATTAGCCTTTTTAATATTAAGAAAATTGAAATAGCGGTTTGAGCCAAAATTAGAGGTTTTAGCTAATATTAGAGGTTTGACCGGTCAAATTCGTTAATTTGAATGTTTGGTGAATAGCGGATTGAGGTGAAACCTCTAATTTTGAAAAATTTGCTAATAGGAGCTTTTTGAAATTAACGGTTCGGCATAATAGTTATAAAGACCCTTTTACCCTTGAAAATTATCAAATATCCTAAATTTAACATTTCCTATTTTAATTTTTCACCCTCACGTATTTATATTTTGACATTTGTAAAGTAATACTTTTTGTTTTTTCTTTTTATTCTCACACATTTATATTTTTATTTAAATTTAATAATTAATTAAATTGTATTGGAAATAATTATATAAATAATAAATTAATATATAGATCTTCAAATATGCTTAGTATTGTTATATTAAAAAATTATTTTTTATAATCTAATTAATATTAATAGATACAAAATATTTTTCTCAACGGTAATAGATACAAAATATTGATAACTAATAAATTATTCAAACAAACATCAATTATAATCATGTCCTTATATGTCATCTTGTTTGTTTAAATAATCAAACAACTATTAGCTATCAGTTAATTTTATCACACTTTTATACAATCAACTAATATAATCTGTTAGTCAAATCAACTAATACAATCAACTATCAGTTATTATAATCAGCTATCAGTTATTATAATCATCTATCCGCTAATTTTCAAAATAGGGTCAAAATAAGATTATCAAAATGGGAAAACAAAAATCGGATTATAGCTTTTGGATTTTCATTGATCCTAAGAAAGCAATAATGTGATTTTTTTATTGATTAAAATTTAAAAATGATTAATTTTAAAAAACAATTTTATTTTAGAAATGCAATTATTAGGTTTATCATGTCGGCAACTTAAATTTTTATTCTTATTTCCATTTATATAAAATATTTATAAACTAATTTTTATTTTTCTTAAAAAATGAATCGGAAGATGAAGACATTCTATCAACATTTTTTTTGTTTTGACATTTGAATTGATGCCCCTTGGACATCATATTAATAATTACTTTTGGGTTAGGATACACTCAAATTGCATAAAATTAAATTATTTTTAAATTTTTTTGGATCATTGGATGATGGTAATAAATGACTAAGATTATTCTTTTTTTTTCTCTAAGTGATATAATCTTTACATTTTCTACTGTTAATTTCATTTATTCATTTACCTTCATCTAATTATACAAAAATAATTGTAAAACTTTCAAATTTTGCATTATGTAGGAGAATCATATCCCATTATTTTTAGCATAATAATTAATTATTTCAAATGATGGTGTAATGTTTGATCAAAAGCGTACAAAATGTTCTATAATTTTTTTAAAAAATAAAGTTTGATCTCTCAAAAATTTTAAAAATTTTAATTTGGTCCTTTCAAAAAAATTGAAATTCTTATTGAGCTTTTTTTAATATTTTTAATTAAATCCATTCTTATAATTTTTAAAAATTCTCATTAAGTCTCACAAAATTATTAAAAAAATTAGTTAGACCTCACATTATTTAAAATATACAAATTAAACCTTTCAAAAAATTTAAAAATTTTAGTTCAAGCCTCTAAATTTTTTGACAATTTCAAGTTGGAATCCTTAAACTCCTTTCAAGTTTTTTCAAGTTCCACCATTGAATTTAGGGCTAAATCTCATGAAGAGATTCTCATGGGTTTGATCCAAAATATTAAAAGTAGTTGTACTTTTTAAAATATATTAACACATATTCATAATTATTTTTTAAATTAAAATTTTTTAAAAATTATTATATAATTGAGATTGAATCAATTCAGACTAGATTATTAGATTTTTTCTTTCATTTTTATTAATTAAAAGGATCAATAAGACAATTATAAAAATTATTTAAAACTCATTAAGTCTCTCAAAATTATTGAAAAATTTAGTTAGACCCATATTACTTGAAAATACAAATTAAACCCTTATTTGTTTTTGAAAATTTTAGTTTAAGCCTCAAAATTTTTTGAAAAAAATAAGTTGACATCCTTAAACTCTTTTTTGAGTTCCACCACTGAATTTAGGGTTAGATTTCATGAAGAGATTTTCATGGGTTTGATCCAAAATATTAAAATCCGTTGTACTTTCTAAAATATATTAAAGCATATTCATAATTATTTTTTAAATTAAAATTTTAAAAAAATTATTATATAATTGAGATTGAATCAATTCAGACTAGATTATTAAATTTTTTCTTTCATTTTTATTAATTAAAAGGATCAAGAAAACAAATATAAAAATTATTTAAAAATTCTCATTAAATCTCTTAAAATTATTAAAAAATTTAGTTAGACCTCATATTACTTGAAAAATACAAATTAAACCCTTACATTTTTTTTTTTGAAAATTTTAGTTTAAGCCTCAAAATTTTTTGAAAAAAATAAGTTGGCATCCTTAAACTCTTTTTTGAGTTCCACCACTAAATTTAGGGTTAGATCTCATGAAGAGATTTTCATGGGGTTGATTCAAAATATTAAAATTCGTTGTACAATTTTAAAATTTTAAAATATATTCATAATTATTTTTAAATTAATTTTTTAAAATATTATATAATTGAGATTGTTTCAAATCATGGGAATCAAACCTTATGCCTCTCACATGTGAAGCAAGCACTCTACCATAAGAGTTACACCCCATTTACAATTGAAAATACAAATTAAACCCTTCAAAGATTTTAAAAATTTTAAAAATTTCAGTTTAAGCTTCTAATTTGTTTACAATTTTTTAAGTTGGTATCCTCGAACTCTCTTTTACAAGTTCCACCACTGAATTTAAGGGTAGATTTCATGAAGCGATTTTCATGGGTTTGATCCAGAACATTAAAATTTGTTGCACTGCTTAAAATAAATTGAAACCCGAACTTATTTTATCCAGAGCATTTCAGTTCATCTAAAAGTCAGCAGTGCAACGAATTTTAATATTTTGGATCAAACACATGAAATCTAACCCTAAACTCATAATTATTTAAAAAAATATTATATAATTGAGATTGAATCAATTCAGTCTAAATTATTATATTTTTCATCCATTTTTTATTAATCAAAAGTAATTAAGGAGACAATTATAAATGGAGGTACGGGGAATCAAACCTCATGCCTCACATATGCGAAGTAAGCACTCTATCATATGAGCTACACTCCCATTTATAACTAAAAATACAAATTAAAACCTTCAAAACTTTCAAAAGTTATGAAAATGTTAGTTTAAGCCTCTAAAATTTTTTATAAAAATTTTAAGTTGGTATCCTCAAACTTTCTTTTTCAAGTTCAACCATTGAATTTAGGGTTAGATTTCATGGGTTTAATCCAAAATATTAAAATTCGTCGTACTACTTAAAATATAATAAGCATATTCATAATTATTTTTAAAAAATTAATTATATAATTAAGATTGAATCAATTCAGTCTAAATTATTAGATTTTTTCTTTATTTTAGTAATCAAAAGTATTAAGAAAATAAAGCATAAAATAGGTTCGGTTTCGATTAATTTTAAGTAGTGCAACGAATTTTAATGTTTTGGATCAAACCCATAAAAATTGCTTCATGAAATCTAACACTAAACTCATAATTATTTAAAAAATTATTATATAATTGAGATTGAATCAATTCAGTCTAAATTATTAGATTTTTTCTTCTATTTTTTATTAATCAAAAGTATTTAAGGAGACAATTATAAATGGAGGTGCGAGGAATCAAACCTTGTGCCTCTCGCATGCGAAGTAAACACTCTACCATATGAGCTACACCCCCATTTATAACTAAAAATACAAATTAAAACCTTCAAAACTTTTGAAAATGTTAGTTTAAACCTCTAAATTTTTTATAAAAGTTTTAAGTTGGCATCCTCAAACTCTCTTTTTCAAGTTCCATCACTGAATTTAGGGCTAGATTTTATGGGTTTGATCCAAAATATTAAAATTCGTCATACTACTTAAAATATAACAAGCATATTCATAATCATTTTTATAAAATTATTATATAATTAAGATTGAATCAATTCAGTCTAAATTATTAGATTTTTCTTTATTTTATTAATCAAAAGTATTAAGAAGATAGAGCATAAAATCGGTTCGGGTTTCGATTTATTTTAGTGCAACGAATTTTAATGTTTTGAATCAAACTCAAAATAATTGCTTCATAAAATCTAACCCTAAACTCATAATTATTTAAAGAAATTATTATATAATTGAGATTGAATCAATTCAGTCTAAATTATTAGATTTTTTCTTTCATTTTTTATTAATAAAAAGTATTTAAGAAGATGATTATAAATGGAGGTGCGGGGAATCGAACCCCGTGCCTCATGTGAAGGGAGCGCTCTACCATATGAGCTACACCCCCATTTATAACTAAAACTACAAATTATAACCTTCAAAACTTTTGAAAATGTTAGTTTAAGCCTCTAAATTTTTTTATAAAAGTTTTAAGTGGCATCCTCAAACTCTCTTTTTCAAGTTCCATCACTAAATTTAGGGCTAGATTTCATGGGTTCGATCCAAAATATTAAAATTCGCCACACTACTTAAAATATAATAAACATATTCATAATTGTTTTTAAAAATTTATTATATAATTAAGATTGAATCATTTCAGTCTAAATTATTAGTTCTTTATTTTATTAATCAAAAGTATTAAGAAGATAGAGCATAAAATCGGTTCGGGTTTCGATTTATTTTAAGCAGTGCAACGAATTTTAATGTTTTGGATCAAACCCATAAAATTTGCTTCATGAAATCTAACCCTAAACTCATAATTATTTAAAGAAATTATTATACAATTGAGGTTGAATCAATTCAGTCTAAATTAGTAGATTTTTTTCTTCTTTTTTTTATTAATCAAAAGAAATTAAAGAGACAATTATAACTGGAGGTGCAAGGAATCAAATCCCGTACCTCTCGCATGCAAAGCGAGCGCTCTACCATATGAGCTACACCAACATTTATAACTAAAACTACAAATTAAAACTTTCAAAAGTTTTGAAAATGTTAGTTTAAGCCTCTGAATTTTTTATAAAAGTTTTAAGTTGGCATCCTCAAAACTCTCTTTTTCAAGTTCCATCACTAACTTTAGGGCTAGATTTCATGGGTTTAATCCAAAATATTAAATTTCGCCATACTACTTAAAATATAATAAGCATATTCATAATTGTTTTTAAAACATTATTATATAATTAAGATTGAATCAATTCAGTCTAAATTATTAGATTTTTTCTTTATTTTATTAATCAAAAGTATTAAGAAGATAGAGCATAAAATCGGTTCGGATTTCGATTTATTTAAATAGTTCAACGAATTTTAATGTTTTGAATCAAACCCATAAAAATTGCTTCATGAAATCTAACACTAAACTCATAATTATTTAAAGAAATTATTATATAATTGAGATTGAATCAATTCAGTCTAAAGTATTAGATTTTTTCTTTCATTTCTTTATTAATCAAAAGTATTTAAGGAGACAATTATAAATGAAGGTGCGAGGAATCAAACCTTGTCCCTCTCGCATGCGAAGTAAACACTCTACCATATGAGCTACACCCCATTTATAACTAAAAATACAAATTAAAACCTTCAAAACTTTTGAAAATGTTAGTTTAAGCCTCTAAATTTTTATAAAAGTTTTAAGTTGGCATCCTCAAACTCTTTTTTTCAAGTTCCATCACTAAATTTAGGGCTAGATTTTAATGGGTTCGATCCAAAATATTAAAATTCGCCATACTACTTAAAATATAAAAAGCATAATCATAATTGTTTTTTAAAAATTATTATATAATTAAGATTGAATCAATTCAGTCTAAATTATTAGTTCTTTATTTTATTAATCAAAAGTATTAAGAAGATAGAGCATAAAATCGGGTCGGGTTTCGAATTATTTTAAGTAGTGCAACGAATTTTAATGTTTTGGATCAAACCCATAAAATTTGCTTCATGAAATCTAACCCTAAACTCATAATTATTTAAAGAAATTATTATATAATTGAGATTGAATCAATTCAGTCTAAATTATTAGATTTTTTCTTTCATTTTTTATTAATCAAAAGTATTTAAGGAGATAATTATAAATGGAGGTGCGGGGAATCGAACACCGTGCCTCTCGAAGCGAGCGCTCTACCATATGAGCTACACCCCCATTTATAACTAAAAATACAAATTAAAACCTTCAAAACTTTTAAAAATGTTAGTTTAAGCCTCTAAATTTTTTATAAAAGTTTTAAGTTGGCATCCTCAAACTCTTTTTTTCAAGTTCCATCAATAAATTTAGGGCTAGATTTCATGGGTTCGATCCAAAATATTAAAATTCGCCATACTACTTAAAATATAATAAGCATAATCATAATTGTTTTTAAAAAATTATTATATAATTAAGATTGAATCAATTCAGTCTAAATTATTAGTTCTTTATTTTATTAATCAAAAGTATTAAGAAGATAGAGCATAAAATCGGATCGGGTTTCGATTTATTTTAAGTAGTGCAACGAATTTTAATGTTTTGGATCAAACCCATAAAATTTGCTTCATGAAATCTAACCCTAAACTTATAATTATTTAAAAAAATTATTATATAATTGAGATTGGATCAATTCAGTCTAAATTATTAGATTTTTTTCTTCCATTTTTTTATTAATCAAAAGTATTTAAGGAGACAATTATAAATGGAGGTGCAAGGAATCAAACCCCGTGCCTCTCGCATGCAAAGTGAGCGCTCTACCATATAACCTACACCCCCATTTATAACTAAAAATACAAATTAAAACTTTCAAAAGTTTTGAAAATGTTAGTTTAAGCCTCTAAATTTTTTATAAAAGTTTTAAGTTGGCATCCTCAAAACTCTCTTTTTCAAGTTCCATCACTAAATTTAGGGCTAGATTTCATGGGTTTGATCCAAAATATTAAATTTCGCCATACTACTTAAAATATAATAAGCATATTCATAATTGTTTTTAAGAGATTGTTATATAATTAAGATTGAATCAATTCAGTTTAAATTATTAGATTTTTTCTTTATTTTATTAATCAAAAGTATTAAGAAGATAGAGCATAAAATCTGTTCGGGTTTCGATTTATTTTAAGTAGTGCAACGAATTTTAATGTTTTGGGTCAAACCCATAAAAATTGCTTCATGAAATCTTACCCTAAACTCATAATTATTTTAAAAAAATTATTATATAATTGAGATTGAATCAATTCAGTCAAAATTATTAGATTTTTTCTTCCATTTTTTATTAATCAAAAGTATTTAAGGAGACAATTATAAATGGAGGTGCAGGGAATCGAATGCCGTGCCTCTCACATGCAAAGGGAGCGCTCTACCATATAAGCTACACCCCCATTTATAACTAAAACTACAAATCAATACTTTCAAAAGTTTTGAAAATGTTAGTTTAAGCCTCTAAATTTTTTATAAAAGTTTTAAGTTGGCATCTTCAAAACTCTCTTTTTCAAGTTCCATCACTAAATTTAGGGCTAGATTTCATGGGTTTGATCCAAAATATTAAATTTTGCCATACTACTTAAAATATAATAAGCATATTCATAATTGTTTTTAAAAGATTGTTATATAATTAAGATTGAATCAATTCAGTTTAAATTATTAGATTTTTTCTTTATTTTATTAATCAAAAGTTTAGAAGATAGAGCATAAATTCGGTTCGGGTTTTGATTTATTTTAAGTAGTGCAACGAATTTTAATGTTTTGAATCAAACCCATAAAAATTGCTTCATGAAATCTAACCCTAAACTCACAATTATTTAAAGAAATTATTATATAATTGAGATTGAATCAATTCAGTCTAAATTATTAGATTTTTTCTTTCATTTTTCCTTAATCAAAAGTATTTAAGGAGATGATTATAAATGGAGGTGCAGGGAATCAAACCCCGTGCCTCTCGCATGCGAAGCGAGCGCTCTACCATATGAGCTACACCCCCATTTTGTAATTAAAAATACAAATTAAAACCTTCAAAACTTTTGAAAATGTTAGTTTAAGCCTCTAAATTTTTTATAAAATTTTTAAGTTGGCATCCTCAAACTCTCTTTTTCAAGTTCCATCACTAAATTTAGGGCTAGATTTCATGAGTTCGATCCAAAATATTAAAATTCGCCATACTACTTAAAATATAATAAGCATATTCATAATTGTTTTTAAAAAATTATTATATAATTAAGATTGAATCAATTCAGTCTAAATTATTAGTGTGAAACCGATATTTTAATTTTGATATAACTAAAGAACCTAAGGACTAAATTGAAAATGTGAAAACGAATTTTTAAGTCCTCAAATATCCCTATATGATTTAAAGAATATGCCTAAGTTAAAAACTAAGTTTTGCAAATATTTTCTAAGTGTTCTTAAACCCAAAACAGTGATTTTCGAGTCACCGTTTCGAAACGGCCTAAAGCGTTTCAAAACAGTTTTGAAACTGTCAACCCATGTTTCGAAACGGGTATCAAAACGATTTCAACACTGCCAACCCGTGTTTCGAAACAAGTATCGAAACGGCTTTATAACATAGAGAACCCGTATCGAAACAACATTTAGTGTTTCGAAACGGTTCTTCATTTGATTTGAAAAATATGATCGTTGCAAGTTTTTAACTGATTTTTAAGAAACAGTTAAGGCGTATCGAAACGATTTCAAACAGTTTCGATACGACCCTTGACAGTGGCAAAAGTGTTTCGAAACAAGTTTCGAAACGGATCTAGCGTATCGAAACAGGTCAGACCGTTTCGATACGAGCTCTTTAATGCACCCCAACGGTTCTTTCTATTTTGATCTGTTTCGAAACAGGATCGGGCGTTTCGAAACGGTTGGTTGCAGACTTCATTTATGGAGGTGAGATAACACCCCCAACGGCTCTATTGATGAATACAACAACCACAACGGCTAGAAATCAATGAGAAGGTATAAAAGGGACCTCTAAAAGCTCTAGCAACAACTATTGATCCAAAAGCAAACATCCAAACATCAAATCCAAGCATTTGTGCCTAAATTCCAATATTGTCTAGAAACCCCAATTGTATTTTTCATTCTTATCATTTCAATTGGGTTGAGTGCTTGTAATTGGGCTACAATTTGTATTGAGAGATATTTTCTTAGCCAACAAAATCTTTGTTCTATTTGTGTGAGGATTGGGTTAAATTTTGGGTAGAAAATTTAACCCAAAATTGTAAGGGTTACCTCCTTAGCCTAGAAAAGGGGAAGAGCAATTAGTGGAATTGTTGCAAATCCTTAGTGAAGCTAAGGTAGTGAATGTAGAGTTCATTTGGAACTTGAACCACTCTAAAATTCATTGTCTATCCTTTTAATTTGCAATTTCCACCACATAAACCTTTAAAAATCCAATTCACCCCCCTCTTGGTTCATTTCGATCATTCGATCCACTCAACAATTGGTATCAGAGCCTACCTCTTTGAGGATTAACAACCACAAGAGGAGTTCCTAGGAAGAGTGTGATCATCCAAAAATCAAGAGATGGCTTCTACCTCCGGTTCGGGCATGTATGAGTCTCAATCCACTACAAAACCTCCCTTCTTCAATGGTGACAACTATCCGTTTTGGAAGAATAGAATGTGTATCTTCATCAAGTCCAATGACTACTTGGTTTGGGATGTAATTGAATATGGCCCCTACATTCCATTGAAGCAAGATAGTGAAGGGAAGATGGTTTTGAAGAAAAAGGTGGAGATGAGTGAAGAAGAAAGGAGAAAGATCCAAATAAATGACAAAGCTCTCCATATGCTCTTTTGTTCATTCGGTCCGGACATCTATTCCAAATTGTCATCCATTGAGAGTGCCA
This sequence comes from Hibiscus tridactylites, assembly GCA_958450335.1. Lineage (NCBI taxonomy): Eukaryota > Viridiplantae > Streptophyta > Magnoliopsida > Malvales > Malvaceae > Hibiscus > Hibiscus tridactylites. The sequence continues at coordinate 76,679,076 of OY288281.1, forward strand.
AAAAAGTGTGGGACACTCTTGAGACTACCTATGAGGGAACCAATGATGTCAAGGAAACTAAGATTGGATTCTCAATCTTAGTTTTGAAAACTTCAAGATGGAGCCCGATGAGATGGTGTTCAAGATGTTTGATTGTTTCTCCACAATAGTCAATGGGCTCAAAGGATTTGGAGAGACAATACCAGAAGACAAGCTTGTCCGGAAGCTACTCTATTCACTTCCCGAATCTTGGGATGGGAAGAAAACCGCCATCATAGAAGCTAAAAATTTGAAGACTTTAAAGCTTGATGAGCTAGTAGGTTCTCTCCTTACTCATGAGATTATGAAGCAAGGAAGGGAAGAAGAGAAGAAGAAAGAAGAGAAGAGAGTAGAAAAGCTAGAGGTAGAAAAGAAGAAGAATACGTGAATAGCTCTCAAAGCTTCATTACTTGAGGAGAGCTCTTCTAGTGAGGAGGATGAGCTAGAAGAATTGGCTATGATAGCCAAATGATTCTCACGCTTTATGAGGTCCAACCGGGGAAGAAAAATTCAAAGGAAGATGGACTTCAAAGGTAAGAACAAAGAAGAAGCAAGGGATCAAATCATTTGCTTCGAGTGTAATAAACCCGGCCGACCACATACTTTCGGAGTGCCCTCAACTCAAGAAGAAGGGCTTTGAGAAGAAGAAGAATCTCAAAGCCAAGCTTGCTACTTGGAGTGATGAGGAGTCATCCGATGATGACGAACAAGAAGTGGCCAACCTTTGCCTCATGGCACTTGAGGAAGATTCCTCCATGGTAACCTCTAACTCATCTTCTTTAGATTTTACATATGATGAATTAAATGATGTATATGATGAGTTACAAGAGGTCTATGATGAATTAGTTGAGAAATATAAGGAGTCGGTCATTAGGAATAAGAAAATCATTTTGGAACTAAATGATAAAAATGACTTACTCTCTCAAGCTAATTTAAAATTTTAGAAAAAGATATTAGGGTTGAAAGATGAACTAAATTTTTTTCAAGATGAAAATGTTGACCTTAATAATTTTTTATCTCAACGTAATAGTGAACACCAAAAGGTGTTAGATGAGCTAAATAAGCTCAAAGAGTCTTTTAAAAATGTTGGTAGTGTCAAGCATGAAATAGGTGAAACTTCAAAATCAAACCAACCTAAGAAAAAGACTAACTACTACAAACAAGGTAGCCTTCCTAGACATAGTAGAACTAAAAGAATTAGAAGTGTATGGGTTCCTAAGGAACTTGTAAAATCTAATAACATTATTGCTATGTCATCTTGGATTCCTAAGGGAACCAAGGTTTTGGGAGCTAACACTCATGGACCCAAAATGATTTGGGTACCAAAAACAAAAGCTTAATATCTTTGTTTGTAGGGGGAGCATTGCTACAAGGCCAAAGCACAAAGTCAAAACTCATGGTACCTTGATAGTGGATGCTCAAGGCATATGACCGGAGACAAGAGTAGATTCATGGATCTAAAGCCAAAAAGTGGAGGAGTGGTGAGTTTTGGTGACAACTCCAAAGGCCACATTAAAGGTATTGGCTCCATAGGTAATCACTCTACTATTCTCATTGAAAATGTCTTGTATGTCGATGGTCTTAAACATAACTTATTGAGCATAAGTCAATTGTGTGATAAAGGATTTAACGTTTTATTTGATAAAAATGGTTGCAAAATTGTTGACATTAAATCTAATAATATTATGCTCATAGGTCATCGCATAAGGAACATATACATGGTGCATCTAGATGACATACATACATCCCATGCATGCTTAGTAGCACAAAATGAAAATGATGCATGGTTGTGGCATAGGAAACTAGGACATGCTAGCATTAGTGTTTTAGAAAAACTAGTTTCCCTTGATCTAGTTAGAGGTTTACCCAAGATTAAATTCTCAAACGATAAAATTTGTGATGCATGCTCTAAGGGTAAACAACATAAGTCTTCCTTTAAATCCATTAATGATGTTTCTACAAGTAGATGTTTACAACTTATCCATATGGATTTATTTGGGCCAATTAGGACTATGAGCTTGGGTGGTAAATCTTATGCATTTGTACTTGTTGATGATTTTTCTAGATTTACTTGGGTTCTATTTTTAAGTACTAAAGATGAGGCTTTAGAAAAATTCATCACATTTTCAAAACTAACCCAAAATGATCTTGAACTTATAATTTCACATATTAGAAGTGATCATGGAACCAAGTTTCAAAATTTAGGGTTTGAAGATTTTTTGAATGAAAATGGTATTAGCCACAATTTTTCGGCTCCTCGAACTCCTCAACAAAATGGGGTAGTTGAGAGGAAAAATAGAACTTTGCAAGAAATGGCTAGAACCATGCTTTGTGAAAATAATTTACCTAAATATTTTTGGGCAGAAGCCACAAACACCGCTTGCTATATTGTTAACCGAGTAATGATTAGGCCAATTTTAAAGAAAACACCTTATGAGATTTTAAAATCTAGAAAGCCTAACATTGGCTATTTTCACACTTTTGATTGAAAGTGTTTTGTTTTAAATAATGGAAAAGACAACTTAGATAAATTTAATGCAAAAAGTGATGAATCTATTTTCATAGGATACTCTTTAACCTCTAAAGCCTATCGAGTATTTAACAAGAGAACTTTAGTAGTAGAAGAATCTATACATGTTGTATTCGATGATAACCTGCTTCCAAGGAAGGATTCTTGTTATGATGATGATGTAGGAATCATAAATGCCTTTGATGGAGGACAAACTTTAAAGGGGGATGAGATTCCAACAAAAGAAGAGGACACACAAGATCCACCTCTTGAAGCCTTGAAGGACTTGGCTCTTGAGGAAAAGGAAGTGAGCTACCCAAGGGAGTTCAACTATGTCAAAGATGGTGAAATCTTGGGTGATCCATCCAAGGGGGTAACCACTCGATCTTCTCTTAGATTAATGAATCATGTTGCATTTATCTCATGCATAGAGCCTAAGAATATAAAAGAAGCATTGAAAGATGATTTTTGGATTATGGCTATGCAAGAAGAGTTAAATCAATTTGAGAGAAGTAACGTTTGGACATTAGTTGATAGGCCTAGTAATCAATCTACCATAGGAACTAAATGGGTGTTGAGTGTGTAAAAGTTCTATTATTTACACCCTTTTTAACCCATATTTCTGCTGCATTCAAGCATCATTGCATTGCATTTAGGTTAGTTTTCAGTAAAACATCACAAATGGATCAAAATCACGGATTCTACTAAAAGATGGCTATTTTTGCAGGTATCTGCCATAGCTGACAAAGAAGGCAGGCGCAGGGCAGAGAAGTAGGAAAGCTGAACTGGACTAGCAGATGAAGAAGACGAAGCTGCCATGGACCTGTCGTGACAGCACGGTGACAGCAGACTTATGAAGAGGAAAAGTCAAGTGGACCTCGATAGATAGAGAAAAATCTGCTCGTCTGTCGTGTGAAAGCCAAATAATTTTCCAAGCCCCGGATCAAAAGATATGTCAAGCCAAAGCTCAAGGAGAGGAAATCCCATAAAACAAGGATGGCGGCTGCAAAGTAGGAATCCTTGGAGATTAGGTCTTTATTAGAATCTTACTTTTAATTAAAGTTGTAATCCTTGTTACCTTAGATAACTTGAGCCCAAAGCTTATATAAGGGCATAGATTTAACCTAGGCGGCACAACCGATTACCCCATAATCGAAACCAAAAACCCATGTCGTCCACCCGTCACCGACATGTTCTAAATTCCCCCTAGGGCTACGGGTTGTTTTGTAAAGTAGTTGCAAGGGTTGTTTTGTTTTAGGATTTTTCAGTTCAATAAAATAAACTTCAAGTTCTCTTATTTTGGTTTTAACATCTTGCAAGAGCATCGGGAGAGCATTGTGAGGTTATCCATTTACTTAGCATCGGGAGAGTTAAGTATACGAAAGAAATAAGAGCGAGTTCTCTAGTTTATAGTTGAACTATCTTGTGCCTAGGGATAGGGCAAGGTTAAGTGGCTAAGGAAGAATTCATACACATCGGTGTTCATCCTTCGATTCACGCCGGGAGGTATCATCAAAGACGTGTTCATCGACAGACTTGGACCTAGGGATAGGACAAGGCAGATCTGGGATTCTTGCCAAACTTGAAGTACGGAGTTGGTGTGTCTGCTGCTGCGACAGCCAACGGACAGTCGCCGCGACAGGTGCTGTCGGCGACGGGAGCGACGACAGAACTGGAGTTCCTAAGCAATCCAATACCTACACTACCGAGCAATTCAATACCAGCCCATTCTCTCTATCTTGATAAACTCAATTCTTTTATTTACGTTTTTACTTTAATATTCTCGTGACAACTCTCAAATATTTCTTTTACTTTCGTGCATTAAACAAGGTGGAGCTATTAGCCCAATCCCTGTGGAGACGATATCCGATACTTCATATCACTTTACTACTTGCGTCGTGTACACTTGCACTACAATTGCGATAGACTCTTTTACACGCAGCAAGTTTTTTGCGCCATTGCCGGGGATTGGCAACATAACTACATCTTTCTTTTATTGCACTTTTCGCTTTTCTTTTTCTTTTTATTTTTCTTTTTATTTTTTTAATTTTCTTTAATTTTTCTTTTGTGCTTTCAACTCTCGCTTTTCACGAGGTTTTCTTGTTTATGCGCAGATCCAAAAGAGGTGAAGATCCTGAGTATAAATTAGATCCGGAGATCGAACGTTCCTTCAATCTCAAGAAACAACTTCGCCGCCTTTTAGACCGGAACGAATACCTCGAGGAACAGCTAGAGCAGATGGCACGTAACCAGCCTGTTGGTGACGGTGTACCACCTGTCGATGACCCGCCGAGGGCAGATGGACGACGGTCATGTCGTGACTACATGCTGAACGATCATGTAGAGCTGGAGACCACACTGCCGGATATTGATGTTGACAACTTCGAGCTTAAACCTGTCATGTTTAGTATGATCAACAACGCCGGACAGTTTAGTGGTTCTGCGACAGAAGATGCTAGGGAGCATCTCAAAACGTTCCAGGAGATCTGTGGTTCGTTTAGACTACCAGGAGTTAGTCCGGAGATACTGAGGCTTCGGTTATTCCCCCATTCATTAAGGGACAGAGCTAAAACTTGGTGGAATAAACTTACACCGGGTTCCATTATGACTTGGGCAGATCTAACTCGTGAATTTTTATCTCGTTTTAATCCTTCGCATTTATCTGAGCGATTACGTAATGAAATTGCTACTTTTCAACAGGAAGATGATGAGCCAATGCACGAGGCCTGGGACAGATTTACTACTCTTCTACGGAACTGCCCAATGCATGGATTCCCCGTCTGGAATCAGGTAACTAAGTTCTATAATGCTGCTAACTTACAAACTCGCATTCGGATTGATTCTGCAGCAAATGGATTATTATTGGATAAAGATCCGGACGAGGCGTTGCAAGTTTTGAAAAACCTGGCCAAAAATGAGGAGCAGTTTCCGACAGCTAGAAGAGGGGGTAAACGGGTACTTGCTGTCAAGGACTATGAGGCCGACAGCACTATGAAATCACAGGTAGCCTTCCTTACTAAAGCAATGAAACACTTATTGAATGAAGAAGAATTACGAGGATTTGCTGTCGAGGAAGTTTGTGTTATTTGTGAGGGAAATCATAGTAGGGATGAGTGCCCAATAAATATAGAAGAGGGAAAATATGTTGGAAATTACAAGCCGAATTATAACTCCAACAACTATAATCCCAATTGGAGGAAAGATCCCAAATTTTCCTGGAGTAACCCTAACAATGCCCTGAATCTGCAAGCATATAATCAGAATCAGGGGGTCCTAGATTGTTGATGCGACAGCAACTGCCGCCGCAGAACCTGCCGCAGCAGCAACAGCAGCCACCACCTGCCACGAGTAGTATATTGGAGCAGACTCTGGCCACCTTTATGTCTCAGACCGGTACGTATATGGAGAATATAAATCAGTTTGTCAAGAAGACGGAAAATTTTATAGATAAAACCGAGATGAGGATGACAAATCATGAGGCTACGTTGAAATCTCTAGAGACACAAATGGGTCAGGTGTCGCAACATATTAAGCCAAGGCAGAATGGAGGATTCCCTAGCAATATTGAAAATGCTAGACCGCCCCCACATGAGCAATGTAAGGCGATTACTACTAGGAGTGGGAAAAAGTTACCAGGGCCGGAAAAAGAAGCTGAAGCAGAAAAGGAACCTGCCTTGGATAAACCTGCTGAGGAAGCTGCCCCGACATATGATAAACAGACTGTTGCCGATGAGCCTGTCACAACAGTAGAAGCGACAGAGGAGAAAAACGATGATTACCGTCCTCAGATTCGCATGCAGTGGGAAGGACGCATTGCTGATTACCGTCCCCCACCACCTTTCCCTCAACGGATACAGCAAGCTAAGCATGAATCTCAACTTAAAAAGATTTATGATATTTTTAAACAGGTTCATATTAATATTCCGTTGTTAGATGCTGTTAGGGAGATGTCCGGTTATGCTAAATTTCTCAAGGATGTTATGTCGAAAAAATCTAAACTTGGGGAATTTGAAACGGTAAGGATGCAAGAAGGTTGCATGAGCATTCTTCATCGGCAGCCACCCCAGAAAAAGAAGGATCCGGGGAGCTTCATCATACCTTGTGTAATCGGCGACAAATTTGTGGGTAAGGCACTTTGTGATCTTGGTGCCAGTGTTAATCTAATGCCCAAATCTGTTTTTCAGAAACTAGGTATTGGCAAGGCGCGGCCCACGACAGTTACCCTACAGCTAGCCGACCGCTCTTACGTTCACCCCGAGGGAAAAATTGAAGATATTCTGGTAAGAGTGGATAAGCTTATTTTTCCTGCTGACTTTCTTATCTTAGATTGTGAGGCAGATGAAAACGCACCAGTCATCCTTGGGCGACCCTTCTTAGCCACGGGAAGATCACTAATTGATGTGGAGAAAGGAGAACTCACCATGCGCGTGAACGATCAAGAGATTAAGTTGAATGTTCTCCAAGCAATGAAACATGCCGATGTGGATGAGGAATGCAAGGCCATCATTGAGGTGACCTTTGATCAACCCTGCATCCGGTCGGGCTGCTGTGATATAAAATTTGGTCACTGCTGCGACAACCACTTATAGGCCTGTCACGACAGCAATGACGACAGCAACGACGACATCACCGACGACAGTGACTCCTCTGAATCCGATACATCTGACACTGAAGGTCAAGAGGAGGTAAATTGGTTAGGCCATCGTCCAGGTAAGTTATTCGAACCTTTGAATTACACTTCAGATAACCATTTAATCCAAAAGCCATCTACTGTTGAACCACCTGTCTTAGAACTTAAGCCCCTGCCAGGGCAGCTTAAATATGCTTATCTTGGTTGCAATGATACACTGCCCGTAATCATCTCTGCTAAGCTGCCGCAGGAACATGAACGACAGCTGATCGACATGTTAAGGCAGCACAAAAAGGCGATTGGATGGACGATAGCAGACATACAAGGCATTAGTCCGGCGATATGCATGCACAAAATCCTCCTAGAGGAAGATCATAAGCCGACAATTGATGCCCAAAGGCGGTTAAACCTTGCGATGAAGGAGGTAGTGCGTAAAGAGATAATTAAATGGTTAGACGCTGGAATTATTTACGCCATCTCCGACAGCAAATGGGTGAGCCCGGTGCAATGCGTTCCAAAGAAAGGAGGAATGACTGTGATAACCAACGAGAACAATGAGTTAATCCCAACCAGGACTGTGACCGGTTGGAGGGTTTGTATGGACTATCGGAAGCTTAACAAAGCTACCCGAAAGGACCACTTTCCTTTACCCTTTATTGATCAAATGCTTGATAGATTAGCGGGTAAACCTTACTATTGTTTTCTCGATGGTTATTCAGGTTATAACCAAATTGCTATTGCACCAGAGGATCAAGAGAAGACGACTTTCACATGCCCCTACGGAACATACGCATTTAGGAGGATGCCGTTTGGCCTCTGTAACGCACCTGCCACCTTCCAAAGGTGCATGATGGCTATATTCTCCGACATGGTAGAGGACTTCCTTGAGATTTTCATGGATGATTTTTCCGTCTTTGGAGACGATTTTGAAAGCTGCCTCGACAATCTTCAAAAGGTACTTGAAAGATGTGAAAAAGTTAATTTTGTTCTAAATTGGGAAAAATGCCATTTTATGGTGGACGAAGGGATAGTTCTTGGCCATAAGATTAGCTGCCGTGGGATAGAAGTCGACAGGGCCAAGATAGAAGTCATAGAGAAGCTGCCGCCTCCAACCACAGTCAAAGGCATTAGGAGTTTTTTAGGGCATGCGGGTTTTTATCGGAGATTCATCGCAAATTTCTCAAAAATCACGAAGCCCCTATGCCATCTCTTAGAGCAGAACCGACCCTTTGACTTTAATGAGGAATGTACTGAAGCATTCAAGGTTCTGAAGGAAAAGCTAGTGACAGCCCCCATAGTACAGCCACCAGACTGGACACAACCATTTGAGATCATGTGTGATGCGAGTGACTATGCTGTCGGGGCAGCACTTGGGCATCGCAGAGATAAGCTGTTTCACGTCATATACTATGCCAGCAAAACGTTAAATGACGCCCAAGTGAACTACACCACCACAGAAAAGGAGCTGTTAACTGTGGTGTTCTCCATCGACAAGTTTCATTCCTACATACTTGGGACGAAAGTAATAATACACACCGACCATTCTGCCCTAAATTATTTGTTCGCAAAGAAGGATGCAAAGCCTAGGTTGATACGATGGATCTTGCTATTACAAGAGTTCGACCTTGAGATCAAGGACAAAAAGGGGACAGAAAATCAGGTGACAGACCACTTGTCGAGGTTGGAGAAGGGACAGAGTCTACCCTTAGACGAGACAAACATACTGGAGACCTTCCCTGATGAGCAGCTCTTCGCTGCCGCAATCGCTGTTGCGACAGCCATGGCGGCAGGTAAGTCTTCTAACCTTCCTTGGTATGCTGATTTCGTTAATTTTATAGTTAGCGAAATATTACCTACTGATCTTAATTATCAAGCCAAGAAGAGGTTTCAAAATGATGTTAAGCATTATTATTGGGACGAACCTCTTCTTTTCAAAATGTGCGCAGATCAGGTTATAAGGAGGTGTATACCACAAGAAGAGCAAGAAGACATTCTCCATCACTGTCATGCTTCACAATATGGAGGACACTTAGGAGGCAATAAGACTGCTGCCAAGGTGTTGCAGTCAGGGTTCTACTGGCCGACATTATATAAAGATGCACAGGAATTTTACAAAAACTGTGACAGGTGCCAGCGGACAAGTAACATCTCGAGGAGAAACGAGATGCCACTGCAGAATATTTTAGAAGTCGAGATCTTCGACGTTTGGGGGATTGATTTTATGGGACCCTTCCCATCTTCGTGTGGAAACCTTTACATCCTCCTAGCAGTGGATTATGTCTCCAAGTGGGTTGAAGCAATCGCCACTCAAAAGAATGATGCCAAGACGGTCCAAAAGTTTTTACACAAAAACATTTTTTCTAGATTTGGCATCCCTAGGGCGATTATCAGTGATGAAGGGAGACATTTTGATAATAGGGTAATTGCTGCCGCCTTGAAGAAATATGGTGTCAAGCACAGGATCGCGACAGCATACCACCCACAGACCAATGGACAGGCTGAGATTTCCAATAGGGAAGTGAAGAACATTCTTGAAAAGATTGGTCTTTACTTCTGAATGATGCATTATGGGCATACATGACAGCTTTTAAAACTCCATTGGGCATGTCTCCATACCGACTGATTTATGGGAAAACCTGTCACCTGCCTGTCGAGATCGAGCACAAGGCATATTGGGCAATCAAGGCAGTAAACATGGACTTGGACAAGGCAGGCCAGAAAAGGTTATTAGATTTGAACGAGATTGAAGAATTACGGACAATGGCCTACGACAACGCAAGGATCTACAAGGAAAAGACTAAGAAGTGGCACGACAAGAAACTGCTGCCACGACAGTTCTGCCCAGGGCAGCTTGTGTTGTTATTTAATTCTAGACTTAAACTCTTCCCAGGAAAACTAAAGTCTAGATGGTCTGGCCCGTTCCAAGTGATTCAAGTTTTTCCCCATGGTGCCATCACGATAAAATCTTTAAAAGACGGGCACCAATTCAAAGTCAATGGACAGCGCCTCAAGCATTATCAGGGGACTGAAGCCCCAGGAATACAGGAAGTGGTTACTTTAGGAGATGCCATACAAGGCACCCCTAATTTAACCTAATTTTTATTTATTTTTTTATTATTATTATTATTATTTATTAGGGATTAGGTTTATTTTTTTCGAATAATGTTTTGTTTTTCTAATTTCAGTTTTAGGAAATAAAGGAGTCAAGAAGAAAAGGAGAAGAGACCCAAGCCCACCGCCCATCTATCAGCCCATTAAAGCCCATTTATGGAAACCTGTCGTTTCGGCTGCCGCCGCGGACGGATATGACAGGCTGTCAACAGACTGACATGGCAGACGCAGAAGCGTGCGGCAGACGCGTAACAGGCGCATAAATGCGTGTCAGACGCGTCAGACACGCTAAATCCAATCTGCCGCTCTGTTCTTCACGCCTGCCGTTGCAGCATTAAATGGGCAGCTACTCGACCGCTATAAAACCCCTTTCTCATTTTCATTTTTTCTCACTTCTGCTTATTCTTTCTTGCTTTCTCCTCTAGTTTATTTGCTTTCTTCAGATTTCACAACCCTTGCAACCAACATGTCTACTCGACAGACCCGCCGTAGTGCTGCCTCAGCATCCTCCTCAGCAGCAGCAACGCCCTTTGCCAACAAGGAGTTATGGGAGGAACGTGGCTTCGTATACATCCGCAAGGCACCCCACATGGGACTCCGGCCGTTCATTGTAAAGGCCATCACGACTCAACTATGGGAGTACTTTGCTGAACAGCCGGCAGAGTTGAACGATACCCTGGTCCGGGAATTCTAAGTAGCCATAGACAGCAGAACAGCGACATCCGTCACCGTTCGAGGAGTGCAAGTGCCCTTCATTGCCGACAGCATCAACCACATGTTTGGCTTTTTCTTTGGCCCCGATGATGATGCTCACCAAAAATTCCTCGACTCCCTCGACGTTGCCGCTTATGATGATGTCATGGTGGAGTTGACAGAGGCGGGAACATCATGGACTACCAGCAAGAAGAACCCCCACTTCGTCAACAGGGGGCAGCTCCTCCCCGAGGCAAAACTTTGGAACGCTTTCATAAAAAAGCGTATCCTGCCCTCTTCTCACCACACGACAGTCAACCGACAGCGGCTGGCCCTTATTCACTCCATCATGCACGACAGGCCCATCAATGTGGGCCGATATATGAGGGATAGCATCCTGGATTGCGCCTTCCGCTCCGACTCTCGCCTTTGCCTGCCGTTCACCATCACTTCCCTCTGCCGATGTGCTGCTGTACCCGAGGATCCATCCGACAAAATAAGGAAGGGCAGAGGCTGGACAGACAACAACCTCAACAGCCTCATGGAGGTGATCGTGGCTACACCTGTCTCCTCCTTCAACCCTATCGGCTCTCCAGAGGAATCATCAGAGGAGCCTGCTCAGGAACCTGCTGCCGCCACCGCTCCGACAGACCAGTCAGCCCTCCTCCTTGCGACGCTACAACGGGTAGAGGAGCGACAAATGGGATTGATGACTTTCATCCGGGACTTCATGAATTCGACGGTAAATTTCATTACCCAAACTTTAAATTTTCTGGATGTTCAATTCCCTACTTTTCCTGCCCATTATTTATGTATCCCCACTCCTGTCCATACCCCTGTTCACACACCCACCCCACCCGCCTCTCCACATTCCCACTCTACCGCCTCCACCACATCACCTGCTCCGACGGCAGCCCGTTGATCCAGAGAAATTTGGAGAGGAAATTTACCCCGGTAAAGAGGATAAAGCATGTGGCACACAAGAAACGGCTGCCCAAAGCTAGCACCACCACCAGCAGCTCTTGGGACAGTGGCAGCAGTTCCGATATCCAGCTTGTAGAGCATCCTGCCCCTGAACCTGCTCCTGAACCTGCCCCCCCCCACCCCACAGCGCAGACGCCGCCATCAGATCCGTGTCAGCAGCAGCAGCGAGGACAGCGACTGAAAATTTAAGTTCTTATTTTCCTCTTATTGCTACCTGCTTTTATCTTTTGTGATGTATTTTTCATGTTTTTATTTTTCTTGTCATTTTGCATTGAGGGCAATGCAACCCTCGAGTTTGGGGGTGGCAACCCTCCATCATTAATGGAGTCTTATGCACATCTTTTTATTAATTGTTGTGTCTTATTATTTATTTAATTTCTCTAAAAAAAATCAGAAAATATAAAACTGTTGGCTTAAAACTGTGAAGTTAACTTACTTGTCATGACGGCTCTGTCGTGGCAGCATCTTTAGGACAGGTTAAGGAGAAGTTTAGAGCCTTTCTATAGTTCTGAAAATTTAAACACCTTTGTGACTGTTATATAGCTTAGATTTCTCTTAGCCAAACTAGAATAGGAAGCTTAGAACGTGAATAGCCCCTAGAGGTGCCTAACACTGGCTCTAGGAAAGAAGTTTAGCAAAAGAAAATAAAAAACCTAGAGGTGTCCGAAACCGGCTCTAGGAAGCTAACTAGAGGTGCCCGAAACTGGCTCTAGAAAAACTTAGCTTGAAAATAAAAAGAAAAAGAAGCATGAAAATGTGCATTCTAAAAAAATAAACTTTGGCATAAAAATTCGAGTTAAGAAGTTGAATATTCTAGTGAAACTAAGAGAGTCTTAGCATATAACTGTTCACAAGCATGCACACACTGCACGAGAGCTATAGGGAGATTCCGGACAGATCCTAACCTTTCCGACAGGTTGCTGCCGCCATAGAGATTGAGCGACGGGTAAGGGACAGTTCACTGTTTGAAGGCCAACACAAAAAATTTTCATTTTTCTTTTAGGTTTAGATTGCTTGAGGGCAAGCAAAAACTTGAGTTTGGGGGTGTGTTGAGTGTGTAAAAGTTCTATTATTTACACCCTTTTTAACCCATATTTCTGCGGCATTCAAGCATCATTGCATTGCATTTAGGTTAGTTTTCAGTAAAACATCACAAATGGATCAAAAGCACGGATTCTACTAAAAGATGGCTATTTTTGCAGGTATCTGCCATAGTTGACAAAGAAGGCAGGCGCAGGGCAGAGAAGCAGGAAAGCTGAACTGGACTAGCAGATGAAGAAGACGAAGCTGCCATGGACCTGTCGTGACAGCACGGTGACAGCAGACTTATGAAGAGGAAAAGTCAAGTGGACCTCGATAGATAGAGAAAAATCTGCTCGTCTGTCGTGTGAAAGCCAAATAATTTTCCAAGCCCCGGATCAAAAGATATGTCAAGCCAAAGCTCAAGGAGAGGAAATCCCATAAAACAAGGATGGCGGCTGCAAAGTAGGAATCCTTAGAGATTAGGTCTTTATTAGAATCTTACTTTTAATTAAAGTTGTAATCCTTGTTACCTTAGATAACTTGAGCCCAAAGCTTATATAAGGGCATAGATTTAACCTAGGCGGCACAACCGATTACCCCATAATCGAAACCAAAAACCCCTGTCGTCCACCCGTCACCGACATGTTCTAAATTCCCCCTAGGGCTACGGGTTGTTTTGTAAAGTAGTTGCAAGGGTTGTTTTGTTTTAGGATTTTTCAGTTCAATAAAATAAACTTCAAGTTCTCTTATTTTGGTTTTAACATCTTGCAAGAGCATCGGGAGAGCATTGTGAGGTTATCCATTTACTTAACATCGGGAGAGTTAAGTATACGAAAGAAATAAGAGTGTGTTCTCTAGTTTATAGTTGAACTATCTTGTGCCTAGGGATAGGGCAAGGTTAAGTGGCTAAGGAAGAATTCATACACATCGGTGTTCATCCTTCGATTCACGCCGGGAGGTATCATCAAAGACGTGTTCATCGACAGACTTGGACCTAGGGATAGGACAAGGCAGATCTGGGATTCTTGCCAAACTTGAAGTATGGAGTTTGTGTGTCTGCTGCTGCGACAGCCAACGGACAGCCGCCGCGACAGGTGCTGTCGGCGACGGGAGCAACGACAGAACTGGAGTTCCTAAGCAATCCAATACCTACACTATCGAGCAATTCAATACCAGCCCATTCTCTCTATCTTGATAAACTCAATTCTTTTATTTACGTTTTTACTTTAATATTCTCGTGACAACTCTCAAATATTTCTTTTACTTTTGTGCAGTAAACAAGGTGGAGCTATTAGCCCAATCCCTGTGGAGACGATATCCGATACTTCGTATCACTTTACTACTTGCGTCGTGTACACTTGCACTACAATTGCGATAGACTCTTTTACACGCAACAATGGGTCTTTAGGAACAAGCTAGATGAGATTGGTAACATTGTGAGAAATAAAGCTAGACTAGTAGCACAATGTTACACTCAAGAAGAGGGAATAGATTTTGATGAAACCTATACACCCGTAGCTAGAATGTAAGCCATTAGGATGTTGCTTGCATATGCATGTTATCATAATTTCAAGCTTTTTCAAATGGATGTTAAAAGCGCGTTTTTAAATGGTTTTATAAATGAAGAAGTGTATGTGGAACAAACACCGAGTTTTGAAAACTCAAAATTTCCAAATCATGTTTTCAAACTCACTAAAGCTCTTTATGGTTTAAAACAAGCTCCTAGAGCTTGGTATGAAAGACTTTCAAACTTTTTAATTGAAAAAGGTAAGGTGGACACTACACTTTTTATAAAAATGTATAAAAATGACATCTTAGTAGTTCAAATTTATGTTGATGATATTATTTTTGGTTCTACTAACGAATGTCATTGCAAAGAGTTTGCTAAGCTAATGCAAGGTGAATTCGAGATGAGCATGATGGGGGAGCTCTCATTCTTTTTGGGACTCCAAATCAAGCAAAAGAAGGATGACACCTTCATCAATCAAGCAAAGTACATAAATGATATGCTCAAGAAGTTTTGCTTGGAGAATGCAAAGCCTCAAGCCACACCTATGAGCTCATCTACAAAGCTTGACAAAGATGAAGGAGGTAAGTGTGTTGACTCTAAGCTTTACCGTTCTATGATTGGATCATTGCTTTACCTTACCGCAAGTAGACCGGATATCTTGTTTAGTGTTTGCTTGTGTGCTAGGTTCCAATCTAGTCCTAGAGAGTCTCACCTTATAGCTGTTAAGAGAATCTTTAGGTACCTTAGAGATACTCCTTGTTTAGGTCTTTAGTACCCTAGAGACTCCACCTTCAACCTTCATGCCTATTCGGATGCGGATTATGGGGGATGCAAAATCGATAGGAAGAGTACTTCGGGAACTTGTCAATTCCTAGGTAGTATGCTCATATCTTGGTTCTCTAAGAAACAAAATAATGTAGCCTTATCTACCACCGAAGCCGAGTACATATCCTTAGGGAGTTGTTGTGCTCAAGTCCTTTGGATGAAGCAACAACTCTTAGATTATGGTATTAAAGTTGAAACCATACCCCTAAAATGTGACAACACTAGTGCTATATGTTTGACAAAAAATCCCATCCAACACTCTAGAACCAAACACATAGAAATAAGGCATCATTTCATTAGAGATCATGTCACTAAAGAAGATGTGGTTATAGAGTATGTAGACACCTTAAATCAATTAGCGGACATATTTACAAAACCTTTAGACAAAGAGCATTTTTGGTCCCTTAGGAGAGAGTTAGGTCTAGCTAGCCTATCTTGACCTTTTAGGACCTCTTTTGTGCTTAAAATTGCTTGATCTTGTGAAATGCCATGTTTATGTGTTTTTACTCCTAATTTCATCCATGCATATAGCTAGGGGAGTATGTTTATGTTTGCATATGTTTTTCCTGCTCATGCATGTCATTCATGCAAGTTAGGCCTTAGAAAAATTCATTTTTCTGCACTTTTAGAGCCTCATCTGCACTTCCAGGCCCAGGTGTACCCGTTTTGATACGGATGCTTTAAACTCATACCTGAGAGAAGGGTGTTTCGAAACGCCTTAATAGGGTTTCGAAACGTTTTGGCTATTGCCAAGGGGTGTATCGAAACAAGTTTCGATACGAGTCAATGGGGCTTCGATACGGTCAAACCCGTATTGAAACGGTCAGCTGAAGTTGAAAAGTCGGTCAATCTTTCATGCCCGCGTTTCGAAACGGTCAAGACCGTTCCAAAACGGATTCGTGGACTGCTTTAAAGAGGCCTTTAATGATAAAGTTTAACACAACTTAAAACTCTCCCAAACCCTAAAAACCCTAGCCTCGAATTTTTCCTATAAAAACCCTCTAAACCTCTTTGTTTTTCACCAAATCTTGAGGGGTTTTTCTCTTAAACACAAGTCTAAGCAAGATTCAACAATATTGTGCAAGGATTTTCATCCATTCATCCAAAATCCCAAATTAAGGTATTTTTCCTCTTTTTCTTTTTCCTTCAATTTGTATTCGAATCTTAGGTTAGAAAATTTTATTTTTGTATAGCTTATATGTTTTGATACTTGGGTTTTTCAAATCTTGTAAAAAAAATTCAAAATCTTTAATTTTTTTATTCGAATATATAATTTTTCTCTCGTATTTTTATTTACTGTTTTTCTCTTAAATTTTTTTGTTTTGTTTATTTGATTTTAAAACTTGTTTTAAACCTAAGTGGGATTTATCATTGGATTGAATTACGAAATCTCATGCATACACTTAAATTTTTTTTGGCTTGCTTAATGTTTTTAGGATGGCTGCGGACAATGTTAGCAAAAAGCGTAAAACCAGTCAAGTTAGTGACTCGAGTATTTGTCCAAATCTCACCTTGCTCTTTCAAAAATCTCTTCAAACTCAAGAGATGATGGATTGCTTCAAGTATGTCAAGGAGTATGAAGTTCGTCGTGAGCGAGTTATTGATCTCAACTTCCTTGACTCTGAGCGCTTTCTTTTCCGTTACCTCGAGCGTTTAAGAGAATGGGATTTCCTGGTCTTGTTGAGCATCCCAGACATTTGCTACAAACACATGGTACTTCTCTTTTACTCCAATGCTCAACTTATCAATGATGAAGAAAATTCCGAAGTTGTTGGGATTGAGTCTTTTATTTTTGGGAAAAAGATTGTTGTTAATGTCCCTCCCTTGGAGTCTACGTTTTCCCTTAAGGATGTAGGAATTGAGAATGAGAGTCACTTTGGTTCTCACACCAGTCAGGTGCTTACTTTGGATGTGCATGATCGTTTCCTCCATTTGATGGTCTCATGGTTCCTTCGCCCCTCCGGAGGTAAATATTCTCACATCCGTCAAGTAGACTATTTTTGGCTTGAGTGTTTCCGTCGTGGTGAGCGCCCTAATCTAGTTAAGATCATATTTGCCAAAATGGTTAACAATGTTAAGCTTCGTGACACCGATGCTCTGAAATCCTTCACTTATGGAACGGTTTTGAGTCACATCTTTAGCAAGCTTAATCTTGATTGCACCTACGACTCTCCGGAACCTCGTAAGTCAAAAATTGGTGAGTCCTCTCTCCGTAAGTCCGGTTTTCGCTATGTAAACGATGGAAATTGGGAACGTGTTGATATGGAAGCACCTCCTCCTCCTCCTCCCGTTGAACCTTAACCACAAGCTCAAGTTGCAAACAATGAAGCTCTCACGGCTTTAATTACCGAGCGGTTCAATGTCATGGACACTAACATGGCTTCGGGCTTTGGTGCTATCAATACTCGTTTGCAAGATGTAGAGGATCGACTCCAATCCCTCGAGAACCAACACTCGGCCATGGATATGTCCTTCTCTACCTTTTATGGCCAATGGATGAAGTTTCGTCAATCTCAAGTCAAGAGTGATGATGAGACCTCGGATGATGATGGTGACGACGAGGCCTAGGATATTCATGCATATCATATTAGCTATGCATTTTAGGATTAAGTTTGCATCTTTATTTCCATTATGTTTTATGAACCTATGCTTTTAGTTTTATTTGGGATTATGCTTTGAACTTATTGTTGAAGATTTATTTTTTGGATATTTTAATTTTATGAATTAATATTAGTGTTGCTTATTGCTTATTGCTTAATGCTTATTGTTACTAACCCTATCTCTTCTCTATGAGCCTTGTTTATTATTTTTGATCTAACAAAAAGGGGAGAAGAAATCTAAGAGCCAAAAATTCGTTTTAAATGTTTAACGTGTTTTTAAGTTTTAAACCTTGAATTTCAAAGTTAAATCTTTTTAAAACTTTAAAAACCGATCTTAAATTGAGAGGGAGTTAGAATGTATTCAAAATTTTCAAAACTCTTAAAAATTCTAACTTTGGTTTTGTTATATCAAAAAGGGGGAGATTGTGAAACTGATATTTTAATTTTGATATAACTAAAGAACCTAAGGACTAAATTGAAAATATGAAAACGAATTTTTAAGTCCCCAAACATCCCTATATGATTTAAAGAATATGCCTAAGTTATAAACTAAGTTTTCCAAATATTTTCTAAATGTTCTTAAAGCCAAAACAGTGATTTTCGAGTCACCGTTTCGAAATGGCCTAAGGCGTTTCGAAACAGTTTTGAAACTGTCAACCCATGTTTCAAAACGGGTATCGAAACGATTTCAACACTGCCAACCCGTGTTTTAAAACAAGTATCGAAACGGCTTTAGAACATAGAGAACCCGTATCGAAACGACATTCAGTGTTTCGAAACGGTTCTTCATTTGATTTGACAAATATGACTGTTATAAGTTTTTTAGTGATTTTTAAGAAACCATTAAGGCGTATCGAAACGATTTCAAGCCGTTTCGATACGACCCTTGACAGTGGCAAAAGTGTTTCGAAACAAGTTTCGAAACGGCTCTAGCGTATCGAAACATGTCAGACCGTTTCGATACGGGCTCTTTAATGCACCCCAACGACTCTTTCTATTTTACTCTGTTTCGAAACGGTTGGTTGTAGACTACATTTATGGAGGTGAGATAACACCCCCAACGGCTCTATTGATGAATACAACAACCACAACAACTAGAAATCAATGAGAAGATATAAAAGGGACCTCTAAAAGCTCCAGCAACAACTATTGATCCAAAAGCAAACATCCAAACATCAAATCCAAGCATTTGTGCCTAAATCTCAATATTGTCTAGAAACCCCAATTGTATTTTTCATTCTTATCATTTCAATTGGGTTGAGTGCTTGTAATTGGGCTACAATTTGTATTGAGAAAAACTTTCTTAGCCAACAAAATCTTTGTTCTATTTGTGTGAGGATTGGGTTAAATTTTGGGTAAAAAATTTAACCGAAAATTGTTAGGGTTACCTCCTTAGCTTAGAAAAGGGGAAGAGCAATTAGTGGAATTGTTGCAAATCCTTAGTGAAGCTAAGGTAATGGATGTAGAGTTCATTTGTAACTTGAACCACTCTAAAATTCATTGTCTATCCTTTTAATTTGCAATTTCCACCACCTAAACCTTTAAAAATCCAATTCACCCCCTCTTGGTTCATTTTGATCATTCGATCCACTCAACAATTAGTTCTTTATTTTATGAATCAAAAGTATTAAGAAGATAGAGCATAAAATCGGTTCGGGTTTCGATTTATTTTAAGTAGTGCAACGAATTTTAATGTTTTGGATCAAACCCATAAAATTTGTTTCATGAAATCTAACCCTAAACTCACAATTATTTAAAGAAATTATTATATAATTGAGATTGGATCAATTCAGTCTAAATTATTTGATTTTTTTTCTTCCATTTTTTATTAATCAAAAGTATTTAAGGAGACAATTATAAATGGAGGTGCAGGGAATCGAACCCCGTGCCTCTCGCATGCAAAACGAGCACTCTACCATATGAGCTACACTCCCATTTATAGCTAAAAATACAAATTAAAACTTTCAAAAGTTTTGAAAATGTTAGTTTAAGCCTCTAAATTTTTTATAAAAGTTTTAAGTTGGCATCCTCAAAACTCTCTTTTCAAGTTCCATCACTAAATTTAGTGCTAGATTTCATGGGTTTGATCCAAAATATTAAATTTCGCCATACTACTTAAAATATAATAAGCATATTCATAATTGTTTTTAAAAGATTGTTATATAATTAAGATTGAATCAATTCAGTCTAAATTATTAGTTTTTTTCTTTATTTTATTAATCAAAAGTATTAAGAAGATAGAGCATAAAATCGGTTCGGGTTTCGATTTATTTTAAGTAGTGCAACGAATTTTAATGTTTTGGATCAAACCCATAAAAATTGCTTCATGAAATCTAACCCTAAACTCATAATTATTTTAAAAAATATAATATAATTGAGATTGAATCAATTCAGTCAAAATTATTAGATTTTTTCTTCCATTTTTTATTAATCAAAAGTATTTATGGAGATAATTATAAATGGAGGTGTGGGGAATCGAACCTCGTGCCTCTTTCATGCGAAGCGAGCGCTCTACTATATGAGCTACTGTAGCACCCGTATTTTGGGGTTGGGAGTCAGACGCGTGTGTTTGGTTCGAGTCGTCAAAATCGATTTAATTTAACTTGGCATTGGTTTTGATTTAAAGGAGATTAAAATTAAAGAGTGACATTTTTGTAATTAAATTGAAATATGGAAGAAAACCTTTTTGAATCAAAAAGAAAAAAATAGTTATCTTCTCCCCCTTTTACCATTTCACTTGAAATCAACCCAAACCCCTCCCAAAACCCCAATTCACTATTCCATTCAATCTCTCCATCAAATCAAGAGCTTTTTCGAAGGTAAATTCATTTCTCAACTCTCCTCATCATCCCAAACATTTTCATGGTCTTAGATTTCAAAACCATCACCATTTGCATTTTTCAAGTTTAAGGAAAGTTTGGAATTTTAATGGGTTTTTCGTTTGTTTTTGGTTTGATGAGTTGGGTTTTGAATTAATCTCACTTAGATACACCCAATATCATAAAATGGAAGGATTTGGGAAAAATCCCGAAGTGGGTCTTTGGGGCATTTTTCAAAGTGTCTAAACTTTAGTTTTTGGTGTGTTCTTGTGTTGGGTTGAAGGGCTGATGGTATAGGGTTGTTAGGGAAGTGTTTTGGAAGCCATTAGATGTCATTTGGGTGTTGGAAATTGCGGTTTTCAGTTGGGTATTTGGGGAGCACGAAAATGGGAGTTTTGTGGTTAGTTTGGGTTTGAATTTGTGAAGCTTTGACATGTGTTTGTGAGTTGGGTTTGTGACTGAGTTTAGCATCGAATTGGTGAGTACTATTTGTGTTTTGATTGGTTAGAAGCTAGAGGAAACATCGGAGAAGGATCGAGATCGAATCTGAGAATTGCGGAGGCTTGACTCGCTTGCTTGGTTTGCTAAGGAAGGGTGGTGAGTAAAACTTTAAATTGTTTTAAAGTTGGTTCAAGTGTGTAGTTGAGGTATTGGAATGAGCTTGGTAGGCCATTCCAAGGTAGAAGTTAAATTGGTAGTTTAACTTCTTGGTTGTTAATGATGCTTTAGATGCCTATGCCTATTTTGATCTTGTGAAGTACGAAATGACTTTGTATGTGTATACATTGTTGTGTGTGATGATGGTTCTATGATTTAAATTATGGTTGTTGTGATGTGGTTTGAAAGTAATTGGCACTAGTTAACTTACCGAGTATAAATGATCGATCATTAGGATTAGTGTGCACACGTTTGAGTCAAATTCGCGTGTGACCTTGATGGTGTTGAGTCATCAATGAGAAGTACGGTGATGTAATATTCCACCAGAAATTATTTATATTATACGTGATGATGAGTGGAATCCCATCTGTAGGGCATGTGGTGATGAGTGAAATCCCATCCATGCGAGGTTCGGTGATGAGTGTAATCCCACCGAGGTAATGTTGTTGTTGAGAGTAAATTCGCATATCCGAGTAAACTAATAGTGGCCAATGTACTTGCTCTTGTAATTATGATGTTGAGATATATGATTTATGTTGTTGAGCTAAATATGAAGTAAGATGCCATATTTATGACTCTTGTGTTGCTAGCTAGGTTGCTATATTGATGCCTATGCATGTTGTATGTGTGATGTAAGGATTATATACTTGAACTCTGCATTGTCGTTGTTTTGGTTTTAGAGCATCCTCACTAAGCTTCTAGCTTACGCTCTCATTTTCGACAATGCAGATCAGTAGCGTGGAGTTAGCAAGGAGCAAGACGAAGAGACATTCCAAGCTTGTAGTTGCTCAAGTATGACTTAGTAAATAAAGTAGTAGTTTAGCAATGGGGCTACTATGTGTTTTGTATGAGTGTTGTATGACTCATAGTTGTTGATGATGTTTATGTTTTGCTCGGATTTGTAAACCATGTTAAGCCTTGTTGAATGCTTGTTTAAGATGCTATGCTTTTGGATGAGTACATGTGTTAGTGATGCATGAAAACCTTTATGAGAAGACATGTGTTTTGGCCTTTTAAGTCTTTGAGTATGTCTTGTAATGCTTTATCTATCCCTTTATGTGAATGCCATGTGTAGATGCCTTGTTATCCATCTAGATTGCTCTATGTGCTAGTTCTTGGTCGTGAAATGTTGTACGTATGCTTGTATGTGGTTAGGGAGGTCTTAAATTGCATCTAAATCGAGTCTTGTGTTGTTTTGCTGAAATTTGAGGTCTTGCAGTGCAGGGCTTATCGATACGCTTGAGGGCCGTATCGATACGGTTTGCCCTCCAGGACTCAGTTTTGGCTTGGTGTATCGATACACGGGGGCGTATCGGTACGCTCAAAGCTCACTGGAAATCTGAGAAATTGGTGAGGCTTTGGCGTATCGATACGGGCTCTAAGCGTATCGGTACGGGTTTATCTCGTTGGCCACGAGATGTTGACCGAGAAGGGCGTATCGATACGCTCAAGGGCTGTATCGATACGGTCTTCCTGTGTTGACTGGAGGACGTTGACCTTGGTCAAGGCGTATCGATACCCTTGATTGGTGTATCGATACGACCTGCTCATTAAGTATAAATGGACTGTTAACTTGTTGTTTGGGGTTCGGTTGTGTATCTTTCTCGATGTTTTCCGTTGTCGTGATCACTTAGGAAATAATATGCCTTTAGACAAGATTTAATTAAAAGAAATTTTCTAGGGTTGCTAACAAGGGGGAACCTTAACGGGTTTCGCTTCGGTTTTCCCCGTGTAGCCTACTCGGACCGGTCATCCGGCTAGACCGGGATGAGGGGTGTAACCCCCTCGTCCCGGTCCGAGTGGGTCACACGGGGAAAACCGAAGCGAAACCCGTTAAGGTTCCCCCTCGGTTAACGACCCAGAAAATTTCTTTTTAATTTAATCTTCTCTAAATGCACATTTAATTCTTATGTGATCACAGCAACGGAAGACAAGCATTCGCAAAGCAATAACTCGAACAACCTAAACAAAACAGTCCATCTTTATGTGATTAAACAGGTCGTTTCGAAACACCCTCAAGGTGTATCGAAACGCCTTGACTTGGTCAATAGTTCTAAGCCTCCTCGAGGAGGCCGTATCAGAACGGAGGTCAACCGTTCCGAAATACCCTCCCTAGTCAACATCTCGTGGTCAACGAGATTTGAGCGTTTCGAAACTACATAGACCCGTTTCGGAACACCTTCATCTCGCCAATTTCTCGAAATTCCAGTAGCGAAAGTGTACCGAAACGGCCCCTACACGTTTCGAAACGCTCTGCCAAAACAAGGGGACCGTATTGAAACAGGGTGACCCGTTTCGAAACACCCTCTGTCCGCAAACTGGTTTTAGCTGATTTAAGGCACAAGGGTGCCCCTAAACCTCGCTAAAACCTCCAACAACATACTAACAACAATCTTAAGGCAAGCCAACACATGAGCATGCTTGAACATCATTATAACAAGACTAAACACTAAGGCACAATATCACAAAGTCATACCTCCATACATAACATTAAAGGTGATAGCTTCAACATGTCCAACACTTAGGAAATTCTAGGTAGCAAAATACTAACATGGTTACAAGCATGACATACATCCCAAAAGCCAATTAACAAGCACAAATGAGGAGTCTAACATGCTCCTAAACAACATTAACAACAACATAATCCAAAAACATCATAACACGATTACATGTCCCATTGCTTGACCATTACATCATAATTTAAAAGTTCATACTTGGTAGCCAAACAAGCACCACAAGCACACTTGGAGGCCCCCTTCTTGCTCCTAGCAACCCACGAACTAAGGATTTGCATTGTCAAACAAAGAGAGAGCGTAAGCAATAAGCTTAGTGAGGGTAAGCTCTTTAAAAACAAACCTCGACAATGCAGGGTCCAAGCACGATCTTAGCCAAGGTAAGTGCATAATTGTCGAGGATCCTCAAGAGCCAAAAGTTAGAGATGCATGAACAATATTCAATTATATGCCATGCTCAACAAGCTCCATTTCACAATATAAGTAAACACATATAAACATCCAAGTAGGAATCACATTCTACAACACATTGATATACATATCAATCAATATTGGCACCTAGCTATGACCCGAATACGCGGATAAACTCGTTGGAACTCACATCTAACAACCACTTTACCTCACGGTGGGATTACACTCATCATCGGTCACGCGGAGGGGATTCCACTCATCCTCACGCCACGTCGATGGGATTCCACTCAACGCCACCAAGGCCACACGCTAATTTAGACTCACGTGTACACACTAACATCCTAATGATCGATCATTTGTACTCAAGCATACTAGTGCCAACATTTAACTCATTCCACATTATTCATTTCAATCAATTTCGTGCTTAGCATGTACTCAGCATGATCACAATCATGAACCATTTCCATGCATGCCATAAGCATCATAAATCATGCCTCATCTCACATGTATAACACATTATACATAAATCAATCATATCACAAGTCATACGAGGCATAAACATCCAAATACAAGTTCATCCAATGGCTCTAGATCAAGTTTAGGATTAGGCTACCACCCTAATCCTAACTCTAGGTGGGTCTACCAAGCCCGACCTAGTCCACATGCTCGAACCAACCATTTAAAACCACTTTAAACATTTGACCACTCACCTAAGCTTCCAAGCTCCAAGCCAAGCAAGCAACCACCCTCAAGTTTCCGGATTTCTTCCCGAAGCTTCTCCGACGCAAGTTCTCGCTTCTAAACAACCTCAATACAATTCAAATAACCTCAAATCAGCACAACATCAAAATACTAACTCGGAACAAAATTCAAACACAATTCACACAATTTCAAGCCATGAACAACCCCACATTTTGCAAACTCGGGCAGCCCCAAAACCTCATCCAAAACCCATGTTTCCAACACCTTTTTCACCACAAATGATCCCAAATCAACCCCCAACCATAGCACTACCATTGGACTATCAATTCCCACCTAAAACAACCCCCAAAACTCACCCAAAACCCTCCAAAAACCCCATTTATACCCAAATTCGGGAATTGCTCAAAATTAAGAAAAATTCATATATGTTGAACCATTTAACTCCTATACTTCATAACTAACCATATTAAATCAAAACATTAAGCTTAACAACATAAAGTTTCCATTTTTAATCAAAATCTTCAAAACTCCATTTTCCAAAACTTTAACGAAAATAGAAACTAATGGTACTTTTGAAGAGAGGGAGTTGAGGAGAACTTAAAAACGGTGTTACCTTTCAAAAACGAGTTGAAACGGAGAAGGAATGAAATGGAATAGTGATTGTGTAGAGACCTCTCTCTTTCCACATTGGGGTGTTTTGAAGAAGAAGGTGAATAGTGAAAATTTTGGGTGTTTTGTTTTGTTTTAATTTAAAGGCCTAAAGACCATTTTGCCCTTAATGAAATGGGATATTCACAAGAGCATATAATCCATGGCCATTTGGGGTTTAATCCCAAAACATGGTCAACACAATTAATTAATTTGAAAACAAACCTGAAACATTATTTAAATTATAAAACCGAGCCCAAATAATATTAAAATATTATTTTCACCCGACCCCTAAACCCGTGTGTTACAACTCTCCCCCACTTAAGGAATTTCGTCCTCAAAATTACCTGACGGAAACAAATACAGAAACTGCTCAACCATATCGGCTTTCCTCTCCCACGTGGCCTCTTCCACACCTCTATGTCTCCACAACACCTTGACCAACTCTATGGTCTTACCACGCAACACCTTGCTATCGGAAGCAAGTATCTCAACAGGCTCTTTATTATAAGATAAATTCGGATTCAACTCTATCTCCTCTACGGGCATAACATGAGAAGGATCCGATCTATATCTCCTAAGCATCGAAACATAAAAGACATCATGGATCTTCTCTAACTCAGAAGGTAACCTCAAACGGTAAGCTACAGACCCAATCCGCTCAACTATCTCATACGGACCAATGAACCTCGGACTCAACTTGCCCTTCCGGCCAAATCTCATTACCTTCTTCCACGGAGATACTTTCAAAAACATTTTCTCACCCACGGAGTACTCAATCTCTTTCCTCTTCAAATCTGCATAAGACTTCTGACGATCGGAAGCCGCTTTTAAACGATCACAAATCAACTTCACCTTGTCAGTAGTCCCCTTAAGCAAATCCAGCATAGGTAACAATCTCTGACCTGTTTCAGCCTAACAAATCGGAGTCCTACATCGTCTACCATACAAAGCCTCATAGGGAGCCATCTGAATACTAGACTGATAACTGTTGTTGTAAGCAAACTCAACTAACGGTAAGTGCTTCTCCTAAGAACCCTGGAAGTCAATCACACAACAACGAAGCATATCCTCTAGAATCTGTATCGCTCGCTCTGACTGCCCATCAGACTGCGGATGATAAGACGTGCTGAAATGCAAACGGCTACCTAGAGCACTATGCAAGCAACCCCAGAATCTCGAAGTAAATCTAGGATCCCTATCTGACACAATAGACTTCGGAACTCCATGAAGTCTCACAATCTCACGGATGTACAAGTTTGCCAACTTGTCTAAGGAATCTGTAGTGTTCACTGCTAAGAAGTGAGCACACTTAGTGAACCTATCAACAATCACCTAAACAAAATTCTTCTTCGAAGGAGACAAAGGAAACCCCGACACAAAATCCAAGGTGATCCTCTCCCATTTCCATTCCGGAATCTTCAAAGGCTGTAACAAACCTCAAGGAACCTTATGTTCTGCATTCACTCTCTGACAAACCATATAACGACTCACATACTCGGCTACATCTTTCTTCAAGCCAACCCAGAAGTAATCATCCTTCAAATCACGATACATCTTGGTACTACCCGGATGCATAGAAAAAGGACTCGAATGTGCTTCACTCAGAATCTGACGTCTCAACTCAACATCTTCTGGTACAACAATTCTATCTCTAAAGCACAACAAGCTCTCACCACTGAAATTATACTCGGTCGGTCTTCCTTCAGCTATGTCCTGAACATGAGGAACTAAAGTCACATCTTGCAACTGTTTCTCTCTAATCAACTGAATCAAAAGAGGCTTCACTTGCAACTCGGTGATCAACCCACCATCATTGGACACACTCAATCTAGCAAACATAGCTCTCAACTCAACGACCACTTTTCTACTCAAAGCATCGGCTACTATATTCGCTTTACCCGGATGGTACTCAATGGTCAAATCATAATCTTTTAGCAACTCTAGCCATCTTTTCTGTCTCAAGTTCAACTCTTTCCGTGTCATCAAGTACTTCAAGCTCTTGTGATCGGTGTAAACTATACACTTCTCACCATACAAGTAATGACGCCAAATCTTCAATGCAAACACAACTGCGGCTAACTCTATATCGTGAGTAGGATAGTTCTTCTCATGAATCTTCAACTGTCTAGAAGCATAAGCAACAACTCTTTTTTCTTGCATCAAAACACATCCTAAACCTATGTAGGAAGCATCACTGTAAATCACAAATTCCTTACCTGAAATAGGTTGCACTAACACTGGAGCATTTGTCAAAGCTTCTTTCAATTTCTCAAAGGCCTTCTATCTCGCATTTGACCATTCAAACCTAACTCCTTTTTGCAACAATTTAGTCAAAGGAGCAGCCACTCTAGAGAAACCATCAACAAATCTCCCATAGTAACCGGCTAATCCTAGGAAACTCCCAAGCTCGGTCACAGACTTAGGTTGTTTCCACTCAACAATAGCCTCAATCTTCGATGGATCAACACGAATACCTTCGGCCGAAACAACATGGCCAAGAAATACAACCTCCCGAATCCAGAACTCACATTTACTAAGCTTCGCATACAACTGAGTGCTGAACAATCTCTGTAAAACAAATCTCAAGTGCTCATCATGCTCTTCTTCTGTCTTCGAGTACACAAGTATGTCATCAATGAAAACAACTACAAAACGGTCTAGATAGTCTCTAAAATTTCTGTTCATCATGTCCATGAATGCTGCAGGTGCATTCGTGAGCCCGATCGGCATCACAAGAAACTCATAGTGACCATATCTAGTCCTAAAAGCTGTCTTCGGAACATCACACTCTTTCACTTTCAACTGGTAGTACCCGGATCTCAAATCTATCTTTGAGAACACTGAAGCACCTCTCAACTGGTCAAACAAATCATCTATGCGAGGCAACGGATACTTGTTCTTCACAGTCAACTGATTCAACTGCCTGTAGTCAATACACATACGCATAGTACCATCTTTCTTTTTCACAAACAACACAGGAGCACCCCAAGGAGAACTACTAGGCCTAATGAAACCACGGTCTAATAATTCTTGCAACTGACTCTTCAATTCTTTCAACTCTTTCGGAGCCATACGATACAGAGCTATCGAAACTGGATTAGACCCTGAAACAGTCTCAATCACAAACTCAACATCCATGTCATGAGGCAAACCCGGTAACTCTTCAGGAAACACATCTGGAAAGTCACAAACTGTTCTAATATCTTTCGGTCTTACTTCACTCATATTCAGATTCATAACATAAGCTAAGTAAGCCTCACATCCGGAGTCCATCAACCTATGAGCCTCTAAAGATGACACCACATTAGACAAGAACTTAATGTTCTCGCCTACTACTACTACCTCGTAGTCATCAGAAAGCTTCAAGGAAATTCTCTTCGTCTCAAAATCCACACTAGCTCGGTGCTCAACTAACCAGTCCATACCCAAAATAATATCAAAGCCATAGAAAGGAAGTTCCATCATATCAACAGAGAACACATGACCCTGAATCTTCAGTGGACATCTCCTATACATACGTCTAACCACAACTGTCTCACCAAAAGAACTAGTCACATGCATACCTACATCTAAGATCTCAACAGGTATATCTAATTTTCGTGCATGCTCAAACAAAATGTAGGAATGTGTAGAACCCAAATCAACCAAAGAAAGCAAAGACATAGACTGTAACTCAAAATTACCTGCTATCACATCAGTGTCGTTCCCGGCCTTTCTCTGAGCATAAACTCCCGCTGGTCCTCCTGCCTCTGGCTGCACTGCCACAACATGAGCAAGGTTCCTCTGAGCATCTACCCTAGGTGCATCAGCCCTAGGCTGGAAGTAGCCACGACCGCGCCCACGGCCTTTCTGAAAATCATTCGCTCTCGCAGGAGCCTGAGCAATGTTCGGTGTCTGTGCCGCCTGATGCGGACAATCTCTCCTAAAGTGGTCCCTCGAACCACAGTTCCAACAAGCATGAAAGTTACCCCAACACTCACCAGTGTGATGTCTCCCACAACGGGTGCACTCAGGCAAACGCCCTCCTCCTCTATGGCCCTGATGGCCCCTACCATGATGGCCACCGCCACGTCTATGGTCAAACTGATGTCCGCCACCTCTATGCCTCTTGGCATCTCTACTGTCAAAGTGGTTATGCCTCTTACCATAACTAGAACCACCAGATCTTTTGGCCGAACCCAAACTGTGCTCTAAGTCCTTGGCCCTAGCGACCAATACATCAAAGTCTGAGTAGTCAGAAGCTAACGTGTACCTCTTGATCTCCTCGCTCAACCCATAGCGGAAACGGTTACAGCGTTCCACTTCAGTAGGAACCAACTCTGGAGCGTACTGACTCAAGCGAACAAAACGGATCTCATAGTCAGTCACAGATGCATCTCCCTGAGTAAGGGCCATAAACTCTCGCTTCTTCTCATCTAAATACCTCGGTCACAAGTACCTCTTTCTGAAAGCAAACTCAAAGAAATCACAATCAATCTCTGCCTCTGGAACTCCACTAGTAATGGTGACCCACCAGGTGTAGGCATCACCCTGAAGCAAGGAAATCACACAGCCCAATCTACGTGCGCCCACACAACCCATCTGAGCTAAGATATGAACTGTCTTCTCCAACCATAACTCAGACCTCTCTGGAGTAGATCCTCTGAACTCTTCGGCCCCCAAGCTACGGAGCTTCTCCAAAGGTAGACTAGCATCGTCACACCTAGGCTGAGCTGCAGCCTGAGCTCCCGCAACTGCGGCCTGAAATGCTCCCGCTATAGCTTGCACTAGCGGAGTCATATCAATTCCGGCCGGACCTTGGCCACCTTGAGGTCCCTCTCCTTCAGCTCCATCCTCGCCTCCAACTCCAGGCGGAGGAGGTGGTGGTGGTGGAGGTGGTGGAGGAGCTCCAACTCCCGCGGCCACCGGCCCTTCTATATGAGCCTCCACACCAATCACTGGCTCAACAGGAGCCGCAACACGTGGTTCCTGACGAACCACTCTCGGCCTACCCCTCGGCCTAGACATCGCTCACAAATGATAACTACAACCACAACAAACAAAATATACAAGATTGGGTTAGCAAGGCAAGGCTTCCAAGTTCTCAAGTACGTTTCCCTCACTTAAAATTCTTTTATGAAGTAATAGTAGCAATGGGACTCCCAACAACATGCTTTTAAACGAAACAATCAACATACTTGTCATACAAGCAATCATACTTACAAAGCAAGCAAACACCGTGCATATCAATTCAAAACTTAAACTTACCTCACTTACCTGCCCAAGGTCTCGGTAACCTTAGGCTTTGATACCAACAAGTGTAACCCCCTCGTCCCGGTCCGAGTGGGTCACACGGGGAAAACCGAAGCGAAACCCGTTAAGGTTCCCCCTCGGTTAACGACCCAGATAATTTCTTTTTAATTTAATCTTCTCTAAATGCACATTTAATTCTTATGTGATCACAGCAACGGAAGACAAGCATTCGCAAAGCAATAACTCGAACAACCTAAACAAAACAGTCCATCTTTATGTGATTAAACAGGCCGTTTCGAAACACCCTCAAGGTGTATCGAAACGCCTTGACCTGGTCAATAGTTCTAAGCTTCATCGAGGAGGTCATATCGAAACGGAGGTCAACCGTTCCGAAATACCCTCCCTGGTCAACATCTCGTGGTCAACGAGATTTGACCATTTCGAAACTACATAGACCCATTTTGGAACACCTTCATCTCGCCAATTTCTCGAAATTCCAATAGCGAATGTGTACTGAAACGGCCCCTACACGTTTCGAAACGCTCGGCCAAAACAAGGGGGACCGTATCGAAACAGGGTGACCCGTTTCGAAACACTCTCTGTCCGCAGACTGGTTTTAGCTGATTTAAGGCACAATGGTGCCCCTAAACCTCGCTAAAACCTCCAACAACATACTAACAACAATCCTAAGGCAAGCCAACACATGAGCATGCTTGAACATCATTATAACAAGACTAAACACTAAGGCACAACATCACAAAGCCATACCTCCATACATAACATTAAAGGTGATAGCTTCAACATGTCCAACACTTAGGCAATTCTAGGTAGCAAAATACTAACATGGTTACAAGCATGGCATACATCCCAAAAGCCAATTAACAAGCACAAACGAGGAGTCTAACATGCTCCTAAACAACATCAACAACAACATAATCCAAAAACATCATAACACGATTACATGTCCCATTGCTTGACCATTACATCATAATTTAAAAGTTCATACTTGGTAGCCAAACAAGCACCACAAGCACACTTGGAGGCCCCCTTCTTGCTCCTAGCAACCCACGAACTAAGGATTTGCATTGTCGAACAAAGAGAGAGCGTAAGCAATAAGCTTAGTGAGGGTAAGCTCTTTAAAAACAAACCTCGACAATGTAGTGTCTAAGCACGATCTTAGCCAAGGTAAGTGCATAATTACCAAGGATCCTCAAGAGCCAAAAGTTAGAGATGCAAGAACAATATTCAATTATATGCCATGCTCAACAAGCTCCATTTCACAATATAAGTAAACACATATAAATATCCAAGTAGGAATCACATTCTACAACACATTGATATACATATCAATCAATATTGGCACCTAGCTATGACCCGAATACGCGGATAAACTCGTTGGAACTCACATCCAACAACCACTTTACCTCACGGTGGGATTACACTCATCATCGGTCTCGCGGAGGGGATTCCACTCATCCTCACGCCCCGTCGATTGGATTCCACTCATCATCGACTATATATAAATACAATTTCCAAGCAAACTCGTACTCCTCCTTGGTGACTCAACGCCACCAAGGCCACGCGCGAATTTAGACTCATGTGTACACACTAACATCCTAATGATCGATCATTTGTACTCAAGCATACTAGTGCCAACATTTAACTCATTCCACATTATTCATTTCAATCAATTCCGTGCTTAGCACGTACTCACCATGATCACAATCATGAACCATTTCCATGCATGCCATAAGCATCACAAATCATGCCTCGTCTCACATGTATAACACATTATACATAAATCAATCATATCACAAGTCATACGAGGCATAAACATCCAAATACAAGTTCATCCAATGGCTCTAGATCAAGTTTAGGATTAGGCTACCACCCTAATCCTAACTCTAGGTGGGTCTACCAAGCCCGACCTAGTCCACATGCTCGAACCAACCATTTAAAACCACTTTAAACATTTAACCACTCACCTAAGCTTCCAAGCTCCAAGCCAAGCAAGCAACCACTCTCAAGTTTCCGGATTTCTTCCCGAAGCTTCTCCAACGCAAGTTCTCACTTCTAAACAACTTCAATACAATTCAAATAACCTCAAATCAGCCCAACATCAAAATACTAACCCGGAACACAATTCACACAATTTCAAGCCATGAACAACCCCACATTTTGCAAACTCAGGCAGCCCCATAACCTCATCCAAAACCCATGTTTCCAACACCTTTTTCACCCACAAATGATCCCAAATCAACCCCCAACCATAGCACTACCATTGGACTATCAATTCCCACCTAAAACAACCCCCAAAACTCACCCAAAACCCTCAAAAAACCTCATTTGTACCCAAATTCGGGAATTGCTCAAAATCAAGAAAAATTCATATATGTTGAACCATTTAACTCATATACTTCATAACTAACCATATTAAATCAAAACATTAAGCTTAACAACATAAAGTTTCCATTTTTAATCAAAATCTTCAAAACTCCATTTTCCAAAACTTTAACGAAAATAGAAACTAATGGTACTTTTGAAGAGAGGGAGTTGAGGAGAAGTCAAAAACGGTGTTACCTTTCAAAAACGAGTTGAAACGGAGGAGGAATGAAATAGAATAGTGATTGTGTAGAGAGCTCTCTCTTTTCATGTTGGGGTGTTTTGAAGAAGAAGGTGAATAGTGAAAAATTTGGGGGTTTTGTTTTGTTTTAATTTAAAGGCCTAAAGACCATTTTGCACTTAATGAAATGGGATATTCACAAGAGCATATAATCCATGGCCATTTGAGGTTTAATCCCAAAACATTGTCAACACAATTAATTATTTTGAAAATAAACCCGAAACATTATTTAAATTATAAAACTGAGCCCAAATAATATTAAAATATTATTTTCACCCGACCCCTAAACCCGGGTGTTACAAGGGGGTTACAGTTACACCCCATTTATAACTAAAAATACAAATTAAAACTTTCAAAAGTTTTGAAATTGTTAGTTTAAGCCTCTAAATTTTTTATAAAAGTTTTAAATCGGCATGCTCAAACACTCTTTTTCAAGTTCCATCACTAAATTTAGGGCTACATTTCATGGGTTTGATCCAAAATATTAAAATTCGCCTTACTACTTAAAATATAATAAGCATATTCATAATTGTTTTTAAAAAATTATTATATAATTAAGATTGAATCAATTCAGTTTAAATTATTAGATTTTTTCTTCCATTTTTTATTAATAAAAAGTATTTATAAGGAGACAATTATAAATAGAGGTACGAGGAATTGAACCTCGTGCCTCTCACATGCGAAGCGAGCACTCTACCATATGAGCTACACCTCATTTATAACTAAAAATACAAATTAAAACTTTCAAATGTTTTAAAAATGTTAGTTTAAGCCTCTAAATTTTTTATAAAAATTTTAAGTTGGCATCCTCAAACTCTCTTTTTCAAGTTTCATCACTAAATTTAGTGCTAGATTTCATAGATTTGATCCAAAATATTAAAATTCGCCATTCTACTTAAAATATAATAAGAGTATTCATAATTGTTTTTAAAAAATTATTATATAATTAAGATTGAATCAATTCAGTCTAAATTATTAGATTTTTCTTTTTTTATTAATCAAAAGTATTAAGAAGATAAACTACAAATGGAGGTGTGGGGAATTGAAACTCGTTCCTCTCGCACGCAAAGCAAGCAATTTACCAAATGAGCTACACCCCTTTTATAAAAAAACTAATTAAACTCTTCAATTGTTTTTGAAAATTTTAGTTTAAGCTTCTAAATTTATTTTTTTATAAAAATAAGTTGGTATCCTCAAAATATTTTTTTTAAGTTCTACCATTGGGTTTACGGTTAGATTTTATGAAGAGATTTTTATGGGTTTGATCCTAAATATTAAAATTCATTGTACTATTTAAAATATGAATAAATATTTTATACACATGCGGTGGAAACTGAAAGTTTTCATAAGCGCCTTAGTTTTAGGGTATAGGGAGTTAGTTTAGGGTACATGGTTTAGGGGTTTAGGTGTAGGGGTTTAGAATTTAGGGATAATTGTTTCAATTTAAGGTTTAGGATTATAATTTAGGGTTTGTAGATTCAAAACCTAAATCCTCACCATATTACCCTAAAAACTAAAGCCTAACATATAAACCCTAAATTATAACCCTAAACCTTAAATTGAAATAACTATCCCTAAATTCTAAACCCCTAAACTCTATACCCTAAACTAACTTCATATACCCTAAAACTAAGGCCCTTGTCACTACAACAAATTTATCAATTAATGACGAAATTTCTATATGACGATGCATATAACGTCACAAAATGTACTATAAATGTGACGATTATTTGTTTTCGTCACATTTAGTGATTGGTAGAAAATCTTTTATGACGATTTCAAAATGCGTCATTTATTTTCGTCACTATATGTTTGGCGCCAAAATTTGCCTCTAAAAAAATTGGTGGGAAACATTTCAATGACATTTAAATGAAGTGGTGACGTTGCAAAAATTGTCACGAATAAAAATTTGTATTAATGACGAATTATTATTATACCAATTCAATTTGAATTAATGACGTCGCAAATTTGTCATTGATAATTTTTATTCGTGACAATTTTATTTGTCATATTTCATAAGACATAAAAGGTGACGAATTATTTGTGTCATAAAAATAGGTTTAGTGTGACAAAAAAATTATTTATCACTCATTGTCATATCTCTTATGTGTTATATAAAGATTTTAAAAGACACCATAAGATTGTGTCACTTAATGTTTAACCTAAAAAAATTAACACAAAGTAGTAAGAAAAGTTTTACAACGTTGTTTCAGTTACATCTCTGATTCAAATTTTATTAGTAATGTATTTTTCAAATGTTTTAGATTTTAGGCTCATAATTTTAATAAGCTCTAGTTTTCTTAAAGTTGTGTTGTATATATTTAAATGTATTTTCAAATTTTGTTTGTAATTTTAATTAATCAATGGAGCTTATTTGATATAGTGATGCAAATTTCATTTGATCTGGTTTGAAAAGTTTATTGGGTGACTTATTTGGTGAAAAAAAATTTAAGAGAAAGATGAAGGCTTGTGGTGGACGCAGAAGTTTTCAAGCCGGTCTAAATCATTAAAATTATTAAAATTTTAAAAGATAAAGTACACTAGTAGTCACTAAATGAAGCTAAAATGATCATTTGGTCAAAGATGTTTGGAAGTTGATCATTAAGCTTCTAATATTTTTTTGTAAAATAATAATCACACTGTTAACTATCTTGAGGGGAGATGATGTGATATTTTAAATTAATGATTAATATTTTATTTTGGTGACTCGATTCTAAATAAAATTTTATGATGATATTTTTAAATATTTCTAAGCAATAATCTAAAAATAAACAAAATTAATTTTTTATATAAAAACACTTAAAAATCATAATTTATTTTTTAAATTATGAAAAATATATTTTTAAACTATAATTTTAAGAATTATTAAAAAATATAAAATTATGGATAATTATTTCATACACATGCGGTGGAAACAAAAAGTTTTCACAAAAGCCTTTGTTTTAGGGTTTACATGTTGGGGTTTAGATTTAGTGGTTTAGAATCGATGAATTATGGTTAGAATTTTGGGTTTATGATTAGAATTCAGGCTCTATAGATTACAACCTAAATCTCTAACTATATTATCTTAAACTTTAAACCCTAAACCTTACCTTCTAACTACAACTCTGAAGTTCTAAACCCTAAAATCTAAACTCATAACCTTTAAACCCTAAATTCTAAAACTAAATCTTAAAACTAAGACACTTATAAAAACTTTTTGTTTCCACCGCATGTGTATGAATTAATAGAGTGTCATTCTAATTTTGACCGTTATCATAGAATAAAATCTAAAAATATAGTTAGTTTAAACATTTTCATTGATATTGGATTCTTTTAATAAATAAAATTATTTAATTTGTATTTATTAATTATTATGCACAAATTATAATAATTCATTACATTCTTGTCCTAGAAATTTAGGGTTTTTTTCTTAGGTCTTTAACCTTTTTATTCCAGAAATTCTAAATTTATTGACGCCAAGGTCGGGGATATGAATGAAAGCAAAGAGTATATCCCTGGAGGCTGAAGAAACGTTTAACAATTTCGTCTCGTTGAGAGAAGCTTAGGTTTCTAATAAAGACTTGCTGAGATTCTGCGATTAAGGTAGCAAGATTTACATGTTCTATGTGAGTATTATTATTTGATTTGTGGTATGGATACTTTGTTATGCCGTGGAATGGGTGTAGTTTTGTATTGCTATTTGTCTTGCCAAACTCTAGAACTATGTATGTTCAACTGACATAAAGGGATATAAAGTTCTCAGATCTAATCTCGCTTATTTGTTTGCTCGAGGGTTAATTTCTTATGGGACTCAAATCTCCAAAGTTCTAATTCTTATAGGCACATGTTGTTTTACATTCTCCATCATCTAATCTTTTTTATTTTTTTTCTTTTATTGGTTTGATTTTCTTTACCTTTTTCGTAGTGTTTTGGATTTTGGATTTTCTTAAATTTTGGAATTTTCTTAAAATTTGGGATTTAGTTTAACAGATTCAACATTTTAAGGAGTGAAAGGCATGGATGGTGTCCAATTCTCATCATATAAGCATGATCACTTGCTTCTTGAAGCTTTGGTGCTCTAAATCTCTAGCTTTTTCAATCAAATTCTCGCTTTTTAGTTTACGAAGTACCCGAGTTTTTGTATTTTAAGATTATTATTCTAGTACTGAAAATGTATATAGAACTTATGTTATTTGATGTTTTGAACTTTCTTTTCTTTGTAAGTACCTATGTCTGACACCTCTGTTTGACAAATATTCGAGCATGTGTATGGGTTTGATGAAGGAAAAACATAGAAAAATAAATATACTTGTATTGGACTTATATCGATTTACAACACTTTCCTTAAATTTGGGTAGCATGGTGTAGGACTTGTTGGACTAATTGCTTTTTCCTTTTTCTTAGGTAGGGTTGGGGTTTTCTTTAATTGTGTTAATTGCTCGTTGTAAATTTGTATTTAACCATCTCTATATGATTTTGGGTTTATCTATTTTTAGATTAGACAATTGGAACAAGAGCTCAAGGATTTAATAATGTCCAATCCAGTAACCATACTTTTTTCAGAATTCAGACTCTTAGGCAATGTACATCTATTTCCTACAAATGTCCCTAAGTAATTTATATTAGTTATACCTATCTCCTGTTTTGCACCGTTTCAATTTAGATATGGCATGATCTATTTTATCTTTTGACAATTAAATCTATCAAATTCTTGGCATGTTCTAAATTATTTTGGTTATATAGTTGTCTTTTTTAGTCGGATGATCTATTTCTGGATTATTCTTGGTTTGCTTTAGATTAAGTTAGGTGATATGTTCATTGTTTCAAGGCTATGTTTTTTTTCTTTTTAATTACTTTTATTTTAGAAGATATATATATATATATATTAAAACCGTTCTCCAAGGATTTAATATATGTTTTCCACAAATTTTTTCTTATATTTGCTCTGTTAGAATACAATAATACATTCTCTTCTTTGTCATTTCAAACAGTTACCTTGTGATTCTTGTAACACATCCGGATAATGCTGGTATATGTACTGATTGGCAAAAAGACAAGGCAACAATCAATTTGAACTTCCACATTTTCAACCGGTCAGTATATTAGGTGTGAGTCTCAGCTTGTTGTTATACCACTTGTTTGATATTTTATGAAATTGATAATTAATCAGTTTGTGTTATGTATATGCCTCTCCCATATTAGTGCTACAGTTTGTTCTATTTATTAAATTGTTGTTACTCAATTAAGCA
The DNA here is from genome assembly GCA_958450335.1 of Hibiscus tridactylites. Lineage (NCBI taxonomy): Eukaryota > Viridiplantae > Streptophyta > Magnoliopsida > Malvales > Malvaceae > Hibiscus > Hibiscus tridactylites. The sequence goes on from OY288281.1 coordinate 76,717,818, forward strand.
TTTTAAATGACCTAAATATTTGAACTGCTGCGAAACTATCTGACTGTTAATGATATCTCTGTTCTGAATTATATATATACATATTATTGTATATTTATATGGGTCTTTAAGAGTATGGTCTGGGAATAATTTTGAGTATTGAATTTTATATTTTGATTTTGCATCATGAAAGCATGTCATAAATGCTATGTCGATGAACTTACTAGCTTAGTTAAGCATGCCATTTGTTTTAACTATTGTATAACTTGTATTTGTGATCGTAATGTCTAATATATGTTCAATTTAATGATTCTGAGATATCATGTTTTATGTTTAGATATTTTGTCTAATATTTGTATATTTTGACCACACTGAGCTTTCTAGCTCAACCATTCTATTGTCTTCCCCTTTTAGATAGATCATGTCGTGAGAGATTTGGGGTCGACATTTGAAGGTTTTGAATCTCGATTTTATAAACACAATAATCAAATTAGTTTTTCTCGGTTCTGAATTCGTAGGTTGATATTTTAAATTCTTTACGTGAGTAAGTGATATTTTTCTTAAATAAATTTATTGTTTTACTTCTTATATTATGTTTGTGAGTATCTGGCCTTTGCAGTTTTCATCAATCTTCAAAAAAGAGAGCAACTAAATTAATAGTTCATGGATGCTGCTGGTCATGGTGAAGACACTAGTTATGAGGTGTCTTGCTTTGCTTTTTCTACTAAAGATGTTTTGGATTCATTTTCAATGATTATAGCAGGTATTTTACTAGATTAAGTCGGGTATAGACAAACTTGTACCTATAAGCTATTGTCAAATTCCTTTTTAACATTTAAGTTTTATTATATTAGGAATAAAAAGTTTAAATAGACAATTTTGATTGTTTTTACTTTTATTATTGTGTAAGAAATGAATTGTAATATTTCTAGTATAATAAAAATATTTTTGATTAATGTGTACATTTTTTTATCATTTTAGTTAACAATAATTATGCTATTATTAATTTTATAGTTTAGTTTCTATCACTGATAATTCAATTTTATTGCTAGAAAAGATCTTAATATAATTATAAAAAAAGTATAGTCACTAATTACGTGAAAATGGTAATACGTGGCAATTTTAAATTGACAATTAATAAAGATGTTATGATGTAATTTTAGCATTTTAGGTGACAATGTGACAATATCGTTTCGTCACCTATAAATTGAAGTTAATGTATTATTTGTGACGATAAGAATTATCAATAACGAATTTTTATATGATTAAGTAACGTAACTAATTGTCATCAAATATAAATTATAAAGTGACGTTATGTAGCATCGTCATTCATAGTACTATTAGGTGACAATATTCTACATCACTAACAATGTGACAGTATTATTTTCGTCACTTAATACAACAATTTTTTTGTATTATTAGTGACAATAAGAATGATCAATGACGAAATTCTATATCATTTGATGACGTAGATAACTGTCATTGAATACAAATTATAAGGTGACATTTTACATTAACGTCATTATATTCTGAACAATACATGACGAAAACAAGTACATCGTCACGCTAGACATTTAGTGACACACCTAGCGTGACGAACACCGTGACATCAAATTTTACGTCACAAAATACAAATAGTGACGTAAATGTAAGTTTTTGTGACAATATTTTAGGTGCCACTAATAAACAAATTTGTTGTAGTGTGTGGAAATTTTCAGTTTCCACCGCCAGTATATAGGATATTAATCCTTAAAGTATATATATATATATATATATATATATATTAAAAACATATTCATCATTATTTTTTAAAATTATTTTTTAAAAGAAATTATTATATAATTATGATTAAATCAATTCAGTCTAAATTATTAAATTTTTACTTTTACTTTTAATTAAGGATTAAAAAGACATTTATAAATGGAGGTACAAGGAATAAAACCCTGTACCTCTCGTATGCGAAGTGAGCGCTCTACCATATGAGCTACACTCTCAATTATTATCATTTTTATTGGATAAAATGATGTGGAAGATGTTATCTGAGATTAGACTTGACAAACTTGACTCGATACCCAAACTAATTTATTCGACCTAAGATTCGATATCGACTGAACATGATGACCCGAATTTGATTTGAAACCCAAAATAAATCGAAACCGACCTGAATTTTAGATGAACTAAAATGGACCCGAACCGAATGGACCTAAACCGAATATGGACTGAATGATATTAGACCTGAAATGACCCAAATCAAAATGACCAGAATCAAATGATCCGTTTGTCACCCCTACCTGAGATCAAACTTAAAGTTTAATGCTATCAAGATTTAATTTAAATAAAAATCACGAACTTAACTGATAGGATTTACATTATTTAATAATTATAATTGGATGTTCAATGTGAAAATGGTTGCATTTAGGACTGCTTTGGTCAGTTTTTATCATTTCTGCAACTTTTTGGAACCCTAGCTTTTGCAAACACCAATAGTATTCGTGCTTTCAACTGATATACATATACATATACATATACATATCTGATGGGTAATGAACCCAGAAAATTCACTCTGCTTTTGTTCAAATGAAAATATCTGATAGATGTTGAAGGCAAACACTGTTTTTTATGAATATATATACATAAAATGTATATTTCTTTGGAAGGAAAGCTAATGAAACCAGGCAGCTGCAGTCACATTCAGGATTTGAGGACCACTTTATTTTCTCTCATTTTCCTAGTTGCCAATCACGTTGCAGATTAGCCGCTGGATCCCTTAATGATCTGATCATGGAGCTCATCAAAGTTTTCAAGTAGTATAAATATAAATTACAGATGGAATATATACAATATGAGTGGACCAATCGCCCTTTCCTTTTCTATTTTTGGTTTAATTTCGCTTTCATGAAATGATAACACTCATGCTTTGTTTATATCATTATGTGTATATATTTTTATTCCTGCCTACGTAATAATGCAGTTTAGGTGCCGACAATCTTACTAATAATGGTTCTAATATGGGATTTAAACCATTGAAACTGAGATTTGGGTTCTTTTGCTTGTCTGAAAATGTATCAATAATTATTTTAGTATCTTTCATGTTCGAAATTTGTTGTCGTCTTCCACTAAAATTAGTCCAAAATTTAAAGTGAAACGGAGTCTTATCAAGTGCTAAATAGTATAGTCATAATGGTTATTTAACATCCGTTGTGAGAGGAGTTCGCTCAATCAAATCTCTCGTATAAATTTTAAAAGTTTTCATTAAGCCTTCCAAATTTTAGAAATTTAAGTTGAACCCCATTTTTTTTAAATGTAAATTTAACTCTTCGAAATTTTAAAAAAAAATAACTTGAACCTCTATTTTTTTACAAAAATTTAATATGGCCCCTCAAAATGTCACAAAATTCCGCCACTGCGACTAAGGGAGATTATACCAAAGCCAGAAACATTGAATCTGGAAAAAGAAAAACAATATATTTTCTCTTATTAGGAAATTTCATCTATGTATACATAATTATTACATATATAGTGGTGGGCAATGGCAAAATGGCAATGCCATTTCATGGCTCTATGTGAAAGTAGAAGCTCTTTGTATATATGAAAGTGACACTCACAGCAACCCAATTTGATGCAAAAATACAAGAGAGTTTTATTTCACAGAATTTCAACCTCTTTTCACACTAAATGGTTAAAGACAAGTGATGGAAGTTTTGCAACTACTTTTTTCCACTCAATTTTCTGTAGAAGCAAACATTATCCATATATGGGGTGCATGCATGAACCTAAATGCTTGCTTTACAACCAACCAAATGTCAATAATTCGAATCGCGCCGGCCTAATCCGAACCCAAAAATGATATGAACTCAAAATGACTTAAACATAAGCAAAATTAGGATGGAACTCATGGGCTAAATAATAATAATAATAATAAAATAGAGTCAATATCTTATTGTTAAGCTATTAATTTAAAATTTAAGTATTGAGAGTCAAGGTTTAACTTGTTTGTGTAACACCTGAGTTTAGGGGTCGGGAGTTGAGTGTGTGAATCAGGTTCGAGTTTTTGGGCTCGTTTTAATTAAAATGGACTTTATTTTTAAATTAAAAAAGGCTTGATTTTCATTAAGAGCAAAAAGGTATTTTTAAAATAAAGGAAAAAGATGAGAAGAAAATGGACTTTTATTTTAAAGTGCTCATCTTCTTCTTTGTTCTTTTTTTTTCACGACATTGAACTCCCAAACCCCTAAACACTATTTCATAAAATTTCTTCACAATTTCAAGTGCTTTCAACAAGGTAAGATCATCTTTGACTTCTCCTCTTTGTTCTGAACATTTCCATGGTTCTAGTTTTACATAAACACCATTGTTGAAGTTTTCATGTTTTCAAAAGTTTAAGGAAAAGGTTGAAGCTTTAGTGGGTTTTCATGTAGCTTTTGATTTGCAGAGTTTATATATGTTTTAAACTTGCCCTAAAGTATATTATATCTTAAAATGGTGGAGTTTTATCAAAAATTCTGAAATAAATTTTTGTGGGTATTTTAAAAGGGTAAAAATATAAGTTTTTGAGGTAGTTAGGTGTAGGAGAGTGGGGCTGATGACATAATGATGCTTGAGGGTTGTTTTAAAGGTGTTTAATGTTGGTTTGGGTGTTGGATTCGATGGTTTTTTTGTTGGGTTGTGTGTGAGTTCGAAAATGAGGATTTTGTATTAGTTTTGGCTTGGAAATGTAGAGGAATGGCTTTGTGGTTGTAGTTTAATTTGCGACAGTGTTTTGTGGATGACTTGGTTGACAAATATATTGTTTTTGATTGGTTAAAATCAAAGAAAATTGTTGGAGAAGCTTCGGGTTCGATTCCGAAAGTTTGGAGGCTTGACTCAACTTTTCTCGGTTTGCTTGAGGAAGTTCGGTGAGTGAATTATTTAAAATAGCTTTAAATTGGTTCAAGTGTGTGGTTGAGATGTTGGATTGTACTTGGTAGGCCAATTCAAGGTAGAGATTAAGTTGGTAGCTTAATCTCTTGTGTGCTTTATGAGTTTTGCTTAATGTACATAATGTGGACTTGTGAAGTATGTGTTTGTTTATGCATGTTGATATACATATTGATGTTGTATAATGATGAGGATATGTTGTGTTGCATGATTTTGATATCATGGTGTGGCTTGTATAGTATGATTGGCACTAGTTAATTACCGGGTATAAATTATCGATCATTAGGATGAGTGTGCACACGGTTGAGTCAAATTCGCGCGTGACCTTAGTGAAGTATAGTCATCAAGGAGGAGTACAGTGATGTAATATTCCACCAGAAATTGATGGCATGTGATGATGAGTGTAATTCCATCCATTAGTGAGAACGGTGATGAGTGTAATCCCACCGGAAGGTAAATGTTGTTGAGTACGGTAAAGGGTGAAAATTCCAACGGAAATTATCCGCATATTCGAGCAAACTAATAGTTGCCAATATACTGGTTCATGTGAGATTGTTGTGTAAGATATTTGTTATATCTCGCTTAGCATAACATGAGGTAAGATGTCATGTTCATGCATTCTTGTAATTGTGGCTATGTTGCTATGTTGGTGAATATGTATGCCTAGTGTATGTCTTAAGGATAACATGCTTCGAACTCTGCATTGTCGTTGTTTTTGTTTTAGAGCTCCCTCACTAAGCTTTTAGCTTACGCTCTCGTTTTCGACAATGCAGATCACTAGTGCGGAGTTAGCAAGGAGCAAGAAAAAGACATCCAAGCGTGTGGTAGTTTGCTCAAGTATGATTTTAATAAATAATTTAGTAATTTAGCAATGGGGATGTTACGTGTTATAGAAGCATGTGTTAAACTCCTTTTTGGTTAATGCTTTTGGTGTTGTGAATTTGTAAACCATGTTTATGAGATGTGTATGTGTTGTTTTGAGAGCATGTAAACCTTATTTCATGAATGCTTATGTTTGTAATGGAGGCATGTGACCTTGTTTTATGCTATGTGATATGGATGATGTTTCTTTAAGTGAAAGGCCTTAACATGTTTGTTTATGTGGTTGAACATGTTTGCAATAGGATGAAATGCCTCTAGATTAAGTGTTTGACTGTTGTTTCTTGTTGTTTTGGGGATGTTTGAGAACATTTGGAGATGCAGAAATCTGTCTTTAGGGTCACGCAGAGTGCATGTGTTTTGAAATACGTGTAGTGGTTTCGGAACGAGTGTAGCTCCAGGGATACTCGTATCAGAACGTGGTGGTGTCGTTTCGATACGATTTGACACTGTGAGTGCCCGTTTCGGTACGCGTTCCGATACGGTTTGCCTCTGTAAAGGCCCGTTTCGGAATCGGTTTCGGAACGCTTTGTTACTGGAGACCCTCGTACCGGAACGAAGTGAGCCGTATTGGTACGACTTGGTCTGACTTTTAAACTGGGGCCCGTGTATCGAAACAGGCAAGCCTGTTTCGAAACACGTGCCTGTAAATTGGGCTTTTTGGCATCTTTAAGGGTTCTCGAATGTTGGGTTTTAGTCCCGTTTGTCGAAAGCTTTCTTGTGAGCCTCGTGTGTATTGTTTATGTATGGTTTTGGTTTCGTAAGTATGCAATTGGACATAACATGTCACTTGGTAAATTTAAATTACCTTACGTTCCGTCTGTATCGTCTGTCCTCGTTTTCCGCTGTCGTTTTCACACCTAGGACCTAAGATACATTTAGACAAGACAATTAAAGAAAATTTTTTCTAGGGTTGCTAATCGAAGTGGAGCCTTAACGGGTTTCGTTTCGATTTTTCCCGTGTAACCTGCTCGGATCGGTCTGTCGTCCAGCCTGGGACGAGAGGGTTACAGTTTAATTTTGAAATTGATAAAGACCTAAAAAGTATTTAATTCAAAATAGGGTCAAACTCAATTTGCTTAATTTTTAACCATGACTAAGAAATATCTCAAATATGCATGATTTTTTAGCATATGGTTCGATCTCATAATAGTATTTGTTTATTTTATTGAGAATCAAGGTCTAATTTGTCTAATTTTAAACTTGATAAGGACCTAAAAAGCATTTAATTAAAAAAGATAAGATTAGTTTGCTTAATTTTAAACAGGGACAAAGAAATATCTCAAATATGCATAAATTTTTTGACTATTTGGTATGATCTCATGGTAATAAATAATTATTTTTTCTTAGCCCTTTGATAACACACATTTTATAGACAAATTCGAGTCTTTTAGGATAACAACATTTAGTTTTCTACCGGAGTCACTCAAAGAGATCCAAATATGCATAATTATTAATTAATAGGATCAATCTTACTTAGATCGGTCATCGCTTTACTATGTAATGATAATTACACATATGTGTTTGTGCAGGGACGAACACAAGAATTTATATTAGGATGTGAACTTATAAAATTTTAGGGACGTAAATAAATTTTCATTAGAAAATTTTAAATTATATACGAATCTCATACTTTTAAAGGAGACGACCGCTCCCTCTTGCTATGGGTCTTGTGTCCATGGATAGTGAAGATGGACCACTATACTTGTGCAATTTTCTCTTGTGGCGTTTTCCATTAAGGAGATAAACTCCCATTGGCGTTTAGCTTTGCATATATTTTCAATCCAAAGTGCCCTTGATTGAACCACTTCAAACCCTGTTGTTGCTTCCATTAATAAAAACACCAAATTGCTGTTTGATGTTGAAGGGGGGCTTTTATCTTTACCTGCTTCTATAACATAGCCCAATGATCAATGGACAAGTAAACAATACAATATTGATTATGAAATCTATGATATATATATATATATATATATATATATATATATATATATATATATATAGTAGAGCTTGAAAAACAATTCTATGGTGCTGCCTCAAAGTAAATGAATCATTCATTATGTGACTCTTGTTGTCTCCCCTTGACTTTACTTTCTGCATGCTTACATTTGTTGGAGGTGGAATTTGACCTAATTTCAGGCAATCAAAAAGGAGAAAGGAAACCCGCGTTGTTCGGTTCGAATGGTAAGAAATTTGATGTTTTTTAAGTAAGATTTTGAGTTCGAGTCTTGCTTATGAAAAACCAACGTTAAAAAAGTTTTGTTCAACGTTTATGAATTTGATCTGGTTCGACTTTGAATATAATTAAAATCCTTATGATTATCAAATATAAAGAATATTATATTAAAAAAATGAGAGAGAAAAGGAAGGGTTAGTGATTGATTGAGAGGAAATATTTTGGGAATATCTAACTAATTAATTAAAGTTTAGCAATCTGCACTTTTTATCTGCTAAATAAAGTGGCGTTAGTTGCATTGCCTAGACTTTTAGGGACTCTACTCTCTAGGTCGTAGGTGACTTGATTATACCCCAAAGAAACTTTTCAAAGTTGGAGGAGTTATTCCCAAAAAATATATATAATTTGTTTAGGTATAATTATGAATTTTACCATTCTACTTTATAATAATTTTTTGAGTTATTTGTACCATATGTCCTCAAACTATAACAATCATTTTAAATTGGTCTCAAATTTTATAAACATTCTAATTTCATCTTCAAACTAGGACTCTCATTCTAAATTGATCTCCAAACTTTTGAACTTTTCCATTTCATCCTCAAACTATGAATCTCATTCTAAATTGGTCCCCAAACTTTTGAACATTACAATTTCATCTTCAAACTATAACTTTCATTCTAAATTGGTCCCAAACTTTTGAATGTTCCAATTTCATCACCAAAGTATCAACATATACAACATTAATTATCATTTATTCACATCAAATTAGTACATAATACACAGCAATGTTTACATGACAGTTAATAATTTTTAACAATTTTATTAATAGTGGGTGTGATTCGATAGTTTGGGGATAAAATTTGAAATATTCAAAAGTCTGAAGACCAATTTAGAATAAGTCATAGACTGAGGAAGAAATTTGAACATTCAAAAGTATAAAGATCAATTTAAAAATAAGGTAATAGTTCGGGGGGGTGCAATTAACTTTAATTTTTTTAGAAGTTAATCCTAGACCTTGCTAATTGAAAATTAGCAACTCTGCAATTTCTATAAAAAGGAGTTGACAAAAATCAAGAACTTAATACTAACTTATACGCAATATATTGATAAATATAAAGCTTATATAATAAATAATTACTTAAAGTATATTTTTTTGTCAAAATAAGTACTTAAAATATACTTTGGTCAAAATAAGTACCTAAAGTATACTAATTTTTTTTAGGTACCTAAAATATATTTTGGTCAAACTAAGTACCTAAAGTATATATATTTTTGTTAAAATAGGTACTCAAAGTATATTTTTTTTTATTAAAATAGGTACCTAATACATTTTTTAATAAATGTCACATGACAACTTTTAGGAACGTAGATGAAAAATATATACATTCTTTAAGTACCTATTTTGACCAAAAAATACTTTAGGTACCTATTTTGACCAAAAAATATAATTTAGGTACCTATTTTGACCAAAAAGTATACTTTAGGTACCTAGTTTAACCAAAAAGTACACTTAAGTACTTATTTTGACCAAAATATACTTTAGATACCTAAATAAAAAAGTTAGAACACTTTAGGTACTTATTTGTAATATAAGCCTAAATATAAAACTGTTTATGTGTAAGTTTATTAGGGTTCTAAAACAACTTTTAAAGGGACCATACATAAAAGAAAGTACAGAACATGAGTATCATCCCTTTTGAAGCTTGCATGTGGTATTTTGCGGTTAGAATTGTTCGATGAAGCAAATCAAACAGGCTTTATGTCTTTATCATAATGTCTTATAATTTAAAAGTGGATTCTCTTGATGCATCCTGGTGTTGTTGTTTGATGGAGACTAAAGATATAACCTAGTTGATGTCCCGGAGATTCGAGTAATAGGAATAAGAGTTGTTCAGGATCGAACTCGAGATAAATGTCAACTGAAGACTTAAACATAAATCTCGAGCTTATCTCACTTAATTCTTATATATTGTCATCGTCCATTCATATGAAGTTTAAATCTCAATATCTGTAATCATTTCTTTATTTCTAAATGAAAGATATCATAACCTAAGTGATCAGCGAGGTACTCTCAAGTCTCAACCTTCTTGTATCATGCCAGTGTTATGCTCATAAGTGGATGTTGTCCTCTTTGAATACCTTAGATCAAATGATACTAGAGTTGCGAAAAAGACTCTTATATCGGCCCGAACATGAAGTCGGCATAAGAAAGTTGAGAGTGCTTTGCCGCTCGACCGGGTCGTGACAATCTTGTAATGCCATTGTTTCTGTTATCTAGGGCTCAACAAGGTAGACTTTTGAAAGTATAATAGTTAATGTGTATGGTTCCCTATAGTTGTGCAAGTGCAACACCACTTCAAAGCCATAGTTGCAAACTATTGGCATTTATTGAACCTTAACAAGATTCTTGATCACTGTAAATCATAGCAATTAATGAGTGTCTGCATATATTTTGGCAGATTTCAGATCCAGGCATTTCCCATTAACATTGATTCCTATAATATTATACAGTGATCATAAGGTAAATGATGTTGGTGCCGATATAGACCAGCAATCATGGCAGCACAACAGGTTCGATCCCCCATATGTCCTTGGCATATTCATGTATTGTACGGTCACTGCTGAACTTGTACGAGCCAGCTGTGTTCAATATCGACATTTTCGTCCATCTCTGTTAAAAAAAATGAGTGAATCAAATCATGACGCTCACACTCGAGTCCGAATAATATAGAAACTGACAATTGTTGTCACAAAACCTATCATGCATTCCTTGACAACATATGCAAGAGTTACCAAATGATACTCACCTTTTGGTCTCTATATGCTTCATCAACCTTTTCTTGGCACTCGATGTAACCCGGAAAATCTTTCCCGACGAGGAAATAATCAGCGCGACCATAACCTTCATTTCCTTCCAAGGATCCCATCAGTTCATCATAGTTGTAGGGACCGAAAACGCCACTTCTTACAAATGCCTTCACTTCCTCAAACCTTGGGTCTGGCACAAACTGTGACAAGAGATTTAACAAAATGTATTAGGTTCTCTGTTATACCTCATTCTCATATTTGCAAAAGAGAAAACCAAAGGAAGGGCTCACCTTTCCTTCGGCTCTTTCTTTCCGTAGACCGGCAATTTCGTGAGCCTCGGCACCGAAGAGGAAGAAGTTATCTTCTCCAACTTCTTGCCTTATTTCAACATTAGCTCCATCTAAGGTTCCAATTAGTATGCAGCCATTCATTGCAAACTTCATGTTGCTGGTTCCACTAGCCTCCATTCCGGCCGTACTAAAAGATCGAAACAATGAGTTAGCCAGAGAGCGATATTAAACAACCTGCGGGGACTTATTATGCATTGATTGCAAGTTACTCATAGTCATCGATCGGATACAAAAATATGAACCCTTTTCCGAGCAGCTTTCAAGCTCAATTGCTTGATGTTAGATTAAACACAACTACACAAAGGAAGAGAAACGTAAGGAGCCAAATGTACCTTATATGCTGAGACAACTCACTACCGGGAATAAGTATTTCGGCCACGCTTACATTGTAATCAGGAACAAACACAACCTGGCATAAACACAAAGAACAAGACCATGGTTACAAACAAGGATCATTTCCAACATCAAGCAAGCACAAAAGCTTAATCTGTGAAAGGTATGAACAATTAACTCGAATAAAAACAGAGTTCACCATATACTACCTTTAGAAGGTCTCCTATTTCGGGATCATGGTTCACAGTATTCCCAACATCTGTGATGAACTTCACTATCCTTTTAGCTTGTACGTATGTAGCAAAAGCTTTTCCTCCAAATATGCATACCCGGGGAACAAAGCTTGCTGTTCTTTCCTCATGGCTCATTTCTTTCATTTTCTTATAGCGGTAAACTATCCCCAAAATGTTCAATAACTGCCGCTTGTATTCGTGGATGCGCTTTATCTGCAATTACTTCCATTAGGTGTATTGTTGATTTATAGCTAATGAAGATAAGCAGCTAATATTATTGGGATAATTTCTTTTTCGTTACTAAGGAGTTGGCAAGAGCAAGGCTTAGGCAACCTAAATTGCAGCTGTGTACCCAGACTCTCAATTTTATTTGAACTATATGCATTCGAGATTCGACACTTATAGTTGTATCTCAGACATATTTAGACATGGATATTGAGATATGTAGATACAAAAGAGTGCAGAAAATAAATTGTATTAACTAGGAAGAAATAACCTGCACATCAAACATTGAATCGGGATTGACGACGTAGCCGGTTTTTTCTCTGAGGAAAGATGCAACCTTGACCTTGTTTCTTCTTTTTGCTTCCCTCCATTCAGATTGAAGATCCTCATTATCAGCAAACTGTGGATAATTCTCATTAATCCTTATAACGGTATGCATAAAGCCAGTATAATGAACATTTAAGGACAAAATATACTAGATAATATATTCTTTCCTCAACTATATGAATGTACACACTACTAACTGAACTGAGAATGTAGCAGGATCAAAATGCATGCCCTTTCCCTTTGTAGCAGAAACTTTCGGGTAAAGTAACTAAATGAATCGGATGCTATAGTAGATGAATTAAAACATTCGATCAAGTTCGAGTTTGGATATACATACCTTACGAAGTTTCGCCAGATTCTCTGTATTTACAACCCAATCTTCTGATCCAGTCCACTTGGTTATAATTTTGCTCAAATCTGGATTGCAGAAGCGGATCCATCTTCTTGGTGTAACCCCATTTGTTTTGTTCTGAAATTTCTCAGGCCACAACTGCCAAAAAGCAATATATATGTATATCAAGAGTACTAAATAAAACCAGTGATTCCGTATGTCAAAATACATTGAATGGGAGAGGAGAATTTTGGATGGCAACCTGATAGAAATCATTGAACACTTCATTCTTCACTATTTCACTATGAATCTCTGCAACACCATTAACTGCATGGCCACCAGCAACGCATAGGTTAGCCATTCGAACCATCTTGGGAAGTTTTGGATTCGGCTCAATAACCGGTGGCAGTGGCACCTCAATTTCCTCATCCACCTCCTCTTCTTCCTCAAGTTGGTCTTCCTCGGCAGTAACTTCAGTTTCTTCATCAGAAACATCATCCTCTTCAGTTGATTCTATGGCCTCAACTATCGGCTCAACTGAACTTTTTTCTGGTTTTACAAACAAGTCAACTACTGACTCAGGCAACTCAATGTTATCTAGAATTCTCATTTGTTTCAGTTTTTCTTGCAACAGATCCAGATCCTTCATGCCATACTCGTCAATAATGGTTTGAATAAGCTTATACACAATAAAAACAGATGTTAGATTATGTGGAAAAGAGTATGTGATCTTAAAGAGGAGAATTTCACAAGATTGCCTATAAATTTACCTCCTCATCGATCATTCGAATGATCTCAACATGTCGAGGAAGCAATTCCTGCATCAGCTCCAGACTCCATTTCTCCAATGCCTCAGGTAGAACTGTATGGTTTGTGTATGCTACAGTGCTGGTGGAAAAGGTCACCATTAACATAAATACAATCTACTACAACCAGAAAACAATTTACTAGAGCTGTTCTTTCAAGATATTTTATTTGTTTGCAAGGATGTAAAAACTCATTATTGTCATGTAAGTCCATGAGAGTAAGTACCTCTGGGTGATATTCCAGGCTTGTTCCCAGCTCAAACCCTTGACATCGATCAATATTCGAATCAGCTCTGGAATGCAGAGTGTTGGGTGAGTATCATTCATCTGAACTGCAACCCTGTCGGGGAGATTTTCCCAATTTACAGACTCTCCTGATCTCCTTTCATAGCGTGCAATAATGTCTTGGAGAGAAGCTGAGCATAATGTATATTGCTGCTTCAGTCGAAGAGTCTTCCCCTCAAGTGACTCGTCACCAGGGTATAATATATAGCAAATCTGCTTGAGTCTAAGAGTTAGAATGGCTGTTTGTAAAAAAGGCTGGATTGCTAGTCTAAAGATGTTTTCAAAAGCCAGATCAAAGATTTGATACAAAGCACTCAAATTCAACATGTATGCCTCCCCTTCATCAACACACGTATTGGGGTTCGGTTGTCATCCTGCATATGCTTACATCAAAATTATTGTCCTCTTTGAAACTTGCAGGCCCTCGAAGCTTTTTCACTCGAGTGTGAGCTTCCTTTGATTCATATTAAGAACATCCCGTTAAGAGGCAGGTGTACCTTTAGGTGACAAAGCTTTTAAAGAGCCTGTTGGTGTCTAAAGAACACAATTCGTTTAATGTAAGCATATGCAGGGTCACAACCAAATCTCGATACGTACAGTGATGCAAGCCAGACTTCCAAATCTCGGTCATTACATTCTTCCACGACTACAAGAACTTCTTGGCTTTGAAGTGCATCAAAAGAATGCATGAAAGAATCTAGACATTGTTCTGTAAGGTTTCTAAAAACTAATATGGAAAAAATGGTGTGAATTAAACTTCAAATGAGTGGGAATTCAAACCTTTTCAGCATTCTTCATTGCTGAATAAGCTTTGGCATGATCTCCGGCATTGAAAGCACTTAAATCAAACTTTTCCGGTGCAACTTTAGTAGACCATAGTCGGAGGTTAATTGTAGTTTTAGTTTTATATCCGGGAATCGGGACATCATAAGCAACGGCAGTTATATCTTCTCCTCCAACCCATTCCTTGACTCCTTCCGGGCTTGAAATGACTTCACCATAGAATTTTACAGGGTATGACACATCATTTCTCACAAGTTCCCATGGATTTCCCATCTGCAATGAGATGGTCAGGAAATGATAATCTACACTCATTTAGTCCTTGAAAAATCACTGTCTTATTACTAAGAAAACAAGAAAATGTCCTAATGCTACTCATTTGAGTATACCAGTATTGAACACGCACATGTAGGACACTATAAGAGCCCATATTGAGATATGTACCTCGAGCCAATTTTCGGCAACTTCCTCCTGACCATCTTTTGTAATATACTGCTTGAACAAACCATATTTGTACCTAAGTCCATATCCCCAAGCAGGGTAATTTAATGTTGCTAAAGAGTCCAGAAAGCATGAAGCTAAACGTCCTAGTCCACCATTTCCAAGTGCAGCATCTGGTTCCTGGCCAGCAATAAATTGAAATTTTCAGTAACCTGAATAAAGCAAAAATGTTCAAAACTTAATGGATCTGCTTGAATGAATCTAACCTCCCTAGCTATATCTTCTAAATTGTGCCCAAGTTTCTTCAAAGCTTCTGCATAAGCTCCTGTAAGCTCTAAATTGCCAATGGCATTCAACAAAGCTCGACCCTGCATCAATTGGTGAGTGAGAACATTTAACAAACACTTGGCAAAGTAAATTTGGTTCCAAAAAAGCAAATCATTAGCATGAAAAAGTAGATAAATTTATCATCAAATTAACCTGCAGGAACTCCATGGAAAGATAATATGCTTGCTTTGCATTGATTTTCTCATGGTAATCATAAGTAGCATTCCAGTTTATAATGAGCGAATCGCGAACGCTTTCGGCCGTGGCATAGAAAGCCTTGGGGAGCTTAAAATGGTCCGGAGAAAAAGATGGTGTAAACTCAGCATGGTATTTGATACTTGAAGCAATGGATGCAGAATCAGGAACAAAGGTATCTAAAGAAGCTGCAAATTCACACCAAACATATCAACAAAGTTCAAGAATTCATCATTTTCGACATATAAATTAGAGAAACATCTCTGAAAATGTAACCTCCTTCAGTGACTTGAGCTTCATCTTTGAGGTCCTGCTTTTGGTCGCTGGCAACACTTTTGATACAGAATTTTCTCCTCGAAAAAGTAAAACTTGAGCCGTTTCTGATGAAGAAAAAATCTGGGTTCCTTGCTTTATAGTTAAAACCAATGAAAGTAGAGTGAAAACTGGTTGCAGAGAAAGGTAGAGACGCCATTGTTGTTGGTTTCACTACCCTTCCCTTCAGTTGCACAAAGTGGGAGACTCTGTGTGTTTGATAATAATAATAAAAGAAAGAGAAACAAAATTAGTGGAAAGAGAGAGTGTTGCTTTTGTCGTCTTATCTTCAAATCTGCTGCTCCTTCATCTCATATTATACACGAGGAGAATTTGAAGATATATGTTGTAACTTGTAACTACTAATCCGGATTCGATACTGCAGAGTAATGACTCTTCTAATTCAGTTGTTCTATTTATAATCTCAGAATTCGAATTCTTGATTTTACTCAAAAAAAAATTTAATGTCTCGTCTTACTAAACCAAGTGATTGTCGGTAATGAATTGCTTGTAGTAAAATGCATTTGGTTATGAACAAATGAGGGACATTAATGGAGATTGTAAAGCTTGTTTAAAACTAAGGTTGGTGTTGGGGTTTAACTGTTAAGGATGGGGACCATCTCAAGTGGAGGCTAAGCCTTGTCCTAATATAAGATATTTTGTAGGAAAGGGGGAATATGAAAGTGATGCTTCTAAAGAGAGATTTTCACACAATCTGTCATTCATTTCTGTTGGTAGAAAAACCTCTTTGGTCCCTCTTTATTTTGAAATTAGTCAAATTGGTCCCTCTAAAAAGAGGACTGATTTTGTCTTGCCAATTTTAAAAGTGAACAATTAAGTACTATTAATCTCTACTGCAATGTTTTCTGTTGATTTTATATAATTTTGATTAACATAATAATAATAATAATAATAATAATAATAATAATAATAATAATAATAATAATAATAATAATAATAAATTTAGACATCAACATTTACTTATTCTATCAAATTAATACTGATTCTTAAAAAATATTGTACATAAAATAAGTCTCTCTAATTCTACCCAAACTTGTCTGAATCATGCCCTTATTTGAAAAACAGTGAATGGAGTTCTTATTTTTAAATAAAAACCCTAGACTCTCTCTCCCAAACCTTTGCCTTTTTTTTCTTTTTGGTTGATGATAGACAACTATTTTTTAATATTTTTTTTAGGATTATCGAATTAATTATTTTTTTTTATTTTTTATTTTAATAAGAATTGTTGTCTTTGTGGCACGTGTTTCTTCTGTCATTGTGACACATTTTTATTTAAATTTTTTGTGTTTCGTTTCATCTATCACTGTGACATGATTTCAGCATACCTTAACGGTCAGTTGGTGCTTGTACATAAATCTTTACGACGGTAATATTTAATTATGATTTTGTCGGTGCCACAGTGGTAAGATAGATCCCACTGGTTGGTTGTCGATGTAATCAGACCTGGGTAGTGGAGCAATTTGTTTGATAGCTTGATTTATTCACCACTTCTTTTTCACTTCATAAAAGAGTCTCGTTTGGATATAGACAAATAGATTCAGAAGAAAATAAAATTAATTTTAGTATGTTAATCTCGATAAGAGCGTATATTTTTCTTTGCACCATTGTAAAAGATGTTTAGTAAAATTTGTCTCTTCTTCTTTTTTGATACATTATATTGTATTCACTATATAATCAAATTCAAATGTCATTAGTAAAAAAATCGTAAACGAATATTTTCAATGCGTAATTTCAATAACTCATTTGTTCCATTATCCAAATCATAACTTGGTTTTTTGGTACAATTAAAGGAAATATTATTATTATTATTATTATTATTATTATTATTATTATTATTATTATTATTATTATAAGCCTCTTAAAAAATAAACTTACAAGTTAACATTCGTTAAGTGTTGATGGTTAAATTCAAAGCCCAATCCCTCTGCTATTAATGGGAAACCCATGTTAAGAGCAAATCAAAATCTAACATTAGAAAATGGGAAAATGCAACAGAAATTCAAACTCCAACGGTTTAAAGCAAAGAGATTTCCTACAGTTCTGGAGATTATTGCAAAGGGGAAAAAGGATTGCTCTGTTTTTCCGGGACGCATACCATCTGTTTGATCAAAGACGGAGCAGAAAACAGATAAATGGTGATCCAAGTTAACATACTGAAACTCTCATTTCCAAATAATTCCTTACACACAAACCCTTTTTTTTGTTTTCTTTCTTGGGTTTGTGTGTATATTTTGTTTCATCTTTCATTTCTTTGTTCAATTCCAGTTTTTCTCAGGTACCCTTTTTTTTAATCTGCTTGCATTTGTTGAGATTGTGATGTGTAGTTCATAGTTGAGTTCTGGGTTCTTCACCGTGTTCATGTTAATTGAATGTTTACAGACAAAAATTCTCCTTTTCAGGTACCATTTGTTGAATAAATCAAAAGATTATATAGATCCCTAAACAGACAAATTTCACACTTGACAAGATGTTTGGGTTTATGAAATCTAAGCAAAAGCCAGCTGATGAAGAGGATAACCACAATGAAATTACACCTGATAGAAGGACTTCCTCTGATCCTGTGCTGTTGGCAGATTCCATGGAAGATGACAATGGTAAGGGAAGAAAAAAGCAAACTTCGGCATCCACTAGGGCATCACCGGCAAGGAATCGCGCTAAATACAAGGATGATTTCCGCGACTCCGGCGGGCTAGAAGCCCAGACCACGGAAGACCTCGAAGGATACGCCGTCTACAAGGCTGAGGAGACGACGAGTAGCGTCAATAACTGCTTGAAGATCGCCGAGAACATCCGTGAGGATGCTTCGAAGACTCTCGATACTTTGCATCAGCAAGGCGAGCAAATCGAAAGGACCCATGAAATGGCCGTCGGCATAGATAAGGATTTGAGTAAGGTAAGGCTCTATCTAGCGCGTCTTTTGCATGATACTCCGTGTTGTTAGCTCTGTAGCTTTCCCGATATAATCGCTCCGTTAGAGAATAGTATGTTTCCGGCATTAGTATTGACAGAAGCGTTGATAATCAAAAACCAGTATCTACAATATCCTTGTGGCATTCTGGATCATATACTGTTATTCGGTTTCCTTGTACAAGAAGGCAACTTCTTTTTAGGTCTCAATCCCCTAATTAGAGTTCTTATTCATGTATTATAAGTTAGGGAATAGTATTTTTAGGCATTACTGTCGAAAGAAGCGTTAATAATCGAAAACCGGTATCTACAATACTCTTGTCGTCTTTCGGATCATATAATGTTATTTGGTTTTCTTGTACAAAAAGGCAACTTCCTTTTAGCTCTTAGTCCGCTACTTAGGGTTGATATTGTTGTTCATGTATTATAAATTCCTTTTTAACTGGTTTTTATAACTTTGCAAACATCAGGGTGAGAAGCTTTTGAATGATCTGGGGGGAATGTTTTCTATGCCCTGGAAAGCAAAGAAGACTCGAGATATTACCGGTCCTGTGATCACCGCAGGTTTAAATTTCCTACCTCTCTTCGATGCATCGATTTATTCGAACACTTTGCATTCAGTATCGAATTGTTGTATGATTGATTGTTCATTGCATTCGTTTGGTAGATGATAACAAGAAAAACAAACCCGGCTCGAAGGAGCAGAGAGAAAAGTTGGGTTTGTCTCCTGCACCTAAGCCGAAGGGCGGAAGTAAGACTACTTCGGAACCGGAACCGACAGATGCCATGCAGAAAGTCGAGGTAAGTATCACGGTGTGCATACAAATTCTAATAAAACTCGACGATGGTGCTAAAGACTAACCGGTTTGTCTAACTCCAGTTCGAGAAGAGAAAGCAAGATGATGCACTTTCGGATTTAAGTGATATCTTGGGTGATCTAAAGGGCATGGCTGTTGACATGGGAAGCGAACTCGATAGGTCTGTAAATCTTTGCTCTTATCACGTCAGCTTTACGGTTTACTCGAAAAATCTGCAGTTCTCATATTATTATTACATGAAACTGGTGATTTTGCAGACAGAACAAAGCTCTTGATCATCTCAGTGATGATGTGGATGAACTGAATAATCGAGTGAAAGGTGCCAATACACGTGCAAAAAAATTGCTCAACTAAATACAGTTGCAGAGCTTACCAAATTTTGCTTTCACTGTATTTAACATTTTACTTTTTTCCATTTCCCCCCCTCCCGTTGGAGGGCGAAGAATTTGTTTGTCACTTTTCAATACATGAATCATTAAACAGTGATCGAATTTGTATTAAATAGTAATGGCTTCATCCCCATCCGACACAAACATTTGTATTAAATATAACAAGTTTTTGCTTCTCAATTTCATTCTCATATAATCTTTAGTCTTGTATTTCAACTTTTTTTTAATATGTCCTGTATTTCAACTTAGAGCTATGTTTACTCGGACTCTAAATTTTTCGGAATTGTATTTAATACACGACCTTAACTAGTGTTCGAGGGTTCAATTTTCACATTATGTATGAAACATCTTTAAAACTTATGATCAAACATAAATCAACTAAATGCAGAGAATTAGTAATTGAAATGACTACCTTAAAAAACCAAAAGAAAACATTAGTATAAAGATCCAATATTTTCAATGTATGACATTTATATATCAAATATATACTCATACACACATTGCGAACAAAACTGATTGAACCCGGGGCTCTTAGGACGAACATCATCCTCTTTTCTGCTGAAACCACTCGTTGAGGTTTTAAGTTACGAGGACTGATAGAAGAATTTGACCTCATTTTAAAATGTGCCATAGACTGCTTTAATTCACAGCTTATAAATGTGACAATCGGTATATACATTAAAATTTGTCCATAGTTTGGTACAACACCAAAAATCATACTACATATTACAAGAGTGAAACACGACATAGAATGCTCTAATCGGAACCATGATAGAGATTTTAAATTATAAAAGTTAAGAGATGCATTAAGGCACCATACCCCTGCTCTTCATGTCTCCTGAGTTTTCACCAAAGTCCAGCCCCTTTCCTGTGCAACTCGTCTACGAGCATGTGAAACAAAACCGAGAACATAGCCGACGAAACCCCCAAGCACCAAGATACTACCACCCCAAACATAATGTGAAAGCGAGTAATGTGTCGCGTCAACCTTATGGACTGCACCAACTTTACCATTTTCGTCATCACCGCCATTAATAACTCGCCCAGATGCCAAAATCTCAACCGTATCATGCACCTCACCGTCATGGTTTCCTACAAATGAAAGTGTAAGTTTCTCTCTTGTAGCAACTAATCTTGTGTACCCAAACTCGCCTGTACGGTACAAAGACCTCTTGGGTTGTGGGAAGACCGGGTCGTCTGGATGGTCCGGTCTAGGTTCCCATTTTGGTTGCCAGTCTTGTCCTCCCATCCCAATCACGACGTGAACCGGTAATGCCTCCCAATCCTCCCCCTTCTGCCCCATGCTTCCACATGTGAAGTTCTTCAGCGGACAAAACCTCTCGTATCGATGGACGTGGCCCCACAATGCGAGGTTCACATTGTTTTTCACTAACAAAGGTTCCAAGTGCTCGATCATTCTCTTTCTCAACGGGGCATCTTTAATATCAATGCTTGTAGTGTACATTGGTCTATGCCCTTGAAATACAAGGAAAGGGGTCTTCATCCGATCAACTGACTCTAGATCATGCTTCAAAAAGTTATATTGGTTGCTTCCGGGAAGGAAATTGGTTTCGGTTGACATGTACACAAAATGAACCGGCCCCATGTCAAATGAGTAGTAAAGGTTTCGGGTAGCAGGAGCACGGGTTCCGGTTGGTTCTGAAGAGCTGCCAGGCATATTGAATCTAAGGCTGTAGGGAACACCACATTCACCACCCCCATCAGTTCCGTAAACTGATTTGGCCCAGTCAGGTTTCCAAGGCTGTGAAGGCCAATCATATTCATGATTACCGATGCAGACGTGATACGGCACCTTGGAGGCAACAGGCTGGATTAGGTTGAAAAATTCATCCCACAACCATGAGTAGCCTCTCGCATAGCTGATATCCCCGATATGGGAAACAAAAGTAGGCTTGTCTCCGAGAGCATCGATGTCACGCAGGATCCACTTAACGGTGGATATGCTTTCATCTTGTGTACGACTAAAGGTTAAATACGGTGTAGGAGCCCCCATGTCTCCAAATAGGAAGGCTACCAACTCATTCGAATTTCTGTCCCGTGACACAAAGCTTCGTGTCGAGCTCCAACCTTTAGACTCACTTCCAACCTTTAGAATGAGCAAAGAAAAGCTAAATTAACTATTTGAAGTTGAATTGATAGTACACCATGTCATAAAGAGAAAAAAATGCTTCGGGACTATTTTTGCTTAGTCCTAACATGTAACAAGGACACAAAATATACTTGAAACTAACATGATAAAGAATATATAAATCATACATATGAATTAACTTCAATTGGTAAAATTATTCAACTTTATAAGAAATTATAACAAACCACTTGTAGACTAACCTACTCATAACACCGGATCAAAGCACTTAAACACTTAATTCTAAATTTTAAACTCTAAAACAGGGTACTTGTGAAAACTTTTCGTTTCCCCCAACCGTGAATGAGATATTTTCCGAATATATACATATATATCCAATTCAAGCTACTAAATGGACAATAAATGAAAATCAAAGTTGGCAATGCAACAAAACAATGTAATTCAATCAACACAAGAGCGCAACATGCTACCACAAGTGCAACCATTTCAATCAAAACTATAATTAGCTCTTGAAAATAAAGAACAAAACCCAGTTGTAGTTCAACATTTCCAGATTACCTGATAATAGTATTTCACCCCATCCTTTAAACCCGACACAACAGCGTCAAATATCCAGCCGGGATCTCTCCAGCCAACGCTCTGATTCGCCGGCGCGTCACACATGTCTTCCCTCTCGTACCTCCCCGCACGTGCCACCGCCACGCCACTTCCCCATTCCCCTCCCTTCTCTCCGTACCTCACGTACCTCTCCTCCGGATCCTCCGCAACGAACATCACCCGCATCTCCCCATCCCGACCGGTCAACGACAAGTGGATCTGCTCGGGTCCATGACCCGATTCGAAACCCACCGCCTCGGATTCAGCCAACAAGTGTTTTGTGCCCGGTAGGGGATTATGATCCTGGTCGAGGAATCCCGGGTCGACTTCGGATTCGGTCAAGCGGAAGATCCGGAATGTGTAGTTAGAGCGGAGGGAGGTGAGGGGAAGAGAAAAGGAGCCGGACCCAGATTCCCAAGTGGGGGAAGACGAAAGGAACTTGTAGCCGATGAAGTTGTCGTGGGCTGAATCGGGAGGTGAGTAGAGGCCGAGCCAATCGAGTTTCGATGGTGAGTCGACACCGGACCATTGAATGAGAACCAAATCACCCGATTTAGACAGTATTTTCGGGTTGACGGAGAGGGTGGGTTTGGAATGGATTGGAGAGATAAGAGAAAGGAAGAGGAAGGAGAAAACAAGGATCATATCCATGGCGGATAATGGTCCTAGAAGATAATCACGTTCAGGATTCCTGTAAACAGGAAGAAATTAATACAGTTCAAAAGTATGGGCTCAAAAGCATGGGTGTTAAAATAAAGGCTTAAATAGAAATCAGCCCTTAAATTTTGTCATTTTTTGCCCTTTTTTTTTTAGTCCTTAAACTATTTTGTCAAAAAAGTACCTAAATTAATATTTTTTGTATAAGTGAGCGTTCGATTGAGTCGAGTAAGAAAATTACGAGTTCATCAAGTTTACGAGTTCTGTTTTTACTAATCAAATTTTATTTAATTTTTTTTTGATTTGAGTCGAGTTTTCATACAAATTTAATTGTAATTATTTATAATGTTATAGTACATATTAATTCTAATTTCCAAATGTGGTATATATATCGTGCGGAATTGAGGAACTCGACTTGAACTTGAAAATTGATCACTAATTATTAAATTTTGAGTTATTCAAATTTTCATTTCACAACTTAAACTTTATTTGAACTTTTTCTGTGATAAATTTTTGAAATTATAAGTCAAGTCAATATGAGTCAAATTTTTTTCACACCGAGCGGAGAAGATTTTTGCTCGCCACTAATTTTGGTCACATTAAGTCCACTCATTATTTAAGTTTAAAATTGTATTTCCGCCCAATAAAATAATGACATGTCATGATCAAAAGATAGTTTAGAGGCTAAAGGTAAAAAAAATAGTTTAAATATTCATTTTGAACATAAATAATTTATGTATGTAAAATAACAATAATTAATAGTTTAAATATTTGTTTCGATAAAAAATAGTAATTGCTTTATCTGCAATGTATGTACATTGACAAAAAGTTAAAAATTTATATATGATTAGATACTCTCTAATAATCACCTACTATTAAAAAATTAACATGTTAGTGCATACCATATAAGTCAAAATTTCAAAAGATAAGAATACATAGAGACTCGATATACTATTCGCACATATAGAATTCAATCCTTCTTTAATTTTAAGGAATTTGGTCTATTTGTTTTTTACATTTTAAAAAATTAAGTTCAACTTTTAACGTTGTTAATTCTTTGTTAAATTCATATAAATAAAAGTAGAAAGACTAAACTCCAAATATACGAAAAACTACAAGGACTTTGGAGAATATTTTACCCCAACCAATTAGAAAGTGGACTTTGTATGTAAGTTCAAATCCTGGCTGCCCCAGTTTTTCCTACTTCACCATTGGTATTTGATTGTTCAATGCTAGGTCTTATCCCAATGAACACAAAACCTTTGCAATTGTTTCCCACTCCTGTCTTGTCCGACGTACGCCTACAATAATTCGTGACAATTTTGATGACCAATAATAAAATTTATCTTCCATTTTAAGAGTGAACATTCGATCGAATCGAATTTTATTTGTCATTGCCCCACTCATATAGCCTATTGCTACAGTTTCAGCTTGCTTCTTCCCCCACCCTTCCACCAATTTATATCATCTCAGGACCGTCTCGCTAAACAAAGAGCTCTCCATTTATCTTAAAACAATACCATGTCTGGTTATCGCCTTTCCATCTTTATACTTCTTTTCCTCTTCCTCCGACACTTGGCCCAAACTCCGTCACCAACTTCGACAACAAACAAGTTCCCTCCTTGTGATTCATTCTCCCTCTCACAGCAAACTTTTTCGTGTTTTCGGAGTCGGAAAATCCATGAATTTCGACAATTCTTGCCGTCATTAGCACCGCCCGGATCGAGTGAAATTGATCCGAGATATGGTGTGGAGAAGAGACTTGTCCCCTCAGGGCCTAACCCTCTTCACAACTGAGTAGTCAGGATTTTGTTTCTTTGCAGTTCTTCTTGTTACCTTTCTTGCAGGTACCAAGGCTGTGATTCTTCTTTTAGTATGTTATATACAAAAGAGAGTTGCTTTATTAATAATAGCTAAAGTGAAAAACCGATATATATATATATATATATATATATATATATATATATATATATATATATATATATATATATATATATATGAGATCCTTGGAATAAGGATGAGTTGCTTTAGCATATCTGAAGCTTTCATTTTAAGGTGTTAAAGGGCAGAACCGCAGAAGCCTTTCAAGGAAAGAAACCTTATTTTCTTTTTTACAAAAACACCAAAAAATACATCATATATATGTCTATATAATAAATAATTAACGTTTAAAATGAAAAGATTTGTTAAGAATATACAAAAACCAAGCTTTGCATGCAAAGCATATTATCCAAAGCTTGCATGCTTGTCTTCTTCCTATGACCAGACCATCAATCCTTCCTTTTCTCCGGACGAAACTTTCTGAATTATATAACCTCTTTAAATCAAAGCAGGCCCTTCCGTCGAAAACGAAGAAAGTCATCTGAAACAATGGAGAATTTGCTGAAGCAGATGAGGTAAATTCTATTTCCTTTTCGATCTGTAGAACTTATTCCATAATAATATGCAGAAAAAAGAAGAAGAAAATTAGCTCTGCAGATGAACTTGTGTAGAAGAAAATTGAAACTATATATGTTCAGGGAACTTACTGTTCATTGTGTATAAGACTTCATAATCCTGAGGAATCTGCTGCAATTTATACCAGGGAGGGATTTCCCGGTGCCGGACAAGGCAAAACAGACGAGTCGATCAGAAACCAAAGGATACCACCACAAAAAACTCAATCTTTCAAAAGAGGTAAAAGTAACACTATGATTTATCTATGCTCCCTTACCATTTTAAGCTGAAGTTGAAGCAGCAATAACCGACCTTGGTTTTGGATTTTGCAGAGAAGAGAACCCAGAACTGGTTTCGAAGACTGTTTTCTGGCAAGATGATGAGTTCTAATGGTGATTCAGACCACAAACTGGAGCAAGTACTTGCTGTTGCAGCTGCTACATATGTCGTTAACTCGATTGCAAAACAAAGCATTCAAGATCAGAAAAAGAGCAGTGCAGATCTTGAACCCTCGTTGATCAGAGATAAGAGCAGAAAGAAAGATAAGTCATCTTCAATATCGGAACCTGGCACTATATCCAAACGATTCTCAGGTAAAGATCCAAAGCATGAGAAATCGAATCCTGATATCCATGTTCTAAGACAATCATGAACTTCTAGTTTCTGCTAACAGGTGAAGGATCGAGAAATGGTTCAGGAAGTGCAGAGGGCAAACTATCAGCAACTGATGGCATGGATGGAAAGGAAATTAAACGTGCTCCATCGTTTAGAAAATCGCTTACCTTTGCTGATCACTTGGGCAGCACTAGCATTACAAAACCGAGAAGTTCCTCTAAACCCGATATGCTTTCCGGTCAAACAGAAAGTGCAGCACCAAAACCCGATCATCCTGCCATTAAACCTGGGACTGCAAGAAGAGCTGACGAGTCTGTGGTTCCAGAGATAGAACCTAAACGACAGAGTGCACCAAGACCCGGGACAGAGCAGACAAAAGCAGAAGCTTGGGAGAAGGATGAGATGGCCAAGATCAAAGAACGGTAAATTCATTCATTGCCAGCTTATTAAGTAGTATCGAATAGTAGCAACCAATTAGTACCATTATATTAAAGCCAGAACGTAACTCAACTATAACATAGAAACAACAAATCCGATGCCAACATAAAGATATCCACTTAAATTCAATACAGGTATATGAAGTTGAAAAGCACTATACTTACCTGGGAGGAAAAGAAGAAGAAGAAAGCCAAGAACAAGCTGGACAGAGCCGAGGTGAGATTTGCTTTCCTTTTTCTTAATACAAACTATTTCTTAAAAACTAATAGCTTATTTCACGGAGCATCAGAGCGGATTGGAGCGAAAGAGAGAACGAGCCTTACTAAAATTTAAAAATGAAATGGACCATATCAAACAAGCTGTGGATGGAGCAAGAGCACAGACAGAGGCAAGCCAGAGAAATGAGGAACTTAAAGAAAAGGAAAAAACAAATACAAGTATACTTGCCTGGGAAGAAAAGAAGAAGAAAGCCAAGAACAAGCTGGACAGAGCAGAGGTGAGACTTGTTTTCCTTTACTCGATTCAAACTATTTCTTAGACGCTAAGAGCTTATTTCTTGGACCACCAGAGAGGATTGGAGCAAAAAAGAGAACGGGCCTTACTAAAATTCAAAAAAGAAATGGACTATATCAAACAAGCAGCGGATGGAGCAAGAGCACAGGCAGAGGCAAGCCAGAGAAACGATGAACTTAAAGCAAAGGAAAAAGCAAATATAATTAGAACAACGGGAGAGGTTCCAAGGACATGCATCTGCTGCTGAATGTAGCAAATAATGTAGCATGATGAGTCTTAAGTCATCTTCTTCACGATGCACTTTCTAAGGCGGAAAAACACCTTCATGTCTTTATTAAATAGTAGTAGATCAGAAGTAATGAGACAAGCATAAGACAATAAGAAGAGAGCTGGCCATTTAAATTGTTAGTAAGACGGAAGTACTAGATATGAGCACAAGTAAAAAGGCAGTCACCCCGTTCCCACTTTTCATTTGAAGTCATCATCAAAACGACAACTAAACCAAACAATGAGGCTGGTTGTTCATTCTCGTATAGTTTAAAACCAGTTATAAGATAGTAACAGATATGAAAAAAGCTGCAATATGTCAGTAATGTTAGGGTTAGAAAATTAAGCAACTGGCAAAACCATTTCCCTGAGTCATGACAGCTGATTCAAGCTTGCAACAACATAAAACAGTATATATATATATATATTAAATTGCAGAAGTACTGTGTATGGTAACAAGAGCGAGATAGAGAGAGGATATAATATAACCATCACGAAATGTACATTATATTCATTTGGGAAGTCAAGCTTGTACAAAAGGTTAGCAGCCACTTCAATGACATCTAATTCAAGGACACGAACACAATTGCATAAACAAGCCTTCGAGATGTTTTCAAGTCATACTTCATCATGAAAACAATACATGAATCTGAAAGCTTTTCATTTCGAACCATAAATCTCTAATACCTTTGAAGCGAGAAAGCAACATGAACATCTCATGAGGTTATTTCTCTAACCAGCCTATTCAACATAGGGAATGCAAAGTAGAGCACCAAGAAGGACGGGACAGCGAAAACAATCGTCACAAGTAAGTAAAGTAATAAGATAACAACACTCCCCGGTATTGCAAAGAAGACGATTAAAAGAAACATGATGATCAATGGAAACTTGGTAGCAATGTGAATGAAGAAATACAACGACTTATAAAGTGAGAAACGATGATGCCTCTCCACGTTATTACTGCCACCATGAGCATCCGACTCCCTCCTAATGAGGCTGTTGCTAGCTTGGTTTCCAAGCATTAGATTACATCGATTATCCCCGGACGGCATTCGCCTTACATAGCCATATCTATCACCATTCAAGCTCTCAATCATCCATAGAAGGAAGAAATTCTTGCGAGGGAACTTGAGGTTCCCTCCGTAAACCAGGCGAAGGGATAGCAAATGGCACCATGGACAAGAAATGAAGAAAGGGATCTCGAGTTGTGAAGCGGAGAGCTTCAAAACAGCAGATTGGAGCCCAAAGATACAATTTTGGCAAAGGGTATGACCACACCATAAGACATAAGGCACATTCTCGACAATGTTGAAAGATTCCCAACAAATGGGACATTCCAAAGCTTCACTTCTACTACCGTTTGAACAGACTTCATCGTCTGAAACGTCGGAACAGGCTCGATTCGCCTCTCTCGAACTCTTTAACCCAATGCTTGCTATGGCGTTAGAAGCAAAACCCCACATCCTGATGGAAATACAAAACTGTAAATAACTACTAACTACATAGACGAAAACCCCAAAAAAAACACAAATTGATTCTTAGGAAATCTCAAAGAATTAATAATAGCAAGCACGTGAAAAAAAAATTATTTATTTTACAAAGGTGAAAATTGTAGAAATATGGAATCATAAATTAAGAGTTTCCCGAAGAAATAAAAGAAAAAGGAAGAAAATTTACCTTAAAAGTTGGATGAATTTGAAGAGAACAATAAAAGGTGTGATAGTTGGTAGCTGAGGACAAAATCCAATTTCTGATTAAAATGAAATTAAAAATCAAAAGGAGACTAATAAATCAAAGGACGACGCTTTAGTGTAAATCAAACCGAATAGCTGAAACCTTTTTATTGTTTTGGCTGTAAGAACCATTTCTGGGTTGAGTTTTTGTTAGGGTGGATTATGAGTTTTAGTTTAGATTTATTTTTAGGTTAAACTACATAAATGGTCGCTAAAACTTGTAGGGTGGATTCATTTTGGTCACTATACTTTTAAAATAGTCGATAAAGTCACTCAATTTTTAGTTCGATTTTGATACGGTCCTTTCCGTTAACTTTCGTTAGAAGTTGATTTTACGTTTTTCCTTAATAAAAAAGGATAAACTACACCAATCATCACTCAACTTTCTTCTCACACCTATTTTGGTCACTAGAGTTTAAAAATTTTCAATTTAATAACTTAACTTTCGAATTGTTCATATTTTGGTCATTCTCAAAATGACAGGGCTATACAAATAGAACAATTCAATTAATCCTTAAAAAAATTGGATAATATTTTTTTACTTTGATTATTAAATTTATCACATTACCATATTTGATATTTTAATAAACAAAGTAAAAATATTACTCGAATAAAATATTTCAATTAAATGGTCAATCGATTATCCAATTTAATTAGTACAATATAAGATCGAGAATTAAATAATATGAAT
Organism: Hibiscus tridactylites; assembly: GCA_958450335.1. NCBI lineage: Eukaryota > Viridiplantae > Streptophyta > Magnoliopsida > Malvales > Malvaceae > Hibiscus > Hibiscus tridactylites. The sequence continues at coordinate 76,747,711 of OY288281.1, forward strand.
TTACCAATCAACCAAAATATTTTTTAATGATTAATCAAATCCGATTTCTCTATATTTTTAAAATAAATTATTTCGATTTGATTATGGTTCACAGTTTTAAGCAAAATTGATTAACCCATCTGATCTATTATATACAATATTTCTAAATTTTATGCATTACAATATCTTATAGTCTAGTGATTTTGATACTCTTCTGATTTTTAAAAAAAAAGTTTTGGCTCTGGGTAAGATTAATATGTATGAACTTTCAATTTTTGACTTTCTAGTTGTTTTTACACTTTTATCACAACCGAACAATTATTAAATTTATCGTATTATCATATTTGATATTTTAATAAATAAACTAAAAATCATTTCCAAAATTAAATATTTCGGTTAATTGGCTAAACGATTATCTGATTTAATTTGTACAATATAAGATCGAGAATTGAATAATCTGAATTTACCAATTAACCAAAATAAATTTTAAATGATTAATCAATTTTTTTATTTGTATAAACATGTCATTTTAGAATGTCCAAAATATGAACAATTCAAAAGTTAAGTTATTAAATTAAAAAAAAATTAAACTCTATTAACCAAAATATGAGTGAGAAGAAAGTTGAGTGATGATTGGTGTAGTTTACCTATTTTTTATTAAAAAAAATGAAAACTAATATTAAAAGCGAACTAAAAGTTCGATGGCTATATTAAAATTGAACTAAAATTTTAATAAATTTATTAAATATTTTAAAAGTACGGTGATCAAATAAATCTACCCTAAAAATTCGTAACGGGAGAGACGATGTTAGTGTAGCTATAAGGAATGGTAGTGAGAAAAAAATTAGTGAAGCTGAAAGTGAGGGTTCAGAGTCATTACACAGTGCAAGTGGCTCTAAAACATATTTTAAGAAAACAAAACGGTTAAATTTAATAGTGTAACAGATTTGGCAAACCCTCAATTTAAAATGTGAATGATCTTCTCTCATCATAGTGTAATTTATTCAGCAATGAGACAATATGGTGTTTCTAATAGATACAATATGAGGTTCAAGGTTAATGATTCTAGAAGACTTCATGTTGTCTGTGAAGAAGGTTGTCCATAAAAGAATTGGGCATCAAGATTGATTTCTAAGAATGAGAATGACAAAATTTGACAGATTAAAACTTATATCGGAGATTATAGTTGCATTAGAAACACTTAAAATGCCAATTGTACTTATAAGTGGCTAGCAAAAGCTTACCTAAAAAATTAAAAGTTGTAACATCCGTGTCTTGGGCCTAGGAGTTAACCGGGTTTTAGTTCGAGTCAAATAAAATTTAATTAAAACAAGTCCAACTTCAGATAATGACCAAATTAAGCTTTAGTAAGAAGAGGAGGACTCATGTTGTAATTTACCCAAATTTTAAATAAAGCAAGACAACTTTTAGAAAAAAAGTTGTCATCTTCTTTCTCATTCTCCCTTTCCCAACTTCAAACCCCTCTCCCCCATTTTCAAACTCTCCCAAAACCTAGTTACTATTCTATTTCTTTTACTAATCGATTTCAATACCAAATTAAGAGGTAAATATATTTTCTTAACCTCCTCTCCATCCTCTACTTATCTATTGTCTTAGATTTCAAAAATATTGAGTTTTGGAAATTAGGGTTCATATTGAAATTTGGGTTTTAATGGGGTTTTTCAATTTGTTTTGATAAATTGTATTGGGGTTTTGTTTAAGCATAATGAAATACACAACATATATTAATTTGGTTGATTTTGGATGAATTTTCGTAGTGGGTCCTTAGGGCAAATTTTAGAGTGTGAGAACTTGGGTTTTTGGTGGGTTTAATGTTGAAATTGAAGGGCTGATGGGTTACCTATGTTAGAAGGGTGATTTGGAATGTTTTGGAAGTCATTTGGATGCTTGGAAATGGGTATTTCAGCCAATGGTTGTTGGAGTCCGAAAATTGGGTTTTTGAGATGTTATGAGGGTTGGGAATTTGTGGAAGTTGGGTTGTGATTGCAAAGTAGGTTGATGGTTAAATTAGCATTGAAGTGGGAAGTAACGTATGTGTTTTGTTTGACTAGAAGTAAAAGGAAACGTGGAAGAGGCTTTGGGACCGAATCCGGGTTCGTAGGAGGATTGGTTCGAATTGCTAAGGAAGGGCGGTGAGTGGTCTTAACTTGTTTTAAAGTTTGGTTCGAGCATGAGTAGTGTGTGTGTGTGTGTGTGTGTGTGTGTGCAAGTGTGCTTGGTAGGCCACTTCCTTTTAATCCAAGTAGTTAATTTAGTCTTGTTCCTTAAATGCTAATGTGCTTGATGACTATGCTCTAATGCTTGTGATTATATGGTGCATGTATATGTATATCATGATGTGGATATATGTGTTGAGCATGAGTGTGTTGATGATATGTGGTTGATGATGATAATTGGCACTGAATAATTACCGATTGTAAATGATCGATCATTAGGATAGTGTGCACACAAATTGAGTCAAAACGTACGTGGCCTTGATGGTGTTAAGTCATCAAGGAGGAGTACGGTGATGTAACATTCCACCGGAAGCTTTTATTTATTTCTACGGGATGATGAGTGGAATTCCATTCGTAGGGCATCTGGCGATGAGTGGAATCCCGCACATGCAAGGTCCGGTGATGAGTGAAATCCCACCGAGGTAAAGTGTTGTTAAGGTTTATATCCGCACAATCGGGGTAATTAAAGTGGCCAATTAACTTGTTCTTATATGGTGACGTAAGAGTGTGATATATGGTATTGTTGTATGTTGATGATATTGATGTTTAAGCTTGTTAAGATTGAGAGACCATATATGCCACTTGAAAGACTAGCTAGGTCTACTTGATTTTATGCCTATGCTTGATGTATGTAAGACTAGGATTAACATGCTTGGACCCTGCATTGTTATTGTTTTTCGTTTTAGAGCACCCTCACTAAGCTTATAGCTTACGCTCTCTATGTTCAACAATGCAAATCATTAGCGTGGTGTTGGTTCGAGGCAAGGCAAGAAGGACTTTTCAAGTTGTTGCTTAAGTATTGTGGTAATTTTGTAATAGTTAGCGATGTGGCAAGGGTTGTGTATGAGCTTGTATGACTCATCTATATGTTTCGATGTTGTGTTGACTATGGTTTGTAAGTATGACTTGCTATGATGATCTTTGTGCGTGTTAGCATGTCTATCGATGTTAGGTTGCCTTGATGTGGGTGTGAACCTCTATATGCTTGTCTTGTGCCTTAGAGGCTTTGAGTTCCTTGTATGACCTTAAATGATTGAAATGCCTTTAGTTGGAATGCCATGCTTGAAAGCTTATGTTGCTTGTATGATTGATTCATCATCTTGTGTTGAAATGTGCCTTTAGTTTCAAGTTTAAGCATGCCTATACTCTTGGTTTGACATAGGATATATGTTAGTGTGTTGGTTGAGGTTTGGGAGGGATCTAAGGATCACCTAGTGCCTTAAACCAGCTCAAACTTGTGTTTTCGAAGCAGGGGTATCGATACGGTTGGTCCCGTATCGATACGGCCTTCATATTTCAGGCCCCGTGTTTCGATACGCGAAGGGGCGTACCGATACTATTTTGGCTACTGGAGCTACTGTCCAGTTCAGTATCGATACGGACCTTCATGCGTATCGATACGGTTCCCTTGTGTTGACCTTGGGAAGTCAACCGTTGGGGAGGGTATCGATACACTCCTAAGGTGTATCGATACGGTCTCCATTGGTTGACTTTGACCAGTTGACCTGGTCAAGGGGTATCGATACACCCCTTAGGTGTATCGATACCGCCTGCAGAACAAGTTAAAAATTGGGCTTTGAGATGTTAGGTTGAGTTCGGTTGTTTGCCTCGTGATTGTTGTTCCGCTGTATGACCACATAGGATTAAATACTCATCTAGACAAGATTTAAAATAAAAAAAATTAGGGTTGCTAACCGAGGGGGAATCCTTTAGGGGTTTTTCACTCGGTTTTCCCAGTGTAGCTCACTCGGACCGGTCATCCGGCCAGACCGGAACGAGGGGGTTACAAAAAAATTGATTCAAATTACTCAAATGGATCTCTCCAACAGAATGTGAGAAATAAACACATGACTTAAAGTGTCGATCTCTAAAAGCTGTAAAGCCAAGATATTAGTTCTTGAGATGATTCATGTGAGTGATGATGAACAATATAAAAAGATATATGATTACTTTGATGAATTGAGAGGAACAAATCCTGAAACAATAATATATGTCTTTTAAATAATAAGTTGTTTGTGAGAATATACGTGAGTTTACAAGTTTGTAGAGATGGCTTCAAGGCTTGATGTGGACCAATCATTAGCATTGGTAGTTGTTTTCTCAAAGGTCATTATCAAGGTTATTTGCTGGCAGCAGTTGAGATAGATGTAAATAATTTTATTTATCCATTGGCTTATGTTGCTGTAGTGAGTGAAAATCATTTATCTTGGTGCTGATTTTTACAAAATTTAAAAATAGATTTAAAGCTTATAAATTTTTAACATTACACCTTCATGTCAGATAAGTAAAAGGTAAATGTTTAGTTTTTCATTTTAATTTGTATTTATCTGTTAATTTTTACTTATGTACTGTAAATAATTTCTTTAGTTTTACAAGGTTTGAGAGAAGAAATTGTTGAACTGTTTTTTAATGCTAAACACAGAAATTATGTGAGGCATCATGATTTGAAATTCGAAATTGTCATATGACCATGAAGTCTTCAACACAACCGATTTTCTATACCGACAGAACAAAATGTTATTCGACTGACTTATTTCTTCCATCTCTTTCATCATTAACGTTTCCTGTTGGCCCCCTCTGTACTCTCTTTCTATCGTGAATGAAAATAAACGTTAGGCTTAGAGATTTTAATCAGTAAAGAGGGGTTTTAAATACCAATAATTATTTTTTAAAATTAATTATTTTTTAATAAAATATCCTTGTTGGCATGCCTACATGACACAAAAATATTAAAATAAGTCATGTCACAGAAAAATCGTTAGGTTAACGGTGGAGTGATGAAAAAATAAATGTTGAAAGTTGGGTTAGTAAAAATTTAAAATTGAAAGTTGAGTGACCAAAGTAGGAGTGAGAAGATTGTTGAGTGATGATCTGTGCAATTCACCCTGTTTTTATTTAAATTATTTTAGTTGTTATTATTTTAATTTTATGTTGTAATAATTAATTTATGCATTTTTTGAATTATATTTTTTTGATTTATTGAATTATAATTTTTTGATTAAATAAATAGATAAATATCTTCGAAAGATAATTATTAAGGTTTGAATCCATCAAGATGTGATGTGACAATATAAATAGTTATTGATCATTCAATCGATTAGAAATAGGTGTAAAGGGTGGTTGTCAATTTTTGAAATTTATCTATTTTGTGTTTTGACAATAGATATCCTTCCTATAATTGACCGTAGAAATATATTATTGATGTGTAAAAAAAATAATATTACATATTTAGCAAAATTATATGTAGCCACATGATTCATTCCCATGGAGCATACAATTAAAAATTAGGGTATGGTATACATTTTCGCTATGAAGCATGGGTACAACATTTGAAGGTCATCTTACGTATCCGATACGCTCTTAGAACAATTACGGATTAAGAAAGACTGGTGTACGTGTATATTTACGAGGTATGACTGAAAATTCTTTAAATACGTTGAGAGATTGAAAGAGACGTTTTAGAGACGACGTTAGGAGTCACACGCATACTAACTTGCATTGCGGACTTTCGACATACTATTATCAGCTTTGGGTGCAAAAAACTCATGACGAGAGGGCTTTTTAAAGACCACTGATCAGTTTTGGGTGGAGTGATTGTAAAGAGGAGTTATAGAAGAAGCTAAAGAAGAAGAAAAACCACGTGAAAGAAGGATTTTTTTTTATTTTAATTTATTTGATTGGCTTTTGTGAACCTGAAAAAACGCTTTAATGACCAACCACTTCTTTATCGTTTTAATTAATTATTAGCTCTTTACTTTAACTTTATTATTATTATTATTATTATTATTATTATTATTATTATTATTATTTTGGATAAATAATTTATTTTTATTCATCAAAAAGACCCTCTCTTATAATTAAAGGGTGCGACAAATATAAAATAAATTATATATATAATAAAACATTAAAATTCAAAATAATATTTATAATCTTGAAAAGAATTGTCTACCGCTTACTGTGCTTATATGGTTGATTCACAAAATTAATTCACATCAAAATTAGTATTAAAATTAAACATTTAGATCTAAATTAAGAGTTTGAGTGAATAATTAATAATATGGTTGTTTTTAAATGGAAACTCTGTCTGGCAGACCCTTTGGAAGAGCAATTATAATTGAGCTTGGAAGAAGATTCTCAAGTTAAGGGATGACTCTGCAGTTGTTGGCCTTTTGAGTGGTAAATTTCGAGCCAAGAAAATACGTTAATTGTTTCGACACAAGCAGGACAAAGTGCGTTGGTTCAAAGTAGTTTGGCCTACCCACGTTTGATAATAAAGGATGTCGACATCAATCAGCAAGATGAACACACCGTGTCATCATTCCGACACTTTCTTTGTATTAAAATGCACAATGAATGAATCAAAGGCCAAACCCATCTCTAATTCTTGGCACAAGATGGTTTTCCCCAGAGGGGTGCACCTAAGAACACAGGTGATTTGGCCTTTGCTAAGAGAGGCTAAATGCTAATGCAGCAAAGCAATACCTTGTGTTCTCAGGTCACCCCTTTGGGGTACATCAATCTCTGCCTGTTTCTTGCAATGGAAGAGCTTACCGATGCTGGGATGTTGTTGATGGTGATCTCGGGAAGGCAGACCAAGTGTTTGATATAATGGTTAGTCCACATTTCTTAGCTCAAAATGTTCCTAGCTTGAAGCTTTTACTGTTTAGTGTTTTCTACAAGCATGATGAACTATAGACTTTTTCACAGACTTGGTAAAAATGTCTTGTTGGATTAGTTTCCTCAACGTTGTTTCCTATAATGGTGTGAGGTCCCGGTTCAGCTGGCAGATCCAGAAATATTTATGAGAGTGAGCATACGTAAAATCTTAAAATTTTAAGGTAGTCGGGGAGTCATAAAAATTTAAAAAAAATTAAAATCTAATTCATAAAAATTTAAAAAACTGAAGCTAAATGTATAGACTTTAAAGAGTTTAAAGTGGACATAAGCCCTTCCAATCATACACATACATTCGCCATTTTTTTGATTTGCTTCTTTATTTCTCTTTGGTAAGAAGGAGAGATGGACAGATGGTAAGCAGGAGAGATGATCCTTCTATCTTTATTACTCCAAATCAAGTGGCAAGGGATAAGGAATTTATTGCCATTTAAATAAAAATTTAGATAAAATACGCCATTCAACTATAAGTTTAATAATAAACAAATTACTTTTTTTTTACTAAAAAGTAACAATTGATTCACTCAATAATAGAATTAAAAATAAATAAATTATTTTTATTTTAAAAATAACAATTCAATTACTTAATTATAAATTTAGATACAAACAAATCACTCACTTAAAATTTGGTGACAAACAAATAACTATGTCATCACTTAAATTTTTTCTCACTCCTTTTTATCACTTACTTTTAAATTTTTCGATTTAATCACAAAACTTTTGATTTACTTCTATTCTACAAACGATAAATATTGAAGATTGAATTAATTTGAGATTTTGGATTGAGTTTTACAATTTTTAAATTATTTTTAAGAAAATTAAAACTGATAAAATAATGTCTTAAGTGGCCGTATAAGACATTAAAGAATGGTTATTTCGGTGGGCGTAGGAGCAAATGAAACTTTTAGTTCAAATCTTGGTAATGAAGTATAATAAAACTGCACTAATTCTCGTTGTTTCCAATGTGGGATTAGGCAAAGTTTTGTTCCCCCAACTAACAAGCTCCATAGCATAAGAAACAAAGATCCTCACCCATTTTCTCTACTCATCTTGGAGCTTTTACCTAACAATGTCTAACTCTGATGCTATCCGGCCTTCCCATGTTCATGTTGCTTTGCTCCCGAGCTCCGGCATGGGCCATCTGCTACCTTTTCTTCGACTCGCCGCCTCTCTTATCCGCCACCAATGTCCACTCACTTTAATCACCACCCACCCCATTGTTTCTTCAGCCGAATCTCAGGTCATCTCCACTTTCCTCTCTGTCTTTCCGCAGGTAACCGAGAAGAAGTTCACACTCATCCCGATTGATCCAACGACTGCTAATACCACCGACCCTTTTTTTCTCCAATGGGAAACCATTCGCCAATCTGCTCACTTGCTTTCCCCTCTCATTTCTTCATCGTCTCCGCCACTCTCGTTTATGGTCACCGATGTGACATTGTTGTCGTCTGTGATTTCAGTCACTGAAAACCTCTGTCTCCCTAATTACATCCTCTTCACTTCATCGGCTCGGATGTTGTCCCTTTTCTCTAGTTTCCCTTCCATCCCTTCGTCGATTCCGAAAGGGTCGCTTCCCACTACGCTTTCGGACTCGAAGAGTTTCTTCAGAAAGATTTTTTATGAAAATAGTAAAAGCATCGAGCGTTTCAATGGTGTTTTGATCAATTCGTTTGAAGAACTCGAAAAAGAGTCACTGCAGATGGTTTTAAACAAAGGGTTGCCGCCGGTTTTCCCTCTTGGGCCTTTTCTGCCATTAGAATTCGAGGGGGAAGCTTCTTTTACGCCATTGGAGTGGCTGGAGAACCAAAGGGAAAGCTCTGTTTTTTATGTCAGCTTTGGGAGTAGGACAGCGATGTCGAAAGAGCAAATACGGGAGCTTGGAAAAGGGCTTGTTTTAAGTGGATACAAGTTCTTGTGGGTGGTGAAGAGTAAAGCTGTTGACAAAGAAGAAACAGGAGACGATTTAGATGAGATTGTAGGACACCAAGTGATGAACAAGAATGGGTTAGTGGTGAATCAGTGGGTGAATCAATGGCGGATACTGAGTCACAAAGCGGTTGGCGGGTTCATGAGCCACTGTGGATGGAACTCGGTGATGGAGGCAGGTTGGAATGGGGTCCCAGTCCTTGGATGGCCGCAACACGGGGACCAAATGATAAATGGTGAGGTGATAGAGGGAGCTGGGTGGGGGGTTTGTATGAAGAGCTGGGGATGGGGATTGAATAATCATTTGGTGAAAGGAGAGGAGATTGGGGACAAAATCAAGGAGCTGATGGAGAGCCAGATGCTGAGAATGGAAGCTGCAAGAATCAGTGAAGCTGCCAAGAAAAGTTCAGAGGCAGCTCAGAATTTGATGAAGCTTTTTCGGAGCTTGAAGGACTAAAGAAGTCAAGTTTGTGTAAAAGTGTTGGTTAATTGAAAGATTGTCTGCTCTATTTTGGCTTAAATAAAAAATTAAGTGTCTCAATTATATCTCTTTCGAACTTTAGATGGTTAAAATATTTTTTTTGCTAAAAATAAATTTTTAAATTTATAATGTTATAATTTTAGGTGTATAGTAGTCAACCACCATTAAAAAAATTCGTTAATCAATCAAAATATGACACGTGACATTTTTATTTTATTTTTTCAAAATTAAAAACTGAAAATAATTTTCTACACAAAATTTAATTTTTTAGAAAATCTCAAAGTTCTCTAATTTTTACAAAACAATCTTCAAACCCCTAAAGTTTCTCAAACCTAAACCCCAAATCGTCGACGATCGCGACCCTTGAGCACACTCTTTTGGTCGGCGTACTTAGCCGTTCATTTTCATCAACACAGTGTCGTCTGAAACGATGAACGACGTGACAATCGAATGTCGACGATGACGCTGTGTTGGGCTAAATGATCGGCTAGGTCCGGCGACCAAAGGGGTGTGCTCAAGGGCAACGATCGACATCGGAAGTTGCGACGATTTGGGATTTGAGTTTGAGAAAATTTAGAGATTTGAGATTGTTTTGTAAAAATTATAAAATTTTAAGATTTTTTAAAAAAATTTAAAAAAACTTTTTTAAATTAAAATAATTCAAATTATCGTCACGTGTCAAGAATTAATTGGTTAACAAATTTTTTAACAGTAGTTAACTACAATGCACCTAAAATTATAACGGTGTAAACTTTAAACACTTATTTTTTTTATAAAAAAAAAACTTTAGCCACCTAAAGTTTAAAATATATATAATTTGGGAATGTATTTTTTATTTAAGCCGTTCTGTTTTTGCTAAATGTAAAAAGTTTTTCAATTTTCATTTCCATTGAACTTTGAATGTGTATGCGTGTTATGCGACTAGAGGTGTAAACCAGCCTAGTCAAACTCGAGTAGTGCTAAGTTCGAGTAGTGCTAAGCTCGACTCAGGTTATTAAGATTTTAAGTCGAGTTTGAGTAGTTTTTAACGAGTTTAAATAATCTAAGCTCAGCTTGTTAAGAACTCGAGTTGAGTTCGAGCTTGAGTCGAGTTCAATCGAGTAGAGTGTTGAGCGAATTTTGACCGAGTCAGACTCGAGTAGCTCGCGATCTGTCTCATCCATTTAAAGCCCTATAGGGAAAACTATGATACACAAGTTTAGGGTGTTAGTTTATAGTTTAGAGGTTTAGGTGTTGGGTTTAGAATTTAGAATTTAGAATTTAGATTTTAGGGTTTAGAACTTATGTTTTAGGATTTTAGGTTTATGAATTTAGATTTTAAAAAATTAAAAATTTTAGTATATTATATTTTTTAGTAGCTCGTGAGCTTTTCGAGTAAGGTATCTAGTAGCTCGACTCGGCTCGTTAAGAACTCGAGTCCAATCGAATGAAGTATTAACCGAACTTTGATTGAGTCGAACTCGAGTAACTCGCGATCTGTCTCATCTCATTTACCGTCTTATCTACAACTGTGAAAATTTCCAGTAACGAACAAGAACCTCAAGACAAATTACTCATGGTAGGGGTCGAGTAAAATCAATCAAAACCCAATGGAAAAAAGTCCCAAATTTTTTAATGAAATGAGAAAGATCAAGTAATATAAACTTGGAGTTGAAGTTGATAAACAAAAAGTTTCTCTAATGCTTGCAATTCAACCAAAAGATGGCAAAACCAACAACAGAAGCAACTTCACAAATGAACAAAGTGGTTAGCTAATAGTAAAATATTGGCTTAAAGGTCAAATAAGTACTCAACATATACCTTTTGTTTTCGATAAGTGTTTAAAGTATTTTTCGGGCCAAGTAGGTGTTTAATCGTTAACGGACATTTAAAAAAAATCCTTTAACCAATCAAAACATGACATGTAGCTCTAATTTTAATATCTTTTTTAATATTAAAAAATCTTTATATTTTCTAAAATTCACAAAATAACCCTTGAATCCTTAGATCCCCAAATTCGGCCACTATTGTCACCGTTCATCACACTGCCGGCGACATAATGAAACCTCCTTCTCTTGCAGCAAGACTCGAACGTCGTTTGTTAGCCGATCGGTTGCCATTTGCCGCCGATCATTTTCTTTTTCTTTCGTGAGTTCGACTTTATTTTAACGATAGACATGCTGTTCGTCGGCTATCGGCGACAGGAGGATGAGGAAAATGATCGTGGGATTCGGTGACGAAAGTGTTGGGCACACCTTCGATAATTGGCTGCGGCAACAACTATAATCGAGATTTGGGACTTAAGAATTTTGGGATTTGGGGACTATTTTAGAAATTTTTGATAATTTTCGGATATTTCTAAAAAAAATTGTTTTTTAAATAAAATAAAATAAAACATGTCACGTCTCATGTTTTTATTCGCTAATTTTTTTAACTGATATTAACGATAAGGCCCCTAAATGATAACTTTAAAAACGTTAGGCATCTATCTGAAAAATAGGTATAATTCGGGCACTTATTTACCCATTAAGCCTAAATAAAATATTTTACTTGCAAAAAATAACATTTTTTATATAAAATGACACTATTTTTTATAAATATTATTATCTAATTTATTGATTAACTAATTATTTTATTTATAATGTCAATATTCTAATCTTTTATTTTATTTAAGGGATATAGTTCATCATCTTATTATATCAACCAATTATTAATTAAATCGACACTAGTTTAATTATATTATAAGTTAACGATGTCTTTGGTTATGTTGGTAAGATTGAAATTTTGAAATCTTAAATATTCAAATTTAAGTCGATCATAGTATACATTCTCATTCTATTTTTTTAATTTAAGAATTGTTTTATTATATTTATACGGGTTGATTTTAATAGTAATCATGGTGATAAAATTTATCAAATTGCTCCTTATACCTCAGGTTTAAGGCCAAGTATGGCAAAGACTACAAATAAGAAAAAACAAAAACCTAATTTAAAATTTATCTACTATTGCAAAGCCAAAGTTTAACTTGGTAGCAAAAAATAATAAAAAGAAAGGGACTTAAAAGGGAATATACTGAAAATAGAGGGCCAGGATCGACATAGGCAGTCAAAATTAACGCAAAGTTCTGTTTCTTTCCAATCAAATCCGTTTCTGGCCAAAAGGAGCACCGCTGCTGCCGCTAGCTCGTCGACACAGAAATAGCAGTTGTATTTTTCACATTAATAAATAAATTCAAAGCCCTAAATTGAATTCAAGATCAATTTTCTTTCCCCAGCTTCTCAATTTGAGGTACGTTCTTTTTTACATATATTTCTTCAGAATTTTGAATTGGTGTAGTAAATCGATTATTATACGGAATTTTCTTAGTTTTCCGAAGACGTATTATTATTTTTTTTAAATTCAAGCTTAATTTGGTAGGTGTTGCTTGTTTTTGCTGAAATTTATTTAAATTTCGGTATTAGGGATAGAATTTATTGCTTATTCCTTTATTTTCATGGTATCCAATGATTGAGAATTTTTTAATAGTAATTCTGATGATTGATATATCTATAGGTTAAAAGGTGTTGAAATTTGTTGATGATCTTTGATTTTGGTAAAAAATAAATGTATTCTGCAATGTGGTTCTGTGTGAATTGCGGTTGTTTATTTTCATTACATAATGCATTACTTCTTGTGGATGGTCAAAGTTTGAGTTCCTAAAGCTCTTTGGGTTCACTACTGTTAGGGGCTCTGATTGGGAGCTGTTACAATGATTCAGCCAGTGGCTACAGCCACATCCAGCGGGGAAGTCCCGACTGACGCTGGAGACTTCGTTGTGACATTGGACCAAGTCCCACGGTGGATTGATGCAGAGATTAGGTCTTCTTTGGAGTACGAGAATGAAGATCCTTCTTTTTTAAAATCTTTTTGCCCCGACCCTTTAGCCTCTCCTAAGGAGGCAGATGGAAGCAATGGGATAGTATCGAGGTTTCCGTTCGATCATGAAATAAACTCAAAGATATACTTGTGGAGGGGACTTCCGTGGAACCTCGAGGTTGATGCTGTTGTTAATTCTACAAATGAGGTAAACAGTAAGCTCTCCCTCAATTTATGCTTGAAGATGCAAAATAATTTTGGGTATCACTTGCGCTATCCTTGCTGGGATATTAACAACCTTGCATTTTTCACTCTTAGATGTATGTTATATGGTTAAGCCAATATGGAAAGGAAATGACAAGAGAAGCCTGTTAATAACATTGGAGCTGTATTAATTGCTATAGAAGGATTGGATTGATAAGCCAAAATGCCAAATGATATATATGTATATATATCAACTTTCTGAGGCTTGATTGCTTATTCGTACAATCGTACTTATACACAAAATTGACCTGCATGTGCTTTACATGTTTAGTTCATTTACACTTGTATGTTTAGTCATATTCGAATAGGACCTGAGTTTTCTTCTTTGCATCTCTAACAGTGTGGTAAATGTTCTAAATATTGTTGGATTTTGAGTGGGTAGGTTTGATCCTCAATGCTCTGATGCGAGGAACTCATTTCATGTTTTGGTTCCATTAAGGACCAAAGTTACTCACCCAAGAACAAATCATAAGTTAAGGAAATCAATGTTCTGAATTGTTCTTCAAATTATTGGTTGCAGAACCTGGATGAAGCACACAGTAGCCAAGGTTTGCATGCTGCAGCTGGGCCTGGTCTGGCAGAAGAATGCGCAACACTGGTATGCTAAATGTTATGCAGTAATAAATTATATGGAAACTGTTTCCATATGTGCATTTCCTTAACTTAATGACAAATCGTTGTGATTCTAAAGCAAGTTTCTTTCAATAATGTAAACCGGAAGCAAGAAGGACTTAATGTACCTTTTATGGACAGGGTGGATGCAGAACAGGGATGGCCAAGGTTACTCATGCGTATGATCTTCCTGCTAGGTGTGTATTTCTACATTCTTGCATAACTTGAGACTATATTGATCTGATGATTTTACAAAGGCTTTATTGACACTTGCAAGTTGCAATTGCTGCATTTCAATGAGGCTTTTCAAGAAATCAGATTGATAATGCATTGTTGTTTATATTACGGAATATAACACTTTCCCTATAATAGTTCTTATAACTGTTTTACATGCTCTTTTTTCATCATTTCATCGAATATTGTAGAAGGCTGAGACATATTATAGTAGATGCCTGCATTTTGTTTGATCTTGCACTAGCCAGTTTTGTGATCATGCTGTGTAAGCCGTGATTCATGGTTCACATTTGAACATCAAAGCCCGAGTACTGACTTGCTTGCTATATTTTCTTATTTTTAGAATTTGATACAGTTTGCACCAAAACTGTTACAGGTTAGATTTAGTAATGAATTATTGTCTTAGACTGAAAACTGATGGTTTTATGTATCGTATTGTTAGGAGGGTTATCCATACCGTTGGTCCCAAGTATGCAGTAAAGTATCATACTGCTGCTGAGAATGCTCTGAGTCATTGCTATCGATCTTGCCTTGAACTTCTTATTGAAAATGGTCTTCAGAGGTTGGTATATCACAGTTGATGTATTGCTTGATTGGTTCATCTTTTTGTTTTCTATTTGCAGGTAAGATATTTACTATTTTTTATGTGTCAATGCAGTATTGCTATGGGCTGCATATACACAGAGACTAAAAACTATCCCCGCGAACCAGCCGCACACGTGGCTATAAGTGAGAAAATGTCCTTAATGTCTCAACTCTTTTGTCTGATTTTGTTGATTTTTCATAAACTTATAATCTGGAATTTCGAAGTTTATTTTTGTATTACTTTCTCCAATTTCATCTTTATGTGCTGATATAAAGAGAACAGTAATATTAGATGTTATTTTTTGAATATTTGAAATGGGTCGGTTCCAGTTGTGCATATAATTTTCTCAAGTTGACTCATTCAATGTGCTATAGGAAATACAATGTTTTGGGGCCATTTACTTTTGTATAACATTCACTCCTTTTAACTGACTTACATTTCATTTGAAATACTCACCCTAATGCATAATTTTGACAAGGACTGAAGCTCTTTGGAAAAAAAAAAACTGTGTTTGGGTTTGCATTCATGTCTTTCATATAATATGCTATTTAAACTGTTTTGGAGGTTAAATGTTTATGGGTTCAAACTTTTTCCTGTTCTTTAGGGACTGTTCGCCGTTTGCTTGAAAAGCAGAAAGATAAAATTACAGCTGTTGTTTTTTGTACTAGCACATCATCTGACACTGAGATCTATAAGAGGTATCATGCTATTATTGTTCATTTTTATTAATTCGCAGAGATGGCTTGTTTGTTTGGATGCATTGTTATAGTTCCTTCAATGTCTTGGGAATTTGATGATTATTTTTCTTTTAGCTTATGCTTTAAATGTTATAGGCCGATGTATCTTCTCATTTGATTTTGTAAATTGTAGATTGCTTCCGCTTTACTTTCCTCGAGATAAGCATGAAGAGGTGGTGGCCATATCTAAGCTTCCTGCTGATGTTGGGGATGAGAATGGTGAGACTATCATTCATGAGCGTCAAATCAGAATAAAGCCATTGCCCCAAAAGACCATCCCAAATACTGCCCAAGCTTCAGCTGAACTCCCTGTTAGTGATGTAGGTTTGGTACCAAGGTCAGTTAATTCCTTTCATGATAAAAATCTTTAACCTTTCCGTACTTTTTATTATATCCTTCTTGGTCCTAGATTGATTGAAAAAAAAAGCATCATTATGGGCAGATATTTGAATGTAGTTTTATCTATATTTCAACCTTGTGTAGCTGTAGTTTTAATATGCTCTTTCTCCTACATTTTAATGATTAATATATTTAAGAAGTGTAACAAGTCAACACTTCGAATTCCTTCCAAGTAGTTTCTTGTGATAGCAAGTTTAACTTATAACCAGAGTAGTTTCTATCCAATATTTTTGGATTTTCCTTGTGCATATTTCGTGCTGTGGGTGACAATTACTTACAATCCTTGTTTTTTTTAAGAAATTTAAAGTGTTTCCGTTCCTTTCTCCTACATTTTTATCTATATTTCAACCTTGTGTAGCTGTAGTTTTAATATGCTCTTTCTCCTACATTTTAATGATTAATATATTTAAGAAGTGTAACAAGTCAACACTTCGAATTCCTTCCAAGTAGTTTCTTGTGATAGCAAGTTTAACTTATAACCAGAGTAGTTTCTATCCAATATTTTTGGATTTTCCTTGTGCATATTTCGTGCTGTGGGTGACAATTACTTACAATCCTTGTTTTTTTTAAGAAATTTAAAGTGTTTCCGTTCCTTTCTTAGCCACTCACTCGCTGTTACTCATATCCATGCATTTGCATCACCAACACTTCCACAAGCTACACACCTTATGAAATATGCTTTGCTTTGCCGGTCTTTTCTGGATTATGCATTTCCCCATCGTCTTATTTGATCTCTCTCTCTCTCTCTCTCTCTCTGTTTCTTCAAAAATACGCGCAAGCATGTTGAGGTATGAACACCCACACAAAGCTATATGCGTCATTGAGGTGGGTTGGAAATCTGTTGGATGAAGTATGTACCTAATCACTCTCCCCTCTCTAGAAATGACGTAGTTCATCTTTTTTTGTTGTTGTCATATGCAGATGCACGCACTTGTTACATGCTATGATAATACATGAGATTTGTTTTTTTTCTTTCTTTCAAATTTGTGGATTTCATAGGTTTTAAGGAATATATTATTAAAGCGAGAAGTAAATTTGCTACTATTTTACTTATGTCTAGTTTCTAGATGATTAAAATTCATGGAAATGTAACCAACTATTGCTTCTCTGAGTTTCCCTGTAGTTTTATGTCTGTTCTCAAGTATTTTCTTTCAATTACCTTGTTTCTTTTGATTATGATAAATGATCATGGTCTATTTCAATTTAATGTCATTATTTGACCATGTCAAATAATTGTTTATGTTCTAGGAACTCAAGTTACTTGGATACATATTTGGATCCTGCTTTCATGTCCTTGATGAAAGATCCGGATCAGAGACGCCAAGAACAATGGGAAAAAACTGCTCAAGCCCGAGGTGGTTGGAATTTTGCTAAGATGCTTGGTTTTGGTGACCTCGGTGGGCCTCCATTATCTGCTGCTGAAGAATACTCACTTCACTCCAGATACCTTGCTAAGGCAAATTCTCTTAATCTTTCTGAAATTGCAGAGATGAAAATTCTGTAAGTTTATCATGCAGATCTTCTCTCAGTTTTCCATCTTGAATTAGCATTCCTTGTTATTATAATTCTTTATTTTTTGGAATAGGTTAAACCGTCCAATTGAATAATTGGTTTTCTTCACAATTAGCTGAAGTCTTGAGACATTTTACTCTCCCCTGCTTTTTCTTAATGTCCCATTTTTATTTGTCGTCTTTTACACTTTATGGACCACATGAATTTCACTCATGTTTAGATTGCTCATGATCCGAATATAATTATTTGTTAGTTTATTTGTTTTATCCCAGTTATCGTGGAGGAGTGGACAGTGAAGGCCACCCTGTTATGGTTGTTGTTGGAGCTCATTTTCTTCTGCGGTGTCTTGAGCTTGAACGTTTCATTCACTATGTTGTAAAGGTATTAAGCTTCCTAGTAGATTTTGGTCGGATATTTGAAATTCCTAGACATAGTCTCATTGAATACACCTCATTTAAACAGCTTGATTTTGGAAAAAGATTTTTTTTTTGGGTGTGGACCTTCAATAGCATACTATTATTGTCAATGATACTGGTTTTGAGCAAATATTATTTTTGATTATTGATTTCAGGAATTTGAACCCTTGATACAGAAGCCTTATACTATTGTATACTTTCACTCCGCAGCATCTTTACAATTGTAAGTATAGGATGGTTATGAGAAATTTAGCTTATTTGATGCACTTTAAAGAAACTACGAGGGGATAAGATTTGACGCCTACCGTTAAATGTTTGAGTTCGTTGAGCAAAAGCTTTTTGACCCTTTCCTGATATCAATATTTCCAATTGTATGTTTTCTGTCTCTCCTCTCTCTCTCTCTCTGGAATAATCAGCCAACCAGATTTAGGATGGATGAGAAGATTACAGCAAATACTTGGTCGGAAGCACCAACGAAACCTGCATGTATGTAGCACTTATTATTCCTTCTATTTTTAATATTTGTACTCCGCCATAGTTTTTTTACCCTCTTACATGTTTTGCATAGGCGATATATGTTCTCCATCCTACCTTGCATTTGAAGGCTACAATTTTCTCTCTGCAAATGTTCGTGGACAAAATGGTAAGTCTTTAATTATTTCTGACTGAAGATCGATTTACCTGTTTGAGGAATCCTACTGTAATTCTCGGAATTTATCTACAGGTGTGGAAGAAAGTGCTATATGCCGATAAGCTTCTGCAGCTATTCAGATATGTTCCTCGAGAGCAATTGACCATCCCTGATTTCGTGTTCCAGTTGAGTGTTCTAGTTTTATCTTTTAAGTATTCAGAATGAAACATGCCATCATTCACAATCCAATCAAGCAATTCAACAGTTTCTACAATTCAACGTAGTTATATCGTAACAATCGTTTCCAACAATAAGAGCGACTCTAATTATTATTGACATGAATATTGCAGGCATGATTTAGAAGTGAATGGTGGAAAGGGTCTTATCGTCGACCCCCGAACGAAATATGTATATCATCGACCATAGGCGTTTGAAATACACAGTTTACGACAGCCAGTAATTCTTGGTTTGATTTGTCTTTAGGCAGATAGTGGGTTGATTGATTGTGTTTTGGTGATTATTTTTTCATGTAGAAATAGGAATATTCTTAATTTATTGAGCAATGATTTGCTTGTTAATTTGTTTTTATGATAAGGAAAGTCGTTTCTTTTTCTCTTGTATCCTCTTTTACATGTTAATAATATTTCAGCGTGATCTGAGCTTCTATTTTAACTGTGCTGTTGACTCTTGTAAACAAACTGTATCAACTAAGATTAGGGTGAGTAAAGTTGGACTTCGAAAAAATCGATTTTTTTGCCTGTTTTAATGCGAGACTCGAAGCGTAATTTATAAACACGACTAAAAAATACAAAATAAAATTTAAGTTATGAAACTAGACTTCAAATAACTCAAAAATTTTAATAATTAGTGGATCGATTTTTAAGTCTGAGTTGTGTCTTTCAACTTTGTTTGATATATGTATATTGCATATGAATAAATACGAAGAAATATATATATATATATATTGTATATGGTTATAAAAAATAATTTAAATTTCATAAACATGGTTCGAAAAATTTCAAATAAAATGTGAGTTATAGAATGACTTGTAAACTCGACTTAATCAAATACTCACACCTAAAAAGATGGTAGCGGGTTAGATATGTATAAATTTAAAATTTGATGTTTTAGGACTCGAATCTATTTATTAACCTGGTTAAATAAGATGGTAGCGGGTTAGATATGTATAAATTGATCTTATTTACCTAAAGTTCATTTACTTTTGTTTTACCCTTCCGTTTTACTGCTTTATATACTGCTGGTTGCGGTGATGTGTTGGGAATGTGTATGCAGTGGTGTTATGAAGCAGAAATCCTTAAGCAGCAAGAAGCAAACAGAGGTTTATCCTCAAAGAGTGAAGCTGAAGATAGGTGCACTCTTTTCAGAGTAGTGATAATTGATTTTGAGATACATTTGGGGTCCTTTGGACTATTGATTTCCATTTAACCGCAGAAGGCAATAGAGAATGAGAATTATGCATTGGCAGCTCGATTACGGGATGACATTTCCAAACTCGAGGCAGAATCTTTGGCACATGAAAACACACAATATGCATTTGGTATATATAACCAAATGTGATTCTACTAGTCTTTTATACACACAACCTTCATTGCTTCTCTATTCTGACTATCATCAATATTGATTACCCTCAGTACTCTTTGTTTGTTCGAAATTGCTGTTTACCTGCACTGCTGATCTCAATAATCAATATATTTTTTCTATGCTGCAGTTCCTGAGGACCAACCGGACTTGGTGAGTGGGATCGTAATTACCAAACATGATACTCCATTTTGTTCCCTTTGATTCACTGTGGCTACTGATATCCGTGTGCAGAGAAGGTTCGGTCATCCTTACGGTTCTTTTCTATTCTACGGGATGGATGCAGCCGGAGATTTCATCCCCATCAAACAGCTCCGCGAGAAGTACAACAGGCCCCGCCACGACGAAGACGACAAACGCAGAGGTGCCACATGAACCATTGAAGGCCTCATTTGAGATGACACTGATTCCAGGCATAGCCATTGTATCCCTTCCTTCGTTTTTTTCCTTATAGTTTCCATAAGAACATTATGTTTTCTGATCAGTATGTAGATATCATTTTGTACTAAAACAAGTTTTTCACTAAATCCCCACTGAAAAATATAAAATCATTTTGTACTAAAAGTTTAACAATTCTATTTGTTTAATTGCACGATAGGTCCCAAACAATGGATCAAGTTTTAAATTGCTCTCTAAATTAAACCATTGGTCTCAATGAAGTTACTACTCTAGTACTCTAACAACTATTTCATATAAATTTATTTGATTGAAGTTTTTAAAGATGCTTAACCCAAAACTTTCAATTTTAATTTCACAGTATAGGTTCATTAACTGATTTAATCGATTCAACATAACATTGATTGGTTTATCAACTTATTTTTAATAAAAAAATTAAAATATATTTCAAAATAAACACTATACATATGGTATATTTAAAATAATTAAAAAATTGTTTCAAAAATTAATTAAAAAATATATTAAATCCAATAAATCAACATATTCAACTATAAATTAACTTATAACATAAATAAAATCAACTTGATCAAGATCGTTATTAACTTAAATGTAAAAATCAAACTAATTGAAATTAATTTATCCAATCAGGTATTGTGATTAAGTTGATTTTAATCGATTAATAAAATATTTTTAAGGTTAAAATGACCTTGTCATATATATATGACCATGTTAAAATTCAAAGGTGGGGATTTAATATTAAAGAAATAAATTTTTTCAACAACTAATTAAAGAAATAAAGAAAAATACGCAATTTGCAAATAGAAAGTCAAGAAAAAAAAACCAAAGATAATAATGAAAAGGAGAGGTGGGAGATAATATTATAATATAATATAAAAAAGAAAGGTGATTGGGCAAGAGAGAATCTAAAAGAAAGGCGATGAGCATGTAAGACTATGACAGACCACAGAGGTTGTACATCCAACCAATCTCTAACTCTTCCCACGGGCCCACACCCACATTTTTCAGACAGCGATACCTTACAAAACTTAGATTTCCTCTTTCCCTCTCCACGCGCCTCTTCTTCTCCTCTTCCCCACTCTCTTTTGTATTTTTTAGAAAAAAGCTACATATTTGGTACCCACTTTTACCTGGGTTTATACTTCATTTATTTTTTTAACAAAATAATGTTTAACGTTATGTTTTATTTTTATTTTAGTATTTTACCGTTTAAAAATTAACGACATGTTAATTAAAAGAGGAAAATCACATGTGACAGGCTGTCACATCATTTTCTCTTTCGTAGTCAATATGTCACTTTGACTAAAATTATAAAAAAGTATATGCGACATGCGGACTAGGAGAGAGAAAATGACTGGTAGCCTGCTATGTGTGATTTTCTCTTTTAGTCAACATGTTAATTATTTAACTGCAAATACCAAAATATAAATAAAACGTAACGTTAAATATTATTATCGAAAAATAAGCGAGGTACCAAAACAGACAAAGATAAGATACCAAATAAATAGTTTTTTTTTTTTGTTGAGAGTAGGGAGTAAAAGAAACAACAGGTGGGGACAAAGTTTTCAGCTGAAAGTTACCTTCTTTTATGCTCATGTTCCTGCTTTCATTGGAATTCACAACATGACATTACAAATAGCATGAGTTTTGATTATCTCAAGTCTCAACTTCATGTTTGGATATCGTTTCGAGTTTTATTATTCGGATTTAATAATTGGTTTCTAATAGTTTTTAAATTTGGGATTCTTTTAGACTCTACATTTTCAGGTTCGGGTTGGACGGATCGGATCGGATTTTTCTCACCAGGTAAAAACACACCCGAATCCCAAATTTATTGGAGTTTTTCATTTCCTCTCAACATCTCACCCGACCCAACTGATTTTATCAAAAAGAGTTGCAATGGCTTAGATTATCATGGTAAAAAGAAGCCTGTTTATATCTTATGCTTCTGTTTCCCCATCTTTTTCGTTCTAGACGTAGTATATTTCGAGTGAAGTATCGACCGGATTATGACTAAGCAACTACTACAAGTACAGGCCCCGGAAAACAATAAGAAACAAACTCAAGGAATGGAAGAAATGATGCAACTTTATTTATATACAATGTAAGTTGTTCGTAACCACTCAAAGACATTGAATCAAGTATACCCAGATTTCAGGCTAAAATGTGTACAAAAGGCAATCCCGGGATCCTGATAAGCTCTTCCCAAATGTGATTTAAAACAATGACCTACTTCCCTCTATAGTATCCTCAACCAATGCATAAAAAGGCATGCCACCCAAATTATGTTAATGCAAGTGATGGTAGATTACCTGCGGGACATCTTTGTCTGCGAGGCCGTCTAGTTGTCTTCCCCCATCCGGTAAGGCTTCTATCCTCCAGCCCCAATTCCATATTATTAAGCTGCTGCATCAATGGTGCGCAAGTTGTAGCAGCTGCTGAAGCAGGAGGAGGGGAGCTAGTTACCGAACGTCGTCTCCCCCTGCCACAAGCGCCCCTGTTAGAATTTCTTCTTGTCAATCCCGACTGCCATGAATGACCCGTTGCTCTCATAATCCCCCCAAAAGTCTGAAGATCTTGTGTCACCTCATGCCTTGATAGGGAAACAATGCCTGGAAGGATGTCCCTTTGGAAGTCCCTCCGTTGCCTTCCTCGCCTTCTTTGGCCCTTCCGTGTTCGTGTTGTTAACAATGAGGTAGTTCCCGTTTCTTCCACTTCAAAAGTTTCAGGAACCAGAGGCTTGGGCATATAGTCCTCTTCCTTGGTTTCTGCTAGTTCCAAAATCATTGACTCAAAGTAATCAATCTCTTCTAAGGAAGCTTCCTCTCGACCCCCATCTTTATCTCTCGAAAGAGCCTCGAGCTTGCTCTCAAGATCCTCGCCAAAAGAGGAAATTGCCTCGACAAACCAATTAAGAGGGTCTGTCGTAGAAGTTTCAGAGGAATTGCAATTGGCATCATCCAAATGAATGTGGTGAACGGATGAGGAGATGGCAACTATTGCCTCAGCTGCGCTCTTCATTAGTTCATGCTTCAGGCACTCGTCTCGGCTTTGTGCTGATTCAAAAGTTAATTCATCTGCATTTTCCAATAATTCTTCTCCATGAATAACATCCTCAGGTTCGGGAAAGAGTGGAGCTTCCAAATCTATTATTCCTCCAGTCATCCTCATACTGGTGCTCGGAACATTCGGTACAAAAGAAGCTTCATCCTCATCAGCACACGAGTTCAAGTCAATTTGATGTCTGAAACTTGTTAACTTTTTATCCGGTTTCTTCTCTATGGCTGAATTCTCTGCAACAATGCCTTGGCTTGCATCAAGATCAGTCACATCACAAGGCAAATTAATGTCGAGTAACCTAGTTCTCTGCTTATTTTCCGCTTCACCTTCAGATGGCTGAGGAGCAGATACATACAGGGAGGTAAAAGTAGACTCATTCTTAGAAACATAAGGTTTTTCAAAAATGGGAATCCCGAGAATCTTTTTATCACGCAGACATTCACTTACTCCACTCCTTGTGGCATCGGCATTATTGGAGGATGAAATCGACTTCAAATTCTGTGTAAAAATTTGACTGAAACCATTTCCAATCTCGTCTCTTTTGGTTGATTTTTTTGGAGAAGATTGAGAGAAGCTCAACTCTCCAACATTCAAATCCATTCCTGCCCTTATGGCCTCGTTCTTACAAGCAGGCTTGGCCCTTAGCCACGGCAACCCCGGTAAATGGTCTTCATGCTTTCTTCCTCCATCTATTTGAGGACCTCGTAGTGAAACCGGCTCATTCGATGAACTGTTTGAAAGCACTGCATTCAAATTTACATCACTTGTATACTTCATATCAGCATCATTCGAGCAGTTGAATGGTTTAGTAGAACCATGAATGGAGAATTGCTCGAAGACCCCCTTACCAACAGTACTACTGTTCGCATAATCATAACTGGTTGAAAGGAAATGCATTGCAAGTTCCTTGGATCCCGACGAGGATCCATAATGAAAACCGTTTCGATTGGGCAATTCTCTTCCAGAACCTGGGTTTAGTCTTGAATTGCTACTCACCTGCCACATCTCTCCGAAATTCCCATTGCTATGGGGTGATACCACATAACTCTTACTATAAGGACTGGATGAATTCAAAAATGGGCGAGTCTGAACTGACATGGACTTCTGGTTTAAGCTACTGGTAGTCTTTTCCGAAGATAAAACTGAATGAGACCATATATTTACGGGATCAGAAGAAGCAAATGGACTCAAACTAGGAACATTAGAAGCCATGTTTGACTCGGGATTGTGGTTACCGCAATTTCTTCTGGAAACATCTAAACTGTGAAGCATTCTTTCTCTTGAGAGATCTGCCTTGCTTTGATCAGTTAGTGAAAACGTTGGTAGATCATGAGCTTTGTCAAAAAGAAAATGTGCTTGCTGGTACGATCCAGACAACTTCGGTGGCTGGAAACTTTGTGAAACAAATGTCAAGTTGCTTTTACTGTACCCTGAAACCGAGATAATAAAATTGAATTGTGAGCGTCCATCATCATTCGAACAAGACGTGGCATAGAAACCTGGACTAATGCCATCCAGCCAAAGCCAAAGAATATAATACAAGACTTAACAGGTAAGAATTAAAGAGGGAATATAATGCAAATTCAGTAGTTGGCAAGTATTACCAGCTTCAAACATACGGGAAAAGAATCCTCTATCATGCTCGTTGTTTCCAACATGTATATTATTTATGGACCGATTATCACTTTGGTGATGAGAATTCACAGAAATGTCTTTTGGCAAACCAAGAAGTTCTGGCTTTGGTTTTGCAGACGGTTCATGGCCTCCATGATAGGTATCGTGGCCAACAAAGTGAGAATAAGTGGAACCATCGGTTTCTTCAATCTGAACTGGCTCATTCAAGTCAGCCAAACAATTTTTGCCACTCAAACATGCATCAGATCTCAAAGCATCTCCTTCGCAACCAGTCTTTCCAACATCACTATGAAATCGCTTCCCACCACTTTCAGGCCCAATTCTCCCATTTCCATTTGGAAGATAACTTGACGTGCCAGATGTTCTGTCATCCCGGAACTCTTCAGCTTCTTCAAGATCAATGTACTTATCTCCCGGAAGTTGAAGATCAAACATTTTCCTTCTCACTTTCGTTGGCCTGCACTCTAGCACCTCAACATCCTTGGAATTAACTCCATTTGGGGACAAAAAGGGACCAGCTTGGATGCTGCTTCCCTTCATGGAACTAAGCGGAGAATGAGCATCTTCAACTACGGAAATCGATGGTCGACCACAGACTGAGCTTGCCACAGAAAAGTTGGGGATATGCCAGTTGTGAGCAACTTCAGTTTTAATTTGCGATGCTAACAAGCTTGATGATAATGCCGGTTCAGTAGGAATCTGATTTTTCTGTAATTCTTTATTTTTTACTTCATCCATCAAATCCCTTTGTATTCTGTACAGGCGATGAAGCTCAGATACCTGGATGGAGACAGAGAACTCAGATACTTAAATACCAACAAAACATAATAAACAATACTATAAAAAAAATATGCGCACGCAATCAGCTGAGACCTTATTACCTGATTCTGAAATATAGCCTCATGTTCGAGCATTTTTCTCTTCAATCGGTCCTTATCGCGTTGAGGATATGAATCTGCTACGGCCTTTGGGAAAAAGCTACTGTAGTATTGATCATTTATCCAGGTTTTATCCCCGTAATAAAGCGGACAGCTAAAACTATTAGAATCCTCGTTGAGATCCCTCATTGAGTAAAATCCTGGCAAATAGCTTTTTGATTGAACTTCTGTTCCCATCCCTGACATTGGGAAACAAGTCTAATTAATTTGACATACAATGAACAATCGTAGCGACAATAATCACTCGTATTTCAATGAAACGTAGAACTGTTAATGCACTATCTTAGAGACATATGACCGCATTTCTCCTAACTTACATGAATACAACATACTCAGTAAAATCCAATTACCACTCAGATATCATCGCAACCAACTGTTACTGATTTGACAAAACAATTCGGAAAAAAATATATCAACCAGAATCGAATGAACACAAATAGTTTCAAGCCAAAACAACAAATATCTATGGCGACGTAGCATAATCTTAGAGACATATGACCACATTTCTCGCAACTTACATGAATATAACATACTCGGTAAAATCCAATTACCACTCATATATCATCACAATCAACAGTTAAAGATTTGACAAAACAATTCCAAAAATAAAAATATCAACCAGAATCGAATAAACATAAATAGTTTCAAGCCAAAGCAACAAATATATATGGAGAAGTAGCATAATCATAAATTCATAACCAAAGACACTAAAAAAGCAGGCACAAAACCAAGATTTTAGAAGTACAATGTAAGCCACAAGATCATAAATGAACCACCAGAGCCATTTTCATGCATGTTTAAAATCCCCAGAAAAAGACAGAATCTTGCAGAAAAAAGGTGCTATTGACATTTATGAAGAAAGGGGAAATTAAGATAATAAATTAGTAAGCAAAGCTAATGGAGTAGATCTCAGAGATATAAGCAAATATTAACAGCTGAAGATATCATTACAAAATCTATGATCATCCAACTAATATAATCTAATCAAAATTAAAATCAACCCCAATCCAAAAACCACAGGCTAAAAATAACAAAAAAATCATAAATAAATAAATGAAGCCAGAAAAAGAATAACTTATAATTAAGATATGTATTTTTAATTAACTCAATTACAAAGATGCCATAATCAAAAAACAATTAACCAAATCAAAAGGTTATACAAATAAAATAAATCTATAAGTGAAATCAGGAGAAAGTGAAAAAGGAAGGAAATTTTACCTCAGACCCACATCTTCTAATCACATCTCCATCGAGATTATCCCATGGATTTAGCTGCTAAATTTCCATGACGATAATTCAAAGCTCCCAAACTTTCCCAGAAAAGAGAAATTTACTGTGATAATTTCAGCTGAAACAAACAAGTGGGTGTTTTTGTAACATCATTAAAAGAGGTTAGATCGTCATCATATTGAAGAAAAACAAGGGCTGAAGATTTCGATCTACTGGGCCACTCTCTTGAACAAAAAAGAAGAATGTTTTTTGAAGATCTAATTTTTTTTTTTTTTTTTGATTCTAGAGAGAGAAAGCTGAGAAGTAGGAGAGAAAAAGGAAAAGTTTATTGCTTTGAGGAAGTGTTAGAGAGAGATGGGGATAAGAAATCTCCCACACAAACAAACGAACTAATAACAGTGACATGAAATTTGTCAACACCCAGTCTCCTTTTATTCTCTGTTTTTTTTATATAAAATTAAAATAATTCATTATGAACGGAATAAATTAAATTGAGAAAATAGTTATAATAGGTTTTTGTAGTACATGATCTAGATTAATTAGCTAATGGCATATATATATTGGTGGTTGACGGACCCATAATTTTATGTAAAAAGTATGAATTATTAGAATCTATATTAGAAATTTAGGGTGTGAAATTACAAAATTTTAGGGGCGTGAAATTAGATTGTAGGAAATTTAAAATTTTTAAAAGTTACGAGTATCACAGCACCCTTCGATCTATCTCTGGTGGTTATATCAAAAAATTTAAATAATTTGTGTCTGTTAATACAAATATTCGATAGATTTTATTATTTGATACACAAATAGTGGTAAAAAAAATTGATTAAAAAAATTACATTCTCATATTAGGATTTGAACTCATACAATATAATACAATATGAGTATTTAGCTACTTGGTGAATTAATGGATCTCAATAAAGGTAAAATTTTAATTCCACAAATAAATAAATAAAACCATTGTACATTATATAAAAGATAAAAAATAGTTGATTTTTATTTTAAATATATTGGTGTGATTAAATATTAGTATTTATTCATACATTTTCTAAATCTTTTGATAATGTATACATACCTTGCACTGGATTAAAAATAAAATTAGTCAATTTTTTTATCTTATTTGTTGAACTTAAAAAACATATTATCAGCTTATCAAATAATTATTATTTTGTTGGTGTTTTGGAGAACTGTTATGAAAATGGTGGATTCTCTTTTAACTTTTGCTTGCTTTTCAGTACAAATATTTAAACAAAAATAATGTAAGCCCATTGCTTTTTAAAGCTTTTTAGTTATATTCCATGCTTATAAACACAGTTAATTGAAATCATTTTCTGTCCTAAGATTTTCAGTTTCTAGAAATTATTCGAAGAAAAAAAAAACATCACAGTATCTACTTTGAATTGTCAAATTTAATCCACATACTTTATTAAAATCGAAAAGTTAGTCCATTTGAATAACACCAATAAGTCTAGACGTCAAATTGTTAGACCTGGAAATTAATAATTTATATGCATCAAATAAGTGATAATTAGTATTTGAGGTTCATTTATTTCCAACAAATGAGTTAATTTCTAAGTTTTTGTAAACTATAAGGATCAAGTCCGGAAAAAATAAAAACTACAGTTTCAATTAAAAAATAAAAGTGAGATGGAATTTATAATTATACATTTTTAAAAATGACTTGACAATGCATATTAATTATATCATTTAATTTTCCGTTCAAGAAAAGTTTACTATATCATTTAATTATCAACGGAAGAAGAAAGTTTGAGTAGGCAGGAACAAATACAAAATCTCTTATCAATAGAGGATAGGTAGTAAACAGCTTGATATTACTTAAGTAAATTTCGAGTTTGAGATTAAGGGTGTGTATTTTGGATATCCGAAATTTTCAGATCAGTAATTTAGTGACCCGTATTCGATCCGAAAAAATCAGATATCTGAAATTTTGGATCGGATATTCAGATATCTGAATTTAGGACATGATTTAAGTTTTTTTTGTTAATTTGTTGATTCTATTTATGAAAATTTTGAGTTTTAAATATAACAATGAACAAATTATTAAATATAACAATATTTGTATCTATCAAGATTTCAATTTTTTAAATATAACAAGTAAAAATATCGAATATAACAAGATTTATATTTATACAAAATTTGAATTTTTGAATAATCGTATATCCGTTCGGAATATAAAATCACTATTTGTATCCGATCCAAATTATTCGAAAAATAAAAAATGAATCAGATATCCAAAATTTTAGATTGGATTAATAGATCATATCAGATTTTTTGCACACCCCTATTTGAGATCTTGTGTATGTAAAAAATTATCGTTAGAACACAAAATCTCCAAATCGAATGGGCAAATGGTAAAAAAACTATTTTATTCAAGTACAGTATATAATTTTTGTCCCGTTTTAAATATAAAAACACTTACAAATAAATATATTCAAACTCAAATTACCTGAGGGAACCAAATATTTTTTACCAATAGAGCATACCTTGAATTCTACAAATGATAAAAATAATAATTAGCGTTGAAAAAAAAGAAAAAATGGTAAATTAATTAAGCGTTAATTACAATGTAGATTTTGCAATTTAAGCAGTGTTTTAATTGGCTAAAATAGCAGAAAATTAAGTGGGCCCCCCCTGATTCTGTCTGAAAATCTGTGTGAAAGGATGAGGTTTAGGAAGAAAGTTACACTGTTGCCCTTCCGCCTATGACATATTTACAATATTACTTTCCATCTCGAAGCATTAGTAATACAAGTAGTAGTAAATATAATTCGGATAATTACTGATTAAATATAATTCAATTGGTACTTTATTATTCTTAAGGAATATTTTATTAGGGGGTTCATTTTTCGGTTTTAATAGACTGAATCGAAGTTGTTTTAGTTAATAGCTCGATTAATTTTAGGTATAATCAGTTAAAGGTGAAAATTTTTTTCTTCAAATTTTAGTTATCGGTTAATTCAGTTCGAAATTGATCGGTTAACTAAATTAACCGAAATTATAATATATTACATATATTTATTTATAGTCACTAAACTTTTAAAAGTAAAAAAATGATATAGTATAAAATGGTTATTAAACTTTACTAAATTAGCACAAAATGGATCATTAAATTTTTCAAAATGTACCAATAATTTATAATGTGCAACGAGTCAATGAAAATTTTGTAATAGTTCGATAAGTTTAATGATTGTTTTATAATTTCTAAAAGTTCAGTGACTAAGAAAATAATTTTTGCTTAGTTTAGCGATCATTTGTGTAATTTACTCAAAATTTTCTAACAAATTTCGGTTAATTCGAAAACTGGCCGAATTAACCCAACTTTCTTCGATTCAGCTAAAAATTTTCAAAAAAATCAGTTCAATTAGCGGCTAAAAGAGAAAAAATCGTTTAATAGATTTTTGGTAATTCGATTCGATGAATTAACGGAATCCACCATTTGAACATCTTTATATTTTTTTATAATTATTCTACTACGGCAGTGTCGTAATTGTGTGGTTGATTTTGATTGGTTGATCTTCTATTCTTTAAAAAGACACCCAAAAAGACTAATTTGTGGTTTCGTGTTTGTTAATGAAAATAGGAAAAGAAAAACAATATATGAGGATAATTGTTATAATCCTAACACGTGGCTTCCTTTTGTACGATCAGTGGAATGTGACCAAGAAAATTTGTCATTTTTGGACACGAGATTACTTAAAAAAATAATACTATTTAATGAATGATTATATTTTGATATACATTTTGGTGTAAACTTTTTTATATTATTTTTTTAAATAATTTAAAGGTGATTATAATGTAGCATCTGTTAATAGATGTTCTTAACATTTGATAAAGCACGTGCACATTGCAGACATTGTGATTTTACATGATCTTTTTTTAAAACCTTAATTATAATCTCCTAAACTTAAAACACTAAACTTTAAACCATAAACTTTAACAATAAATTTTAAATTCTAAACATTACAACCTAAACTCTTAAACTAAATATTTAACCCCTAAATTTGGCAAGCACGTGTTGACTTTAGTTTACATGGATTGTGTATAAAAGTTTTTCTCTTTAGTGAAGGGTAATTATTTTATATGTTGGCGGTAGAAATCAAAAGTTTTCACAATCACCTTAATTTTAGGATTTAGGTATTTAGTTTAAGATTTAGTGTTTAAGGTTTTAGATTTAGAGGTTTATAATTTGTGGGTCATGATTAGAATTTAAGGTTTGGGATTTGAATTTAGGGTTTAAGGGTTAAAATCTTAATCTCTAGCCATATTACCATAAGCACTAATCTCTAAACTTTAAATTCTAACCATACCCTAAACTCTAAACCCTAATTTGAATATCTAAACCATAAAATTAAGACACTTGTAAAAACTTTTAATTTCCACCAACAGTATATACAATATAATTATATAAATCCTAATTAATAATGGTCAATTTTGGGAATAAGATTACATAAAAATACCAATTTAAAAAATAAAATATTACATTTTAGATGAGATTTTTTTAATTCACCATTTTAGAACAAATAATGTGTTAAAAATATATTTATTAAGTTGTTTTTTGGATTAATTGTATCAATTGATCTTAAATTATAATTATGATTCCATATCAATCTCTGAATTAGAAGTATTTAGATTAAAATTTTAGTCGATAGTTAACGCCTTATTTAACGGAAGAACTCACATAAAAACTCGACTAATATGATGCTAATTATGTTGATATTATTTTTTTTATAATGACAACTGAATTTTATTAAAAACTATTGAATATATCATAAATACAACGTATTTAAAAAGGAGAATAATAGAGATTAGTTCACTAAATTTTTATACAAAAATTTAAAAATGTAAAGAAAAGTAAATACTTATATATAGATTAGCATACCGTCAAAATTTAGAAGCCTTCCTAAATCTCATTGTCTCTATCGAAACGAAACGCAATACAGGGTGAAAAATGAATGGTGAGAAAGCCAAATCACCACGCATATTGCTTTATTACCTAGAACTGATTATATCGACAAACAACCATCAACCAAGTGGGGATCTATTTTTCTATGACCACCAACAGAATCATAATCAGAAAGTAGTATCGTGGAGATTTTTGTACGAGCATCAAATGACCACTAAGGTATGCTGAGATCATGCCAAAACGACAGATGAAACGAAACTAAAAAAAATAAAAAAATAAAGAATAATTATATTTTTAAGATAAATGTAAAATTCAAACTCATACGAGATAAAATAATATAAACGTTATTGACTACTCGTTGAATCATTAAATATAAAAAATATAATTTTTTAGTAGATAATATTTTTAGTCAAAAAAAGTGAATAATTGTAACTTCTTTTCCGACTCATTTTATTTATTTTTATACCAACAAGAAATATTATATAGCATTTAATAAATTGTGGATACCAAGTCACCAACCGTCCACATACCGAGTACGAGTTGTCTACTTTGCTTTCATAATTTAAAAA
The DNA here is from genome assembly GCA_958450335.1 of Hibiscus tridactylites. NCBI lineage: Eukaryota > Viridiplantae > Streptophyta > Magnoliopsida > Malvales > Malvaceae > Hibiscus > Hibiscus tridactylites. Next base: position 76,780,602 of record OY288281.1, read on the forward strand.
TGGATGGTTTATCATGATTCATGAATATATTTCACGTTTTTAACGAACATTAAATAATATAGTTTAATTTTTTATATCTTTATATATGTTTTTACGATTTATTCTAAAAATCAATTTTGTTAAAATACATATTTTTATTTCTTTAATGTTATGATTAGACGTTAATCTCAATTGTGGTCCCCCACCCCCAAGATACTTTTGCAATTGTCATTTTCATGGAAAATGTGTGAAGCTTTCTATAGTGTTAAGTAGTGGAGAGATTTAGCTAAACATATGTCTAGGGTCCCACTAAGGCTTTTCAAATATGGTGAAAATCGTATATTACACCACAAGATTTGGTAGACTCGAATGCATAAAAAGATTTTTTGTATAACAAATATTTGATAGATTAATAATAGAGTTTTTAACTTTGAGTTGTTCAGGTTTAATTTTAAGACCCCGTTCACCAACGCTTGTTGATCGGACGTCGAAATCGTCAACGCTAAAGCAACGCTAAACAAAATAGTAAACGGGCGTTAGCCCCGCCCCTCCCACCGAATTTTGCCCTTAAAAGGCGTTTTGCCACTGCTGAATTTTTTTAATTTCTGCCCAGAAACATGCGTTGATCACTTAAGAGCGGTTGAAAAGCTTTGGTGAACGGGCCTTGAGGATAGTGGCAAAGATTAATTTAAGTATTTAACCACGAGTTTTTATTCATGATATTTACCGAAATATATACATTATACACAGTGCCAGTCCTGGGCATGGGCATAAGATATTTTTTTATAATATTCGGTATTAAGATTTAATTTTTTCTATATTTATTATAAAAAGTTTAATTTTTTCAATAATTAATATTAAGGGCCTATTTCCCTCCAAAATTTATTATTAGTGACATACTCTTAATTTTTTCATACTTGTTATTAGACCCGATTTTTTCTAATACTTATAATTAGGGGCTCAATTCCCCCATATTTATTATTAGGGACATTCTCTTAAAATTTAATTTTTTAATATTTGTTATTAGGGGTCTAATAGGGACATGATTTTTTCCCTATATTTGTTATTAGGAACACACTCTTAAAATTTATTTTTCCCCTAACATTTGCTATTAGAAACCTAATTTTTTTTCTAATACTTGTTATTAGGGGCCTACTTTTAAAGTTTATTTTTAATATTTATTATTAGGGCCCTAATTTTTTCTAATACTTGTTATTAGGAGCAAACTTTTAAAATTTATTATTAGGGAGCTAATTTTTTAGTTCACCCTTAAATCACTAAAATTTTAGAAACGACTTTGATTATACATACATAATACATTTAACAAATTTGAGTTTATCATAACTACCCGCTTAATCAACTTATTTTTCTATTTTTAAATTACTAAGTATATGGTAAATATATATTTCAAAATTACCTTCTACATACTATATGTCAATTAGTAAATTTAAGATAAATAGGTGGTGCCGTGGTGGTGCTTGTTTTGTACCCTAAAAAAACCAACCAAGTCTGAGATCTAATAATTGGTTGAATAATTAAAATACAAGTTATCTTGTTTTATCTTATATAAATTTGAACCTTAATATTTATATTGGACAATATCTACTTAATAAAATCTCAAACAACCGGTTTGATAAATAGTTGCAATTTGATAGATGTCCCATATAGAACAATTACGTTTTTATCGACAATTATTGATCTGGTAGAATGAGACACTAAATTTTTTTAAAAAAATTAGTAGTTTAAATTTTAATATTGCGAATAAAGTAAATTTGATTGAAATAATTATCTTATAATTAGTATTTACAGTATCTAATCTAAATTAATCAATTAATAAAAATTGAATGTAAGTGATTGTAAAAAAAATGAAAAAAAATTTGGTATTCCAATTCTTCACTGTCGTAACTTTGGGTTAAAATAATATTATCTTACCTAACTTGGATTAACTTCCATTATTGTGTGTGTATGTAGGATAAAAATACTAAGTGCGGTCCAATGAAATCATGAGTTGGGTGGAGTGATATTTTGATGATTAAATTCAAAAGGGAAATATTGAAGTAGATTTTTTTGATAAATTCATCCAAACGAACCTCAATAGAATATCCATTTTTACAATCACTGAGCTTCGAAATATTCATGTAGACTACTCCCAGTTTGCAACTACATAATTTTCAATTTGAAAATCTTCTTCCAAGCTCAGCTGTGGAAACTCTTAATGGGTGCATTTCATAGGGTATATCTCTTGAGCAGATATTTCTTAACTGAAACGTCCTTCACATTACAATACTAGTGGAGAAAGAACCGTAATAAATACAAAAAAGTGAGAAGAAGTCAGATACATTTCAATAAACAGGCTTTGTTCTAAATATGGGATTGTCTAATAATTTTTATGGATTATATTTAATTATATTGATATTTTTATGAAAATGTTTAATTAATATAAGGTATATGCGATTACTCAATTTTAAAATAAATTAATTTATTTTTTGGTTGTCCTCTCAGTTTCGTAGAGCCTTGCCTAGGGGTGCTTATCGAGCGAGTCGAACGCGGGTTGGACAGTGCTCGACTCGTGCTCGTTAAAGTTTTTTGCTGCTCGACTCGTTGCTCGTTAAAATTGTGCTCGACTCGTGCTCGTTAAAAAAATTGTTGCTCAACTCGACTCGTTGCTCGTTAAGCTCGGCTCGTTGCACGTTAAGCTCACTAAAAAGTTTACCTCATTTTTTAACTAAAAGTAAAATTTAATAATACTATATGAGGCTTAATATAAACATAAATTAACAAATTTAACCAAAAATTATCAAAAGAGTATATAAAACACTTTCAGAGTCTAAATTCCAAACTAACAATCCACAAATACACCAAACTAGCACATTAAAACTAAAGAAACAATCCACAAGTTCACCAAACTAACATATTTAAAACTAAAGTAATAATCCACAAATAGATTAAACTAACATATTAAAAGCATTATTGAAAAAAAGTTCAATGATACATAACCAATCTTGCGATTACTAAAAAAATATTTTTAAAAAATTTACGAGCTGCTTGCGAACTTATCGAGTCGAGTTAGACTTTGTTCGACTCAACTCGTTAAGGTCTCGAGTCGAGTCGAGCCAACCCGAGCCGAGCGTTTACCGAATTTTGATCGAGTCAAGTTCGAGCAGCTCACAAGCTGCTCAACTCGTTAAGCACCCCTAGCCTTGCCCTGATTAATTCAGACTGACCCACACCACACACTTAGATTTAGTGGGTGAGTCTTCCAAAAGAGATTTTTCTGCATACACAAAGCCTTGAACTCGAAACTTACTTAAGCGATACCAAGTTGTTTACACTTGGACTAACCTTAATTAATAAAATAAGTTAATTTATTAAACTATACAAAAATGAGCATAAACAAAACATGAATAATATATAAAAACAATATCAATATATCAATAATGTGAATATATATATATATATATATATAAGTATTCCACGAGTACAAAATTATGTCAAAATTTATGTAAAATAAGTTTTCGATCCGTCATATTTAATTATCGAATCAATTCAATATTGACTGATAACTACTATGTTATCAAAATTTTAATTTATGTGATAATTATAAATTTAAATTTTGTTTTAGAAAATAAATTTTAATGTATCATGTTATTATTTTTAACGACAGTTAACAACTGCAACAATAATCATTTACAAAGATAGTCCAGTAAATTTCGGCAAAATAAGAGGATAATCAAGTTTTAAACTAATTTTTGAAATATAAGGTACCCACCCATATTTTGAATTATATGTCATTTTTATAGTATTCGTTGGAACAATACCATGTGCAAATGGTGTTTATGCTTTAAATAATATTTTGTTGGAAAATATTATTTAAGGACAACACCAAATGGCGTTGTTTCAACGAGTACTGTGAAAAATAACTTAAAATTTAAAATATAGGTGAGAGTACTATATATTCTAAAAATTAGTTTGGAACTCGATTATCCCTCAATTTTGCCAGTATTGTTATATGAAAAAACCTTTTTTATAGTTATTTATAAAAGGGTTATCTTCACCAGTGGTCCCTTTTGTTTAGGGTGTGTTTTATTTTGGTCACCAAAATTCAAAAACGAGTATTCTGGTCCCTAACGTTACAAAATGTTTATATTTTAATCATCCAACCGTTAGTCTCCGTTACTTGGCTAACGGGTGGCTGACATGGCTCGTTAAAAAAAACCACGTGTTTAGTTTTGGGTTTAAGACCTGTTCTTCAAGTTTTGGTAAGAAACAGGTCACGTTTTCTTCTTCTTTGGTCGTCTTCTTTTTCTTAATTTAAAATCCAGTTCAGTTTCAAAGTAACGGCAGCTGCAATGGATTTCATTAGTAGCGGAGCAGTTACATCATATCTGTATCAAGGGGCATTAACGGAAGCACTTGAACCTTTTATGAACAGTGTTTCCTCCCTTTCCCCTTCTCATCTTTCTTTCTCTTCTTCCCAAACACAGTCCAATTTCTACACAGATGGCTGCTGTTACTCCACTCCGATGGACTCATTTTCAGGTATCCAGCACTACCAGCAGCCTCAAACTGGTTCAACAATCGGGTTAAATAGCTTGTCACAAGCTCAGATCCACCAGATCCAGCTCCAGTTTCACCTCCAGAGCTATCAACAAAGTTACCCTCACAGCATCAGCAGCAACAGTAACCAGATGGTTAGCTTTCTTAGCCCTAAACCTGTTCCGATGAAGCAGATGGGTACACCACCAAAGCCCAACCTTTACAGAGGAGTTAGGCAACGCCACTGGGGAAAATGGGTCGCTAAGATCCGGCACCTACCCTCCTATATCAACCACCATATTTGGTATGAATCTCATTGAGATAAAGAAGGATTAGAGGAGGAAGAGCGAAATTCGACCCTGATAGAATCGTGTTAACTGCCGGTGCAACCGCGGCTAATGAGCTTTTAACATTCATTTTAGCAGATCCTGGTGATGCTTTGCTGGTTCCAACTCCATACTATCCAGGGTAAGAACATGTTCAGATTATAAATTTATAACAATTCCATGTTCCGACTTCCGAGCTCCATTTATTTGTGAAGAACATGTGCTGATTTGGACAACTTTCTGTGTTTTTGTTCAGATTCGACAGAGATCTGAGGTGGAGAACCGGTGTGAAAATTGTCCCGATCCATTGCGATAGCTCAAACAATTTCCAAGTTACGCCAGAAGCCATGGAAGCTGCATATTTAAGTGCAAAATCCATGAACTTGGAAGTTCGAGGAATAAAGAAGGATTTTTTTAAGTGCCTGTTTCACACGTGGATTTTTTTAATTTTTTAACAAGCCATGTCAGCCACCCGTTAGCCAAGTAACGGAGACTAACGGTTGGGTGATTAAAATATAAACGTTTTGTAACGTTAGGGGACCAGAATACTCGTTTTTGAATTTTGGTGACCAAAATAAAACACACCCTAAACAAAAGGGACCACTGGTGAAGATAACCCTTTATAAAAATAACCTCCATTCAGTGTTATTTAGAAAAATGACCCTCAAATCGTCCACGTAAGGCGACCTCGCGTTCTGGGAAACGCGCACAATGACCTCGCGTTGTACACGTGCGATGTCCATCTGACGTGGGCCACCTTTTTATATTCTGTAATTTAAAATTACTGGATAAGACCTCGTGTTTTCCAATACGCGATGTCCACGAGATTTTGAAGAGACACATTTATTTATTGCGATAATTACTGTAGGGACCTGGCGATTTACACATAGCGAGTTTCTCGAAATCCAAGCTAAAATAAAAGGGTGTATAGGCATGTTCGAGGCATTTTATCGTGCCATCAGCCCGGTAATTTTGGTAATTTTAAGCTTAGAGACGTAGTATTGGAACTTATCTTCCATTTGAGATCGATATTGGCATGTACGAGACATTGCACACTGTATAAAAAGCGCGTTAAAAATGATGGAGGTGTTTTCTCGAGTTATTATTAGAATAATCTTCGTAGGCATGTTGGAGGTGTTTTCTCGAGTTATTATTAGAATAATCTTCGTAATATTTTAGGTTATAAACCTAATATTGGAATTTATCTTTTATTCGAGACTTACATTGGGACATAACAGACACTTTAAACGGTATAAAAATGGCCCTAAAAGTAGTTAAGTCAAATAATTATAACCTTTTAAATACATTTATTAAGGTTTAGGGTTTCAAACGGTTAATGAAATCTCGCTATGTGTAAAGCGCGAGGTTCCTACAGTAATTACTGTGATTGATAAATGTGCGTAATCAAAATCTTGTGGAAAACGCGAGGTCTTATCCAATAATTTTAAATTTTAGAATATAAAAAGACAGTCTACGTCAGACAAATCTCGTTACGTGTACAACGCGGGGTCATGATACACGTTTCTCAGAACGTGAGATCACGTTACGTGAAAATTTTGGGTACATTTTTTAACAAAACATTGGCTAATGGTTATTTTCGTAAATAACAATTAAAAAAATTCATATAACAATGTCCCATGCCGATCTGTGTCCACGAATCTCGGGCTTCCGAAAAAAGAAAATTTAACCCCCCTCGTTTTCTCAAAAATAACGGAAGTACCCTATTCCTATGTTTTCTTCACGAAATTATCCTCCTTTCGTCCAGCAAGCAATCAAAGTCTTTTACGAATTACAAGGAAACGAGAGAGAATCTTGCTTTTTTCATTTCCCCCGGCTTTGTAGAGAAAGTAACTACAAAATTTGTCCCCCTCCTTTTATAAATTTGACTTATTTGTCTTTCAAGGTAAAAAATGGAAGGTAATTTTTATTTTGCATGTATGTTTTATTATTAATGTTCAAGATTTATAGTTATTCCTTTTAATAATGTAATATTTAATGTTTGAATTTGAATTCCATGTTAAAAATGTAAGATATCATTGAACCTAACAAGTGGTTATAGTAAAAAAAATGATGTTTATTCTGAGAGACTCATGTTAAATTTGCTTTGCAAATGTTACTTTGTAATCATTTTAAGATTGGAAAAATCTATATAGATTAGATAAAGTGAAAAAAATTTGATTTTAGCCTTATTAAAAAAATAGGTGCTCAAACTATACATTTTATTAACTTTAGGTGCATAAAGTATTTTTTTGCAAAATTAAATGTCTAACGTTTTTTCTGTTACAATTTTAGGCATCTGATCGTTAATGACCGTTTAAAAAATGTTACACAATCAATGCTTGACATACGACACTAATTTAATTTTTTGTATTTTTTTAAAAAAATCTTTAAAATTTTAATTTTTACAAAAATCTAAAAATTTAAAAAATTCTAAAATAGTCTCCAAATCCCTAAAATTCTAAAACCTCAAATAGGCATCCCTGACACCACCATGCCCCCACCCATTCGTTCGTTGGACAAAGCCAACCATTTCTCCCAACCTACCGTTGTCGAAAACTAGCAAACGACGATTTTGTATTCACCGTTCAATGTTCGGTTTGCACGTCGTTTGTCAGTTTTCTATAACACTAAGTTGGGGAAATAACCAACTTAATTTGGCGACTGAAGTGGTGTGCACGACGACATCTATCGGCTGTGCCAACATTTGTGCTATTTGGCGTTTTGAGATTTTATGATTTGAGGATTATTTTAGATTTAAAAAAAATTAAATTATAAAAAATAAAAATAAATTAAAATAAATTAGAAATTAAAACTTGATATGTGTCAAATTTTAATTGGTAAACGATTTTTAACTGCAGTTAACTACCAAACATTTAAAATTAACAAAATAAAATTTTAAACACCTATTTTTGTTAAAAAAAACTAAACACCTAAAGTTAACAAGAAAAATAATTTATACCCTTATTTTTGAATTAACCCTTGATTTTTAATATGGTGAAACTTTTAACTATGGTTTTTTCTTAATATTTTTCGTTTTATGATGGAAATTGTGTTGGCTGTATGGTCCACAAATTGATGTTGATTGGTCATATGTCTCATATCTTTTGTTTGTACAAAATTTCATGTGCTTTCTTCCTCTTGTAGTGGCAATTTCATTGTTTCTTATCAAAGATTTGATGATTCCCATTAATCCATGCATCGTAATATTGGGGCATTTTTTTAATATTATACTTTTTTTTTATTTTACTAAAATTATTACATGCTGATATTTTTTTTTGTCAAATTTTAACTTTGACTCTTTGTTATAAATTTATTTTTGATATAAATATGAAAATAATATATTTTTTAAAAAACCTTCAATTGAGTAATTTATAAATATATATTTCAATTAATTAAAATACTTAAAAAGGATGGTTAAAGTTAAAAAAAATTGACCAGAAAAATATCAATATGTAGAAAAATTATACCATAGGTCTGGCTTACTACATCAACCATGGTCTCAACCAATAAAAACCACACACTACACCATTATTTTTCATGTCATTTTTTCTAACTAGTGAATTTTCAGTAATATTTTTACATGTCATTTAAAAAACATTTTTTATTAGAAGTTATTAAATAATAAAAAAATGATATGAAAAATAATAGTGTAGTGAGTAATTTTCATTGGTTGAGACCATGGCTGATGTAGTAAGCTAGACTCATGATATAATTTTTCTAATATGTGACTGTTTTAGTAGTACAAAATAAGTATAATTTATAATCTCATGGTTAAAAAAAATCTTCAAATTTCAACTACTTCACTTTCTTTTATTAATTCGTTCTAGTTTTATTGAACTTTGATAATATGAACACGGATTTAATTAGAATGATTTATCAATAATTTCATTGTTTAAGTGGTTAAAGACTCATTTTCAGGGTTTGAATTTTATCCCTTCCCAAATCTAAAAAATAATGATAAATAAAAATGAAGTTCAATCACAATTTTTTTCCTGAATTGCCAACTAAATTTAAAAAATAAATAAAATCGTTAATGAGATATTGACTCAATGATAAAGTTGAAGTTTTAATAATTTTAAAATTTTGGATTTTATGTCAACAATATCTAGATTAAGTGGGTAAAAATTCTCTAGTTTAACATTGTTTTTAAAAAGTGATTTTTAAAAGTGCCGTTAAAAATGAATTTTAAAAAGGATTTTAAAAAGTTGGTTGTAAGATTTTAGTGTTCATCATTGCTGTCAAAAAGTGATTTTAAGAAGATAAATGACCATTTTGGACATGATATTGTAAGTTATATATTTATATATATATGCTATTCAAATTCTCTAATATTATAATATATGAACTATATCAGCTTAAATTATTATAAAAATATATTTTTTAATAAATATATTTTTTAACAATTATACGTATTCTATAAAAATATAACAAATTTAAAATATTTTAATTAAAAAACTTGACATGAATATATATATATCATTTTAAATTTAAAAAACAATTACTAATTATATAATTATATCTTTGTAAATTTATAAATTATAAATAAACACAATAACAAATGAATATTAAAATTGTAATTTGGTTCTCAAAATCACTTTACAAGTGCAAAAGCTAAAAATTTTAGTTTTTGCGTTTGGGTTGATAATCACTTTTTAAAAATAAATTTTTCTCCAAAAGCTACCTGTTTAGCACAACTTTTGGAACCAAAAGCTGGTTTGAAAAGCAATGCTAAACAAAGCCCAGTTGACAACTTTTACCTCCCCTTAGGTTGTGGGTTAAGGGCAGAGGTATCGTAAAAAGTGGGAGTGCAATTGACCCCACTTAATTTGTTGGGGTATGAATTTTTAAAGAGCTAATTTAAAAAAAAATTTCATGAGAAATATTAGATTTGACATCACTTAATTTTTTGAGATATGGGGTCAATGATACTTATTGTAATAGTATGAGAATCACCCATACCTCCTACTCCACTATGACCTCACTATATAAAAATCCTGACTCCGCCACTATTGTGGGTTCTAGACTGTTGGGTGTATAGATGCTCGATTCCTTCAACTGTTCTTGCTCGCCAAGTGTGGAGAAGTGGATAATTGAGTGTTTTTGTGGGAAAAGAAAGATAGGCAATTGACACAAGGGATTATAGTGGTTCAACCTTCTAACCAAAGTCTACATCCACTACCTTAGCTTCCCACTAAGGATTTCCAAACAAATTCACTAAGAATTTCGTCCCCTTTTCTCGGTTTAGGAGGAAACCGTTGCACCAATCAAGCTTTCTACCCAAAGCTTGATCAAACACTCTCGTACACAAGAAAGACTTAGCAAACTAGAAATCCCTCTAAAATTTATATATTTGCACACTTAAAGTTCTCACCCAAAACCTAAACACGTGAGCAAATTTAACAATTAGGCTCACAATTGTTGTCTATACAATAAATTGAACAATAAAGCCTTAAGACAAATTATTGATCATTGTGTTGTTGACAATTGAAGCATTAACCATCACTTGATGCTTGGAGGTCCCTTTTATACTCCTAATTGAGTTTGTAGCCGTTGAGGACCGTTGGGGTTGGATTAGAGCCGTTGGAGCCTTTATTTCCCACCATAAATGCAGTTCTACAGCTTGGCGTGTCGATACCCTTCAAACTGTATCGATACGGTCCCGATAAGAAAGTAGTCGTTGAGCCTTTCAGCCTATGCGTATTGATACGCTTGCCTAGTGTATCGGTACGATTCTGCAGTTTAAAAGATCGTTGGGGGTAGTTAGGCGTATCGGTACGCGATATGCGAACTAGCCGTTGGGTATTTAAAAGCACACCGTATCGATACGGTAAGACATATCGGTACGAGTTTTGGCTACTGGAAAATGACTGTAGTTGAAACCCTAAGGCGTATCGGTACGGTACCAGACCGTATCGGTACGAGTACTTGAAAATCATGGTTTTGACTACTTTGAATGCATTTTAAATCATTTCAAAGTCTTGTAAAACCCTTAAACATGTTTTCATGTTGTTTTTGACTAAAAACATATTTTAAATTCTTTTCAATTTAGTCTAAAATATTTTTCAAATATTATTTCAAAACATTTAGTTCTTCAATCTCCCCCTTTTTGATATAATAAAACCAACTTGAATTTTTTTTGGGATTCTCTCCCACTTTTTATTTAAAATTTGAATAAGAGACTTAAAATTTGAATTAGATTAAAGCTCCCCTTATTCTCTTGAAAAACTTAAAAAAATCAATTCTTCAAACCATTTTCCCCTTTTTGTTATTTCAAAAAGAATTTAAAAAGACATTGGGCTCAAAATAACTTAGGAGGTAAAAAGAAAATTGACACTATTAAAAATTTGGTTTTAAAATTGGCTCCCCCTTACTCAAAGCATCAAACAATGTTAGTCCAACATATATGATAATCTAGTTGAAATAAAAATAAATCAAATTAAACAAATACAACAACTAGATTTTTACCACACTTGAACACAAGGGGGGATGTGAAGCCCCCTTTCTTCAAGTGTTCTTCCTTGTGTGCATGGAGCTCCTCCTCAAATTTGGACTTGTTGATCAATCTCCATCACACCTAAACAAGACAATCAAGTAATTTTTGGTATCCAAATTGCTTTGGATCCATAGACATTAGTAGCACATAATTTTGTTCCCTTAGGAATCCATTTTTCAATTTCATCCTTTTTAGTTGAAGTACTTAGTCCTTTTGGGACCCAAATACTTCTAAAACATTTATCGTTCACAAATCTAGGGGCTCTAGATTGTCTTACATAAAAATTTGATTTTCCTAAATTATTTTTCTTTTGAAGTTCAATGAAAATCAAATCTTTTTCTTTCTTGAGATCATCTTCTTTTTTATGATCTTTTTCCATCGTTTGAAGCAAGTTTTGTAAGTCTAAAACTTTAAGCTCAAAAACTTTAAGTTTTTCTTCAAACTCTAAATTAGTTTTTGAAAGCAAATCATTTACGGTTTTTAACTTTGAAATTAATTTCTTATTTTTCGAAAATGAAGCCTTGAATTCAAATACCAATTCATCATAGGCTTCTTGTAACTCATCAAAAGAATATGAATTTGAACTAGATGAGTTAGAACTTACCTCCCCTTCATTGAGGGCCATGAAGCATAGGTGGGCTACCTCATCATCAGTGGAGTCTTCATCACTCCATGTAGCCACATATGCTTTCTTTGAAGATGATCCCTTTTTGTTGGACTTGTGGGAATCCTGCATCTTCTTCTTCGATTCATGCTTGGATTTATCCATTACGCTCTTCAGGGTGAATTTTTTTAAAGAGATAGGCCATCTCTTCATCTTCGCTTTCCTCCTCACTTAGTTCTACATGATGGCATGTGGAGGATTTGAGAGCAACGACACTTGCGTTGATGCCTAGCTCCATGATCTTCTTCTTCCCCATCTTTCTTATCTCTTCCTTCTTATTCTCCTCTTCTTTGTCTTTCTTCATAATTTGGTGAGTGAGAAGTGACCCCATGAGTTCATCAAGCTTCAAGGTCTTCAAATTCTTAGCTTCGATGAAGGTCGTCCTCTTTGAGTCCCATGACTCGGGAAGAGAATAGATAAGCTTTGGACAAGCTTTTCCTCCAGAATGACTTCTCCATAACCTTTGAGTCCATTGGTGATGGTGGAGAATCGATGGAACATCTTCTCAATGTCCTCTTTGAGGAGGCCGATCTTGGTCTCCTTTACTTCGTTTGTCCCCTCGTATGTAACTTCGAGCTTGTCCCAAACTTCATTGGCACTCTCGCTAGAAGACATATTCTCGTAGATGTTGAGGCTAAGTGCACAAAAGATGAAGTGCAAAGTCTTGCAATTTAGCTCTATCTTCTTGCGGTCATCGGCACTCCACTCCGTCTTGCTTCCTTGTGGTACGAACGGGTCATCTTCAATGATATCTCAAAGCTTGTAGTCTTTGGATTTGACAAAGAACATCATCCTCGTCTTTCAATAAGCATAATTGGTCCCGTCGAAGAAGGGCGATTTGTCGATGGATTGCGCCATTGAGCCGGTTGTTTGAAGTGTTGATCGAGCTTGTCGGATCGCCTCAATATGATGTTAATCCTCTTCAATTGAGCCAAGCTCTGATACCAATTGTTGGGTTTATAGATGCTCGATTCCTTCAATCGTTCTTGCTCGCCAAGTGTGGAGAAGTGGATAATTGGGTGTTTTTGTGGGAAAAGAAATATAGGCAATTGACACAAGGATTTATAGTGGTTCAACCTTCTAACCAAGGTCTACATCCACTAGCTTAGCTTCCCACTAAGGATTTCCAAACAAATTCACTAAGAATTGCGTCCCCTTTTCTTGGATTAGGAGGAAACCGTTACACCAATTAAACTTTCTACCCAAAGCTTGATCAAATACTCTCTTACACAAGAAAGACTTAGCAAACTAGAAATCCCTCTAAAAGGTATATGTTTGTACAATTAAAGCTCTCACCCAAAACCTAAACACTTGAGCAAATTTGACAATTAGGTTCACAAGTGTTGTCTATACAATAAATTGAACAATAAAGCCTTAAGACAAATTCTTGATCATTGTGTTGTTGACAATTGAAGCATTAACCATCTCTTGATGCTTGGAGGTCCCTTTTATACTCCTAATTGAGTTTGTAGCCGTTGAGGACTGTTGGGGTTGGATTAGAGCCGTTGGAGCCTTTATTTCCCACCATAAATGCAGTTCTGCAGCTTGGCGTATCGATACCTTTCAAACCGTATCGATACAGTCCCGATAAGGAAGTAGTCGTTGAGCCCTTCAGCCTGTGCGTATCGATACGCTTGCCTAGCGTATCGGTACGATCCTGCAGTTTAAAAGACCGTTGGGGGTAGTTAGGCATATCGGTACACGATACGCGAACTAGCCGTTGGGTATTTAAAAGCACACCGTATTGATACGGTAAGGCGTATCGGTACGGGTTTTGGCTACTGGAAAATGAATGTAGTTGAAACCCTAGGGCGTATCAGTACGGTACCAGACCGTATCGGTACGGGTACTTGAAAATCACGGTTTTGACTACTTTGAATGCATTTTAAATCATTCCAAAGCCTTGTAAAATCCTTAAACATGTTTTCAAGTTGTTTTTGACTAAAAACATATTTTAAATTCTTTTCAATTTAGTCCAAAACATTTTTCAAATATTATATCAAAACACTTAGTTCTTCATAGACCTAGTATGAGCAAATTTCCCCTCCCCCTCCTCTAGGTAGGAATTGTTCAAAAAATATTTCGGTTTTATTCCTATCATATGTAAACTATTATGTTTATGTTTTCAGCCTAGACTTTATTCTAATTTAAGTACCAATATGTAGAGGTGAGCATTTGATGGATTTGAGTCGAGTAGAAAAATTTTAAGTTAGTTGAGTTTACGAGTCTTATTTTAAAACTCAAACTATTTTTAAATTTTTTCGAGTTGAGTTGTTCAAGTTTTTGTTCAAATTTAATTATAGAATATTTATAATGTTATGGTACTGATTTGTTCCAATTTAAACTGATTTCTATAATCATATACAATATACATATATATTCTTCATATGTGATATACATATATCAGACAAAGTTAGGGGACTCAACTCGAACTTAAAAATCAATCCACTAATTACTAAAAATTTCGAGTAATTTGAAGACTTATTTTATGACTCAAACTTTATTTGAATTTTTTTTGAGTCTACTTTATGAAATTACTATTTGAATTAAGTCGAGTCCAAAAATTCAATTTTTTTAAGTCGAGTCGAATTTTACTAAATACTACCTACATGTATGGACCATACCCATATTGGTGGGCTTGAAATCAATCAACCGGATCCATCAAGAGGGTTGAAATTGCTTCCCGAATAAATTGACTAAAACCGAAAAATAGTGTACAATATTGCACCGCGATAGTGGTTGAACTTCCCAACCGAGTCTACATCCACTACCTTAGCACATCACTAAGGATTTTTCAATTCACTACTATAAATTCTTCCTTTTTACAGTCCAAAGGGGTAACCTTTGCAACCCTATCTTTTCAATGGCTAGGATAGAACCACTCTAGTTTTTCCTTAGGCTAAATTAGTTCCTCTCTCTTTTACAAGGTAATTTATAAACAATGAAACCTCACAAAGTGGGTGTTGACAAGATTTAAGCTCACAAGAGTGTAAAGAATAAAAACAATTAAAACACTATCTATACACTATATACAAGAGAAATAATAAAATAAAACTTGAAAGCTAATTTCTCTTGACCATGAATCTTGGACATGCTCTCTCTGCATCAAGTGTCTCAAATTTTCTTTAAAGTGTGGAATGAGCTACTAGCCGTTTATGGCTGTTGGGGATGGTTTAGAGCCATTAGTGATGAAAAATCAGCATTAAATATTAGACATGTCGATATCGGTACGCCGAACTCCGCTATCGATACCTGCCAAATCAAGAAATAGTCGTTGTACATAAAAGCAAGGCGTACCGGTTCGCGATACTATCGTATTGGTACGGTGCCTGGGGGTATCAATACGGTAAGGTTCGTACTAGTACCAGAATTTCTTTCTGAAATTCTGAAAGCATACTCGTATCAGTATGTTGAAAGGTTGTACGTGTACAACTATTCGTTTTTGACTTTTATAACATTTAAAATATCTTATACAAGTCAAAAACACTTTAAAATATTTTTTATTTATTATATCAAAATATTAGCTAAACACATATATATTACTATTATTAGTACATACTTTTATATATTGTGATGGTGTGATTTATAATAGATGCAATCAAATATATATAATTTGTTGGAAAATACATGTATGAAGATAAGCCCATTTGCCAAAATCATTTAGTAAAATTCGTTATGTCCGAGAAAGGTGTAGCTGTATTAAGTTGACAACATGAGGGGAAAGAATATATAATGATAGAGGTTTAAAGAGCCTCTATTATAGGTCTCTCATAAGTTTGCTCATTTGATTCCCCCCACTTGTAAAAGCTCCTTCATTTCTAATATCCAATGTGGCCTACCCTTAAAAAAACTTTCATTTCGATTTTTTAACATTAAAAAATAATTATATCTAGGTCTGACACTTAAATTCTATTGGCATGAGGATGAGGATAAGGATATTTTGTATGATCCTTGTTTGGTAAATAACTATTTAAGTTAAAATTAGATAACTAAATTATTTTTAAAGGTTTGATTAGTAAAATTTAGATATTTGATAAATATAGAATTGTAATAACAAATTTGAATGAAACTTTTAAAAATAAAATTTTTTTTTCTTTTATAAGAAAGGAGTATCGTTATCATGTGTTTCATTAAAAACTTCCCTAAACCTAGTGAAGGAAAAAGAGTACACATGATAAGATATACAAAACACATGAGTATTACATCCTAAGAGGAACCAAGTCCTCGCGTAATAGATAAAAAGCTCTTTTTTTGAGTTAGAGGTTTTAATAAAAAAATTATAAAGACTCTTTTGTCATTAATAATAATAATAAAATTCTCTAAATAAAATAAATTTGAATAACTATTCAAATTAGAAAGACAACTTCATAAACAAAAATTTAATATATAAATTAATATATATATATATATATCTAAATTTAATAATTAATAAAAATATATTCAAAATATAATTTCATAAATAAAAAATTAATATATACATCTAAATTTAATAATTATTAAAAATATATTAAAAAAATAATTTCACAAATAAGAAATCATTATATACATCCTTCATATATACTTAGTAATGATATTAAAAAATATTAATTTTCATAATCAAATTAATATTAATGGATACAAAA
Source organism: Hibiscus tridactylites (assembly GCA_958450335.1). NCBI lineage: Eukaryota > Viridiplantae > Streptophyta > Magnoliopsida > Malvales > Malvaceae > Hibiscus > Hibiscus tridactylites. The sequence goes on from OY288281.1 coordinate 76,797,222, forward strand.
TATTAATAATTAGTAAATTATTCGAATAAGTATTGAATATATTCATGTCCTTATATGTCGTTTTATTTGTAAAATAATCAAGCATCTATCAACTATTAGTTAATTTTATCAAATACTTTTATTCAATCAGCTAATACAATTCACTAGTCAAATCAACTAATGTTATCAACTACCCACTATCAACTAATGTAATCTGTTATTCACTATTAGCTATCCGCTAATTCTTAAACAAGACCATGATCCTTTCCCTTCTCTCCTAGGGTGTAATGTATGTTTTGACTGTATCGGAAAAAAATCACTTAAACATGTTGGTAAAGTGAACTGCAAAACAGCTGTTAGTACTGACTGGAAAAAGTAAACAAAAACAGAACGTAAAATGATTGACCGTGTCGTGGTATGGTGGCCACTGCCTTAGAAACAAAACTGCCCCGAACAGTGTAGTCGCTTCACGGGCAGGCTGTCCCCCGAGGTGCACACGGACGCTCCTTGAATCGTACACTCGACTCTCGGAGTGAACAACAGTGGAACGGCTCGAACAAATGGAGAGAAAACAGAGAGAAGCTGGAATGTGTTTGATTGTTGTGTTGTTCAAATGCTGCATGCATCAGCTCTATTTATAGGCTGAAAACCATGTCTATAAATGACATTTCACATGCACAATAATTACAGAAATTAATCTGTATAACAGCCATCTTAATTCTGCTGTAACAGACTCTAATAAACACTGTTTTAATTCTGTAATAATCATGCTGTTACACTTTGAACCTGACTGAAAAACAGTCTATATTCATCCACTGAACAGACTGTATATATTCGAATTAATTCGAATAAACTGCACTGTTCTGAACGTTCGAATTAAATCAAATAAAATTCTGAACGTTCGAATCTATTCAAACAGTTTTATCAAGCCTATAAATAAGAAAAAATTCTTTCACATATAATCTTTTATTCATCAGAAAATTCCTACGAATTTTCTCTAAAAAGAATATATACGCGCGCGTACGGCAGCGGCGGCGGTGCACGAGGACTTCCCTTGTTCTTTCCCACTCAACAAGGGAGGGAGGAAGCATGGGTATAAATACCCTTCCCTAGCTATTTTCCCAACCAATGTGGGATATAGCTTTACCTTTGGTAACTCCTTGAAGCATTACCAACAAAACAGAGTATAAGATGCACTTACATTTTCGTCACAACATAAATATGGATAAACTATACATTTAATCACTCAACTTCTGCTACTGTTTTATTTTGATATTAAATTTTAATATTTTCACTCATTTTTTTTATTTTTTGGTCACCCAAATGTTAACTCTTGACCATTATTTTAAGAATTTTGGTGAACCTCTGCAAACATCCCCAAAAATTTTCCTCTCAAACCTAACCTTTTGGGTTCCCTTCTATTTATTGGTGTCATGGCATTTTTTTCTTCAAAATTCGAGCAGTGCGAAAGTTGAGACAAAAGAAAAAAAATAATATATTTTAATTTTATGTTGATCAGATGGAGATCACAAATCGAACTAAGATAATGTCGAAGTTGTGATTTGAGTTTTATTTATTATGAGGGGATTTTGAGGATAAATCAAACTGAGAAGACAAAAGAAAGAAGAAAGAAAGCGTTTTTACACCAGTTATGTCGCAAACGAAGGCTGACGGTGATTGAACAATAATGAAGAATGATGTTAACCATGTGAAAGAAGGCTAAACTAATAAGTTAATTTCATATATAAAAAATGCCCAAAACGCAAAGTTTTGGAACTTCTATACAAATAATGGTTGGGTGACCTAAACAAACAAAATTCAGATGAGATTAATAATTTTAAAATTGAGAGACTAGATGTGTAATTTATCCTAGGAATATTTCAGTGATGAAAAAACGAATTGAACTTAACTAGTGGAATCAAATCAATCAAGAATGTTCGGTATGGTGCTATATAAAGAATCATATGTTACATGAATCGACATAACACCGTTAACTAGTGAGAAATATTCCCTTTTTTTTCAAAAAAATATTTTTTTATAGAATAAAATTTGAACTCATAATTTATTATTTTTATAATAAAGATCAACTATTAACTCAAAATACATACCATTATACTTAAATAACATTAAAAGGTGTTCTTTTTAATTTAAAACTATTTTAATCCATAAAATAGAAGTAATATTGTAAAAAATGAATTTGTGGTCGAGTCATTAAAAAACAGAAAATTAATAAAATGCAAAAAATGGTTCATCAATTGAACACCTATTTTTTTTTACCGGGATATTCAATTTTTGAACTATACAAGATTCATAATTTATTTTATTTTATTCCACCAGATTCAACCGATCGGACCATTAATTTCAGATCCAACCAAACTTTTCGACATGGTTTCAATATTATGACCATGATTATAAGTCACGAGATTTAAAATATGAATTGATTTTTTAGGGTAAACAATATTATTATCACTAAATAATTCTTGTTTTCTTATTTTGGTCACTAAACCATTATTTTTTGGCAAAATTTCAACTAATGTTACGTTTTTTTGTCATTAATATTACGTTTTTCCCTCTTTTGGTTACCAATTCTATTGCTTCTTTTCTATTTTGATCACAAAACTATTGTTTTTTCCGTGAGTTTCTTACAACGGTGACCAAAATAGAGAAAAACGTAACGTTAGTGATGATTTTTCCAAAAATAATAATTTGGTGATCAAAACAGAAAAGCATAAATAGTTTAGTGACCAATGGTGTTGTTTACCCATTTTTTATGACCTTGAAATATACTAATGAGTACACTAGAGTGAGCTTAGTACAAATGGGAAAATGTAACAGTTTGGGCAGAGGTATACTTTTTTATGTATGATAGACAAAGGGAGAAGTGGTTTGGGTAGGCAACTTGGTGTCTTGGTCCCTTTCAATCAACATTCGGTGTTCATATTTGGCCTTATTTCTATCTTTGTGATTCTGCCTAAGAAAACTCTTTTGACCACTTGCATTTAAGAATGTGGCGTTAAGATACCCAAAAAAATGAAACGAAACCTTTATTCAGTGGGTATGGTCCAACTTGATAAATATTTGGGCTCATGAATGGTTCAATTCAAAATGTTTGTTAATTATTATTATTATTATTATTATTATTATTATTTGAGTCGAGGTATTTACCGCCGATAACAGTGACTAATCTCATCGCTACGGGTGCTCTCACTAAGAGATAAACAACTAGTTATGAAATGTACTCCATTCGCATTTGTAGGAATCAAAAATTATTATTATTATTATTATTTTATACACTAGTAGTGGAAATAAAATGTTTTTGTAATTGTCTTAATTTTAGGGTTTAAAGATTTAGTTTAGAGTTCAAATATTATAGGTTTATAACTTAAGAGTTATGGATAGAATTTAAGGTTTATGGTTGGCATAAAGTCAAAAAATGCGTCCTATTCTTTTTTGAAGTAATTTAACCCTTAAAGTTTCATTTTGGGTAAAATGACTCATCCGCGAATAAAAACTGTTAGTCAACTAATGGTAAATGACTCGAAATGACGTGACAAACCTACATAACAGTGCACACTGACATAGCAGTGTCATATAGACAAAGGTGATGACTTGAAAGAATGTCGCACCAGTCAAAAAATAATTTTATAAAATTATATAAAATAAAAAATTATTTTTTGGCTGACGTGTTATTTTGTCAAGCCATTTCGAGTCATTTATTGTTAGTTGACTAATAGTTTTCATCAGTATATGAGCCATTTTGACCTAAAATAAAACGTTAAGGGTTAAATTGCTTAAAAAGTAGAATAAGGGCCAAAGTGACTATTCAGTCAAACTTTAGGGGAATTTTTAGGCATTATGCCTTTATGGTTTATAGGTTAAAACTTAAATCTCTAACCATATTACCTTGAACCAGAGATGGACCAAGGGGGCGATCGCCCCTTTCTGGAAATTTGAAATTCATATATGATTTAAAAAAATTTCATGTGTTTTCTATTGAAAATATATTTTCGTCCCTCTAGAATTTTATAGGTTCGCCCCCTAACATAAAGTTCTGTGTTCGTTCCTGCCTTCAACTTAAACCCAACATTTAATCATAGACCCTAAATTTTAATCACAATCCTCAAATTCTAAACTTATAAACATAAACCCATAAACCTTGAACCATAAACTAAATTCTAACCACAACTCCTAAATTCTAAATCTCTAAAATTAACCCAATTTCTATATTCCAAATCTCTAAACTTAACTCCTAAAATACTTATAAAAACATTTTTATTTCTACGGTTAATGTACGGAATACAATACCTATTATTATGTGTTAATACTGAACAAACAAAACAAAAATTAATCAGAAATTATTATTTCCTTCCAGCTGCACTAGAGAAGCAACCGATTGAGCCGGATTATCAAACCATCAATCTCCAATAGGTTTACCACGAGCCAGTCTGCAACCCTATTTCCTTCACGATTAATGTGAATAAAAATCCTCTACTATTTTTTACAGTGCTTTCCATATGATCCATACTAAAAAATAAATTTAGGGTTTAGGCTAAAGTATAAGGTTAGAGTGTAGGAAATTAGAAGTTGAGTGTATTTTTTAGAGTTTAGAGTTTATAATTTTAAGTTAAAACTTACGATTTGACTTTTTAATTTTAATACATAATAAGGGACACTGAAAAAAGATAGAAGAGTTTTGTCCGATTAATATAGTCTCTAAACACGCCCTAATTGTTATATATATATATATATATATATATATATATATATTAAAAAATAGTCATAATTGAATGAGTGTATGTCATGTCATAATTAATATAGTTTGATTAATACTAATTTAAAACCAATCAAACACTTTATTTAAGAAAGGGTAGGTAACTCAGTCCAAAAAATCATTGGCTTATTTAAGATTCCCTCGTCAAACAAATTCCCAAGCATTAATTACATTCTAAATGCATGTAAGCTTCCAAATCAATCTCTCTCCGTTTATTCAGTCGCTAAACCTAAATATTTCCTCCATCTTCCACTCATTTCTGCAGCAAAATCAAACCCTCCGCAAGCACTGATTCTAAACCCACCAACATATTCAGGTACCATACATATACATATACATATATATTTGAATTTGGTTCGAGACTCTTCTGTATTCGGTAATCATAAGAGTTTTGATTAAGTTTAGAGTCGAGTAGAATCCGGTCTAAATTTTCGGCTTTTTTTTGTATGTGTATAATTCAGGGAGATGAAGAAAATAAATGGGAGCTCAAAAGCAGCCATTGCGACGGTCCTTTTCTGCTTGCTGTTGTTGTGGTTTCATACGATGAGCCTGAGCATGTCGTCAATCTCGAGGATTAACAACATAATAGCTGCAACGTCGTCGTCCTGGTCTTCCTCCACGTATATGTTCATCAAGAATCAAGGTAACCACTATTCTCCCTCAAATACGAAAAATTATTAAATGAACTCAGGGTCTTAATTAATAAAGTCTATTCATCTCGGGTTTTTTTTTTCAATGTGAATTTCTATCTTTTCTATACGTATAAATAAGAAGTGAGTAATTATTTGAAAGTAACTTTAAAATAAATGAATCTTATTGGCTAGGACGACGGATAATGTGGTGAGCTGAGTCCATCTAATAATTTCTCCTCAAATGCAATCTTCAAATTGTGTTTCTAGACTTAATCAAGTATGAAAGTAGTATCAAATGTCGAGAGGGTTAAAAAATAAGGGCATATTAACTATTTCGATTCAAAATTTAAGGGAAGACAATGTCTAATTTAACTAATCTTTAAACTCTGAAAACCTAAAAATGTCATTAAACTAAAATACTGAGAGGGGTTAGGGCTCTTCCCGATGCCTATTTGGCTCCGCCACAGGATTTTCTTAGAGGTATAAATAAGATATTATCAACTAAAAAAGTTTGAATTTGATTCGATTATTTTCTAACCAAATTCAAGTAACTCGTACGTCTTCATTATTTTTATTTATAAACATATTGATATTAAGTTCAAATACGATTATATAAACAGGTTAAAAATTTAATCAAGTTAAACTCAAATAATTTGCTTTATTTCGAATTAAGTTAAAATTTTAATTATAACACACAATTGAGTCGAATCAAGTTTAAACTTTCCAAGCATTTAAGTCGTCACGACTAGATTAACCTTCCTGCGTTGCTAGCTATTTCAGTTGGAGGGTTTATTTCAAATTCCACCAACCGCATTGCATTGCATTAATATATGATTTGTTTGTTGGTATGCTTAATTAGTTAGGTTCAATTTAAGTTGTTGTTATTTTTATTATTATTATTATTATTATTATTATTATTATTATTATTATTATTATTATTATTATTATTATTATTATTATTTCAACCTACTAGAGAATAATGTTGTTACATATTGATTTTCGGTATCTCTAACAAACTATTACAATGATTTTGATATTATATTTGATTTGACCTAAAATATCAAATAAGAAATATAGGTAGTTGTCAAGTACTTGTCTAAGAATATGTCACGTTACTAATAAATAATACTAATAGCCATTAACTTTGTATTTATCGTTATTTTACTATATAGCCTTTTTTTCATTTTTTTAAATTTCAACAGAAACACGTGTTGGGATTACAACTGTGACAAGTCAGCAGAATCTCCAACTTCTTCCACGTGTCGAGGACCCATTGACTAGCCTAATCAGTTGCAACCGTTCCTATATTCGCTATGATCTCTGCACAATCGACGGCTCCACTGTCTTGGACCCCGCGTCCTCAACATTTTTTACGGTGGACCCAACCAGTGCCGTCCACGTGGAGAAAATCAAGCCGTACCCGAGAAAATACGAGGATTACATCATGGGCCAAATCAAAGAGCTTACTCTAGTCTCGGGCCCATCAAGCCCAAAATGCACGATCCGACACGAGGCTCCGGCCATTGTATTCAGTGCGGGAGGGTACACTGGAAACATGTTTCATGCATTCAATGATGGATTCATCCCCCTCTTCATCACCATTAACTCCATCTACCCTGATCGTGATTTCATCATCGTGGTATCCGAGTACCATGATTGGTGGCATAGTAAGTACGCAGAATTACTCAAGGTTTTTAGCAAACATCAGATTATTTCCCTTGAAAAGGATAACGCCACTCACTGTTTCCCTTCAGCCACTCTAGGCCTCATCTCACATGGCTTTATGACCATAGACCAAACATTAATCCCAACGTCGAAAACACTACTGCATTTCCGGGATCTACTTGAAAAAGCATATAGCCAAAACCCTATTCCCTATCCTCCCCTCGTACCGAAACTGGAGCGTCGGCCTCGTCTCGTCCTGACGTGCCGAGGCAACGACGTGTCGTCGCGGAGAATATTGAATCAGGACAAAGTGATTCGAGTAATGAAAGAAGTAGGGTTTGACGTCATTGTATTCGAGCCGAACCGTTATACGTCTCTTGACGAGGCATATGCACTGCTGAATTCGAGTCACGTGATGGTTGGAGTGCATGGCGCGGCACTCACGCATGCATTGTTTCTTCGGCCGGGGTCGGTGTTCATGCAAGTGGTACCGATCGGGACCGAATGGGCGGCGGATGCGTTTTACGGGAGAATAGCTAAAGGGATAAATTTGAAGTACTTGGAGTATAAGATTAGGGTTGAAGAGAGTAGCTTGGTTGAAAAGTACGGGAAAACTCATGAATTGTTGAAGGAACCCTCAGCACTTCAGAAGAAAGGGTGGCCAACAGAGATTATGGACATTTACTTGAAGCAACAGAATGTGAAGCTTGATTTGGCAAGGTTTAGAATAAGCTTGGAGAGTGCTTATTTGATGGCAAAGAAGTTTATGCATAAGGAAAGATAGTCCCCCCTAATTTTCTCCAATTTTTTCATTATCAAAACAATAATTTTAGAAACCCAATGGTATTTGAACATCATTTGTACTTTTATGCAAAGTTTGTATTTTGATCTCAATTTGTGTTAATTTTCATCTTTCTCAATTTCCATGTATAGTCCCACTATGTACATTTTCATCTATGGAGATTATGTTCCAATTTTTATTTGATTATATGCACTTTTCCTTATTTATATGTCAATTTCCATTATTAATTTAAAACTTTATAAAGAAAACTATATATATAAGAAAGAGATCAAATTGGGTTAAGTTAAAGTATAAAAATTATACCAACAATCAATTGGTCTAATGAGATAATATACTAGTTCTTTTAAGTAAGGTCAGAAGTTCAAATCCTGACACTGTTAATGGAGCAAATTGGGTTAGGAGGGTCGCCCCCATGACCCGGTCCAAATTAGTCAGCCAATAAGTTGGATACTAGTGGTTAAACCCAACAAAAATATAAAGATAATATATCTAATTAGATTATAGTAGAGGGACCAAAATAATAATTTGACCTATTAATAAATAGATAACAGGTTCCATCTTTTCTCCTTTGTCTGTTGAAGTTTTACATTTTGGATTTGGAAATTTCCAAGCAGAGATTTACTAATTAACATATTCCAAACAAGGGCGAGGTTTTTGATTGTTCACTCATTTTTGTTGCATTCTTTGCTTGATTGAGTTTTAAATCCCAAATTTTATGGTTTATAATTGATCAGAGGTAAAATGAGGTAAATTTAGGTGAAGATAGTCGAGTTTTGTGTCGACTACTATGGTTACTTGTAATGTATATTTTTAGTGACGCTGCACAAATGGCCCCGTGACAATATGCTTGGATTTTTTTATCTCATACAGGTTTTCGAAGAAGCCGAGGCTGGATGAGAGTGAGCACCTTACTCTCAACAGTATAAGAAGGTCCTTAACTCTGTTGATGCAGCTCCGGTGAGACTCTTAGTAACAAGATGAAGGAGATGATGAACGGAAAAAGAAAAGAAAGAGAAAATCGAAAAGAAGTTCTCTGATAGAGCCAAACAGAATACGAAAGAGATGGGAGAAATTTGGATCAGTGTAGGCCAAAAGATATTTGGGCCAGTTCCCAAAATGGGTTTATATAGCCCACTATGTTTTCAACTGAATACTGAAGAGTATCAGTTATAACAAACACATGGGCAGTTATAACAGATAAAAACAACCAAGGCCCGGCTGAAGCCCAAGAACCAAATCTTCATATTACTCAATATTCACCCTGCTTTCTTCCTTCTCTAGATTCTGAGGAGTAGACACAACCTGAAGCATGGTACGCAGATCATAAAAACGAGTAGATGAAAGAGGCTTAGTGAGGATGTCAGCTATCTGATTGTGTGCTGGAACATAGTTGACTTCCAACTGTTGTCAAAGAACTTTCTCTCGAACAAAATGTAAGTCTAATTCCACATGGTTAGTTTTCGCATGTAGAACTGGGTTTGCTGCCAAAGCAACATTGCTGGTATTATCACACCACATCTTCGCAACATCATGTAGTTGAACACCCATATCTGAAAGCACTGCTTGAACCCATAGCAATTCACTTGTAGCATCAGCAAGACTTCGGTACTCAGCCTCTGCTGTAGACCGAGAGACTGACCGTTGTTTCTTAGAACTCCAACATAGCAGATGAGAACCAAAGTAGACACAATACCCTGAGATAGATCTACGATCATCCACATCACCAGCCCAGTCTGAGTCAGAGAAGACTTGTAGAGAATTAGGTAGAGTCTGAGGACTAAACCATATACCATAATTAATAGTTCCCTTCAAATATCTGAGTATACATTTCACAGCTCCCGAGTGAATGTCAGTTGGTTGTTGCATGTACTGTGAAACCTTGTTAACTGCAAATGAGACATCTGGTCGAGTATGACATACACATAAAAGAGCCCTTACAGTGCTTCTGTACAGCTGAGAATCCACCATCAACTCACCCTCATTCTTGCTAAGTTTCAAAGTTGAAACCATAGGTGTATCAACAGCTCTGGTGTTGACCATATTAGTCTTTACAAGTAACTCTTCAATAAATTTTTTCTGACTGAGAAATAATCCATCTTTGTGATGCACAACTTCAATTCCTAAGAAAACTGAATGCAACCAAGATCCTTAAGGGAGAATTTAAGGTCAAGTTGTTGAATAAGATGAGCAATATAATCCTCTGAACTTCCTATGATGAGTATATCATCAACATATACAACAACATAGGTTGTATGAGAAGGATCAATCTTGATGAACAGAGAGTTATCAGCACCAGAACATCTGAAGTTCAAGCTACATAAAAACTCCTTCAGTTTGCTGAACCAGTTTCTGGGAGCTTGCCTGAGGCCATACAAGGCCTTTTTGAGTTTACAAACCAACTTTTCACCACTAACACCACTTTGTACAAAACCATCAGGCTGTGTCATATAAACATCTTCCAATAAATCACCTTTTAAAAAGGCATTGTTAACATCAACTTGATGAACAAGCCATTGATGTGACACAGCAAGTGAAAGAAGCACATTGACAGTGAAAAATCTAACAACTGGGCTAAATGTTTCACCAAAGTCATATCCAGGAATCTGGGAATATCCCTTTGCCACAAGCCTAGCCTGGTAACGACTGACAGTACCATCTGAGTTTAGTTTGATCCTAAAAAGCCACTTAGACCCTATTGGTCTTCTGTCAGCAGATAAAGGAACTAACTGCCATGTTTGGTTATTAATGAGAGCATTATACTCAAGAAGGACAACCTCTTTCCACTTAGGATGACTAAGAGCTTGCTGAACAGTGGTGGGAGTGAAGTGTGTTTCAGCAGAGTACACTTTGGGTTTAAAAATCCCAGCTTTACTACGAGTAGTCATATGGTGTGTGTTCATAGACAAAGGAGGTGCAGGTTCATGTCTAGAAACAAACTCTGCTGTAGACATATCACCGGCTGCAGGCACAAGAGGATAGGGAGAACACAGAGATCTATCAACCAAAGGAGAACCATCTTGAGGAGAATTACCATGAATAGAAGTAGTAGGTGTATGTGTAAGTGCTTCTGTAACAATGTCCTGAGACTTGTTAACACTCAGAGAACCACAATCTTGAGAAGAACTTATAGAACCAGGTGATGTGGATACACTACTCATAGCTTCAGGACCCACATCTTGTTGTAAGTTACCACCACCTGAAGGGACAAACATATCTTCAGTATCAGCAATGTCTGCACCTTGGTGTGCATCACTATGCACAACATCATCAGTATAAGCAACAGTTGTAGCAGGTGATTGCACATCATTGTTAGCAACCTCAGTTGCAGCACCAAAGCCTTCCACAAGGTCAGCAGCTAACTCTAGCTCATCATGAGTATGAGGATTAACAGTTGATGATTGCAATGGAGAAGCTGAAGACAAGGAAGGAGAAGAAATTGGGTGGGTAGAAGACTCAACATTGGAGGGTGCTGTAGAATGTCTTGGAGAACTATCAGAATTGGAGCAAGGTACCACTACAGGCCTTTTAGGTGGATGATACATGTTAGGAACATTCAAACTAGCTGAGGGTTGAAACAGATCAGGAGTTTGAACAGATTTGGCAGAAGTATGAGCAAACGGGAACACATGTTCATTAAACTTGACATGTCGTGAGACATACACTCGGCCAGAGGCATCCATACACTGGTAACCCTTATGTTTAGGTGAATATCCCAAGAACACACATGCTTTTGATCTGTAGTCAAACTTGTGTTTGTTGTAATCCCTTAAGCATGGAAAACATTCAGAGCCAAATACTCTAAGCAACTGATAGTCAGGTTTTGTTCCATCCAACTTCTCATGTGGAGATAAACCATCTAAACTAGCAGTAGGTAGCCTATTAATAAGGTAAACTACACTCAAGGCAGCAAAGGACCAATATTGAAAGGGTACAGAAGTAGTAGTTAACATGGTAAGAGTAGTATCTACTATGTGTCTATGCTTACGTTCCACAGTATGCAGACGTCTCAGCTCCAACTAACTGAGGCAAAACCCTAGGACTTATTGTAGAGAGAAGCCACGAGGCTAGGGCATTGTCTTCCTTCCTAAACCTTCTAAACTCAGGATTAAGAATGAGTTTATCAGTAGAATCTTTTATAATCTTCGAAGGTATAGGCATTTCAGAATCTAGATAGTGTTCTAACTCATTGCCGCGAATCATAAGTATGACTTGTTGTTTCCAAAGTAAAAAGTTTGTGTCGTCGAGTTTGACGCTAACCTGTTTATTAGCGAACGTCGGACTATTGGATTCATTACTAGACTGAACTACATCGGCTTCGTCAGTCAAATTGGTAACCTCAACAGCCTCCGGTGCCATTAGAAGCAATTAGCAAGATCTCACAAGCAACACAAAGATCACAGAAGGAAAACGCCCAAATTTGACGCAGCAATCGAGCAACAAAACACGAACCGTCACAAAGAAGCACTTCGACTTCACGCACTCACCGCAGCCGGCCAAACACACACTATTCTGACTGAATCTGTAGCTCTGATACCATGTTGATGCAGCTCCGGTGAGACTCTCAGTAACAAGATGAAGGAGATGATGAACGGAAAAAGAAAAGAAAGAGAAAACCGAAAAGAAGTTCTCAGATAGAGCCAAACAGAATACGAATGAGATGGGAGAAATTTGGATCAGTGTAGGCCAAAAGATATTTGGGCCAGTTCCCAAAATGGGTTTATATAGCCCACTGTGTTTTCAACTGAATACTAAAGAGTATCAGTTATAACAAACACATGGGCAGTTATAACAGATAAAAACAACCAAGGCCCGACTGAAGCCCAAGAACCAAATCTTCATATTACTCAATAAACTCGACAAGAAGATATCATCATATTTAGCCTTTTGGAGAAAGCTCAATACTGTTATAACCAAGATGCATTCTCCATGGTTGGATTTAAAGGGCCTTTTCTTCGGTCGAGTTCATGGTCCGAGAAACCGAAAGTGTGAAACAAATATTTTAATTTTGATATAACTAAAAACCTAAGGACTAAATTGAAAATATCAAAACGAATTTTAAGTCCTCAAAATATCCCCATATAATTTTAATATTATGCCTAAGTTAAAAACAAGTCTTTCAAATATTTTTTTAAGTGTTTCAAGCCAAAAACAGTGATTTTCAAGCACCTGTTTCGAAACGGCCCTGAGGCGTTTCGAAACGTTTTCATCACTGTCGACCACCGTTCCGAAACGTGTATCGAAACACTTTACCTCGTTTCGAAACGGTATAACTCGTTTCGAAACTGTTCTTCATATTTGATTTAAAAGACTACAACGATTCAAATATTTGGTGATTTTTTTAAATATAAAAGGGGTGTTTCGAAACGGGTCAAGGCCGTTCCGAAACGACCTTTGACAGTAGCAATTTCGTTTCGAAACGTATCCAAAACGTTTCGAAACAGGTCTTAAGTTAAATTTGAAAATATGACCGTTATATTGTTTTTAACTAATTTTCTGAAAGTCGTTAAGGCGTTTCGAAACAGGCTGAGACCGTTCCGAAACGACCCTTGACAGTGGCAAAATCATTCCGAAACGGCCCTAAGGCGTTTCGAAACGGGCTCTTAAATGCACCCCAACGGCTCTTTCTATTTTAGTCCATTCCGAAATAGGTACCCCGTGTTCCGAAACGGGTTGGTGCAGACTGCATTTATGATGGCAAGAGAGGGTTCCAACGGCTCCATTTATGTTCCCAACCACTTGAACGGCTAGAAATCAATGAGAAGGTATAAAAGAGACATCCAAAAGCATCAGCAACAACTATTGATCCTAAAGCAAACATCCAAACATCAAATTCAAGCAATTGAGCAAAAATCCCACTTTGTGTAAAAATCCCAATTTGTAATCTTCATTTATACTTTGTCAAATTGGGTTGAGTGCTTGTATTGGGGCTATCATTTGTATTGAGAGATACCTTATTAGCCTACAAATTTCTTTGTTCTCTTGTATGAGGGTTGGGTTGATTTTTGGGTAGAAAAATCAACCGAAATTGTAAAGGGTTGCCTCCTTGTCCTAGAAAAGGGGAAGATCAATTTAGTGAAATTGTTGCAAATCCTTAGTGAGACTAAGGTAGTGGATGTAGAGTTCATTTGGAACTTGAACCACTCTAAATCTCTTGTCCATCAATTTTTAATTTGCCAATTTCTACCACAAACCTTTAAATTTCCAATTCACCCCCTCTTGGTCAATTTCGATCTTTCGATCCGCTCAACAATTGGTATCAGAGCTTAACTCTTTGAGGATTAACAACCACAAGAGGAGATCCTTGGAAGAGTGTGATCATCAAAATATCAAGAGATGGCTCTAACCTCCGGTTCCGGCATGTACGAGTCACAATCGACCACAAAGCCTCCTTTCTTCAATGGTGACAACTATTCTTTTTGGAAGAATAAAATGCGTCATTCATCAAGTCTAGTGACTATCTTGTGTGGGATGTCATTGAGGATAGGCCATACATTCCATTGAAGCAAGACGGTAAAGGCAAGATGGTGTTGAAGAAGAAAGCCGAAATGAGTGAAGAGGAGAGGAAGAAGATTCAAGTCAATGATAAAGCTCTCCACATGCTATTTTGTGCTTTCGGTCCGGACATCTACTCGAAGGTCTCATCAATTGAAAGTGCCAAGAAAGTGTGGGACACTCTTGAGATCACTTATGAAGGCACCAATGATGTCAAGGAAACTAAGATTGGACTTCTCAATCTTAGTTATGAAAACTTCAAAATGGAGCCCGATGAGACGGTGTCAAAGATGTTTGATCGATTCTCCACGATTGTCAATGGTCTAAAGGGCTATGGAGAGATCATACCGGAAGACAAGCTTGTCCGGAAGCTACTCTATCCACTTCCCGAGTCTTGGGATGGGAAGAGAACCGCTATCATCGAAGCAAAGAACTTGAAGACATTAAAGCTTGATGAGCTTGTAGGTTCTCTCCTTACTCATGAGATCATGAAGCAAGGAAGGGAAGATGAGAAGAAGAAATAAGAGAAAAGGGTAGAAAAGCTTGAGGTTGAGAAGAAGAAGAAGATGGGAATAGCTCTCAAGGCTAAAGCTTCACAACTTGATGAGAGCTCATCTAGTGATGAGGACGAACTTGAAGAATTGGCTATGATAGCCAAACGGTTCTCACGTTTCATGAGGTCCAACCGAGGAAGAAAAATCCAAAGAAAGATGGACTTCAAAGGGAAGAACAAAGAAGAAGGAAAGGATCCCATCATTTGCTATGAGTGCAAACAACCCGGCCACATCCGTTCGGAGTGCCCTCAACTCAAGAAGAAGGGCTTTGAGAAGAAGAAGAAACTCAAAGCCAAGCTTGCTACTTGGAGTGATGAGGAGTCATCGGAGGATGACGAACAAGAAGTGGCTAATCTTTGTCTCATGGCACTTGAGGAAGATTCCTCCTTGGTAACCTCTAACTCATCTACTTTAGATTTTTCATATGAAGAGTTAAATAATGCATATGATGAGTTACAAGAGGTATATGATGAATTAGTTGAGAAGTTTAAAGAGTCGGTCATTAAAAACAAGAAAATCATTTTAGAACTAAATGAGAAAAATGACTCACTCACTCAAGCTAATTCTAAATTTGAGAAAAAGATTTTAGGATTAAAAGATGAACTTAAATTTTTTCAAGATGAAAATGTTGATCTTAATAATCTTTTATCTCAATGTAATAGTGAACACCAAAAGGTGTTGGGTGAGCTAAATGAGCTCAAAGAGTCTTTAAAAAATGTTGGTAGTGTTAAGCATGAAGTAGGAGAATCCTCTAGAACACACCAACCTAAGAAAAAGACTAATTACTACAAACAAGGTAGCTACCCTAGACATAGTAGAGCTAAAAGAATTAGAAGTGTATGGGTTCCTAAGGAACTTATAAAATCTAATAATATTATTGCTATGTCATCTTGGATTCCTAAGGGAACCAAGGTTTTGGGAGCTAACACTCATGGACCCAAAATGATTTGGGTACCAAAAACCAAAGTTTAATATCTTTGTTTGTAGGGGGAGCATTGCTACAAGGCCAAAGCACAAAGTCAAAACTCATGGTACCTTGATAGTGGATGCTCGAGACACATGACCGGAGACAAGAGTCGATTCATGGATTTAAAGCCAAAAAGTGGAGGAGTAGTAACATTTGGTGGCAACTCCAAAGGCCACATTAAAGGTATTGGCTCCATAGGTAATCACTCTACCATTCTTATTGAAAATGTCTTATATGTCAATGGTCTTAAACACAATTTATTGAGCATAAGTCAATTGTGTGATAAAGGATTTAATGTTTTATTTGATAAAAATGGATGCAAAATTGTAGACGTTAAATCTAATAATATTATGCTCATAGGTCATCGCATAGGAAACATATACATGGTGCATTTAGATGACATACATACATCTCATGCATGCTTAGTTGCTCAAAATGAAAATGATGCATGGTTGTGACATAAGAAGCTAGGACATGCTAGCATAAGTGTTTTGGAAAAAATAGTCTCTCTAAATCTAGTTAGTGGTTTACCCAAAATAAAATTTTCAAATGATAAAATATGTGATGCATGCTCAAAGGGTAAACAACATAAGTCTTCCTTTAAATCCATTAATGATGTTTCTACTAGTAGATGCTTACAATTAATTCATATGGATTTATTTGGGCCAATTAGGACTATGAGCTTGGGTGGTAAATCTTATGCTTTTGTGCTAGTTGATGATTTTTCTAGATTTACTTGGGTTCTCTTTTTAAGTACTAAAGATGAGGCTTTGGAAAAATTCATCACATTTTCAAAATTAACCCAAAATGATCTTGAGCTTAAAATTTCTCATATTAGGAGTGATCATGGAACCGAGTTTCAAAATTTAGGGTTTGAAGAATTTTTAAATGAAAGTGGTATTAGTCATAATTTTTCGGCTCCTCGAACTCCTCAACAAAATGGGGTAGTCGAGAGGAAAAATAGAACTTTACAAGAAATGGCTAGAACTATGCTTTGTGAAAATAATTTACCTAAATATTTTTGGGCGGAAGCCACAAACACCGCTTGTTATATTGTAAATCGAGTAATGATTAGGCCAATTTTAAAGAAAACCCCTTATGAGATTTTAAAATCTAAAAAGCCTAACATTAGCTATTTCCACCCTTTTGTGTGCAAGTGTTTTGTTTTAAATAATGGAAAAGATAACTTAGGTAAATTTGATGCAAAAAGTGCTGAAGCCATCTTTATAGGTTACTCTTTAACCTCTAAAGCCTATCAAGTATTTAACAAAAGAACTTTAGTAGTAGAAGAATCTATTCATGTTGTATTCGATGATAACCTCCTTCCTAGGAAGGATTCTTGTGATGATGATGATGTAGGGATCATAAATGCCTTTGATGGAGGTCAAACTTCAAAGGAGGATGAGATTCCAACAAAGGAAGAGGACTCACAAGATCCACCTCTTGAAGCCTTGAAGGACTTGGCCATTGAGGAAAAGGAAGTGAGCTACCCAAGGGAGTTGAACTATGTCAAAGATGGTGAAATCTTGGGTGATCCATCCAAGGGGGTAACCACTCGTTCTTCTCTTAGATTAATGAACCATGTTGCATTTATCTCATGCATAGAGCCTAAAAATATAAAAGAAGCATTGAAAGATGACTTTTGGATTATGGCTATGCAAGAAGAGTTAAATCAATTTGAGAGAAGTAATGTATGGACATTAGTTGATAGGCCTAGTAATCAATCTACAATAGGAACTAAATGGGTCTTTAGGAACAAACTAGATTAGAGTGGTAACATTGTGAGAAATAAAGCTAGACTTGTAGCACAAGGTTACACTCAAGAAGAGGGAATAGATTTTGATGAAACCTATGCACCCGTAGCTAGAATGGAAGCCATTAGGATGTTGCTTGCATATGCATGTTATCATAATTTCAAGCTTTTTCAAATGGATGTTAAAAGCGCATTTTTAAATGGTTTTATAAATGAAGAAGTGTATGTGGAACAACCACCGGGTTTTGAAGATTCAAAATTTCCAAATCATGTTTTCAAACTTACCAAAGCTCTTTATGGTTTAAAACAAGCTCCTAGAGCTTGGTATGAAAGGCTTTCAAATTTTTTGATTGAAAAAGGATTTGAAAAAGGTAAGGTGGACACTACACTCTTTATAAAAATGTATAAAAATGACATCTTAGTAGTTCAAATTTATGTTGATGATATTATTTTTGGTTCTACTAATGAATGTCATTGTCAAGAGTTTGCTAAGTTAATGCAAGGTGAATTTGAGATGAGCATGATGGGGGAGTTCTCATTCTTTTTGGGACTCCAAATCAAGCAAAAGAAGGATGACACCTTCATCAACCAAGCAAAATACATAAAGGATATGCTCAAGAAGTTTGGCTTGGAGAATGCAAAACCTCAAGCCACTCCTATGAGCTCATCTACAAAGCTTGACAAAGATGAAGGAGGTAAGTGTGTTGACTCTAAGCTTTATCGTTCTATGATTGGATCTTTGCTTTACCTTACCGCAAGTAGACCGGATATCTTGTTTAGTGTTTGCTTGTGTGCTAGGTTTCAAGCTAGTCCTAGAGAGTCTCACCTTATAGCCGTTAAGAGAATCTTTAGATACCTTAGAGACACTCCTTGTTTAGGCCTTTGGTATCCTAGAGACTCTACCTTCAACCTTCATGCTTACTCGGATGCGGATTATGGGGGTTGCAAAATTGATAGGAAAAGTACTTCGGGAACTTGCCAATTCTTAGGTAGTATGCTCATATCTTGGTTCTCTAAGAAACAAAATAGTGTAGCCTTATCTACCACCAAAGCCGAGTACATATCCTTAGGGAGTTGTTGTGCTCAAGTCCTTTGGATGAAGCAACAACTCTTAGATTATGGAATTAAAGTTGAAACCATACCCCTAAAATGTGACAACACTAGTGCTATTTGTTTAACAAAAAATCCCATCCAACACTCTAGAACCAAACACATAGAAATAAGGCATCATTTCATTAGAGATCATGTCCTTAAGGAAGATGTGGTTATAGAGTATGTAGACACCTTGAATCAATTAGCGGACATTTTTACAAAACCCTTAGACAAAGAGCGTTTTTGGTCCCTTAGGAGAGAGTTAGGTCTAGCTAGCCTATCTTGACCTTTTAGGACCTCTTTTGTGCTTAAATATGCTTGATTTTGTGAAATGCCATGTTGATGTGTTTAAACTCCTAATTTCATCCATGCTTATAGTTAGGGGGAGTATGTTTATGCTTGAATATGTTTTGTCTGCTCATTCATGACATTTATGCATGTTAGGCCTCTTAAAACTTCATTTTTCTGCACTTTTAGAGCCTTTTCTGCACTTCCAGGCCCAGGTGTATCGAAACGGGTGAACCTGTTTCGATACGGATACCTTAAATTCAGTTCTGAGAGAAGGGCATTTCGAAACGCTTCAAAAGCGTTCCGAAACGTTTTTGCTACTGCCAAGGGGTGTATCGGAACGCGTTCTGATACGGGTCAAAGGGGTTTCGATACAGTCAACACCGTATCGAAACGGTCAGCCTATGGTCTTAAAACGGTCAAAACCCTAGCCGCCCCGTTCCGAAACGGCATCGCGGATTGCTTTATTTAGGGCTTTTAATGATACAAATCACTTTTTATCAAACTCTTAAAACCCTAAACCGCCTCCCTCTCTATAAATACCCTCTCAAACTCTTTGATTTTCACAAAATTGTGAGGGGTTTTACTCTACAACTCAAGTCTAAGCAAGTTTCATCAATCTTGTGCAAGGATTTTAATCAAATCATCCAAAATCCCAAACTAAGGTAATTTTTCTATTTTTCTTTTTCTTTCAATTTATGTTCGAATCTTAGGTTAGAAAATTTTATTTTTGTATAAATTATATGTTTTTTGTTGTGGGTTTTCAATATCTTGTAAAAAAATTTCCAAAACTCAAAATTTTTGATTCGAATATAAAATTTTTCAGTCGTATTTTTTTAAATTGTTTTTTTTAATTTTGTTTTCAAAAACCTAAGTGGGATTTATTATTGGATTGATTCTTAACTATCAATGCATACACTTAATTTTAAAACACTTGCTTAATGTTTTTAAATGGCGGATCAAGCAAACAAAAAGCGCAAGGCCGTTCAATCCGGTGATTCGAGCATTCGTCCAAATCTCTCTATGCTTTTTCAGAAATCCCTTAAAAATCCGAAGGCACGTGCTCGATTCTCCTATGTCAAGGATTTTGAAATTCGCAAGGAACGTGTCATTGATGTTGATTTCCTCAATTCCGAGCGTTTCCTATTCCGTTATCTCGGCCGTTTGGATGAGTGGAATCTCATGTATTTCTTGAGCATTCCGGATGTTCGCTACAAAAACATGGTACTCATCTTTTACTCTAATGCTCGTTTTATTTATGATGAGTCTAAAACCGAGATTATAGGAATTGAATCATCCTTATTGGGCAAAAAGTTTGTTGTTAATGTTGCTCTTTTGGAGTCTGCTCTTAAACTTAAGGATGAGGGTCTTGAGGATGAACGCCACTTTGGCACTTTCACCGGTAAGGCACTTAATTTGGATGTGCACGATCGAGTTCTTCACTTGATAGTCTCTTGGTTTATTCGACCTTCCGGAGGTAAATACTCTCACATCCGTCAAACCGATCATTTTTGGCTAGAGTGTTTCCGTAAGGGTGAGCGCCCAAATGTGCCTAAGATAATTTTTGCTGAGATAGTCAATAATATCAAGCTTATTGACACAAATGAGTTGAAGTCTTTTACATATGGCATAGTCTTGAGCGCCTTATTTCATGATCTTGGCATCGATTGTTCCTACGACTCTCCGGATCCTCGCAAGACCAAGATTGGTGAGTCATCCCTTCGCAAGTCCGGGTTCACATATGCGAATGATGTTTGGGAAAGAGTTGATAGAGAAGTCGTTCCTCCTCCCGTTGCTCCTCCACCGCAAGTTCAAGTTGCAAACAATGACGCCCTCACGGCTTTCCTTACCGAGCGCTTCAATGCTTTGGACTCTCGGTTCGATGCTTTGGACACTCGCCTTACTTCGGGCTTTGAATCTATGGGCAATCGGTTGAAGAATATCGAGGATCGTCTTCATACTCTTGAGACTTCGCATTCCAACTTGGATCTTTCCTTCTCCACGCTTTATGGGCAATGGACGAAGTTTCACCGTTCTCAAGCCAAGAGCGATGATGATACTTCGGATGATGATGACGAGGCTTAGGATCTTCATATCATATCATATTATCTATGCATTTTAGGATTAAGATTGCATCTTTATGTTTTCTCATGTTTTAAGAACCTATGCTTATGGCTTTTTTATTTTGGGATTTTATGTTGAACTTAATGTTTGATTTATGTTTTGGATATTTTGATTATGAATTAATATTATGGTTGCTTATTATTGCTTATTGGTACTAATCCTTTGTCTTCTCTATGAGCTTTTATTGTTCTTTTTGATCTAACAAAAAGGGGGAGAAGAAATTTAAGAGCCACAAAAATTCGTTTTAAATTTTACAAGGTTTTTTTTAAAGGTTTACATCTTGAATTTCAAATCAAGTATTTCTTTTAACCTTAAAAACCTATCTTAAATTAAGGGGGAGTTAGAATATTTTCAAAACTTTCAAATTCTCAAAAATTCTAACTTTGGTTTTGTTATATCAAAAAGGGGGAGATTGTGAAACAAATATTTTAATTTTGATATAACTAAAAACCTAAGGACTAAATTGAAAATGTCAAAACGAATTTTAAGTCCTCAAAATATCCCCATATAATTTTAATATTATGCCTAAGTTAAAAACAAGTCTTTCAAATATTTTTCTAAGTGTTTCAAGCCAAAAACAGTGATTTTCAAGCACCTGTTTCGAAACGGCCCTGAGGCGTTTCGAAACGTTTTCATCACTGTCGACCACCGTTCCGAAACGTGTATCGAAACACTTTACCTCGTTTCGAAACGGTATAACTCGTTTCGAAACTGTTCTTCATATTTGATTTAAAAGACTACAACGGTTCAAATATTTGGTGATTTTTTTTTAAATATAAAAGGGGTGTTTCGAAACGGATCAAGGCCGTTCCGAAACGACCCTTGACAGTAGCAATTTCGTTTCGAAACGTATCCAAAACGTTTCGAAACAGTTCTTAAGATAAATTTGAAAATATGACTGTTATATTGTTTTTAACTGATTTTCTGAAAGTCGTTAAGGCGTTTCGAAACGGGCTGAGACCGTTCCGAAACGACCCTTGACAGTTGCAAAATCGTTCCGAAACGGCCCTAATGCGTTTCGAAACGGGCTCTTAAATGCACCCCAACGGCTCTGTCTATTTTAGTCCGTTCCGAAACAGGTACCCCGTGTTCCGAAACGGGTTGGTGCAGACTGCATTTATGGTGGCAAGAGAGGGTTCCAACGGCTCCATTTATGTTCCCAACCACTTGAACGGCTAGAAATCAATGAGAAGGTATAAAAGAGACATCCAAAAGCATCAGCAACAACTATTGATCCTAAAGCAAACATCCAAACATCAAATTCAAGCAATTGAGCAAAAATCCCACTTTGTGTAAAAATCCCAATTTGTAATCTTCATTCATACTTTGTCAAGTTGGGTTGAGTGCTTGTATTGGGGCTATCATTTGTATTGAGAGATACCTTATTAGCCTACAAATTTCTTTGTTCTCTTGTGTGAGGGTTGGGTTGATTTTTGGGTAGAAAAATCAACCGAAATTGTAAAGGGTTGCCTCCTTGTCCTAGAAAAGGGGAAGATCAATTTAGTGAAATTGTTGCAAATCCTTAGTGAGACTAAGGTAGTGGATGTAGAGTTCATTTGGAACTTGAACCACTCTAAATCTCTTGTCCATCAATTTTTAATTTGCCAATTTCCACCACAAACCTTTAAATTTCCAATTCACCCCCCTCTTGGTCAATTTCGATCTTTCGATCCACTCAACAGAAAGGCTCCATGCTCAGCTTGTGTTCTTTTATGTGGAGAAGATGTTAGGTAAATGGATTACTTGTGTGAACAACATTCTGATTTTTGATGCTTTTTCTATGCAAATAGGTCTGATTTTTCAGTTCAATGTTTCATGTCCTAATGCCATCATGTTGTGCCTCACGAAATGCTCGACTGATCCACAGTCTAGAGTTGCAGCAGGTTCAGATCCTGTATACAAGATCAAGCCAAGTTTAGTAGCCGATCCACAGAATGGAGTTGCAGCAGTTTCAGAGGTTGTATACAAGATCAAGCCAAGTTTAGTAGCCGATCTCTATGGCGATTGGATCATGCCCTTGACGACGGAGGAAGTTCGAGTCGAATACTTGTTGCGACGGTTGGACTAACGTAAAGCTTCAACCGGAGGTTGTTTGAACATCATCACCTTTTATCATGTTAAATTACAGAGTTTCAGTTTTCTAATCTATAGCACAGATTTCTCAGGAAATTCCTAGTAATGTTCATCTAACAGCAAGGGGAAACTTCTACTTTGTTATCCCACCATGTGAGGCAACATTCATCTTCTAATCATAACATCATCATATTATGATATTAGAGCATACTTATTTTATTAAGCATCTTGCTCATATAAAAGAATTAAAAACTGGAAAACTTTTACAAACTTCTATCACTCACATTGTCATCTTTCCTCCTTTTCCTGCCCAATTTTATATCTTTTTTTGGCTGCGGAGAAAGTGACTGAAGTAGTAACATTGAAGACTTTGTGTCCCTCTAAACTAAATTCATTTAAATATGTGATAATTATTACAAATTAACATAAAAAAATTCAAATAACGGCAAAGTTATGGGAATATACCCATAAAAATAATTTTTTTAATTAAAATACCCCCAAAATTATTTAGCAGAATGCCCCTTTTATCCACATAGGACAAAGTCGCATCATGTTGGTCGCGCTTTATTTAGGTGTAGATGATAGGACACTACTTCTGTCTTATGTGGCTCGATCGTTCGAATATCGTAAATCTTAACCTTAAATTTTCAAAAACTAAAATTTCTTTAATTTTTGAAAAAAAACTCACAAACCCTAACCATAAACTCTTAAATTCCTTTCTCCCATCGCCGATTCAACCTCCACCAACCACCCATTCCTTCGCCGACTCCACACGGTTGATAATCCCGACCTTACGTCTTCAAAAATCGACGAATGAGCAACCAAACAAACTATGAACGTCAAACGTTAAATCCCAATCGAACTACAGATGGACGAATGACAAATTAGACCTTGCGACTCGTGAGACGAGAGGAGGAGACGTCACTACTGCAACGACGATGTGGTGTTCGACGGTGGTGAATGGGAGATTAGGGATTTGGTGATTTTTTAAAAACATTAAAGTTTTGGATTTTTTTAAAAAAAGTTAATGATTTTTTTTTATTTTTAAACAAAAATTAAATGAAAATTAAGAAATAGACCACATGTCACGTTTAATTGGATGACGATTTTTTTAATTGTCGTTGACTGTGTTGGAGCTAGATACTGCAAAACCACACCGTTAATACTGACTGGAAGAATAAAAATAATAGTAATCAAACAAAAATGAAATCGTGTCGTGGTAAAACTACTACCTTAGAAACAAATTTGCCCCGATGTGTGTAATCGCTGCAGTAGACGAATTGTCCCCCGAAGTTAACACGGTCGCTCCGAAATGTTGTACACCCGAAACCATAGTGAACTACATCATGTTCAAAGAGGTATTTTTTAGACTTGCGTTGGAAGATAAAAAATATGTTTATTGTCCTAGTTTAGATGATTGGGGTAAAATTGAAAAATTGGTTGAAATCTTGAAAGTGTTCTATGATACTACAAATGTTATTTTAGGATATGAGTATCTCACTTTCAATTTGTTTCTTAGTGAGATTTACAGAATTAAATTGTTGTTGGATACTACTCATAGCTATAGGTGCAATGTTGGACCCTCGATTGAAAATGAAGGTTATTGAGATTACTTTCTCAAAAATATTTTCTCCTAATGTGGTTAGAGAAAATATACATAAAGTTAGAGAAACTTTGTATGAACTTTATGATGAATATGTGAATTTGTATTATCCTCCTCTAATCGAGGAAATAGGCGAATGTGAAACTAGTACAAATGTTTGTGGTGAAGGAACGGGAAGTACTCTTACTAAAAATTTTGCAAGCCGTAAGAAGTGAGGAATTGACTGAGAATAGACAATCTGAAGTTGATTTATATCTTGAGGAATGGTGTTATATTCCTCAAGAGAGTAAGTTTGATGCTTTATTGTGGTGGAAGGAAAAAGCTGGGAGGTTCTGTATTTTGTCACGATTGGCCATGGATGTCTTGGGTGTTTTCATTACTACTGTGGCTTCAGATGCCACATTTAGTGCTGAAGGCTGTGTAATTGATCCTTATAGATCATCATTAATTCCTGAAACCGTGCAAATATTAATTTTCTTAGGAGATTGGTGTCGATCTTTTCATAGATTGAAGAGAAAGAAATAAGGATTAGTTATGTATGTGTACACATTTTTTTTAGTTTTTTAAAATTTACTCTTAGCTAATGACTTTATAATTTTTTTTTTTTGCAAAAAATTGATGAAGATCAATCGAAGGAAATCATTTTACATGCTCTTTAGATTTGTTGATAAAATATTATGATGCTTTGCAATTTATTTTTGCATAATAATAAGTTCTAGTAGCCATTAGATTTAAATTTGACAAGTTTTGTTTGGTGGAAATGAGAGTAGAATTAGATTAATCGAATACAATCTATTTGAATTGCATTCAAATTTTAATTTAATTAAATTTTTATGTTTGAGTAATAATTGGAAGACTTTCATTTTGCTACATTTGACTATGAAATATTAAATTATTTTCCACTTTTCTTGGGAAATGAAAATGGAGTAGTTAGTTTATTTTCAAAAGGCCATTATATTGTCTCAAACATTGATTGATCTTTAAATGGACGTTGATGCAACACTTTGATTTGTTTAATAATTTTATAAGCGGCCAAAGAGCAAAGAATAGAGTGCTTGAAGCCTTGGACTAGGATAATAGAAGGCAGAAATAACTAATGGATTGTTGTTGGAGATTGTTTTGTTTTATGCATATTGATGCATGTTTGTGGTTTCATTTTCCTTAGTCGGTTGTTTGATTTTGTATTTCCTTTAATTATATGTTTGTATTGTAAGAATATTTCTTATTTATTTGGATTAATCTACTTTTTTGGCACTCTTTTCCCCTTTCCCGAGTCCCAACATTGAATTTCGTTCAGTGTTGGTTATAAATTGAAAGGGGTTTTTAACGAGACTCATCTTTTATTAAAAAAGTATAGCAAAAATTTTCGAGTCGAGCTTGACGAGCCCGAGCCGAGCCCAGTAGTATTGTTTCTGAGCCGAGCTCGAGCTTAAAATTTCAAGCTCGGCGAGCCTCAAGCCCGAGCCGAACCAAATAATACTATTTCTGAGCTGAGTCGAGCCAGGCCAGGCTCGGGCTCGGCTCAACTCCTTATCACCCCTAGCTCCATATATATATCCTCATCTAGATCTCTATTTAAAAAAGCAAGTTTTACATCCGTTTGATGTACTTACAATTTATGAATAAATGGTAGTACAAATAATGCACGAATCGTTGAAATTTTTGTAACGGGAGAGTAAGTATCAAAGAAGTCTAAACTAAACTTTTGAGTGAACCTCTTGACATCTAGCCTTGCCTTGTACATCTGGATCAAACCATCTGGTCTAAGTTTTTTCTAGAAGACCCACTTGCTACTAATTGGTGGTAGCTTTATTGCATACCCTATAAACACTGCATCTACGGTTTTAGGTCCAATGGTGGACTTCTTAAAGTCTAGTAATCCTACTTCAGCCAGACACCCTCACACTTTCAGGTATTGTAGATTTGGAGCATAACCTTTCTACAGTTCGTATGGGGTAAAATATAATTTCTTATGAGGTACTCGGTTTAAAATTTGATTTGCCGAGAGAATGGTTTCCCCCAAATGTTGTCAGACAACCCAGAACTTATCAACAATGAGTTCATCATCTCTTTTAAAGTTTTATTGTCTCTCTCGGCTATACCGTTCTGTTGAGGAAAGTAGGGAGTTAAGGTTTCGTGTATACGTCTCACACACATCTTTCAGAAAATTAGACCCATTTTCACCATATATATCAGATATAACCTGTTTTATTCTCCTATCTAACTTATTCTCAACTTCTACCTTATAAATAAGAAAGAAGTTTTCAGCTTCTTCTTTTGTTCTAAGGAGATAAACTTTTGTGTATCTTGAGTAATCGTCAACAAAAGTGATGTAATAGTGTTTTCTTCCTTTACTCTCAGAGTTTCTAAAATCTGCTAGATCAGTGTGTATGAGTTCTAACAGTCCAGTTCATCTCTTAAAAACAGTCTTAAAGGTAGGTTTAGCATGCTTAGCTTTTACACAAACTTTACATTTGTTAAAGCTACTTATGTCTAGTTTAGGCAGAATATTCATTTTAATCAGTTTCTTTAAAGAGTGAATATTCACATGTCCTAATCTAACATGCCACATATTTAAAGTTTCAACAGTTTAAGCAGGAGTGATAGCTTTATTGTCATTAAATTGAGTTCCTATGACAAATAAATCGTCATTTAAAAACCCTTTTCAAACATAATCACCATTTCGAGAAAGTATAAGTTTATTTGCCTCAAAAACTAAGTTAATGTATGCCTTATTCAGAAGCCCACCACTTATCAAAAACAGTTGGCCTCTTTTATCTTCATGTGGCCCACCGGCTCCTAAAGTGGAATGTCGCTCTTTTTGTGTTTGAGTGAGTTGCGGTAGTCGGACCAAGACTTGGACAGCTTCTCGATCAAGACGTTGGCTTGTAGAACCTTTCACATTCACATACCTTCTGCTAGTATGTCGGAGATGAGATTCTCATAATCATAGACCTGATCCATGATTAGTTTGTTGCCAGTCATCTGGAATTTCAACCATTCGCCAACAACGTACTTCTTGATATCTGCATCATCTGTGCCATACTTCTTTTCTAGTGTGTTCCAGATAACCTTTGCACTTCGCTCCTTAAGAAACATGTCAAAGAACTTGCTGGACATGTGACTTAGGAGATAGCCCTGCACGGTCTTGTTGTCCATCTCATATTTTGCGATGGCAATAGGTGCAACATCAGAAGCAGCATCTGGTGGAACTCCATCACCAGTGGTAACGGTAGTTGAGGTTGTCGGAGTGGAAGGTGGTGGAGATAGTAGCACATAATCCAAGTCAAGCTGCTCGAAGAAGATAAGAATCCTCTATGACCACCTTTGGTAGTTGTTCCCGTCAAGAGCATCAAGCTTGGACAAGTATGGAATCAGCTTGCTAGCGGGTTCTGACATTTTGCAGTAAATCGAGAAAATTTGTTTCTAAATTGTTGGAACTAAATACTGCAAAATCACATCGTTAGCACTGACTGTAAGAATAAAAATAGTAATAATCAAACAAAAATAAAATCATGTCGTGGTGAAACCACTGACTTAGAAACAATTTCGCCCTGATGTGTGTAATTGATGCAGTAGACGAATTGTCCCATGAGGTTAACACGGTCGCTCCGAAAAATTGTACACCCAAAACCGGAGTGAACTACAGTGGAACTGCTCCTCTGGTCACTACAAAAGTTTGGAAGCTAGGAGAGGTTTTGAGAGTTGCTTTGAAAGTGAATTAGTGAGTTAAGAAGCTGAAAATGCTTCTCTATTTATAGGCTACGTCCAGGGGTTAAATCGTTTAAAAAATTAGAGTTTAAAGTCAGACTTAATTTTGAAATATGAACCTTTTAAATTGTTGTTTAAATTTATGAAATTAAGACATTAAAACTGCTTATTAAAGGCATTGAAACTGCTAAATTAACTCTACTTTGACAGCTGATACAACATATGGACCTACCTCTCAATACGTCCAGATTCGTTGGCATATTCCCAAACATTTTACAAACTGATTAAATTCCAGAAATCAAAAGACAATGATTAATTGTTTTCCTTCCAGAATTCTTTCACATTCTTTATTTACGTGCCACGAGCCGTGCCGGACGAACGACGACGGCGTGCGAGATTGACCCTTGTTCTCTATCACTCAACAAGGAAATGGAAAATAGTCACTATAAATACCTTTGACTTGGTATTTTCTCACTCTATGTGAGATTGCGACTCTACATATTTCAACAGACGAAAAAAAACTTTCATAAAAAACATACTTGAACTAAAAACTAAAAAGTACTTTAAGCACCTGTTGAAAAAAAAAGGTATTGGCTTTGTTTGGTAAACAACTTTTTGAGCCAAAATTAAAGGTTTGAACCACTTTTAGAGATTTGACTAGTCAAATCCGCTAATTAGTATGTTTGGTGTAGGGTGCTTATCGAGTGAGTCAATCGCGAGTTAAGTAGTTCTCAACTCGTGCTCAATAAAAAATCTTGTTGATTGAGTCGACTCGTTGCTTGTTAAGCTCGATAAAATCTTGCTCGACTCGTGCTCGTTAAAAAATCTCGTTGCTCAACTCAACTCGTTGCTCGCTAAGCTCGCCAAAATTTTTACTTTATTTTTTTAATATAGGTAAAATCTAGTGATACTATTAGAGCTTAATATAAACATATAAATTCAGGAAAAAAAATATGAGGTTCGAGGAGATAAATAAATGAACCTATCATGACCAAGTTAGAGATGAAGTCGATATTCAAGTGTGAGACTCTTTTTAATTTTTCAACAATTTTCAATGAACAAAAAAGGAGAGAATGTCTTAGGAATCTCGAGGTTTTAACTTTCAATCGTATTTTTTTATATGGAAAGTAGAAACTGAAGACTTTCCTCTTTTCTACTTTTATACATAAAGTAATAATAAAAGAAAAAGAAAAGACTCATTATTATACTTTAATTTCTTATTAATACAAATTAAATTTTTTTAATTCTCGAAAATTATAAAAATGTTTTGGAAATTTAAAACCAAAATTTTATGGGTAAATTACTTAGCAATTCACTAAATTTTTCTAGAGTTTTGACCTAGTATTTAAACTTATTGGAACGGTTTTTTTAAGGTAGCCACCAAAAAATCATAAAAGACTATAAAAATAGTGAGCTGCCCACGAACTTATCAAGTCGAGTTGCGCCTTGCTCGACTTGACTCACTAATATCCTGAGTCGAGTTCGAGTCGAGTCAACTCAAGTCGGGCGTTTATTTAGTTTTGACCGAGTCGAGCTCAAGTTGTTTGCGAGCTGCTCAACTCAATAAGCACCCCTAATTTGGTGAATAGAGGTTTGTAAGGGCAGATTTGAGTGAAACCTCTCAATTTAAAAAAACCTGCTAATAGGAGATTTTTGAATTTCTATGTTTTGACATAAGGGTTGTAAATACTCTTTAAAAAAATTTATTAAGTTGTTTGATTTTATATCAGTTGGAAAGAGAAATTGTTGGTTTGAAATGCTAGGAAAGTGCTGATAAATTATAAAACTTGCACACATAAGGTATTTATAAGCAGCACAGGTTTTAGGGTTTGAGGGAGCAAGAAAAGCAAAATATGGATTTGAGATTCTGTGTTCCTCCTTTGTTGTTTCTATTACTGCGGTCAGTGGCGGATCCAGGAATATTTTTCAGGGTGGGCACGCATATATTTAATAATATAAAATTTTCTAAAGATAAATTACTAGTAATATTTTAATTATAATAAAAAGTTTACAAAAATACAACTAAAAATAAATTTTACAATTCTTCCCTTCTCGACCTCATTTTTTGATATCGTTGTATGATCTTTTCATTGTCTACATTATCAAATACATCTTTCTCAATAAAAGTAACTAAGCAATCATTCAACCATTCATCTCCCATACGATTGTGTAGTCGATTCTTTATAAAGTGCATTGCAGAGAATGTTCTTTCCACCGTTGCGGTTGCAACCGGTAAAACCAAAACTAGCTTCAAAAGTAAGTACACAAGTGGGTACACAACATGCTTCATTGTCTCAACTATCTTTTCTGATAAATCACAAAGTCCTTTTAGATCACGAAATCTTTCATCTGAACGAACATCGACAATATAATTCTCAAGCTGACAATCGAGCAACATAAGATCTCCTGTAGAAAATTCATATGGATAAAACTGGGCAAGGCGAATAAGCTTTTTCTTATCAAAAGAAAGAAACAAGTCTTTTGGACTCAAGCAAGCAACACAAAGAAGCAACTCTGTACTTGTCTCAGAAAAACGATTATTAAGCTCTTGAAGTTGTCTATCAATTACCTGATAAAATAATTCAACCTGAAAATGATGCAAATTTGAAACTTCACAAACTTTTCTTCTAGATCTCCCTGAAACAACAAATACATCTTCCATCTTTGGAACCTTAATGTTATTTTTTTCAGAAAACAAAGAAACTTCTTCAAGTAAAGATTGCCATCCCACATCTCTCATCACTTGTAATCGTTGTTTCGACACACTAACTAACTGCATAGCATTCACAATGTCTTGATCACTTCGCTGCAATGCTTGAGATAATTCATTAGTAACTCTTAATATATTTTTCATCAAGTGCAAATTAAACACAAACTCGAAAGATTGTAAAGAGTTCAACAACATACGAGCTTCAGCTCTTTGTTCTGAGTGTGTTCCATCTTCTTCAATAATTTCAATCACATCCATCACAGAAGAAAACATGACAATCAAGTTAACAATAGTTTTATAATGTGAACCCCAACGAGTGTCTCCAGCTCTTTTTATAACAGTTTCTTGATTTAATCCACGGCCACTGAAAATTTCACCGCTTTGTAATGCTTCTCTTACCTTAACCATTTAATTTGATTGAAGAATTTCTTTTCTCTTACATGAAGCACCAACCACATTAACCACACTAGCAACCAAATTAAAAAGAAAGGCAACCTCAACTTGTTTTTTAGCAACAACAACAAGTGCTAACTGAAGCTGATGTGCAAAGCAATGAATATAAAAAGCACACTCATTATCTCTTAGAATCAAACTTTTAAGCCCATTAAATTCTCCTTGCATATTACTTGCCCCGTCATAACCTTGCCCTCTTATTCTTGAAAAACATAATCCATGAGTTGCAAACACATTTTCGAGAGCATTCATAAGTGAAGCAGCATCAGTACTAGAAACATGAACAAGACACAAAAATCGTTCAACAACTCTTCCTTTCTTATCTACATAGCGTAGAACGATAGCCATTTGCTCTTTAACAGATATGTCACGAGACTCATCAACTAAAATAGCAAAAAAATCATTTTCAAGATCATCAATAATTGCACAAGTAGTCTCACTAGCAGCTGCATTAACAATATCTTTTTGTATAGCCGGTGCTACTAGTTTAAGATTGCCACGAGCATTTTTGAAAACTTTGTTAACAGTTTCATTATGAGTAGCAAGAAACTGTAAAAGCTCTAGAAAGTTACCTTGGTTACAAGAACCATAAGACTCATCATGTCCACGAAAAGCCAACCCTTGTCGCAAAAGGAATCGTACACAATCAATTGTAGCTGTAAGATGAGTTCGATATTCTTGTTTGGCTTGATTAGATTGTTTTGTAATGACAACTTCAACATGTTGCTTCTGATTCATCAAAGCTTCACATTTTCTCCAAGCTACATTATGAACGCTATTAGGGCCTCCAACGTGAAGTTGCAATCTGCTCTTATCTTTCAAATTTTTAAATCCATCAACAACAAATGTATCACCTCCCCCTTGCTCTCCTTTAGATTCAGGTCTCATAAGGTAGCAATGCAAACAAAATGCTGCATCTTTGGATACACTATATTCCAACCAACTTTTATGTTCTTCGAACCACTTAGGATTGAAACTTCGTAACTTATCATTATACTTCTTCTTAGGAAATTTGTGTTCTTTTGGTTGGCAGGGACCTTTCAACAAATAAGCCCTTCGAATTTCTTCACGATCATTAGGATGATATTCCATAATTTTTGGTCTTTTTCCGGGATCCCCTTGAAGATTTTCTAAATCAACTTGTAAAAATCTTTTCTTTCCTAAACATGAATCCTCCGTCGTTGTCTTCCTTTTAAAATATTTTTCCATACCTAACCGAAAAAGACATAAAATTAGTTTAATTGTAATGTTAAAAAATACATAAAATTAGTTTAATTGTAACGTAAAAAAATACATAAAATTAATTTAATTGTAACATAAAAAGAATACATAAAATATAAAATGAGAAGTTTTCTAGTGTGCAATGCCATTCGTTCATGGAAGAAAGATAAAAAGTTTTTAAATTATTATGTTAGATTTTGTTTTGAACAAGAAAATATATAACACAAGTGTTATAGCCTATAATTTTTTTTGAAGAAATGTGCAAACTACATAGATTACTGAATCACTCAATTGTAACCAAAATTTGTCCAGCAGCATTGTTGCACCATTTCCATCTGATTGACCCTTCATTGGTTTTCCAAAGTGCTTAGCTCTTTTAGCTGTTTTCATTCTACCATAATGGCTATCTGATATTCCAGCAGGTTCACTTGAATCATAAAGCTTGCTGCCATCCCTTTTGTCCCTCTTTCTCTTTCGGTGTTCAGTTTTGTCATTTTTCTGTTTAAAAGTATCGAATCCTTTGTCTTTCCTCTTTCGAGACCTCTCGATTAATAAATTTTTAAAGAAATAAAACTAACCATTAAACTAAGTACTCTAAGACTCTAAGTTGACATTTGGCAAATTTTTAAATACAAAATGAAGCAGCAAAGACACATGGAAAGCAATAAACTTATAAAAGTATTAAAATTCTCCACAGAACAGCAAAACAATAAATAAAGACAAAGTCTCAGACCCAAATTCATAGAAAATCGACAAAGTAATAAACAAAGTTCTGGGGGTTATCGCCTTACCGGTCTGGGC
Source organism: Hibiscus tridactylites (assembly GCA_958450335.1). Classification (NCBI taxonomy): domain Eukaryota; kingdom Viridiplantae; phylum Streptophyta; class Magnoliopsida; order Malvales; family Malvaceae; genus Hibiscus; species Hibiscus tridactylites. Next base: position 76,830,913 of record OY288281.1, read on the forward strand.
GTCTACGATATGAAACTCGAAAATTCACCGTTTGATGAAGGTAATTTCGGGATATCTTTGCCGACTCGTCGTAACAGAGTTTTTTACCGCACAGATTCGCAAACTGGTATCGTTCGTCGAAAGTTTTCATTCAAATATGTTTTCTTTTGTTTCTAATTTTTTTGTCTTTTTTCAGTTTTCTAATTTAGCCTAAATCGTTCTCAGCAAGTTTTGTCGTTTTAATTTTTCTAAGTTAACTGAGCAGCACTGCAGTAGGGAAGATACGGGCCTGGGATAAATTTTAGGTTTAATTTTGGTTAGGGCCTAACAAATAGAATTTTGGGCCAAAAATTTTATTTGTAATGAGTAATTTTTAATTTTTTTCTGGGCACAAATAAATTAGGGTGGGCACACATAAATTTCAGGGTGGGTATGAATAAATAAATTGAATATATAATAGGTAATTTTTTTCTTCCAGGGTAGGCACTGGCCCACCCTCAAGCATATATAGTGGCTTATTTGTTGAAGAAGTATAATGATCGTGAAGAAATTCGAAGGGCTTATTTGTTGAAAGGTCCCTGCCAACCAAAAGAACACAAATTTCCTAAGAAGAAGTATAATGATAAGTTACGAAGTTTCAATCCTAAGTGGTTCGAAGAACATAAAAGTTGGTTAGAATATAGTGTATCCAAAGATGCAGCATTTTGTTTGCATTGCTACCTTATGAGACCTGAATCTAAAGGAGAGCAAGGGGGAGGTGATACATTTGTTGTTGATGGATTTAAAAATTGGAAAGATAAGAGCAAATTGCAACTTCACGTTGGAGGCCCTAATAGCGTTCATAATGTAGCTTGGAGAAAATGTGAAGCTTTGATGAATCAGAAGCAACATGTTGAAGTTGTCATTACAAAACAATCTAATCAAGCCAAACAAGAATATCGAACTCATCTTACAGCTACAATTGATTGTGTACGATTCCTTTTGCGACAAGGGTTGGCTTTTCGTGGACATGATGAGTCTTATGGTTCTTGTAACCAAGGTAACTTTCTAGAGCTTTTACAGTTTCTTGCTACTCATAATGAAACTGTTAACAAAGTTTTCAAAAATGCTCGTGGCAATCTTAAACTAGTAGCACCGGCTATACAAAAAGATATTGTTAATGCAGCTGCTAGTGAGACTACTTGTGCAATTATTGATGATCTTGAAAATGATTTTTTTGCTATTTTAGTTGATGAGTCTCGTGACATATCTGTTAAAGAGCAAATGGCTATCGTTCTACGCTATGTAGATAAGAAAGGAAGAGTTGTTGAACGATTTTTGTGTTTTGTTCATGTTTCTAGTACTGATACTGCTTCACTTATGAATGCTCTCGAAAATGTGTTTGCAACTCATGGATTATGTTTTTCAAGAATAAGAGGGCAAGGTTATGACGGGGCAAGTAATATGCAAGGAGAATTTAATGGGCTTAAAAGTTTGATTCTAAGAGATAATGAGTGTGCTTTTTATATTCATTGCTTTGCACATCAGCTTCAGTTAGCACTTGTTGTTGTTGCTAAAAAACAAGTTGAGGTTGCCTTTCTTTTTAATTTGGTTGCTAGTGTGGTTAATGTGGTTGGTGCTTCATGTAAGAGAAAAGAAATTCTTCAATCAAATCAAATGGTTAAGGTAAGAGAAGCATTACAAAGCGGTGAAATTTTCAGCGGCCGTGGATTAAATCAAGAAACTGTTATAAAAAGAGCTGGAGACACTCGTTGGGGTTCACATTATAAAACTATTGTTAACTTGATTGTCATGTTTTCTTCTGTGATGGATGTGCTTGAAATTATTGAAGAAGATGGAACACACTCAGAACAAAGAGCTGAAGCTCGTATGTTGTTGAACTCTTTACAATCTTTCGAGTTTGTGTTTAATTTGCACTTGATGAAAAATATATTAGGAGTTACTAATGAATTATCTCAAGCATTGCAGCAAAGTGATCAAGACATTGTGAATGCTATGCAGTTAGTTAGTGTGTCCAAGCAACGATTACAAGTGATGAGAGATGTGGGATGGCAATCTTTACTTGAAGAAGTTTCTTTGTTTTTTGAACAAAATAACATTGAGGTTCCAAAGATGGAAGATGTATTTGTTATTTCAGGGAGATCTAGAAGAAAAGTTTGTGAAGTTTCAAATTTGCATCATTTTCAGGTTGAATTATTTTATCAGGTAATTGATAGACAACTTCAAGAGCTTAATAATCGTTTTTCTGAGACAAGTACAGAGTTGCTTCTTTGTGTTGCTTGCTTGAGTCCAAAAGACTTGTTTCTTTCTTTTGATAAGAAAAAGCTTATTCGCCTTGCCCAGTTTTATCCATATGAATTTTTTACAGGAGATCTTATGTTGCTCGATTGTCAGCTTGAGAATTATATTGTCGATGTTCGTTCAGATGAAAGATTTCGTGATCTAAAAGAACTTTGTGATTTATCAGAAAAGATAGTTGAGACAATGAAGCATGTTGTGTACCCACTTGTGTACTTACTTTTGAAGCTAGTTTTGGTTTTACCGGTTGCAACCGCAACGGTGGAAAGAACATTCTCTGCAATGCACTTTATAAAGAATCGACTACGCAATCGTATGGGAGATGAATGGTTGAATGATTGCTTAGTTACTTTTATTGAGAAAGATGTATTTGATAATGTAGACAATGAAAAGATCATACAACGATATCAAAAAATGAGGTCGAGAAGGGAACAATTGTAAAATTTATTTTTAGTTGTATCTTTGTAAACTTTTTATTATAATTAAAATATTACTAGTAATTTATCTTTAGAAAATTTTATATTATTAAATATATGCGTGCCCACCCTAAAAAATATTCCTGGATCCGCCACTGAGCATATATACATCCGCCACTGCCTCCGGTCTTCCGATTTCTCAGTCTTTGATAGCAGATTTTCATTGTTGCAGCTGCTTTTTCTTCTTCTTTTCCTCTTCATCTCCTTTGACTCTACACTTTGATCGCGTCGTTTTTCTGGCCTTTCTATCTCTTCGTCCTCGTCTCGGACTCTTTCTTCATCTGTTTAATCACCTTCGCGGCTGGTTTAACGCTTTTCTTCCCTTACTTTCACCTCATTCCATTACCATTACCCCCCAATGAAGAAAGAAGTAATACGGTTACAATTTATATCATTCAAAGCATCAACAATTGTGACGAATAAATACTGTATTGTAAACCAAATTTATAAGTACCCTTAATTTCATGCAAAACAAAACATCCAATTACTTTCTTTTTTTCTTTCTAAAAATAACGAATTACTGTTTTGGCCACTTAACTTTAAGAAAAATCAATACTCCTTCTAATCACTCAAATGTTAATCTTCCAAGGTCAATACTAAAACGCTGGATTTGGGGGCTTTTATTTGTTAAATTTTCCTAAAATTTTAACAATCCACCATGGCGGAACCCTTCACCGTTGTCAATCCTCATATTTGTAAGTAATTAGTACCAAAATGTTACCATTTCTCCCTTCTTTTCTTCTTTTTAATTTTTTTTAAATTGACAAAATTCAAATTAAAACTTTAAATTTCTCTCTATCGATTTGTAATTTCAATTATCTAATAAACGTAAAATCAAGATATTATTATTTTTCTCCTCATTCCTAAGTCTCCGCTGATCGAATTTGAAAGAAATACTTTTGCGTTGGTGAATCAAAGGGGCCTAGAAATCTTGGTTTGAGAAGAAAGTTTAAGAGGGTTTTTGTAAAATTTACCCAAAAAATTTAGGTATAAAGCCAAAAAAATCCATAAAAATTTTACTAAATAGTTTTTTTTTTTTTGCTCCTATTCTTTTTTAACCAATTAAACCCCCAACGTTTCATTTTGGGTCAAAATGGCTCATCTACGGATGAAAACTGTTAGTTAACTAACAGTTAATGACTTGAACAGACATAACAAACCTACATGGCAATGCACACTAACGTAACAGTGTCATATAGACAAAGGTGGTGACTTGAAAAATTGTCACACCAGTAAAAAATTGATAGTGTCATATAAAATTATTTTTTTGCTGACGTGTCATTCTGTCAAGTCATTTCAAAATATTTATTGTTAGTTAACTAACATTTTTTATCCACAAAGATATCATTTTAACTCAAAATAAAACATTGAAGGTTAAATTAGTTTAGAAAATGAATATGGATCAAAATGATTATTTAGTCAAAACGTTGATGGTATTCTTAGGCATTATGCTAAAATTTTAAACGATTTTAAAGAGACCAAAACAACAATAGAAAGTTTAGTGGTGAAATTTTAAATCTTTAAAGTTAAGTGACAAAAACATAATTTACAAAAAAAACATCATTCAAAGCGGTAATTCAGCTAGAAAGAATCGAGAAAGGCGAATTCAAGCCGACTCGGAGCTGCTACTCTCGGCCGTCGGTTCTCACCTCTGTTCCCGTCTTCAAAGGTCCATATTTTCAATCACTTTCTTATTACCTGTATAATGAAAAACAAATGTCTACTTTGCATTTTAACTCATCATCTATTTGCTCAATAAAATCATGTAATTCGGTTTCGGTTTGTCTGTAAATTATCATCTAGCATGCTTCTTACATACATATGCAAGAAAACTCAGCTATAAACATGCAGACGGCATCAATTGCAAGATAGGTTAAGCTTGGAACAAACAAAGGTCGCTTATCAGTTCGGTTCGAAAACTTGTTGAATATTTCTGAAAAAAAATACAGTTCTTCGTATCAGTCATAGGTCGTGCTCCAATACCTCGTCAACTTCTATATGCTCGGCCAATCTACCTTGAGAACCGGATAACCGTCCCGAGCCAGTCATCTGGTATGTTATGTCTCAGTTCTCCCTTCAATGCTTTCAATGAGTGGCTTGTGGCGGCCTGAAAAGTTTTGCAAAAACATGGAGGCGAATGAAGCCTATGCTTTAGTTACGGGAAAAAAAATATTGCTAGTTACCTTCACTATATAAACGTCGATCCCAAGCTTTGCAATTAGTGCAGCTTCCGATATTTTGGTCACCATTCCCCCAGTTGTATCATGAGCTGCTACGGTTATTTCAACTGTTCAACAAATCAATATTTCAGACCGGTGAATGGTTTTGATCGATACAAGCTTTTAACCAGAAAAGCTCCTCTTCATTATATTCGAAGTTCAGGCAAATGTACCTTGCTTGTTCAGGCTTTGTGGAGTCGGTTTCACAACAGACCACTTCCCGTCTTCATCCACGGCTGATATAAACCCAAATAATGTCGTAAATATCGAGATTTATGCAAGGGTTGAATTTGCAGTTAATAGCAGGTGGCTCACCTATTTCTCTCAATAGAACTGCATTCGGATCCGTCGGTGGCCGGTCATATACACCCGAAACATCAGTCTTTTATCTCTCATTAATTGGAAAACAAGCATGGAACAATGTTCGACATCAGTGTCGATAAACCGAATTTAAAATTCACTCAACGGCTGAAGGATACAAGAAAGACAACATATTCCGGCCTCAGGTGTTCAGCGAGATGACGGATGATAACATCTCCGCTCAAAATGGTGCATCCCTGATTAAACAAGTAGTTATATTATAGGTCGAATATGAGAATTAACAAAATCGCAATTTGCATATGCTTAGAGATATCTTACCAGACGATCATCAAGTACTGCATCTCCATGTAAAACCTATAACGCAAGTAATAAAATGACACGATTATTAGCAATTCATAGGAAACTCTAACGAGGACATAGTCTGATAGATGCTGCTCAGTTATCAAGATGAAGTCTGATACAGAATTCGAACAAACTTACAGGGATAAAACCCGAGTCAATTGCTTTGGCTACTCCCGACAAATCAGCAGAAGCTACCTGAAGAAACATATGGGTTAAAAAGCTTATAGAAACAATGGCTCCACCAAGAAGAAACATAAAAGGAAAAGAAAACCGGCTTCATAATTGATGCTGGTTTATAGTCTAACAAATAACTCTTTAGATGCTTCTAACATTTCTTTCCGAGGTTGTCCATCCACATGAATATGGAGACATTCCGATAGAAGGCATACCCTCTGCAAGAAAAGCACGAAACTTTGTTTACTGACATTGCTGAGAAAACAGCAGATAATTGCAAGCATTCAACGACAGAAATTTCAGTTCTTTTGCATTTCATATTCGAGAGTGATCTAGCAATAAGCATAATACCACAACAGAGAATATTATTGTATATGAAGTCGGCAATGCTGAACAACTTAATACAACATGATGAATATTTTAGCATCTTTAGTCTAAATTCGTAAAGTTTTTTTGGTTAATCGTATACTCTGATAATCATCACTGTATTCAACGAATATTCAACAGAAGTTGCATAACCACAAATGATAACTTCCACAAATTCACATGTCACAAGTGATAACTTCAACAAATTCAAATGTCTATGTGTGTGTAAATTCGAACACATTGCTGTAAACACCTATTCTATAATTTACAAATTAGAGATAATTAAAAAGGTTAAACTTAATTCGATGTAGCAACACACAGCACAAAGAAGCCTACAGATCAGCTACATTTGATAGACTTAACAAAGACAAACATTTACAAAGCATATATACATAGTAAGACATCAAAGCAAGCTTTTAGAGCAGATATGTAATGTTAACTAGATCAGTACCTCTAGCTAGTGCTCGGACGATTTCAAGATTAAGGGTCGTAACCTGGAAAAGAACAAACAATCATCGAATAATCTGTAATATGTCGATGCCAATAGATCACTACAAGTTTTACATAGTATTATCCTTAAATTTAAAGCTAAAATCGCCATATCTTACAGATATTCGAGTTGCAACGAAACCGGCCTTAACAAGAGGTTGATTCAATCCTCCTTTATGAACCCCAGATTTGCTGGCCTGAAAATGCCCAAATGAACCTGCAAACGAAAGTAAAATCACTAATCCTATTTCTAGATTACTTAAAATCAAATCCGAACAAGAAACCCCAGAAATCAAAACATAATCAAAGCTCACCAGCACCGTGAACGACAACAAATCTGCTGAAATCGACAGTGAACTGACACTGATCATCGGAATCAGCTAAACTAGAAGAAATATCGGAAACCCCATCTCTTTTACTCCAATCCATCCCGATTACTTTGTTTGAACAAGAACCCAGATTCATTGCTTGCCTTAACTGGGACGAAACTGTTTCAAGATTCTCTTCGTTGATCTTCTCCAGTTCGTTTTTACAAGTAATTGCTGCTCCTCCTGTTTTACACAAAAAAAAAAAACAAATTTTTAAAGGTCGTATCAAGAGTATGAATATAGAATACTTTTAAAGTTTGAAACTTTGAGAAAATATAACAGAGAGAGAGACCGAGTTTGACGATGCAACGAATCGTTTGATTAAGGTTGGTTTCTTCCATTGTCGGGTTTCTGGGAACTCGAACTCTGAGTTGATGTTCTTCTCACACTCGTGTTTTGTCGGAATCTACAACTGGAGAGTTGAAAGTCCGTGCCTGTGCCAAGATGCAAACTTTGATTGGATTGAACCAATCCAAAAGACGTTTTACATCTCAAACTATTATCCAAATTTTAAAATATTCTAATTCATTCCTCAATTCACGGTTCATCGATCCGTTGCTTTGGACGTAAATCTTTCGTATTTTTTTAATTTTTGACAACTCGAGAACACATTTTATATATACATGTGTTCAAAATCAAAATTTATATTATAAATATTATTTTTTTCACTAAAATCACTTATCGAGTTTCTTTAAACGCAAAACAAAAAAGTGTATAAATTAAATTCAAAATCACATTTATTTATTACATGAATAAATTAATTGTAATCTGATAAAGAAATAAATAGTGCTCCATATTAATGACACAAAAAGTTATTCATACAATTATTATGTATTAACGTCATATAATTTATGCTCACAAATTAATTGTGTTTTATGTTTATTTATGATTAATGTTATCGATTATTCCATCACAAAAATAGAAAATTTTCATTTTAAACCCCTAAATAGAGTAATAATAAGTGCTAGAATAAAGGAAACAGAGAAATAAGGAGAATTGGGGAAGAGAGACGGTACTCTCAATTTTATTAAAAAGTCCATAATATCTCAAAGAGACTGGACTAGAATTTATACAAGTGTTGAGAGAATCAGTTGAGCTAGTAACTAACAATCCTTTCCTAACTAACTCTTGCTGACTCAGCACAACAAATACAACTGACTTCAACTAATACTATAACATTCACCCTACTTCTACCAGGATGAAAAACTTCTGAGACTTCAGCCGAAAAACATAGACCAAAACACCTGCAAGAACAACACAACAAATACAACAAGAAAACAAGAGCAACAAAAAATAAAAGAGATACCTCAGGAGACTAAAGATGAAGCAGAAACCACAGCAAGTTGATGTCGAAACCGTGTGAAGACTGGAGCAGACAAAGGCTTTGTGAGAAGATCGGCAACTTGTTCATAAGCAAGGACTTCATTAACAAGAAGAATACCAGCTGCAACCTTCTCCCGAACAAAATACAAGTCAAGTTCAACATGCTTGAACTTAGAGTGAAGAACTGGGTTAGCAGAGACAACCACTGCACTCGAATTATCACACCACAACACTGGAGTGCCATCACAAGAGACATGTAACTCCTGAAGTAAAGAGAGCAACCAGAGTACTTCAGAAGTGGCACAGGCAACCGCCCTGTACTCAGCTTCAGCAGTGGAACGAGAGACGACGGACTGCTTCTTGGAACCCCAGGACACTGGATTACCACCAAAAAACAAACAAAATCCAGAAGTCGATCGACGATCATCGAGATCAGAACCCCAATTTGCATCAGCAAATGCTGTAATATTCAACCGTGGTGCCTTTGTAAACCGAAGACCAAAATCAAGAGACCCTTGCAAGTATCTAAGAATACGTTTTACCGCCTGCAAATGAGTATCAAGTGGATTCTGCATGAACTGACAGACCCGATTGACTGCAAAAGCAATCTCAGGTCGTGTAATAACAACATATTGTAACGCACCAACAAGACTGCGATATTCAGAAACATTCGCAATAGGAGAACCCTCAGCTGTAGAAAGATGCAAGCTAGTAACCATTGGAGTTGGCAGCCCCTTGGCAGACTCTAGACCACTCCGAACAAGCAACTCTTTAATGTACTTAGTTTGACTTAATAAAACACAGCCAGCAGCATAGGTAACTTCCACACCCAAGAAAAAACTAAGTAGACCCAGATCTTTTAATGAGAACTGTTTATCTAACTCAGTAATGACACACTGAACTTCATCATTATCACTACCAGTGACAATAATATCATCAACATACACAAGTAAATAAACAACAGACTCAGCTTTCAACCGAACAAACAAAGAGGGATCTGACTTTGACACAGTAAAACCAACAGAAACCAAATAATTCCTCAATTTTTCAAACCATGCCCGAGGGGCCTGTTTCAACCCATGTATAGCCTTATTTAATTTGCATACTAACCTTTTGTCATTACCTATTTCATACCCAGGCGGTTGCACCATGTAGATTTCCTCCATCAGATCGCCGTTGAGGAAGGCGTTATTAACGTCAATCTGACGCAGATTCCATCCCCGCGTTACAGCAATAGAAACGATGGTGCGAACAGTTGAAGGCTTTATTACAGGGCTGAAGGTTTCATGGAAGTCACACCCAGGCTGTTGAAGAAACCCCTTGGCAACTAAGCGTGCCTTGTAACGAGACACAGATCCGTCAGCATGTCGTTTGACTTTGAAGATCCATTTGCACTGGACCGCACGACGATTAGCCGGTAACTCAACAACCGTCCAAGTGTTGTTTTTCACTAACGCATCATATTCCTCTTGCGCCGCCTGTCGCCAGTGCGAACTCTTCATGGCCTCCCGAATCGTTGTAGGTTCAACAAGTTCCGGCAAAGACGCAACCGAGGTATGAAAAACCTTCGGTTTGCGTATTCCATTTTTCCCTCGAGTGACCATCGGATGGTCATTAACCACCGGCAAAGAAAGAACACTGGTAGGAATTTCCACAGGCGCTTCTGCAGAACCCGGCATTCGCGAATCAGACAACGGAGTATCCAACGGTGAAGGAGACACCGGGGAAGAGTGGTGCGAGGACGAGACAGAAGTACCCAGAGGAGAAACAGGAGCAACATCCGGAGAAGCAACGTCCGGAGAATCATCAAACAAAGGAAAAGAAACCCCAACGGCAGACGTAGCCCCACACACATCCAACGAACGTTGCCCTAATTCAGAAGAGAGAGGAATCATACCAGGCATTATGGGCGAATGCGGACCACCAGACTGAGGAGATACAAGTGGATCCGGTGATCCAGACGATTGACCCAAAGTGGGTCATGATAAATGAGGCCCAGTAAACATAGGAATAGACCCAGAAGCAGAGGACCCAGAATGAGCAGCTACAGACGCAGGTGAAGGTTGTACCACACGAACCGTGGGATCCTCAGCAGAATTAATTTCCACCACACGGGCCGTGTTATAAGAAGGAGACCCACCAGTAGCCCGAGAATCGGACTGCTGAGAAGACAAGCCCATAGCCTGTGATGTGGACGGCTCCATACTGGGCCGTTGGGCTGCAGACACTAAAACCAAAGGAAACCCAGCACTTGTGTCTAGCCCAGAACCAGCTGAAGCATTGGAACAACCCGGCACACAACTACTAGGAAACTTAGTTTCATCAAATAAAACATGTCGGGACAAGATAATACGACCATCAGAATCTAGACATTTATATCCTCGATGTTGAGGACTATAACCTAAAAAGATACATTCCCGTGTGCGAAAGTCAAGTTTATGTTTATTAAAGGGCCTCGTCAACGGAAAACAAGAACACCCAAAAACCCGAAAAAATTCATAATCCGGCTTATGTTTGTACAACATTTCATACGGTGATATATTACCCAAGACTGAAGTTGGTAACCGATTAATAAGAAAAATAGCCGTGACAAAAGCATGACTCCAGTATTGTAAGGACAACCCAGCTTGGGCTAAAAGAGTAAGGCCCATATCTACAATATGACGGTGTTTCCGTTCGGCTTTACCATTTTGTTCGGATGTACTCGGACACGAGATTCGATGAAGAACACCATGATCAACCAACCAACTTGCCAAGCTCTTATACTCACTACCCCCATCCGTTTGCAGAACTTTAATCTTACAATCAAATTGAACCTCGACCATAGTATAAAAATTAACAAAACATCGTGCCACATCAGATTTTCTTTTAAGTAAGTACAACCAGGTAAAACGACTAAACACGTCAATAAACGACACATAGTGTCTATAACCATCCGACTCTTCATGAGCAGGCCCCTATACATCCGAAACAACCAATTGAAAAGGAGAAGTGTATTCAGTTTTAGACAGAGTAAATGGCAGTTTATGTGCCTTGCCTCGCACACACGAAGAACACAAACTAGGCAAGTTATTCTCACTCACAGAAATATTACAAGATTTCAACACTGACTGAAGAACAGCATTCGACGGATGACCCAGACGTTGGTGCCAAACCTCTAAAGAGAAGCCAAGCTTTGAAACATTGAAGACTTTCGCTGGTGCAGGGCAAGAAGCAGTAGACCGCAACTCGTATAACCCATCAGGAGTGAGCTTCCCCTCCAGCAGTGGCCTCTTGGTCTGAACATCCTTAACAAGACAATGAGAGGGATGAAACTCAAAATACACACTATTGTCACGAGCAAACTTAGAAACAGACAGGAGGTTAAGATGAATAGCAGGAGCGCACAACAAATTATTGAGAATCAAAGGTCTATCCGCACCTAACAACTTACCAAGACCAACATGTGAGATATGTGCCTCATGCCCATCACCAACAAGAAGAGAATCCATACCTGTATACGATGCTTCAGCCTGAAGATTGGCTCGATCGTTAGTGATATGGTGAGTAGCCCCTGAATCTGGATACCACACCACATCACGAGAAGTCGAAGGAGAACAACCAGGTGAGTTAGGGAAAACAGCAGATGCAGAAGGTGTTACAACAGCAGTATTTGGTGAGAAAGTAGCTGGAAAAGATGCAGGAACACCAGGCATAAAGGGAACAAAAGGAGTAAAATTCGCAGGATATGGAGATGATGGAGGAGTCATAAGTGTATGAGCATAAGCTTGAATAGGAGAAGCAGGGGAACCAAAAGTGTCTTGCTTAGGACCAACAGTAGAACCATTTTCAGGGGAAAAATCTCCTTTCGTGTTTGGAAACCCAGTAAAGGTGTGATCAAATCTATAGTAACATTTCTAAACCAAGTGACCATACTTACCACAGAGTTGGCACTGTGGTCGATTGGAACCAAAACGACCTCTACCTCTGCCCCGAAAAAAGTTATTGTTACCACGCTGACCCCTACCATACTGAGCTGTGTTTGAGTAATGATCACCAGTAAAATCATCTTTATCAGCAGACTCCTCAGACTTAGGACTATTACGAGTCACCACATTTGCTTGAAGTGAGAAAGAATCGGTTAAAAACTCCTTTTGCCTTGCTTCACAGTCAAACAGCATCTCAGAAAGACTCTCAAGAGTTTGCATTTCACGAGAAGCAAACGTAATTACTGACTCAAATTCAGCTGTTAAACCAGCCAAAATAACACTCACTTGTTCCTGTTCAGTCACAACATTTCCAGCTGCACTTAGAGTATCACAAATCTGTTTAATTTTCCCCAAATACTCACTAACAGAAAGCCCACGTTTCTTCTGAGAATGCAGACTATGACGAAGAGAGGATATCTTAGAGGACGACTTAGCACCATACCTACGAGCAAGGGTATTCCAGATCCCTTGAGAAGTGTTGAGACCAGTGAGATAAGGAAGAACATCCGCACTTATGGTTGAAAGAAGCCAGGAAGCTAAAAGCCTATCTTGCTTCAGATAAGCAAGATAAATTGGATTGGTAACTAAGACCCCTGTAGAATCAACAATAGTTTTGGCAGGAACCTCATGTTCAGAAATGAAAGGTATCAGCCCATACCCCTCAACAATGAGCAAAACCTGATGTTTCCAAATTACATATGTATTCTCACTCAACTTCACAGTGTCGAGCTTAGGTAGTTGTTGAATCGAATAATCACTGGTTGAAGAGGTTAAGGAAGCAGATATTGAACTAGAGCTTACAGACGACGTAGTGGCCATTATCAACATAAATAGGCTATATTGTTGAACAAAAGAAAATACAGATTAGACACCAAATTATCAGAGAGACATATCATCAAGCACCTGATGTGCACACAGACAACACTCCAACAATCAGTAAGCCAGAAACCATTCCACCAATACCACAGCAAACAACTAACAACCACAATAGACTCTCAACGACATTTTATCAAACAGAAGAAAGACAATTAACTCTCAAGTATATCAGATCCACAGAACCAAACAATTACAGAGATTCGGAAGCAAAGAACGAGCAATTAAAGATCGCGATGCCACACAAATGATAACACATTAGGAGGCACAGTTCTTGACCTAGAAAGCTATCAAAAAATCACTAACCTGTTCTTTCCAAAATAACCACGAAACAGGCATTCTTATGATTGAGAACGATAGCTTTCAGAGAAATTGAAGATCAAGAAACTGATGTAAAGACCAAGCCAAAGAGTACATGAATCTTACCGCAGCAGAACCAATTCCAACGCTATTGCAGCAAGCAAAAAACACAACGAATGGAAGAGAGTCGTGCGTCGATTCTTGAGTCAATAGCTTGAATCCACAATCACGATCTGTAAAAGCACACAACGAATCAGAACAGCAGCGAAAACAATCCCAGGCCAAGCGACTGATACCATGCTAGAATAAAGGAAACAGAGAAATAAGGAGAATTGGGGAAGAGAGACGGTACTCTCAATTTTATTAAAAAGTCCATAATATCTCAAAGAGACTGGACTAGAATTTATACAAGTGTTGAGAGAATCAGTTGAGCTAGTAACTAACAATCCTTTCCTAACTAACTCTTGCTGACTCAGCACAACAAATACAACTGACTTCAACTAATACTATAACAATAAGAATTAAGTAATGAGGTTCAGATTGTATCAATACTATATCAAAGGACAAATTTTTTTTATTCTAGTATTAGTATATATTGGTATCTATATGTTTTGGTATACCATCTAAATTTCAGTATTTTTATATACACATGTATAAAACATATTTACTCTTTAGAAAATAAAATTAAAATGTATAATTCTAAACGCTAAGTTCTAACAATTATAAACTAAATCCTTACATCCTCGATATAAAATTCTAAAAAAATGTACAAAAACTACATATCATATGTATTCAAGGACGAAAATAAAACATCAATGAGAGGGGATGTCCCCTCGGCAGGGAAAACTTTTTTACCTTTAATCTTTAAAATATTTCTAAAAAATAGAATAACTATAAATATTCCCTCAGCTTTTAAAATTTATGTTTTATCCTCACCCCTAAATTTTACCTACGTTCTTGTGTGTATTAAAGTTTTTTTCTTTAAATTTATTGATATTTTTAGATATTATATATACATATAATAAACCTCCCTCTCCCACCCAAAAGTAGTGGTACTGTTTTAATGATATTTTATCCTCTTTGGTTTTGTTTAGCTGAAATGGGCAAGGACGAGGAAAAGTGGTGTAATTTGTAAACCCCTCTTGCTAAATGACGTATCTTTTCTTACAAAAATAAAGTTAACTACACCAATGACCACCGAACTAACGAACTCGTCAATCAGACCATCGAACTTATAAAACCAACCTATTTTGACCACCGCCGTTAAAAACCTAACGGTGGGTTGACGGAACTGCCATGTGGCAGCTTACCGGAAATTTTTAAAATTATACAGTTGGTCCATATTATTTACATATTAAATCAATTTGGTCCTAATTTTAATTTAATTAAATAAAATTAACCAATCAATCAGTTGACGACATGTGTCACCACCTGATTAGATGAATTTACTCTATTTTTTATTTAATTTATTTAATAATTTCCACCCAATCATGTGGTTACACGTGTCACCTAATTAGGTGAAAATTAAAAAAATGACAAGGTTGAGAATCAAGCCTACAACCATCAACAAAATCTGCCCTTACTCACTCTACCACTAGGCTAAGCTTTTCTATTGTTTCAGATATGCTAATTTTTAATTTAGTGACATATTGAGTTTCTCTATTGTTCTTCCTTATTAAACAAAGGACAAAAAAAGAGACATCACTAATAATTTACATAAAGGATTACAGTTGGCAGAATTTTATTGAGCCTAAAGTCAGTTGTACAAGTAAACAAGAAAGTACCAGTGAAATCAACGGCAACCATAAAGTTCAGCTCAAAACCCCCAGGTAAGTAATCCGTGAAGGTATATTGGACTGTCTCAAAATATTTTTTCACAAAAAAACTTGTTTTTTAAAACCTAACTTCGCAGTTAGCAAATTAGAAAATGAAAGTTAAATAAAAAGTTCAATATGAAATGCATTTGGGTTCAAATAGGTAAACCTTGCTCTTGTTATCATGCCCAACCGGAGTTGGCAAAAATAAATTGTCTTCTTCCCTTGCAAAATGAAGCTTTTCTAAATCTGCTAGTGACTTCTGCGCTTTTCTGATAAAACTCAAAAAGGGAATCTACATCAACAAGTGTCTAAAGGAAAAGGAATATAAAAAAGTAAGATCAACAATTACCCGATCAGTTCGCGCTTGCTATTGTTGTTGAATTCAAAACACTCTATTACTAATGGACTGTTGAAGAAGACAATGTGATCGAAATATGGCTTCTTATTGCTAACAAGGAAGAAGAACAGGAAACCCAATATGCCACTAAATAAATAAGTTAGCATATTTGAAACAATAAAAAGACTTAGCCTAGTGGTAGAGTGAGTGAGGGCAAATTTTCTTGATCGCTCCTAGCCATTTCATTTCTTTAAATTTTCACCCAATTAGGTGTCACCACATGATTGGGTGGAAAATTATTAAACAAATTAAATCAAAAAATAAAGTAAATTCATCAAATTAGGTGGTGACACGTATTGTCAACTAATTGGTTAGTTTATTTTATTTTATTAAATTAAAATTAGGAGTAAATTAGTTTAATAAGTAAATAATAGAGACCAAATGTGTAATTTTAAAAATTTTGGTAAGCTGCCACGTGGCAGTTCTATCACCCCACCGTCAAGTTTTTAACGGCGGTGGACAAAATAAGTTAATTTTATAAGTTCGGTGGTCTGATTGATTGATTTCGTTCGTTCGTTGGTCAAAATAAGAATCTCCAATTACTTCGGTGGTCAGTGGTGTAGTTAACCCTACAAAATATTCCTTCTTCTACCCTTTTCTTTTTGAGGAATTCTTCTACCCATTTTGTATGCAAAAAACTGGGACCAACTCATGGGTTGGTCCCTACCCCGTCAGCTATTCCCTTCAAAATACGAGAAAATAAATGCATCGTCACATTTGTATTCGGCATATTTCGACTATTAATAATTTGAACATTATATAATGATGGATTAAAAATATATTTAAAGGTGAACACAAGACAAAATATCTAAGGTGAATACAAATTATAAAAATCTTAAAATTTTAGATCGGCACAAGTCATTAAAATTAAAAAAATAAAGATTAAATTAAAAAAACTAAAATCAAATAGGTAAATTTTTTAAAATTCAAGCTTGGCGCAGGCCCATCCAACTTAACATACAGATACGACATTGATTATGGGTTGGTATTATTCCTATAAATTTAAGTGATTGTTCGAGACTTTGGGAAAAAATTTGTAATATGTGGGGGAGTTAAGCTCCCAACCATCCTTTATGTCGCAACATTTTATTCCACTGTGGCAATGGCGAGTGGGACTGTAGTCGTTTCGAGCAAGGTCAAATGTTGTCTATTGTGATCAAGTTATTTAATTTGAATTTCGCTATCTAAAACATGTTTTAAACAGATTGGACCTACTGGATGAAATGGGGGTGCCGGACCCGCCCAATTGTACATGAAGAACATGAAGCTTTGTCTACGGGTGTAAATAAACTAAGCTTGAAGAAGTAAAATTTTGTTTGTGTTTGTTTATTTATTTTTAAAAGTGTTCATGTTTTATGTTCGGTATGTATTCGTGTCCGTTTATTTATTTTTAAAGGTATGTACATGTTCGATTCGTATTTGTTTAAATTTTCAATATCGTCTTCGTTGATTTATTTTTTGAAAGTGTTCGCGAACATGTTCGTGCGACGTTCACGGACATATTTGTTTAACGTTCGTGAACATAATTGTTTTATAGTCAAAATGGTGAAACTATACCATTGGTCCTTAAGTTCCTTAAGCTTCACAGTTTGAACTCTAAAGTTAATATCTTGTTCAATTTAGTCATTATCTTCACCAATATTTAAAATGTAAAAATGTTGGGAGGCTCAAATGATCAACCGATATATCTAAGGGGTGAATTGAATTTTGAGTGATTGTGGTGGAAGCAATGGAATTTAAAAATTGAGACAAAAATTTATAGTGGTTCGACTTTCTAACCAGAGTCTATATCCACTACCTTAGTTTCACACTAAAGATTTTTTTAAATTCACTATTGAATTCCTCTCAAAGAAAAAAGAAAAAAGCAAACTAGGAAAAATATCTCTAGGCAAGTATGTTTGCAATTTAAGCACACACCCAAAACTTGGATGGAAATCATCTACCCCTTTTCGGTGCCCCTACTTATGCCCCCACACTCAAAATTAAGTTTATGGTTTAGGGTTTTAGGTTAGGGGTTATGGTTAGGGTTCAAGGAATTTAGGGTATGGTGTATTTTTTAGGGTATAGAGTGTAGGATTTAAGATTTAGAATTTAGAGTTTAAAATTTAATTTTGTTGTGTTTTTTAGTGTTGGGGCATAAGTAGTGGCAACAAAAATGGGCAAACGATTTTTATCCCCAAAACCTAACACTTGAACAAATATAACAATTAAGCTATCAAGTATGTTCTACAAAGAAAATTGACAATTAAAGCTCAAAAACACTTTATATATATATACATGAATGTTGGCAATGATGTTTCTTGTAGTTGCATAGTTGCTTGAAGAGGTTTTTTAAATCCTTTAAGGAGTTTGTGGTCGTTACTAGTCGTTGGGGTTGATTTGGAGCCACTGAAGACTTTAATTTTAGCCATAAATGTAGCTCTGAACTCATTGGTATCGGTACACGGAGTTTGATATCAGTATCTGTTTTAAATAGAAAGAGTCGTTGGAGCATTTAATACACATAGGTACCGGTACGCAATACTCTGTATCGGTACTAGGCCTTTCGTATCGGTACGACTCTAGTTGTACCAGTACGCTATTTGACTACTGAAATTTAAGAGAACTTGGGTTTTAAAAGGTGTATCTGTATAAAGACAATGTGTACCGTTACGACTGACTGAGTATCGATACCGAGAAAAGGGTATCGATACTCACAGTTTGTTTTTGACATTGTGGTTGTTTTGAAAGCATTTAAGCATGTCAAAAACCTTTTGAAACCCCCTCAAATATATTTTTTAAGTTAATGGACTTTTGAATTTTTTTTACAAATTTGTTTAGGTCCAAAACATTTTTCTTTTAAATTATATCAAAACGAAATATCTCAACAAAAAATAAAATGAAAACAAAAATCGGGTAAACGAGTTCATAAATGAGTCGATAAACGAGATTGTTCGTGAACATAAACACAACTCTATTCATGTTCGTTCGTTTATCAAACAAATATAAAATTATTTTTCATGCTTATTTATCTAATTTAATAAATAAACATAAACTAACAGTTTACGAACATCATGTTCATGTACACCCAAGTTTGTCCTCTCAATTCAGCTAGGATGTGATGTGTTGATCTGGCCAAACGTGAACTGCACAAACTTTTGTTGAAGGTGGCAATGCCAACGGGGGAGGATCAATCATGTCAACTTTTTAATAATGTTTTTGCCAGCTTCGACAATGCATACAAAACACCAAAAAAAATAAAACTAAATTTAAATCACAATGCATTCTCTAATCATAGTTACAACACTGTCGGATCAACGGCAAATCAGTTTCCATTGGGGATGACTGTTAGATCCTCAAACTTGATTCCTTTCGACCATTTTCTTTGAGATTTCTATGTTAGTTGCCTGATTGATTCGCAACACAAACGGTGAAGAGAGAAGAAACTCTTTACCCTATTCTCAAAAAGAGGAAACTGAAGCAATTCTGACAATCCCCCATTGGTGGACAACAAGTCAAGGATGACCATCCAGTATTGGATTCTCTGGGATGTGTAAATGGTGGCAGAAACAAGAATGAATATCTAAGCGAGGGTCTTTGCCTTATTTCTTTCCTTTGTTGGATATTATGGAAATCAAGAAATTCGGTAACAATAGTCGACAACCTGTAGGGTGTAGCACGTTTACGGCTAAAAGAAGAGCAGATAACGTAAGGTAAACTCTGTCGTAATTTCCCGAGTTTTTATCCACACTCGAGGCTGATGTTTTAATGGAGGCCACCCACTCAACTAGTACAAATACAATGAGCAAATTGTGTTTATTTCTACTATTCCATGCATTCTTTTGTACATGGAAATACTGAATACTGGTTCACATGATTTAGTAAGGTTCGATAATGAAAGGCACCCACCAGAGCATGAAGGGCATTGCTCTCCGACTCCATTAATGCAGAAATGACCCCACACTGTGTCTACACATGAAAACCTAATGAGAGGATGTGATTGTACAGATACATGTAATAAAAACCCTTTGAATCACTGTTTTCTTAGACAGTGAAAAGGTAAATGTAACAATATGAGACCCTGATTCGAATCAAACTCTATTAAATAGCTTGAATGTTTCCGTTGCTGCTTGAAGCATCGATCCGGATACATGAGAAAGGGTTGAGAGGTCCAGATTCGAATCAAACTCTCTATTAAATACCTTTTTAAAGATGATTATATAAATCAATTGAATTAAATTTCTAAACTTTATCGTTTATATGTTTTTGGTAGCTTTTTTGTGCATTTATTAGAATTTAGTGTCGTTAAATAGGAATGAATTATTGAAAATTTTAATTAATAAAGTAACGTAATTATCTTTTATTTAAACATAACTTAAATTCGACCAATAGGATTATTCGATTTTTAGAGAAGCCTAATTAAAACGAGATCAGTCCAATTGATTTGAAACTCATATTTGATGGTAGATTAGATGAATCTAAGGTGCGGAGTTTATTTAAGATCTGTCTAATTAGATACGGGAATTTGATTTTAAAGTTGAATTGGGTGTTTAATTTTTTTGGTTAAATTATGCGTCTAAATTTGATTTTTTTTAATTTAAACTGATTGCGTAAATATCAATTTAAATCAAACAATCAAGATCAAGTTCAAGTACCTAATTGAATCAATAAGTTAAATTTAAGTACCGAATAGAACGTTTGACGAAATGTCCGTGAAGTGTTCGTTTAATAAGTTAAATAAACGAGTATGAGCAAAAAAATTTATGTTCATTTAATTAACGAACACGAACAGAGATAAAAATCTCATGCCCCTTAAGACCTTACTATGCTCCAACACTAAAAAACTAAATTTCAAGCTCTAACTCTAAATTCTAAATCCAAATCCTTACACCTTATACCCTAAAAATATACACTACCCTAAGTTCCCTAAACCCTAACCACAACCTCTAACCTTAAGCCCTAAACGCTAAACCCTAAACCTAATTTTTAGTGTGGAGGCATAAATAAGGGGCACCGAAAATGGGCAAAGGATTTCTATTCCACGAACAGAGGTGTGTTCGGTTCGTTTATGTTAATGAACAAGCTCATTTATTGACTCATTTATAAGCTCGTTTATGGGTTCCCATTTTCTTTTTATTTTTTACATTTTAAACATTGATGAAGATAGGGACTAAATTGAACATAATGTAAAATTAAGAGTTTAAATTGTGAAGCCTAAGGAGCTTAAGGACTAATGATGTAATTTCACCATTTGGCTATAAGCAAACATGCTTGTGGACTTTAATCGAACATGTTCGAGGACGCAAAATAAACGAACACAAACACCTTCAAAAATAAATAAACAAACACGAACATGTTATTGAAATTTAAACTAACACGAACCGAACATGAGCACATTCAAAAATAAATAAACGAACGCGAACAGAGGCTTGTTCGTTCAAGCTCGATTCATTTACACCCCCTACAAGTACCTAATGAGACAAAAAAAACTTAAGTACCAAATTTAGGTAGTAAAATGCACATTCACCCATTTTGTGATCTTATGAACTCAACATTAACAAACTTTGACATCATTTAATAATAATCATAAGATCTTGATTCTTTTTTCGGTTATGTTAGAGTAGGTTTGGAAAGAAGACAACTCCTCCAATGGTTTTGAAAAGGAAATTAGATGGATAAGAGATGTTTAATTGTTGCTAAATATAATTCCATGCCATACGAAAATAATTAACTTCGATTTAATATAAAATTATATACAGCGGCAGAACTATACTGAGCTATGGTATGGGAAAACTACAAATATTGCACTTAATTTTATTTTTCACAAATATAATACAAGTCAGATTATTTTCATAAATGTTGCATTTATCACGATGAAAGTGAAGATGATATGAATATCTATCGTCTTTGAATAATGTTTTAATATTTTTAGAATAAAAAATTAAAGTCGGATCACCTATAATCCGACTTTGAACAATATTTTTTTGTATAAAGTGCATTCCGTCGCATATCTTCATTATTTTTTAATATAAAAAATTGGAATAAACAGTGAAGTCGGATTAAGTGCACATCAACTTTACTTTTACTGTTCAAACTACAATATTTGTATAAATAATTTTACTTGTGCCATATTTGTGAGAGAAAAAAGTCAACAACAATAAAAATGTAAATCTTCCACGTGGTCTCATAAAATATTAAAATTAGAAAACAATAGTAAAATTATCTTTTGACCCCCAAATTTTTTTAATACAATTTTGTCTCATGATTCTAATTTTTTAAAATGATCTCTCGTACTCTCACCGAATAATGTTGAGTTTCATATTAATTACATATATGGGAATGGGTGTATCCTTTAAGTGACTAGTGAGGCCACAACCCCAAAAATTTAGAAAATTCGAATTTTGCCCTTAAAATTGTTTAAAAAATTTAATTTATCCCCTCAAAATTTTTAAAAATTCATATTAAGCTTTAAAGTTAGGAATATTTTTAATTAAATTCCCTCTCTAATTTTTTTTATTTTTTTTGTTAAATCTCTCAAAATTATTAAAAACTTTAATTAAACCCTTTTTTTGTAAATTTTTGTTTAAGCCTCTATTTAAAAAAAATAAGTTAGCCCCCTCAAACTTTTACTTCAATTTCTGCCATTGATTATATATGTTTGAAAATCTATATAATATATAACATTAATATATTAGATATATATATATATATATATATATATATATATATATATATATATAATGTTTTAAATATAATTATAACATGATAAAATATATTCGATATGAATACATGAACTGTAAAAAAGTGGAAATTATGAGAGGAGTGATATGCAAAAGTTTGGAATCCCCCCTTTTTTTTCCAATACTATCATTGGACAACAAAAAAAATAAGAAAAGGGAAGGGTAAAATTTGGAAGAACATGAGAAAATAAATAATTATGTTTTGGTACAATATTTTGAAAATAATAAAAGTAAAATTAGTAACGCTGCATATATATGCTTTTAAGAGTCAAAAGCATGCATAATTTCAATTAAAAAAAACATGCATAATTTAAGATCAAAATGATAGTTGTGTATGATTTAAGGGTAAAATACAAAATTATGCTAAAATATTTTAGGAATACAAAAAAAGAGAAAGGAATCTTTTAAGACAATGGTTGGTGAAGGCAATAACGAAAGATGAAACCAAGCAACTGTCTGTTGCAGCCAATGGGCCTGACTGTGACACATTAAACATAATTAAAGAAAAAAAAAGTAAAAATGGTGTCTTGAAGGTTAAAAAAATCCAGTCTTTTCTCATGTCGTTATTACAAACCACAGTTGTGAGGTTTGAGACAGATCTTATGGTCAAGCAAAGAGCTTTACAAAAGAAACCAAGAAAATACCCAAACCCCAGACTTGTTTAGCCCCCTTGTGTTTTTTGCTGTCTTTTCTCTTTCATTGCATGAGAGGCAGGGCTATGATTGAGTGAACCAGACAAAGGTTTCCTTACCTGTCCCAAAACCTATCCTCTTCAGCTTCCTTGTTCCTTTTTCCTTTTTACTCTTTCCAAAATTTTCATTTTTTATTAGACCCGTGAAAGTTTAAAAATTAAAAAGAAAGGGTAATGCTGCTTTTGTTTGCTTGGGGTGGTCTAGTGAAATGAGTGATCTTTATTTTCCCCGGAAAATGAGGGAAAGTGTGAGAAACTAAGAGAAAGAGAGAGAAAAAACCCCCAGCAGATTTTGACTTTCAATCTTGTTCCATTTTCTTTCTACTTTTGCTAGAGCGGTAACATTTTGAAGAGGAAATGAGGAAGCATGGATGGGAGCTTCCTTATCATCCACTCCAGGTGTTTTTTTTTTTTGTCTCTTTGTTGTTTCTAATTCTGGGTATTTAGCAAAGTTTTCATCTTTTTTTTTTTAATCTTTGTAAAGGTGGTGGCTGTTGCTGTGTTCTTGGCACTTGGATTTGCTTTCTATGTGTTCTTTGCTCCTTTTGTTGGGAAGGAGATATTCCAATACATTGTGATGGGAATCTATACTCCTCTTGTAAGCCATTTCAACATTTTTCCTTTCATTTATTGTTATTGCAACTGAGATCTGTGTTTTCTTTGTTTGCTGGTCTCTGATTCATGTGTTTTCCCTCTAAAATGTTTGAACTATGAGCTGCTAAAACTGTTATCACAGCAAAACCACAGAGATCTGAAACTTTAAGACCTTTTGTATCATAATTTACATGAAGAATTTTCCGGTAAGTGCTGATAAAGTTTGGTTATTGTGACTGAAGTTATCCGCATACTGGAATCCGGGTCTATATAGTAGTAAAAGAGTGTGTTTTATGTGGTGTAATAACACCTGAGAATTCTAGTTGGTGATTTTGTGGGGGCAGAGATGCGAATCGGATGGTTTGAAGCAAGTTGGCTTTTCTTTTCTTTTTGAACTCTAATGATATGTTGTTCAGAGTATGTATTGGCACTTTAGATGATTGCAAATGGTAAGTCTGACTCGAATCGTGGGCTTTAAGATAGCGCTTCTTAGTTTAAAACTCGTGTATGTTTTGAAATGCATGGAGGTCGTGAAACATGCTAACGATTTCGGTGATAAGAATGCATGGTTTAGTCATTTCTCTAGTCTTATCTACAATTCATACCTAATCCTATATAATTCAATGCAAGAGTTCATGGTTGAGTCGTTTCTGTCTTATCTGCAAGTCATAAGAATTCCGATACAGTCTACTCAAGTATGCAATGTTGAGTCATTTTCCAAGTCTTGTCGACAAGTAATAATTAATGGCTCTATAATGCTGTATGTAATAGCAAGATGATCCCTTATCACCTTGGAACTGTAGTGACTATTTTTTTCCTTTTAGATTATGTGTTGCTTTGGCCTATATATTTGGTGTGCGGCAGCTGATCCTGCAGATCCCGGAGTTTTCAAGTCGAAAAAGTACCTCAAAATTCCTGAAAATGGAAAGTATTCTGGCCCGAAGGATTCTAAATTAGGTGGGGATTCAACTACGTCCTTGCATGGTGATACCACTACTTCAGCCGGAGGAAAAACTCTGGAAAAGGATGTAGCTGCTACGAATGAAACCTTGAAAGACACACATGTTGAAATCGAGAGAAACAATGCTTCATCGAAACAATCATCCCGTTTCCTGTGGATTTTCTTTCCTTGTGCTTTTATCTGCAAATGCTGTAGTTCGAACGAAGAATCTTCTGAACAAGAGACAAGCGAAGATGGGATGTTCTATTGCAGTTTGTGTGAAGTCGAGGTAAAGAAGCATTTGACATCTTTTAAATTCTATCATTTCTTTTTCTCCTTTATCGGATGAATAATTACATTGCTTTAGTTTGTGTTTATTAAGTTCATTATTCTTGGCAGGTTTTCAAATATAGCAAGCACTGCAGAGTCTGTGACAAATGTGTCAACCGTTTCGATCATCATTGCAGGGTACTGGAGGATCTTCGTTTTTCGGATACTTTTTTCCACTTCTCAATGATTCTGCTAATGCTTCTTTTTGTTCACTTGTGTTTTTTAGTGGCTCAACAATTGCATCGGCCAAAGGAACTACCGACAATTTTTCACTCTCATGGCTTCTGCTCTTCTATTGGTAAGCTCATTATTCATTTTCACCATTTGTATCAAAGCCCAAATTCAGGAATAGTAGTACCTATGCCATATGACATCATGAGTAATCCCTCAGTTGCCAGAAACGAAAAAACCCCGGAGTAAGCCTTTTATTTTCTAGCCAATATCATTTTAACTGAATATTGACAGGTATATAAATGATTTGTCCACCTTGGACTTGAGATTGCAGCTTATTCTACAATGGTCGACCGGAATCCTTGTACTTGTATGCTGTTTCATCGATCGGAAGCAGTTTTCTGCGGATATTTCAACAAAGTTAGGAAGCAGTTTCTCTTTGGTTCCATTTGTTATCGTGGTTGTAAGTGTTGTGTCAATACTAATGTTAATCTTTATTTCCCTGTTCTGTTCAATGCTCTGCATTACCGATTCCGAATTCGTATCATTTTTAGCCTTTATGAGATTCACCAAACAAATCTATAATTACTAGCATCTTTCAATTCTGAACATTAACCTAAGCAGTATAATTTCCTACTTTTACAGGCATTGTGCACCGTTTTGGCTATGGTAGCTACGTTACCTATTGCTCAGCTCTTCTTCTTTCACATTCTACTCGTGAAAAAGGTAAGCCTTTCAATTTTTCCCCCATAATATGTGAAGGATGGTTTTGTTTCAATACTCTATTTTCTTCGTAAAGTCGAATCCTAATGACTATAAAGCCAATTAGCTAATTTGATGATTCTTGAATGTGTTTCAGGGAATCAGCACATATGATTATATCATAGCTTTACGAGAGCAGGAGCAAGAGCAACAAGGTGTTGCTGGTCACCAGAGTCCGCAAATGTCCCCGGCTAGCTCAATTACTGGATTAAGTAGTGCTAGTTCCTTTTCTACTTTTCATAGGGGTGCATGGTGTACACCTCCACGGCTTTTCCTCGAAGATCAGGTGATTTTAACAAACTGTTCCTTGTCAAGTATTAATACGGATATCAAAATTTATATCATATAAAATAGTTTACCTTTAGCTAAATCATTGAATCTGAGAGCTGTTTGTATATTCGGTGCTAGTTTGACGTTGTTCCTCCCGATACTGGATCCGTGAGTTCATATGGGAAAAAAATGGTAGGGGAGGAACCTATTAAGAAGAAGAATCCCGGAGCGGTTAAGATCAGTCCATGGACATTGGCACGGTTAAATGCAGAAGATGTTTCGAAAGCCGCGGCTGAAGCAAGGAAAAAGTCTAAAATCCTGCAGCCCGTAGTGAGACGCGAAGCCTCTTCGGGGCTAGAAGTGGAAAGTAGCTTCGGAAGCAGTGGCCGACAAGTGTTCTCGAGAGCTGATAGCAGAAGGCGAGCATCTAAGCGGGTGCGTCTCCCAGCTGACCTACCCATGGAGTCCTTAACAAGCATTTCCTCTAAAGCTGCCGTCAAAGGTTTCAATGACACATCGAGTAGTTTGGCACCTCTTCAACTGGAAGCACGAAGCGCTTTCCAAACCAGCCGAGCAATGTCAAGCTATCCTGGGATCGTTGCCTCTTCTCCCGAGAGCAGTTTAGACTCACCAGATATTCATCCATTTCGGGTCTCCTCATCAGGAGCTGAAGAATCAAGACGGCTAACAGGCTTACCTGCTGTCAATGTGGCTGCTCCTAAGGGATTTCCTTTGTCAAGGTCTACTAGTGATGGGTATGAAGCATCGGGTGGGGAAGATAGTGATCGAGTTCCTTCGAGAATTATACAGAGATCAGCAAACTGGAGCAATGTTCTTTTCGATCCCGAACAGGATGAGAGTGGTGTTAAACTAAAAGCACCATCATCATCCAGCCATACTAATATTAGAATTCTGTGACCGATTATGATCGATGAAGTCGGTTGATTTCAGTTACAAAAGTCCATTCTTTGATTTATGGGCCTAAGAATTCCAAGTTCCAGAGTGACAATGGTTGTAAAGGGCAACACTGGTTTCCTTTAGAGGCAAGACTAGCCACTGACACATTGACAAGAAGGAAGAAGAAAAAGGTTTTCGATATGTACTTGCTAGCTGTAATACTCCATTGTACTTGACTATTGAACATCCCTAAGCTTCTGGTAAAAAAATGTGCAAATGTTTTTCTGTGTTCAAAAAAAGTATACCCTTTTATTACAAATCTGAAGCATCTGTTTTACATTTCACACAACTTTCTTACAGAACAGTAAACAAAACAGCAACAACAGAACATAAACGAAGCTCAAGAATCTCCTGTTTTTCATAAAGCTTAAACGAGGAACTTTCCCATTATCAGAAGGCAAGCTTACATACTCTCCTACAAATTCTTCAGCAAGCTCTCCATGTGTAGCCTTGGAATATATGTAGAAAACTGTCTGCGCAGCCAAATTATAAAGCAAAAGCATCGTGTACAAGGCGGCAGTGTCGACAATATACAAAATAAAGTCCCAACGTTTCCATTCATCACCAGCTGAACCTATCGTAATTGATTGCATGATATTGATCGAACTGAAGAATCCGAAAAACAGTACAAATCTTAACAGCAACCCTTTTGTTTCCTTTAACTAAAATCCGACTTCGTTCTAAAGGTTCAGCTCCCCAGCTTGATTCAACCACAACAATAACATAAGCAAATATCCAATTCACTTGTAAATAAACTGAAATAAGCGTGAAAATGATCAGATAAGCAACACAAAGGAGAATGAAGAAAGGTGAAGAGTGATTAACTTGGAAGCCTAAAATCTGGGTTGCTTTGAGTAAACCAAAAAAGACTAAACCAAGAATTAAACTGATCCCGGACACGATAAAAGATTGTACAAAGGAAGTTGAGATGAGACTTGAGAGGGAAGAAGGAAGTGGAAGCTGCTTTAATGGCGGATTTAAGCTTGACGGGTTGACCATAAAAGCCGCGGAAAACGCTGTGAGTGATGGAACCGACGGCGAAGTTAGAGAAGACGGCGACGATGAGGGTGCAAACGAGAATGAAGATGAAGGGTTTGATCGGGAAGAAGAGATGGGGTTCAATGGTGGAATGGAAGTATTGACATATAAAAGGGTAGATGGATAAGAAGAAGGAGAAAGGGAGGAGGAAGAGGACTGAGAGAGCTTGGAAGTGCCAGGTGTGGGCTCTGAGTATGCGCTTGGATTCCAATAAGATGGTTCGGAAGCCGATGTTTGAAGGCGGAGGTGGTGGCGCTGCCATGACGGAAGAAGGAGGATATGATTGTGGTAAAGAAAATGAGATGCTTATGTGTTTATACTGCGTTTCCATGTAAGAATTGGATGTTAGAAAAGTCAGACTCCATGGATTCAACCTAGGAGAAAAGTCATGATACGCCATTACTGGTCCACGTAACAATATTTATTTAATACTGATCTCTGTATTCTTTACATATTTAAAATTTAGACTTTTATTTTCAAAAATCCAATTTCTACTCTTTTAATTTAATAATTAAAAGTTTAATATATATATATATATATATAAAATAAGGAAGAACAATGAACAAAAGAAATAATAAAGAGATGAGAGGAAGAGAGAGATTTGTATTATTCTCAAATATTAATTTAAGTACAATGCCTTCAATAAATCATCTATTTATAAGCATAAGAAATACATAATAAATCATCTAATAGTTTTCAGATTTAAATTAAATCAGATGTTTGTGTGATTATACACATCCCAAGTAATCTATGTTCGAGTCGTATTTCAACCATTTTTACTTCTTTTTTCCCTAACTTTTACTGCACTATAAGATATGTATATAAAAATTTTAAATAATTTCACTAAGAGCAGTTTGGCTTAATGGTAAAAGCTTGAGATTAACCCCTTTGGTCCCAAGTTTAAACCACCATAATGCCCTTTTGTTTTCTTCTTTTTTCCCTAACTTTTATTACACTATAAGATATGTATATAAAAGGTGCAAATAATAACACTAATAACCGTTTGGTTCAATGGTAAAAGCTTGGGGATTTATCCTTTTGGTCCCAAGTTTGAACCACCATAACACCCTCATAGTTTTCTTCTCTAAATTTCCTTTAACCAGGTGGTGACACGTATCACCATCTGACTGGATGAAAAAATATATTAAATAAATTAAAACTAAATTAAATTAATTCAATTGGGTGATGACACATGTCATCATTTGATTGGTTGATTAATTTTTATTTAATTAAAATAAAATTAGGCTCAAATTAATTTAATAAGTAAATAATATAGACTAAACATGTAATTTTAAAAATGTCCTGTTAACTGTCACGTGGTACTTTCGTCACCCATCTGTTAATTTTTTAACGGCGGTGGTCAAAATAGGTTGATTTAATAAATTTGGTAGTGTGATTAACTTTTTTATAATTCGGTGATTTAAATAAATATCTTCAACTATTTCAGTGGTCATTAGAGTAGTTTTCCCTAATTAATATTTTTTTGATTATCACGTATAAAAATTTCAAAATACAACCTGACCGACAGTTTATCTGCCCTAAAAGATAAGTCACTCGTGGCATCGTCCTCGTCCACAATATCATCTTCTCCGACCACTCTTTCCATCAACATTTTATTAGTTTCTTACAAATCCTCAGTATTTTTGTTTTACATTTCTTCACACATCGGTCTTTCCAGATACAAAAACTAGAACCAGAAATCAATAAACAACAACAACAACAAAAACACAAATGAAACAGGAAAATCTCCGGTGTTTCATCAAAGCTTACTCGACTGAAACATCTCGATCAAGAACTTTCCCAGCATCAAAAGTCCTCAAATTTACACACTCTCCAGCAAGCTCTCCATGTTTAGCCTTGGAATACATATACAAAACTGAGTTTGCAGCCAAATTAAAAAACACAAACAGCATGTAGTTCGCGGAAGCTGGAAGGGCGACAATCTGTACAAGAGATTTCCAGTTTTTCCATTTTTCACCGGCTGAATCAACCAAATATCTTAGCATTGAACTCCAGGTACCGATCCAACAGAAGATGCTCAAAACCAGTACGATCTTAAAAGCAACCCCTTTCATTCCTTTAACCAGAATCTGGCTTCGTTTCAAAGGTTCAAGCCCCCAGCTTGATTCAACCACGACGATAACAGAAGAAAATATCCAGTTCACTTGTAAATAAACCACAATAGACATAAAAATGATTATATAAACAAGGCAAAGGAAAATGGAATAAGGTGAAGAGTTATGGACATGGAATCCTAGCACTTGGGTTGCTTTGAATAATGAAAAAAGGACTAACCCTAGGATTAAACCGATCCCGGAAATTATAAGCTGGGTTACGAGCCAAGTTGAGAGGAGAGGGAAGAAGGAGCTGAAAGCTGCCTTGATAGCGGATGACAGCTTGATGGGTCGACGGTGAAAGCCGTGGAAAACGCTGTATGTGACGGAACCGACGGCGAAGAGAGAGAGTATGGAGATGGTGAGGGTGTAGAGGAGACTGGGGGTGAGGGTTTTAATGGGGAAGATTTGATAGTAGGTTAAGGTGGAAGAGATGGGGGAGAGGAAGAGGAATATGAGAGCATAGAAGTGGCGGGAGTCCGCGCCGATTATGCGATTGCATTCGGATCGGATGGCCCAGATGTCGATGTTTGACGGTGGTGGTGGCGGTGGCTTTTCCATGGCGGGAGGAGGAGGAGATGATTATGGCAGAATCAAATGAGATGATTCGTCTTAATAATGAATGGGTTTGGAGTTGGAGAGATGGATATTGGACCGTTTCAACTTTGGCGGGTCTCGATATACGATATAATGACATCTATATATTTTTCACGGTAAATTACGCAAATTTACTGAATTTTGGTAAAAAAATAAAATAGTAATTAAACTTTTAAAAATTATAAAATGGAAATGAATTTTTTTTTTATAACAAATTGGTAACTAGACGTTAAATGTCGTTAAGTGACTATTATAAATTTGGTATAATAACATATACAGTCTTTCATATTTATACATTCAATCAATTTAGTCCTAATTCGAAACAATTCACTAAATTTAGCCCTCGTTATTTACGCATTCTTTCAATTTGGTCCTTAAATCAAAATTCCAAAGTATGGTAACATGATAAATAATTACAATTAAATTTTTATAGGACCTCGAAAACTCAACTCGAATCGAAAAAATTTCAAATAAAGTTTGAGTTGTAAAATATAACGCGTCAACTCGAAAAACTCGAAATTTTTTGACTCGACTCGATCGAGCGCTCACCTCTATCTTAAGATATGACGCGTCAACTCGAATAACTCAAAATATTCGAATATTTTAAATCATTTTTATTTTAAATCGAATATTTTTTAAAATGGAATATTTAATGTTTTCATATTTAAATCACATCGAATATTTAATAACTACTTTAAATATTTGATTTAAAAGAAAAAAATGATTTAAAATATTCGAATATTTAATTAAATTTTTATAGGAACTCGAAAACTTGACTCGAATCGAAAAAAATTCAAATAAAGTTTGAGTTGTAAAATATGACACGTAAACTCGAATAACTCGAAATTTTTTGTCTCGACTCGATCGAATGCTCACCTCTATCTTAAAATATGACGCGTCAACTCGAAATATTTGAATATTTTAAATCATTTTTTCTTTTAAATCACATCGAATATTTAATAACTACTTTAAACATTCGATTTAATTTAAAAATATTCAATTTACAAGAAAAAATTGATTTAAAATATTCAAATATTTAAAGTAGTTATTAAATATTCGAATATTTAAAAGAAAAATATTTAATTTTTTTAAAATATTTTAATTCATTTTTTTCTTTTAAATCGAATATTTTTAAATTAAATTGAATATTTAAACTAGTTATTAAATATTCGATGTGATTTAAATATGAAAATATTAAATATTCTATTTTAAAAAAAATATTCGATTTAAAAGGAAAAAATGATTTAAAATATTCGAATATTTCGAGTTATTCGAGTTGACGCGTCATATCTTAAGATAGAGATGAGCGTTCGATCGAGTCGAGTCAAAAAATTTCGAGTTATTCGAGTTGACGTGTCATATTTTACAACTCAAACTTTATTTGAAATTTTTTTGATTCGAGTCGAGTCGAGTTTCCGAGTTCCTATAAAAATTTAATTGTAATTATTTATCATGTTATCATACTTTGGAATTTTGCTTTAAGGACCAAATTAAAAAAAGCGCGTAAATAATGAGGGCTAAATTTAGTGAATTGTTTCGAATTAGGACTAAATTGACTGAATGTATAAATATGAATGTCTAAATGTGTTATTATACCAAACTTTATAACTGTCACTTAACGACATCTAACGTCCAGTTATCATTTTGTTATAAAACATAAAGTTTAATTGCCATTTTGTGATTTTTGAAAGTTTGGTTACCATTTTGGTTTTTTACCAAAGTTCAATGACCATCTGTGTACTTTACCATATTTTTTAATATGCTGATGTGATTATAAAATAATATTTGTTTAATTTTTTAAATACTTTAATAATGTACATACACATCGTGTACACATAGTGTTCGAACCAGATCACTGGGATAAAATACATCATTATTTTACTATTGAGGCCACTCCACGAGTTCAAAATGACATCTAATTAGGTGTCGGTAAGATTTGAAGTTCGAATTATTATTTACCCCTTATTTTTTGTGACCAAATATTCAAATGATTAATTCGATTGATGATCTAATCAGAATATCGAAAATCGATTTAATTAAAAAATTACTTTTTGTTTTCCTTTCGATTTCTCTAACTAATTTAGACGGATTAATTAATTGGACTAAAGCTTCGTTCGACAAAGCTTTTCCATCAACATTTGGAGAAGCTCCATCGAACGAGCTGCTTTTGAGGCCTCCATACGTTATATTTTCGTCGAGATTGCCCACAACAGCTGCGTTTAGAAAAATAAAAAATTTCAGCTTCTCTTCAAACACAAATTTTCAATTCAAACGTAGATTCTTGCAACCGCGCCGAACGAAACCTAAGTAAAAATATTAATTTTTAACCATTAATTAAAATATTTTTTTTTCAAAAATTATTAATTTTCTGTGAAAACGCCTGATCCAACGATATATATTTTTAAATTTTTAAATTTTAAACAAAGGCCCAAATTTTCAAAAGATTTTTGCCCCAATTCCCAAAAAAAAGGCCCAGTTTCAATATTTTACAGTCTCACGAACGGCGGCACCATGGCATCAGAAGCACCTCAACAAATGGCAGCTATAAAGCTTCAAAATCCAAATCCGAACGTTTTATACCTTGCTTCTTCCGTAAGGCCTTTTTTCAACACTCGAGAATTTCCCTCCAATCCCACCATCTCCTTGCTTTTCACTTTGGATCCCTTATTCGAGTATTTTCACTGTGTTTTCTTTTCCCTGTGACTCCCCAGGCATTGCAAAGGTTGGTACAGCTCTTTCAGATCTGATTTACACTTTGGTTTTTCTACATTTCCCAATGTTTATTTAGCTGGTGAAATCGACATCTTTTCTGGGTTTTTAATTAAAATGGAAACTGGTAGCGTACGAATGAGATCAGATCATGTAGAGAAAGAAGAAAATTTTGAGCTAGAATCATCCCATAATATTAGTGATGGTAGCCATCAATTCCATTCGTTGAATGCATTAGAGATCTTAAGAGAAACTGTTCGGATTTTAAGGTACAATTTGCCCGGTTTTATCATCATTGCAGCTTTCTTAATTTGCCCAGTATCTGCAGTCTTTATGTCTAATTTGTTAGTTGATCACTCCATCGTGAAGAGATTAACTGTTAGGCTTTTGTTAGTTGCCAAAACCTGTGGACTCCCATTGAGGCCTTTTATCAAACAGTCGTCGCAAAGGTTTGCTGAGTCGACTGTTTCCTCGGCAATGTGCTTTCCTTTGTTTATTACATTGTCTTTGTTATCGAAGGCCGCAGTGGTTTATTGTGTAGACTGTACTTATTCGAGGAAATTGGCCGATGCTTCGAAGTTCTTTGTGATAATTCTAAAGTTCTGGAGGCGGCTCGTTTTCACATATGTGTGGATGTGTATGGTTATTGTTGCTTGTGTGACTACTTTCTTTGTTTTCCTTGTTGCGGCATGTAGCTTACTTTCTGTTCTTGGCTTCACACCTGATTTAATCGTGTATGTGATGATACTGATGGGGCTAGTGTTCTCGGTTGTTTTTGCGTATGCAATTGTTGTCTGCAATATCGGAATTGTAATCTGTGTGTTGGAGGAAGTTTCGGGACCGCAGGCAATGCTTCGGGCTGGTGTTCTAATCAAAGGGCAGACTCAAGTTGGTCTTTTGATATTTCTTGGATCTACAATTGGTTTAGCATTTGTGGAAGGGTTGTTTGAACATAGGGTAAAGACATTGAGTTATGGAGATGGGTCTTCTAGGATCTGGGAGGGGCCTCTGTTGGTGGTAATGTATTCGTTCGTGGTACTTGTCGATTCCATGATGAGTACGGTTTTCTACTTCAGTTGCAAATCTTACACTATGGAAAACTCGGACGGCGAATGTCAATCAATGTTGGAAACACCATAACCACATCCACTGCATTGTTTGGTGTTCAACGACATCTTTACGTCCACTGTTATGTTATCGGGTAATATTTATCGAGTTCCTAACAAGAATACATCATACTCAGATGACCGATGAAGAGTATTTTGTTGTTGTTTCATTAAAACTCCAGCAAGAAGGGTTTTGCAGCTCATGATTTGCTAAAGATGATCTTCCAACTCTTCCGAAGACATACAAGGTGCAGGTGCATAAAATTTCCTGTGACCTACCAGCCATGGAATAAAACAATATAGATAATACAAATAATTTGATTCGATATAAATGCATATTAACTATTCATCAATTGATGTAAGATAGATTTTCTTTATTTAAATGGTTGCATATCAAGTTATTGGACTTTTTCATGTTCCTCTTTCTGTCCTCGTTCTTGCTTTTATATTCTTTTAAATGCTTAATAAATGGTGGGAAAAAAAAAACAGATTATCGATTGACGAGGTTTGTGAGGAATGAAAACACATTCTACAGGTTTGTGAAGGAATTGGAGAGTTGCTTCAGATCCCGGATGAGAAAAACTGCTGAACACTCTTACTTGATTGAAAGCAACATTGAAATATAAACTTGTGACTTGAGTTTTGCTACCTTTGATCAACAGTTCTAGTTACAATGACAAGCTGACAGATTTCTTTTTCCCTGCTCTGGTGGGGGTGACTGAGCCTGTATGCTGAAAATGAAGACGATTTGGGCTTATTGGCCCATAGCCAAGGAAGCAAAAAGATGGGCAAATCACCTACCAATTTGAGCCATATGTGAGTATATGTTTCCCCATAAGCGTAATGTTAAAAAATGTCCTCAATGTTTGATTGAATAAATGTTTTTTTGAAGCAATTTGGTCTTAATATTTTATTTTGGGTCAAAATAATTTCTTAACAAATAAAAATTATTAGTCAATTAACGATAAACATATTAAAATGACTTGACATAATGAATGTGCAGGCTGCAGCATAATTTGTGGCTTAGGTTTGAGAACTTTAGAGAATTGGTTTTGATACTTAAACCTAGCCCTTGATTATTTTAAATCTTTAGATAGAACTATCCTTCTTAAATTTCTGCGGTCTATTAGATCAAGTGATAAAAATTTTGACTTTTTTTAATTATGTTGTGTGTGTATTTTTTATGGTTAAAATATACAGACGGTCACTAAACTTTGGTAAAAAAATAAAATGATAATCAAACTTTCAAAAATCACAAAATGACAATTAAACTTATGTTTTATAACAAAATGGTAATTAGACGTTAGTGTATGTTATAAAATTTGATATAATAACACATTTAGTCCTTCATATTTATACATTCAATCAATTTAGTCTTAATTTAAAATAATTCATTAAATTTAGCTCTCGTTATTTACGCATTCATTCAATTTGATCCTCAAAGCAAAATTTCAAAGTATGGTAACATGATAAATAATTATAATTAAATTTTTATAGGAACTCTCAAAAACTTGACTCGACTCGAATTGAAAAAATTTCAAGTAAAGTTTGAGTTGTAAAATATGACGCGTCAACTCGAATAACTCAAAATATTTGAATATTTTAAATCATTTTTTCTTTTAAATCGAATATTTTTTAAAATATAATATTTAATATTTTCATATTTAAATCATATCGAATATTTAATAACTACTTTAAATATTCAATTTAATTTAAAAATATTTGATTTAAAAGAAAAAATGATTTGAAATATTTGAATATTTCGAGTTATTCGAGTTGACGCCTCATATCTTAAGATAGAGGTGAGCGTTCGATCAAGTCGAGTAAAAAAATTTCGATTTATTCGAGTTGACGCGTCATATTTTATAACTCAAACTTTATTTGAAATTTTTTCGATTTGAGTCAAGTCGAGTTTTCGAGTTCCTATAAAAATTTAATTGTAATTATTTATCATGTTGCCCTACTTTGAAATTTCACTTTAAGGACCAAATTGAAAGAATGCGTAGATAACGATGGCTAAATTTAGTGAATTGTTTCGAATTAAGACTAAATTAATTAAATATATAGATACGAAGGACTAAATGTGTTATTATACAAAGTTTTATAACAGACACTTAACGAGATTTAACGACTAGTTACTATTTTATTATAAAATATAAAATTTAATTGTAATTTTTGAAAGTTTAATTACCATTTTATTATTATTTTTACCAAAATTCAGTAATCGTATGTCTATTTTATTTTTTTATTTACCTTCCTGGTTGCAAGGGACAGAGCATTGAGCTTGACATTTAAGAGCGAAAAGTGACAAATCTAGACTCTAGGGGGGTTTGGGAGTTAGGTTGGGAGAGGTGGATCGATGCTTGATGTGACCATCAATCTCTGTTTGGAATCAAAATCCACTCTTCCACTCCAACACTCTCTACCCTATCAAACCATCAACTATGTACTTTGTTCTAATTCCAACTATTTTATTATGCTCAAAACTATAATATGTCTCTATATTGGTTTGTTTATTATTGTTACAATAATAGAATGCATGCTTCATTAACCTCACACGTGGAGGATATGATGTCCACATGTCCAGAATCTAGTGCTTTAAGTGGGCCCCATAGATAGATATTATTGTTTATGTATGAAAAAAAACCCCTCCTCATGTTTGGTTTCAGAGGACAGTGTCCTTTCTGTCTCTTCTGCCCAATGGTTTTGCTGCCTCGGTACTTTAAAGCCACCACGCTGTTATTTAAGTAGTC
Source organism: Hibiscus tridactylites (assembly GCA_958450335.1). Classification (NCBI taxonomy): domain Eukaryota; kingdom Viridiplantae; phylum Streptophyta; class Magnoliopsida; order Malvales; family Malvaceae; genus Hibiscus; species Hibiscus tridactylites. The sequence goes on from OY288281.1 coordinate 76,868,374, forward strand.
AATCATTTGGCTTTGCTATTAAATATTTATCAGATAAAATAGTATATAATCTAGAGAGAAATATTTGATCGAGTATTTGAGTATTATTTTATCATTTAATTTTTTTTATTTTTTTAAGTAGAGTTGTATCAAATATATTTATTTGAATTTTTACTTAAATTTATTATAATAATTTATAATGTTATGATACCACTTTTAATTTAAACGACTCTCTGATTATATATGATATCCACATATTTCATATTATTTTTTCATATATGTAAATAAAATTTGTAATATTTTTAATAAATCAAATATCATATAAAATTATACAATATATATCTATAATATTATCTTTTAAAAGAAGAAAATTTGAGGATAAAATATAGATGTGAGAGTATAAAAGAGTAAAGTAATTGGTGAGAAATATCAATTTACATATTTTGGTCAAAAAAATCAATTTGCATATAAATGCAATAGAAGGATCAAATTGAGTAAAACATAAAGTTAAGAACTAATTACAAAAAAATAAAATTCGTTGTCAAAAAGAAAAATTAAAGTTATACAAGTATTATACGGTAGTTGAGGAGCACTTGAAAAATAAAAAAGAAAATCAGAGAACAATGAAATTAGCTTAAGACAAAAAAGGCGTAGTTTTAGTATTCGTTTTTCACTTTTTAAATTCAAACAAAATCGAAATCGCTAATTTTAATGGGCTCGAGTAACTTAACTCAAATAATTTAAATTTTTTAAATCACTTTGTTTATAAAGTGTATGCGTATTTTCAAAGAGTTAAGAATATGTATAAACATATATTATTTTGTAATCACCTTTAGACTATTCAAATTTGTTGATATAATTTTTTAATTAAAAATGTTATTAAAAATACTAAATTAGAGAGAGAAATGGAAAGGAAGAGATGAATCGGAGAAAATAATAGATGGATTAGACTCACCATTTCATATTAGTCCAACCAATAAGAGTCATCCATCTCAAATTAACTTCCAAATAACTATTCACTTCTTATTTACTTGTCGAAAAGATATAAAGATTCACTTTAAAAAAATTAAAATGAATGAATCTTATTGATTGAGACCACACATAGCAAGATAAGCCTAAATTGCTACTTTTGTTTCTATCTCTCATGAAAAAAGAAAATAATAATAATAATAATAATAATAATAATAGAGGACTATCTCTCGTGAAAAAAGAAAATAATAATAATAGAGGGTGAGTCAGAGATGGTCCTCCAAATTCAACACTTGTGGTATCATTATCAAATCTATTTAGGATTGAATTGAAAAGGACTCAACCTGCACACGGCACACCTAATAGCCTTTTTTGCCAATTTCACTCCACAATCTTTATAATCTTTTTTACTTTCCTTACAAACAACTTCATTTATTTCACATTTCTTTCAAAATGATCATCTCTTTCATGCACTGCACTAGACATGCAAGGAGCCTCTGGTAAGCTAGCAGTAAAACATGAGCTTCTTAACATTCTCACTTAATTTCAGTAGAGGTGTAGCCTTCGGAGGAGATGCACGAGAGATTACGTTAGAATTTCTCTTGAAAACTATGGATTCCGATCGCTCGAGGTAAAGCCTGCCTCTATATGCAGCCAAGTGAGCGTAGTAACCTGACAATTGTGCTTTTGTTAAGGAAGACACCAAGCTGCTCACACCTTTGACATAGCTGGTTTGTGAACTTAGGAATGCTAGACTTTTGTTCTTGATTGCCCCCGAAACTTATAAGGGCCCAACGTTCCATCCACATTCCCTGAAGGACATGGCTGTTGAGAAGGCTCCACTGCCGGTCTCGGCGGGAAGGCGTGATATCTTTAATGTTTCCACCATCACCAAGCTTAAGCTTGGGAGGTTGAAGAATTCTCCCGTTCAACCGACTCATTTCTCTCGAAACATGAAGTTTGAATTCTTCAGCCTGGTTGCCACTGTTAAGAAAATGTTCAAATGCTTAGAAGCATAATACAGTAAGAAAACACAACAGGGAAATTTAATAGATCTTTCCCGAACTGTAGCATTACTTTGTAGGCCCTGCCGGTCCCCTCACGATTCCATCGATTATGGCTTTTTGTTCTTTTGGTCTTTGACAAGCCATTTTAAGAATCTTTGCAGCCTGATCATCAGAAAGCTTCCCAAGGAACTTCTGGCCTTCACAAATCATACAAAGATCCATCGGAAGATAGCATAGTTTGCTCCTACTGATTTGCAAGCATGTCAAATTCTGAAATTGTATATCGTAATTATATCGATCCTTGAAGTAATTTACAAGCTTCAAATTCTTCCCATCCCTGTCTGCAAAGTAAAGGTTTTGTAAGTTATAAGATAGATTTATCTTGTATAAACTAGTGTTTTAATTTAAGACTAACTCTTATCTTCTATGTAGATAGAGATAAAGGCTAGAGTAGTTTAAATGTGTTGAGACTCTTTGTAGATAAAGTCTTGTATAAAGTATAGTAACTTGTACTTTATCGCATGATAATAAAAATAACAGAAAATTCTTTTTTTCTCTGAAAAATACCAATTCTCTATATGGTATCAGATTAGGTTGTCGATCTTACAACAACCCTAGCGAAGGATGAATTCTCAAAATCCTTTTGCGACTAGTTCCGAGAGTGCAAAACAAATCACTAACAACAACAATGCCCATGGAAATAACTTTTCCTTTGCAAATTTGACTGGAAAAAATATTGTTACTACATGGATTGTGGATTCAGAGGCTAGTGACCACATGACAGAAAATTTGAAGTTTTTTCAGACCTTCGAATCAGTAGATTCTCACTCTCACATAAGAATAGCAGACGATTCTCTCTCCTATTGAAGGGAGGGTTCTGTCGAGATAAACATGGATATTACACTGAGATCTGTACTTTATGTTCCTCATCTAGCGTGCAATCTACTTTCCGTTAATAAATTAAATCTGATCTACAATGTAGCACTCAGTTTGACTTTAATGTTTGTGAATTTCAGGATTTGAGCTCAGAGAAGGTGCTTGGCAGAGCTAGGCTAAGTGGAGGTCTTTATATTCTTGAAGAAAACACGCCTTCCAAGACAAAAACCTACTAAGGTTACCTATCTAAAATTGATTCTATCCCACAAAAACAATCTGATTCTTCTGATGATGTCATGTTGTGGCACTTTCAATTGGGTCACCCTAGTTTCTTTTACCTTGCAAAATTGTTCTCTTAGCTGTTTATTAGTAAGAGCCCTAAACATTTTTCTTGTGACATTTGTCAATTTGCCAAGCAAACAAAAAGTGTTTATCATCCTTCTCCATATAAATTTTCTAAACCTTTTTCTATCATTCATAGTGATATTTGGGGCCTTCAAGAATTCAGAGTCTAAATGGGTTTAGGTAGTTCATCTCTTTCATTGATGATCATTCTAGGACCACATGGACCTTTCTTATGAGAATAAAATCAGAGGTTGGTGAAATATTTAAAAAATTTCACACAATGGTTAAAAATCAGTTTCAAAATAAAATTCAGATTCTTAAATCTGACAATGACAGTGAGTACTTTACTCAAACACTAAGATCTTTCTTTAAAGAAAAATAGATTGTCCATATTACATCTTGTGTTAATTTACCTCAGCAAAATGAGGTGGCTGTGAGAAAAAACAGACACATTCTAGAAGTCACTAGGTCTTTATTATTTGCTACTAGTGTTCCTAAATATCTTTGGGGTGGAGCTCTCTTGACAGCTACATACTTGATAAATAGGATGCCCATCAAAACACTGAAATTTCAATATCCAAGGAATGTGTTTCTTAAAAGTTTTTTCACACTTCCAACCTATGTCTTCCATTCTACCACTAAGAGTTTTTGGATGTACTGTTTTTGTTTATAATAATAATGCATCCAAGTCTAAGTTGGATCCTAGAGCCATTAGGTGTGTTTTCATAGGGTATTCATCTAGTAAAAAGGGCTACAGATGTCATATTTTTTGAAAACAAACCATACTTCTCTAAGTCTAAAATTCAAGGGGAGATTTTAAATGAATTTCATATCCTTAAATTTTTTGAAACTCTTCCTCCATCAGCAGCTTACCCCAAACAGAAAATATTTTACCAACAGCCTTACCCCAAACGGAAACTATTTTACCAGCAGTCTTACCCCAAACAGAAACCATCTTACCCATTATACCTATAACCCCTAATCCTAATTTGGATGACTGACCGGTCTGAGTAGGCTACATGGGGAAAATCGAAATGAAACCCGTTAAGGCCCCACCTCGGTTAGCAACCCTAAAATTTCTTTTAATTATTATCTTGTCTAAAGGCGTCCATACATCCTATGTGTGATTACGACAGCGAAAAGGCAACAAGCGATGCGAAGCAATCAAACATGCAATTAAAATGTCCCATTTTACTTTGTTCAACAGGCCGTGTCGATACGCCTTGACCAGGTCAACTACCCCAAGTCAACCTAGGGAGACCGGATCGGTACACTGGTTGACCGTACCGATACGCCCTCACTGGTCAACTTCTCACGGTCAACGATATGAAACTGTATTATACACCCTAAACTCGTACCGATACGTCAAATTCTCGTCAAAATCTCGGATTTCCAGTGAACATTTGGCGTATCGATACTCCCCCGTGTATCGGTACGCTAGGCTAAAAATGAGCCCTAAAGAGTAGGACCGTATCGGTACGGCCCTTGGGCGTACCGATACGCCCTGCACTGCAAAACTCAAATTAGTCGAAAAACGAACTAAGACTCAACTCTAGATGCATTTTACGACTCACCTAGCCACAAACAAACTTCCATACAACACATAGCAACCAAGAATTTGCATATGGAACTATTCAAACGGACCACGGGACATAAACACTAAGGAATTCATACATAAGAGAAACATGCATTCAAAACACACATAAAAGGGGCCTAAAGCTAAAAGGTTCATGCATATACTAGCAAGGTTTGCATACACTCAAAACAACACATATACAAGTCTAAACATAACATGTTTTTAAAATCCAAACAAGGCATGAACAACAAGCCAACATCTATGAGTCTAACAACGCTCATACAATCATATGGCATCAACAAACCAACATGCTAGAACATCAAAGCCAACAAAGGAGTTTGAACTCCAACACCATACAAGTCTAATTCCCCCAATGTCTAGGCATTATTAAAATTACTTAAATCGTACTTGAGCTACTTGAGAACTCCAAAAGGCTCTTCCCTTGCCCACTTGCCTCCCGAACTCTAACGATCTGCATGTTGAAAAAATGAGAGCGTAAGCTTGACAGCTTAGTGAGCGAAGCTCTAAAACTCATCAACATTACAGTTTCAAAACACATCTCTTAAAGGTTATGTAAAACATTTAAATGCACAATGAGAGGCACAACAACGTAAAAACATGGTTTGCACAAGCACAACCAAAACACGGTGGGACTACACATCACCGTTTCGACTAGTAGTTTTCCAATGGGACTACACATCAAAGTACTCTTCTACTAGTCACTACCGGTGGGACTACACATCACCGTAGTTATGAAAACCATCGCGTGAGGCTCGACACCAACAATGACTACACAACAACAATGGATGTAAAGCAATTCACCATGCATATGAAATCACAACAACTATCCACACGTCATCACTTAACCACCAAGGTAAGGTTAGTAAAACTTACACTTGGGTTTAGGAGAGCCCTCAAGGCTCCACCCAAACCCCCAAGAATCCCATTTTGAAAGCAAAATGAGGTTAAACATTTCCACTCGCCTTTGCAACCCAAACGGAAACTGAGCACCGATCTCAATTCTCCAAATTCCCCGGATTCGTGCCCGAAGCCTCTCCAATGTTTCCCCTTGATTCTAACCATTCAAAAACAAGGTATCACTACACAAACATCCTCAAAACACTGCCACAACTCAGATTCTAACCCCAATCCATTTCTCAACAATTTTCAAGCCAAAGCTAACCTCCAAAACTCCATTTTCGTACTCCCCATAAACCCAGCAGAAAACTAACATTCCCAACACCTAATTTTCTTTTAAAAACCTTAAAAACACTTCTCTAACATTATTGTAACATTAGCCATTCAACCCTTCACAAAACCACTTCAAAACATAAGTTTAAACACCTTTAAAAAGCTCCCAAAAACCCATTTCGGGATTTTGATCAAAACCCTTCCATTTTAAGTTATAAAGCATCTAAGGGCTAGATTAACACATAAATGAACTTACCAAATCAAAAGATAAACGAAAAACCTATAAAGCCTCCCCCTTTTTCTTTTAAAAGCTTGAAACTAGAAAACTAAAAAGATGAAGCTTTCAAGAATCTAAAACCATGAAAGTGCTTGAAATAGAGAGGAGAAATCAAAAATATGTTTACCTCGTTGGAATCACTAGAAATGATGAAGAACCTCAATGGAATAGTGCTTGAGAGGTTTTGGAGGCTTAGGTCGTTGAAAATGAAATAAAGAAGAAGAAGACCTTTTTTTTCAAAAAGCTCATATTTTCCATTGTTTTTGAATAATTACGAAAATGCCATTAATGAGATTTAAATTATTTTTAAAATAAAATGAAGCCCATTTTAATTAAACCGAGTCTAACGACTCGAACTCGACTCGCACACCCGACTCCCGACCCCAAAACACGTGTGTTACAACTCTCCCTCACTTAAGGAATTTCATCCTTGAAATTACCTGACTGAAAGAGATAAGGAAACTGCCTTTCCATATCCTCCTTCCTCTCCCAAGTGGCCTCGTCCACCCCTCGATGTTACCACCTCACTTTGACTAACTCAATTGACCTTCCTTGCAACACCTTGCTGTCTGAAGCTAATATCTCAACTGGTTCTTCATCATAAGTCAAATCCGGATTCAATTCAATCTCCTCCACAGGTATGACATGCGATGGATCTGACCTATACTTTCGAAGCATCGAAACGTGGAACACATCGTGTATCTTCTCTAGTTTGGATGGCAACCGCAACTGATAAGCGACTGGACCAACTCGTTTCACGATCTCATACGTCCCTATGTACCTCGGACCCAACTTACCTTTCCTACCAAACCTCATCACCTTCTTCCAAGGTGAGACTTTCAGAAACACTTTCTCACCCACATCATACTCTATCTCTTTTCTCTTCAAATCGGCATACGACTTCTGTCGATCTGAAGCTGCCTTCAAACGACCACATATCAACTTTACCTTCTCGGTGGTGCCCTTAAGCAAATCAGGCATCAGTACAAGCTTCTGTCCGGCTTCGGCCCAACAAATCGGAGTTCTACACTTCCTACCATACAAGGCCTCATACGGAGCCATTTGAATGCTCGACTGAAAACTGTTATTATAAGCAAACTCGACTAGCGGTAGATGTTTCTCCCAAGACCCCTGAAAGTCGATGATACAGCACCTCAACATATCTTCCAACACCTGAATCACCCTCTCTGACTGACCATCTGACTGCGGATGATATGAAGTACTGAAGTTCAACCAAGTACCCAAGGCTCGATGCAAACACTCCCAAAATCTAGCTGTAAACCTCAGATCTTGGTCTGACACAATCGATTTTGGTACCCCATGTAGTCTCACTATCTCACAGATGTACAAAACGGGTATGAAGTGGGCACACTTAGTGAACTTATCCACTATCAACCACACTGAATTCTTCCTCGAAGGAGTCAATGGTAACCCTGATACAAAGTCCATAGTGATACGTTCCCTCTTCCATTCCAGAATCTTCAACGGCTGTAAAAACCCCGAGGGAAACTAATGCTCAGCCTTGACTCGCTGACAAACCATACACTTACTTACAAACTTGGCCACATCATTCTTCAACCCAACCCAATAGTACTCTTCTTTTAACCCTCGATACATCTTCGTACTACCTGGATGCATAGCAAAACTGTTATGAGCTTCATTCAAGATCGTACGTCTCAACTCGGCATCCTTTGGAACCACTATCCTATCCTTGTAACATAGGATCTCATTCTTCCCAAAATAAAAATCAGTAGGTCTATCTTCGGCTATGGCTTTCAAGTGAGGTGCCAAAGACTCATCTCGCAACTACTTCTCTTGAATCAACTGAACTAATGAAGGCTTAACCCGAAGTTCGGCTATCAACCCACCGTCCTTGGACACACTCAATCTTGCAAACATAGCTCGCAAATCAACTGCCACCTTTCTACTCAAGGCATCGGCCACTACGTTTGCCTTACCCAGATGGTACTCTATCGTCAGGTCATAGTCTTTAAAAAGCTCTAACCATCTACACTGTCTAAGGTTCAACTCCCTCTGAGACATCAAGTACTTTAAGCTCTTGTGGTCGATATATACGGTGCATTTCTCACCATAAAGATGGTGTCTCCAGATCTTCAACGCAAACACTACTGCGGCTAACTCTATGTCATGGGTGGGATAGTTCTTCTCGTGCACTTTCAACTGTCGCAAAGCATAGGCTACTACCTTACCCTCTTGCATAAGCACACAACCTAACCCTACGTATGATGCATCACTAAAAATCACAAATTCCTTTCCCGACTCAGGCTGTATCAAGATAGGAGCTTCGGTCAAGGCTTTCTTCAACTTCTCAAACGCTTCTTGCCTTGCATCTGACCACTCATAGGGGACATTCTTCTGAAGCAACTTAGTCAAAGGAGCCGCTATCCTAGAGAATCCCTCAACAAACCTTCTATAGTACCCCACCAAACCTAGGAAACTGCGGATTTCTATCACTGACTTTGGTTGTTTCCAACTCACTATAGCTTTTATCTTATTGGGATCCACACTAATCCCATTAGCCGAGATCACGTGACCTAGGAAGACCACCTCCCTAATCTAAAACTCACATTTGCTTAGCTTGGCATCCAACTAATTCTCTAGTAGAGTCTGAAGCACTAATCGCAAATGCTCATCATGCTCCTCTTCGGTCCTAGAGTACACTAGGATGTCTTCTATGAACACTACCACAAATAGGTCTAAAAACTAGTGAAACACACGGTTCATCATATCCATGAAAACTGTTGGGCGTTAGTCAACCCAAAAGGCATTACCAAAAACTCATAGTGTTCATAACGTGTACGGAAGGCTGTCTTCGTTATGTCCACGTCCTTCACCTTCAACTGATAATACCCGGACCTCAAGTCAATCTTTGAAAACACTGAAGCACCCCTCAACTGATCAAGCAAGTCGTCTATCCTAGGCAAAGGGTACTTGTTCTTTACTGTCACCTTATTCAACTGCCTATAATCTATACACACCCTCACGATACCATCTTTCTTTTTCACAAACAAGACCGGAGCACCCCACAGAGAAATACTAGGTCTAATAAAACCCCTATCGGACAACTCCTGAAGATGTGTCTTCAATTCTTTCAGCTCTTTCGGTGCCATTCTAAACGGAGCAATCGATACTTGTGTAGAATCGAAATACGTCTCAATAGCAAACTCAACGGCTCTATCTGGAGGTAACCCCGACAACTCTTCCGGAAAAACACTCAGAAAATCACATACTGCTCTGATGTCTTGCGGCCTAACCTCATTCATATTTGGATTCATTACATAAGCCAAATAAGCCTGACAACCCGAATTTAACAACTTCTGAGCTTCCAAAGCAGAAACAACATTGGACAAGAACCTAACGTTCTCACCAACTACCACAACCTCAAAGTCATTTGTAAGCCTCAAGGAGACCCTCTTGGTCTCAAAGTCAACCCTTGCTCTATGCTCTACGAGCCAATCCATGCCCAAAATCACGTCAAAACCGTAGAACGGTAACTCCATCATATCAACCGGAAAGACGTGGCCCTGAACCATCAAGGGACACCTCCTATACATTTTCCTAACTACCACTGTGTCACCAAAAGAGCTAGTAACATTCACACCTACCTCTAACCATTCACAAGGTAACCCTAATATGTCGACCCCGAATTAATCAAAGAAAGCAAACAAAAGGACTGTAACAAGAAATTACATGCAATGACATCTGTGTCATTCCCAGCCTCTCTATGAGCATATACTCTAGCCGGTCCTCTTCCCTCGAGTTGAACTGCTACTACATGAGCTAAGTTTCTCTGACCCTCGTTCCTTGGCTGAAAGTTCCCACGACCACGCCCACGGCCTCTCTGATGCTCAAAACCCCTAGCTGGAGTCGGTCCGCCCCTAGCCGAGTGTGGACAATCACGCCTCAAATGGTCTCGGGAGCTGCATTTCTAACATACTCCATAGATACCCATACACTCGCCCTAGTGGCGTCTCTCGCACCTAGTGCACTCCGGAGTGTGCACCATAGCTCCTTGGCCCTGACGGCCCTAACCATAGTTACCACCCCTATGTCTCGAGTCAGGTTGAAACCTCCTATCTCTATGCCTCTTGGCATGGTCTCTATCCCAGTTCGCGTGTCTCTTCCCAGAATCGGACCCACTAGCACGAGCACTGGAGCCTAAGTTTTGCTCAATATCCTTGGCCCTAGAGACCAAGACATAAAAATCAGTGTAATTAGAGGCAAGCATGTAGGTCTTCACATCTCTGGTAACCCATACCAGAAGCTCTCACACCGTTCCCTCTCACTAGGGACCAACTCAGGTGCATACTAGCTCAACCTCACAAACTGAACCTCGTACTCAGACACGGTCCTGTTACCCTGAACCAAGGCCATAAACTCACTCTTATTCTCATCCAAGTAACAAACTTCGAGATACTTCCTCTTGAAGGCTTTTCTGAAGAACTCTCACGTGATATCTGCTTCGGCCATACCCGAAGTAACAGTGATCTACCAAATATATGCGTCCCCCTGAAGCAAGGAAACAATACAACCCATCTTACGGGCATTTGAACACTCCATCTGACCCAAAATGTGTAACACCCAGGTTTAGGGGTCGGGTGAAAATAATGTTTTAATATTATTTGGTGTTCGATTTTATAATTAAAATAATCTTTTGGGCCTCGGGTTAAAAAAACATTTTTGAAATGGACTAAATTGAATGAAATACAATTTGGAGAGTTTCTAAAGAAATTGGAAAATAGCCATTCATTAATGGCAGTATTGTAAATAGCCCAACTTTTAATTTTAAACTCCTTTTTTTATCAAATAGCCACTATTCAATCTCTTCTCCAAAACAAAACTAACGTGAAAAGAGAGAGCTCATCCCCTCCACTATTCCATCACATTGCTTCTTCATTTCAACTCGTTTTTGAAAGGTAATATCATTTTTGACTTGTCCTCAACTTCCTCTCTTCAAAAGTACAAATGGTTTTCATTTTCCTCAATGTTTTGGAAATTGAGTTTTTAGAGATTTTGATTAAAAATGATAACTTTATTATGTTTAACTTAAAATTTCGATTTAATGTTGTTAGTTATGAAGTCTATGAGTCAAATGATGCAACATATATGAATTTTACATGGTTTTGAACACATTCCCGAAAATAGGTTTAAAGGGTTTTTTTTTGAAGGGTTTTGGATAAGTTTTGGGGGTTGTTTTAGGTTGGAATTGGTGGGCTAATGTTAGTACTATGGTTGAGGGTTGTTTTGGAATCATTTGTGGGTATAAAAAGTGTTGGAAACATGGGTTTTGATTGAGGTTTATGGGCTGCACGAGTTTGGTAAATTTGGGGTTTGCTCATGACTTGAAATGATGAGTTTGATGTTTGAATTGTATTCCGGTTAGTTACTTTGATGCTTGGGCTGATTTGAAGTTGTTTGGATTGTGTTGAGGTTGTTTAGAAGCAAGAGCTTGTGTTGGTGAAGCATCGAGGGTGAATCCGGAAGCTTGAAGTTGGTTGCTTGCTTGGTAAATTGAGCTTGGAAGTGAAGGTGAGTGGTTAATGTTTTCAAAGTGTTTTCTAAGTGTTTGGTTCGAGCATGCGTACTAGGTCGGGCTTGGTAGACCCACCTAGAGTTAGGATTGAGGTGGTAGCCTAATCCTAAGCTTAAACTAGAGACATTGGTTGAACTCTTACTTGATGCTTATGCCTCGTGATGTTTATGATATGATGATTTATGTATAAGGTGTTATACATGTGTGACGATGTATGGTTGTGATATATTGTGTTATGCATGTGGATTGTTCATGATTGTGATCATGGTGATTACGTGCTAAGCACGGAATTGGTTGTAAATGATAATGTGGATTGAGTTAAATGTTGGCACTAGTATGCTTGAGTACAAATGATCGATCATTAGGATGTTAGTGTGCACACATGAGTCAAATTCGCGTGTGGCCTTGGTGGCGTTGAGTCACCAAGGAGGAGTACGGGTTCGCCCGGAAATTGTTATATATATTAGTCGATGATGAGTGGAATCCCATCGACGGGGCGTGAGGATGAGTGGAATCCCCTCCGCGAGACCGGTGATGAGTGTAATCCCACCATGAGGTAAAGTGGTTGTTAGATGTGAGTTCCAACGTGTTTATCCGCGTATTCGAGTCATAGCTAGGTGCCAATATAAATTGATATGTGTATCAATGTGATGTGTAAATGTGTTACCTATTTGGATAATTATATGTGTTTACATATGTTATGGAAATGAGCTTGTTGAGCATGACATATTAATGGATATTTGTTCATGCATCATTGACATTTTGGGCTCTTGAGGATCTAAGGTACGATCATGCATTTACCTTGGTTGAGATTGTGCTTGGACCCTGCATTGTCGAGGTTTGTTTTTAAAGAGCTTACCCTCACTAAGCTTTATTGCTTACGCTCTCTTTGTTCGACAATGCAAATCAGTAGCTCGTGGGTTGCTAAGTGCAAGAAGAGGCCTCCAAGTGTGTGTGCTTGTGGTGCTAGCCTAGCTATCAAGTATGGTTTTTAGTTATGATGTAATGGTCAAGCAATGGGACATGTATTCGTGTTATGATGCTTTTGAAGTATGATGTTGTTGTTTAGGAGCATGTTAGACTCCTTTTATATGTTTGTTAATTTGGCTTTTGGATGTATGCCTTGCTTGTAAACCATGTTGGTTTTGCCTACCTTAAATGTGCCTAAGTGTTGACTTTGTTGAAGCATGCTTTTTGTAATGCCATGTATGATCTTTGAAATGGATGCCTATTTGTATATCTTGTGTATTGTCGTGTATGGTGTTAGGGAGCATGCCTCTAGAAGGCATTTGTATGATTTGTATGCATCGTGGGGTCGTTTTGGACGTTTGGAATCACTAGGAGATGCCTAAAAATGGTTTTTGGAAGTTGCAGGCAGAAGGTGTTTCGAAATGGGTTTGGTTCCAGGGCCCTCGTATCAAAACTCGTTTCGATACAGTTTTGCTACTGTGAGCCCCTGTTTTGAAACTAGTTTCGAAACACTTTTGCCACTGGAATTGCCTGTTTCGAAACTGGTATCGAAACGGCAAGGCAAATCGAGACCTTGTTCCAAAACGGGGTGGATGCGTTTCGAAACGGGTGTCTGACTTTTCAATATGAAGCTAGTGTTTCGAAACGGGCTTTGACTGTTTCGAAACACATGCCTAATTTTGGGATTTTTGACATCTCAAAAGGGTTCCAAGTGTTGGGCTTAGGCCCTGTTTACTGTTGGGCTTCCGCTTAGGTCTAATTGATGCGTTTAGATAAGATAAAAATGAAAAATTTTCTCTAGGGCTGGTAACCGAAGTGGAGCCTTAATGAGTTTCATCTCGGTTATCCCCGTGTAGCCCACTCGGATCGGTCAAACGTCCGGACCGGGACGAGGGGGTTACACTTGTTGGTATCAGAGCGTAAGTTTACCGAGACCTTGGGCAGGTAAGCGTGGTAAGTTTAAGTTTTGTATTGACATGCACGGTGTTTGCTTGCCTTGTAAGTATGAATGCTTGTGTGACAAGTATGCTGGTTATTTTGATTAAAAGTATGTTGTTTAAGAGTCTCATTGCTACTATTACATCGGAAAGGAATTTTTAAAGTGAGGGAACGTACTTGAGCCACTTGGAAGCCTTGCCTTGCTAACCCAATCTTGTATATCTTGTTGTTGTGGTTGTAGTTACTATCTGTGAGAGCAATGTCTAGGCCGAGAGGTAGGCCGAGGATGGTTCGTCAGGAACCACGGGTTGCGGCTCCTGTTATTGAGCCGGTGGTTGGAGTTGAGGCTCACGTGTTGGAGCCTGCTACTGGAGTTGGAGTTCCTCCACCACCACCACCTCCTCCGCCTGGAGTTGGAGGCGAGGATGGAGCCGAAGGAGTAGGACCTAAGGGTGGCTAGGGTGGCCAAGGTCCGGCCGGAATTGATATGACTTCGCTTGTGCAAAATATAGCGGGAGCATTTCAGGCCGCAGTTGCTGGAGCTCAGGCTGCAGCTCAGCCTAGGTGTGATGATGCTAGTCTACCGTTGGAGAGGCTCCATAGCTTAGGGGTCGAAGAGTTCAGAGGATCGACACCGGAGAGGTCTGAGTTGTGGTTAGAGAAGACGGTTCGCATCTTAGCTCAGATGGGTTGTGTGGGTGCTCGTAGATTGGGCTGTGTGATCTCCTTACTTCAGGGTGATGCCTACACCTGGTGGGTCACCATTACTACCGGGGTTCCAGAGGCAGAGGTTGATTGGTATTTCTTTGAGTCTGCTTTCAGAAAGAGGTACTTGGGGCCGAGGTACCTAGATGAGAAGAATCGAGAGTTTATGGCTCTTGTTCAGGGAGATGCTACTGTGACTGACTACGAGATCCGCTTTGTTTGTCTGAGTCAGTATGCTCCAGAGTTAGTGCCTGCTAAGAGGGACCGATGTGACCGCTTCAGATATGGGCTTCATGAGGAAGTTAAGAGGTACACCTTAGCTTCAGATTATTCAGACTTTGATGTCTTGGTTGCTAGAGCCAAGGACATTGAGCACAACTTGGGGCTGGCCAAGCGTTTTAGAGGTTCTAGTTCTGGTAAGAGGCATAACAACTTTGACAGTAGAGATGCCAAGAGGCATAGAGGTGGCGGACAACAGTTTGACCATAGGCGTGGCAGTGACCACCATGGTAGGGGCCATCAGGGCCATAGAGGAGGAGGGCGTTTGCTCGAGTGCACACGTTGTGGGAGACAACACACTGGCGAGTGTTGGGGTAACTTCCATACTTGTTGGAATTATGGCTCGAGGGACCACTTTAGGAGGGACTGTCCGCATCAGGCGGCACAGGCACCGAACATAGCTTAGGTTCCTGCGAGAGCGAATGATTTTTAGAGAGGTCGTGGGCGCGGTCGTGGCTACTTCCAGCCTAGGTCTAATGCACCTAGGGTAGATGCTCAGAGGAACCTTGCTCATGTTGTGGCAGTGCAGCAAGAGGCAGGAGGACCAGCGAGAGTCTATGCTCAGAGAGAGGCCAGGAACAACACTGATGTGATAGCAAGTAATTTTGAGTTACAGTCTATGTCTTTGCTTTCTTTGGTTGATTCGGGTTCTACACATTCCTACATTTTGAGTGAGCATGCACGGAAGTTAGATATACCTGTTGAGATCTTAGATGTAGGTATACATGTGACTAGTTCTTTTGTTGAGACAATTGTGGTTAGACGTATGTATAGGAGATGTCCACTGAAGATTCAGGGTCATGTGTTCTCTGTTGATATGATGGAGCTTCCTTTCTATGGTTTTGATATCATTTTGGGTATGGACTGGTTAGTTGAGCACCGAGCTAGTGTGGATTTTGAGACGAAGGGGATTTCCTTGAAACTTATTGATGACTACGAGGTAGTAGTAGTAGGCGAGAACATTAAGTTCTTGTCTAATGTTGTGTCAGCTTTAGAGGCTCATAGGTTGATGTATTCCGGAGGTGGGGCTTACTTAGTCTATGTGATGAATCCGAATATGAGTGAGGCTAGACCGAAAGATATTAGAATAGTTTGTGACTTTCCGGATGTGTTTCCTGAAGAGTTGCCAGGTTTGCCTCTTGACAGAGATGTTGAGTTTTCGATTGAGACTGTTTCAGGGTCTAATCCAGTTTCGATAGCTCCGTATCGTATGGCTCCTAAAGAGTTGAAAAATTGAAGCGTCAGTTGAAAGAGTTATTAGACTGTGGTTTCATTAGGCCTAGTAGTTCTCCTTGGGGTGCTCCTGTGTTGTTTGTAAAGAAGAAAGATGGCAGTGTGCGTATGTGTATTGACTACAGGCAGTTGAATCAGTTGACTGTGAAGAACAAGTATCCGTTGCCTCGAATAGATGATTTGTTTGATCAGTTGAGAGGTGCTTCAGTGTTCTCGAAGATAGACTTGAGATCGGGGTACTACCAGTTAAAAGTGAAAGAGTGTGATGTTCCGAAGACAGCTTTTAGGACTAGATATGGTCACTATGAGTTCCTTGTGATGCCGTTTGGGCTCACGAATGCACCTGCAACATTCATGGATATGATGAACAGAATTTTTAGGGACTATCTAGACCGTTTTGTAGTTGTTTTTATTGATGATATTCTTGTGTACTCGAAGACAGAAGAAGAGCATGATGAGCACTTGAGATTTGTTTTACAAAGACTGTTGAGCAATCAGTTGTATGCGAAGCTTAGTAAATGTGAGTTCTGGATTCGAGAGGTTTTATTTCATGGCCATGTTGTTTTGGCTGAAGGTATCCGTGTTAATCCATCGAAGATTGAAGCCATTGTTGAGTGGAAACAACCTAAGTCTGTGACTGAGATTAGAAGTTTCCTAGGATTAGCCGGATACTATAGGAGATTTGTTGATGGTTTCTCTAGGGTAGCTGCTCCTTTGACTAGATTGTTGCAAAAGGGAGTTAAGTTCGAATGGTCAGATGCGAGACAAAAGGCCTTTGAGAAATTGAAAGAAGCTTTGACAAATGCTCCAGTGTTAGTGCAACCTGTTTCAGGTAAAGAGTTTGTGATTTATAGTGATGCTTCCTATATAGGTTTAGGTTGTGTTTTGATGCAAGAAAGAAGAGTTGTTGCGTATGCTTCTAGACAATTGAAGGTTCATGAGAAGAATTATCCTACTCATGATATAGAGTTAGCCTCAGTTGTCTTTGCATTAAAGATTTGACATCATTACTTGTATGGTGAGAAGTGTATAGTTTACACCGATCATAAGAGTTTGAAGTATTTGATGACACAGAAAGAGTTGAACTTGAGACAGAGAAGGTGGCTTGAGTTGTTAAAAGACTATGATTTGACCATTGAGTACCATCCGGGTAAGGCAAATGTAGTAGCCGATGCTTTGAGTAGAAAAGTTGCAGTTGAGTTGAGAGCTATGTTTGCTAAATTGAGTGTATCCGATGATGGTGGTTTGATCACCGAGTTGCAAGTGAAGCCTTCCTTGATTCAGTTGATTAGAGAGAAACAGTTGCAAGATGTGTCTTTAGTTCCTCATGTTCAGGACATAGCCGAAGGTAGACCGACTGAGTACAGTTTCGGTGGTGAGAACTTGTTGTGCTTTAGAGATAGAGTTGTTGTACCAGAAGATGTTGAGTTGAGACGTCAGATTCTGAGTGAAGCACATTCGAGTCTTTTTTCTATGCATCCGGGTAGTACCAAGATGTACCGTGACTTGAAGAATGATTACTTCTGGGTTGGTTTGAAGAAAGATGTATCCGAGTATATGAGTCGTTGTATGGTTTATTAGAGAGTGAAGGCAGAACATCAGGTTCCTTCAGGTTTGTTACAACCTTTGAAGATTCTGGAATGGAAATGGGAGAGGATCACCATGGATTTTGTGTCGGGGTTACCATTGTCTCCTTCGAAGAAGAATTATGTTTGGGTGATTGTTGATAGGTTCACTAAGTGTGCTCACTTCTTAGCAGTGAACACTACAGATTCCTTAGACAAGTTAGCAAGCTTGTACATCCGTGAGATTGTGAGACTTCATGGAGTCCCGAAGTCTATTGTTTCAGATAGGGATCCTAGATTTACTCCGAGGTTCTAGGGTTTCTTGCATAATGCTCTAGGTAGCCGTTTGCATTTTAATACTTCTTATCATCCGCAGTCCGATGGGTACTCAGAGCGAGTGATACAGATTTTAGAGGATATGCTTCGTTGTTGTGTGATTGACTTCCAGGGTTCTTGGGAGAAGCACTTACCTTTAGTTGAGTTTGCTTACAACAATAATTATCAGTCTAGTATTCAGATGGCTCCCTTTGAGGCCTTGTATGGTAGACGATGTAGGACTCCGATTTGTTAGGCTGAAACGGGTCAGAGATTGTTACCTATGCCGGATTTGCTTAAGGTGACTACCGAGAAAGTGAAGTTGATTTGTGACTGTTTGAAGGCAGCTTCCGATCGTCAGAAGTCTTATGCAGATTTGAAGAAGAAATAAATTGAGTTCTCCGTGGGTGAGAAAGTGTTTTTGAAAGTATCTCCGTTGAAGAAGGTGATGAGATTTGGCCGGAAAGGCAAGTTGAGTCCGAGGTTCATTGGTCCGTATGAGATAGTTGAGCGGATTGGGCCTGTAGCTTACCGTTTGAGATTACCTTCTGAGTTAGAGAAGATCCATGATGTCTTTCATGTGTCGATGCTTAGAAGATATAGATCGGATCCTTCTCATGTTATGCCCGTTGAGGAGATAGAGTTAAATCCGGATTTGTCTTATAATGAAGAGCCTGTGGAGATACTTGCTTTTGAGAGCAAGGTGTTGCGTGTCAAGACCATAGAGTTGGTCAAGGTGTTGTGGAGACATAGAGGTGTGGAAGAGGCCACGTGGGAGAGGAAAGCTGATATGCTTGAGCAGTTTCCGTATTTGTTTCCGTCAGATAATTTCGGGGACGAAATTCCTTAAGTGGGGGAGAGTTGTAACACCCAGGTTTAGAGGTCGGGTGAAAAGAATATTTTAATATTATTTGATGTTCGGTTTTATAATTAAAATAATCTTTTGGGCCCCGGGTTTCAAAAACAAACATTTTTGAAATGGACTAAATTGAATGAAATACAATTTGGAGAGTTTCTAAAGAAATTGGAAAATAGCCATTCATTAATGACAGTATTGTAAATAGCTTAACTTTTAATTTTAGACCCCCATTTTTATCAAATAGCCACTATTCATTCTCTTCTTCGAATCAAAACTAACGTGAAAAGAGAGAGCTCATCCCCTCCACTATTCCATCACATTACTTCTTCATTTCAACTCGTTTTTGAAAGGTAATATCATTTTTAACTTGTCCTCAACTTCCTCTCTTCAAAAGTACAAATGGTTTTCATTTTCCTCAATGTTTTTGAAATTGAGTTTTTAGAGATTTTGATTAAAAATGATAACTTTATTATGATTAACTTAAAATTTTGATTTAATGTTGTTAGTTATGAGGTCTATGAGTCAAATGATGCAACATATATGAATTTTACATGGTTTTGAACACATTCCCGAAAATGGGTTTAAAGGAGGGTTTTGAAGGGTTTTGGATGAGGTTTGGGGGTTGTTTTAGGTTGGAATTGGTGGGCTAATGCTAGTACTATGGTTGGGGGTTGTTTTGGTACCATTTGTGGGTATAAAAAGTGTTGGAAACATGGGTTTTGATTGAGGTTTATGGGCTGCACGAGTTTGGTAAATTTGGGGTTTGCTCATGACTTGAAATGATGAGTTTGATGTTTGAATTGTATTCCGGGTTAGCTACTTTGATGCTTGGGCTGATTTGAAGTTGTTTGGATTGTGTTGAGGTTGTTTAGAAGCAAGAGCTTGTGTTGGTGAAGCATCGAGGGAGAATCCGGAAGCTTGAAGTTGCTTGCTTGCTTGGTAAATTGAGCTTGGAAGTGAAGGTGAGTGGTTAATGTTTTCAAAGTGTTTTCTAAGTGTTTGGTTCGAGCATGTGGACTAGGTCGGGCTTGGTAGACCCACCTAGAGTTAGGATTGGGGTGGTAGCCTAATCCTAAGCTTAAACTAGAGACATTGGTTGAACTCTTACTTGATGCTTATGCCTCGTGATGTTTATGATATGATGATTTATGTATAAGGTGTTATACATGTGTGACGAGGCATGGTTGTGATGCATTGTGTTATGCATGTGGATTGTTCATGATTGTGATCATGGTGATTACGTGCTAAGCACATAATTGGTTGTAAATGATAATGTGGATTGAGTTAAATGTTGGCACTAGTATGCTTGAGTACAAATGATCTATCATTAGGATGTTAGTGTGCACACATGAGTCAAATTCACGCGTGGCCTTGGTGGCGATGAGTCACCAAGGAGGAGTACGGGTTCGCCCGGAAATTGTTATATATATTAGTCGATGATGAGTGGAATCCTATCGACAGGGCGTGAGGATGAGTGGAATCCCCTCCGCGAGACCGGTGATGAGTGTAATCCCACCGTGAGGTAAAGTGGTTGTTGGATGTGAGTTCCAACGTGTTTATCTGCGTATTCGAGTCATAGCTTGGTGCCAATATAAATTGATACGTGTATCAATGTGATGTGGAAATGTGTTACCTATTTGGATAATTATATGTGTTTACATATGTTATGGAAATGAGCTTGTTGAGCATGACATATTAATGGATATTTGTTCATGCATCATTGACATTTTGGGCTCTTGAGGATCTAAGGTATGATCATGCATTTACCTTGGTTGAGATTGTGCTTGGACCCTGCATTTTCGAGGTTTGTTTTTAAAGAGCTTACCCTCACTAAGCTTTATTGCTTACGCTCTCTTTGTTTGACAATGCAGATCAGTAGCTCGTGGGTTGCTAAGTGCAAGAAGAGGCCTCCAAGTGTGTGTGCTTGTGGTGCTAGCCTAGCTATCAAGTATGGTTTTTAGTTATGATGTAATGGTCAAGCAATGGGACATGTATTCGTGTTATGATGATTTTGAAGTATGATGTTGTTGTTTAGGAGCATGTTAGACTCCTTTTATATGTTTGTTAATTTGGCTTTTGGATGTATGCCTTGCTTGTAAACCATGTTGGTTTTGCCTACCTTAAATTTGCCTAAGTGTTGACTTTGTTGAAGCATGCTTTTTGTAATGCCATGTATGATCTTTGAAATAGATGCCTATTTGTATATCTTGTGTATTGTCGTGTATGGTGTTAGGGAGCATGCCTCTAGAAGGCATTTGTATGATTTGTATGCATCGTGGGGTCGTTTCAGACGTTTGGAATCACTGGGAGATGTCTAAAACTGGTTTTTGGAAGTTGCAGGCAGCATGTGTTTTGAAACAGGTTGTCCTGTTTCGAAACGGGTTTGGTTCTAGGGCCCCCGTATCTGAACTCGTTCCGATACGGTTTGGCTACTGTGAGCCCCTGTTTTGAAACCAGTTTCGAAACACTTTTGCCACTAGAATTGCCTGTTTCGAAACTGGTATCGAAACGACAAGGCAAATCGAGACCCTATTCCGAAACGGGGTGGATGTGTTTCGAAACGGGTTTCTGACTTTTCAATATGAAGCTAGTGTTTCGAAACGGGCTTTGACTGTTTCGAAATACATGCCTAATTTTGGGCTTTTTGACATATCAAAAGGGTTCCAAGTGTTGGGCTTAGGCCCTGTTTACTATTGGGCTTCCGCTTAGGTCTAATTGATGCGTTTAGATAAGATAAAAATGAAAAATTTTCTCTAGGGTCGGTAACTGAAGTGGAGCCTTAACGGCTTTCATCTCGGTTATCCCCGTGTAGCCCACTCGGATCGGTCAAGCGTCCGGACCGGGACGAGGGGGTTACAAAATGCGTGTAGTACTCTCAAGTCACACCTCTAAACCCTCGGGAGTCAACCCACAGAACTCAACTTCCCCCAAATTTCGGAGCCTCTCTAAGGGTAGACCTGTCCCCACACCCTGAGATGGTGCTGCAGCTTGCATACCGGCCAAAGCTGTCTGAAAAGCTCCGGCTAAAGTCTAAATCAAATGGGTCAGGTCCGCGCCCGCTGGACCCTGACCCGCCTGTGCTCCAACACCTCCAACATTAGCATCGGGCTGAGGCCCATTACCATCACCCCCGACTTGCGCACGAGCTTGAGGCACATTTCCTTCGCCACCTACTCCATTACCACTAGGAGCAAGAGGAACAGGAGGCTCACCCCCGGGTGCCTGGTCACCCGCTCTAGGTCGCCCCCTCGGTCTCACCATAATAAGATAGGATCTAAAACAGCAAACACACAAAACACAAGAAAAACGTCAGGTTAGCAAAAGGGCAAGGACTCAAGTTCTCAAGCTCGTTAAACCAAAACCATTTTTTTACAACAACACCTAACAATGGGGACATTTGACTAACCCTTAACCAAATCAAAGGCCATTAAAACATGCTTTCAAGCACCATAGTAGAAAGAAAACTTCAAGCAATTCATGGCAAAACACTCATCGATACATAACACAACATAACACATAAAACTTACCTCACTTACCTACCCGAGGTCTCGGAAACCTCAGGCTCTGATACCACCAAATGTAACCCCCTGGTACTGGTCTGGACGACTAACCAGTCCGAGTAGGCTACACGGGGAAAACTAAAATGAAACTCGTTAGGGCCCCACCTCAATTAGCAACCCTAAAATTTCTTTTAATTATTATCTTGTCTAAAGGCGTTCATACATCCTATGTGTGATTACGACAACGGAAAGGCAACAAGCGATGCGAAGCAATAAAACAAGCATTTAAAACGTACCATTTTACTTTGTTCAACAGGCCGTATCGATACACTAGAAGAGGGTATCGATACGCCTTGACCAGGTCAACTACCTCAAGTCAACCTAGGGAGACCGTATCGGTACACTAGTTGACCGTACCAATACGCCCTCACTGGTCAACTTCTCACGGTCAACGATATGAAATTGTATCGATACACCCTAAACTCGTACCGATACGCCAAATTCTCGTCAAAATCTTAGATTTCCAGTGAACATTTGGCGTATCGATACGCCCCCATGTATCGGTACGCTAGGCTAAAACTGAGCCCCAAAGTGTAGAACCGTATCGATACGGCCCTTGGGCGTACCAATACGCCATGCATTGCAAAACTCAAATTAGCCGAAAAACGAACTAAGACTCAACTCTAGATGCATTTTACGACTCACCTAGCCACAAACAAACTTCCATACAATACATAGCAACCAAGAATTTGCATATGGAACTATTCAAACGGACCACGAGACATAATCACTAAGGCATTCATACATAAGAGAAACATGCATTCAAAACACACATAAAAGAGGCCTAAAGCTAAAAGGTTCATGCATATACTAGCAAGATTTGCATACACTCAAAACAACACATATACGAGTCTAAACATAACATGTTTTTCAAATCCAAACAAGGCATGAACAACAAGCCAACATCTATGAGTCTAACATCGCTCATACAAACACATGGCATCAACAAACCAACATGCTAGAACATCAAAGACAACAAAAGAGGTTTGAACTCCAACACCATACAAGTCTAATACCCCCAATGTCTAGGCATTATTACAATTACTTAAATCGTACTTGAGCTACTTGAGAACTCCAAAAGGCTCCTCTCTTGCCCACTTGCCTCCCGAACTCTAACGATCTGCATGTTGGAAAAAGGAGAGCGTTAGCTTGACAGCTTAATGAGAGAAGCTCTAAAACTCATCAACATTGCAGTTTCAAAACACATCTCTTAAAGGTTATGTAAAACATTTAAATGCACAATGAGAGGCACAACAACGTAAATACATGGTTTGCACAAGCACAACCAAAACACGGTGGGACTACACATCACCATTTCGACTAGTAGTTTTCCAATAGGACTACACATCAAAGTACTCTTCTACTAGTCACTACCGGTGGGACTACACATCACCATAGTTATGACAACCATCACGTGAGGCTCGACACCAACAATGACTACACAACAACAACGGATGTAAAGCAATTCACCATGCATATGAAATCACAACAACTATCCACACGTCATCACTTAACCACCAAGGTAAGGTTAGTAAAACTTACACTTGGGTTTAGGAGAGCCCTCAAGGCTCCACCCAAACCCCCAAGAATCCCATTTCGAAAGCAAAACAAGGTTAAACATTTCCACTCACCTTTGCAACCCAAACGGAAACTGAGCACCAATCTCAATTCTCCAAATTCCCTGGATTCGTGCCCGAAGCCTCTCCAATGTTTCCCCTTGATTCTAACCATTCAAAAACATAGCATTACTACACAAACATCCTCAAAACACTGCCACAACTCAAATTCCAACCCCAATCCATTTCTCAACAATTTTCAAGCCATAGCTAACCTCCAAAACTCCATTTTCGTACTCCCCATAAACCCAGCAGAAAACTAACATTCCCAACACTCAAATTGCTTTTAAAAACCTTCAAAACACTCCTCTAACATTATTGTAACATCAGCCCTTCAACCCTTCACAAAACCACTTCAAAACATAAGTTTAAACACCTTTAAAAAGCTCCCAAAAACTCATTTCGGATTTTGATCAAAACCCTTCCATTTTAAGTTATAAAGCATCTAAGGACTAGATTAACACATAAATGAACTTATCAAATCAAAAGATAAACGAAAAACCCATAAAGCCTCCCCTTTTTTCTTTTAAAAGCTTGAAACTAGAAAACTAAAAAGATGAAGCTTTTAAGAATCTAAAAGCATGAAAGTGCTTGAAATAGAGAGGAAAAGTAAAAAATATGTTTACCTCGTTGGAATCACTAGAAATGATAAAGAACCTCAATGGAATAGTGCTTGGGAGGTTTTGGAGGCTTAGGTCGTTGAAAATGAAATAAGGAAGAAGAAGACCATTTCTTTTTTCTTTCTTTCAAAAAGCTCATCTTTTCCCTTGTTTTTGAATAATTGCGAAAATACCATTAATGAGATTTAAATTATTTTTAAAATAAAATCAAGCCCATTTTAATTAAATAAAGTCTAACGACTCGAACTCGACTTACACGCCCGACTCCCGACCTCAAAACACAGGTGTTACAATACCTTCTTCACCACAGAGTCCCAAGTCCCAACCAACAACTCATTCAACCTCAATCCTTCAAATTTCACCTAGTTCTAAAACACCAAATTTGTCTATCTCATCTTCACTACCTTTAACTCCACCAAAACTCACTCAAACCAAAAAGGGAGAACTGAGTGTTTACAAAAGAAGACAGAAATATGTCTCGTAAACTCCTATTCAGCCTAAAAACTGCCAAGAGCTGGAACCAAGCTTGAATACATCAGAAAGTTAAGAAGGTAACGAATCAGTTCCTAATGATGTACCTATTCTGTAACACCCGGGTTTAGGGGTCGGATGAAAATAATATTTTAATAATATTTTAGGTTCGGTTCAATCATTAAAATAACCTTTTGGGCTTCGGGTTTCAAAAACAAACTTTTAACGTTGGACTAAAATGGATGAAATACAAAATGGAGGGATTTTAAAGAAATTAGAGAATAGCCATTCATTAATAGCAATATTGTAATTAGCCCAACTTTTGATTTTAAATCCCCTTCCTATCATCTTTTACTATTCATCCTCTTCTTCAAAACAAGAAATCAACGTGAAAGAGAGCTCCAACCCTCCTTCCACTATTCCATCTCATTTCTCCTTCATTTCAACTTGTTTTTGAAAGGTAACATCATTTTTGACTTCTCCTCAACCTCCTCTCTTCAAAAGTACAATTAGTTTTTTTTCATTAAAGTTTTGGAAATGGAGTTTTCAAGGGTTTTGATTAAAAATGATACCTTTACTATGTTTAACTTGATATTTCGATTTAATGTTGTTAGTTATGAAGTCTAGGAGCTAAATGGTTCAACATATATGAATTTTACTTGGTTATGAGCACATTCCCGAAATTGGGTTTAAAAAGGGTTTTTAAGGGTTTTGGGTGAGTTTTGGGGGTTGTTTTAGGTTGGAATTGATGGGCTAATGTTAGTACTATGGTTGGGGGTTGCTTTGGGATCATTTTGGGGTATAAAAGGTGTTGGAAACATGTGTTTTGGATGAGTTTATTGGGCTGCACGAGTTTGGTTAAATGTGGGGTTTGTCCATGGCTTGAAATGTTGTGATTTATGTTAGAGTTGTATTACGGGTTAGTTACTTTGATGCTTGGGCTAATTTGAAGTTGTTTGAATTGTGTTGAGGTTGTTTAGAAGCAAGAGCTTGTGTTGGTGAAGCATCGAGGGTGAATCCGGAGGCTTAAAGGTGGTAGCTTGCTTGGTATTTGAGCTTGGAAGTATAGGTGAGTGGTTAATGTTTTCAAAGTATTTTCTAAGTGTTTGGTTCGAGCATGTGGACTAGGTTGGGCTTGGTAGACCCACTGTTGAGTGTGTAAAAGTTCTATCATTTACACCCTTTTTAACCCACATTTCTGCTGCATTCAAGCATCATTGCATTGCATTTAGGTTAGTTTTTAATAAAACATCACAATTATATAAAAGGCACGGATTCTACTAAAAGATGGTTATTTTTGCAGGTATCTGTCATAGTAGATGTCGAAGGCAGGCGCAGGGCAGATAAGCAGGAGAGCTAAACTGGACAAGCAGCTGAAGAAGACGAACCTGTCATGGACCTGTCGTGACAGCATGGTGACAGCAGATTTATGAAGAGGAAAAGTGAAGTGGACCTCGATAGATAGAGAAAAATCTGCTCGTCTGTCGTGTGGAAGCCGAATATTTTTCCAAGCCCCGGATCAAAAGATATGTCAAGCCAAAGCTCAAGGAGAAGAATTTCCATGAAACAAGGAGGCGGCTGAAAAGTAGGAATCCTTAGAGATTTAGTCTTTATTAGAATCTTACTTTTAATTAAAGTTGTAATCCTTGTTATCTTAGATAACTTGAGCCCAAAGCTTATATAAAGGGCATAGATTAAACCTAGGGCATAACCGACTACCCCATAACCGAAACAAAACCCTGCCGTTTACCTGTCACCGATATGTTCTAAATTCCCCCTAGGGCTACGGGTTGTTTTGTAAAGTAGTTGCAAGGGTTGCTTTGTTTTAAGATTTTTCAAGTTCAATAAAATAAACTTCAAGTTCTTTTATCTTGGTTTTAATATCTTGCAAGAGCATCGGGAGAGCATTGTGAGGTTATCTATTTACTTAGCATCGGGAGAGTTAAGTATACGAAAGAGATAAGAGCGCGTTCTCTAGTTTATAGTCGAACCATCTCGTGCTTAGGGATAAGGCGAGGTTAAGTGGCTAAAGAAGAATTCATACACATCGGTGTTCATCCTTCGATTCACGCCGGGAGGTATCATCAAAGACGTGATCATCGACAGACTTGTGCCTAGGGATAGGGTAAGGCAGATCAGGGATTCTTGCCAAGCTTGAAGTACGGAGTTAGTGTTCGCTGCCGCGACAGCTAACGGACAGACGCCGCGACAGGTGCTGTCGGCGACGGGTGCGACGACAGAACTGGAGATCCTAAGCAATTCAATACCTACACTACGGAGCAACTCAATACCAGCCCATTCTCTCTATCTTGATATCTCAATTCCTTTTATTTACGTTTTTACATTATTATTCGTGACAACTCTCAAACTATTTCTTTTACTTTGTGCAGTGAAATAAGGTGAAGTCATTAGCCCAATCCCTGTGGAGACGATATCCGATACTTCGTATCACTTTACTACTTGCGTCGTGTATACTTGCACTATAATTGCGATAGACTATTTTACACGCAACAAGTTTTTGGCGCCGTTGCCGGGGATTGGCAACATAACTACACCTTTCTTTCCTTGCATTTTTTGTTTTTGTTTTTATTTTCATTTTTTTTTGTTTTTATTTTTATTTTCTTTAATTTTTCTTTTGTGTTTTAAACTCTTGCTTTTCACAAGGTTTTCCTGTTTATGCGCAGATCGAAAAGAGGTGAAGATCCTGAGTATAAATTAGATCCGGAGATCGAACGTTCCTTTAATCTCAAGAAACAGATTCGCCACCTCTTAGACCGAAACGAATACCTTGAAGAACAACTAGAGCAGATGGCCTGTAATCAGCCTGTTGGTGATGATGTACCGCCTGTCGGTGACCCGCCCGTGGCAGGTGGACGACGGTCATGTCGTGACTACATGCTGAACGATCATGTAGAGCTGGAGACCACGCTGCCGGATATTGATGTTGACAACTTCGAGCTTAAACCTGTCATGTTTAGTATGATCAACAACGCTGGACAGTTTAGTGGTTCTGCGACAGAAGATGCTAGGGAGCATCTTAAAACGTTCCAAGAGATCTGTGGTTCGTTTAGACTACCAGGAGTTAGTCCGGAGATACTGAGGCTTCAGTTATTTCCCCATTCATTGAGGGACAGAGCTAAAACTTGGTGGAATAAACTTACACCGGGTTCTATTATGACTTGGGCAGATTTAACTCGTGAATTTTTGTCTCGTTTTAATCCTTCACATTTAGCTGAGCGATTACGTAATGAAATTGCTACTTTTCAACAGGAAGATGACGAGCCAATGCACGAGGCCTGGGACAGATTCACAACTCTTCTTCGAAACTGCCCAATGCATGGATTCCCCGTCTGGAATCAGGTAACTAAATTTTATAATGCTGCTAACTTACAAACTCGCATTCGAATTGATTCTGCAGCAAATGGACTATTATTGGATAAAGATCCGGACGAGGCCCTGCAAGTTTTGAAACATCTGGCTAAGAATGAGGAGCAGTTTCCAACCGCTAGAAGAGGGGGTAAACGGGTACTTGCTGTCAAGGATTATGAGGCCGACAGCACTATGAAATCACAGGTAGCATTCCTCACTAAAGCCATGAAACACTTATTGAGTGAAGAGGAAGTACGAGGGTTTGCTGTCGAGGAAGTTTGTGCTACATGTGAGGGAAATCATAGTAGGGATGAGTGCCCTATAAATATAGAAGAAGGAAAATATGTTGGGAATTACAAGCCAAACTACAATTCCAACAATTACAATCCTAATTGGAGGAAAGATCCCAAATTTTCCTGGAGTAACCCTAACAATGCCCTAAACCCACAAGCATATAATCAGAATCAGGGGGGTCCTAGATTGTTGACGCGACAGCAGCCACAGCCGCAGAATCTGCCGCAGAACCTGCCGCCTCAGCAACAACAGCAGCCACCACCTGCCACGAGTAGTATATTGGAGCAGACTCTGGCCACCTTTATGTCTCAGACTGGTACGTATATGGAGGACATCAATAAGTTTGTCAAGAAAACGGAAGACTTTATGGATGAAACTAAGATGAGAATGACAAACCATGAGGCCACCTTGAAATCTCTAGAGACACAAATGGGTCAGGTGTCGCAGCATATTAAACCGAGGCAGAATGGAGGTTTCCCTAGCAATACTGAAAATGCTAGACCGCCCCCACACGAGCAATGTAAGGCGATTACTACTAGGAGTGGGAAAAAGTTACCAGGGCCGGAAAAAGAAGCTGAAACAGAAAAGGAACCTGCCTTGGATAAGCCTGCCGAGGAAGCTGCCCCGACAGGTGATAAACAGACTGCTGCCGAAGAGCCTGTCACGACAGCAGAAGCGACAGAGGAAAAAAAGATGAGTATCGTCCTCAGATTCGCATGCAGTGGGAAGGATGCATTGCTGATTACCGTCCTCCACCACCTTTTCCTCAACGGATACAGCAAGCTAAGCATGAATCTCAACTTAAAAAGATTTATGATATTTTTAAACAGGTTCATATTAACATTCCGTTGTTAGATGCTGTTAGGGAAATGCCCGGTTATGCTAAATTTCTCAAGGATATCATGTCTAAAAAATCTAAACTTGGGGAATTTGAAACGGTAAGGATGCAAGAAGGTTGCATGAGTATTCTTCATCGGCAACCACCCCAGAAAAAGAAGGATCCGGGGAGCTTCCTCATACCTTGCGTAATCGGCGATAAATTTTTGGGTAAGGCATTATGTGATCTTGGTGCTAGTGTTAATCTAATGCCCAAATCTGTTTTTCAGAAACTAGGTATTGGCAAGGCGCGGCCTACGACAGCTAGCCGACCGCTCTTACGTTCACCCCGAGGGAAAAATTGAAGACATCTTGGTAAGAGTGGATAAACTTATTTTTCCTGCTGACTTTCTTATTTTAGATTGTGAGGCAGATGAGAACGCACCAGTCATCCTAGGGCGACCCTTCTTAGCCACGGGAAGATCATTGATTGATGTGGAGAAAGGAGAACTCACCATGCGCGTAAACGATCAAGAAATTAAGTTGAATGTTCTCCAAGCAATGAAACATGCTGATGTAGATGAGGAATGCAAGGCCATCATTGAGGTGACCTTTGATCAACCTTGCATCAGGACGGGCTGCCGAGATATAAAATTTGGTCACTGCTGCGACAGCCATCTACAAGCCTGTCATGACAGTGACGACGATAGCACCGACGACAGTGACTCCTCTGAATCCAATACATCTGATACTGAAGGTCATGAGGAGGTAAACTGGTTAGACCATCGTCCAGGTAAGTTATTCGAACCCTTGAATTACACTTCGGATAACCATTTAATCCAAAAGCCCTCTACTGTAGAACCACCTGTCTTAGAACTTAAGCCCCTGCCAGGGCAGCTTAAATATGCTTATCTTGGTTGTGATAACACACTGCCCGTAATCATCTCTGCTAAGCTGCCGCAGGAACAGGAACGACAGTTGATCGACATGTTGAGGCAGCATAAAAGGGCGATAGGATGGACGATAGCAGACATTCAGGGCATTAGTCCGGCAATCTGTATGCACAAAATCCTCCTGGAGGAAGATCATAAGCCGACTATTGATGCCCAAAGGCGGTTAAACCTTGCAATGAAGGAGGTAGTGCGTAAAGAAATAATTAAATGGTTAGATGCTGGTATTATTTACGCCATCTCCGATAGCAAATGGGTAAGCCCGGTGCAATGTGTTCCCAAGAAAGGAGGCATGACTGTGATAACCAACGAAAACAATGAGTTAATCCCAACCAGGACTGTGACCGGTTGGAGGGTTTGTATGGACTATCGGAAGCTTAACAAAGCTACCCGAAAAGACCACTTTCCTTTACCCTTTATTGATCAAATGCTTGATAGATTAGCGGGTAAACCTTACTATTGTTTTCTTGATGGTTATTCAGGATATAATCAAATTGCTATTGCACCAGAGGACCAAGAGAAAACGACCTTCACATGCCCTTACGGAACATACGCATTTAGGAGGATGCCGTTCGGCCTATGTAACGCACCTGCCACCTTCCAAAGGTGCATGATGGCAATATTCTCCGACATGGTAGAGGACTTCCTCGAAATCTTCATGGATGATTTTTCTGTCTTTGGAGACGATTTTGAGAGCTGCCTCGGCAACCTTAAAAAGGTACTTGAAAGATGTGAAAAAGCTAATCTTGTTCTTAATTGGGAAAAATGCCATTTTATGGTAGATGAAGGGATAGTTTTAGGCCATAAGATTAGCTGTCGTGGGATAGAGGTCGACAGGGCAAAGATTGAAGTCATAGAGAAGCTGCCGCCGCCAACCACAGTCAAGGGCATTAGGAGTTTTTTAGGGCATGCTGGTTTTTATAGGAGATTTATTGCAAATTTCTCAAAAATCACGAAGCCCCTATGTCATCTCTTAGAGCAGAACCGACCCTTTGACTTTAATGAAGAATGTACTGAAGCATTCAAGGTTCTGAAGGAAAAGCTAGTGACAGCCCCCATAGTACAGCCACCAGACTGGACGCAACCGTTTGAAATTATGTGTGATGCTAGTGACTATGCTGTCGGGGCAGCACTTGGGCAGCGCAAGGACAGGCTGTTTCATGTCATATATTACGCCAGCAAAACATTGAATGATGCCCAAGTGAATTATACCACCACAGAAAAGGAGCTGTTGGCTGTGGTGTTCTCCATCGACAAGTTTCGTTCTTATATACTTGGAACGAAGGTAATAGTGCACACCGATCATTCTGCCCTTAAGTACTTGTTCGCAAAGAAGGATGCAAAGCCTAGGTTGATACGATGGATCCTGCTATTACAAGAATTCGACCTTGAAATCAAAGACAAAAAGGGGACAGAAAATCAGGTGGCAGATCACTTGTCGAGGTTGGAGATGGGACAGAGTCTACCTGTAGATGAGACACACATACTAGAGACCTTCCCAGATGAGCAGCTCTTTGCTGCCGCAATAGCTGTCGCGACAGCCATGGCGGCAGGTAAGTCTTCTAACCTTCCCTGGTATGCTGATTTCGTTAATTTTATAGTTAGCGGAATATTACCTTCTGATCTTACTTATCAAGCCAGGAAGAGGTTTCAAAATGATGTTAAACATTATTATTGGGACGAACCTCTTCTTTTCAAAATGTGCGCAGATCAGGTTATAAGGAGATGTGTACCACAAGAAGAACAAGAAGACATTCTCCATCACTGTCATGCTTCACAATATGGAGGACACTTAGGAGGCAATAAAACTGCTGCCACGGTGCTGCAGTCAGGGTTCTACTGGCCGACACTGTATAAGGACGCACAGGAATTTTACAAAAACTGTGACAGGTGCCAGCGGACAGGTAACATCTCGAGGAGAAACGAGATGCCACTGCAGAATATCTTAGAAGTCGAAATATTCGACGTTTGGGGGATTGATTTTATGGGACCTTTTCCATCTTCGTGTGGAAATCTTTACATCCTCCTAGCAGTAGACTATGTCTCCAAGTGGGTAGAAGCAATCGCAACTCAAAAGAATGATGCCAAAACGGTCCAAAAGTTTTTGCACAAAAACATCTTTTCTAGATTTGGCATCCCTAGAGCGATTATCAGTGATGAAGGGAGACATTTCGATAACAGGGTAATTGCTGCCGCCTTGAAGAAATATGGTGTCAAGCACAGGATCGCGACAGCATACCACCCACAGAACAATGGACAGGCTGAAATTTTCAACAGGGAAGTGAAGAACATTCTTGAAAAGATGGTTAAACCAACTAGGAAAGATTGGTCTCTACTTCTGAATGATGCACTATGGGCATACAGGACAGCTTTCAAAACTCCATTGGGCATGTCTCCATTCCGATTGATCTATGGGAAAACCTGCCACCTGCCTGTCGAGATAGAGCACAAGGCATATTGGGCAATCAAGGCAGTAAATATGGACTTGGACAAGGCAGGCCAGAAAAGGCTGTTAGATTTGAATGAGATCGATGAAATACGGACGATGGCCTACGACAACGCAAGAATATACAAAGAGAAAACAAAGAAGTGGCATGACAAAAAGTTGCTGCCACGTCAGTTCTGCCCAGGACAGCTTGTATTGTTGTTTAATTCTAGGTTGAAACTCTTCCCAGGGAAGCTTAAATCTAGATGGTCTGGTCCGTTCCAAGTGATTCAAGTTTTCCCCCATGGTGCCATTACAATTCAATCATTAAAGGACGGGCACCAATTCAAAGTCAATGGACAACGCCTCAAGCATTATCAGGGGACTGAAGCCCCAGGAATACAGGAAGTGGTTACCTTAGGTGATGCCCCACAAGGCATCCCTAATTTAACCTAGTTTTTATTTTTATTTTATTTTATTATTATTATTTATTAGGAATTAGATTTTTTTTAATAATGTTTTGTTTTTAATTTCAGTTTTTAGGAAATAAAGGAGTCAAGTGAGAAAGAAGAAGTGGCCCAAGCCCACCGCTCAACCACCAGCCCAATAAAGCCCATTTATGGTAACCTGTCGTTTCGGCTGCCGGCGCAGACGGATTTGACAGGCTGTCAATAGACGCACAGCAGACGAAGAAGCGTGCGGCAGACGCACAGCAGACGCATTAATGCGTGTCAGACGCGTCAGACACGCAATATCCAATCTGCCGCCCCGTTTTTCCCGCCTGCCGTTGCGGCATTAAATGGGCAGCTACTCGACCGCTATATAAACCCCTTCCCCTTTTCATTTTTCATCACTTCTGATTTTCTCTCTTGTTATTCCCTTCTAGTTTTATCTACTTTCTTTCTTTTTTCAGCCCTTGCAACCAAAATGTCTTCACGACAAACCCGTCAGAATGCTGCTGCCGCTTCTTCTTCAGCAGCAGCATCTCCGTTCGCTAACAAAGAACTATGGGAGGAACGGAGCTTCATCTATAACAGAGATGCTCCTCTTTTTGGACTCCGGCCGTTCATTATGAAGGCCATAGCAGCACAACTTTGGGAGGACTTTGCCGAGCAGCCGGCAGAGCTTAACGACACTCTGGTCAGGGAATTTTATGCGGCGATCGAAAGTAAGACGGCGACATCTGTCATCGTCCGAGGAGTGACAGTTCCTTTCACTGCCAGCAGCATCAACCATGTATTCGGCCTCTTCTTTGGCCCCAATGACGATGCTCATCAACAATTTTGGGACACCCTCGACGCTGCCGGACATGATGCTGTCATGAGAGAGTTGACAGAGGCGGGCACGACCTGGAGCACCAGCAAGAAGAACCCCAACTCCGTCAATAGGGCAGAGCTACTCCCCGAGGCAAAACTATGGAATGCTTTTATCAAAAAGCGTATCCTGCCCTCGTCCCATCATACGACAGTCAACAGACAGCGGTTGGCCCTCATTCACTCTATCATGCATGACAGGCCCATCAATGTGGGCAGGTACATGCGGGACAGCATTCTCGATTGTGCCTTCCGATCAGATTCACGACTCTGCCTGCCTTTCACCATCACTGCCCTCTGCCGCTGCGCTGCCGTACCGGAGGACCCTTCAGACAAAATCAAGAAGGGCAGCGGCTGGACAGACAGCAACATCTCCAGCCTTATGGAGATCATCGTCGTATCGCCCCTCAACGCCTTCGATCCAAACGCCCCTCCTGCTGAGTCTGATGATGAACCTGCCACCGAACCTGTCCCAGAAGCTGCCACCAACACCGCTCCGGCAGATCAGAACGCCCACATCCTTGCTGCCATCTTGAGGATAGAGGAGCGCCAGATGGGTTTGATGACTTTCTTCCGTGACTTCTCTAATGCAACGGTAAATTTCATTACCAATACTTTGAATTTTCCGGATGTCATTTTCCCCACCTTCCCCGCCCATTATTTTAATATCCCCTCCCCCACTCCCACACCACCTGTCTCTCCCCACGGAGAATCTGCCTCCTCCACACCTTCCCAGACGGCAGCCGGCAGCCCACCGGCAGACACCTCCCCTCGAGGCACCAAGCGAGCTGCCACTGATGACAGCCCTCTTGTCTGGAGGAATTTGGACAGCGCCTTCACACGGGTAAAACGTATTAAGCATGTGGCCAATAAGAGAAGGCTGTCCAAAGCCATAACGAGTGGCAGCTGGGACAACAGCAGCAGTTCTGATGTCCGACTAGTGGAGCCACCTGCCCTTCAACCTGCTGACGACCCTGTCCCCCAACCGGAGGAAGAACCTGCACCTCAACAGGCTGATGAACCTGTTGATCAACCTGCTCCGGAACCTGCCCAGCCACCTCCCCAACGCAGACGCTACCATCAGATCCGCGTCAGCAGCAGCAGCGAGGACAGCGCATAAAATTTAAGTTTTTATTTCTTTTACTCCTCTTATTGCTGCCTGCCCTTATATATTTGTGATGTACTTTTCTTTATCGTATTTTTCTTTGTTTATTTTTGTGTCATTTTGCATTGAGGGCAATGCAACCCTCGAGTTTGGGGGTGGCAACCCTCCATATTTAATGGAGTCTTTAGCACATCTTTTGATTAATTGTTGTGTCTTATTAAGTTATTTATTTTCTTTCTTTTATCTTTAAAAAAAAATTCAGAAAAATCAGAAAATTTAAACTGTTGGCTTAAAACTGTGAAGTTAATTTACCTGTCATGACGGCTCTGTCGTGGCAGCATCTTTAGGACAGGTTAAGGAAAAGTTTAGAGCCTTTCTATAGTTCTGAAAACTTAAACACTTTTGTGACTGTTATATTGCTTAGATTTCTTTTAGCCAAACTAGAATAGGAAGCTTAGAACTCGGATAGCCCCTAGAGGTGCCTAACACTGGCTCTAGGAAAGAAGTTTAGCAAAAGAAAATCAAAAACCTAGAGGTGCCCGAAACCGGCTCTAGGAAGCTAACTAGAGGTGCCCAAAACTGGCTCTAGAAAAACTTAGCTTGAAAATAGAAGAAAAAGAAGCATGAAAATGTGCCTTCTTAAAAAAAAAAATAAACTTTGGCATAAAAATTCAAGTTAAGAAGTTGAATATTCTAGTGAAACTAAGAGAGTCTTAGCATATAACTGTTCACAAGCATGCACACACTGCACGAGAGCTATAGAGAAATTCCGGACAGATCCTAACCCTTCCAACAGGTTGCTGCCGCCATAGAGAATGAGCGACAGGTAAGGGACAGTTCACTGTTTGAAGGCCAACACAAAAATTTTCAGTTTTCTTTTAAGTCTTCATTGCTTGAGGGCAAGCAAAAACTTGAGTTTGGGGGTATGTTGAGTGTGTAAAAGTTCTATCATTTACACCCTTTTTAACCCACATTTCTGCTGCATTCAAGCATCATTGCATTGCATTTAGGTTAGTTTTTAATAAAACATCACAATTATATAAAAGGCACGGATTCTACTGAAAGATGGCTATTTTTGCAGGTATCTATCACAGTAGATGTCGAAGGCAGGCGCAGGGCAGATAAGCAGGAGAGCTAAACTGGACAAGCAACTGAAGAAGACGAACCTGTCATGGACCTGTCGTGACAGCATGGTGACAGCAGATTTATGAAGAGGAAAAGTGAAGTGGACCTCGATAGATAGAGAAAAATCTGCTCGTCTGTCGTGTGGAAGCCGAATATTTTTCCAAGCCCCGGATCAAAAGATATGTCAAGCCAAAGCTCAAGGAGAAGAATTTCCATGAAACAAGGAGGCGGCTGAAAAGTAGGAATCCTTAGAGATTTAGTCTTTATTAGAATCTTACTTTTAATTAAAGTTGTAATCCTTGTTACCTTAGATAACTTGAGCCCAAAGCTTATATAAAGGGCATAGATTAAACCTAGGGCATAACCGACTACCCCATAACCGAAACAAAACCCTGCCGTTTACCTGTCACCGATATGTTCTAAATTCCCCCTAGGGCTACGGGTTGTTTTGTAAAGTAGTTGCAAGGGTTGCTTTGTTTTAGGATTTTTCAAGTTCAATAAAATAAACTTCAAGTTCTTTTATCTTGGTTTTAATATCTTGCAAGAGCATCGGGAGAGCATTGTGAGGTTATCTATTTACTTAGCATCGGGAGAGTTAAGTATACGAAAGAGATAAGAGTGCGTTCTCTAGTTTATAGTTGAACCATCTCGTGCTTAGGGATAAGGCGAGGTTAAGTGGCTAAAGAAGAATTCATACACATCGGTGTTCATCCTTCGATTCACGCCGGGAGGTATCATCAAAGACGTGATCATCGACAGACTTGTGCCTAGGGATAGGGCAAGGCAGATCAGGGATTCTTGCCAAGCTTGAAGTACGGAGTTAGTGTTCGCTGCCGCGACAGCTAACGGACAGACGCCGCGACAGGTGCTGTCGGCGACGGGTGCGACGACAGAACTGGAGATCCTAAGCAATTCAATACCTACACTACGGAGCAACTCAATACCAGCCCATTCTCTCTATCTTGATATCTCAATTCCTTTTATTTACGTTTTTACATTATTATTCGTGACAACTCTCAAACTATTTCTTTTACTTTGTGCAGTGAAATAAGGTGAAGTCATTAGCCCAATCCCTGTGGAGACGATATCCGATACTTCGTATCACTTTACTACTTGCGTCGTGTATACTTGCACTATAATTGCGATAGACTATTTTACACGCAACACCCACCTAGAGTTAGGATTAGGGTGGTAGCCTAATCCTAAACTTGAACTAGAGACATTGGTTGAACTTGTAATATTTGTGATATGATTGTTTATGTATAAAGTGTTATACATGTGTGATGAGGCATGGATGTGATGCATTATGTTATGCATGTGGATGGTTCATGATTGTGATCATGGTGAGTACGTGCTAAGCACGGAATTGGTTGTAAATGATAATGAGAATTGAGTTAAATGTTGGCACTAGTATGCTTGAGTACAAATGATCGATCATTAGGATGTTAGTGTGCACACATGAGTCAAATTGGCGCGTGGCCTTGGTGGCGTTGAGTCACCAAGGAGGAGTACGGGTTCGCCCGGAAATTGTTGTTTAAATATAGTCGATGATGAGTGGAATCCCATCGACGTGGCGTGAGGATGAGTGGAATCCCCTCCGCGAGACCGGTGATGAGTGTAATCCCACCGTGAGGTAAAGTGGTTGTAGGATGTGAGTTCCAACGTGTTTATCCACGTATTCGGGTCATAGCTAGGTGTCAATATTGATTGATATGTGTATCAATGTGATGTGGAATGTGATTTCTACTTGGATGTTTATATGTGTTTACATATGTTGTGAAATAGAGCTGTTGGGCATGGCATAGAATTGAATATTGTTCATGCATCATTAACATGTTGGCTCTTGAGGATCGAAGGTATAATCATGCATTTACTTTGGTTGAGATCGTGCTTGGACCCTGTATTGTCGAGGTTTGTTTTTAAAGAGCTTACCCTCACTAAGCTTTATTGCTTACGCTCTCTTTGTTCGACAATGTAGATCAATAGCTCGTGGGTTGCTAAGTGCAAGAAGAGGCCTCCAAGTGTGTGTACTTGTGGTGCTAGCTATCAAGTATGGTTTTTAGTTTGTGATGTAATGGTCAAGCAATGGGACATGTAATCGTGTTATGATGCATTTGAAGTATGATATTGTTGTTCAGGAGCATGTTAGACTCCTCGTATATGTTTGCTAACTTGGCTTTTGAGATGTATGCCCTTGCTTGTAAACCTTGTTGGTAATTGCTTACCTTGAACTGTCTAAGTGTTGACTATGTTGAAGCATGCTAATTGTAATGCCATATTGGGTCTTTGGATTAGATGCCTTTCGTATATCTTGTGTTTGTTGTGTATGGTTGCTAGGGAGCATGCCTCTAGAGTGTATTTGTATGTCTTGTATGCTTCGTATAGTCGTTTAGGGCGTTTGGAACCTCTAGGAGTTGTCTAAAACAGATTTTGAGGTTTTGCAGACAGCCAGTGTTTCGAAATGGGCTGGGCCATTTCAGAACGGGTTAGGCTTCAAGGACCCCGTATCGGAACACATTTCGATACGGTTTGGCCACTGTGAACCCCTGTTCCGAAACGGGTATCGGAACACTTTGGCTACTGGAAATCTAAGAATTTGCCGAGATAATGGGGTTTCGAAATGGGTCTAAGTGTTTCGGAACAGTCAATATCTCGTTGACCACGAGAAGTTGACCGTTGAGGGTGTTTCGGAACGGTTGACCTCCGTTCTGATACGGTCTCCTAGTGTAGGCTTAGAGTCGTTGACCAAGTCAAAGCGTTTCGATACACCTTGAGGGTGTTTCGAAATGGCCTGCCTAATAATCTAAAATGGGTTGTTTTGTGTATGATTGTTCGAATGATCGTTCTTATGATTGTTTGTGTTCCGCTGACGTGTCTCACATAGGACAACAATAATGCATATAGACAAGATAAATGAAAAGAAATTTTCTAGGGTCGTTAACCGAGGGGGAACCTTAACGAGTTTCGCTTCGGTTTTCCCCGTGTAGCCCACTCGGACCGGTCAAGCGTCCAGACCGGAATGAGGGGGTTACATATTCCATTTATTGATACTAGTGATCTGCCAATTGCTTAAAAAAAGGAGTAAGGAAATGCACTAGTCACCCAATTAAAAAGTTTGTTGCATATGGGAAATTAATGCCTTGTTTTAAGACTTTTACAACAAATGTTGATAGTATTCATATTCCAAAAACAGTGAAAGAAGCATTGAAGGACGTGAAGTGGAGAAAAGCAGTAGAAGAAGAACTCAAGGCACTTGAAAACAATAATACATGGGTCATAGTTGATCTCCCAAAAGGAAAGAGACTAGTAGGCTGTAAATGTGTATTCACAGTGAAGTATAAGGCAGGTGGCAATATCGAGAGATACAAGGTTAGATTGGTGGCCAAAGGTTTCACTCAATCTTATGGAGTGGACTACCAAGAAACTTTTGCTCTAGTGGTAAAGTTGAACACTGTAAGAGTGTTATTATCTTTAACAGTAAATAAGAATTGGGTACTTCATTAGCTAGACATCAAGAATGCATTCTTGAATGAGAATTTAGAAGAGGAGGTATACATACAGATTTCACCAGGTATAAAGGAGAATTTAAGAAAACAGAAAGTTTGCAGATTATTGAAGTCTCTATATAGCCTAAAGTAGTCACCTAGGACCTATTTGACAGATGTACAAAGGTAATTGTTCAAGATGGTTATAAGCAATGCCAATCAAATCATACTTTGTTTGTAAAAACCACATCAAACAAGAAAAAGACACAGTTAATTGTTTATGTAGATGATATCATCATAACAGGAGATGATCTCATTGAAATAGATAGGTTAAAAGGGTTGTTGGCAAAAGAATTTGAGACCAAGGACTTAAGAAGCTTAAGATACTTCTTAGGCATAGAGGTTGCGAGATCAAAGGAAGGATTAGTCATCAATCAAAGAAAGTATATCCTAGATTTACTTTCAGAGACTGAAATGACTAGATGCAGGCCTGCAGAAACTCTTATGGAAGACTTAAAGCTGAGAAAGGAAGAAATGGGAAGCCATGTGAACAAAGAGCAGTATCAGAGGTTAGTAGGTAAACTAATCTACTTATCCCTCACTAGACCAGATATAACATTCTCTGTTAGCATAGTGAGTCAATATATGAATGACCCTAGAGAAGAACACTTAAAGACTGAATAAAATTTTGAAGTATCTGAAAATGGCTCCTAGACATGGATTAATTTTCAGAAAAAATAAAGACAAATCAGTGAGAATTTTTTCAAATGAAAGTTGGGCAAGAGAACTAACTGACAGAATGTCTATTACTAGATATTGTTCATTTGTTTGGGAGAACCTAGTGACATGAAGAAGCAAGAAGCAAGCAGTGATTTCCAGATGTAG
Source organism: Hibiscus tridactylites (assembly GCA_958450335.1). Lineage (NCBI taxonomy): Eukaryota > Viridiplantae > Streptophyta > Magnoliopsida > Malvales > Malvaceae > Hibiscus > Hibiscus tridactylites. The sequence goes on from OY288281.1 coordinate 76,909,046, forward strand.
TGCTGAGGCTGAGTTTATGGCTCTTGCACTTGAAATTTGTGAAGAAATCTGGTTACAAAGACTATTGACTGAACTGGGATTTTGTTACAACAAACACTTTGAGCTACAAAGTGACAGTCAGTCTGCTATAAGTATTACTAAAAACCCAGTTCACCATGACAGAACAAAACATGTCAAAATTGATAGACATTTCATTTCTGAAAAGGTAAATGGTGGGTGGTGAAATTGAATTTTGTTCCTACGAAAGGTTAACTGGCAGATATTCTCACTAAGGCACTTCCAAGAGTTAACTTTGATGAAATTACATCCAAGCTGAGTCTTTACAACATTTACCCCCAGCTTGAGGGGGAGTGTAAGTTATAAGATAGATTTATCTTGTATAAACTAATGTTTTAATTTAAGACTAACTCTTATCTTCTATGTAGATAAAGATAGAGGCTAGAGTAGTTTAAATGTGTTGAGACTCTTTGTAGATAAAGTCTTGTATAAAGTATAATAACTTGTACTTTATCGTATGATAATAAAAATAACAGAGAATTCTTTTTCTCTCTGAAAAATACCTATTCTCTACAAGTTTTCAGTAACTTCTTTTGCTAAACCGTAAACTCGAAATCTCTGAACTGTTTCTCTATGGCAAACGAAAACTCGAATATTCCTCAATGCCTTCTCCACTTCTTTCCTCTCTTCATCGGTTAGCTCTTCGTCTTCTTTTGAGTAAGGTCTCGAAGGAAGTCGATACGCTTATGCAAGTAAGGGATTACTCCTATACTCTCATAGAAGGCAGTGATGGAGGTATCAACATTGAGAACAAGTCCTTGTTGTGTTGGTCGAAGACTCAGAAAGAAATCTCTCCATCCGATAGCTCCTCCTCTGATTTCCTTAGTACCTTCCATCGAACTCGAATAAAACAACCTCCCTACATATATACACTTCTCCATTGGATTCTCCCTAAGAATAACATCCAAAGCATTAAGATAATCTTGAGGGAGTGGGATGATCACCTTCATTGCTTATGTAACTTACTCAACTCTTTTCCATCAAACTTGGACACATGTCTGATATTAATTCGAAACACTTTGAGCTGATTTCGGTTCGGTTGGAAGCCGATCGTTTCCCCGAAAGGCAAACCCGATCGAGATACTAACAAAGAACTCGAGCTTATCGTTCTCGAATTCGATAAGGCTATAAAAATTATTTCTACCATCATATGCTGGATGAGCACCAGAAAGCAAACCAGAGTTGCTTTCCACCAGTTTCTGTTTGATCATTCTAACAACATCCTTGGAAGGATTTGGAGATATCTCAACATTATAATGGTAAATTTTCAGAAAAGGATCAATTTTTACAAGGAAATGGTTGGCAAGGAGAGAAACTCCTGGGCCTTCTACACCACCAGAATCTGGTATATTTGCAGCCACTAATGATTTCTTTTTAGTAGAAAAACTCATTTTTCTTCCATTACTTGCTTTATTCCTCCATTGGAGTCCCTCTGGAGCTGTTGAAAGTTGTTGAATTGGACAAGTTAAGGACTTGAATACAAATACTTGAACATGAAGCTTAAACAACAACATAACATCTAAAGAAACTTCTAAGAGATTCAAATATAATATCATTTCCAGCTATAAAGTTTTCATTTTTTCCCCAACCTTTAGAGTCACCTGGTGGTGTCATTGTTAGAAGTGGGAATTGAGAATCAGAGACAGAGGAGGTGGCAATACATTTCTTGTTGCCATGGTGCTCTCCTGTTTCTTTCATAGGCTGGTTCATAAGAAAGCTTGCTCCTTGATGATGGTGATGAAATTTAAAGATAGAAAAGGGAGCAGCCTGGGGTTTGGGTAATAAAAAGGAAGTGATAAGGGAATAGCAAAGAAATGGTAAAAGGATATTTGGGCATTTGTATTTCTACGTATGAGTGTGAAAGAGCTTTTGCAGACCGATATTAAGGCTTAGTTTGTTGTTACTTTTAAAAAGTGCGGTAAAAAAGTAATTTTTAAACTAATTGTTAAAGAGTGTTTTTAAAAAGTTGGTTAGGGTTTGTCATTGATGTCAAAAAGCGATTTTGAGGAGATAAAATGTCTATTTTAAACATGATATTGAAAAGTAAAAGTAAATTTAGGTGATATTCAAATAATTAATGTTATATGATATATGAAATAAGTCAAATTTAATTATAGTAAAAAATTTATTTTTTTATAAAATTTAATAATGTACAATAAATTACAAATAAAATAATTTTAGATTATAAACTATTCTAGATTATACTATATTACTTACAAATTAATAATAATTATAAAATAAATTACAAATAAAATAATTTTATTCTCAATATAAATATTATAAAATATATACTGTTTTAGAATTATGTATGCATAATGTACAATAAATTATAATTAAATAATAAGAGTAAAAAATAATTTTATTTTCAAACTAGCTTTTCCACCCAAAAAGCTATAAAATTTAGCTTTTTAGTTTGGGTGAAAAAACTAGTTTTAAAAGCAACCAAAAATACCAAAAAAACAAGTGAAAACACTTAAAAAAGCTTGTTTGAGTTCTCAAACGCAACCACAAACTGGGCTTAAGACTACTGGTATTATACTCTTAAATGATATACCATTGACTACATGTGTCTCTATTTAGTTTAGGGTTGTAAATGAGATGAGAAAAATTGTGATTTATTCGAGTTCGATTAGGTTAAAGCTCAGTCAACACTTGATTTGATTAGATTTTACTCGAGTTTGAGTTCTTAATGAGTCGAGTTATTCGATACCTGGCTCAAAAAGCTCGCGAGCTATTCGAAAATATAATATACTATTTTTTTAATTTTTTTAATTTAAAATTTAAATTCTTAAACCTAAAATCATAAAACATAAACCCTAAACATAAGTCTTAGACCATAAAATCTAAATCTTAAATTCTAAATCCAACCATCTAAACCTCTAGACTCTAAACTAACACCATAAACCCTAAAATTAACAAGCTTGTATACATAACTTGTGTATCAAAGTTTTTTTTTTCTTTAATAGGAATTTAAATGAGACGAGATAGATCACAAGCTACTCGAATTCGACTTGGTCAAAGCTCGGTTAACACTCAACTCGGTTGAACTCGAACTCGACTCGAATTTTTAACAAACCGAGCCGAGCTCAAATTATTTAAGCTCGTTAAAAATTACTCAAACTATAACTTAACTCCAATTTTTAACGAGTTAAATCGAGCTCAACTCGTTTACCTTCATAGTCTAGCTTGCTAGCACTCTAGCTACTCCCTTCTGCTTTAACTTCTATTAGAGATATTTCGTTTTTTTAAAAGGTCAAATGAACTGAAAAGTTTTGTTTATATTGTAAAAGCTAAATTAGATAGTCTGATTGGACTTTGAAGTAGTGATTAGTCAAGTTGATGTTTTAGCAGGATTAATGTGGAAACTTAAATTTAAAGGGTTAATGTCGGAAAATGTATCTAAAATTTGATTAAATAGTTATTTGACCTTTATTTTTAAGTATTTTAACTTTTTAATATTTTATTTCGGGTCAAAATGGCTCAGACGAAAATTGTTAGTTAACTAACAATAAACAACTTTAAATAATTTAACAGAATGACACATTAATACAAAATAATTTTATATTTTATATAATTTTATAAAATTATTTTTTGATTGATGTGTCATTCTGTCAAATCAGCGTATTTGTCGATATGACACTACTATGTTAGTCCACAAAATTTCAAGACATTTAACGTTAGTTGACTAACAGTTTTTATTCGCAGATGAATCATTTATGCCTAAAATGAAATGGTGAGGGTTAAAGTACTTCAAAAAAGGACTAAAGTGACTATTTAGTTAACCGTTAGGGGTCATTTTGTCCTAAAATAAAATATTGACGGTTAAAGTACTTCAAAAAAGAATAGAAGACAAAGTGATTATCTAATCAAATATTATCATATTTTTTTTAGCATTATGTCAATTCTAAAACCCTACCTTCTGAACTCTAGACCCTAAATTCTAATTATAAACTTTAAAAATTTAAACTCTAAATCTTTACATTCAAATTAGACCAATTTGTGAAAAATTTATTTTCTACCGTCAGTGTGTGAAGTATTTTCTCAAATATTAAATATGTTATATTATATTTATATTAATTTAAAAATTAGAAGTTATATTCTATTTGTTTTATTTTAAAAATAGTGTCCAATTAATAATGCATGTTCAAATTTAATAAAATATAATTAATGGTGTTATCATTTGGATTTTAGTTTTTAGATCAAATAAGTATAGGGAATTAAATTCCTTAAGTGATTAAATTTTAAAATTTTAAAAGCGAAAGGATTGAAGGTAAATTAGACAATTAATAACCAATAGAAAATAAAAGGGTAAACTACACAATTGGTCATAAACCATCTCAAAAAATATAAAATGGTCACCAAATTTTCAAATGTTACATAATTGAGTCGTTAACTGGGTGACTTGACAGTCACGAAAATTTGTATAACATCATATTTAATCCTCAATATTTATACATTCAGTCAATTTAGACATCAATAATGAGGGTTAAATTAGGACTGAATTGATTGAATGTGTAAATATGGAGGATTAACTGTGTTATTATTCAAATTTTCGTAATTGTCACGTCATTCACTTACAGTTAACGACTCACTGACTATTTTATAATAAAAATTAAAGTTTAATGCCCATTATGTAACTTTTAAAAATTTGATGATTGTTTTATATTTTTTAGGATAATTTAGTGTCCATTTGTGCACGTTACCCAAAATAAAAAGAAAGGAAGCTCAAAAACACCGTTTGCAAATCTTAAAAAGTTGATGGGATAGTATCTGGTTATACAGTGTAAAAGTTTTTAAGTTTTACATTTTTAGGTCGTTGGATGAGTGAAACATGTGGTTAAAATTAACAGTAGAATATGCGACGATTATCACTTGAAAAAAAAATAAAGAGTTAATCTCAATATTAATTTTTTTATCAAACGATCTAAAAATATATATAAAACTTAAAAACTTTTACAAGTATCTTAATCTAAAGTTAATTTAAAAGAAGTCGTTGTCATGTTTACCAAAGCCAATCTCTTTATCCATGAAGTGGATAACCATAAAAAATTCAAATTCAAAGCTCATACAAATAATCGAATTTGAAGTTAATTATAAGGATTAAATTTACTTTTGTAATAATTCAAACTCAAAAACTAATTTTTTTTCTTAAATCAACCTCGAGTTTTAAAAATAAAACTCAAGTGATCCATAGAAATCCAAAACTTCGACTGTTTAATCCCTCTGTTAGCCACACTTCTTCCGCATCTTTGTTTACCGGGATATTCTCCAAAATAGTACCTTTGAAAAAAAATATTTTTTTTCTTTCAAAATGACACTATTTTTTTTTATTTCTCAATATTACACCTAAACAATAAATTCTCCATGCATGCATTGCGAGTTTCATCCAAATTTATTTCTTTTAATGCTTAAAAGGTTCTATTACTTGCATTAAAAAAATACTAAAAATATGAAACCCGTCAAGCATATCTAATGAGTTTACTGTATGAGTACTATTTTGGGAAATAATTTTTTTTCAAGTGTTATTTTAAGAAATAATTTTTTCAAATGTGAGCACTTGGGAATATAGATTTCACTTTGGAAAGGAGAAATATATTAAGGATTGAAAATTCATATGTGCTTGAATATGTTGTGACAATACGATTAAGATTCAGGGTAAATTAACCCAATGACCACCATACTATGGTAAATGTATTAAAATGATCACATTAAAAAATCGACTCAATTGACCACCCAAACTATTGAAATTGGATCAATATGATCACCAGCCGTTAATGGGCTAACGGAAGGTGACATGACAGTTAAAAAATTAAAGGTATAATTACACATTTGGTCTTTATTATTTACACGTATCACCACCTATTTAGAGGAGAAAAAAAAATTCAACATACATGTTGCGAAAGGGTTTCGAACCCAAGCATTGTAGAAGAAAAGACAGTGGGTTAGGCACTGCACTAAGAACAATATTATTTTATAAAACACCTATTTTTTTAATTTCACATATAAAACCATCCCCCACACCAACCCTTGTTCCCTCACCGTTCTGCAACACGACTTTGGCTTCACTTATGGGAAACCCCCGTTTTAGCTAACTACAACTTCCCATCTGATTGCCCTTTTCAGGAATTCTCCAAGATTGTCCTGGAGTGGAATGCCACATGTAAGGAAGATAATTCGACAGGATTTTTGGGGTTTGGTTATCTGGAGTGGAACTTCTCAGGAGCTGCACAGCCGAACCTAGAGCTACTGGTATTTTCTGGACTGTCAAAAATGATATCACCAGGTATTCTTCCTTGCTTTTATCCAACAAGACTCAAACTTTTGCCGTTTATTTTTACCCTGTTGTGGAAAAAATTGATCTTTTTAAGGAAAAGAGTAGAAATTTAAGATCTGAGATTGATTCTAATGCTGATCTAATTATACCCTTTTCGCGATCTTTGCCACTGAATGATGGTTTATGGTATGAGATTCAGAGTGCCAATGATGTCAAAGTGAAGGAATTTGAAATTCCTCGGAATGTTTATCTAGCAGTATTGGAAGTGTATGTCTCTTTTCATGAGAATGATGAGTTTGGTATGGAAATCTTCCGAATGAGTACATTGCTGCCAATAATCTTACAGGTTATGCAGGGAATGGAGCTTTTAGGGAAGTTGTGGTTAGTTTGGATGGTGATATTGTTGGTGCTGTTTGGCCTTTCACTGTGATTTTCACCGGTGGAATCAATCCTCTATTATGAAATTAAAAAAATAAATGTAGAAAACAATAAGACATATATTAAAGTTGGTGTTTCATAGCATAATATTATTCTTAGTGTAGTGGCTAACTCATTGTTTTTGCTTCTATAATGCTCGGTTTCGAATCCCCTTAATAGCATGTATGCTGAAATTTGTTTTTCTCTTCTAATTGGAGGAGGAAAATAATTTATTATATCAAATATAAATAATTAAATTCCTCCAATAAGGTGTTGACATGTGTCACCACCTAATTAATTTATTTTATTAGTTTAAAATTAGGACTAAATTGAAAGAATGTGTAAATAGTAAAGAATAAATGTGTAATTATACTTTTAATTTTTTAACTGCCACGTCACCTTCCGTTAGCCTATTAATGGCTGGTGGTCATATTGATCCAATTTCAATAGTTTGGGTGGTCAATTGAATCGATTTTTTTATTAATAAAGGGGATATGCTATAGCGAGCCTCGTTAAAAACCTCCCTAACCTAGATGGAGGAAAAGAGTACTCACCATAACATTACAACGTGCGATTAAACGAAACAGAAATTAACCCGACATGGGTAAGTCCTCATGCAATAATCTTAAAACCGCATCCGGCGGGGAACTAAATGAAGTCACCTCATACCCTCGCCAAGGCCCCAATTTTGCCAAAACATCGGCAACATGATTAGCCTCACGACATACATGACAAAACTTACATACCCGGAATCGAGAAACCAAGGCGCGAGTCGCACTCATCAAGGAGGACATCATTCGTCCATCATTAACCTTATTCAAAGCACGTACAACCTCCAAGCAATCAGATTCGACCACAACATCTTCAATATTATGTGCAAGAGCATAAATTAACCCTTCATGGATCGCCCAAAGTTCCGCATCAATCGGACGACACCGGCCTATATATTTCGAGAAGCCACCACCCCATGTGCCCATTGCATCCCTGAGCACACCTCCGCACGACGCCGAACCAGACCCAAATTCACAGGCCCCATCGACGTTTAGCTTCCAGCTAGATCCCCCCGGCGGTATCCAATGTTGCTGCTGTTGTTGAACAGTCGTCCGCTGTCCCTGCACAGCCCGTGCACTCAGTAACGCCCGGGAAACATCGCGGACCAACCCCTTGCTGCGCAATACGATCTCCGTAACCCCCCGTGCCTCATTGCGAAATACTACGCTGTTTCGTGCAAGCCATAACTGCCACAACACAGCTGCAAAAGCACATCCCACCGGTCATGTCCTCCCCATGCAGCTGCATCTCGCTGTAGGTTTGCCAACACCCACTCAGCAACCGAACCGCTGTAGAAACTGCCCCACTGCGACTCCGGCACCAGCAAACGCCATACTGCCTTCGCAACCAAACATTGGCGCACAATATGGTCTATGTCTTCCACACACGCACCACATGAAGGGCAAGCAGCCGACTCCGTTAAATTTTGTCGGAGTCGTTCGCTATTAGCCAACACCCTTCCCTTACACACCAACCCAAGAAAGATTTTTATCCTTTGCGGCCCTTGGAAGCGTTGTAATACATGCCAAATGTTACCCCGAGGCTCATTACTATGTGAACGGATTTTGTCATAAGCCGATTTTACCGAAAAGGCCAAATTATCCGACCATTTCCACCCCGGCGAGTCCATCACCAAATTACCGCTTGGGGCCCGAATAGCCATAATTTGATCCAACACATCTCCCGTAAAACAATGTTGAAACTGTTCGATGTCCCACTGTCCGTCGCTAACACACAAATCTTTGATAGGAGTAAAATTATTCGGAACAAAAGCCTGATCCGATACCACCGCTTCAAGAGGTCCAATTCCACGAACCCAGTGATCGCGCCAAAAGTCGATACTCGCCATCTCCAACCCGCCAAACAACCCCATCTCGCACATCATTCCAAATAGCCGAAATACCCCGCCATAAATATGAACAATTGTTACGAACAATAGAGGCCGGAATAATCTCAACACATTTGTATTTAGCACGCAAGAAACGAACCCATAGCTGTCCCCGCTTCGCTATCAGGTTGAATCCAATTTTCAGAAGGAATGCATCGTTTTGATCACGTAGACTTTTAAAGCCTAAACCGCCAGAACCAGTAGGTAAACACAACTCATTCCAATTAACTAGGTGAACCCCCTTCCTATCTGCACTACTTCCCCAAATAAAGTTGCGTATCAGTTTCTCAATCTCCTCACAAACTCCAATAGGGATCTTAGTCGATTGCATCGCATAATAAGGGATTGCCGAAAGTACCGCCTTCGCAAGAGTAACTCGCCCCGCAAAAGACAGATATTTAGCTTTCTATCCTGATAGCCTATCCCGCACCTTCTGAACTAAGTAGGAATACGTCGCTCTAGTAACCCGTCGATGTAACATCGGAACACCTAAATATCGCCCAAGATCAGTAACTTCCGAAAAACCCACCAAAGTACTCAACTCTTGTCGAAGCTCACCCGACACATTCTTAGAAAAGAAAATACTCGACTTCTGAACATTCACTTTGAGTCCTGAGACCCTACAAAAATCCACTAAAGTTTCCCGGATCACATCTAACTGTTCCACAGAAGCTTCCGCAAAAAGAACCATATCATCAGCAAACATCAAATGCGAGATCACCGGGCTACGTTTAGAAGTACAAAAGCCTTTCCATTGTCCGGATATCACTTTCTGATTGATCGCCTGACTAAGTCTTTCCAAGCATAAAACAAATAAATATGGGGAAATAAGATCACCTTGACGGATACCCCATGTCGGCGAGAAGGAATCAGTCAACGATCCATTCCAACTAATCTGAGTTGAAACACTAGAGACACATCTGATAATCAATTCGCGCAAGTTATCCGGGAATCCGACATCACGCAAGGTATCGTCAATAAAACTCCACTCCAGTCTATCATAGGCTTTTTCTAAATCAATCTTCAACGCCATCCATCCACGTTTTCCTGACTTCCGATTCATAGAATGAACAATCTCCTGTGCTATGATAATGTTATCAGTGATAGTTCGCCCAGGCACAAAGCTGGTCTGGCTCTCCGACACCCAATCTGATAGAAAAGGCTTGATTCGGTTAACCACAACTTTAGTAATACCTTTATAAATTACCGTGCAAAGGCTGATAGGCCTGAATTGACTCATAGTTTCAGGCGAAGCAACCTTCGGAATAAGAACCATGATAGTTTTATTAATTTCCATCGGAAACGGTTCCCCTACGAAAATATTCCTAATACAACGGCAAACACTGTCACGCACAATATCCCAATTACGCTAATAAAAGGCCGCATGTAACCCATCAATACCCGAAGCCTTCCACGGATCCATATCAAAGATAGCATTTTTAATTTCCATATCCGTAACACTCGCGCCAAGTACCCTCTTCGCATCCTCTCGCAACCGAGGAAATAATCCACGAACAAAGTATTGTCCATGGCAATTAGGGTCAGCGGAAAATAACTGTCTGTAGAAGGCAATTGCCTCTGCTTTGAGAACTCCCTGATCCGTGTTCCAGAAACCGTTGGTCGCTTTCAAACCGACAATCATATTAGCGCGGCGACGTGCCATAGTGGAGGCATGGAAATACCGAGTATTCTTGTCACCCGCTAAAACCCATTGGCTACGTGACTTCTGAAACCATAATGACTCCTCCTGATCAAGAATGACGTCAAGTTCATCCCACAACTGATTCCTCAAATCAATTAAAAAACCCGACTGTGCACGTTGAAGCGATTTTTCAATACCCCTAAGCCTTGCCAAAATGCGTTTCTTCTTTTTTCCAATATGTCCAAAAACATTAACATTCCACTGTTTAACAACTTCCTGAAACTTCTGCGCATTACTCATAACCAAGGAAGATTCATCCCAAACTGATTCAAGAAAACCCCGGAAATCTGGATGATCCTGCCACGCTGCCATGAAACAGAACGGCTTCGCTATATCGGTTCCCAACACACCTGTCGGTTTAAGAAGTAACGGGCAGTGGTCACTACCTACCCTATCAAGATGGACTACAACCGACAGCGGATATTTCACCAACCAAGCATAATTCACCAAGCACCAATCCAAATGCTGATACAAGTTACCCCGACACCAAGTAAAGGCATCACCTTTTGAATCAAGTTCAGTTAACTCCGTAACATCAATAAATTCCTGAAATAGCGAACTAGTACCCAAGACCTCACTCGATCCACCACATCGTTCTTCTTTGCGAAGAATCACATTAAAGTCACCCCCTAAAACCCATGGAACATCAACCCCAGGGCTAAGCTGATATAACTTGTCCCACAAATGACGTCTGATACATGCATTAGGACTAGCATAAACAGCTGTAAAATAAATCCAAGTTTCAGAACTCACCTCACGGGCCTTTCCATGCACAAACTGATTGGAGACAGTAAGAATATCAACCTCCAAATCATCTCGCCACAAGATCCACACACCGCCACTGAAACCTCGCGCCTCGACACGAAAAGAATTCGGAAAACCAAAACCCCCAATAACCCTATCAGCCTCACTATAACTCACTCGCGGTTCAAACAGAGCAACCATCCGCGGATTATTAGATCGTATGAAATTTCTAAAATGGCGTCGGAACTCCGCACTTCCAGCGCCTTGCGTATTCCAGAACATAATATCCATTAACATAGGAAAAGAAAAAGGCGATAGTAAGAAACACTTACTGAGAAGGCGGGAGATTCTCCTTCCCATCATCCCCTACATGCTCGCCATCTGACATTTTATCGATATTCATATCTCCATCCGGCGCGCACTCATCCACATTCGTTTCAAGTGCTTGCCCCGTATCTTGTAAATTATCGAGCTTCGTAGACAAAGACGAAACCTATTCCGTCAACACTGGACGAGGTGGAATACGTGTCTCAGACTTCTTCGACACTTTCAAATTCTTCTTTTTTACGGCGGATAGCACACCCCCATCCTTACCCAAAGTCGTTTCATGCCGAAGTCGCGAGGTTGATTTGAAATCATTCCTCCCTTCCTTGATAACGATAGCCCTATGAGCACCCGACGCTATCTCAGTCGAATGTGAGCTGGCTTGTGGTTCAACGCCCATAACCGATGGAACAACAACCACCGATTGGTTCCCTACGCGCAACCTGTCTAACAACCCCCTGCGACATCTCCTGTCGGTTATCAACCGATGCCCGAACCTCCTCATCGACAACAACAGCCCTCTTACCTTTGTCCACACCGCTAGTATTCCCTGTGGTTTGTCGAGCTTCCGCACTAGCGTTGGCCCCAGCAGATTTCGATGAAGTCTTCGGGCCTACACTTCCCGCTCCGCTGCTGACCGACGGACCCCTGGCAGCACCCTTCGAACCTGCCTCAGTCGCGGAACCCTTCGAAGATTTTTGGCCTGCATTGCCCGCATCCTTGCTTGGACCCCTGGCACCGCGACCATAGCCCTTCCCATCAATAGTCGGACGCTGTGCATCCCCCCTTTTCCATCACCCGATAAAGTTCCATGAGCCATCATATCCTCCTCGTCTCGCACCTCCTGTAAGACTCCAAAACGAGATCCACCATCAACAACACGATCCCCACTTACTTTACTACTAGCCACTCGAGACGGCCTTCGACGAGTCCGTTCCACTACCATCCAAGGTCCGAATAAATCTTCCTTCGAAACCTCAACCTTAGATTGCACATCCGTGCTAGCCTTATTTGATTGCAATATCCCATCTGTAGCATTCTCCGACTGATCATCCACACAAAGTTCCATGGAATGTCCATATTTACCGCACTTAAAACAGATCAAATGAAGCCCCTCATACTCAAGCTTCCGAATGAACCCATCAATCCCGATACAAGATAACAATGACTTATTCAGGTCAACAACTACAGCAAGCCTCGCAAACCTACCTCTCTCACCCAGGGTTGTACTATAATCGATTTTGATTACACGACCAATTACCTCCGCGATACGACGAAACAAAGCTTTCGTGTAATATCTGTACGGCAGACGAATCCACACCACCACCTGAGACGGATGCTTTTCCGCAGTAGAAAAGTTCTTGCACCACGGCTGTACCGTCAGGTAACAACCAAATAGGGTCCATGGACCACCAGTAAGAACCTTCGTATAATCATCAATGGATTCAAACTTCACCAGAAAATAATTGTTATCCAGATCGATAACCTGAAAATTTTTCTCTGTCTTCCAAATCGCATGAACCCTATTCACCAACGTCTTAAACCCTATTGCTCGACCCAGAGGTCTGACGATAATGGTCAAACGCATACTCTCATCAATACGTGCATGCACCTTTTCTGAAAAAGAAATCCGAGGGAACAAACCACTACGATCGATCACCACGTCCGTATCCAAAACTTCAAAATTTTCTTCTGCCCTATCAATATTTGCACCGCCCCCGTTCACCGGAGACGCCGCCACCATCGCCGCATAGGATTGCCGTGCGCTGCTTTCCTCGCCCGGAGCAGCACCTGGCCCTGCTACCGTCGGCTGCACAGGGTTCTCCCCTACCATATCAACGTCAGTCCATGCAGTTCGACGTTGTCGCGACTCTTCTTTAATACTGGTTGGGATTCCAATTCAATCAGAGATCCATGCCTCTCCAAAGCCGCCGGGACAGCCACGTCAACCACCATCCCCGGTGGCTGCCCGCTAGAATCGTTATATAACGCAGCCGCCTGAACGCCGTCAGCCGCCGAAGAAATCGAAGGAAACGAGAAACTCATGCCGCTAGGGTTCAGATAATATTATTAATTCTTTACTTTTAACAATTATCAAAATTCTGAATCGATTTTTGTAATGTGATTATTTTAATACAATTACCATAGTACGATGGTCATTGGGTTAGTTTAGGTTTTGTTCGGTGGAGCATTGGAGCTTTTGAATTCTTGGTTTAGGTAAGATTATAAGAACATTTCTTTAGGGGAGAAGTTGGAAATTCCAACTTTTTCAAAAGTTTCGTATGAGATTAAATCAAGCTCGGAACTTGATTGGAGAAGCGCAAAGATTGATCGTTCCGTAATGTTCTCTGTTCTGCAGCTAAAAGCTGGAGGGAAAAATTTCGCCGAACATAGCCTAAGAACTGTGTTTTGGACCACATCCTTCACATTTCCCCTCCTATTTTCTCTATTGATTTTGCTCCTGAAAAGTACAGTTTCAATGTGACAAATGGATCTTTTGTTTTAGACATGATGAACAACTGTGGAAGTGGTCTTCTTTTGTCGACAATTGTGGCCGCATGTTGCATGATTAAGCTTGCTGAAATGAAACTCGATGGGAGAGAAATAGAATAAAGCTTACACTCAACTTCTTAGTATAATTAAAACTCAATTAATAAATAAACAAAGTAATTAGAAGCGTGTTTCAACAGTATTAATGAGGGAACTGGAGAACATGATTCGGTCAAGTTGAGGAGGAAGAACATCTTTTGACGATATGCACTTAAACAATGGAGATAGGGATGAACATTTTACTCGACCCAGTCAGGTTTCGAATCGACCCGATAGTGTCGAGTTTTTAATAAAAAATCAGGCTCAGGTCGGGCCAAGTTTTTATTAAACGTGAGGCTGGGTTTGAGTTTAGAGTAAAAAATAGTTGATTCTACCTGACCCAAGACTAATAGTGTAATTTCATTTTAAACTTTTTAGAGATATTTGTAATAATACTACCTCTTTATAAATTTTTTTATAACTAAGTCTTTAAAATTGAATTTTTATTTAAAATTTAGTCCTTTAAAATCAGGTCAGGTTTAGGGTATTTATTTTCGGGTCTGGTCGAGCTTTTAAAAGAATGAGATAGGGTCGGTTTCGATTTTAAAATAATTATTTTTGGGTCGAATTCGAGTGGGCCAAAAACCTGACCCATGTCCATCCCTAGATGGAGAATATGTATAATTATGTTAGCTGATTTTAGGTTTCAAAACCTTTTTTTCCACTCTTGTTAAATCATATATCTGGTGTTTATACCAGATTCAAATCTAAATAAACTCATACATATCAACAGACTAGATTACTCAAATATGAGTTACATAGGTAGAACACACCACTCTTAACCACCTGAGATCAATCCTTAAATTTTACTGCTTCAATTTTTTCAAAAATAAAAATAAATATTTGAATGTCCAATTGTCTGATTAACTTGAAGTGGTCCACTCATACATGCCACTTACTACCATGTTGGACAAATCAATCAACATAATTTTAATCTCGTACTCATCTCTCGATGTAATGGCATGGTAATACACTTGTGCAAAAGCATAGTATGGTTTTGTTATAGTAAACTAAAATTAATGGTAAAAATTGGTCCCCAACTGAAAATGCACATTTTGGAAAAGCATAGTGTAGAAACAACCAAATTGTAATAGGCATTAAATCTACTGAAAATGCATAGTACAAAGACTTCTATATATATTACAGGATGAAATAATAGATTTCTTAAATAAGATTAGAGGTCCATTAAACAAAAAAGTTAGAGATCCAAATCCTGTCGTTATAAATGGTTATGGAGTAAACTAAGTTGCGATTTTACCCTATCATTACAAACATTAATTAAGTTCCAAACACACATTTTCTCATATACCCTTGATAGCTAATGTTGCAAAACCATACCTTAATGTAGAACTTGGGCAGCGGATATAAGAGGGCTCCTAAGACTGTCAGGATTTGAAGAAAACTCAATTGGTAGCAAGGCTGGGTCCTGATAGGCAGTCACTAAGTTCTCATAGAACTCTGCCATATTCGGATCATGTCGGTCTTCCCTGTCTCTCTTTATCAAAACCTGAAAGATTTAAAATCCGAGCCAAGATCACGATCGAGGATGCATGCTACGATTGCGTGGCTTACGAACGGTATGTGAAGATACATACCTCGGCAGGGTAAGCGATGGAATTCGGCAAGAAACGTTTCCGGCAGTACTCGTTGAAGAGAAGTGTGAGGATAGGAAGAGGGAAAACCAAAGTAGCTGCTAATGAGAGTTTTTTCAGTGTGAAGATTCCAAATGCAATGGCTTGCATGAGTACGAGAGAGAATATCATCGAATTGTGCACAATGGGCCAAAACTTCCCTGCGGTCTCAAACTTCGGTGCATATACATTAATGAACTGCAAAATAAATTTGTCAAAGATTAACGCAAGTTGTCCAAAATTAATACCAGAAACTACCTGTCTGTACAAATTGTGATATACATGTAAAAAATCAAAATGTGCCCCATGAGAACCAATAACAGAGGCTTCATATATTATAATTTTCAGTCAGTAACTCAAACTCCATAGCTTAAATATGTATCTGACATGGATATGTTCGAATATAATGCATGCACATCTTACGAGGATACAGTGGTATGCAATCTACTAGTAGAAGTGTCCTACAGTGGTAGGACCTAAGATTAACACTAAAGTAGTGCCTTTATATCTATGTCAATTTATCCAGATGTGCTAGTTCGTTGTAGATTACTCATCTCACTTGATAAGCGGATTATGATATTAAGTAAAGAAACTAGCTTGAAATGACTTACTTGAAGATGAAAATTAGAAACCATAGGTAAAAAATGGAACACAGATAGCTAACTAACCTGGTTGCGATAGATGATATAAGCAAGACAGAGGTACACCAAGAGGAAGGGCAGAATTAATGGTGCAAGGAAGAAATATGTAATTCCTAGAAGTCCAAAGAAAAGAATTCTGGGAATGTCTCGGTGGTAAGGAATCGAAGGAACTTCAAACTCTTCGTCTGAGCAACAACTGAAAGGTTTTTTTATTAGGCTCCAAACAAGAGGGATTATGCGAAAAAGTTCTGATGAAGTACTCGTCCATCCAGATGTCACGACATAAGCAATGAAAAAAGATGCCTACAGAAAGAATTACAGCAGTGTCATTATCATGGATAATGTTTTAGCATATTCTAATATCGTCAAACAAATTAGAAATTTCTCGTAGCAACATTGTCTATATGCTGAAAAGTCTAGAAAGGTCAGAAATTTAACTAGAAACTAGAAAAATTAACATATATGATAAGTTGAATCAGTTGTGGATAGCATTTTGGTAACAGAAATTAACAGTGAATTATCTATCAGATTATATCACAGTAATGCATCAAATTTTCATCTACAACATTTGCCTTTAAATTGGATTCAATAGTATTAAAGTTGTAATGAATCAGCATAACACATGCAAGAAGAGAGTTTGCCTTTAAGATATTTCCTCTGCATTAGTTATGCCTCTATGAACCACTAGAGAAAGAACCCCACTCCCTTTTCCCCTACTAAATTGGATAAAACTAGTCAAAGAAGTTCGGCAGGAAAATGTATTCTCACCTGTGCAGGAACAGCAACACCGAGCTTGGCTGGAATATTCTTGGGATCAAGGAATATAGAAACCTGATATAAAATTGATCCAGAAAATACAGTTGCGAAAAATATGTTCCATATTGTGAACCAGAGCACTTTGTTACATGCACTCTTCTGAATATCACTGTGGCATATGTATCCTTGAATGGAGGAAAGGAACTCCATTATTGGAGGCACAATCTTGAGAAACATCTGAAGAATAAGGCTGGGAAGGTACCCTGTAACTACCTGACTGATGAATGTTCTGCAAACAGAACACATATTAATCAAACTTGTGTTACTAAGAAAATGAACAAAGCTGGACAAATAGCATGAAAATGCTAAGATATCATACATTTTCCACGCCATGCATACAAGAATGAGGAATGTGATGAAATATTTATATATCAAAAGCAACAAATTAATATTTTTGGTAGTTATTCTGCAATCTTCTAATAAAAATTCCAATGATCTACTTCTGGCTGATATTATAAATTGAAGCAACAGAAATACCACACCAAGATATGCTCAAGTTCACTATTATTTATTTCTCAGAGGTTTTTCATCTCCTTTATGAGAGAAAGGGATATAATTTGGCAGAATATAGGAAGTGTTTTCCGTGAATTTTACAAGGCCAAAGCTTTGGCAGCAACACAAACATACAGCAGTCAAAGAAGATAAACAACAGGAATGATGATGAAATGAAATAAGCTGGAGCTTTTAATCTACACTTACATGGTTAGAATGCTTTTCAAGAACGGAAACCAAACCTCCAACTGATTTAGGTTAGTAAGACCTTGCACAACCAGAACAGGAATAAGAAACAGAATTGTCAGGAGTATACATGCAACAACAACAACAATCTTAGAAAGCCATCTTTTCATGAATGTTGATGAGAAAAAGGGCCAGTAGACATCATGTGGCTCAGGAGCTAGCTCTGTGACCCACTCTGTTGGGTTAGTTGATTGTTGCATGTGGAAGGCAACTGCTGCACCATACCTAGACTTGAAAGAGACAAAAGCTGCTCGAACTTCCTTTTACATTGCATAAGAAATTATCAATAGGATGCTCCATGCACCACAAAATAATTTCAAACCAATTTAGTTGCAAAGGAAAGCTTTAATTTAGAATGCTAGACAAGATCCCAAGAAAAGTTGGAAACTATAACAAACAGAAAAAAGAACAGGTATCAAACACATACTTCTGCTGCCAATGAAACTTCAGATCGCTCTAATCTCATATTCTCCTCTATGTTTTCTAATTTCTTTCCATAATGATCCTCCAGATCAACCTTCTGCCGAAACAACCCAACATGCCTATACTTCTGCTGATTGGATTCTGATTGTAAGTGTGTAAGCCTTTTATACAATTTTTTTGCATCTTTCTGAAAGGGATTGAAAAGGTAATGAAATAACAGTTGGAAATATGAAACAGGGCACTAGACCTGCGGCTAACAGAAGCATAAGAAGAAAAATAAGGCAGGATGCACTTTAGTACTACTAGCATACACTTAACCATATATAGAAAAAAATCCACAGGCTTAAGATGAAAATATTGCTCAATTATGTTAGTTGATCACACATAAAAAAGAAATAAAAGAAGAATTAAAGAAAATAAAAATAAAAATGGGTAAATCAGAACCAGAAGTTTAAGGAAACGAAAACATTAAAAATAATTGCTTACAATGAGACTTTGAAGTTTACTTGATCGATGAACAATCATATGTGAAAGGTATGTAGAAGGATGGTACTCCAAGAAAAACCTTTCAACACTCTCTTTCACACTACTCCCAGAAGAAACAGGGATACTGTGCACCAATATTGTGAATTGATGAGGCTGAGGTTTAGCCGAGTGAAAAAAATCAATCCTTTTTGCAGTTATATATTTATATTCCTGCAGAAAAATCACCACTTAGTACCCAGTACAATATAACCGCTTAAATAGCTCCAACATCATTTACAAGTCAAGGAAAATAATGATCAATAAAAGCAGCTAAGTTCTTCGCATCCCTGTGAGTCTGTGACATTGACATAGATAATACACTGTTCAAACAATCATAAGACTTGAAATTTCATATAATAGACTAAGGACTTTGATGCAGTTGAATTCTGTTAATTGAGTTTCTTTGGCGCGTAGAACTAGACTTACATAATAGAGCAGATAGCAAACAAATGCAGTGACAAGATACACAGCACTAAAGTGAGCCCATAACCTGCCAAAAAAGATAAAACTAATAAGTTCCGTTTCCCTATTCATATAATAAAGCACTCTTTCTTGAGGAAATTTAAAAGTTCATTTTTGAAGCCATTCATCTATTTCACTAAGTCAAGTAGATATGCAGAACCAACATTCAACTCGAGTGAAAAGTAACTTTAAACTAGAACTTACCTTTTCGAGCCACTGCTTAGATTTGAAATCGTAAACACGTCCAAAGAATTATTTGACAAATCAGAAAAATTAATATCTTGAAGCTGATCTCCAGAGCAATTAACCGGGAGAAGAACAAATATACCAATAACCCCAGCAAACAAAAATACTTTCAAACTGCAGTGTTAAGAGCAAATAAACAAACACAAGTTTTAGTCAGAAAAACACTCGATAAAACCTTAACAAAACTGTTAATATCAAATATCAAGGAAAACTTAAAGATCATGTAATGCATATGCATACAGCTGAAAAGAACAGATAATAAAATAAATGTGAGAAGTCTAAGGATCGAATTTATTTGCACTTAAAACAATTAATCTTTTGTTCCAATCCATTCTGCAATCCCCCCCTCTCTTTCTCTAACACACACAAAATAAATAAAAACAAGGACTCAATCGGAAAAAGGAAAACTACAACTAAAATGTATAACCCAAGATCTCTTAATTGATTACTTATGAAGCTGCAGAAATCACATTATATCTAATGATATTCTTCTTGACAGTAGCATACACTTCAATAGGAAAGAAATCACTCACCTAAATGTTATAATGCGCATGAAGACGACAGCATCTAAGCCAGAGGTTGACAAGAGGTCTTCTTCAGATAGCTTCCATGCCCTTTTGACCCAGCCAGTAGATGGTATTAGCCTTTCCAAGTTGAAAGAACTTCTCCGCTTAGATTTCCCTTCAGGGTCCAACAAGCGTGGTATATAAACTTCATAATTACTAGGTTGTTTCCTCAAAATTGAATACAATGTGAAGAATAATACACAAAGTCCAGAATTTATTCCCACAGATGTAAGTAGAGCAGATACAAGCATTTCTTCAGAGCAATATCAAACCCTTCAAAAAGACGGCTATAGATCAAAACTGCAATAGAAAGAATGAAAATAATCAATTGTTGTTACATAGCAAAATAACACTTTTTTCAAGAATAAAAAAAAAAACATTTCAACAACAATCTATCCACCATAAGCTTTAAGGAAGTTTGCAGGATTTCACTGCATAAATGCAGAAGTGATAAATCATTTCAATCGGTCGAGAACAATTTTCATGTGAACGTTCAAGTATATCATTTCACAGCAATAACTGCATAGCTTGTATCCAAAAGCTAATTAGTAATTTTCATGTCAGCAAATGTTCCTTTATTTAATTATCAGACGGCAATACCTAATTTTCGTTACTTTATTTCTCATTCCCGGATCTACAGCTTCCTAAAATGCCAGCAGTCAACATTTTCATCCAAAAACAAACAATCACAGGATCATAAAACCGCGGAAAGCGATTCAAGTTAGAAATGGAGCAATTATTCAACTCAAACAGCTACGAATCAGACTTATACAAACTATACAAAAGAAAATGAACAACAACTTGCGATAACTTCACTCATTCACTGCACTACTTGCTGCAGCTCTGAGATAAAACTAAAACAGAGGCAGAATCTAATTTCATAATTTTGAAACTCAACGATCACTGTGAAGAAAGAAAAATACCTTTTTCTGGTACAGTTTGGACTGTTGAGAGATTGAATTGGACGAAGCAAGAAGGATTTTCAATACCATTTAATTCAGAGGACGATAGAGCAGTACTTTGTAGTTGCAGTAGCCTCTCCTCCTAATTACATTTTTCCCCTTCGATTACCAAAAATACCCTTTTAATTCCCTTCTTTGGATTAAAATTAATGAACTGTCTTAATTTCGTGTTTGGATTTCTTTCTCTTTTTCTATTTGTTAGTATGGGAAAATGGTTTTTAATTTCTTCTGATAAATAAATAAATAAAATTTGAAATGGGTTCGTTGATTTATAGTTGAGGTCAACGGTAATTGTAGCATCTACCAGTCAATCTACCCGCCAAGATATTTGCATTTCAAATATAAAAAAAGTTGGCCATGGCGCAAAACGCTTTTCTTTATTTTTTTCTTTATTTGTATAATCATTAATTGATTAATTGGAATCAAACAATATAAAATCTTATCTCAACATAATTTGCTCTATTCACAATATCTAAATTTGAAATCATTATCTTGCTTAATAAAACTTAACAATTCATCTTGTAAGATGAACTAATAGTTATAGTTTAGTCGCTTTTATTTGATAAAAATTAGGTTTAAATAATCTAATATTTTTAAAAACTTTTTATTGATATTATAAAAATATATTACAAAAAATATTTTCTCAATCTAATTTTCTCTGTTCACAAATTAAAATTTAAATCACTGATATTAATTAAATGATGGAATACATCGTCCAGCTAGAACTAGATCGGACCAACTGATGGCCTTACAGATCTTAGCTCAGCCCAAAAGTCTAAAAGCCCAAAAGTCAGCAAAGCGAGTTTCAAATATCCGTCTCTGAAGTTTCTTGTTGCAAAAGACGGACGGCTCGGACCAAAGGTGAACTACTGAAGGCCAAAATCTAATCGGGAAGTCTCTTATTTGAGGTACGAATTTCACCATTTTTAGTTATTTTTTTGTCAGTTTTATCTCGCTTTTGATTTTCTTTCCCCCCTTTAATTTCCCATTAGATTCAAGATATTTCTGCCAATATTTCTGTTAATCTTGTGATTATTTTTTGGAACTCTTATCTTAAGTTTCCTTTTTGTTAACTCACAATCTTTTTGGTCAAGGTGGTGCGGCCGCCGTCGATTTTTCGTCGGCGGTGTTGTACCCGTTTATTTGAAATTTCCGCCTCGTATCCAACCACCTAAGATTCATAGGTTAGCTTCCGAGGTTCTAAGTGGGTGGTGATTTCTTCATTAAACTATATCATATGGAATACAGTGGTTTGGAATTCTGAAGGGAAACAAAGGGCGAAAAATGAGTAGGTTAGAAAATAAACATATGAAACAAACGAGGAGTTATTTAGGAATATAAATTGATAAATCTAAGATCATGGATGAAGCTCTGAGTGGTAGAAAATGGAGCATAAAGTAAAATTTCACCGGTCTTCTCTTTATGTTCGAGTTAAGAGGGATTAACAATGGAAGTATCAAGGTGATTAAGATGGGCTTCTAGTTCATCTCACAGCCGTGTCGCCGACCATTGGCTCCTTGTTTTCCATGTTAGCAAAGAAATAGAAATTGAATGGCTAATAGTTGGAATTTCAAATATCATTCATATTCAAACTTCTCAAATTAACTACTTTTAATATGTTTCATTTGATTGAAAACTTTTAAGGGTTTAAATATTCGTCATTAGCATTTGGTTTTAAATCTCACAAGTCACTAGTCTGTTTCTTCTGTGAGAAACTACCTTGACTGTCCGTAGTTATTTGAGGTTTGCTGATGTGAGACTTGAGTCCTAAGTAGGATTAGTAAACTTTTATGCGCTTATTGTTGTTCGTTTGCAGTATGTTGATACCCATAGCAAGTGACATGTTTTGTAGTTGCAGATATGCAGTGTATGTTGTCCAAAGAGTTGCTGATTCCACATTAATTTTTTGTATATCTCTGACATGGCTCATGTAACGAAAAAAGAACATTTGTATGTTGTCAATACATGTTCAAAAAGGGGTTGAATAATAAAGTTTTTGTGTTTTCAAATTTTTGGATGAATTGTTGTATGGCCTTTGAAGGTTGGAGTTGGCTTTGTAATAATAGTTTTGGTTTTATTGAAAAGATCAGTTTTTTTTTATGCTTATAGTTGTCTCGACTCTCGAGTAATGAAACAATTTAATTAATTGCTCTTAAAGTCCTCGCTGTATTCTGTGGATTGGTTCGATATAATATTTTACTGACTAAAATGACTGCATTCTTGCTGTCGAAGTAGCTAGAAACTTCTTGGGTTACTTCACTCGTATCACTTTTGTACTGGAATTCTGTTATTCGTTCAAGTTTATCTATGTCAAACTGAATTGTTGATTTTGCAGGATTTGGAATTACTAAGCTTTTGCAATGTCTTCATCGCATCTCCCAGCAACCACTGATTCAATTGCTCAGGCCCTAGAAGCCAAAACACCATCTGAAGCCATCTCAATCCTCTATCGTGTATTAGAAAATCCTTCATCTGCTCCTGATGCTCTGCGGATTAAAGAGCAAGCCATAACAAACCTGTCAGATTTTCTCAGGCAAGAGAACCGAGCAGAGGAGCTCAGAAGTCTTCTTGCCCAATTGAGGCCCTTTTTTGCATTAATTCCGAAGGCAAAAACTGCCAAAATTGTCCGTGGTATAATTGATGATGTAGCTAAAATACCTGGAACATCAGATCTCCAGATTTCTCTGTGCAAAGAAGTGGTGCAGTGGACTCGTGCCGAGAAGCGAACTTTCCTACGCCAACGAGTTGAAGCAAAGCTCGCAGCTCTTTTGATGGAGAACAAGGAGTACCAGGAAGCACTTAATCTCCTTTCTGGCCTCATTAAGGAGGTGAGAAGGTTGGATGACAAGCTACTTCTTGTGGACATAGATTTGTTGGAGAGTAAGCTTCACTTCTCTCTTCGAAACCTGCCGAAAGCCAAGGCATCTCTAACAGCTGCAAGAACGGCGGCAAATGCAATTTATGTCCCACCAGCTCAACAGGGTAATATAGATTTGCAGAGTGGAATCCTCCATGCAGAGGAGAAGGACTACAAAACTGCTTATAGCTATTTCTTCGAAGCATTCGAAGCTTTCAATGCTCTTGAAGATCCTCGAGCTGTATATAGCCTCAAGTATATGCTGTTATGCAAAATAATGGTGAGCCAGGCTGATGATGTTGCTGGTATAATATCATCGAAAGCAGGGCTACAATACGTGGGGCCTGAACTTGATGCCATGAAAGCTGTTGCTGATGCCCATGCAAAACGTTCCCTGAAGCTTTTCGAGACCGCTCTTCAGGATTTCAAGGCCCAACTAGAGGAAGATCCTATTGTTCACAGGCATCTTTCTTCCTTGTACGACACTCTATTGGAGCAGAATCTCTGCAGGTTGATTGAGCCTTTCTCGAGGGTTGAGATTGCTCATATAGCCGAACTCATTGAACTGCCCGTAGATCACGTGGAGAAGAAACTTTCGCAGATGATTTTGGATAAGAAGTTTGCAGGGACTCTGGATCAGGGTAACGGATGTCTCATCATATTCGACGACCCCAAGACTGATGCCATATACCCTGCAACATTGGAGACGATCTCCAACATCGGCAAGGTCGTAGATAGCCTCTATATCAGGTCTGCTAAGATAATGGCATAGGGTGTGAGGTCAAGCAATGCTTATAGGTAGTCACCACTCGATTCGAGCCGGGGACACAGAAGTGCATGCTAGATATTACATATTTTAATGTTTCGGTTTAATGTTGTATCACGGCAGAACATTTGATTCAAATATGTGGAGTTGATTCAGACTATCTTGCCATTTGTCTGGCCTGATATTTTGCTACAACATTTTGCAGGTTGTCCTTTCTTTTTAATGTAGCCTTGCTCACTTTAGTAATATCCAGTTGTGTTCACTCATGTTTAGCATTTAAATAAAAGTTAATTGCATCACACATCCTCAATTTATGATCCTTATTGTAAATTAATCTTTAAAATTTTAAACATTTTAATTTCATCCTCAAATTATAATTCTTATTCTAAATTGACCCTCAAGTTTTTGAATGTTTTATTTTCATTCTTAAACTATGATCTTCTTTTTAAGTTAGTTCCTATTTTTTTAATATTTTAATTTTATCACCAAATTATCCGGACATGTTAATCATGACCTAAATTGATAAACATAAAAATGGTTAACTTTTAATATGGAAAGTGTAAATATAGGCACAGTTTCTATTTTTAGTATAAAAAACTGGGAAAATAGTAACAGTTATATTTGTTTACATTGATTTAGCTTTGTATTCCAACGAACTTCCCCCCTCAAACTAATACTGGAAAATATAACCCATAGAAATCATTTTCCCGATTAGACTCCGATTATTTGAATAGATCGTTGACAATGAACTCAGTCAGACTCTTCCGACAGACAATCGATGGGCAATGGGGCGTGGAACGAGTGGGAAGGGGAGCTCGACCGATGGATCGACGTCACCACGTGCCTCCCTGAATATGGCTCCGATGTCCACGCTCAAGATCGCTGTAAGAATACGGTGCCACTTTAAAGGCCTTTTTTTTTGTTTTTGATTTATCTTATTTTTTGAATTGTTTCATATCTTATTTTTCTTCTTCTTCTTCTGGATTTTACCTGAAGTTTGTTCAATTGTTTGTTTGTTTTGATGATGTTAGCCTTTAGCTGATGTAGGAGGAGCTAAGAAACATAACATGATCGAGCTATTATCATCTTATGATGAATTATCTTAATAATTTCAAACTTTCATTATCGAAGATTTCTGCAAGTAATGACGGAACTCAACTTTATTTATAGAAATCATTTAAAAACGTCTAAATTTATGGGGCTAACAATAAATTATATAATTTTTAGAGGATTAAATAATAACTTTACATTAAACTAGCTTATAATTTTTCTAATTTTTAAAATTTGGGGAGGGACGTGACCCCACCAATTGCTTCAACCTTCCGTCACTGTTTGCGAGCTAGTTTGTTTCAATATCTAGCCTAGAATTAAAAGAGTTCTTAAAGTATCTGTTCTTTATCATTGCATTGTTAATTCTCTCTTTTAAAATTTGGAGCAAGTTAGAAAAGTTTACCAGAGGAAAGCACTTTTAAAATTTAGAACCTTGTTAGTTTTGCATCTTAACTGATTTTGTGGGCTACAAGTTAAAATTTTAATTGTTGCAGGACCGAAGTGGAAGCCATTTTAATATGTTGATTACCGAGTACTTAAGAGGGGGTACATGAATAGACATACGTTCCTCAATCCATCTTTTGTTTAACCACAATTTTTAATTTATCGACCGACTAATACAAAAAACCTCCAGTAACATTTGCTTGAAGGAGATTCACCATTCTCCACTTATGACTTATGAGCCATATGAAGCAGTTAAGTACACGAATGGTCGTTAAACTATATAAATAATTTATTTGAGTAACGTATATAAATGATCATTAAATTATCTTTGAAATATAAAATAATCACTAAACTTTCAAAAATTATATAATAGCCATTAAACTTTAATTGTTGTTACAAAATGATCACTAAATTGTTAGTTGTCATTAATGGTCGATGTGGTAGTTACAAAATTTGAATAGTAACACATTTAATCTTCCATATTTAAACATTTAATCAAGTTAATCTTAATTTAATCCTCATTACTGATGTCTAAATTGATTGATTGTGTAAATATAAAAAGTTAAATATGTTATTATACAAATTTTTACAACTGGAAAGTTACCCAGTTAACTGTAGTTAATGGCCTAGTGATCATTTTTAACAAAAATTAAAGTTTAATGATTACTACGTAACTTTTGAAAGTTCAATGACCATTTTATATTTTTGGAGATAGTTTAGTGACCATTTGTGTATTTTACCCCTTATATTTTTATAAATTTTGATACCCTATTATATACATTCTGCATTTTTATATCGTGTTCAAATTATATTTTCATGTTTGATATTGTCAAGTCTGCCTGTTGCCTAACTTCTTTTTCTGTTTGTTCTATTAACAATTAAAATTCTTCTGCATCCTGCTTATTGAAATATTGCCAACATGAATTGCCATGGGTCGGGTCGGGTTTAGATGAAGGTGTTAAGTTTTCGGGTCGAATGCTGATCGGCCAAGAACCCGACTCATGACCATCCTTACTAGGGATGTATAAACAGAAATTAGGGACATCTAAGGCAAGGATGAAGTATATGTAAACCAAGATAAGCAAGGCAGTAACCTATGTCATCTGTAGTAAGAGATGAGTGTTCGATATCAGTATGCATCCAATATGTTTCGTACCGGTTCTTTGAGCATGTTCAAGTATGTGTTAGATATAAATGTTTCATTAAAAAATTCAAAAACATGAATAACATAGGTAATAAATCAACTACCAAGCTTGCCACTCCCCTCCCCAAACTTCATTGTTATTGAAAGTAAGGCACAATTAAAGGAGGCCACAGAGATCTATGTCAAAATATCGTGCACCGAGTACAACATAAAAAGGGAAAACTATGGTCTTACAAGCTTAAATGAGTTTCTTCTTCTCGAAGAATGATTTCAAGTGCCAAAATTGTATTCCAGCTACCGATAGGCAAAGAAACAGCGAGAGGAACGACAACCAGAACATTTTGGAGGTCGTAGCTTTGTTCAGCTCCTGCATTTCTTCTTCTCTGGAAATTCAAAATCATATGCAGATTCAGAAACAGACAACAGTGAATGAAGAAATAAGATGTGAAGGAAGGGAACTATGTTGCAACAACCGATAAGATGGTTCCTTACCTTTCCCGCAGATACAACATTTCCTCTTGAATGGATTGAACGGTATCAAACAGATTCTTCAGCTCCAATTCCATTGACTGGTATTCAGAATAGAAGTGACAGAAAAATTAACAAGTTTTTTCTTTTTATTTTTGTCCTTTCTTTGTCTAGCATTCGCATAAGGGATAAAAACATAAGCACCAGTTATGTTACATGGTATTTCTCATGTCCATTTCTGACAATAAAGAATCCGAGTGACATAAAGCATCAAAGTAGGTTTGTTTATTTCCCAATTAAGGGTTCTCTTCTTAGAGATTCGAAAGCAATAGGAACACAAAAAACCCTAGCATGCCTAATTGTTCTTGAAGAGCGACAGTGAGACGGTTTTTGGTAGATAGGGTTTTCATAATTAGCATACATCAAGGACTGCAAGAATCTTTAGCTAAGGAGATGACTTGGGAGAATATGGAAAAGCAAATCTACTGCTTTAACTATAAGGAGAGATAAAAGCTAGTACTTCTATTTGAATAGTATAATCTCGCAATCTATATCCAGTTAAGTGTCGGGATCTTAAACTATATTCTCAGCACAACTGCAAAAATAAACACGAAAGAGATCATGTGCATCTACATTACAGAAACCCAATCTGCATATCTCCAAATATTAAACCAAAACAATGAAATTTTCATGCTTAGAAAAGGCCATAGCGCATAGAGATCGGCCTAGAGAACTTTATAACCAGCATCTAATGCTAAGCTAAGATGGCAGATCTGAAGAAATAAAGAAGATAACAAACCTTGACCATGGAGCAAAAGCAGTAAACTTCTATCAAACACCGAGACAGAAACACCCTTTAGCTTAAGCAACTCGGGTTTAAATAATTTTTCGAGTAGTCCAATCAACCAAGAAGACTCTAATGATCATCAGAAGAAATCTATTTAGCTTTCAAGTTTCAACACTTAGAGGTTAGAACTACAACAAGCAACCTAAATCGAATCTTTTAGGACGCAGAGCTTTCCGTCTAATTCTACCTGAACATATATAAGCTATTCTCATAGAGAGTTAAACCCTAAACTAAGATCAACAAATTAATGATAAAATTGGATTTTACTTCCTTTTGTTGAAGGGATTGAAATACTTACATCGACTTGGCCTTTCTTGGCAACGTTAGTCCAGTCCTTAGTGTGGAAACCAGTCCTCCAATCAAAATCAACGGTCACCGTGATCTGCGGCGTATGCTCCACCGCCCAAAAGCAAGCTATGTAATCTCCTTGCTCCGCCGCCGTAAACGCAAATTGTCCGCTCTCCACCTTTTCTGCCGAGTGAAAACTGTTCCCATGCGACGACGTTACCTACAACAAATAATTTACAGCCAAAACTTCATTATTCCTATCGAAGTTCACCCCCCCCCCCCCCCCAAAACAAAAAAACACAAGATTGTTTTTTTATATAAAAAAAATACCTTGACGGTGAGCTTGTGAGAATCAGGCAACGGGTGATCTTCGTTGGGTTTAACAACGTGGTACTTTCCGACAGTCATTGAATTGCTTTTGATGTCTTCGGCGATGCATTTAGTTTGACCCGATTGCAGCTCGAACCGTAAAGATTCCGATGCAGGGGATAAAATCCCGACCAACAGAACCAGGACAAAAACCGATCGGAGAATCATGGTCAACGACGAAAGTTCGATTCAACAAACGGAGAAAGCAAATCGGTGGCTGCAAGAAGAAGATGTCGAGATCGGAAAAAATAAAATAAAAATGTGAAAATAATAAATAGAGGTCAAAGTTAAATATGCTACGTGGCGGGATAGGATTGGAGCATACACGTAACTGTGAATACTTTAGATACGCTTAGGCTTAGCTTTGTCCTAAAATCCCAGATCTGTCCTAACGCCTCGGCACATTTACTACATATACGCAAAACATTGGATCCGCATTCCGCTGTTTTGTCTTTTAAATGGAAAGTTTACCCACAAAATTTTAATTTTAGGGTTTATAAATTTAGTTTAAGATTGAAGATTTTTAAAAATGGGATAAACTTATAATTAATTTAATATTATAAAAAATATATAAATTAAAGTTAAAAAAATTGGAGTATCCTCGCAATGTAAAATATGGTTTTGTCTTAAATTAAGAGTTTAGAGTTTAGATTATAATATTAGAATTTAAAGCTTAAGATTATATTTAGAATTTATAAGTTATGAATTTGAATTATACAGTTTATAATTTAAGATTTAGAGTTATAAATAATGAATTTTTAATTATATTAGTGGAGTTATAAAATTTACTAGAAATCAACAACATTTTAGTTCTAGGGTAATTTTGGGGGATAATCCAAAATGGATTATTAATTAGGTTTCTAGGGGGGTTTGGGGGAGATTTTGGGATCTAGGCCAAGATCTACAGTACCACGCCACCTCCTTATGGCGTGGTCAGTTTTTAGCCCAACCTCGCCACCTCCTTATGGCGAGGTCACCCTTCCCACCAATCATCAAGCATGCAGATTAGCATGCAGATTACGTAAAATGCATGAACCATGTGACCTCGCCACCTCCTTATGGCGAGGTCACCCTTCCCACCAATCATCAAGCACTTCGCCATAAGGAGGTGGCGAGGTTGGGCTAAAAACTGACCACGCCATAAGGGGGTGGCGTGGTACTGTAGATTTTGGCCTAGATCCCAAAATCTCCCCCATACCCCCCTAGAAACCTAATTAATAATCCATTTTGGATTATCCACCAAAATTATCCTTTAAGGCTTGAATAAATAACGAATTTTTAGTCGTGTGGAGTTATAAAGTGTTAAAATTATGTTGAATGTAACTTTCATTTTTAAATCTAAAACGATTTAAATTGAAGAGTAGGAAAATTCATATGTATATATATTTTGCATTTAAAAATTTTATTTAAAATAGAACAAGCATATTTATCAGTTGGTCAAGTTGTTCATCTTAATTCTCTCGTATTATTTTAGGTCATAGATTCTAAACACATTAGTAATATTTTACTCTTTTCCCGCCCCTCATTCTCCTTCCCTCTAAAAAAATTAAAATTTGTCAAAAAAATATTTAAAATAAATTATTAGGTATTTTTAATTTACTCAATACTCAATATGCATTATGTGCGTGAATGAAACATAAAATTTGACTATTAAATCGTTTAAATATTAATAATATTTAAAGTAAAAAAAGTTTGAAACACAGGCCCTGATGTTGCAATTATTGAAAATGAAATAGAACTCAATCTATCCTTTTTTTATTTAAAAAGAGAAAAAAAAAACTACTTATGATATATAAACCAGCTGAAATAAAGAGCAAATAACAATAGATAGAGATGAGCAGCATGCATGAAATCATCAAGTCCATCTGTTATTGATCCTAGCCATGAGTCCATGCTTCATGTGGAAGACAACGCTATTTTTCGGCTCGGCAGGGTGATCCTTCACTATCCGAATGTTGTAGTTATATATTATCGTTGCCGCGGTCGCCTTCATCATCGTAAAAGCTAATTCCTTCCCAAGACAAATCCTCGGCCCTGCGCTGAATGCCAAAAACTGGTAATGTGGCACACGTTTAATCTCTCCGTGCTCGGTGATCCATCTCTCCGGCTTGAATTCATGGCAATCGTCTCCCCAAACCGATGTCATCCTTCCCATCGCGTGTACTGCGATCACGACAGTTGTGTCTCGCTCGATTCTATGCCCACTCGGGAGTGTGTCAGCTTCAACAGCTGTTCTCGACAGCACTGGTCCAGGTGGGTACAGTCTCAACGTTTCACATAATGCTGCATGTAGATAAACTAATTTGTTCAGTTCTTGTGGGCTACTTTCAGATATTTCATCTCTGATTTTAGCTTCAGCATAAGGATGCTTGGCGACACTATAGAAGAACCACGTGAGAACCGAACTAGTTGTGTCTTGTGTGGCAAATATGAGACTGATAACGTTGTCCCTCAAGCCTTTACAAGTAGCAGCCGATCCGAAGGGCGGGTGATAAAAAGCTTGGTAATTGAAGCCATCATCATCTTTCTTAGACATGCAATCTTCAAAGACGCGATCAATGGTTTCCCAAGCCTGTTTAAGTTTCTTTTCCTTGCCGATTCCTAGCCACCTGTGTAACTTCCACAAACTATGGGGCATTAAAAAACGAGTAAAAGCCGCTTCACAGACATCTTCTAAAGCCTGGGAGAACAGGTCTTTTTGAGATTCGGTGCTCAGAGAGTTTGGATTGTAGCCAATGGACATAATCCAAGCTATATCGAGGATATGTTTTTGGAACAGATCTTGAAGGTCGACAACTAAAGCCTTTTCAGAGACATGTTGAAGGACAGGGATGAGCCCTGTCTGTATTCTGTCCCAAACAATCTTCGTCATGGCATCATGGAATTTGTGGTGACTAAGGAAACTACGAGCAAGTTTTCTTTCATGTTCCCACTCCTCCAGATCGGCACTGAAAAGGGTGTCTCCCAAAACATCCATATGCTCCCTCCATTTCAACCCTTTGGGATAATTGGCAAAGTTAGTGCTCATCACATGGCGCACATTCGCAGGGTCACTGGTGACCAGGATTTTGGCGCCGGTGAGCCATGAATATTGATGGATGTGTAGCGTCCGCTTGCTTTGTTCGAGGATTTCAGCCATTTTATCGTGAAGACGTACTTCCAGGTTCGGAAACAATATCGATAAAATCCCGAGCAATATCCTCTTTTGTGGGAGTCCACTGCAGGATTTAGAAGCAAAAAAGAGGATTATTATAATAATAGAAGCTAAGATTGAGATGAGAAGAATAGTGCAAGTAAAGGCATCCATATTGTGCTAGTGTAGTATTTCAAACATGATTTTGAGCTCAAACTTGAGCTGTATTTATACTAAAGTCTCAACTGTAAAGCTGCAAATAGACTGATAGGGCATTCAATAAGGTAAACTAACTTTTTCGTACGGTTTTAACAAAAGGTATCGGCTATTAAATAAGATGTATGCTAAATGGACTGACCTAAATGGCAAAGAGACACTTAAGGGCATTCAATAAAGGGTACATTCCCTAACTTTTCCTAACCTAATATTCCACCTCCCCCTACACCTCCTTCCTCACATTCACTTCTACAGCCATATCATAAATTGCTATGTACTAACATCCCAGTATACAATAGAAGACAGGCTGCTTTTCATATTTGAGTTCCGCCTACCGACAATAAGTGGTGTATTCGTACTAATAGTAATAGCCACCATATCCTCATATATTGCCGGCTGCAACCATACATTAACTGATCTTCAACTTTAACCAAATCCTCAAATATTTCATACTCATCTTAGCATTTTCCCTTTTCATCATTCCAAAAGGCAGATTATGGTTTCGAGACCAATGGTCGAGCTTTGAAAAATCAACTCGCTTAGGCAATATCCCATTATCGACCATAGTCCTTTAGGGTTTTTCTGCATCATACTTGGATTCACAAACGTTCAATCACAGGCTTACATTGTATCCAAACCATAAATAATTGAAGGAAACAGAAAACTTACCAATGTAATACGAGCACCCTGTGGATCTTGTGTTGCGGACAGAGAGCCGAATGGAGCAGCTGAAGCTTTAAGTGCTACAATAAGCTAAACTTGAATTAGAATGCATTTGAATAAACAAGACAACTGACATTGCTTCCTCATAACACCTCAGTACGCGGATTCACACAGCGCAATACTCGAAAAAACACCCAAAACATTCTTCATTCAGTTATTGAAAGGTTGATAAATCTGGCTCGTTAACTATCTGTTAACCGAAGAATGGAATAAAACACACACCTTATAGTCAATAAGGTTTTAAGTGTTATTGGAAAGCTATGAAAGTCATTGGCTACCAAGAGCACGAAGAACATTAGAAAAATTGTTGT
Organism: Hibiscus tridactylites; assembly: GCA_958450335.1. NCBI lineage: Eukaryota > Viridiplantae > Streptophyta > Magnoliopsida > Malvales > Malvaceae > Hibiscus > Hibiscus tridactylites. The sequence continues at coordinate 76,942,718 of OY288281.1, forward strand.
TTCAAACAATTCTGGGTCAAAACATGAATCGACTGGTGACTAAAATCAATAAGGCCTTGAGTGTTCTTGGAAAGCCATAAAAGAGTCATTGTCTGCAACTCGGAGCACGTTGAAAGATTGTTCTCTTAAACAATTCAGGGTGCAAAACTTGATTCAACCTGTGACTAAAATCGACAAGGCCTTGGGTGTTCTTGAAAAGCTATGAAAGATCGTTCTTTTAAGCAATTCAAGGTGCACAAAATGAATCAATCAGTGAATAATCAGCAACCTCAAAGATCATTAACAACATTAGAATTTCAAAGTTATTAAGGGCCCATTCGGCACAGCTTTTCCAAAGAGCTTTTGGCTGCCGAACGGGGAAGCTCTCCAAACGCTCAAAGAGAGCGCTTCAATCGGGCGTTTAGGCACCTGATTTGGCTGCAAACAGGCATTTCGAAAAAGCTGGAATTTCCAGCTTCTCCCAAACGGGCGTGCTCACCTAAACCACCGTTTGAAAAGCTGTGCCAAACGAACATAAACCAACCATGTCTAAAGTACTACTAGTAGTATTAAAGTAATACTATAAACAAACAAAGATAATTCATAGACAAAAAATGTATGTTTTAGTGACTAATCACCATCATTATTTTACATTTCTTGTGAAGTTTCAATCTTTCTTCAATTTCAACATTCTCAAAAAAAAAAAACCAGTACCCAAAAAAGTAGCATCCTTTGCCATCAAAATGGCCCAATTCACCACTAAAAGCAATTCAAATTTAAAACCCTAAAAAGGGGGGAAATAACGAGAGCAGACACCTCAATTGTTCTTCAAATCCTCCTTGGATTCCAAATTTTGCTCAGAATCTTCTTTAGCTGCTTTTTCTTTTTCCAACTCCCTAAGGGCTTCTTCATGAGCCGCCTTTTCGGCTCTCAATATCGGCTCATAGTAGTCTGGGTGGTCCTCCATGCATTTCTTCAAAGCAGCTGTTACTTCCATGCATTTGGCAGCGATGTCGTCGCCGTTCTTCTCGGCTTCATCCACGCAATTTTCCCAAGCCACGAAGCTATCCTTGCAGCCGCCGGCTTTCATGAACAAGCAAAATCCACACTCTCCTTCTTCTTCCTCTTCTCCTTCCCCTCCTGAATTCGAGGAATCGCTGTCGGGTCGATCAGGCTCCGCGTCAACCGAGTTGTGCTCTCGGGTCGAGGGATCCGAAGGGTTGGTTGGGGTTTGGGGATCCGAGGATTCCGGGCTTGGAGACGACATTGAAGACTCGGTGAGTTGGAATCGGATCGAAATTGGTGAGTTAAAGGGTTTGTTGTTGAAAGAAGGAATTGGAGGCAGCTTCGCTTAAAACCTCCTAAAACCCTTCAGAAAATTATTCTTTTTACTTTTCCTATTTTATTTTTTAAAATAATATCAGAACAAAACGGACTATCCTACTTGTAATTGGGTTGCTCAACCCAAACAAATCCGGGCCGGATCTTTGACATAGGTGCCCTACGTGTAAAGTATCTATTGAAGACAGCATAATGCAAAAAAAAAATTATTAACGTTTGATTAAATAATTATTTTATTTTTAAAATATTTAAATTTTAATAATATATTTCGAGTCAAAATAATCTTTCCGTGAATAAAAATTGTCAGTTAATTCTCGAAAATTTTATATTTTATATTGAATTGACCCGTTTTACAATTTTATAAAATTATTTTTAATTAATGTGTTATTATATAAAGTCGGTACATTTGTCGATATGATAGTGTTGTATAAACGTGCACTGTCATGTAGAGTTGTCAATGTCATGTCCTTTCTAATTATTTATTGTTGGTTGACTAATAATTTTCATCTACGGAAAAATTATTTTGACCTAAAATAAAAAGTTAAAAAGTTAAAATGCTCAAAAAAAAATTAAAATAACTACCCAGTCAAATGTTAGTTACATTTTTTTTTGGCATTATACCCTCAAACTATCTATTTCAAAGTATAATATGTTGGACTGCCTTGCAAGAACTGGATTTGGATCAGCTCGGACTCGGGTTCGGGTTCGGGTTCGCCTTGCCTGATTCTGAGAAATCCTCTGGATGGAGATGTTGGAGGTGCTTCAAGCTTAATCATCCTTGCTTGATTCCTCCTCATCATCATCATAATTGAAAGGAAGTGGAACCGATTTGAATGCTCTATACATGCCAACGTTATTCAAGTGTTCATTCTCTATCCTATTTGATTCAAACATAGAAATGATTTTCAGACATGGTGACAAGTAATTTTTCAGAAGAAACTAGAATGGTTCCAGTACCTGAAGAAGCTCCATATACCGCGACGAACGATTTCCAGACAAGAAACTAAAGTTGTTATTGCCATCCTATGAAGTGAATGCAGGTCAAATTCCAACACCAATTGCATCCAACTAACTCTCAACACTATATCCAGGGCCTGTTGTGCACCAAAATATGCAATGTTACTAGTATTACGATCGATCGAAGTTGTTATTGTCGGACGATGAAATCGATACTAGTATTACCATTGCTGCAAAGTAGACACTTTTGTATGGAACTAGAAGTTTATCTCTCAGGTAAGGATTCTTCGAATGCCTCCGTAAAAGTCCCCAGTCGATGACGATATCCCAATATATACTGGTTATCGTTACGATAGCCGAGCTTACTAAGGACAACACCATCCAAACCGTTCCCTTCTTTAGTTCAAAAATGCCTCTAATGATAACCACAACTATTGTCAAGATGTAGTTTATGCAACTGTATCCGTGCATTGATTCTTTTTCCTCGAACCATCGACGAATGCACTACGAAAACAAATCTGTTCATATGGATGTTTCGAGCATGAAGAACGAGAGAACGGAATAAATACCTGTAAGAAACGGAGCCAGTACGGTATCACTGCAATGATGAAATAAAGAGCATTGTAAACACCGTGGCTGTGGCATTTGCTTTGTCGTTGGGAGCGTTCTAATCCGTAGTAGCAAATGTAAAGATCGAGACTCCTTATGGCTTGGATCTGAGATGAGATGATCGAAAATGTTACGAGACGATGAATATTCATTTATACTTCGATCGAATTCATAAATAGCATGTGAAACCTGGCTGGTAAGATGATCTGCCAAGAAGAAATCCGGAAGTGTGACCTGCAGGGAGATGGAACAAAAATTGAGAGCGTTCTCAATTGCCATATCCAAATAATATTACTGTGATTCTTTAGCCATTTGAATACCCTGTAAAGTGGTGCGCAAAGGAACCGAAACAAGGATTTAATAAAGAAGAAACGAGTCGAGCGATATGTGATGTCGAAAGGGCAAAACAAAATGATCAGAACAATCTGCAATGTAGAAGAGAGAAATCATGAGATATAGCTTTAAGCAAGTATAATGAGTCACTTCTTAATACATACATACTGTACATATATATATAGTTCTAAAATCTTACTGCAACTAAGCCCAGAGGGAAAAGTCCAGTTAATGTCGTAAACTTAGGAGTTTTCGAGCCCAAATCTAAGTACAAGTTTCCCAGGAAACAACTTAATGCAAGTACTGCAAGACCGGTACCGAGGAGGATAACTTCTCGATAGCTTAACTCGGTTCCCGGCTTGAAACCGAAGATAAACGGATAGTTGATTCGGAAACGTTTCCAAAAGTACAAGTCTGCAGCATATGTGAGCATGTGCAGGACAATATATCCAAAAAAACTGCAAAGATATTCAAGTAATGAGCATATAGGATGGAAGGAAAATATAGTCAAAATGCTAAAATGAATTCCAATATTCAGAAAATTTTTCTTTATTTGCCTGTAAAGTGGGAAAATGTTAACGATGTAGGAGTCACCCTGCTCCTTCTCCATTAGCTTCTTCGTCTCGATTCTTAAAGTGACGGCGATGAGCAATGCAATCGAAAAACCAGAAAAACATCCTGAAGGCAACAAGACAACATTCGAAAGAGCTTTTTAAAATTTGCAAAATCAAGCAACGAGTGAAGTTTGATACTTACCACACCAGAATGTTACACTGTGCTTCTCTTTCTTAGTTTTCGGTCTCAATGATTTCATGCCTTCTTGAATATCCGAGTTTGAAAAATGCTTGATGAAGGTAGCCTCAACCTTCTCCAAGAGATTATTAACCTAAAATAGAACAAATATAGTGTTTTAGCAGGAAATTTAAGATAAAATATGTTTGTAAGGTAACTGAGACTAAACCTCATCAGAACTGCTGATATAAGAGTTGTCAATTTTTTTCATGTATAATCTTGCTTCCCTTCTTGATGTAATCTGCATCGATGTCGGATAATTTAGTCGGTTCGGGATCAAATTGAAGTCCAAATTCTCTAAGCTTCAAAAAATTCAACTTGGATATTTATGGAAACATTTGATTTCTGACCTTTTGGTATGATTTTATGATCTTGGATAATGCTGAGAGATTCATGAAACTGGTTTGGCCATATGAAACGCACACATGTCAATGAACAAAAAGATAGCATACATGTAGTAAATTAACAGATGGTTAAGTTGTTTATCACCTGTATTGAGTCAGATGCCGAAGTTTCTGATAGAACTCGATAAACGCGACTCTCAGCTTTCCTTCAGCTTTCTTCAGCTCATCTTTCTTGAAACACAACTCATTATCTTTGGAATCCTGGAAAATACCTTTTATGGTTTCTAGAGGAGATTCAAATGTATTGTTAATCTTCACTTTCTCAAGAACTTCTAGGGGATCGTCTTGTTGGGTATCAGAACTGTTGGCTACCTCTTGGCAACCATTACTCTTCTCGATTGTATCGATTTCCGAGGTGGTAGTGGATTCATAATCTTGGTTTATCCCTTGGAGAATCACATCCATAGTTTCACTTCCTACGAATTCGGAATAAGATCGTAAGTTTGTCGAACACAGATAGTTCGTTCGAGTACTATCGAAAGATTGCCATCTGATGCATACCACTAAGAGAGTTGGAAGATACTTCTAGTGGACTTTGAGTACTCATTTCCACTTCAGATATTGCATCCATACCTTTAGCATAGGGTAAAGATACAAAGGATTATTACTTATTAGCCTCTATGCAAATAAGTAAATGATATTAGTTGCAGCACTTACCCTGCTTCGTCCAATGTTCATGCGAACTTGCACCGGTACCGCAAGACCGTTTTACCTTGATCCGCAAGGCAATCAAAGCATTGAGTTGTTTATTCAGCGAAGCCGATTCATCCATCACCGCATCTATTTGTTCCTTATAAAAGGTATTGACCTTATTGAGTTCATCATCAAGTCTCCTAAAGAATTCAACCTCCATCTCTCTTCCTTTGCCATTCACTTGGTTCTCCATGTCCCCGTTGATCCGAGGATTGTTCGGGTGTCGATGTAGACCGCTGAGAGTTCGATGCAGAGATAACTTATTCTCCAAGGATCTCATGGGTGTTTCTCGTTGCTTACTTAGCTTGTAATGCAAAATCTCTCGTAAAATATGTTTTAGGCCACCGTAATCCACATAGGCTTCTATCCACTCAGGCACCATTTGCCTCTTAAAGTCTTTGCTGAATTTCATCTTAATGTTGCTGAACTTCACCAAAATGCTTGTTGAAATCAACAATGGCTGATAATATATATATTATGTAGCTTTTACTGATGGTAGGTGAAAGGAAGCTTCAAGCAAAGGTCTGTTTCTTCTCTGAAGCACCGAAAATGATGAAGAGAGGCTTGAGCTGTCATCTTTGATATCACTGCTTGTTATTGTAGCAACATTCAGCTCTTGACATGTCACTAAGATATGCATATGAGGTGGTACATTTAGAAGTATTTTTATGACAGTGAATCCGGCATTGATTGGATTATTGGTCTTGTTCGATGAATCCCAGAATTCCAATCGGTTGGAGTTTGCTGATATCAAACTTATAATACTCATCAGTTGCCTCAGCTTTCTGACAGACAGGATGCTGGACATTTTGCCAAGTGTTGGCATACAACCAGGTATAAAAGAACATACCTGAAGAGGCATGCAAATGTTACTACTGGACATCCTAAATATATTTGTGTACAGTAATGGCAAGTTTTGATCTCAAATTTTAACAACTTGTGAATTTAAAATGTTTGAGAAATCCCACCCAGATTCCTTCTTGTAATGCTGAATCAGAACATGTTACTAAAACCTCGTTCTGTCCTGATTCTGCCGCTTGAATTAACATGTCAGAGTCAGACATTAATTGTCAAGGTGATCAAATTTGCTTCTTTTCCACCATTGAAGATTGAGCATCATCTTTACTTTTGTAGTTTGAAAAAGAAACCATAATTATGCTTATACTTGCCGAAAGATTGAAAAAGCAGCAAAGGTAAAAGAAGATTTGGCTCAAAACCCTAAGCATAGATTTCTTTAGAAGAAGGTAAATAATCTCCTCTTTACAACAAACTTTCACTGTTCATGTTTTGAAAGGCAAGGCAATCCAAGTGGAAGGGCGATTGTGGGGTGCTGCAGACTACAGTACAGTTACAAGTTACAGTACAACACCAATTGAAATATTATAAAACACTGAACTTAAATTGTTATCACTAGCTTAAGATATTATACTTTTTATAATATTTTAAGTTGATAGTCTCAATAAGTATCTAGAAATAAACTTTCGATACTTACATCAATCTAAAATGTTATCATAAATTGCAAGTATCGATACTTAACCCTAACCTAACTTAAAATATTATAAAAATATAATATTTTAGGTTTACGAGTAACATTTTATCTTTCGTGTTTTGTAGGTAGAATTAATTTTAAATCATTGTGATTTTATAAAATTAATTTCATGTATAATTAATTTTAAAGAATCGTTATTACTAACCTGAGTGAACATCTTATTTTGGGAAGTGCCTTTACCTTTGGACATTAGTTTTCCCTTCCCTTATAAAAACAAGACAGATTAGTTTAAGACCGAACACCTAAGGTTCATTGTTCTGTCTTTTTCCAGAGATTAACTCAACGTGTCGCAATGTGACTGGTTGATAATCCAAAAAAGGACCACACCTCACCTAATCTTTTAACAATTCTCCAGCCATGGAAGCTGTATTATCTGCTGCTGCTTCTGCTTGTGCTTCAACATCAGCAACGATGAAAGCCATTAACTTCCCTTCAACTTCCACCGTCCCAAGAGTAGTTGTTTCCACTACCTCGGCCTCACCATGGTCACAGATCAAACTCAACATGTTAGCCCTTTATGCTCCAAATCCCAACACCAGATTCGGTTCACTCTGTCTCACTCGTTGTTCCACAAAACCAAACATCGAAACCGACCAAAATCCAACTTCTGAACCTAATCCCAATCTAAACACTGAAACGGAATCCTCCTCCTCTTCTTCTTCTTCTTCAATGCCATCTTCTTCTCTTTCTAGAGGCTTGGTGCTTGATTTGGGTCCTGCTGGTTCTTGGGACAGCAAGGAAATCGGTTCACCAGTGGTTAAAAGATTCCTCAGCGATGAAGAAGAAAGATGGTACATGTGGTACCATGGAGATGGAATTTCCACCGATAGTGATCCCCAAGGCTCAGATTCCATAGGATTAGCAGTTTCGAGCAATGGGGTTCACTGGGAGAGAGGGAAAGGTGGAGTAAAATCAAGTGCGGATGTGGGTTTGGTCATGAGTTGTGGCAATGATTGGTGGGGTTTTGATACAAACAGCATTAGGCCTGGGGAAGTAGTCATCATGTCTAGTGCTAAAGTGAGAGCCTCAAGTGCTGTCTACTGGCTTTACTACACCGGCTGCAGCGCCGAGAAGGTGGAGATTCCAGGGTTCAATTTCCCATGCTCCAGGTCTTTACCAGGCTTGGCAATCAGCCAAGATGGAAGACATTGGGCTAGAATTGAAGGAGAACATCACAGTGGGGCATTGTTTGATGTAGGGTCCGAGGGAGACTGGGATTCATTGTTTATCTCATCACCACAGGTTGTTTTCCATGGGAACGGCGATCTAAGAATGTACTATCACTCCTTCGATGTCGAAAACCGGGTTTTTTCCGTTGGGATTGCAAGGTCAAGAGATGGAATGAAATGGATAAAGCTGGGGAAAATACTGGGAGGTGGCCAAAAGGGTTGTTTTGATGAACTTGGAGCAATGAATCCCTATGTGGTGAAGAACAAGAGAGATGGGAACTATGTGATGGCGTACGAAGGCGTCGGAGCAGACGGAGGGCGGGCCATCGGACTGGCGGTGTCGGCCGATGGACTGAAAGATTGGAGGAGGGTTGAAGGTGGAGCAGTGGTGGAGGCAGCAACAATGGAGGATGGATGGGACAGTGAGGGGGTTGGATCACCATGTTTGGTGGAAATGGATGGAGATGCTGATGAATGGAGATTGTATTTCAGAGGCGTTGGGAATGGTGGGCGATGTGGGATTGGGATGGCTGTTTCTGATGGAACTGATATTACAAGGTTTAGAAGATGGGAAGGATTTCAAGTATGAAGTTGAATTTCAGTGCTGTTTTGTTGTTCATTTGTGTCCTAATTTTCGTGTGATCTTATATTCGAGTTATGTTTTATTTTTTTGTCTATTGTCGGTTGATCTTATTTTATTGGAGTTATTGGGAAGATCTTTCATGTAATCTTAATGATGTAGTTATACAATGATAACATCTGTTTAATTTTTTAATCTTTTTTTAATAAGGTACACACATCGTATAAAATTAGTGTTCAAACTCAAATTATGTAGATGAATTATATCATCTTTTGCCACAGAAACAACAAGAGGTAAGCATATATGTGCATTTAAACTATGGATAGATTATCTAAGCCGTCAACAATCTCTAAGTAAATAATTAAAGCTCTCAATTTGTCACTTTTTCTTTTTTTAAGTTGTGGATTCTAAATTTTATAGGAGCAAAGTTTTCCTATCATTAAGTAAAAATTGTTAAAAAAAAACTCTTCAAGCCACCTTTTTTTGTTCAAACAAGTCATTTCTTTTTTTAAATAGTCTAAAGGTGATTATAAGGTAGTATCTGTTCATAGATATTTTTAACCTTTCGACAATGTGCATACGCCATATAGACAAAACGATTTGAACCTGTACCTCTTAAGATGAATATCATCTGTTTTTTCACTAGAACACTTATTGGGTTCAAGCCAGCTTCTTTTCAGGTTTACATGTTATGGAACTTTATATATATTTTAGAGTTGCATATAATGAGAACTGTTTCTTGGCCTATGTTCTGTTGTCCATTTATTTAGGTGCTATTTGATCGAGTCGAATGAAAAAATTTAGTTAAGTTGACAAGTCATATTTTATAATTTTATTTTATTTTAATTTTTTCAAGTTGATTTGAGTTGTTTGCGTTTCTATTCAAATTTAATTGTGAATATTTATAATGTTATAATATCAATTGGTTCAAATTCAAATAGCTTTCTATGTTATATAATTACTAGACCCATTAATTGCTTAAAATTTTGAGTTATTCGAACTTCATTTTATAATTTAAATTTTATTTAAATTTTTTGAAGTGGGGTTGAGTTTATGAGACTATAACTCAAATCAAGTCAATTCGAACTTTTTTTCATCGAATCGAGTCAAAAAATTTAATTTATTAGTTTAGTCGGATTTTACTCGCCCAAAGCTTATTCATTACTTGGCCCAACCTAAATTTGCGTTTTCCTAATTCTGGCCCATGTTCTCTTGTCGGCACGTGAGTTGAGACTTATTTAATAATTCAGGGCCTTGGCCCCCTCTGGTTATTGAGATAATTTCATTTTTAGTCCCTTCAAAAATATTAACAATTCAATTTAATCATATGTTAATTCCTTAGTTAAATAGAAAGTTTATGTTTTTGGACCTCCCAAGAATGAACAATTCAAATTAAGACATTGTTAATTCCTCATTGTCATTCCCTCTAAACTACTTTCTGCTCATTTGTATTTGCGTTGAATCTTAATCCATCCTGTATTATTGTATAACTTATTATGTAGTGATATAATTTTGTTCAAAGGTACAATTTAAATTATAAATGTGTATCTAATGTGTTCTCGTTATCATTTTGAGCCTCGAAGTATTATATAAATTTTAGCATAAAAAAGTATTTTTGTCCTTAAGTTCGACCCAAAAAAACAACTTATTTCTTCGTCGAAAAATGCACCAAATTAGGTCATTTAATTCGCGAATTGCATCAATTGACTCCTTGATAAACGTTGTCCTACAGAACCATCAACTTCTGCGTGAATCACCGTTAACTCTTTCCAAGTCAATTGTTTGATTCAGCTGACGTGTTATGTCATGCATGACATGAAAAAATATTGACATGTCATAGAATAAAAAAATCTTAAAAAATTAACCATAAGATGTGGAACGATAGTTGCTCACCTCATCCCTTAACCATGAGGTTAGGAGTTCAATTCCTACCAATAGAAATGGAGAACATTTCATGGTCAGTCGTTTACCTCTTAGCGAGAACACCCGCGACAAATGGATTAATTACTGTTACCAGTATTGGACCATATGTTTAAGGTTTTGATTTATATAAATAAGAGAGAAAATAATTATTTAATTAAGGTTAAAGGGGTACTTTTGCCCCTGAGTTCGACCAAAAAATGCAATTTCGCCCCTCATCGAAAAGTGCACTCAGTGTGGCCCTCCAGCCCATGAAATCGATCAAATTGGCCCTTTGACCGACGTGGCAGTTACGGTGCTGACGTGGCAGTTAACGGTGCTGACGTGGTAGTCCATGATGCTGACATGGTGGTCAACGATACTGACGTGGCAGTACACGTGGGATGATGACGTGGCAAGAGGGGCTGAATTGATTGTTTTAACCGAATTCAAGGGCATAATTCATTTTTTTCCTGAGTTTAGGGGCATAATTAAAAGTTCGATAACTTATTTATTCTTTAAGCTAAAAAAATAAAAACTATTAATATTTAAATAATATTTAAATATTCATAAAATATTAAAAAAATAAAAACACCATTAGAGAATCTTTCGATTGTTTCTCGTTATGCTACGCATACTAATGTTCCTTGAACATATTTTCAATTGAGACATCCTTGTATTAAAGTATTAATAAAGCCAAAATTCTCTTTCATTTATGTACATCAAATATTAATGAGCATCAATTTGATGTAAAAAAGCGGGAAAAAATTGAATTCTATTGTTACTCTAGTACAAAGTTGATTCCACTAAAAAAATCTAACGAATAGTAATACTCAAAAATGATGAAGTCGATTTTTTCCGATAAAAGTGTTTAATTTTTTAATAATTTATAAAAAATTTATTAAGTTTTTAGATTAAATTTTATCTTTTTTTAATTCATAATATATTTTAGTTTTTTATATAATTTTTATTTTCAGTAACTTTTTAGAATATTTTATTTATTTTTATTAACTTTATGAATTTTTATAAAATAAATTGAAGAATATTTTGATCTTCTGTAAGAGTCTTCACTTTGTTTTTTTAATTATTCTCACTTAATAAATTTATTTATCTAGTTTTAAAATTTTAATAATTACATAAATTCTTATTTTTTAACTTAAATATTAAATAAGTTATCGAACTTTTAATTAAAATCAATTATGCCCCTAAACTCAAGAAAAAAATCAATTATGCCCTCGAATTCAGTTAAAAATAATCAATTCAGTCCCTCCTACCACGTCATCATCCTGCGTGTACTGTCACATCAGCATCGTTGACCGTCACGTCAGCATCATAGATTGCCACGTCATCACCGTTTTACTGCCACGTCAGCACTGTAACGGTCAACGTCGGTCAAAGGGTCCATTTGATCGATTTCATGAACTAGATGGCCACATTGAGTGCACTTTTCGGCAAGGGGCGAAATTATATTTTTGAGTCGAACTCAGGGGCGAAATTACCCCTTTAACCTTTAATTAATTAAAAATTTTAGCCAATAAATTTACTTTAAATTGTAAGATTTTTTATTCTATGTGACGTAGGCCACGTTAGCATTTTTTCATGTCACGTGTGACATGGTACACTAATTGAATTAAACAGTTGACTTGGAAGGAGTAATGATGAGTTAAGTAAAACTTGACGGTTTTGTTGGTCAATATTGGTCAATTCATCAATTTGATGTAATTCACGATGTAGAGAACCTAATTCGGATTGAATTAGTTTTTTGTGTCGAACTTAAGGGGGAAATACCCCTTTAACATAAATTCTATAATACTTAAAATTCACTTTATGTACGTTCATTTATCTATATGTTGGTGTACATATTATTTTTAATAATTTCATGCATTTTAATTATTATTTTTAAATTTTTGTGTGACACGTTTCGATTAAATTCACAATTCGAATAATTCATCATAGTACTTCAATTTATTCAAGAATTAAATATAGTTATATAATATTTAAAACTTTAATCAAATATTCGAAAATAGAGTGAGGTCCTGTTCTAGTATTTAGACATATACTAAACGTGATTCGTTTGAGAATATAAGCCATACAAATTAGATATACAGTTACAAAAGTTTGATAAGTGATAAAAAGTTTGATATTTTTTAACTCTGTCTGATATATATATAGAGGAAGCCGATAAATTAAAATCAATTAGTAATATAATTAGGGATGGTCACTTGTTTTTGAAAGGTAGCGGGCCTCATTAAAACTTCCCTCTAATGCCTAGATAGGAGAAAAAGAGTGCCCTCTTTATTCAATGGATACAAATACAACGTTCACCATTACATAATCAGAAACAATCCAATACAACGTCAAACACTATAACAACGTCAGTGGAGGGATACTCGAATGAACAAAACAACACAAATCCTCCGCCTGGCTGTTATTCTCAGGCCCGAGCGGGATCAGGAGCCTACTGTAGACAATCCGCTACCCACCTCCTAGAAAACTCCAGCTACAGCAGCATCGAAGAAGGGTGAGAGCTCATATCCGAAATAGGCTGCACTTACATTAACCAATATTAACCAGCTGAGGATGTCTCATAAAGTCTGATATCGACGGAATCGCAGCAGGCCATTTTATTTTGCTCCAATGGCCGATTCTTAACAGCATCGTATCAACTATAGTGTTCACCGAAGCCCTCTAACACCAATATTAGGGATGGCCATTTGACCCGAACTTATCGAATTTTATTTAAAATATTTAGGGATAATTGTTAAAATTTCCTTCTCTTTATATTTTTTCAATTGTCTCCTTATTTTTCTAACAAACATGGAATAATTATTACAATGGTCTCTCTATATGTAGTTTTTTCAATTAGCTCCCTATTTTAATGAATAAAAATTAAAAATTATTTATGTCGGATCGAGTCGGGTTTGAATTTTTATTCTAAAATCCGGGTATGGTTCGTGTTCGGGTGGAGATTTTAAATTTTTGGATCAGGTGTGGGTCGGCCAAAAACCTGACCCGACCCATGACCATCCCTAATCATAACATTATAAATATTTACAATTAAATTTAAATAGAATCTCGAACAATTTGACTCGACTTAACTTGAATTTTATAAACTCGGCTCAATTAAAAATAAATAAAATTTAAATTATAAAATAAGACTCGTAAACTCAACTCGATCGAATATTTACTCATATAACAGCCATCTAACACCTCTAGGTACGTCCATTAAAATTATACTCCCTCCGTCCCACTTAAAATGTCTCTTTTGTGTTTTAAAATTGTCTCACTTAAAATGTCTCATTGAAAAAATCAACTAATTTTACAAGGTGCATTTCCCTTTCTAACCTTTCTTTTAGTTTTTCAACAAAACAAACTTTAACTTTTAAAGGTAAAATTGTCTTTTTAATTCATTTATATCATATTTCTTACACAAACTTTTTTTCCTAAAACTGCGTAAAAATTAAACAATAGACATCTTAAATGAGACGAAGGGAGTAAGAAAATTTTGAAAGAGAAGGGGCCCGAGACCTGACATTAACTGTTAAACTTTGCATCGTTTTAAGTTGCATTTACAATGCACCAGAAACTGCCTACCATCATAAAAACGCGTGTCTCTACTATTTATTTCTATTGTAATTGCTGAATGAGAGTGATCAATTCTTTTCTAAATGATTTAGTTAAAAAAAAACATTATTAATCCAACAGTTGTGTTCTTTTCGGATTATTTTCTTCATCATACTCATGTTCAAATAATTTTGTCCGCAATAAAATTCATTCCTGAGATTTTAATAGCTTAAAGTCGAACTTAAAAACCAAGCACTTATCAACACATATTAAAAAAATTTAAATTTTAAGAGAATGTACCTAATAACAAGTGTTGGAAAAATATTAAATTTTAAGAGTACATATCTAATAATAAATACTGGGAAAAATTCGGCCCACAATAGCAAGCATCGAGAAAAAAATGGACCCTAAAAATAAATGTTGAAAAAATAAATTTTAAGAGTAGACCCTAATAATAAGTATTAAAAATTTAGGCATCTAATAACAAGTATTGTTAAAAAATAGACCCCTATTAACAAATATTGAGAAAAAAATTTAAATTTTAAGAGTAAGCCTAGTAACAAATATTGAAAAAATATTGATCCCCTAATAATAAGAATTGAACAAAATTAAATTTTAAGAGTATGCCTATAAAAATCAGTATTGAAAAAATTAGACTCTAATAACAAATATTAGAAAAAAATAAATTATCCTTAAAATTATGCCCCTCTAATTATGGACGGTGGGCCCGTACAGACGATGGCCCCATGCCAACGCCCTTATGGCTAGGGACGGACATAAAACTTTAAGTTAGGAAGAACTTATAAAATTTTAAAGAGGGCAAAATAAAATTTTAATATAAAATATATAGAAAATTTTTAAAAATTTGTCAATCATATATAAATTTTAAATTTTTAAGGGACCATCTTCTCCAACCCCTAATCATCCCTGCTTATAGCCCTGCTCAAGGGACGAACATATCTACAAAGTATACGTTATCAAGGAATTAAAAAAATATAAACATATACTACATTATAATCACTTCATGACTATTTAAAAAAATATTTAAGAAATATCAGATTTTTAGTCGATAGTAATCGTGTAACTAAAGGATAAATGTAAATATGGCACAATGGATAATTTAATATACATTTCCAACATAATTCCCCTAATGACATTTGATCGTTTTGTAACACCCGAGTTTAGGGGTCGGATGGAAATAATATTAAGATACTGTTTCGGGTTTCGGTTTTAAAATTTAAAATAATAAAATATTATTTTGAGCTTTAGATACTCGAATCAAAAATTTCTATGTTGGATCAAAATTGTTTTGGGAATTAAATCTCATGGATTTTATGACAAAGGAAGAGTTGCCATCTCATTAATGGCACTATTGTAATTTCAAACCCTTGGAAATTAAAATCCCCTTTTTAATTTAAAACACCAAAAATTTCTCTTCTCCCCTCTTTCTTCTTCATTTTTCACGACAAAGAGGGGGAGCTTCTCCAAGTTTTATCCAACCTTCTTTTCTCCTCCATTTTGGCTCGAAATTGAAAGGTAAATACATCCCCATCTTGCTCTCATCTTCCTCTACTTGGAAGTACAAATATATTTCATTTTCATCAATGTTTTAGAAATTGGGTTTTTGAAAGTTTAGGTTAAAGGATGGAGCTTTATGGGTTTTTACTAAAACTTTTGATTTGTTATTGTTAGATATGTTATCTATGAATCAAATGGTCCAATATATATAATTTTTAGAGTATTTTAAATGAATTTCCGAAATTGGGTAAAAATTGGTTTTTTGGAGGGTTTTGGGTGAGTTTTGGGGGTGGTTTTAGGTGAGAATTGATAGCCCAATGGTAGTACTATGGTTAGGGGTCGATTTGGGATTGTTTGTGGGCGCTATGGATGTTGGAAACATGGTTTATGGACAAGGTTTAGGGGCTGTCCGAAATTGTTAAAAATGGGGTTTGGTCATGGCTTGCAACATTGTGAATTGTATTTGAATTGTGTTCCGGGTTGGTCTTTTGGTGATGGGCTGATTTGGAATTGTTTGAAATGTGTTTGAGGTTGTTTGGAAGCGGGAATTCGTGTTGGAAAAGCTTCGGGAAGAAATCCGGAAATTTGAGGGAGGTTGCTAGCTTGGCTTGGAGCTTGGATGTTTAGGTGAGTGGTTAAATACTTTTAAATGGTTTTCAAGTGTTGGTTCAAGCATATGAACTAGGTTGGGATTGGTAGACCCACCTAGAGTTGGGATTAGGGTGGTGGCCTAATCCCAAACTTTAGTTAGAGACCTTGGTTGATCTTTAAAGTGTTGAGTTATGCCTCATGTTTAATCATGCTTATGGTGGCTATGCTTATGTTGTTATACATGTATGTGGAGGCATGGCTTAATGCATTGTTACGTGCATGTTGATGATGAATGTGATAGAGATATACATGTGTGTGAAATATGATGTGATAATTGTGTTGTTGAGATGCATGAAGTATTGACATGTGTAATGATATTATGAGGTGTTTGTATGATCCGGGGATCATGGTGAATACATGCTAGACATGGAAATGTGGTTTGTGCATGATGGTAAGTCATGGTGAGTACGTGCTAAGCACGGAAGTGTTATGAATTGACATTATGAATGATTAATGAAATGTGTAGTATTGGCACTAGTATGCTTGGGTACAAATGATCGATCATTAGGATGTTAGTGTGTACACATGAGTCAAAAGTCGCGCGTGGCCTTGGTGGCGTTGAGTCACCAAGGAGGAGTACGGGTTCGCCCGGAAATTTTATTTATATTTCTACGTGATGATGAGTGGAATCCCATCCGTAGGGCATGTGGCGATGAGTGGAATCCCGCACATGCAAGGACCGGTGATGAGTGGAATCCCACCGAGGTAATGTTGTTGTTGGAAATGCGTTCCAACGGGTTATCCGCGTATTCGAGTCATAGCTAGGTGCCAATACAGATTGTAGTTTATGTTGCCAATATGTGGTTAATTGTGAGCCAATGTGTTTTGGGAGGTGTTGCTAACATGGTTTAATATATGTGATTTCATATGTTGTGGATTTAAACATGTTGGGCATGTCATGATAATGAATATATGTTCATGCATCATCTATATTTATGGCTCGTGTGGATCAAAGGTATGGTCATGCATTTTATCTTGGTTGTAGCTCGTGCTTGGACCCTGCATTGTCGAAGGTTTGTTTTATGAGCTTACCCTCACTAAGCTTTATGCTTACGCTCTCTTTTGTTCGACAATGCAGATCAATGGTTTGTGGGTGGCAAGGGCAAGGAAAGGCCTCCAAGTGTTGCTTACGGTTAGCTCAAGTATGATGTTTAAACTTAAAGATTGTAATAGTAAAGCAATGGGATAGGTGTTGTTGATTGGGTTTGATGTATGTCTATGGTTGACTTGATTTGTAAGCATGATGTGTCTTGCCAGATGCTTGTGTGATGAATGTTAACTCATGCTTAAGTTGCTCTTTTGAATGTTAGTCTTATGCCTTAAGTGTTTTTTTACATGTGTTTGAATGATGTTTGTATGAAAGCATGTTTGTGGGGTGTCGCCTTAGTGTTAGACATGTTTAAATCATGTTGAAGCATGCTAGTTTAGTTGGTAAACCTTAAGTCGAATTGTCTTGATGTGGTATGGTGTTTTGGTGGTGTTTTGGGGCACCCTTGTGCCTCAAAACAGCCCAGACGAGTCTGCTGACAGGGGGCGTTTCGGAACGGGTGCCCCTGTTCCGGAACGGTCCCTGTGTATATGGCCTGCCGTTTCGAAACGGATGAGGGTCATTTCGGAACGTTTTCGCTACTGGAATTTTGAGAAATTGGCGAGATGAAGCCGTTCCGAAACGGGCCTTTGAAGTTTCGAAACGGTCAAATCTCGTTGACCACGAGATATTGACCGTCAAGGTCGTTCCGATACGGGTCTCCCCTGTTTCGGAACGGTCACCTTGTGGTTGACCCTGGCCCGTTGACTAGGTCAAGGCGTTTCGGAACACCCTATAGGCGTTTCGAAACGGCCTGCTGTAATGAAGTAAAATGGAATGTTTATGTTTTGTTTGGTTGGTGAACGTTTCGTTGTTTGTATCTTCCGCTGTTGTGCTTCACGTAGGAATTAAATATGCATATAGATAAGATTAAAGTTAAAAGAAATTTTCTGGGTCGTTAACCGAAGGGAAGCCTTAGCGGGTTTCGCTTCGGTTTTCCCCGTGTAGCCCACTCGGACCGATCATCCGACCAGACCGGGACGAGGGGGTTACATTTGTTGGTATCAGAGCCTAAGGTTTCCGAGACCTTGGGCAGGTAAGTAAGGTAAGTTTAAGTTTTGAATTGATATGCACGGTGTTTGCTTGTTTTGTAAGTACGATTGCTTGTATGACAAGTATGTTGATTGCTTGTTTAAAAGCATGCTGTTTGTTTTCCGTGTATGCTGTGATGTGTGATTGTTTGATTGAGAATGCATGTTGTTTGATCGTACGCATGTGTTGCTTGTTTAGCAAGTATGCCTTGTTATATGCTTGGTTGAGCATGTTTGTGTGCTGATTTGGTTGAAACATGTTTAGTAGAGTCCCATTGCTTCTATTACATCGGAAAAAGGATTTTAAGTGAGGGAAATCATACTTGAGCCACTTGGACCTTTCCTTTGCTAACCCAATTTTGTATGTTAAATTGTGATTGATTTATTGCTTTTAGTAAGTTTAGGGCTAGTGTGTGGGCCGTGAATCGGTAAGTGGAAGTTGTGGTTTTGAAAATGGGGATGATGTAGAGGAAGTTCTTTGCTATAGTTGGGGGAGTATAGTTGTACCGGAGTTGAGGAACAATTTGTTTGCTCGAGTCCGCGTGCACGTGAGTTGATTCTTGTTGGTGGGAGATGACGAGACCGATTCTGGTATTAGTTGGTGAAAAGAAGTGAAGACCTATGAGTGGGAGTCAGGTGGTATCTATGTTATAGTGGATAAGCCCTTGGTACAGTTTTGAGTTTGTCTCTTTTGATTGGTTTTGAGTTCGTACTTCCGTATGTTGTTAACAAGCATGCAAGTTTGAATGTGCTCGATGAGGTGGGTATGAGTACCTTAGTTCTTTTGGCGAAATCTAGGTAGGGGTCTCGTATGAGTAATCTGAAATTTAGAAGTGTTGGTTGGTGACCGTTGGGGTTCAGCCTATGATTTCGATGCAAGACAGCCGATCAGTATCCGTGAATGGGAACCGATTTGTGTGTTTGGGGCCAGTGTGCGTCTGGGTGGTTTTCCAGTATGGTTGTCTGTGTGTGCCCAGAACCGCGTTTTTGAAGTTTTGAAATGCCCTAAGAACAGTCTAGAAGAGTCAAATTTTGTTGAAGAGCCAGTCTGAAAACAAGAGGACCGAAGACTATCAGTTGCGTACATGTGAAGTTGCAATTTCCGCGGATACCTCCTTTTGTGTGAGCACGTAAGAAATTAGATATCTTTGTTGAGACCTTAGATGTAGAGACACATGTGACTAGACCTTTTGGGAGATAGTAGTGATCAGAAAGATGTACAGAAGATGTTGTTGGTGGTTTAGAGTTACTAGTTTCTCGTAGGTGTGAAGCGATCGCCTTCCTACGGTTTTGATGTACCTTTTGTCAAGGTTTGGCTTGAAGAGCACAGAATTAGTGTATACGTTGAGACAAAGGGAGAGTTGCTTTGAAGACACAGATTTTTGTGAGACTGTAGTGGTAGGTGAGGATGTGAGCTTCTTATTGAATGTTGATCCAGTTTTAGAGATCAAAGGTCGATTGAGTTTAGTTGACAGGCTTGCTGAGCAATTGTGATGGATTTGATTTTTTGAACGAAGATTAGACCGCAGAATGTTAAAATAGTTTGTCATTCTTCCTAGAAGTGTTTAGAAGAAACGCCCAGGTTGTCTCCTAACAGCGAAGAAGAGTTTATTATTGATGTCGCCTCTAAGTTGCTCGTGTTTTAGTTTGCTCTGTGTCTTATGGCTTCCGACAGAATTGAGAATGTTGAAGAATTAGCTTCGAGACTTGTTAGACCTTAGATTCATTAGGCCTAGTGCATCATCTCATAGTTCTACAGTGTAATTTGTGAAGAAGAAAGAGTGACAATACGAGAATGTGTTCAGTTTACATACCGTCGAAACAAGTGTCAGTGATTTGTTGATCAGTTAGTGTGTGCTTCAGTCTATTTGAAGATTAATTTGAGATCCGTTTACTACCAGTTGAAAGTGAGAAAAATTGAAGTACCGAAGACAACTTTTGAGGCAAGATGTGACCGTTTTGAGTTCCGAGTTATGCGGTTTTGTTGGACTAGTGTGTTGGTTACTTTTATAGAGATGTTGAACAGAATATTTTCCTAAGCTTCCTGATCAGTTTGTAGTAGTTCTCATAGATGATACATGAGTATATTCAAGTACCGAAGAAGACCATAACAAGCTTTAGAGTTAGTATTGTAGATTCTATTAGGGAATCAGTTGAATGCCAAGTTGAGCCAACGTGAACTCCGAGATTAACGAAGATGTCCTCCTAGGACATGTAGATCAGCTGAATGTGTTAGAGAAAATCCCAAGTAGGCAAAAGAAGATATGAGTTGGAAGAAATTGAAGACTGTGACAGATATCTATAGATCCTAGGTCTAGTATTGTTACTTTCAGAAATTGTAAATAATCTTTTGAAGATAGTTGCTCCGTTGATAGATTGCTACAGAAGAATGTTCAGTTGTGTGGTTAGATGCGAGATAATGAGCCCTTGAGAAACCGAAAGAAACTTTGAAGAGAGCTTCGACCTTTAGTCAGCTTATAACAGAGAAAGAATTTGTGAACCATAGTGATGTGTTACATGTAGAGTTAGGTTGTGTGCTTATGCGAGACAGAAGATTGTGGCTTGTTCATCAAGATAGTTGGAAGACCGTGAGAAGAGTTATTTGATATGAGACATAGAGTTAATTACAGTTGTATTGCTTCGAAGACTTAGAGACAAAGCTTATATGGTAAGAAATGCACAATGTATATGCACGTATCATCAGAACTTGAAATATTTGAAGACTTAGGAAGGGTTGAAACTTGAACAACATGAGTAGTTAGAATTGATTAAAGACTGTGATCTCAAGATTGAGAACTATCTGAAGAGAGTCTACGTAGCAACCGAGTTCCGAGTTGTATTTGCTGTTAGATTAGTAGTTGAGTTACGAGTTGCAATTGCCGAATTCCGTATATCAAATGATAGTAGTTTTGTGGCCGAGTTTCGGGTTGAGACTACTTTGAGTCAGAATGTTTGATGAGAAACAGTTGCAAGACAGATTCTTGACACCTCACGTGCAAGGCATAGTGGAAAGAAGACCTTCAGAATACAATCTAGAGATGATAGAGTTTTGCATTTCAGAGACAGGATAGTTGTACCGACTGACCTAGTGTTTTGAGATGTATTGTTTAGGCGGAAGAGCACGGTGGTTCATTTGTATTGCATCTGAGTAGTATGAAGACGCATTGTGGGTTGAAGATAAATGCTTCTGAATCGAGTGGATGAATGATGTGGTTCTATATGAGAGTAAGTGCGTGAATTGCCAGTATATTGAGACCGAGCGTCAGTTTTCTTCTAGTTTGTTACATCCGTGGAAGGTTCTTAATGGAAGTGGGTAATAGAGGTCCGAGACTTAAATTAGATTGTTTTTGAAGACGTCTGCATAGTGTTTGGTTAATTGATGAAGTCAGATGATCAGTCAGAGAAAGTCCTCGGTCAATTTTTGAACAGTGTTGTATGAGATTGTGAATCGGGCTAATTCTGTTGTCTGTTTGTTGCAGTTACCACCAGAGTTAGAAAGGGGTTTGAGATGTGTTACGTGTATCTATGATTCAGAAATGTGAGTTAGATCTGTTCCGTGCTATGTTTGTTGAAGAGATTGAGTTGAGTTTGAAATTGGCATGCCTTGAAGAATCAGTTGAGATCTTAGTGTAAGATAGCAAGTGTTGTGTGGTAAGTCTTTCGGTTGGTTAGTATGTTGTGGTGAGAAGGGAAGTGGGTTCCTGTCCGATAAATTTCGGGGACGAAATTTCCTTAAGTGGGGGAGAGTTGTAACACCCGAGTTTAGGGGTCGGATGGAAATAATATTAAGATACTGTTTCGGGTTTCGGTTTTAAAATTTAAAATAATAAAATATTATTTTGAGCTTTAGATACTCGAATCAAAAATTTCTATGTTGGATCAAAATTGTTTTGGGAATTAAATCCCATGGATTTTATGACAAAGGAAGAGTTGCCATCTCATTAATGGCACTATTGTAATTTCAAACCCTTGGAAATTAAAATCCCCTTTTTAATTTAAAACACCAAAAATTTCTCTTCTCCCCTCTTTCTTCTTCATTTTTCACGACAAAGAGGGGGAGCTTCTCCAAGTTTTATCCAACCTTCTTTTCTCCTCCATTTTGGCTCGAAATTGAAAGGTAAATACATCCCCATCTTGCTCTCATCTTCCTCTACTTGGAAGTACAAATATATTTCATTTTCATCAATGTTTTAGAAATTGGGTTTTTGAAAGTTTAGGTTAAAGGATGGAGCTTTATGGGTTTTTACTAAAGCTTTTGATTTGTTATTGTTAGATATGTTATCTATGAATCAAATGGTCCAATATATATAATTTTTAGAGTATTTTAAATGAATTTCCGAAATTGGGTAAAAATTGGTTTTTTGGAGGGTTTTGGGTGAGTTTTGGGGGTGGTTTTAGGTGAGAATTGATAGCCCAATGGTAGTACTATGGTTAGGGGTCGATTTGGGATTGTTTGTGGGCGCTATGGATGTTGGAAACATGGTTTATGGACAAGGTTTAGGGGCTGTCCGAAATTGTTAAAAATGGGGTTTGGTCATGGCTTGCAACATTGTGAATTGTATTTGAATTGTGTTCCGGGTTGGTCTTTTGGTGATGGGCTGATTTGGAATTGTTTGAAATGTGTTTGAGGTTGTTTGGAAGCGGGAATTCGTGTTGGAAAAGCTTCGGGAAGAAATCCGGAAATTTGAGGGAGGTTGCTAGCTTGGCTTGGAGCTTGGATGTTTAGGCGAGTGGTTAAATACTTTTAAATGGTTTTCAAGTGTTGGTTCAAGCATATGAACTAGGTTGGGATTGGTAGACCCACCTAGAGTTGGGATTAGGGTGGTGGCCTAATCCCAAACTTTAGTTAGAGACCTTGGTTGATCTTTAAAGTGTTGAGTTATGCCTCATGTTTAATCATGCTTATGGTGGCTATGCTTATGTTGTTATACATGTATGTGGAGGCATGGCTTAATGCATTGTTACGTGCATGTTGATGATGAATGTGATAGAGATATACATGTGTGTGAAATATGATGTGATAATTGTGTTGTTGAGATGCATGAAGTATTGACATGTGTAATGATATTATGAGGTGTTTGTATGATCCGGGGATCATGGTGAATACATGCTAGACATGGAAATGTGGTTTGTGCATGATGGTAAGTCATGGTGAGTACGTGCTAAGCACGGAAGTGTTATGAATTGACATTATGAATGATTAATGAAATGTGTAGTATTGGCACTAGTATGCTTGGGTACAAATGATCGATCATTAGGATGTTAGTGTGTACACATGAGTCAAAAGTCGCGCGTGGCCTTGGTGGCGTTGAGTCACCAAGGAGGAGTACGGGTTCGCCCGGAAATTTTATTTATATTTCTACGTGATGATGAGTGGAATCCCATCCGTAGGGCATGTGGCGATGAGTGGAATCCCGCACATGCAAGGACCGGTGATGAGTGGAATCCCACCGAGGTAATGTTGTTGTTGGAAATGCGTTCCAACGGGTTATCCGCGTATTCGAGTCATAGCTAGGTGCCAATACAGATTGTAGTTTATGTTGCCAATATGTGGTTAATTGTGAGCCAATGTGTTTTGGGAGGTGTTGCTAACATGGTTTAATATATGTGATTTCATATGTTGTGGATTTAAACATGTTGGGCATGTCATGATAATGAATATATGTTCATGCATCATCTATATTTATGGCTCGTGTGGATCAAAGGTATGGTCATGCATTTTATCTTGGTTGTAGCTCGTGCTTGGACCCTGCATTGTCGAAGGTTTGTTTTATGAGCTTACCCTCACTAAGCTTTATGCTTACGCTCTCTTTTGTTCGACAATGCAGATCAATGGTTTGTGGGTGGCAAGGGCAAGGAAAGGCCTCCAAGTGTTGCTTACGGTTAGCTCAAGTATGATGTTTAAACTTAAAGATTGTAATAGTAAAGCAATGGGATAGGTGTTGTTGATTGGGTTTGATGTATGTCTATGGTTGACTTGATTTGTAAGCATGATGTGTCTTGCCAGATGCTTGTGTGATGAATGTTAACTCATGCCTAAGTTGCTCTTTTGAATGTTAGTCTTATGCCTTAAGTGTTTTTTTACATGTGTTTGAATGATGTTTGTATGAAAGCATGTTTGTGGGGTGTCGCCTTAGTGTTAGACATGTTTAAATCATGTTGAAGCATGCTAGTTTAGTTGGTAAACCTTAAGTCGAATTGTCTTGATGTGGTATGGTGTTTTGGTGGTGTTTTGGGGCACCCTTGTGCCTCAAAACAGCCCAGACGAGTCTGCTGACAGGGGGCGTTTCGGAACGGGTGCCCCTGTTCCGGAACGGTCCCTGTGTATATGGCCTGCCGTTTCGAAACGGATGAGGGTCGTTTCGGAACGTTTTCGCTACTGGAATTTTGAGAAATTGGCGAGATGAAGCCGTTCCGAAACGGGCCTTTGAAGTTTCGAAACGGTCAAATCTCGTTGACCACGAGATATTGACCGTCAAGGTCGTTCCGATACGGGTCTCCCCTGTTTCGGAACGGTCACCTTGTGGTTGACCCTGACCCGTTGACTAGGTCAAGGCGTTTCGGAACACCCTATAGGCGTTTCGAAACGGCCTGCTGTAATGAAGTAAAATGGAATGTTTATGTTTTGTTTGGTTGGTGAACGTTTCGTTGTTTGTATCTTCCGCTGTTGTGCTTCACGTAGGAATTAAATATGCATATAGATAAGATTAAAGTTAAAAGAAATTTTCTGGGTCGTTAACCGAAGGGAAGCCTTAGCGGGTTTCGCTTCGGTTTTCCCCGTGTAGCCCACTCGGACCGATCATCCGACCAGACCGGGACGAGGGGGTTACATTTGTTGGTATCAGAGCCTAAGGTTTCCAAAATTAATTCATCTTCAACGATTCCTCCGACCGGTGTGATTGATCCAGTTTCAACTAGACCGAGCTCGTAAGACCTCGGGTTTGACCCGAATGCAATCAGATTCGAGTTGTTGGCAGAGATGGTGAACATGCCAGCAACCACGCTTTGCCATGCTTTGAGAACGTCAAGGCACTCCGATTTATTATTAATCGATGGTGCTGAGCCTTTGTTGTTTTTCTGTTGTTGGGAAGGTTTCGAAGATGAAAGGGTTTTCTTCGACTCCTTAACCAACTCGGCTTCGGTTTCGAGCCGGGCACTCTCCCACTGAGCCATGTGGTTCAGTGTGTCGGTGGTGCTCCGGTCGGTGTCGCAGCTTACGAGAGGGTTTGATTTGGGCTTGTGGGTGGTGCGATCGATCCCCATCTTGTTAAGCCTTTTGTAACAACTAATCTTAGTTGATATAAAAGAAAATATTTATTAATGAAGAAAAGAAGAATACAAAGTTCTTGAATCAATGATCTTAACCGATATAACTAACCCTAATAGCCCCCCCCCTCAAGTTGGTATCTGGTGGATATTTAAAAGACCCAACTTGGACAAGATGGATCGAAAGGCTGGAAGATGCAAGGCTTTGGTGAATACATCTGCCAACTGGTTGGATGAACGAACATGAAATAATTTGAGAAAATCAGTGTTGATCTTGTCGCGAATGAAGTGACAATCAACCTCAATGTGTTTAGTTCGCTCATGAAAGACTTGATTCATGGCGAGGTGGATGGCAGACTTGTTGTCACAATATAGGGCGACACGAGGAATGGAAAATTGAAATGAAGAGAGCAACGCCTGTAACCATACAAGTTCACAAGTGGTTGTGGTCATGGCACGGTACTCAGCTTCGCAGGAAGATCAACTGACAACATTTTACTTCTTAGATTTCCACGAGATCAGATTGTTGCCTAAGTATGTGTAGAATCCTGTGATAGAACGCCTTGTGTCTGGACATGATCCATAATCTGAGTCTACAAAACCACTTAATTGTAGATTGGAATCCTTGGAAAAAAATAATTCAAGACCAGGAGAGCCTTTAATGTAAGATAGAAGATGGTAAACAGCAACAAGGTGAGGTTTTCGAGGGGATGAAACAAACTAACTAAACATATGGACAACATAGGTGATGTCTGGCCTGGTATGAGTTAGATAGAGTAGCCTACCAACCAATCTTCTATACATTTGAGGGCCTTCCAATAGTTCTCCATCATCTTTGCTTAGCTTATGATTGGCAACAATTGGCAAATTAGCTGGTTTCGTTGCAAGAGAACTAGTGTCTTCAAGGAGTTTCAGGGCATTATGCATTTGTGAGAGTGATATACCAGTATCATTTCGAGCCACTTCAAAACCAAGGAAATACTTTAAGTCTCCCATTATCTTGAGTTTAATGTGGTCTTGAAGAAAATCTTGTACTTTTGTTAGGAGAGCACGATCTTTGCCTGCAATAACTATGTCATCCACATAGACTAGCAATGCAATTAAGTTGTCACCCGAGCCTTTAACAAACAATGAATGGTCTAAAGGAGGTTGAGTGAAGCCAAATTGGAGAACCACTTTAGAGAAGGTAGAAAACCATTGCCTGGAGGCTTGCCTTAGTCTATAAATGGACTTTTGTAATTTGCAGACTAAATTTGTACCATGAACAGAGGTAGTATAACCTTGAGGTAATTTCATGTACATCTTCTCATCGAGCATGCCATTAAAAATGCATTATTCACATCTAACTGGAGCAAATGCCAACCATACTTGGCTGCAAGTGTGAGCAAAACTTTGAAGGATGTTAGCTTAGCAACAGAAGAAAACGTGCCTGAGAAGTTAATACCCTCAACTTGGGTGAAACCTTTAGCAACAAGACGAGCCTTGTATTTGTCAATAGTCCCATCTGCCTTATGCTTGATACGATAAACTCACTTGCAGTCAATGACCTGTTTGCCTTTTGAGAGTGGAACAACTCTCCAGGTTTGTAAATTCTCCATTGCTCTTAATTCATCATCCATTGCATTTCTCCATTCTGGAGATCTGGCAGCTTGCTTAAAAGTAGAGGGTTCCTTAAGCATGAAAATATTAGAAATAAATGTGAGGAATGAAGAAGATAATTTGAAGAGGAAATATACTGTTCAATATGGTAATTTGGAAGTAAAAGCGTATTTGTGCAATATTAATTCTTTAAGTAAGATGGTAATTGAGGAACTCTAGCTGACCGTCGAGCAATTTGAGTAGAAGAAGTATCCTAAGCCACATAGGAATGTTGAGCAACCGAAACACGTTGTTCATTGTCCTGCATGTTAGTATCAATAGAAACTTCTATGGAAACATTATCCTGCATGTTAGTATCAGGAGGTTCAGCTATAGAAATATTATCATTTAGTACAAGAGGATGATCATGTTGGCTATTATCCTACATGTTAGTAACATGCACGTTAGTGTCATGCATTACAAGAGGTTTAGGATCATTAGACTGAGTATGAACAGATTGTTCTCGTGAAACATTATAATCATCATTACAAGAGGCAAGATCATTATCAGCAGAAATTGAATTATTAGAATTATTAGGAGAGACAAGATCATTATAATTAGAAGTATGCACAGATTCATGGCAGATAGATGGCAAAGGAACATGATAAAAAGGATCAACTATAGTAGTGGAAGAAGAAATAGCATGAAAAGAAAAAACTCTTTCATGAAAATTAACACCACGAGAAATAACAATGCTATGAGTTTTTAAAACATACACCTCGTAACCTTTAATACCAAAAACATATATCAAGAATACCCCAGGTAAAGCACGTTCAGAAAATTTATGTCTTTTGACTCTTTAAAGTAGAAACAAAGCGCATACAACCAAAGGTTCGAATGTTCTGATAAGAAGGTGCATGAGAATGAAGCATCTCGTAGGGAGTTTTGTTGTGAAGCAAGGGAGAAGGAAGCCTGTTTATTAAGAAGGTGACAATTAAGATACAATCTCCACAAAATTTGAGAGGAACTCGAGAAGTAAAGAACAATGCATGAGCCACAATTAACAAGTGCCGATGTTTCCTTTCAACTATTGAATTCTGTTGGGGGGTTTCCACACAGGAAAACTGATGAAGAATTCTCAATCTTGAAAACAAGTCAGTGAAATTCAGTTCAGGGGCATTATCAGACCTGGAGACCTTAATATCAAATCTATATTGTCTTTTAATCATGTTTATAAAATTTGGAATAACAGTGGCAACATCAGACTTATGTTGAAGAAGGAATGACCATGTTGTCCTAGTGAAATTATCAACCAAAGTGAGAAAGAAACGATGATTATTATAGGTTGAGACTTTAAAAGGCCCCAAAATATCACAATGTATTAATTCGAATGGTGCATGTGTATGTGTAACAGAAGAATAAAATGGCAGCCGTTGTTGCTTGGCAATAGGACAAATGGAACATGAATCAAGCTTAGTTTTATTGATAAAAGGCAATACATTCTTCAAGGAATTCAAAATTTTATCACTGGGATGACCCAGTCTTACATGCCAATTCACTAAATTTACAATAGAATTTGAAAACAAGGCATTAGAAACAATATGATCATGAAATAGCAAGAGGTACAATCCTTGACAAAGTTCAGCCTTCCCAATCACATGCCAAAGGTCCTGAATTAAACAATGATTTTCAGAAAATAAAACCTTAAGGTTAGTATCTTTAAGCAATCTGCTAACAGCTAAAAGATTAAAGGAAAATTCAGGCACATATAAAACATCCTTTAGAATAAGTTAAGAAGATAATCTAATGGTTCTTGAGAAATGAATAGAAATGACAGACTTATCAGGTAACATGATATTACCACCAGAAATAGGATGCAATTGTTCAAACAATTCTTTGAAATGACAAACGTGCCTAGATGCACCAGAGTCAATAATCCAAAAACTACTCGAATTCGAGCTTTTAAAAGATTTGATATAAGATAATATTTTACCTTGCATGGCCAAGTTAATGGAAGTAGAAGGCAACTTAGCATTTGAAGCAGTTTGAAGTTGGTTGGTAAGCATAGAGATCAATTGTTGGCACTGTGCCATAGTTAATGAATCTGTTGCTGAAGAACGTTCTTGCAATTGAGTGGAAGTAGGGGCAAATGTTTGGCTAGAATTAGAAGTATTAACAGGACTTGCATTAGCATGACTTGCGTTAGTATGAACAACATTAGCATGACTTGCATTAGCTTGATTAACATTCTGCTTGTATCGAGAATAGCCTGGTAGATATCCATGAAGTTTGTAACATCTATCTTTTGTGTGACCAAGTAGATGACAATGGCTACACTGTGGACGAGACTTACGAGCATTGAGATTATGTGCATTAGGATGAACTTTGACAGCAAATGCATCCTCAGACACAAGATTATTCAAGGCCATGACCCTCTGATTCTCTTCTTGAACTACCAACGAGAAAACCTTAGTAATTGTTGGCAAAGGGTCCATTAATAAAATCTGACCACGAACATTAGCAAAATACTCATTCAAACCCATCGAGAATTGCATAGTCAATTCCTGTTGTTGATCATCAAGAATATTTCGAAGCCCTCCACAAGAACATTGAGAACAAGTACACACTAGTTTGACAGAAGATTACTCATCCCAGATGATCTTCAAACTCGTATAATATGTACTAACAGACATATTACCTTGAACTAAATCAATCAACTTCTTTTTCAACTGAAAATACGATGACCATTATTTTGGGAAAAATGATCTTCAAGATCTTTCCAAATGGCTGAAGCATTGGAATGGTACAAAAGACTCACATCAATATTTTTAGATACAAAATTAAGAATCCAGGAATTTATCAAGTTATTTGCACGCGTCCAAGCATTGTAATTTGGAGAAGTCGTCGCCGGAGCGGGAATAGAACCATCCACGAACCCGATCTTATTCTTGGCAGACAATGCCATGAGCATGGATCGCTTCCAACTGTTGTAGTTGTCACTCCCAAGAGGTTGAGTAACCAACAGTGCACCTGGATTATCGGATTGATGAATGTAGTACGGATTATTGCCATTGTTGAATTCATCATTGGAAGCAGCTGGATCCACTGAAACGTTGTTGACAACGTTTACTATTGAAGATGAAGTAAAGAACCAAAGAAGAAAAACAAGAAACGAGCGAAAAGCGAGCAAGAAAACTCAATTGATACCATGTAACAACTAATCTTAGTTGATAGAAAAGAAAATCTTTATTAATTAAGAAAAGAAGAATACAAAGTTCTTGAATCAATGATCTTAACCTACTCACATGATCTCCTTATATACAAAGTTTCCAGCTTAATGCAGCTGTAAACCAACTGTTGAAACTAACAAATAAAACTAACCTAACTGATATAACTAACCCTAATACCTTTTCTTAATACGTGTGTTCCAGTAGTTTTTAATCTCGTTGTCGGTTCGGTTGGGTAAGTGAGCTGCAATGGCTGACCACCTTCCAAAAAACAAACCGGTACGTTAAACTATTTGTGACTGGTCAGAAAAAAAAAGAAAAGAATTGAATGCATGCATGCAATAACAAACTTTTCCCATCTATAAAAGGCTAGAGATGATTATGGAGATATGTAATATGTCGTATAGTTAGAAAAAATTAAAATGAGTTAATTTAATGTTTTTGAAAAAAAATAAAAGATTAATTCTGAATTAGTGGTAAAGTATGCTTGAAATGTAAAATATTATTGAGCCGTCAAATCAAGCATGTATTTATTTTTTAAATATTTAAAAGGTTTAAGTTAAACTTTTGATATTTAAGAGGGAATAAAATTGAAATTAGCCCATTTGAGCTTGCAATAGTAGTAAGTAGTAACAATTATCTTGAAATCAAGAGCTTTGAAGCTGAAATACCCAAGTATGAGTATAAACTTTAATTTCCTTATTCAAAAACCTATTTTAATCCAAATCTGAATTCAAATCCAAAAATGCAAGGGTTTGAGATACAAATATAGAATTTTCCATCTCTTTACCTGTTCCCTAGAAAAACATAGAGTTGGATGATAGTCTGTTCTTCTTGTAAACTGAACTTTTCCCTCTTGAGATCAGGTCTCAGGTATTTGATCAACTTCAGTCTGCAGCTCTTTCCACATCATTGAAGCCCCTTTTCCACATAAAAAAACCCAACAGTTTAATTAGTTGTATAAAAATGTAAAAACTGAGCTGGAAAGTCGATTAATGTTGGAGCAGATAGTTAAGCCTCTCGGTTGATATCCCCTCCCTTTACTAGGTCCTGAGTTCAGTACCCAATAGGTGTATTCCGTCCCCCTCCCTTAGGTTGTAGGTACACTACGATACTGTTAAAAAACACCGAGCTGGAAAAAGAAAGAAAGCATAGTGGATTACCAGCTTTCTCATGCAAAGAACGCCAATTCCTGAAGCCATGTTGCTCGATGTAAGTTGAGAGCTTCTGGTCTTCATCTGGAGCCCACAACCCTTTCTTTAACAACACCATGTTCTGGCAACAGCAACTACGTTTTGAAATGGAGAAGAAGAATGATTGGTTGATAATTTTAACGGATGGAAAATTGAGACAACAATATATATATATATATATATATATATATATATATATATATATATATATATATATATATATATATATATATATAACAAAGATAACACATCCCTAATATAAAAATTAGAAAGAAACAAAATAGAAAACTCAACAACCGTTAATAGTCTTCCAACATATGTAAAAGTAGAGATCGTGTAAATCGCTTTTACAAATTACTCTACGAACGGTTTTGAATGCATCAATAAACTGCCATAAAAAGGGATCAAATCATAGGAAACCATCGGCTTTTCTTAATTTTGGATTAGGGGTGTGTTGTGGTGATTGCAACACGAAATACCAAACTATCATCACAATAGAAAATGAGCCAAAAAAAGAGCGCCAACTAAACTGTAGAACTAGTGTTTTGATATAATAATTGAAAAATGTTTTGGACTAATTTGAAAAGAATTTAAAACTTGGTTTTAAGTCCAAACAACTTGGAATTATGTTTGAGGTATTTTAAGAGGTTTTTGGCAAGATTTTTCATGTTTTTAATAGCCAAACTTGTGTTTTCAACGTACCCGTATCGATACGATTGTACTCATACCGATACCTTTTTGCCTCAGTTTGGTCACTTTCAAAACCCGTATCGAAACATGCTTGGCCGTTTCGATACGGATCGGGATCGTTTCGATACGCCTGGTAAGCGTACCGATCCCCTTTCAACCAACCCCAACGGCTATTTCCCAACGGTCATTTAAAAATAAACCCGTACCGATACGCCCTCAAGCGTATCGATACGCCCAGGCTAGCAAGAGCCCAAAGGCTAGTTTCTGATGAAGGCCGTACCGATACGGATCCAAGCGTATCGATACGAATGGCTGCAGAACAGCATTTATGAAGGGAAATAAAGTCCTCAACGGCTCCAAATCATCCCCAACGGCTAGTAACAACCATAAACTCATCAAAGAGTATAAAAGGGACCTCCAAGCATCTTGTAATGGCTAATGCTTCAATTGTTACAACATTATGATGTCAAAATTTGTCTAGAGCTTAAAGTGTTCATTTCTTGCTTAGACAACACTTGTGAGCTTACATTGTTAAATTTGCTCAAGTGTTTAGGTTTTGGGTGAGTGCTTAGAATTGCAAACAAACACCTTTTAGAGGGATTTCTAGTTTGCTAAGTTTTTCTTTGTAAAGAGAGTGTTCCTTCAAGCTTTGGGTAGAAAGCTTTGAGGGTTGTAACAGTTTCTTCCTAATCCGAGAAAAGGGGACGAAATTCTTAGTGAATTTGTTGGAAATCCTTAGTGGGGAGCTAAGGTAGTGGATGTAGACCTTGGTTAGAAGGTTGAACCACTGTAAATTTTTTGTGTCAAATTGCCTAATTTTCACCTCCCACTAAAACACTCAATTATCCAACTTCTCCACACTTGGCGAGCAAGAACGGTTGATCGAATCGAGCCCCTTTAATCTCAACATAAACCACCGCCTAAGAGGACATTACGAATTTATTACTATATATTTTTTAATGTGAATACGCTATTTTTATTAAAAGGGGAAAAATAAAAAATATAATGAGAATTTACGATTCATATAAACAAATTTGATTCGAACAGATTCCTAAAAATACGAAAACTAGTGTCTCTAGATCATAAACATGACCATACAAAAAAGGGTAAAACCCTAACTCAAAGACTTGAAACAAAATAGTTACAAACATCACCAATGCTCGACTATAAAAGGTAAATAACCAACAACAAGCGACATTAAAAAATACATATCGCAATAACAAGGCACATTGACAACATGGTATTTATCACAACTCAATCGCGAACAAGAACGGTGATTGTGAGCTCGTATCTGAATCCAATTCGAGGGTCCAAAATATGAAGATAACAATAAAGAGTGCCATTTAGATCAGTCGTGAAGACGTTAAATTCAATACTGATAAGAAATCAAAGAAAAAATGACCGAATAAAAAATAAAAGTGTGTCAAAAGTCAGAAAATACATACCAAAAGGCAGAAAAAAGCGTGTCACAAAAACAAAGTTATTAAAATTAAAAAAACATAAAAAACAAAACAAAAAATAAAATAATTACTAGTGGTCGGCAACCGACATCAAGGTTGATACCGCCGCCAGCTACTTGAAAAAAGAAAGAATAGAAAAATTACAGAAACGGCTCTAAATATTTAAATTTATTTCTATATTGAATAAATATAATTATTTACAAATATATAAAAAAATTAATTACTACGACATTGACAACATAAACGTTAATGATTTGAAAATAAATAAATCAAAATCAAAATATAATACATATAAATGTCTAAATTAAAATTATTGTATCAAACTATATAATGACAATAAACAAAGACACATTTATGTCACTTTTTACCATTACGACTATTCCTTGATTCAAGGTCACTCGTAATGAACCATAAACAATTTTTAAAATAAAATAAGTCATCAACTTTAATAATAAAATCCATAATTTATGAAGCCAAAAACAATCAACAATTAGCAATTTCAAAATCTTTCGTATTGTTTAAATCACAATGGAATTCGAAATTAAATCTTAAATCAAACGTTATCACCTCTATCGAAATATTTTATGTTTATAAAATTTGAAATCATTAAATATTGAATTACTGCAACTCGTGCATGCTGGATGAAATCCTCTACTCCTTAAGCATGTCTCTTTCTATGTTTCAAGACTAAAAATTAAGTTTAAGATAATAAGATTAGGGTTAATGATTAGGAAATAAAAAAGTAGAGGTAGGGTGTAAAATTTAAGGTTAAAATTTAGAATTTAAAATTAGAGATCTAAATTTAATTTTTAATATTTTTTAAGCTTAAGACATAACAAAAAAAATACTTAGGAGCATATAATTTTTGTCCGTCCATGTTCGGTTTTCACCGGTGGATTTTCTACGGAATTTACTCCAATGGACCCCTCCCACCCAAAATTATTTGAATTGTGTCTCAGCGAATATTTATTCCGATTTTTAATATCACCCATTATTATTGTGAAAGGCATAAAACAAAGGGTGGCCGTCGCCTATATTGTGATAGGCACGCACATGCACAACGAAATTTATTTCTGTACAATCGCAATTCACAACTACAGAACTGCAGTTCACTCAAAAGGTTATTTTTATACAACAACTGATTAAGTGAGATGAAACGTTAAAATTTTTTAAACAAAAATATAACTTTAAATTTCGACATCGTAAAAATGTTACACGGTATACTATAGCGGTCAAACTCAAACGGCAGTGCATCGTTCAATTTCAGCATTGGTTGTTTTCTTTAGTGGGGAGACAAATGTACAAGTACGACTAATTTTATTGATAATATTCATAAATAAATTTGGTCAATAAATCCATCTAGTCATCTGCTTATTTTGAAAATGTTCATAAATAAATTAATAAGTACGATGGTTGTAATTAAAGAAGGAAGTTTAGGTATGGAATAAGTTGTGTATAAAACAGACAACATATTTA
Organism: Hibiscus tridactylites; assembly: GCA_958450335.1. NCBI lineage: Eukaryota > Viridiplantae > Streptophyta > Magnoliopsida > Malvales > Malvaceae > Hibiscus > Hibiscus tridactylites. The sequence continues at coordinate 76,977,764 of OY288281.1, forward strand.
TAAGTGGTCCAAAAAGATTTAATATATTTGGTCCATGCCCGTCCCATTCGAATAAATTGCTACTATTGAGTTCATGTAATGTGGGGGTAAGCTAAACCATCTTTCACAATTAGTTCATTTTATTCTAACCCTATGCATTGTTTGATAAGACATTGAAAACTCTTAACCCATTGAAAATTAATTATTAATGATTTATTTATTTTTTATTGCATTTGATAACGACTAATGTTATCAGTTAATGTAATCTGTTATTCGTTAATTATTAAATAGAGTCATATTTATTGGTTACATTAATTTTTATTATCAAATTTTCTAAAAATTTAGTTGGAAAATATAAGAACATGGAAAGGAACTAACCCCACTAACTAAATGAAGCATTGATGAGTTTTGGTGACCATATTGATTCCATGAATGGAATTGAATTTCGTGAAAGAAAAGGTGACGAATTTTGGTGAACCATATTTGAGATTTTATGAATGAAATCTGATAAAATTAAAGAGAAAATAATAATCGGCCCATAAATTTATTAGGGTGTAGACATGTTCCTCCCCTTAGCCTATTTTCATTTGAAAACTTATTTCGATTTAATTGTTATTGTATTATTCAATAAATTCTACTCTTCTAGTTTTTCTCTCTTCCAGCCGTAAGTTTCTTTTTCCTTTAATTTTGTCCGCAACAATATTAGTTTTGAGGTCGATTACCGGCCGTTGTTACTCATTTATATCATTGCTTTTTATATCCGGTCTTAGTTTATTTTTTCTTTAGTTTTTATTATAATTTTTAATAAAGTCTCTTTTGTTTGTCATCTTTTTTTTCCGCATATTTTACACATCTATTTCTGCCTTTGTGACAATTGACACATTTTAATTCTGTTTTGTGCCATGTTTTTTATGCCTTATGGTATATTGTTTGCCTAACTTTATGGTAGATCGACAATCGTGTATGGATTCTCACTCACCCGTATTTGATTTATGATTGTTGGTGACTTTTCAGTGGTTATATCCTCATTTTATGGTTATTTGCCGATATATTTATATCTGTTTTGCGAATTAGCCTGTAAGTTTGCATTGGTTCGCTTACCACTATTTCATCATCTTTAAAGCATCCAGTTGGATAGAGACAAAGGAATATTGTTAACTATTACTGGGTTATTATGGATAATTGACGTCAGATTCAAACGAAAGCTTCAATTGTCATTGCGCCATTAAATTTTTTTTTATTTTATGTTTAAGTTTTTAGTGGATATGGTCCCAAAATTTTCTCTTTTATTAGATGCATTATTATTGTTATACTTTTTTTTTATTTTAATAAAATTCGCTATTATTTCAAGATTAAAAAAAATATCAATAAATGAAATTTTAACATTTTAATAGTCAATCATAAACTTAAATTTATGAAATTTGATTAGATTGACTTAATTCACGGGGATGGAGGACATTTGTAAATAGCCAAAACTGTCTAAAATAATTTTATTATTGTAGATTCTTATAGTAATTAAATGGGCATGTCGAGTAGATCAAATTAACCGATATGACTAAGAGAGAGTGAATAGGTACTTTAAAAATTGAAGGGAGCAAAAAGAATAAGTAAAAATGATAGACAAGACACTTATAGTGGTTCAAGCTTCTAAACAAGCTCTACATCTATTACCTTAGCTCCAACTAAAGATTTTAAACAAACTCTTCACTAATTTTTCTTCCCCTTTTCTAGGCTAAGGAGACAACCTTTACAAATGTTCAATCTTTTTATCCAAAGATTGAACCACAAGACCCTCACTTTACAAAGAAGAATATTGGCTATTACAATTGATCTCTCACAAGATAAATATTGCCCAATTGATTTACAAACACCTAGGGATGGAAATTTGATCCGGATCTGAAGGAATTTATCCGAATCCTAATAGGAGATGGGTTGGATATGGATCATGCCAAGATTCGATCTGAATCCGAATTCGATCCAAATCCATGTCCGATCCGAATCTGATGCATCCGATTCATATCCAAGTCCGAATCAAAACATTTAAGACTTTTAATTCCTTAAAACAAAATATCATGTATAATATTTACATTAAAACAAGAAGACAACATAAATAAAGTAAAAAAATTAAACTAAATACATTAAAAGAAACTTAACTACATATAATGGTAAAAAAAATTAACTTTATATATATATATATATATATTAAAAGTGATAATAAAAATATAAATGTCTTAAGAATGTAAGTTAAATAACAATAATATTTATTATGATTTATTTATTTTAATTAACCTCAATATAGTGTAATATATCTATTTATACCATATGCATGTATAAATAAATATGAAAAAAATAAATGCAAGATCAAGTTATAGATAAACAAACAATAAAATAAATACAATGAAGAAACAAATAAATGTAAATATCAATGAATTACTAAAAATTAAGGAAGTTGGTGAATGAAATAGTAAGTGATGTGCAATTGATAGATAAAGTTATGATATATTATGCTAAAATTATGAATTAAAATAGAAAGCAAATTAGGAGCATAAACAATAAATACAAAAAATTAAATGCAATCAACAAACAATGGATAAAAATGAACAAGTGTAGAATTAAATAGCATAAATTAAATGCGTAAGAAATTAAATATACAAAATTATGGACTGATTTGCACTAAAATAAAATTATTAAAGGGCCAAAACACAATATACCCTAAAGATGCTAAAATGTATGAATCTACCCCTCAGACTTGGGTCAAGATTAGGGATGACAATTTAATCCGAATCCAAAAACTCTGATCTAAATGCGATTGAAACAAATCCGAATCCGATCTGACCAAATTCGATCTGAAAAAATCCGATCCAAATTCGGTTGAAAAAAATCTGAATCCGAAAAAATACCCAAGTCCGATTGTAACAGATTCGGACTTGGATTTTATACAATTCGATCCAAATCCGATCCGAAAAAACCTGATCCAAATCCGGTTGAAAAAAATCTGAATCCAAATCCGAAAAAATGTCCAAGTTCGATTGTAACGGATTCAAACTTGGATTTTATACAAACCGATCCAAATCCGATCCATTGCCATCCCTACAAACACTCCCCAAACTCTTAAATTTGATTTACAATAAGAACTCAATGAGTTGAGTACAAGAATTTGACAATAAGTACTAAGGTATGGATTTGATTGTTTGTATGTTGCTTTGAGGTTCAATAATAATTGTTGAAGCTTTTGAGGCTTATATTTATTTCATTGCATTAATTTCTAGCCGTTAAGGTGGTTGAGGTCATCAATAAACACATTGGAGCTTTTATTTCCCACCATAAATGCACTTTTGCACCTACTTGTATCGAAACACGAATACTCATTATGCCCCCTGTCTCAAAACAGAAAAAGCCGTTGCAGGTAATAAATAGGGGCATATCAAAACGCGGGAACACGTATCGAAACAGTATAAGAGTTCATATCAAAACGGCTTTAGCCGTACCGATGTAATTTTTCTCACTTGAGCTACTACCAAAATTCGTATCGAAACGGCCCTAAGGCGTACCGATACGAGTTAACTGCCTTTTAAAAAATTGCTCGTTCCCAATAACTGACAAGTAACAGTCAAAAATAATAAATGTTAAGGTTTTACAAATCTCTCAGATCGTATCGAAACGGCAAGGCCGTATTGATACAAGATGCTTAAAATTATTAAACCCTAAAGAAGGTTATATCGAAACAATTTAAGCCTATATCGAAATGATTTCTTCCAGTAGCCAAATAAGGTTTGGCCGTATCGAAACACCTTTGGGTGTATCGAAACGCTTGTACATTTTTGTATTATTTGGCTTAAAAGTGCTTAGAAAATTTTATAGGGTTTAAGTTTTGACTTTGGAAAACAATTTGGGCTTAAAAATACTTGTCAATTTTGAGTCAATTGTAAGAATTTAAATTACTTAAAAATTTATTTACTTTGCAAATAAGTCCTGAAAACAATTTGTTATATCAAAATCAAACATAGGTTTTACAATCTCTCATTTTTGATATAACAAAACCAAAGCAAATTTTTAAGTACTCTCCATTTTTTAAGCTATGTTTTGAAAAAAATTAGCTTAACCCTTCTCCCATTTTTGTTAGATCAAAATCAATGAAGAACAAAAAGGTATAACCAAGATATAAAGCAATAAAGCATAAGACAAAACAAAATTAATGCAACATAATATCATTAGGCATAATAAACCAAAGCAAAGGTTCCAAAATATCCAAACATAATATCCAAACTAGAATACTAAAAATAAGAAATCAAAGCATAGGTCCTAAAAGGAAAAACATAGATAGGTGCATAAAAGGGAAATCTTAAAAGATGATTGCAATGAGATGCAAAATTCAAGGTTTGTCTTCATTGTCATCTTCATCTTCACCATCATCATCGTTCTTCCTAGATTGTCTCCACTCATGATGAAATGCCGAAAGAGACATGTCCAAATAAGTTTGTTTAGAAGCAATCGAAGCAACACAATCATCAATGGACTTGTGGTGATTCTCAAGGACAACGACTCGCTTTTCCAAAGATGTGAAGCGAGTATCAATAGCGGAAAATCCGGTATTCATGTTGGTGTCCATCAAGCCAATAGATGTGTGCAAGCTTGTGAATTGCTCGGTGAAAAAGGCTATGAGTGCCACGTTGTCTGATTGAGCGCTTTGAGGTGGAGCCGCTTGACGAAGTTTTTCAGGAATAACATTAGGTGAAAGATCGTCGAGACGAACCCATTTATTGTTGATGTAGTGAAACTTGGCACGAATGAGAGAGGTCTCATTGATTTTATCCTTGAGACGTGATGGATCATCATGAGAACAATCTATCTCTAATTGAGTAAACAAGTAACTCAAAGCGGTTTCGTAGGTGAAAGAAGTAACATGGTCAGTGTGACAATATTGAACAATGTAAACTATCTCGGCAAACATGGTTTGAGCAAGATTCAAGAGTTTCTCTTCACGGAAGCATCGAAGCCACAAATAATCAACTTGGCGGATGGATGAAAATTTTCCACCGGAAAGACGAAACCACCAAGTGAAGAATGTGATCATGAGCATCGAGAATGGTAACAGAACCACTCACGATATGTCCTAATGAGTCCTCATCGGCTATGCCCACATCTTCAAGACCAAAAGCATCAGTTAAAGTCTTTACGGTAACCCGGAACTTTTTCTCCATCAAATAAGATTCAATAGCAACCACAGTCTTTTTTGTCGGGACCAATAATACACTTGGCATTGACATAGAAAATCAAAACTAGATTTTTGTAGACAATAAGTGGTAATGCCAAAAATTTCATAAAGCTCCAACGCCTTAAAAGATAAAGATATCGAAAATGAAAGCCTTCAGAATCTAAAAAGGGAAGAGATACAACCCTATCGCGACGAATATCATGAGTTTGAAATTGGTGAAAATAGTCCATCTCGTTCGTGGTGCAAAAACACCTTGGGTAAATAACCACAAGATTTGGGCGAGTAATCCCATCATTCTCAACATTGAAGGATTCTCCAACTTCCGTAGTTCTTGCTCTCTTTTTAGGAGCCATAGGAAAATTTGAAAATAAATCAAGGCACAAGAAAACAATGTATGCATAACCATCACATACGATCCAAAAATAATCCGATTGATCAAGGTAGGAAAAGAAAATTCTATATAATATAGGTTAAAAACATATACATATATAAAAAGGAATTTTGGTAAGAAAATTAAAAAAACAGTAAATTTAAATATATGGTATAATTTTATATTCAAATAAAAAATTTAAGATTTTGAAAGAAATTTTACAAAATCTTGAAAACTCATACTATATATGTATTTTATGTACAAAAATTAGCATAAAATAGTATAGTAAAATAAACGAAATTGAAAAGAAATTTATTTTACCTTGATAAGGGTCAGGGATGAATGCTTGAAGATGATGCACAATTTGATGAAATAGCCTTGAGTTTTGAGTTATGGAGTAAAAACCCTCAAAGATTTGTGTGAAAAACAAAGGGTTTTGACGAGTATTTATAGAATGAAAACCTAGGGTTTTTAGGGGAAAAGAGATTGAGTTTTAATGAAAGTAGGTTTGAAGATGGAAACCAATTAATGACTCAAATTAATAATTTGTGGCCGCGCGTACCGATACACTAGAAGGAGTATCGAAACATGCGTATCAGAACGTGTTTATGCATACCGAAACACCTTACCGTACCGATACATGTTTAACTATAGCGAAACCCAATTACGATTCCCCGTATCGAAACGTGTTTAACCATTTCAATACCATCTACCAAAGATTTAAGCTTAGAGATTTGCTCAAGCATGCCTTATCGAAACAACCTTGCCTGTTTCGATATTCCTTACCTAGAAGATACATTTTTGGCACAAAGGTGTCCAAAAATTGGATTTCTAATGATCCTAAATGCATGGACATGAGATATGAACAAGATGTATGGTCTAAAGCAGTTACATACTCCCCCTAACAACAAACATAGATGCAAAAGAAGGCAAATCAACATAAGCATGAGCATCAAAAAATTTCAAGCACATTTTTGGTCATTTGGGACCTAAAAGGGTCAAGGAAGGCTGGTTAAACCTAACTCTCTCCTAAGGGTCCAAAAATGTTTTTTATCTAAAGGTTTGGTAAATATGTCCGCTAATTAGTTCAAGGTATCAACATATTCTAGAACTACATCATTTTTTAAGACATGATCTCTAATGAAATGATGTCTAATTTCTATATGTTTGGTTCTAGAGTGTTGGATGGGATTCTTAGTGAGACAAATGGCACTAGTGTTGTCACACTTAAGGGGTATGGTATCTACTTGAACACCATAGTCTAAGAGTTGTTTCTTCATCCAAAGAACTTGAGCACAACAACTCCCTAAGGATATGTACTCCGCTTCGATGGTAGATAAGGCTACGCTATTTTGTTTCTTAGAGAACCAAGATACGAGCATGCTACCTAAGAATTGACATGTTTCGAAGGTACTTTTCCTATCTATCTTACATCCCCCATAATCTGCATTAGAGAAAGCATGAAGGTCAAAGGAGGAATTCCTAGGATATCTGTAACCCCCTTAGCACGGCCTAGACGCCTAACTCGAACTAAGAAGATTACACGAGGAAAACCGAAGTCAACTCGTGAAAGTTAACCTCGATTAGCGACCCTTTTTTTCTCTCTTTATCTTTTCTAGATGCACATTATTATCCTATGTGATTAATAAAGCGATTAGGCGAAAACGGCATAGCGATCGGAATCCAATTAGGGGTTCAACTGCATTCATTTAACTTTTAGGGACTAGATTGTAAATTTCTATATTTACAAGGACTAACCAGATTTTAAAGTTACCGAACCAAAATTAATCATATTACATGCCAGTGTATCAAATCTCATCTCAAAAGGACCATCCAAACTCAACCACTTAAACTTACAACATTTAGGGACCAAAACATAAGAAACAGTAACCTGGAACAATTCAAAACCAACATCCAACGGTCAAGTGTTCCGGAACACAAGACCCCGTATCAGAACGGTCGTTTCGAAACTATGTTGACCGTTTCGATACGCGGGTGTGTTTTGAGACCCCAAGTGATCCGTTTCAATGCGGTGATTTACAATAGCGAAATGTTCCGAAACTTGCCTACCCGTTCCGGAACACCATGACCATTGCAGGCCACCGTTCCGAAACAAAAAAGAGCGTTCCCAAACGCCTAGCCCTGCAATTTTCCAAATTGCTAGTTTTACACAAACTTTCACCTTCGAAACCATTCCAACACATGTCATAACACACATACAGTAAGAATACACATCAAAGACCACAAAAACGAAGCACAAGCTATAACATGGCATCATTCTTGCAAGCATTAAAACTATAGGCATGCTTCCTAGATGTTAAAACCACAAAAGGCTAAAAACCACATTCAAGCTTAAAGCAATATTCAAAGGCCATTTACAATACCAAATCAACAAACCAAACATGCTCTAGGTGTTTAACATCACCAAATATAACCGAGAGTAGAAATCCCACCCATTGCCTCTTAATACACCAAGGTAAAACCACATACATTGTTTAGTCAAGATACTTGAAAACCACTTGCTCTCTTGCTGCCTCTAAAGCTCAATTCTCGGCATTGATGGAACAAATGAGTGTAAGCATAAAGCTTAATGAGGATTGCTAAAACCAAACATTCATCAATGCATTTTACAAAATCGGAGTATCACCATTTGTCGTCTCATGCCTTTACTTAAATCATGCCTTTTTTAAAGCATCAATGCACTTTTTAAACCACATACTCTTAGCATCATTAAAATAACAACAAATAAACTTTTCTCATGCTTAAACCAAGCATCACATGCATTCTAGCATAATTCACAAGCATCTCATGCTTTAGACAACATTCAACAACATTATATTGGCTCGCAGGTGATCATTTCTCAATCCATACTAAAACCAACACAATGACACAATTGGATACGCGGATTACAAGCGTTGTCTCACACACTTCATACACACTACCGAACTACACAAGGCTCACACACGGGATTAAGCCATCAACCGTTGTGACACCCGTGGTGGAGTTTAACGGTACAATCACAACCCCTCAACACCACTCATTGGTAGTTGTATAATTTCTCTAACGAGAGCACGTGACACATACCACAAGACCCACACACGAGTTTTAACCATCCACCGTTGTGATCTTAGCCTCAATCGTTAGGGTACTTGGATGGAGTATACGATACAATTACAACCCCTCGACATCCAAGGCAACTTTATTCACGGTGCACCCAATCCTATAGCCGGCTAACTATATCCGATTGAAGTAACCAAAAACCAATTCTATCACTTGCCAATATAATCATTTAACAACATTATTTCACTATTTAAAAGCATAAATCACAATGCCACTTCCACAAGCATAAACATGCTTAGTCTCAAATGCATACATTTCATAAATCCAAGGATCACCTACCAAGTGCATCCTTAACCAAATGGCATTAAACACCATCATTATCAATGCTTAAAACATGCTTTAATACAGTAAATAAATTCACATTTTAATCAAGTGCATTTCCAACAAAAACATATCACATTCCGAGAGAGACTTTCGAATCACTTACTCTTGAGCATAGCTAAGTGTTTCAAACTTACACCAAGCTCCCAAGACCACGCTCAAAGCGTAACAAAGCTGGAAAATCCATTTCCACTCATCGATACGCGAAACCTTGCTCGCCAACACAAAAATCACACTTCCGAAGCCTCCACTGTTTGCTACCGGATCAAGATCCCCTGTTTTCACATCATCAAAACAGAGATCCAAATGCATTAAAATGCATTTCAACACCAGCAACCAAACTCAAACTCGTTGCCCACCAAAACTACACCAATTTACCATCCGAAACAACCGAAAACTAAATCGATTGCTTCCTAAACCAAGCCCAGCCAACATACATCACTTTCAACCATTTATAAACATCAAAACTCATCTAAAAACAACCTAAACCTATCATTATACATCCAACATGCATAACACCATCTTTTCACCTCAAAACCCCAACTAAAACCTTTAAGAAACTCAAGGATTTCGGGATCTATATTATCAAAACCCTTTTTCAACTAATCAACTCTAAACTCAATCAAAACCAATCCAAAACAGAGCTCATCAAATCAAATCTGAAAATCAAGATTTTAATCACATTTTTGCAAGATTTTGATCTCAAATCAAAACTATAATAAAAACTCACCCAAAACATCAATTAGAAGCCAAAGATCTTGGGAATTTCAATAAAAAACCTAGATTGAAGGTTGAGAACGAGATTTACCTCCAATCCTTGCCTCCCTTAAGGTTTGACAAGTTTTAGCTTCACAAAACTTGAAAATCTTGAAGAGAAATCTTGAAATTTATTTGGAAATCAATGGGAGAGTGTTTGGGAGAAAAGAATTATGGAGAAATGAGTTGGGAAGTGGTTTTGCTGAAATGAGAGGTAGTTACGTGAAATGAAATCTCAATTTCCTATTTTATTAATTTTAATTAAATAAAACCCTTTTATTTAATCATCTAAAAACCCTTTTAAAACACATGTCAATTTAAGGAAGGTGTAATTGCACCATATCTCCCTAAAGATTCTAACATTTTTGGCTCATCTTTTAAAATTTCATTTTCCCACAGTTTTGAAACTTTACATTTTGGTCACTACCCAAAATGTACCACTTCCAAAGCCTATTTTGTAAAATTGATTTGACCAACTCCTCAAACATAATTTAAGATAATTTTAGCATTTTTTACCATATTTTTATCCTTTCTCGATCCTTGATTTCCCTAAATCACCCAACACGATTCGAACTGTTTCCGACTGGTCTGATCCGTTGTCTAAAACGTCTAGGCCCAAAACTGGGGCGTTACAATATCAAAGACCTAAATTAGGTGTATCTCTAAGGTATATAAAAATTCTCTTAATGGCAAGTAGGTGTGATTCTCTAGGGCTAGCTTGAAACCTGACACACAAGCAAACACTAAACATAATATTCGGTCTACTTGCGGTAAGGTAAAGCAAAGAGCCAATCATAGATCTATAAAGCTTAGAATCGACACACTTACCTTCCTCATCTTTGTCAAGCTTGATTGATGAGCTTATTGGAGTGGCTTGAGGCTTTAAGTTCTTCAAGCCAAACTTCTTGAGCATGTTATTTATGTATTTTGCTTGATTAATGAAGGTGTCATCTTTCCTTTGCTTGATTTGGAGCCCTAAGAAGAATGAGAGTTCTCTCATCATGCTCATCTCAAATTCACCTTACATTAGCTTAGAAATTTTTTAGCAATAAAATTCATTAGTAAAACCAAAAATAATATTATCAACATATATTTGAACTACTAAGATGTTATTGACATGTCTTTTAATGAAAAGTGTAGTGTCTACCTTGCCTTTTTCAAAACCTTTTTGAATCAAAAAGTTTGAAAGCCTTTCATACCAAGCTCTGAGAGCTTGTTTTTAACTATAAAGAGGTTTAGTTAGTTTGAAAACATGATTTGGAAATTGTGGATCTTCAAAACCCGGTGGTTGTTCAACATACACTTCTTCATTTATAAAACCATTTAGAAAAGCATTTTTCACATCCATTTGAAAAATCTTGAAATCATGATAGCATGCAAATGCAAGAAGCATTCTAATAGCTTCCATTCTAGCTACGGGTGCATATGTTTCACCAAAATCAATTCACTCTTCTCGAGTCTAGCCTTGAGCAACAAGCCTAGCCTTTTTCCTCACTATGTTACTACTCTCATCTAGTTTGTTTCTAAATACCCACATAGTTCCTATAGTATATTGATTACTAGGCCTATAAACTAATGTCCAAACTTTACTTCTCTCAAATTGATTAAGTTTCTCTTGCACAGCCAATATCTAAAAATCATATTTTAATTCTTCTTTGATATTTTTAGGTTCTATGCATGAGATGAATGCAACGTGATTCATAAGTTTGAGAGAGGATCTAGTAGTTACCCCCTTGGATGGATCACCCAAGATTTCACCACCTTTGACATAATTGAACTCCCTTGGGTATGTCACCTCCTTATCCTCAAGAGCCAAGTCCTTCAAGGCTTCAAGAGGTGGATCTTGTGATTCCTCTTCTTTAGTTGGAATTTCATCCACCTTTGATGTTTTTCCTCCATCAATGGCTTCAATGATCCCTACATCACCATCATCACAAGATTCATTCCTCGGAAAGAGGTTATCATTGAAAACAACATGTATAGACTCTTTAACAACCAAAGTTCTTTTATTAAATACTCGGTAGGCTTTAGAGTTTAGGGAATAACCCAAAAATAATGCTTCATCACTTTCAGTATCAAATTTACCTAAGTTGTCTTTTCCATTGTTTAAAACTAAACATTTACAACCAAAATGGTGGAAATAACTAATGTTAGACTTTTTGGATTTCAAAATCTCATAAGGAGTTTTCTTTAAAATATGTCTAATCATTACTCTATTAATAATATAACAAGCCGTATTAATGGTTTCCGCCCAAAAATACTTAGGTAAATTGTTTTCACAAAGCATGGTCCTAGCTATCTCTTCTAAAGTTCTATTTTTCCTCTCAACTACCCCATTTTTTTAGGAGTGCGAGGAGCCGAAAAATTATGGCTAATACCATTTTCATTAAAAAAATCTTCAAAACCCATATTTTGAAACTCGGTTCCATGATCACTTCTAATACGTGAGATTTTAAGATCAAGATCATTTTAGGTAATTTTTTATAAATGTGATGAAATTTTGTAAAGCCTCATTCATAGTACTTAGGAATAGAACTCAATTGTATCTAGAAAAGTCATTTACCAATACAAATGCATATGACTTACCACCCAAGTTCATAGTTCTAATAGGCCCAAATAAATCCATGTAGATTAATTGTAACACCCTACTAGTCAAAACATCATTAATGGGTTTAAATGAGGTTCTCTTTTATTTACCCTAGCATAAGCATCACATATTTTATCTAATGAAAATTTTAGTTTGGGCAAATCTCTAACTAGATTTTGAGAAACATATTTTTCTAAAACACTTATGCTAGCATGCCCTATTTTCATATGCCACAACCATACATCATTCTTATCATGTGCAACTAAACATGCATGGGATGAATGTATGTCATCTAAATGCACCATATAAATGTTTCCTATGCGATGAACAATGAGCATTATTTTATTTGTTTTAATGTTCACAATTTTACACCCTTTTTATCAAAATAAACATCAAAACTTTTGTCACAAAGTTGACTAATGCTCAATAGATTATGTTTAAGACCATTGACATGTAATACATTTTCAATAAGAATGGATGAGAGGTTACCAATAGAGTCAATGCCCTCAATATGGCCTTTGGAGTTGTCACCAAAAGTTACCACTTCACATACTTTGGCTTGAGCTCTATGAATCTACTCTTTTCTCCGGTCATGTCTTGAGCATCCACTATCAAGGTACCATGTGTTTTGACTTGATGCTTTGGCCTTGTATCAATGCTCCCCTTACAAATTTTTTTTTTTAATTTTGGCACCTTAACCATTTTGGGTCCATATGTGTTAGCTCCCCAAAATTTGGTTCCCTTAAGAATCCAAGATGTAATAGCAACAATATTATTAGAAGCTACAAGTTCCTTAGAAACTCATACACTTCTAATCCTCTTAGCTCTAGGATGCCTTTGAGAGCCACTTTGTTTGTAGTTAAAATGCTTTCTCTTTACATATTGGGTTTTTGAAGAACTACCCTTTTCAAAACCACTTTTCCCAATAGCAAGAGAAGTTTTAAGATTATCTACTTTCTTAGTGTGATAATCTTGAAAATCGGAAAGAAGTTTTCTAACATCAATATTTTTCTTTTTAAGCTCATTTGAAAGATTTATCAAGTATAAAACCTTCTTTTTCAATTCGAAATTGGTTTTTGAAAGAGACTCATTTTGTGATTTCAAATCGGAAATATTTTTCTTGTTTTCAAAATAGACTCTTTATATTTCTCAACCAATTCATCGTAAACATCTTGCAACTCATCATAGGTATCATATAGTTCATCATAAGTAAGATATGATGAGTTAGAGTTTACCATAGGTTCCTCCTCAAGAGTCATGAGGCAAAGGTTAGCCAATCCATGCTTCTCATCCTCGGATGACGACTTCTCATCACTCCAAGTTGCTACTTGAGCCTTGAGCTTCTTCTTCTTCTCAAAGATCTTCTTCTTTAGTTGAGGACAATCGATGCGAATGTGACTCGGCTTCTTGCACTCATAGCAAATGAGTTGGTCTTTTTCTTCTTCTTTATTCTTGAAGTCTCTTCTTCTTGAAAACTTTCTACCACGATTGGACTTCATGAACCTTGAGAATCTTTTGGCTATCATAGCCAATTCTTCAAACTCTTCTTCCCCACTAGAAGTGATCTTCTCTTGTGGTAGAGAGGCTTTGAGAGCTACTCCTTTCTTTCTCTTCTCTACCTCTTGCTTGACTACTCTTCTTTCTTTTTTTCTCTTCTTTTCTTCTCTCCATTGTTTCATGATCTCATGAGTAAGGAGAGATCTTACCAACTCATCAAGCTTCAAGGTCTTCAAATTCTTTGCCTCGATGATTGCGGTTCTTTTCCCATCTCATTATTCAAGAAGTGAGTAGAGAAGCTTCTAAACTAAGTTGTTTTCGAGGATGATCTCTCTGAAGCCCTTTAAACCATTTACGATGACGAAGAAGCGATCAAACATCTTCGTTACAGTCTCATCGGTCTCCATCTTAAATTTCTCGTAACTAAGGTTGAGGATCTTGATTTTCGTCTCCTTCACATCGTTTGTTCCTTCGTATATGGTCTCAAGAGTGTCACACGCTTCTTTAGCTCTTGTGATTGAGGACACTTTAGAGTAGATGTCTGGTCTGAGTGAGCAATATAGCATGTGCAAGGCTTTTTCTTTCACTTGCAATTTCTTCCCATCCTCTTCACTCATCTCCACCTTCTTCTTCGGAACAAGCCTTCTTTCTTCATCTCTCTCCATGGGAATGATTGGTCCATCATCTACCGCATCACATATGGTGTAATCATTTGAATTGATGAAGAGGTGCATTCGATTTATTATAATAGAGATAATTATCCACATTTAAGAAGGGTGGTTTGGTGATAGATTGAGACTCATACATGCTTGGCCCGAAAGTAGATGTTATGGCTTGACTTGGAAGTTGATCAACACTCTTCTAGGATCTCCTCTTGTGGTTGTGAAGCCTTCAAAGAGGTAGGCTCTGATACCAATTATTAGGTGGATCAAATTAATCGATATGACCAAGAGGGGGTGAATTGGCACTTTAAAAATTGGAGGGAGCAAAAAGAATAAGTAAAAATGATAGACAAGACACTTATAGTGGTTCAAGCTTCTAAACAAGCTCTACGGGACAATATTATATCTACCTACTGGGTAATCTACTAAGTTGAAGTGACACGTGACATAGCAAGTGAAATAAATATAAGTGAAAAAATTTAAAATAATTTTTTTAAAAGTTTCACTAAAAATACAAAATAATTAATATATCTTTCATCCACGAGCAATTTCCAAGACCATAAATAAAAATAAGACAATTACTTCTCTTTAATTACAATTAGAAAAATTCTTTGAAAATAAATTAAATCAAAGTTTTAATTGTATTTTTTCTTTTGAATTTAAATTTTTCTTTAAAATAAATTATATAAATTATTTTAAAAATAAATTAAATTAATTCACCCCGTAATTAAGGTGTTCAAAAATCACCCTGTTGTTAGTTTATCTTTTTTAATAGTCTAAAGGTGATTACAAAGTAGTATTTATTCATACATATTCTTAACTCTTTGACAATGCACACGCACCTTGCAGAAAAAGCAGTTGAACAAAGGTTTCATAGAATGAACTTCATTCGCTTTTCTACTGGGATCACTTGTTGGGTCCCCGTTGTCAGCTTATTTAAACATATATGGAGAATGAAATTTGTATGTTCTGCTTCCTATTTGATTCGTGTCTCGTTTACATGTTATTGCTACATAGCTTTGATTAATTAGTTTTTTATACAATAATCCTAATTCCATCCAATAAAATTCATCATTTATTTTCAACATACTAAAATAGAACTAAATATCGTATATGTTTTAAAAAAATCTCAACACGTTTTCATTCGTTAAAACCATTTTAAAAAATTAACTAAATAATATGTAATTTACATTTTATCATATAATTTAATGTTAGTTTGATTTCATATCTTTAAAAATTTATTGATTTATTCAAGTTTAAATATTCATTTTATCTATGTTTTAAAACATTTTATTTATGAGGGAGAATTATTTGATGTACTGTCAATAGGAATTTTTCTCACATGCATTGTATCTTAGGAGTTATGAGTTAAGAGTTTATGAATTATAGTTAGAATTTAAAGTTTAAAATCCTAAAAATATGACAGTATATACTTTTAATCAAAGAACATATACTCTTAATTGCTATCTATACCATATTAGCACATAGTAATTCCATAATTTCAATAGGTGACTCCATAAATATCTATTTCCGAATCAATTTTTTTCATGCTCGTTTCGCAAGCCTATATGCTACTCGATTACCTCTCTATACACATGTTAAAACTCTACTTCTCAATCATGTTTTTGCTAGTTTTCGGATCATCAAAAGGAGAGTATAACCTTGCTTCAAAAATAGTTAATAGTTCATGTATTCTAATTTTGGTAATTTCGGTTAATGTATTATTTTTAAATGGTGTTATTACATGATATCGTACATGTTCATACTTTCTTTAACCTTTTGATATGCATACAAATACATTTTGCAGACAAAGTTGGTCGAACCAATGTCCCTTAGTATAAGCATAATATAATCCCTATTTCCACTAAGACTATTCGTTGGGTTCAATTCATGTACTTTTTGAATTTTTAAATTTTAATTCACTCATAATACCAAGACATTATAACTAAATCATATGACTTAAATTTATCAAATTGAAGAATGAGACCATTTGTTGGGTTCAATTCATGTGCCTTTTAAATTTTAAAATTTCAATTGACTCATAATACCAAGACAATATAACTAAATTACATGACTTAAAATTATTAAATTAGAGAATGAGAACTAAATATACAAGTAACATATAATATATGGAACATTTTAATTTAATAGGTTTCATAATTATTGTACACTAAAAATTAGATTTTATTAGATGTAATAAGGCAGAATGTAAAAAAGAAAAACCCAATTAATTAAAGCTACATGGTAATAATCCGTGAACGAGACAATGAATTCTTTTCGTATATAAATGTAAGAGTATTTGATTTATTTTTTTAGACAATAATTTCGTCCAAATTTAAAAATAAAACTAGATAATCATCTATAAAAATAAACTATATACTTTAATTATTTAAAAACTAAATAAACATAAAAAATAAAATTATATTTCTTAAAATTTATATCATATAAATGAATACAGGTAGGTAAATTATCCGCTTAGTAAACAAAGTTTTCTCTTAATTAAATCAATTTTTTCCAATACTGGTTTGCCTCGGAAAAGCAAATTTTTCTACCAACGGCTGATTTTTTTTTTAAAAAATAAATAGTATATATTTGAGAAAATCCAACATAAGTTGCAACTATAAGAGAACAAATTGACCACCTTAATCCTCATTTTAAAAAAAAATTAAATAGTATATAACAGGTCCGAAATAGGCCAGCGGCACTGCAGGACCATTTAACGGGTCGGTTCAATTCGATTTTGAAAAAAAATATAAAACAATTGTACGATGTAATGAGTTTTTTTAATAAGTTGGATTAAATAAGTTAATTATCTATAACTAATTTATTTCGAAACGAATTTTAGCATTCCATTTTGGTAAAAGAAAATAATTAGATTGAAATTATAACAAGAGTCATTCCACTTTTAGTAAGTTGCAATTTGGTCACTCAGTTTTTTTTTTTTTTTTGGATTGCACGCGGTGATGTGGATCAACTACGGTAAATGTTTGCTTTGATCCATCACGCCCAGATTTTTTTTCTGTACTGATTTATATCGTATACTTAATTATGGGTAAATTTTTCAATAAATATTTTTTATATAGACAATACTTCGAACTGAAGATTTGCTTAAGCGATACCAAGCTCTTTTACCATTTGGATCAACCTCGTTGGTCATCTTCCCAGATTTTTTTTTGTTGTCCTTCTAATTCCTTAAGGTTTTGCCCTAACTAATCTGGACCGGCCCGTGTTGTGCACATAGCTTTAATGGGTGAGTCTCTCAGAAGAGATTTTGCCTTAACTAATCTGGACCAACCATGTTATTCACCTTGCCCAGACTTTTAAAACTACTATTCTATTTTTTATGATAATTTATATTTACGATTTAGAATTTATGTGCTACCATGAATAAATCTTATTGGTTGAAACCACAAACTCTGTGACGTGATGAGTCTATTTTATCTAATAATTTTTCGACAGAATTGGGTGCTACCAGATCTAATTTTTTATGCTTGTATTTTTTTTTTGTCTTAGTTCTTTCATGTTGAGTGCTGGTGTTTTGTTGTCTTGGTAGCGTTTGATGGTTCGTGATTTAGCTATCGTTCTGTTGTTTCCGAATTTTCCTTTATACCAATGACACTTCCTTTGGATTGATAAAAAAAAATTGTGAAATAAAAGCTGGAGAGTGATGAATTTTACTCTTTGTATAATATATATTCTTCTATTACCGATAATTACTTTTTTGTTGGTATTTTAAATTAAATAAAATCAACTCTAATTATCTTTAAAATCAAAAGTTCTAACATTTCATAAAGAGGTCAAATTAACCACATGATTATTGGCCTATTCAAATTCCTTGTAGCCATGCATGATCACTTAACGTACCAAATTAAGGATATTATTCCAGTAATTCTTGTTCTCTTCTAAACTACTGCTACCGCTGCCGCCACCATCACCGGAGTTTGTTTCATTCAAGTTCTCAATAGGCGCCGCCATTGACGAATTCTGCTGATGATCGTTGCCGGAATCCCAAACCATCATGTCCGAATAATTACTGCCTTCCATATTCATGTCAATTTCTTCCTTGTATGAATCTTGATGAAACCATGCAGACATTTCATGCAACCCCATGGAGGAATCCAATAACCTTTCCTTATTTTTCCAATAATTTCCGCTACAATATTCGACCCCGCCTTCACAAGGAACCGATGAGTTCCCGACCAAGTTGTCGTCGATTAATCCGTTAGGTAACATGTTTTCCATGAAGTTCAACGGCGATGTTGGAGACTGGAGGTTGTCATTATTGAAAGTGAACAATCCGGTGACTACGCCTTGCCAAGCTTTGAGTACGTCAAGGCATTGTGGCCTAGTTGCTGCTGCTGCCATAACCAAGGAAGACGAGGAAGCGGCGGGTATATGCAGGTTTGGAAGAGGGTTCGACACCAGTTTCGTCTCTCGAACCAACCTAGCTTCGGCTTCTAACCGAGCACTCTCCCATTGAGCCATATGGCTGAGGTTGGCCGCATCCTTGGGGTTACCCGTTGCGGACCCGAGGGAATCGGTTTTAGGCTTGTGGGTGACCGGATCGATCCCCATCTTGCTCAATCTCTTCTTCAGATGCGTATTCCAATAGTTCTTGATCTCGTTATCTGTTCTTTTCGGTAAATGCGTTGCAATAGCCGACCACCTATATTGACACACATATACATATTAACATCAATTTAAGTAATTCGATGATTTACGAACCGTCAGTGAATCAGATGACGACAGAAAATAACCTGTTTCCGAGAAGGGCGTGGAGTTGAATGATGGTTTGTTCTTCCTGTAAACTGAACTTTCCTCTTTTGATATCGGGTCTCAAGTAGTTAATCCACCTGAGTCTGCAACTCTTGCCACATCTTTGAAGCCCTTTTATTACATCAAAAGCAACGGTAAACAGCAATTTGTGATCGGAGATGGAATAGTGTTTTATTAGTTATTCTTACCAGCTTTTGCAGGCAAAGCGCGCCAGCTTCCATGGCCATGTTGTTCGATGTAAGCTAAGAGTTTTTGATCTTCTTCGGGGGTCCATGGCCCTTTCTTCAACCCCACCTTATCGCAACATGGTGACCGTCCCATATTCTTGTTAAAAACAAAAAACCCAACACTGGAAATCTTTTGTTCCTTGGAAACAAGACAGTGAAAGCGAGAGTTGAAAGCGAGGGGAAGATAATGTCGGAAATGATGGTTAATTGCTTGGAGTAGAAAATATATATAGGCGAAACTCTGATGGGGTAGTAAATATGGTAAAAGTCTATTTTTACCAAGTTCATAGATATTAGGATTATCATGTTGATCATGTACTATACTAATTAATTTTAATTAAATTATTATTTGATATATTAGCATTTAGCAGGGAAATTTTTCTCTCTAAATCATTTTAATTTGTTATCATTTATATTTAATTAATATCTAAATAAACATAGTTAAGGATGTTAATTTTCTAAGTCCAAAATTACTGGGATTATCTTGTCTCGAGGTGTTCTTTTTAGAGAAAAGTTTGGAAGGATATGTTGAATCTTTGTGATTTAAGAATGAGACCTGGTAATTAGGAGCATAAATAAGGATGGCTTGTTTCTAAGCTTATAGGTAGGTCCCTTATTACTGTTATATTGAAATTGGCTTGGAATCAATAGGGATGCAAGATTTTAGGTTAGGGGTGAAATTATAAAAATTTAAGGTTGGCGAAAATAAATTTTTAATAAAAAATACACAAAAGAATTTTATTTTTTTAAATCGTATAGAAATTTTAAATTTTTAAGGGGCCGTCTCCTTTATCCTCCCCTCGATCTGTCCTTGCCTGGAATGTTCATGTGTATTGGATATGTAGAGAAAGAAGCAATGCAGTTTGACGATAAAAAACGAACCAAAGAGCAGTTGCTTGAGTTGATAAAAGAATATGTGTGAATCAAGCTGAACAATGCTACTTTCAATAAGGTTGATGTTGTTAATATGCAAATATGTATAGATTGGGGGTCGAGTAGTGTATAGGAGGTTTATTTGCAAATATTTATTTTTTAAGTGTTACTTTGTAAATATTGTAGCAATTTACTGTTTTTTTATATAGGGATGATCATTTGACCTAGACCTAATGTTTTCTCACCGACTTGACCTTTTAGAGTTATATTTTTTTAAACAAAATTTTGGGTCATGATCGGGTTTGAGTCGATTTTTTTTAGGATGATATCATGTTGAGTCAGATTTGGGTTTATGATGAAAAATACTCAACCCAACCTGAAATAATAGTTTAATTTTATTCTAAATGTTTAGATATGATTGCTATAATGCATATTTCTCTATATATTTTTCAATTATCTCTCTACTTTCTCTAATAAAAATAGAATAATTATTATAATGACACCTCTCTATTTTTAATTTTCAATTAACACCCTAATTTATCGAATAAGAATGAAAAAGATAATTTTTCTATTTATATCGGGTAGGGCCGGGTTCAAAATTTTACTCTAAAATTCAGGTCGTGTTTGAACCGGGTGAAGTATCATAAAATATCGGGTCGAGTTCATGTAGAGATATTAAAATGTTCAGGTTGGGCGCGGGTCGACCAAAAACTCGACCCATGACCATACCTATTTTTATATAATAAATAATGAATTAAAATAATCTTAGCGATTCTTTCTTTTTATTTTTATAAAATTAATTAATTAAGACAACATAAAAATATGAAAATGATTTTTATATAATTAATATTAATATAATTTTGTAGAGCTCATATAATTAATTTCAATTCCAATTTAAAATAAAATATTCTTATTCACATTCACATTCACATAGCAAGCTATTTTGTTTAATTTAAAAAATTCTGGTTTGCTCGCACAATATATTTATTTTGAGGTGGGTCCAAAAACACTTATTCGACCTAATTAAAAATATGAAGCTTTCACAAAGAAAAAGATGCTACGAATTTATTCAACGTAACAAATGATATTAATACCTTTCTATCTAGAAATATCTTAATTAATACTAATTAGTAATTAAAGTGATATTTAAGAAAAACAGATTAATGAATTATTTATCGTAAATTTATTATAAACCGGTGGTAGGAAAACGAATTTAAAACTAATTTAATTGCAATAATAATGATAACTGTTGAGAATTTGTGATGATCAATAAATTAAGCCAAGAGGCAATCACACCGCACAGAGAAAATGTTGTATGGGAAAATATTTTTCAGCAATTCGGGATTTAACATTAGGGGTGTACATTTCGGATCGGGTTCGATTCGAAATTTCAAATATTTGAAAATTTTCTATAGGAAAATTAGCGATTTATATTCAATTTGAAAAAATTGGATATCTGATTTTTCGTATATCGGCTTTTCGGATACCAAATATTTGAAGTTATAGCTTGACTTAAGAATATTTTTTTTATTTTACGGTCTTATCTATGAAAATTTTGGATTTCAAATATAACAAGCAACAAATTATTGAATATAACAAGATTTGTATCCGCGAAATTTTCAATTTTTCATACATACTCCCTCTGTCCCACTAAAATTGTCACATGTTGACTTTTTTTAGGTCAAACTTTTTCAACTTTGACCTCTGATAATTTAAAATTTATTATTGATAAAAATATGAAAAAATATATTTTAAAAACTTTGAATCAACTAGTTTTTAAATATATTTTTTATAATTTTTAATTAATTAAAATATTTAAATAAATTATAGTCAAAGTTAAAAAATTTTGACCAGAAAAATGTCAACATGTGACAGTTTTAGTGGGACAGAGGGAGTAATAAATAAAAATATCGAATATAACAAGATTCATATACATAAAAGTTTTGAATTATTGGATATCAGATATGAGTGGAAAATAATGTATCTGATCTGAAATTTTTAGATATTTGATCCGAATTATTCGAAAAATAAAAAACTAATCGAATATCTAAATTTTTAGATCAGATAAACGAATCGGATCAAATTTTTTTATACACCCCTGTTTAACACCATTGATCGGAATTGAATACCTGAAATAAAATTGTGGAACTACTAAGGATTAAATTTCCATGGAATTGGAATTATTGTCCAAATTACTCTTGGCTTGGGAATTTTTCTTTATGAATCTTTAGATGATTAAGTGGTAAAAGAATGTGATTAATTTTTGCTTTGTTGTTGGGTCGAGGCATGCTCTATGTTATTTGTTTATTTTATTTATAATTAGAATCATAAATACAATTACATATCTAATAACAACTAGATCAATCAATACAATACATAAATAAAATTATAATCATTTAGCACATTTGTCGAGTGCCTCTGAAACACGTCACCTCTGAGAAAGATACCATCGCTTCTTCACTACACCCTGGCATTCCCTCAAAGGCACACTTTCGAGATTTGCAAAGCCTCCGAAGTCCACAAGCCCACATTGCATGACCTCTAGAGCCCTTAGCCTCTGCAACACTCGAGGTACTATGGTCTCCGGAGCTATTATCTTCCGTACTACTCTCCCACTTGCCTCCTGCACCTTGACATGACCGCTATCAAGCTCACCTGATTCACCAGTTCAACTGAGCTCGTAGCCTGACAGCCGAGCTACCACCTGCCAGCCTATCAGTAGCCATCAGCTCCACTCGCCTCCTCTACACTATCTACGGCTCTCGGTCTCAAGTCAACCAGGGGTGAACTGCTCGATTTTACCATCAATCACCGTCTACTGTGGCTCTCTGCCATTCCCATGACGGGTGAACCACCAAGCTTTGTCCCCACACCATCCTTCGACCTTCGTCTCCACCTTCTTATCTGGTGTCGCCTAAAATCGACATCAACAATTGATGAAGTGAGCGTGAAAGACTTCTTGGCCAAGGAAGTCAGTCGTGATCTTCTCCCACTCAAAATTATTCTGGCTCCAAAAAAGGGAAGGAGCATAAAAGATGGGTTAGAAATATTTCACCACCAACATCCGAGGCATCATTATAGAATTGACGGGATAGCAATATCTCATCACACACGCTGATGGCGATAAGCCAGAGGCATGTGAAGGCTTTTTATCCCGAAAAGGGCCAGGACCACTTAAAACCAAGGTGTAAGTCAAGCTTAAAGAAGCTATGCCCCGTCAGGCGCTACAAATCCATTTCCTTGGCGTAATCATCAATGTAAGCAAGCGACAACACCTTGAGTATGCTCACCCGTAGCTCGCGTGCACGTATGCAAGGTGTAAGTGCGCAAAGAATGCTAGCCCTAGATTCCATGATATTTGCCTCTGATACGAAGGTAGAGAAGCACTAGCAGAAGTCGCGGAAGTCACCTGGGAAGTTACAAGTTTTGCGGCCACCCAAACCTAGCATGTGTGGAAGCGCCACCAACCGAAGATTTTTCATTCATTTGTAATATTTTACATGTAAAATTATAGTTCGCCACCTTTGGTGTCTTAGAACGTAGATGTCTCTCAGAGTGGATGTCCTCTGAGGTACGTGTAAAAATATATGGGTTATAGGGTAACCTCCCCCCTCCTGTTGCCTCTATGTGCAGGACTAAAGAAAGCGTAGATGACCTCCCAACAAACAGAATAAAAGTGAGATTTACGCAACAACGAATTTTCTATAAAACATCTACCTAACAATTAACCTCCATTACAAACGCACACTCCTCTAATTCTTCAGGTATCGGGGAAACCTACTTTATTCGAACACCCTATAAACTTGGTATAATCCCAAGGGAAATTAAGAATTTCTACTCGAATAAATGATTGCATATCTCTCCAAACATCTATATTATTGCATATCTCTCCACATGTCTATATTATTGCATGTCTCTCCACACGTTCACATTATATATTTCGGGTTTCCCTCTGCCTATATATCATCTCCTAATTTCGACTGTTTCTACTAAGGGCACAGATATGACTATGCCCCACATTATGGACGATTCTACAAAAACAAACAGGCAATCCAAACAGACCGCTTTGGTCCCTATATGCTTCAAGCATGGCTTCAACTTGTCTACATCTATCTCTCCAAGGATCATACTTGAACCCCAATCTTCGACTAATTCTACAAAAATATAGGTTACCCATCAATGTCTAGGAACAATGTGTTTCTACAAGGACGAGAGGACTACAAATTCCATGTCGACCAAGGCATCTGAATTCTACGGATGCACGATTACCTCTTAAGGGAGATGCCTCTGTCCCATCGATGCCTGAAGCATCGCGATTCTACAAGGACTAAGAAACTTATTCTCATGCCAGCAGAAGCATATAGACTATACAAACTAAAGTTTACCTTCTAAGGGAGATGCCCCATTCCCATTGATTCCTAAAGCATCACGATTCTACAAGGACAGAAAAGTTTATATCACATGTCAATAGAAACATATGGACTTTGCAAACCAACGATTACCTCTTAAGTGAGATGCCTTTGTCCCATTGATGCCTGAAGCATCGCGATTCTACAAGGACGGAGAAGCTCATATCCTATGCAAACAGAAGCATGTGGACTCTACGAATAAACGACTACCTCCTAAGGGAGATGTCTACGAATATTGTTTCAACAAAAATGCGGGTACCACTGAAAGAATACCTCTGCACTTTTTAGGAGAAACCCTCATAGAGCACAAAAAGATGTCTCCACCCATAGCGCTCGATGATAAAAGAGTGTTGAGAAAACCTTCACTCCGTAGCGCTCGATGCTTCAAGAGTGTTGAGAAAAGATCCACTGCGTAACGCTCGATTCTACAAGGGTATGAGATACCTCAACCCCACATATACTAGTCTATCCAAAGGTATGAGATGCCTTCGAAAAGAGATGTCTCAGTCTCGATAAACGCTATGAATGTTACAACTCTATAAAAACAGAGAAGCTCGTGTTTCATGCTAATGAAACCATGCGAAGTCTATAATCACATGGTTGCCCCAAATGGGATGCTTCGCGCTTCTTGAGAGAAACCCTCCAAGATCCCAAATGAGATGTTAACATTCGCCTCACATTTGCTTCTACGACTATGGTGGCGTTACCCTACCTATCAATGATTGTTTCTACAAAATAGGAAATACTCTTGTTTTACGCCAAGAAAGGCACAAGATGACTACGAACACACGGATTCCCCTGAAGGGATGACTCCGCCTTTTTAGAAAATCCCTTTGAAGACTAAAATGGGAAAACTCCCCAAAAGTACGTCTTCCCACCTTAGAGAAAGGGACTTGGGCATGTTTAGTATAAAAGCTACGGATAGCATGGTTCAGCGAAAACTACAAGTAGAAAAACGACACCAAGGGAACTGCTTATCAAAACTATGATTTCATTGATATGTGCAAAATCTACAAGGCTCTCATGCTACTTTACATGAGCATAATAGATCAAGATTCTAAGAGGCTTTCCAACTCAGTGACAAAAGGGTCAACGGTTTCAACTTTCGACTGATTACCTATCGCCAACAAGCCTTCAATGACAATCTTCGAAAGTCCATCTACACTCGACAACGTGAGGCTCTTTGTTTCAAAAATGTGGGATCCACCGTGATGCCCATGACCTGGTCTTGCCCACCCACGTTAGATTGTTCAGGGCTCTCCACCTTGTTCGGAGCCCTTGTACCCAGAGGAGCCCACGAATCAACGATCGCGAGACTAGAAGGCTCGCTATCATCATATTTCTCCATACGGACGTAAGGCAATAACATCACACGAGACATATCTCGAGCCTCCTTAGAGAGATTATAGAGGTCGCAGCCCATGTCTCTCTTTGCGACCTCCCATCATCAACGAAAATCTAAACTGGTTAAGTCCAAGGGGCCAGCGGGATCAAGTCACTCATTTACTCCTCTGATGATTTCCCATAGTCGAGTCATTTATTCACTCCTCTGATGTGAACTCATGGTCGAGTCATTTACTCCTTTGATGATTTCTCGGAGTCAAGTCATTTAATCACTCCCATAATGTCATCCCAGGGTCGAGTCATTTACTCCTCTGATGATTTCTTGGAGTTGAGCCATTTATTCACCCCCTTGATGTCATCCCAGGGTCGACTCGTTTACTCCTCCGATGATTTCCCATAGTCAAGTCATTTATTCACTCTCATAATGTCGTCCCAGGGTCAAGCCATTTACTCATCCGATAATTTCCTGGAGTCGTCATTCACTCACTCCCATTCGGGGAGGGGTCGCTCAATTACTCCTTCGATGATTTTCTAAAGTTGACCCATTTGTTCACTCACTCCCCCTACGTTGTCCGAAGGTTGAGCCATCCGCTCGATATACATTGTTGCTCTATTTGTCTGCGGCTCTCGGCCCTAAGCCTACAAGGGGTGAACCGTCATGGTTCCTTCAATCAATGCCTTCGAAAGCATTATTCGACATATTCCCACAAGAAACATTAAGAACTTCTGCTAAGAACACGACACCTCTACCCCAGAACCAATGGACAAGAGAAGTCTTGCAGCAAAACCTCAACTCTTGCCACTTTATGTCACTCTTTCGATTAAGGGGGCTGATGTTGTACCTCCGTCGAGTGCCTCCGGAGCACACCACCTCTGAGAAAGATACCACCCTAATCACACTACACTCCGACATTCCCCCAAACACTCACTACAAAGATTTGTGAAGCCTCCGGAGTCTGCAAGCCCACGATGAATGACCTCCAGAGTCCCTAGCCTCCGTACTACTCGAGGGACCATGGCCTCCAGAGCTCTTATCCTCCACACTACTCGAGGGACCATGGCCTCCAGAGCTCCTATCCTCCACACCAATCTCCCAACTCGGCTATTGCACCTTGACATGACTACTGTCAAGTCCACCTAAGCTCGTAGCTTGACAGCCGCGCTACCACCCGCCAGTCCATCAATAGCCATCACTAGGCCTGGCACGATCTCATCAAACATCACTCCATTTACAGCTCCAAGGGGATATAAATACCCCCAAGACCAAAGACAAAGAGGACGATTCTACAATGTCCAATCTACATCGACCTTCCCCCCTCTCTCCTATGGCTCAACTCGCCTCCTCTACATCGTCTGCGACTCTCGGTCCCAAGTCAATCAGGGGTGAACCGCTCGATTCTACGGCCGACCACCGTCTACTTTGGCTCTCCATTGTCCCCCGACGGATGAACCACCAAGCTTCGTCCCCAAACCATCATTCGACCATCGTCTCCACCTCCTTGTGGGCAATCGACATCAACAAATCATAATTAATACATTTGTATAGTTGCAAAAGCACAAACAATTCATAATCAGAATATATTTATATTATGGGTAATTATTTCATACACTAGCGGTAGGAAAAAAAGTTCTCATAAATGTCTTAGTTTTAGGGTTTAGGGATTTAATTTAAAATTTATGATTTAGGAGGTTTAGGTTTAGAGGTTTAGAAATTAAAGTTTGTGGTTAGAATTCATAGTTTGGGGTTATAATTTATGGTATATAGGTTATAACCTGAACCCTTAATCATATTATAGTAAACGCTAAACTATAACCTTTAAATCCTAAATTCTAACCTTAAACCATAAACTATAATCATAAACCTTAAATTCTAAACCCAAAACAAACCTTTAAATTCTAGACTATAAAAAGTAATACGCGTATAGAATTTTTTTTACTGCCGGTAGATTAAATATAAATCCTTGTCCTTGTCCACAATTTGATTAACCTAACTCAAACCAATCCGAGCACGCTTATTTGTACCCTCCACAATTTAGTTATATTGCAATTAAAAAGGAAAAAGAAAGATACATAAAAAGAGAAAAAAGTTGGTAGACAAGGAGAGAGTTGTGTAAGAAAATTTATTTATTTTAGGAAGAGGGATAACTAAAACTCAGTAGTGGTGCCCACCAATCTTCTACTACTACTACTCCAACTATTATTATTATTATTATTATTATTATTATTATTATTATTATTATTATTATTATTATTATTATTATTATTATTATTATTATTATTTGCACTGACAATAAATTAAAATATTACACAAATATGTCTAATTTTATTTTAAAAATCAAAATTTATATCTATAACCTTTAAATTCTAAAAACTAAACCATAACCTATAAATTCTAACTATAAACTCTAAATTCTAAATTATAAAATCAAAGATTGATAGGAGGCAATAGGCAGAAATTTGAAACTTCACATATGATTTAATTTTTTTAAAATATTCTATATATTTTCTATTGAGAAATCTATTTTTTACCCCTAAAATTTTATAAGTTCACCTCCCTAATATACAATCATGTGTTTGTCCTTGCATATAACCTAAATCCTAACTCCTAAAGTACTAAACCTTTAAATCTTAAATTAAACCCGCTTTGCGGAAAAAAAATTCATTGCCTTATATGAAAATATTTTCCCTGTAATTATTATTATTAATTTCGTTTTTTGATCAAATTTATTATTAATTTCTTTCATGCTCTAATTGATATATTTATGGGCAATAGAGGAATGAAGTAAATGTGAGAATTAATAAGCACCATTAATCAAAATTAATATGGACCGGTGATGGTTGAAGTGTGAAATTCAATCACCATGAAATGTCCTTCTCGGCCCTTCAGATGAGTAATTAGGATTGTATCCGTACAGTCCATTAAATTAATTAATTAAATGGTCATAATAATTTTAGGAAGAGAACATCAATTTTGCTGTTTCTGGTCATCATTCAGTACACGTCGTCGCTGCCTTCCCTTCAAACTATATATATATATATATATATATATATATATATATATATATATATATATATATATATATATATATAATTCAATCACTTTTCTTCATGTAGTAGTCTTAATTTATCGATTTTGTTTTTATGATATTTTTGTATCAATTTAACTTCTGGAGTTGTCGAATTACATCACCGTTTAAAGTTATTAATATCTTTATATTTTATAATCACTTTGGATTGATTAAATTTTCAATTAGGGTTTGAAAATTAGGGTTTGAGATTTAGAAATTAAGGTTATAGTATCAGTCAAGAGACAAACGTTGATGCAATTCAACTATTTCAGAATCCAAATTAATGCGAAAATATCATAGGGGTGAAATCAATAAATTGAGATTATTATAAAGATAAAAGTAGCCCTTAAACCTATTATTTTTATCTTGTTTAACAAACCCATCTTTTGAAATTACTCCCTTTGTTGCCACTGATTAATAACATAACATTTCTCTACCATTTCTCATCTTAATATATATCAGTATTAGATGTGAATAGTGTGTTAAGTATTGGTTTTGAGTCTGTTAAGTGCAGTTAGTTAGTTATAGGTGGTTGTAAAACTGCACCTATGATATTTGACTATTGAGTCTTAAGTAAAAACGATTATGAGAGTCTGTTAGCCACCGTTCTCTTATGACTTGTATAGTCTCTTGTATAAAAGAGCTGGTCTTCAATTGAAGATATTACAGCAACACTTAATAAAATTTCAGAGAGTGTCGTCTCTCTTTTCTCATTCATTTTCTCTTCCTCTTGTTCATTCTCTAAATGTTAACAATCAGTTTATGTTTTATTTATATTGTTATAAAATTTAATTACATTAATTGTATTTGATGAACTGATAGTTTATAAATTTAGGGACGAAAGTTCAAAGTTTTTATTGGCTTCTAACTTTGATTTTTTATGAAGGTTAAGTTTGTATATTTATCAACTCTTTGACTGTTTGATAAAAAAATTATTGACTGATTAATATTTTAATAATTTTTTGATTAAAAAGTATAATTTCATTGATGAGAAGTCATACAAGAGAGTTATTTCTATAATTAAAAATTTCCCTAAACATAATTGGAGGAAAAGAGTACCCATGAAAATAAAAATAGAAAATCAAGTAAAGAAACAACACGACACATCTCAGACTACTATAGAACTTCACCCACCTCCATCACCACTCGTCTCTCCTTCACGATCCGCAAGCACAAAATCCATCACAAACACAGGAACCTGCATGAAAATCTGACTCTCCAACGAACCATCACGTAATACCTTCGCTAGACCATCTACTACCCGGTTAGCTTCTTGAGGAACATGCACAACCTCAACAATCCAATCACGTCCAATTAAACCCCGTATATGATGGACCATAGGCAAATGAACCACCTGATTCTCCTTTTGCAACAAATTAACAATGGCCAGGTTATCTAAATCCAGTCTCAATCTACGGATTCCAAGTTGTCAAGCATGTTGAAGCCCTTCGTACACACCCCACAATTTCGCATCCAGAGCCGAACAAGATCCCTACCGATTTAGCGAAACCAATAATCCACTCTCTATCATCATCTCTTATCACTCCGCCACTAGAACCGATGCTCAAAGGCGACACACACGCGGCGTCCACATTCAGCACATGCCAACCTCAGTACGGTAGCTTCCATCGAGCCCCCTTCATGCAAAGACGTCGCACTGCACAACTCAAACGAAGTCGTTCATCCAGAGCATGTCGAGCATCTCTTACTAGCCGGTTGCAATGATCAATAATCGACTCTTGAGGGCAGTTGGCCGGATCGAAGATCCTACGGTTCCGAGAAGTCCATAACGTCTACAGAACAATCCCAAACATAAGGTGCCACTCAGATGGGTCACGCGCGAAGTACGTTGGCTGCACCAAATTTCCAGCAAGCCACTCGTCGAAGCTCAACGTACAAAACTCAGCCCAATAATCAGCTCTCATAAGCGTTAACCACACCAAATTTGCTATCGGGCACCAGCAGAAAATATGCTCCATCGACTCATCTGCAGCTCCACAACTTTTGCAGCAAGCATCAGTCGCCAGGTGGCGTCGAACACGCTCGCTATTAGTGAGGATTTTACCATTCGCCACAAGCCACAAAAAATCATGATACGCTGCTGCCCTTGGTAGAGAGAGATTGCGCGCCCAACATCATTACTCGCTCCCACACTATGCTCAACACGCAACGCATATGCGGAATGGACAGTGAAGCTTCTGTTTTCTGTCCATCGCCACCCCAAGCAATCGTCCCGCAAGAATGGACATGAAGCTTTGATCGCAGCGAACTTGAGAACGATCAGTTCTGGCAGTAAATGCTTGAAGCAGCTCCATTTCCATACACCATTTGTCTCAACTGTATCATCAATAGTAACCATGGGGAGATTTAGAGCAATAGCCGAAGGAACAAACGAAATTAGCGGCTCTATATCCATGATCCATCTATCTCGCCAAAAGTCAATTTGAGAACCGTTTCCCAAATTCCAGCACACACTAGCACGCACATCAGGCCAAACAACACTAAGGCCCTTCCAGAGCCTCGAGCAATTTTTTCGGGTAATAGTTTCTAGAAACTCATCACCCCACTTGTACTTAGAGCACAACACCTACACCCACAACTGCCCAGGATTGCTTAACATCTAAAACGCCATTTTTATCATAAATGCCGCATTCTAGTGATCGAGATGTCGAAACCCCAAACCACCAACACCTACTGGATCACAAAGTCGACCCTACGACACTAGATGCACACCACGACTCCCATCCATACGACCCTAAATAAATTATCGTATAATTTTCTCAATCACCTCAAAGGTCGCCTTTGGTAAGAAAGTTGTCTACATCACATATGTCGGGATAGCCGCTAACACCGCTTTTGCCAACGTACTAGGCCCTGCTAACGAAAGGGTCTTGGCCTTCCATCTTGCCAACTTATCATGCACTTTCTGGACAAGATACTGATTGGATTCTTTGGTAACTCTCTTATGTAGCATCGGCACACCCAAATACCTCCCAAGGTCCATAACTTTCGTAAAGTCGAAATTCCTGCTAATACAATCCATCAAAAGCAGTATTAGTGTTCTTAGAAAAATAAATAGTAGTCTCTGCTATACTGACCTTATGACCCGATGCTGCACAAAAGGATTCCATCACCTGACGAATGACCTAAAGTTGTTCCATGGATGCTTCCGCAAATAGAACCATGTCGTCTGCGAAAAATAGGTGCGAGATATACGGCCCTCTTTTAGAAAGCTTAATCGCCTCCCATTTCTTTCTCTGAACAACTTGACAAATTTCCTGCGCAAGACGTTTCATACATAAGACAAATAAATACGGCGATAGGGTGTCTCCCTGACGAATACCCAGAGACGGAGAAAATACCCTCGATAAACTCACATTCCAAAGGACTTACGTCGAAACCGATGAAATACAACGCATAATGAGACTTCGGATCTCATCCGGAATACCCACATCACTCAAAGTGTCCTCGATAAAACCCCACTCTAGTCTACCTACGCCTTCTCAAGGTCAACTTTAAACGCCATCTGGCCCTTCTTTCCCGCATAGAATGAATGACTTCTTGCGCAATAACAATGTTGTCTGTTATAGATCTTACAGGGACAAAACTAGTTTGATTCTGCGATATCAAATCTGGCAAATAAGGTTTCAATTTATTCACAATTAGCTTTGTAATCACCTTATAAAGAACTATACATAAGCTTATAGGACTAAACTGATATATGTAATCAGACGCTTGAACTTTTGGTATAAGCACAAGGACCGTATGATTGAATGCTTCATCAAGAGGACTACCTTCAAAGACCCCGCTAACCATACAGAAAACACTAGGACCCACAATATCCCAATTATGTTGGTAAAATATGGCATGTAAACCATCAATCCTAGGAGCCTTCAAAGGATTCATATCAAACACAACACCTCAAATTTCCTCATCTGTCACACTTAAACGCATAGCACTAACTTCAGCCCTTCTCGTCTACAGAAAACAGCCCCGAATGTCATACGAGGCAGCCAATTAGGATGAACTAGAGAAAATCTCTCTATAGAATTTAACCGCCATCTCCCTAAGCTCCCTTTGATCTGAGCACCAAGAATTATCCTCACGTCGCAATGTTAGGATCGTATTCACCCGTTTACGACTAGAAGCACAAGCATGGAAGTATTTCGTGTTTCGATCCCCATACAACATCCACTGGCAACGAGATTTTTGAAACCAAAGACTCTCCTCTTGCTGCATTAAAGAACCAAGCTCTGCCTGGAGCTTCTTTTCCAACTCAAAGAGGAAAGCCGATCATTTTTTGCACAAAGCCTTTTCAATTCCTCTTAGGCGTGCTATAATTTAAAGTTTCTTACGACCAATGTTGCCAAACATGTTAACATTCCAGTCACCCACATTAGCTTTGAACTTTTTAATGCTAGGCAACACCTCACCCCAACATCCCAATTTTGAGCTAAGAACTTTTGAAAGTCAGAGTGATATTGCCATGCAACAATGAAACGAAAAGGTCGCGGCTCAGAATGTATCGTCCTCGTCTGAGTATAAACCACTAAAGGACAATGGTCCAACCCTAGACGGTCTAAATGGAGAACATGAGACTCTAGAAAATCCTGAAACCACGCTCCATTCATAAGACACATGTCCAGTCTCTGAAACAAATCACCTCGACGCCAAGTAAACTTGTCCCCCTTCAAAAAGACATTTCTATCAATCTCGAATCAAACATAAAATTATTAAAAAGCTTGCTAATGCATATGTCATGCCCCTTCCCTCCAAAATGTTCCTCAACTCGAAGGATGGCGTTGAAATCACCCCTACAAGCTATGGTCGATTACTTCAGGACTCAAATGAAGAAGTTTGTCCTACAGCAACTTTCGCAAAGCTACCGAGGGACTAGCATAAACCGTCGTAAACACAACTCATTCAACCGCATCTGATCTACGAACCATACCATGAATAAATTGTTTAGAAACTTATTGAACATCGACCACCATCGAGTCCATCCACAAAACCCATATTCCTTCGCTAAAACCCCGAGCTTCAACCCTGTAGGAATTCAGAAAATCCAAATGTCGTATAATCTTGTCAGCTACTACACCACTAACCCAAGGTTCAACAATCGCCACAACCTCTGGTCTATGTGTGCGAATAAAATCTCGAAAATGACTGTGAAATAGGGTACTCACCGCACCCTGAAAATTCCAAAAGAAGAACTTAATCATTAAAAAAATAAACAGAAAGAAAACAAACTTACTAGGGCGGAGATTGATTCTCCTTATCCATATCCCAACGGACTTCCATATCCATCGCCACATTCGTATGTCTCACTATTTTACCCTTCAAAGTTCGCACATGGGGTGGAACCAACTCACCAACCCCAACAACTACCTTTGACGATGAAGGTTGCATCTCAGCAGTTGTAATATCAATTCGATTAGCTACCGACTGTACATAACCAGCAAGCACCGTTCTGGATGGTGCCATACATTCTGTAGGTTTTCTGATTCGTAAACCTTGCTTAGAAACATCTACTTGTCCTTTCTTTACTCACGCACCAGTCGCTCGTCCCAACCTTTTTGATACTCCCAACTTATCCGGCCCCTCCTCTCTTATGTCACTGCCGAGTGATTACCCAGGAGAACCTTAGGTGTATGCATCACGACTTCAGGAACAACATCATCTCTCATAAAGACCACTTTCCCACTACCAGACCCTTTCTCATTCGAATTAGAAGCTTTTGACTGCCCCTCAGAATTATTCAAGGTTAAAGCCCCCATAATATTCTGCACACGATCACCAGCTTCCTCAGCCGGTACAGATTCCGAAACAAATTCCTCGGCATATTGGGTATCCTGCTCCGTCTATGCTTCAAACACCTCATTTTCAAGCACCCTATACCTTGAACCTGACACTCTCCTATCAACGCCCAAACCAGCCGTCGACACATTAGAATTCTTCCTATATGCCACCTTTGTCTCGACTCCACCTTCATCCATGGTCCATATAAAGAAATAGGTTCATCCAAGTCAACTTTTTCAGTAGTTCTCTTGACTACTTCTTCCATCTGACTTTACGGATGACACACATATGCAGATATGCTCCTCATGGCCATACATCCCACATAGGTAGCATATCTGGTTTAAGCCTTCATATTCCAATTTTTGCAAAAAACCCATCAATCCCTATATACGACACTAGTGGTTTATTCAGGTCCACTATTATAGCCATTCGAGCAAACTTTCCCCGATCACCAGCTTCTGTGATATAGTCGATTTTGATCACCCTGCCAATCTCCATTGTTATACGTCTAAAGAAAGCTTTAGAATAATACTGATACGGTAGTCTCGAAAGCCTCACCCAAACAATAAAATGAGACAGATGAACCTCTTGCGAAGAAAAAGTTCTAGTCCACGGTTGAACTGTAAGATATGATCCGTATATAGTCCACGGACTTGCGGTCAAAACATGTGTATAATCAGATTCCATCGTAAATCAAACCAAAAAATAATCATTCGCAATGTCCACCAATTGAAATTCCCTACTCGGCTGCCACAACGTTCGGATACGGTTCATCAGTGCCTTATACCGAATTGACCTCCCAAGAAGCCTTACAATCACCGTCTTCCTCATACTCCACTCAAGCAGTTCATGTGTACGATCAGAAAATCTTAATTTCGGAAACGGACCATACCGAATAACCATAAAATCCTCATCCTGGATCTCAAAGTCCACATCAATCGAGTTATCGCTCGTACCCTTAGAACCTTGCGCATAAGGGCCAACCACAATAGTAACGTACGATTGTCGAACCTCCCCGACAGCACCTTTACCCTTATCACCAGCATTAACAGCAACACCCTTTGCTTCATCGGACAATACATCCCCAACCGTGCCTGGACCAGCTACCTTTGCGCCATCATCGGTGTCCATGGCAACCTCAGGCGTGGTTCGACCTTTTTTCAACATTCGTTCCTCACAAACTTGGATTGGCAAACCTGGCTGCTCCAAGACCTTCGGCGACGTCAAAACCATCACTTCGTCGCCGTTACGACCAGTCACACTGACCGTCACTCTTTCCCCAACCGATACTGTCGTTTGTCCGTTAGGATCCACTGGACGACTCGGCATATTACCCTGACCATCCTGATTTCCAGCAATCATGTTCACTATGTCTGACGGCCTTCCCGACAACATGTCGCCGCCCGACACCACCGTATCGCCCTATCTAGCAAGGCCAGACAGAGTCTGCGACTCTAATAAAGAAGGAGGAAACGCAAAAAACCATTAGGGCTCTTTTTTAAACTCAATTCTTCAACTTGTTCTCCTTTCAATTGTTTAAGTGCCCCTATGTTTTTAATAATTTTCTCATATTTTGAAAACGAGTGTCATAATATTTTAATAATTTAGTCATTGATATTATCAATATGATTATACTTGCCATTCACGTTTTACTCCGTTTTAGTATCTCTATCGTAATGATTTAGAATAGGAAAATTCTACAACGTGCGACGAACACCGATGAACACCACTAATGATGAACACCGATGAACACCATTAAATTAATTAATAAAGATTTAAAATTTCAAGGACCCATCAAATAATTAATAATTACTTTAAAAAATTCAATTAAATTATTTTTATATATATTAAAATTTTATTTTTTTAATAAGGGTAAACTATATATTTAGTACCTCACATATTTCCGTATTTCTATTTAACCATTATTATTTAAATGTTATTTCAATTTGTCCTTATTCTTTATAAAAAATAATTTAACCCTTAACCCTCAACCTAAAATCCTAAACTATTAAACCTTAAACTCTTAAACCTATACCCTAAATCATATATAATATACCCTTAAAAGTATTCAAATTTGTACAGTATTGAACAATAAGGCACAAAAAGGAGGGAGACGACCTTAGCATTGGTCACATGAAAGTGGGATGGGTTTTGCTTTGTTTAGTACAGTTTTAAGATTTTTAGTTTCACAATCATGTTTTGAAATTTGTATAAAATTGGTCCGAAGCCCCGGCACAATGTTAGAAACTTAAAGCACTGAATTTGAAGTTATTATTTACAGTTTTCCATGTCGCAAAAAGCTTAGATGTAAGTCCCCAGAAGCAGCTTAAAACTTCTAGACATACATCTATGAAGTGACGAGAACAAAACAGAGAATTTCGTTGCCTTTATGTTTCCTTTATAGACAATTGGATAGGACAATATTTTTCGGAAAAATTATTAAGTACACATGTTTTGCGACTTTTTTGTTTTAGGGTATAGATTTAAGAGTTTAAGGGTTAATAATTTAGGGTTTTAGGTTGAGGGTTAAGAGGTTAAGGGTTAATAATCTTCTTAAAGTAACCGAAGCAATGATATTTTATCATGTTTAAGGGTTTAAGGGTTGATGGTTAAGGGTTTAAGGGTCAAGGGTTAAGGGTTTAAGAGTTTAAGGGTTAATAATTTAGGGTTTTAGGTTGAGGGTTAAGAGTTTAAGGGTTAATAATCTTCTTAAAGTAACCGAAGCAATGATATTTTATTGTGTTTAAGGGTTTAAGGGTTGAGGGTTAAGGGTTAAGGGTTTAAGAGTTTATGGGTTAATAATTTAGGGTTTTAGGTTGAGGGTTAAGGGTTAAATTATTTTTATATAAAGAATAGGGTTAAATTAAAATAATATTTAAATAATGAGAGTTTAATAGAAATACGGAAATAAGTGAGGTACTAAATATATAGTTTACCCTTATTAAAAAAATAAATTTTAATATATATATAAAATAATTTAATTGAATTTTTTAAAGTAATTATTAATTATTTGATGGGTCCTTTAAATTTTAAATCTCTATTAATTAATTTAATGGTGTTCATCGGTGTTCATCATTAGTGGTGTTCATCGGTGTTCGTCGCACGTGGTAGACTCATCCTTTAGAATATCATATATATATATATATTGAGAACCATTTCACCTGACCCGACTAAACTTGACAGGGTCGGGTTTTTTATAAAAATTCGGGTTCGGTCAAATTTTTATTAAGGGTTAGGTCAAAGTTTGGTTTAGGATGAAAAATTCGACTTGATTTGGGACTAATAGTGTAATTTTTTAATATATTTTTAAGGATATTTTGTAATAGTGCCTCCTATTTATATTTTTTACATTTAAGTCCTTAAAATTGGTTTTTATAATTAAATTGTTTCAATTATTTTTTTACAATTAGGTCTTTAAAAATGAATATTTTTATAGATAGGGGCTCATCCCTAATAACAACAGTAAGTTTTTTATATCAAATAATTTGTTAAGCATCTTTAATTTATTTGAAACTCGAGATGCATGATCTATATGTATAGTACATGAAATATGATCATTGATTTATTAAAATATATATTTTAAAATAGTTTTAAGGTGATTATTTTACAAAGCGATTTGAACTTATACCTCTTAAGATGAATATTATTCGTTTTTTTCATTGGGACCACTTGTTGGGTTCTGATTTGTTAAAATATTAATCATACAAAAATAGTATGAAATTGAGATTATTTCACGCTAGTAGAATATTTGAATCCCTAAATTTACATATACTATGAATAAATCGTAATAATGGACGTCGTTAACAAATTATTATGTTAAAAAATAGTTGAATTCAAAATCAAAATTTCATTTTATAGGAAAAGAAATAAGTGGAGGCAATGGATCTTAAATAGAGTTGATCAGCTACTAAGTGAATTATACAATAACTCATCATAAAACCAAAGTAGGTTAGCAAATTAATCAATAGAGAAAGAAAAGCAGTTGAATTGGAAATGCATTTCCAGACATATTAATTATGATATTTTGTTTTTCCAGTTTCCACCATCATTACAGCAGCTGGTTTTACAATGTTTACCAGAATTTGTTGCCAGGAATTTGCCTCCATTACCAACAAAGCGTACTATATGCATCGGCAATGGCAATGATGAGGCCGATTGAATCGGCACTTTGTTTGTAATTATTACTTGTAGCTTTTACTACTCAGCTACTTCCTTTATCGTGCCTTAAAGTGGCACTGATTTGCATAACTCAGACTTAACTCGCCTCTGTTCTACGCATTAATACATAGATACACAGAAGATAGAGCCTTAAATTTGTTTATCCAATCTTAACAGGAAAAGATTGAATTGGCATCCTCTCATATCCGCAGGGTTGCTATTATAATATTAAAAAAACTGTGGGTTTGAACCCATTTAAATACTTGTTATTCTCTAATTTAAAAGTTGGAAGTTTGAACTCAACTAGTTGTGTCCGTAGAAAATATAATGATATTTATTTTAAGAGATCTGAATTTGAACAATCTTATTACCATATGTGTGTTATCAAATGTTTAAGAAAAAATATAAACATATATTATTTTGTAATCATCTTAAGATTATTCAAAAAAAAATTAAAGAAACTTGAGTGCAAGGACGGTATAAAGATTAAACTATAAAGAATAAATTGTTTAACAATAAAACGATCAAGAATCTGACAATTTAGGAGAGACAAAAGTTTAATTGTAATAATTTTAAAACAGTTACTGACCTAAAATGCATTTAAACCGTCGGGGGGGGGGGGGGGGGGGGGGGGGGGATTGTACCTCTCACATACAACGTACATGTATAAAAAAATGAGAAGTTACTCACTCTACTTTTAACTTGCCAGGCTTTAATAGTTGTATTTTACGAATTTGAGAAGTTTTTTTTAATATGTTGGTGTAATTATAAGGTAGCACCTTTTCAAATAAAATTGAAAAAATATTCGCTATATAAGTAACAAGAGTGAAGCCAGAAAAATATTTTTGGGCCAATACTAAATTATAAAATTTTGAAGGATTAAAATATATTTTTATCATTGTTTTTATTTATATTTATATAATTTTATGGGATTAATTTGAATTTTTAACATTTTAGGGGGGAAAGTGAATTTGCACCGTACTTTAATTTCAAAACATTAACTTTATAAGGACTAAAGCTTATATTTATCCATGGCTAGACCTGACAAACTTAACCCGAGGTACTAACCGATTTACTCGAGTTGAGATTCAAAATTGACTCGAACATGATGACCTAAAATCCAAAACAAACCGAAACAGACCCGAATTTAGTTGAACCGAAAATGGACTCGAACTAATTTTACCCGAACCGAAAGTAACCCGAAATAAAGAAAATATATTAAAATAAATAAAGAAAGATGAGATGTACCCATCGCACAACTCACCAAAAAGTCAAATATACATGCTATACAATGTCATATATAGGGTGAAAAAATCTAACTCGGCCTGAAAAACAGACTAAAACTGATCGATCTCCTATTAACCTGATATTGACCAGACTCGAAATCAAGCAACCCGACACTTGACCTGAAATCACCATAGACGTGAACTAAACCAAACCAAACTGAACCAACCCGACTCGCACTTAAACTGAATACAGTCAAATTCGAATTAAACTTGAACCGAACGATCCGTTTGCCACGATGTCCTACCTTTGCTATCTCGTTTCCCAACTGATTGGTAAACACGTAAATTTGTACTATTGATTTATGTCAATTTGTTAGATACAAATTATTGAACTATTATTTCAATAATTAGTTATGCAATAGCATAATGAAACTGAGAGTTTTGAAATTACTTGTTAATCTTATTATTTTAGTGGAACATTTATAATGTAAATATGTTGATGAGATTATGAATTAAAATTCAGTCATGTAAGACAATAAATTAATTGATGGTATGATTAAATTAGATAAAAAATATTTTTTTCGAGTGTCATCTATTTTATAATTAGTGTGATATGATTCTAAGTGTATTGTTTGATAATTGATATAGGTTAGAACATGAAATGATCTAACTGGTTTGAGCTATAGTAAGCTGGTTATTTCTAATTTTATAAAATTTTAAAAATATTTATATTGATTTTATTACTCTCTTAAATAGGGGAGGGAT
This sequence comes from Hibiscus tridactylites, assembly GCA_958450335.1. Lineage (NCBI taxonomy): Eukaryota > Viridiplantae > Streptophyta > Magnoliopsida > Malvales > Malvaceae > Hibiscus > Hibiscus tridactylites. The sequence continues at coordinate 77,018,916 of OY288281.1, forward strand.
TAAATGATGGAAATCGCCTGCCTCCAAACTATGTCTCCTTTGGTGTTTTACTTTAAAAAGTGAATTTAGGGTTCATAGTCTAAGGTTAAGAATTGTGGTCAGGGTTTATAAAATTAGGGGTATGATGTATTTTTTAAAGTTTAGGGTTTAGAATGTAAAAATTAGAGTTAGGGTTTAGAATTTAATTTTTAAGTGTTTTTTGTGAGGCATAGAATGGGGCATAGTTAGAGGCAGGGGATTTTTGTTCGGGATTAAAACATTTTCATTTGGTTTAGATTTAATTACAATTTTAGTATTTCTCTTTTTTCCTAATCTGGATTTTCTCTCAATATTTTTATGCCACATTTCTCTTTTCCTTTGATTTTTACTTAGTCGGCGGCAACATTAATTTTAATGTTGATCGTCAGCGTTTATTATTTCTCTTGTTTTTTTTTCATACTATGTTTTTTTTTTCAATTTTGAATAAGAATCTTTGTCTTTGTAGTAAGTTTTTTTATGCTCTTGTGGCACGGTGCTTTTGGCTTTTGGTATGTTTTTCGCATATCTTTTGCGGTCGTTTTGGTGCTCGCACAAAGACTCTCACGAAATTTGTTTTCTGATTAATTTGTCGGTGGGCAGGTATAGTCAAATCTCCTCCTTGATAAAAGGTTGTTTGCATATATAATTAGAATTGTGTAGCAAATCATTTTAGCATATAGTTTGGTTCACTAACCATTCCTTTATCACTTCGTAAAGCGTCTCGTTCAACAAAGACACTGAGTTTTTATGAAGGCTACTGAGTTCTTTTGATGTTGAACGATACTCTTAAGGGGATGTTTTGTTTTTTATATCTTTAAGTTTAATATTGTTATTTTATGCATGAGGCTTTTATATAATTATTGTTCTTATTTTTTCTTTCTATGCTTGAGTGCGTTATAATTTTAATTCTTTCAATTGTTTTTATTAATAAAAAATCATATTCCACGTGGATTTAAAACATATTTCAATACAATTAAATGATAATTGTTTAAATAAAAAATATATAGAAACCAAACGTGTACCCGTACACCAATTATTATTGTTTTCAGAACATAACTCTTATGGATCAGCCCTTATCAATTAGGTACTGAAAAGCTATCTCGTCGAATCTTATCGAATATTTTTTTGTATTAAATAAATATAATTGCGTATACATTTAATATCAAAACGTAAAATAATATTAGATTAATGATCATACTAGTGATATGTGAAAATCGATTAAAATTAAAATTACACATTAAACGTAAGTGTGCCATTGGATGAACTTTGGTTGGTTACATTATGATCAAAACACAGAGGAACTATATGGCGAAGGGTTAAGGAAATCGAGTACACTGTCGCAAACCATCGGTACATCCGAAACCGGAACATTCGAGAAACCGTCATCCACATTGTCATAATTTTCAACCCTAAATGATTCCTCAAACCATGCATCGATGTCGATAACCGTTTCCTCAATTTCTTGCAATTGGTTCGGTTTTTCGACGCATTCCAATGCATCAAACCCCATTCCACCATCTGTATAGCTAGTGGCGGCGTGTCCGATACCGGGGAAGCTAAGAGTCGAAGTGGGCGACCCGAGATCCTGGCCAGGGAAGGCGAACATGCCTGCTACTACACCTTGCCATGCTTTGAGCACGTCGAGGCACCTCGGCCGACTAATCCGATTCGGATCGAGCGTCTGGTGGTTGTTCTTCAAGTGGATCAGATTCGGGTTCGGGAGAGTGATTGGTTTCGAGTCACGGACCAACCTAGCCTCGGCCTCGAGACGAGCACTCTCCCATTGAGCCATGTGGCTTAGATTCGAACCGTTCTTGGTCGAACCAGACGGGGATGTCGATGCATCTATGCGAGGCTTGTGAGTCGATGGATCGATACCTAGCTTGATCAGCCTTTTCTTGAGATGCGTATTCCAATGGTTCTTGATCTCGTTGTCTGTCCTTTTTGGTAAGTGAGCTGCCATTGCCGACCACCTTGATAAATTCGGACAGACCAAAAAATGTGACAAAAACATGAACATCAATGGACTGGTACAAATTAACGACAAAATGTTAACGATAATAAATTGATTAACATAATTACCTGTTTCCAAGTAGGGCATGGAGTTGAATGATGGTTTGTTCTTCTTGTAAACTGAATTTTCCTCTTTTGATATCAGGTCTCAAGTAATTAATCCACCTCAATCGACAACTCTTCCCACAACGTTGAAGTCCTATATACATAAACCAAATCGAAAACCATGTAATTCTTTTTCTCAGCTACAAACAATTTTTTTCTCAGCAAATACTTATGATTTATTAAGAAAAAAAGTCATAGGAGCCTAAACCTGCATTGTGTTACTCATTAAAACCTTCTTAAATTTAAATAGAGGAAAATGGTACAAACAAGATGTTGATGTTATATAAAGAATTACCAGCTTTCTCAGGCAAGGCACGCCAGTTACCATGGCCGTGCTTTTGAATGTAGGCCGTGAGTAATTCGTCTTCTTCAGTTGTCCATGGCCCTCTTTTCAAACCGGCCACCTCCTTGTTGTCATTTTTCATAGACGACCGCCGCCGCATTTTCGCCGTCAAAACAAAATAACAGGCTGCCTAAGGATTGAGAGTTAGAATATGAAATGGTTGAGAGTGAAGAGTAATAGTGATGGGTGGAGAGAATATATAGGCGATGACAATCAACGGCACATGGATTAAGTGGAAATTTATGAATAGAAGTCTAAATAAATTAGTCCAACTACTTGGTGAGTGGTGAAGTATTGACGACCCCACGCGAATATTGTTTCCCTGGCCTAAACGTGTACTCCCAAATTTGTTGATTTAACTCTTAAGAAAGGTTTAAGACATCAGTTTGGTTTAGTGTCAAAACTTATAGATTCATGTAGGGGTGGACCGAGGGAGTTAGAGGGCACTAAAAAGTTTTAGGTTTAGAGTTTATGATTAAGGTTTAAGTTTAAAGATTAGTATTTAGGGAAGTATAGGTATAGTATATTTTTTAGGGTTTAGAGTTTATGTTTAGAATTTAGAATATAGGGTTAGGATTTAAAATTTAATTTTTTTAGTGTTGAGACATTAAAAGAAGCACTAAGAAGGGCAGAGGATTTTTGTTCGCTGTCGTCTCCTTAAAAATTTAAATTTTGTATATTATTTAGAAAATTTTTAAAAATTTTTATTAAAAATCTATTTTTGTCCTTTAAAATTTTATAAATTCGTTTACTAAAATAAAATCATGGGTAGGTCTGTGATTTCAGAGTCTTTGAATCGAGGAGGACAAGGAAAAGGTGGCGCTAGAGTTTACTCCGAATGGGACAGAGTGAGGATATTGACTATGATTTGAGTTTGTTAGGAGCCGTCGTTTTCGCCATATGATAGTGCTCGTTATGAAATTGATAGCCGAGAAAATGTATACGAAGCTTATGGAATCAACAACAGTCGTGGAAGTGATGAGAAAAATTAATTGGAGATTCAAGTTTATAATCCTTTGGATCATCAGGTTTTAACTGTGTTTTTTTCTGCAAAATATATAAGATAGAATAATATGAGCCTCCTTAGCTACTAGGCCAATTAGTAAATTTTTATTTTGATCATCAAGTATTTAAATGAGAAAATCATACAGTTATTATTACCCGGAGTCTCATTAAAAACTTCTCTAAGCCCAATAAAACAAGAATAATACGCGATAATAAATAGGATAACAATCTCCAAAACATTTAGGAACAGACAAACCAAAACCAACTAAAGGAAGCAAAACGAACAACAAATGAAAATAAAAAATGGAAAAAGAAGGTCCACCACCTCCACTATTCGAAACTCAAGCAAGCAACATCTAGGGACGCAACAAAGCAACACTACAAACCTCCAATGTTCCTCAAAATGTATGCATACAAATCCAATCAGCAATGCCCCTGAACAACCAATCGCAATGGCTCTACAACTTGGCACGAAATCAAGATGTGCGTACAACCCCTCCCTTTGCGAGTGCATTCCACATCTCTTTAGTCTCCTAAAGTATGTGATGGAAGCATACATATGGTAGCGCCCGACATGCTTCAACGATCCGATTAAAATATCGTCGCATCCGCCATGGGTGTCTCTCTTGATATAGAATCCACGAGGACCATGACACTGCTATCTTAGAGCAAGATTCTATAATTATCGACAGAATTGAACACCACGACATATCCACCAACATACTTAAGGCGTACATAATTTCCCAAATCTCTACTTCATTCGAATCCATAACCCTCAACGGTCTTAGAAAACAGAACCAACACCCGACCGTGCTCGTCACGCAAGGCACAATCTGCTTTAATTTAAGGCGAAAAACTTAAAGTAGTGATAAGTTAAATCAAATTGACTCTTAAATTTTTTGTTAGAAACTTATTAGTTAAGAACCAATTCACCCCTCAAGTCTAAAGGCCAATTTGATGTATTACGTGGGTTAATTTACCCTAGAAAATTTAAGGGTAGCATCTGTTCAATTTTTATAGTCTTTTCAAAGGCGGTATACACAATATACATTACTAGTGTTCGAATCCGAATCCCATAAGATGATGAACATCTACCTTTGCCACCAAGATACAAAGGGATGAGCAATTCATTCCAATTTTTACAATAATGAAAAATGTAAAATGTTTGGAGATCGTTAGGTAAAATATTGAAATATTTGTAAAAAAGAAGAAAGAAAATGTCGGAGCATTTAAATTAATATCAGATGAAAGTAAAAATTAGTTCGAGGGTTTATAATCTCTTATTTTATAGTTAGAGGGATTTATGTAAAATCTGTACCACCTACGTTCAGATATATTTATTAAAATGTTTTTAATATATTTTGATATAAAATCTATATATTATTCGGAGTCTTTCTCATCTGAATATTAAAGGTATTGAGCTCTTAAACATATTCAATCTCATACCCTTATATATATTGTACTTATATATCAATCGAGCTAAATTCAATCGAGAAAATATTTCTTTTTAATTATATGATTCTCTTCAATTATATTTTTTAATTTATAACATATATTTTATTTTAATAGAACCTTTTTTTATATCAACGATTTTGGATGTAATGTTAAGAAATATTACACTCTATAAGGAAAGATAATCACAAATTTTAAACATAATCGATCAATTAGATATGGATAAAATCATTGAAATAAGATCATAAGTTCAAGATGGCCACATCTCTTTTTGTTCTTTTAAGGATAAAAAGCAACAATGTAAACGAGATTCACTAGTTGAATGAGTGGCCAAAGATACTTTTTATTATCTTATTATGTATGGAATTACATCTCAATATTCATTTTGAAAATATAATATCTTGCTTACTTAATAAAAAGGCATAATGCCAAAAACTACCCTTAAGGTTTGATTAAATAGTCATTTTGACATCTATTCTTTTTTTGGAGCATTATACGCCTTAACGTTTTATTTCGAGTCAAAATAGCTCATCCACAGATAAAAATTGTTAGTCAACCAACGGTAAAATAGCTTGAAATGACGTGGCAAACCTACAGGACAGTGCACGCCTCGATAGCAGTGTCATATAGGTAAATATACTGAATTTACAGAATGGCAGATCAGTTAAAAAATAATTTTAAAAATTGTATAAAATATAATTTTTTTCTTCCTTCTAGCTGTCATTCTATTAAATCATTTCGAGTTGTTTATCACCAGTTGACTAACAGTTTTTACTTACATAGGGATATTATGATTCAAATAAAACATTAAAAGGTCAATTAATTAAAAAATATAAACCACAACAACAATTTAGTCAAATACTAAGAGTATTTTTTTTTTGATGTTATGCCGAATAAAAAACAATAATGTCGACATCATTATCGTGCAAATAAATTCTTAATTATTACACACATTTTGCTTCGATTTTTGTTGTCAATTTCGATAGTCAATCTCTAAAGTTCGATGCCATTACAAGATTACAAATAATTAGGGTGAGCATTCGATTGAGTCGAGTCAAAAAAATTTGAATTATTCGAGTTGACACGTCATATTTTACAATTCAAATTTTATTTGTAAATTTTTCGATTCGAGTTTATGAAATTCGAGTCGAGTGGAGTTTTCGAGTTTCTGTACAAATTTAATTGTAATTATTTATCATGTTATAGTATGGTTTCATTATAATTTAAACGACTTTCTCTAATTATAAAAATTGAGAGACTCGACTCGAACTTAAAAATAAATTCACTAATTACTAAAATTTTGAGTTACTCGAATCTCCATTTTATAACTCAAACTTTATTTGAAATTTTTTCAAGTCGAGATTATGAAATTTTGAATCGAATCAAGACGAATCAAATTTTTTCACCTCAAGTCGAGTTAAAATTTTTAATTTTTTTGAGTCGAATTTTACTCACCCCTACAAACAATAACAGCATTTGATCGGTCGATAACGGCCGACACATATAGGGAAGCCGAATTGGCATGTTCACGAAGTTTAGCTTAATCAAAGCAACCCGAATTAACTAAGAGTATTGCCATGTGTAATTTGGAACAAAATTATTGCAGCAGTACCAACATGTTTTTTAATTGAATCAGACAAGTACATTAATATTAGAAAGCATGGGTGGGGTTACATGAGTTTATTGTATGGTCTCGCAATGACCCATTCGGATGAATGTATTTAATTTTGGATGGAACAACTTCATTAATATTAGAAACCGAACACGAGATTAAAGATGAGACGATTGAAGTTGTGGTTTATATTTAATTGACTAAAATATATAAAAATAAAAATTATGCAAGGGGTTTTAAGTAGTACTAGTACTAATTTCAGTAGAGTTATATTTTACCTGAAAATTTGTTTCTACGTTGATGTAAAAAGTTGTATAATTAATTTTTTTTCATCAGTAACTATGGCAGTGTTAATTGGGTGAAAGTAATTTTTATTTTTTAAAATAAGAAAATTTTTAATTTTGTAAAAAAAAAACAAAATTTTTTAATTTTTTTAAAACCCTAAATTCATAATTTTTTCCTCTCTCACCACCGAAAATCGACGAATGAAAACCTCATCATCTCGTCGTCGAAAATCGATGAATGAACCGCAGATTTCACCGTCGACGAACATCCAATAATGAAGAAAAAAAATTCAATTGGGTTCTGACTGATAGCTAAAGGGTGGGGATGTCAAACGGCGAGGATGTCGGACGGTGAGAAAAAATATAATTTGAGGGTTTGATTGAAAGAAATTAAAACTTTAAAAATTTTAAAAACTTCATATTTTTAAAGAAATTCAAAATTTTAAAAATAAAAAATATGCTAATTGTCATGTTCTGATTGGATAATAGAATTTTTTTAACGGTCTTTGACAGAAAAACCTTATTTGTGTAATATAATGAAACGTTAGACACCTACAGGGGTGGATCCTTTAACGGACCGGTGCCCCACCCCAATTTTGAGAAATTAAAATTTTGCTCATAAAATTTTAAAAAAATTTAAGTTGGCACCTTCAAAATTTTTAAAAATTCATATTAAGCTTCAAAATTTTGAATATTTTTAATTAAATTCCCTCTCAAAATTTTTAATTTTTTGTTAAATATCTCAAAATTATTAAAAATTTTAGTCAAACTTTCAAAAAATTTAAAAATTTTCGTTTAAACCTCTAATTTTTTAAAAAAATTTAAGTTGATCTCCTCAAATTTTTACTCTAAGATCCGTCACTAGTTACCTGCTTCACCCGAAAATTGTTCAAGCACCTAACATACACTTATTTTACGGCCAAACCTTGTTTTTAAAATGGAACTGTACTTTTTTATAGGTTTTTTTCCATATTGAATGACGTGTTTTGGAGGCAAACATAAAGTTTATTTCACGTAATCTTTATTGTTTAGGAAAACGAAAACTTTGAGACTATTGTATCACAAAAATTCTTTAATTGAATAAATTTCTTATTCAACAAAAATAAATATGATACATTTTAACGAGATTCCTTTAAAATATAACCATTGATAATGAAAGACTTGCTTTCTCAATGACCCCTGTTCGACAAAGTTAAGATTACCTTGAAGTTTACTTGTTTGATAAATAAGGATTGTTTTTTGTCCGTGAATATTTTTATATGCACCACTTATCTATCGCCCATGACAGGTGCCATTATTCTAATTCACACTCGTTCAAGTGAGTACATTTTTTAAATCTACCCTACATTCACTATCTAACTGAATGCTTACCACTCAACCTGTATTCGCCCGTACCCACTTGACAAGCAATCACTAGTATCGAATTATGTAAAAACAAATCATAAACTTGTGTAAAGAAAAGTAAAACTTGTCATATTTTATTGATTGATCAAGTGCATATATATATATATATATATATATATATATATATATATATATATATATATATATATATATATATATATATATTAAGATCAACTTACACAGTGTAAAACTTAACCCCTTACTTTTTTTCCAAGTGATAATCTTCACATATTCTACTGTTAATCTTATCCATCCGTTTCACCCATCCAACTATCCAAAAAACGTGTAAAAATTAGAGAGTTTTACACAATGTAACTGGATCATATCCCTATATATATATATATATATATATATATATATAATACATTTACACGTGTATAAATTTAACTATAGCTAACAAACTAACTATTGCTAACTTAACTAAAGCACATTTATACTGGTATAAATTTTATTTAGCTACATCTAACTAACTAATGGCGGTAGACAATTGTAAAAATATATATATACCCTAAGATTTGGTTAAATTATAAGGCACACCCTTTAAAATCTTAAATTTACAGAATAAGTTGTGAACTTATTCTTAAATTCATATGGTAGATAGTTAGTGTGCAGGACGAGCGGATGCGGGGTGGGCGGGTGGATGCGGGCGAATATAGTGCGGGTAAGGTCTCAAACCCATCTACCCACATCGGGTATGACTTTTTACATACACATCCACCCACTACCTACCAGACTCATGCCCATCCCCGCCCCAACTGAGACAGGGGTGGTGCGAAATCTATAAAACTGTAATCGTATGCCATCCTTAAGTCAGATTAAATGTAATCCGTCTTTGAACAGTGAAGTCGGAACCCTGACACACCGACTTCAGTTGCACTGTAGCTTTTGCTATATTTCTGGAAATAAAAAAAATACGTACCATATTTTTTAGGTTTAATACATTTTCCCCTAAACTTTACATGTTTTCCCAATTTGTCCGCTAAAATTTATTTTGACCATTTTTGCCCCTTAAGATTTTTGACGTTACCCATATTACCCTCTACTGTTAAAAAAACATGTCTCGACCAATCAGAACGTGTCACGTCAATTTTATTTATTTTTAAATTTTAAAATAAAATAAATATATATATATTAAAATACCCAAAACATCACATCCTCATCCCATCATCTTATTTTATTTAATTAAATAAAATAAATTTATTAAAATATCTAGGTTTAGGACTCTTTGGGATTGAATATCCATTGCTTTGTTCTTCAAACTCTATGGTTTATCCAAATCTCTCCCTTTGAAGCTAACATATCCTTCTAAAATCATCTTCCCAGAATATAATGATTTAAGAATGGTGGGCTCTGAATCTGAGATTTTGAAACTGATGGATCTAAGTGGTGTTTTGACTCCTTCATCTCCAAAACTAATGGATTTCACAGTGATAGATTCTAAGCTCCCATTCTCCATTTCCGTGCTACTGCATTTGCCAAATGGCCATTTCTGTCAAACAAATTGAATTCAGCGCGCACACATATGAACAACAGCCATTTATGAGAATAAAAAATACATGTTGAAGATAACCCAGAATTAAAATCATTTCATCCAATCAAAAAAACCAAATAAAAAAGTCTGGATCTGTCAAAATCACCAAGTAAAAGTAATTCCCAGAAGCTCATTTAAGAAACAAAATATTCATAAAAAAACCCAGCATTTGGTAGCAATGTAGTGAAGATAGACAAAGAACATTACCTTGAACTGTATAAAATTCGGGAAATGAATGAAAATGAAAAATAAGGTACTGACGGGTTAATGCTTGAACTTTGATATCAACTTTTTATTTCCTTCACTCTCTCTGTTTCTAAGGAAAATGGAACTACTAGTAATGAGTTCTACCTAAGATTTGAATAAACCAGAGAGTTTAAAGAACATTGGGGAAGAAGATGATGAGGATGAAGATAGGGTATTTTGAGTATTTTAATATATTTATTTAAAAATAAATAAAAATTGATCTGGTACGTTTTAATTGGTCAAAATAATTTTTTTAATGGTAAGAGACAATATGAGTAATGTCGAAAATATTATGAGATAAAAGTGGTCAAAATAAATTTTAGGGACAAGTTGAGAAAATAAGTAAAGTTTAAGAAAAAAAGTGTATTAAACCTATTTTTAAAAATAAAAAAATCAAATACCATATTTTTGTAAAAATTCCAATTTTTAGTATGAAAATATTTTTTTAAATAGTGCCATTGCCTTAACTATAACAAAAATCAAGATAACAGTTTAATGGTTAACTTTAAATGTGATGGGAAAATATATGGAAATTTCCCTTTTGTACTTGTAAACAATTTTATAATAAGTGAAGACAAATCCCCATTTATGAAGAGGTGTGGGGTGGGTAACCTTTATTAAGACTATTTAAGATGGTGTGCCTGAATATAGTTCATCTTTTTGTACTTAAATTTATTTCCCAATGCCCCATTGTGATTTAATCTTATATCTTCCCTCTGTCTCATTCCTACGTACAAAATCCTTGCTACTAACTATTAGTAATTCCAGTATCTACCTGCAATATAAATTGTTATCAAGATTACGTAATCTTCTTGTATGATTAACCAGCTGATTGTTAATATTAATATTCGTACGCACACAAAATGAGACAACATATGCATTCTTAACCATATGAACGGAATAATTTTTATAATCTTATACGTCATGATATATAAATTTCGACATTTCTTGATTAACTTATGAACATTTAGTTTGTTAACAACATATACGTACATCTAAAATAAATTAAAATTAAAGAGACAAAGGTATCAGTTTGGTAAGAGGTAAACATCGATACTTAATAAATATTTTCTTTAAACTTTTGGAAAAACGATATGAAGGCTTCGGGTTTATCGGAAGGGAAGAACGCAAACCCTAATGAATCGCGATCTGGGATCGCCTCTGCGCCGGTCTTCTCGGCGACGACAGATAGGCCACCGGATAATAGTCGGAGCGTACCTTTCCCGTCTGTGGATTGGTCGTCGTTCTCCAAGGCGTGCGCTGACCCTGGTGGAGTCTTGGTCAATACAGAGACGAGTGAAGAGGGAACTGGGGCGTCTTCATCGGATGTTGTTCCGGTGGATATGGAAGTTGTGGGAGAGGCTGAGGATTCGACTCCGGTGGCTATGGAGGACCAGCGATCGGGGTCAGAGGGTGCTAGGGTGGAGGATGCGGTGGCTGCGGCTGGTGAGGGTGCTGGATCAAAGCCATCCTTTCGTGATATGGTGGTGGGCAGTGCTGCTGCAACCAAGCCGCCAGCGGCCATACCAGATCTGGACGTGGACGTTGGTGAGGGGGATGTGGAAATTAGCTCGGTCGATGGTACACCGGTGATCAAGTTTTCCAATCGCTTGCATGATCTAATTGATGCTAAATTAGCTAATTCCGTTGTAGTAAGATTATTAGGGCGTTCTATTGGTTTTGCTGCTTTGGAGTCTAGAATTAGATCGCTTTGGTGTCCGAAGGGGGATATTGCTTTGGTTGACCTGGATAATGATTATTATCTGGTACGTTTCGCGGAGGCGGAGGATTATACGAAGGTTCTGATGGGTGGTCCGTGGCTCATTTATGGGAGCTATTTAACGGTGCAACCGTGGAGTAGAGAGTTTTCAACAGCGGCTGATCATCCAGACAAGATTATGGTTTGGGTAAGGCTCCCTGGTTTGCCGTATCGCTACTATACCAAAAGTTTGTTTAGGATTATTGCTGGAGCAGTGGGGAAGATAGTTCGGATAGATTTTAATACTACGGAGGGTAGACGGGGTAAGTTTGCAAGACTTGCGATTGTTGTGGATTTGAATGCACCTCTATCGTCGAGTATTATTATTGATGGTATCCGTCAAAGGATTGAATATGAAGGATTACCGACTATCTGTTATTCTTGTGGTTTGTATGGCCATGTTGAAGCGCTGTGCAAAAGTCATAAGGGTACGGACGCTAGTAAGGGGGATAGTGGGGTTATGAAGACAACAGCCACGGAACCTACTGAGAAGTATGGCCCATGGATGCAAGTTCAGGCTCGCAAGCCTCGGAAACAGCTCAGTGGGAAAGGGGGAGGTAGCTCAGGTCCCGGTAAAACCTCGTTGGGTGGACGTTTCGCTGCTATTGCTATCGAGGAGGAGGCTGTAGGGGATGTGACAGGTTCAGCACCGACATCTGTAAAAGATACCGTCAGAACGAGTGCAACAGTTACCCCCAAGACGTCCCCAGCTTTGACGTCCTTGCCGTCGGGACGAGTGGCACAGTTATCAACTGTTGTTGAGGGGGCGTCGAAGGGTAGAAGGCATGGGAAGGAACCTGCGATGGTGAACGCTGTGTCGGAGTCAAGGGTTAAGTCTAGCGCGCGAGGCGTTGGAAAGGTACATGGGATTGTTATCGGTTCGGTGGAGAATAAAGGTGGGGATAATGGTATGAGTAAGGAGGTGGCGGCCGCTGGACATGTTGTTTCGGTGCCGGTGTTGTTAAATTCAGGGAATCATACAGCTGTGAAAGTGGTTGATCGATCAAAGGTTTCGAGTGTGACAGTTTTGGATGGAAGTTCCAAGCCGAAAGATGGAGGTACGAATATGGTTGGGCCTGTCTTGGTGCGTAGGCTGTCAAAAATTAAAAATGCGGCGCGTGTGAGTCCATATTCGCAGCGAAAGAAGGCGCCAGTGCAGCAAGAAAATAGGGATCCGAATCTTGTGAATATTGGTGAATGGGTTGTTGATACATCGAATGAATTGGATGCAGCAAATAGGAGCAGGGTTGCGGATGAAAGTGTCGGTCCGAAGGATGCCGTTGTTCGTGAGGAGGGGGTCAAGTGGCGTGATAACACGACATTTGATGAGGAACCGGTGCAGGTATAGGGTGTGAGGTTCGTTTTCTCCTTTTATTTTTTTTAATGGTTAAAGCTCTTTTTTGGAATACTCAGGGTGCTCTTGACCCTGATTATAATCGCTATTTGAGTTTGTTTACGAGGCAGCATGATCCGGATGTCGTGGTGCTGATGGAGCCTAGGATTAGTGGTAGGAAAGCTGATAGGTTTATTCGGCGACACCGTTTTTTGCATTCTTATCGCGTGGAAGCTTCCGGTTTTTCTGGGGGTATTTGGCTGTTCTGGAATGATTTGGTGAGTTTGGATGTGATTGCCGTCTCTAGTCAGTTTATCCACTCGTTGTGTACTGATCACAATTCAGGGGTTAAGAGCTTGGTCACGTGTGTGTATGCTAGTCCTGATCGGATGTGTCGTAATGGTTTGTGGGACATGTTGCGCGCTCTTGCACCGTCTTCTGACTTACCTTGGGTTATCGGCGGTGATTTTAATGCCATTCTTGATCGTCGGGACAAGTTTGGGGGCTCGTCGAGGCGTTCAGGTGTGTGTCGCAAGTTTGGGGAGTTTATGCAGTAGGAGAACATGACTGATATGGGGTTTCAGGGACCTCGTTTCACGTGGAAGCGTGGGAATTTGCAACAGCGTCTTGATCGTTGTGTTGCGAATGATGCATGGTGTGATACATGGCCGATGGCTCGGGTTTTGCATCTCCCGCGTTTGGGGTCGGATCATAGGCCTTTGCTGTTAGTGTCTGCGGCTTCGGACATAGCTAAATGCAAACCAAGCTTCAAATACCTTGCTGCTTGGCAGAGTGACACTTCTTTCCGTGATATGCTTGTTAAGGCTTGGAATGCCAATGGATCGATTGAATCGAATTTGGTGAATTTCCAGAATAGTGCTTCATATTGGAATCGTGAAAATTTTGGACACATTGGTCGTCGGAAAAAGAAGTTGCTGGTGCGTATTAAAGGGATTGAGGAAGCGGCGGAATTTTCTTCTAATGTTGGCCTTCATGATTTGGAGTTTGAGTTGAAGAAAGACCTTGATATTGTGATGAGGCAGGAGGAATTATTGTGGTTTCAGCGCTCTCGTAGTCAGTGGCTCAAAGATGGTGATAGAAACACAAAATATTACCATCGTGCTACAACACAACGGCAGAGACGCAAGCTTCATACTATGACGAAGCTTGAGGATGGGAATTGGTGCGATAATGTTGAGCTGATTAAAGTTGGTGTGGTGCGTTTTTTCCAGCGTTTGTTTTCCAAGGAGGCGGGATCTCTTGCGGTTTGGGAGCATAGGGGTCTTTTTTGCACTATCTCTAGCGGGGATAAGGTATTGCTTGAGAAGGATATTAATGCGGCGGAAGTCCGTGCTGTCGTCTTTTCTATGGACTCGTTGAAGGCGCCAGGGATTGATGGTATTCACGCGATGTTTTATCAGCAAAATTGGGATATTGTGGGGCCGCAAGTTGTTGATTTTGTGCGCAATTGTTTTCAGGGAAGTCCCGTACCGCGTGAGTTTAATCGAACAGTCATTGTGTTGTTGCCTACGGTTCAGGTGCCTGAGTCTTTTAGTCAGTTTCGTCCTATCAGCTTGTGTCCGGTTATTTACAAGGTGTTATCGAAGTGTATTGTGAATAGGCTGAAGCCTTTCCTCCCGAGCTGGATTTCGCACAACCAAGTTAGCTTTGTACCGGGGCGATGTATTATGGATAATGTTGTTGTGGCGCAGGAAGCAATTCACTCTATGTGCAAAAAGAAAGGGCGTGTTGGTTGGATGGCGATAATGATCGATTTGGAAAAAACGTATGACATGTTAGATTGGAATTTTATTGCGGATACTCTTAGTGATTTGGGTTTACCCCAAAGCCTCCGTCGGTTAATCATGGACTGCGTCACGTCCGTCTCTTCGCATGTTATGTGGAATGGTGAGCTAACTGAGCATTTTTACCCGTCTAGGGGTATCAGGCAGGGTGATCCTCTTTCGCCATACATTTTTGTTCTTTGTATGGAGCGTTTATCACAGCTGATCAATCTACAGGTTAATCAGAGAAACTGGGCTGAGGTAAGATTAAGTCGAAATGGTCCTGGGTTATCGCATTTGTTTTTTGCTGATGATGTGATTCTGTTTTCGGAAGCGTCAGTCTCTCAGATGGATGTTATTAGTCATGTGCTGAACGAGTTCTGTGCATCGTCCGGACACAAGGTTAGTGCTGCTAAGACCCATATTTTTTTCTCCAAGAATACTGATAGTGCCTTACGGAGAGTCATTTCGGATGGTTTGGGTTTTTCTGAGGTGAGTAATCTGGGTAAATACCTAGGAATTCCTCTTTTGCACTCTAGAGTAACTACAGCGACTTATGAGTATCTTGTGGATAAAGTGAAAAGTCACCTTGCATCTTGGCCAGCTCGTTCGTTATCCTTTGCAGGGAGGGTCACGTTAGCGAAGTCTGTTCTCCAAGCCATTCCTAGCTATACTATGCAGGCTTCCTGGTTGCCTAAATATGTATGCTTGGAAATTGAAAAACTGATACGTGCATTTGTGTGGGGTAGTACTTCGGAACATAGAAGTATGCAATTGGTTCGTTGGGAGGAGATGCAGAAGCCGATCGACTATGGGGGTTTGGGTTTTCGGAATCTTGAAAATGTGAATTTTGCTTTTCTTATGAAACTGGGTTTTCAGCTTTTGTATGATACTGATAAGTTGTGGGTCAGGATTTTGCGGGCGAAATATCAGTGGCAAGATACCTTACCTTCTAGTATTCATCGGCATAGTTGCTCTCGCTTGTGGGCGGGCATTAGCCGGGTTTGGGAGGCGGTTAGACATGGAGTGATTTGGATTGTTCGTGATGGTAGGTCTGTTGATTTTTGGTATGATGTGTGGATTCCGGAGTTGGGTCCTTTGGCGTCATTTTCTTTGGATTCATCACCACCTTCTTCTTGTGTTGTTGCCGCGATGGTTAATAGCGTAGGTCGGTGGGATGTGGATTTGTTAAGGTTAATTCTTCCTGAGGATTGTGTCCTTAGAATTTTAACCTTTATTCCGCCTTCGGATATGCTTGGTCCGGATCGGCTTGGTTGGAAGGGGGAGGCGAATTTTCTATTTTCAGTTCGATCTGCGTATAAATCTCTAAGCCAACAGTCTGAGGAACCGAACGTTGTGTGGAAATGCTTGTGGCGTTGTCCGGTACCGCAAAGGATTCGATCTTTCCTTTGGCTTGCCTTCAAAGGGACACTCCTTACAAATGAGGAACGAGTAAGACGACATATGGCATCCAACAATTGCTGTGATTGGTGTGGGAGGGGTGTGGAGAGTGTCTTGCATGTTCTGCGTGATTGTACACATGCTAGTCGCGTTTGGTTACAGCTGCGCAGTCCGGATGATTGGGGTGACTTTTGGGCACAATCTTGTGAGAGCTGGATTCATGCAAACATAACCGGGAAAGGTGTGTGTGGGGATGACAGTTGGAAAGTGTTGTTCGCGGTAGTGTGTTGGAAGTTGTGGTTGCGGAGGAATAGTAGATTATTTGATTGTGAGTGGGTTGAGAAGGCTGATTTTGTCGAGGAGGCGCGTGGGTTTGCTCAGCTCATTTTGGATGGCCGTGAGGATCGTCGTAGAGTTGTGTTGAACCCGGCTCGGTCGGAGGATGTGGTGTTGCGCTGGGTGCCACCAGAACCGGGTTGGGTAAAGGTGAATGTAGATGCGGCAAGGAACATTTCCAACGATTTGGCAACGATAGGGGGGGGCTATCCGGGGTGACCAAGGCGAATGGCTGGTTGGTTTTCATCGTTTTTTAGGACGGTGTGACATTGTCACGGCTGAATTATGGGCAATTAAAGAAGGACTTGGTTATGCTCGGGAGTTTGGTTTCGACAAGGTTGTCATTGAGTCGGATTGTGCAGACGCAGTTCGGATGGTGCAAGGTAGGGTGTCTTCTAATAGAGAAAATGCTCTGCTTTCGGATATCAAAGAAAGCTTGCGGGGGAATTGGGAAGTTGTGTTGAGACACATTGATCGTTCGGCAAACACTGTGGCCGATAGGATTGCGGCGAAATCGATGGACGGCGACTTTGCTGAGGAGTTGCTCACTGCTGAACCAGCAGAGTTGCGACGATGGTTGGCCAACGATTGGATGCACAGGACGGTGATGGTGTAGTCCGGAGGGGCTGGGGCAATTGTGGGTTGATGTTTTGTTTCGCCGGTTGTGGCGTTGATTATTGTGTTGTTCATTTGTAGCTACATTCGAGTGCACTCTTTTTCCTCCAATTAGGCTTAGGGAGATTTTTTAACGAGGCACGAGAATGTAGCGTGTTCACCTTTCTTAATCAAAAAAAAAATTAAAATTAATAGATAAAAAAGTAGGGTTGAATCGGATAATTCAAAATTAATTAAACTAAAGTTTAGATAGTAGTGGGAGGTTTCATGCCCAAAATTTTACTCATACCTACGAAACTAAATTAATGAAAATCTAAATTGCAGCAAAAAATAATAAATAAAATGTAAAGCAAGAAATTGGAATTGTTTTCAACAGCGGGGTTTTAGACATGTGCGATGTGAGTGACCGCACAGGGTCCAAGAAAATAAGGTCTCCAAATTAATTTGAATTAAATATTTATATGGAGAAAACAAAAGATTTTGGTTTAATAAATTACAAGAAAAAAATAAAAAAATGACTTTAAAGAGACTTATAATATATTTTTTACTAAGATAAAAACATCTTTTAAAAAATCTTATATATTTTTTGGATTATAAATTAAAAGACCTCGTTTTAATAAGTTGTACAAAGCCCCATAAACCTTTAAACCGCCCCTAGTTTTGACTAAACATATATTTAGCTTAAGAGGTGTTTTTTTTTCTTGGTTCATACCAAATAATCAATTTATTTCCTCAACAAAAAATACACCAGTTTGACTATGACAAACGATTATATTTATTCTAGCGACTTGTTGCTTTTTGACAATAATACAGAACATTTTGTCCAAAAAAATTAAAAAATTAAATCTTACAACTCTTCGATCCAAACTCATAAAATTATCTAGACTAGACTGGGTTGGGCTTGGATTCTGTGTCGCATAATTTGGACCTTATAGAAACAAAATTATCCATGATTTAACATTAATGAGGGGTATAGGCCTAAAAAGGCTTGGGCTTTCAAACCGTCGGCCGACTCCGGTTCAATTGTAATTGAGTTGAGCCTAGGTCTAATCCACTTTCGATAGCGGTGAACCCACATTTGAATTTGGCTACACAAAAACCTCGGACATTTTGAGCCTCAATTATATTTATATGTTAGTAGATATTTTTTTAATATACTGGTGTAATGCAAGGGTAACATCTGTTTAATTTTTTTAGTCTTTTTAAAGACGACACACAACATGCATTATTGATGCTCGAATCCAGATCCCAAGAGATGATGAACATCTACCTTTGCCACCAGGACAAAGGGGATGGGCTAGTAGATATTTTTTTATTAGTTGTAAGGGGAGTATAAGTTGGTATTTGTTCAATATTTTTAAAAATATTTTGATAACACGCACACACTTTACCGACAAGATTGCTCAAACATAAGTGTCTTAGGATGAATATTATCATCTTTTACACCGAGACCACTCGTTGAGTTCATATGTTAATAGAGTTGTATATATATGTGTATATATATATTGATTAAAACATTTGTACATTTTTCACATTATTTGTTTTAATTGTTATTTTTTAAATAGTACTTATAACCTAGAGGAGGGGAAGGGAAAATGCTTCTGATAGATATTGGACCCAGAACTTAGGAGAAGGGATGTCAACGGGAGATTTAATTACTTGTTCTTGTTGATTGTTCTAGTTAAATTTAAGAGAATAACGATGTAATTAGTGTGATATTTGATAAACTGAAAAATAATTATTAAATTTAAGTTATAAATTTATTTTTATTTAAAAAAGTATAAAATTTATTTGCTCTCTTTGCGTCCCATTAAATTTGTCACTTAATGACTTTTAAAAACTAAATTTTTTTTCTCTAAAAAAACTTATTTTTTAAAATTTAACCATAATTATTTTAAATATTTTAAACAATTAAATTTTATAAAATATAAATGTTAAAACTACTTTAATAAAGATTTTTAAAATATATTTTTTTCATATTTTTATCAATAATAAATTTTGAATAATAATTTTTGAATAATAATGATTCAAAGCTAAAAGATTGACCAAAAAGCCATAAATGTAAATATAAAAGAAATTATATTCTGAACAATATTTTTTGAGAAATCCTAATTTTAATCCTAATCCAACCTAGAGGGGAGAGAAAGAGGAACTTTAGGGGAAGGAAGATGGTGCTTCTAGTGAGTCTAGAACCCATGACCTAAGAGAATATGAGTGGAAAAAGAATAGCAGCTTAACCAACCGACCAAATGTGTTTGCTCTAAACAATTAATTATGAGATTAACATTTTTCATTAATTTATATAATTTTGATTGATATGATTATGTTAGGAATTTGTATGCGGGAAAATAACAAAGGTGATAACATCATAAAAGGAGACATGCACAAGAGAAAAGATTTAGCGTGGTTCAACCTTGCCTACCTCCACGGATGAGAGAAACGAACCATCCACTATCAACGTGTGTGTATATAGATAAGGTTAGGATCCACCTACATTGTGTAAAACTCAATAAGTTTTACATTATTTTTGGATCGTTGGATAATGGAAATAAATGACTAAGATTCTTTTCTTATCGTTTTTTCCAAGTGATAATTTTCACATTTTTTTACTGTTAATCTCATCCATCCATTTCATCCATCCAATGACCATGAATTAGTGTAAAACTAAATGAGTTTTACACCATGTAACTGTATCCTATCTTATATATATATATATATGAACCTGGTGTATCCAAAACACTCTTCTCAACATCCCTACAATACTCATCTCTACAACATAGTCACTATAGTTGTAGAGATGCTAAGTGTGGTTACATCTCTTTAAAAATAATTCTCTTATAGAGCTAAATACTTGATGTAACCCCCTAGACCCGCCTATGCGTTACGACGGATCCTAGGAAGTCACATTAGGGTCACAAGAGCGACCCACGGTAAAAATACACATAAAAACATTTTCTCTAAAAAAACACATATTAAATTATAACGGTAACTTTGGTTGAAAATACTCTTTCAATAACTCATTTAAACATATAATAAAAATTTCAGAAAAATATTTTACAGACGCTGTCATGAAACAATAGTGACATGCATGCCCACTAACTATGTCGGTATCGTACTCCAAAAGCAACACCGAGAGAACTCCAACGTTGTTGTCGGTCATCGGGCCATGTTAGATTTCTTTTAACCTGCGATGGTAAAAACAACGTGAGCTTCGAAAAGCTCAGTAATACAGAACTACCAATGGATGCTATAAGTAACATGTAGGTATATGATAGACATAACACTATCATGTTGTTTCGAGCAACGATAGGATCCAAAAATACGAACAGATATTTCAAAGAAGCGGTATACATATAGATGATAGGACTGTTCTTTACTCAATCACTGGGTATCATACTAGGAACATATAGACCGAAGAATTAGTCAAGATATGGATTACGGTTGTTGAGTCAAGGATTAGTGTGTGTTCCAACAGTGCAAAGTTAACACATACGAGGTAACAATGTGGTGAACATTATTTCACGGTTATGTAATGTTAGCGATAAGGTTCATTTTATATTTTCTAACTACCCTCCAACCAAACTCCGGTATGCAGTTCCCCAGAACTGCAACTATAACGGGCGTTAACCCAGGCCCATTGGGCGTAGGTGCCAGCCTAAGGGGATACCTTAGGTACGGTACGGTACGGTACGGTACGGTAGGAATTACCCTAGCCGAAGCATAAGAACCTGTAACGGTAAGGAATTACCAGCCTGATCAGGGCTGAACCTACGGTAACTTCATACTCTATCCCAAGTTCCCCAGTAACGGTCTAGGTAATGATAAAAGAAATCAGTAGTAGACGGTAATGATCAATAATAACAATATTCGGTAGCAATCATTGTTAATCAGTAATAACGGTGAACATGTAGTAAACTTTAGTTTTTATGAAACGGTAACTAGCGAGCATATAAATTTTATTTTATTTTCTTTTTCTCTTTTTCTAATTCAGATACATAGGTATATTTCGGTTTGATAAAAGCCATATTTCGTATCAAAAGATCACATTGGGTTTAGGACGGTAGAATTATTTATGCACTTGGAACACACTAAAAGGAACCATTTATTTCTCTGAGATACTTCATATTACACGGGGAATGAAAACTCTAAGTTTTTGACATTTTAAACTGATGCCGATAATGAGGTCCCGATTAGAGGGGACTTTGTAGCCAACGTCGCCAACCAAGCATTTGGGAGAAAAATGCTTTATTATGATCATTCAAGATATCAACTATATTAAGGTTGTTTCGATCACTTTGGCTTACGAGGGCATTTTGGTCATTTTACTATCAGAGGAAATTTTGTAACTTATCCCAATAATAACAAAATGATGATTTGCAATATTCAAGATTTCTAACGGTTTATCAAACCTTCAAATACTCACTCGATCTAACATATTCCAACTCTGCAATACTTAATAAACATTCAAACATGTGCGCTCCACGTGCATCATTTCCAAAATCTACTGTATAAAATAGTTGAACGATTGTCGTCATATTTCTCCACAAGCTCACCACTGAGCATTTAAACTTATATATATATTTTTTTAAGCAAGATCTTTCAACCTCATATTAGTATCATGATTCTTGAGTGACGGACACATATATGAGTCATGCTTCATAACACTTAAGGGCATTTCAGTCATTTAAGCTTTATTTAGATTTTGGGGTTTCATCAAAGGCAAATTTTTCTCATTCCGGTCAAGAGGGTATTTCGACCATTTTCAAGCTCGGGATAGATCCATCATTTCCGACAATTATACTAATTATATATTCTCAATCATTTATGTACTCAATGGAGAATTAGTCGTTTTGGTCTTTTCAGTCCTTCCAGACCATTCATTCGTTTCAAAACTTAAGGGTATAAACGTCATTTCGGTTAATTGGGAAGTTTCGATGCTGAAATACTTTAGTGCCTTCGGTCATTACACCCATCCTGATCAATTCAGTCTTATAGTACCTTCAACCTTTTAGTCATTTCAATTGTATCACCCAATTCGATAACTGAAAGTACTTTGATAATTTCCGAACATACGAACAATTTCTTATAAATCTATCTTCAAGAATTAATAAGAATTCAAGGAAATACGAGCACTTCACAATCTCGAAGGTTTAAGTCTTGTTACCGTAACTCTCCAAGTAATTTGAGGATTTTGGGTAAACTGGTTGTTTAACAAGGTTTAAGATAGGTTTCTAGATTGCTTTCATTTTTTTGTGGTCATTTTAGTCATTCAGATATCTCAAGGGCATTTTTGTAATTTCTCATTCTAACGTTTCGTGCATTAAATCTTTTATCAAGAACATAATCTAAAATTAGGGCTTCAAGGTTGTCGCTTTATTGAGTGTTCACTAAACTTGAATTCCTTATCGGTCATTTGTTCCTTATTCGAGTCATTCGATCTTCACCAGTTTATAATCATAGCACCGTAGCTGTACAACTTATAGTAATCGACGGTAATCAAATGACCAATCATAATGTTCATGCATTAATCAATTACCAACATATTCAATATGGCATACAACAGGTAGTAAAGTATTACCTTGAACCCTTGCTATATCGGTCAACCCTTGAAACAACATTTCGATACTCTTGAACCCGAATTTGACGTCCCTCGACATCTCGTAGACAAGCAACTGTGAATACCTTCATTGCACAAACTTTAATTTTAGTCCTTATTCACATTACTCTTAATTGAATAATTAAAATACATAAGCAGACTCGAGTTCAAGGTTCAATTCGGAGGCTTTCGGGTTGGAATTTCATGAAACGGGCATAAAAAACGGACTCAGGACGTCGAAAAACATAAAATAAGGCTTTTATAAAAAAAAAGGTTGACTTTTTGGTCAACGGTCAAAGTCAACGCTGACGTCAGCAGTCAAAGTCGACGCTGACGTCATGCTGACGTCACTGGTTGACCGGGTTGACTCACTGGGTTGACTCGGGCGAGTTGACTCACTGGGTTGACTCGGACGAGTTGACTCACTGGGTTGACTCGGTCAACGGGTCGGGTCGGGTCAACGGGTCGGGTCAGGTCAACGGGTCGGGTCAGGTCAACGGGTCGGGTCAACAGGTCGGGTTATGTCAACGGGTCGGGTCGGGTGGCTCGGTTCACGGCTAGACCGGGTCTGAGCCGGCTGGCTCAGCAGCCACCGTCCAAGGCAGCCGGGAATCGCCTTGGACGGCGCGTGAAGCCCACGCGCGGTCTTTCCCGGTCGAAAAACACGTCGGACAGCCCAAAAACGCCAAAATAACCTTAAATCCAACCGAAAATCCCATAAATTAAACCAAAACTTACCGAAATCTTACCCAAACGTTGAAGCTCTGTCGTATCGACGAAGCTCCGACGAACCTTCAATCGGCGTCAGACGAACAATCGGTTGAGTGGGTTTTGCTCACCGTGACGTGAGGAATCCGTTGACGGTGGTGGTGCGACGATAGGGCAACTGAGGTGGCCGGAATCAGTGAAAAGAGACGGCGATGGGAAGAAGAAAAAAAACGAAACTTTCAAACTGTTGCCCACGGCAAACGGCTGCTCCGATGCGCAAGTGGCCGACGGGGTTTTGGTCGGGGTGCGACGGCAGTTTCAAGGGCACCGGCGGTGAGCGACACGGCGCGGCGGTGAGGCTAACGGACGGTGACCGGGTTTTGGGAGGTGTAGGGTCGATGGGTGAAGGAGATGGTTCTGGAAGGTTTGCCCCCTTTTTTTTTATATGTATTAAATGTGGCAGGCAGGGGGGGTTTAAACGATTTATTAAATTCAGATACAAAAAAAAGTTTAGTTCAAAAGTAATTCAAGGCAAACTTAGACCAAAAATGATCTTGGGTCGAACGGTAAATGCTTCAGCATTTCACTCCAAAGGTCCAGGGTTCAAATCCCTTTGATTCCCCTTTCTCTCCTTTTTTTTTCATTTTCAGGGTGTTACAACTCTCTCCCCCTTAAAAGAAATTTCGTCCTCGAAATTTACTTGAGCCAGAGAGATGTAAAAGTTGCTCTTTCATCCCTCTATGTAATGAAACTATTCCATCAGATTATCCTTATTTTCTCAAGACCTTCAGACGATCACCGATCAGTATGATAGTGTTCTCGGTCACCCGAATTGTCATTTAGACCAGAAGTCATCCCATTATACATCTCAGACCAACCAATTAGAATACAACATGTGAATCCATACTGAACTTATGAAGTCAAACGAACACTGGTCTCATAATTGTTATTATAAGGGTCCCAACTAGGGGTTAGAATTTTTCCAACTACTACAGAAGTCAATCTTACATACTTGATGTATCTTCTCTATAATCTTAATCATTCTACTAGGTTGAATATTAATTTATGAAAGAAAAGCGGTACCTGAAATACAGACGAGTACTCAAGGCCTCAACCTTGGCCTTCAAGAATCAGAATGTAATACAAAATTTCAATCAATGACGATATAACAATACACCATGCCACATTATCGCAGAAATAACTTCCTCCTTGGCAATCAAACATAATCAAAGTTTTATACGGATATCACTTACCTTTAATGAAATTTTTAGACAATTGCTTCCTTCGTATATTACAGAGTTACCATAGAGCTTTACACTTTCGCCACATTCACAAACACCATTCTTTTAAATTCATAACACTTTTATCAAATTTCCATCAAGATATTTTCAAACATAATCATTATCACCGAGATACTTTACATGTGATCTTGTATCGGTTACCACATATGATCAAACATTTATTCTTAATATGATTCAGATCTTCAATTCCACACGCATTAACCATCTCAGTTTCTTTATCTAGATTCAAATCCATCAATTTAATCCAATTCATAGACAAACATTACCGATATTCCTTTCCAGTACAGATCAAGCTATTATGGACATAAGGGTTAGATGCACTTATTACAGGAAAGAATTCAACATCGGAGTCTCGGCACTGAGGAGTACGGTTATAATCTAGGGGCATGCACAAATCAGACACCCTATGACAGACGATCGGCCGATCTACCCAGAAAGACGCAACTCTAAGCTCTGATACCACTAAATGTAACCCCCTAGACCCGCCTATGCGTTACGACAGATCCTAGGAAGTCACATTAGGGTCACAAGAGCGACCCACGGTAAAAATACACATAAAAACATTTTCTCTAAAAAAAACACATATTAAATTATAACGGTAACTTTGGTTGAAAATACTCTTTCAATAACTCATTTAAGCATATAATAAAAATTTCAGAAAAATATTTTACAGACGCTGTCATGAAACAATAGTGACATGCATGCCCACTAACTATGTCGGTATCGTACTCCAAAAGCAACACCGAGAGAACTCCAACGTTGTTGTCGGTCATCGGGCCATGTTAGATTTCTTTTAACCTGCGATGGTAAAAACAACGTGAGCTTCGAAAAGCTCAGTAATACAGAACTACCAATGGATGCTATAAGTAACATGTAGGTATATGATAGACATAACACTATCATGTTGTTTCGAGCAACGATAGGATCCAAAAATACGAACAGATATTTCAAAGAAGCGGTATACATATAGATGATAGGACTGTTCTTTACTCAATCACTGGGTATCATACTAGGAACATATAGACCGAAGAATTAGTCAAGATATGAATTATGGTTGTTGAGTCAAGGATTAGTGTGTGTTCCAACAGTGCAAAGTTAACACATACGAGGTAACAATGTGGTGAACGTTATTTCACGGTTATGTAATGTTAGCGATAAGGTTCATTTTATATTTTCTAACTACCCTCCAACCAAACTCCGGTATGCAGTTCCCCAGAACTGCAACTATAACGGGCGTTAACCCAGGCCCATTGGGCGTAGGTGCCAGCCTAAGGGGATACCTTAGGTACGGTACGGTACGGTACGGTAGGAATTACCCTAGCCGAAGCATAGGAACCTGTAACGGTAAGGAATTACCAGCCTGATCAGGGCTGAACCTACGGTAACTTCATACTCTATCCCAAGTTCCCCAGTAACGGTCTAGGTAATGATAAAAGAAATCCATAGTAGACGGTAATGATCAATAATAACAATATTCAGTAGCAATCATTGTTAATCAGTAATAACAGTGAACATGTAGTAAACTTTAGTTTTTATGAAACGGTAACTAGCGAGCATATAAATTTTATTTTATTTTCTTTTTCTCTTTTTCTAATTCAGATACATAGGTATATTTCGGTTTGATAAAAGCCATATTTCGTATCAAAAGATCACATTGGGTTTAGGACGGTAGAATTATTTATGCACTTGGAACACACTAAAAGGAACCATTTATTTCTCTGAGATACTTCATATTACACGGGGAATAAAAACTCTAAGTTTTTGACATTTTAAACTGATGCCGGTAATGAGGTCCCGATTAGAGGGGACTTTGTAGCCAACGTCGCCAACCAAGCATTTGGGAGAAAAATGCTTTATTATGATCATTCAAGATATCAACTATATTAAGGTTGTTTCGATCACTTTGGCTTACGAGGGCATTTTGGTCATTTTACTATCAGAGGAAATTTTGTAACTTATCCCAATAATAACAAAATGATGATTTGCAATATTCAAGATTTCTAACGGTTTATCAAACCTTCAAATACTCACTCGATCTAACATATTCCAACTCTGCAATACTTAATAAACATTCAAACATGTGCGCTCCACGTGCATCATTTCCAAAATCTACTGTATAAAATAGTTGAACGGTCGTCGTCATATTTCTCCACAAGCTCACCACTGAGCATTTAAACTTATATATATATTTTTTTAAGCAAGATCTTTCAACCTCATATTAGTATCATGATTCTTGAGTGACGGACACATATATGAGTCATGCTTCATAACACTTAAGGGCATTTCAGTCATTTAAGCTTTATTTAGATTTTGGGGTTTCATCAAAGGCAAATTTTTCTCATTCCGGTCAAGAGGGTATTTCGGCCATTTTCAAGCTCGGGATAGATCCATCATTTCCGACAATTATACTAATTATATATTCTCAATCATTTATGTACTCAATGGAGAATTAGTCGTTTTGGTCTTTTCAGTCCTTCCAGACCATTCATTCGTTTCAAAACTTAAGGGTATAAATGTCATTTCGGTTAATTGGGAAGTTTCGATGCTGAAATACTTTAGTGCCTTCGGTCATTACACCCATCCTGATCAATTCAGTCTTATAGTACCTTCAACCTTTTAGTCATTTCAATTGTATCACCCAATTCGATAACTGAAAGTACTTTGATAATTTCCAAACATACGAACAATTTCTTATAAATCTATCTTCAAGAATTAATAAGAATTCAATGAAATACGAGCACTTCACAATCTCGAAGGTTTAAGTCTTGTTACCGTAACTCTCCAAGTAATTTGAGGATTTTGGGTAAACTGGTTGTTTAACAAGGTTTAAGATAGGTTTCTAGATTGCTTTCATTTTTTTGTGGTCATTTTAGTCATTTAGATATCTCAAGGGCATTTTTGTAATTTCTCATTCTAACGTTTCGTGCATTAAATCTTTTATCAAGAACATAATCTAAAATTAGGGCTTCAAGGTTGTCGCTTTATTGAGTGTTCACTAAACTTGAATTCCTTATCGGTCATTTGTTCCTTATTCGAGTCATTCGATCTTCACCAGTTTATAATCATAGCACCGTAGCTGTACAACTTATAGTAATCGACGGTAATCAAATGACCAATCATAATGTTCATGCATTAATCAATTACCAACATATTCAATATGGCATACAACAGGTAGTAAAGTATTACCTTGAACCCTTGCTATATCGGTCAACCCTTGAAACGACATTTCGATACTCTTGAACCCGAATTTGACGTCCCTCGACATCTCGTAGACAAGCAACTGTGAATACCTTCATTGCACAAACTTTAATTTTAGTCCTTATTCACATTACTCTTAATTGAATAATTAAAATACATAAGCAGACTCGAGTTCAAGGTTCAATTCGGAGGCTTTCGGGTTGGAATTTCATGAAACGGGCATCAAAAACGGACTCAGGACGTCGAAAAACATAAAATAAGGCTTTTATAAAAAAAAGTTGACTTTTTGGTCAACGGTCAAAGTCAACGCTGACGTCAGCAGTCAAAGTCGACGCTGACGTCATGCTGACGTCACTGGTTGACCGGGTTGACTCACTGGGTTGACTCGGGCGAGTCGACTCACTGGGTTGACTCGGACGAGTTGACTCACTGGGTTGACTCGGTCAACGGGTCGGGTCGGGTCAACGGGTCGGGTTAACAGGTCGGGTCAAGTCAACGGGTCGGGTCAGGTCAACGGGTCGGGTCAACAGGTCGGGTCATGTCAACGGGTCGGGTCGGGTGGCTCGGTTCACGGCTAGACCGGGTCTGAGCCGGCTGGCTCAGCAGCCACCGTCCAAGGCGGCCGGGAATCGCCTTGGACGGCGCGTGAAGCCCACGCGCGGTCTTTCCCGGTCGGAAAACACGTCGGACAGCCCAAAAACGCCAAAATAACCTTAAATCCAACCGAAAATCCCATAAATTAAACCAAAACTTACCGAAATCTTACCCAAACGTTGAAGCTCTGTCGTATCGACGAAGCTCCGACGAACCTTCAATCGGCGTCAGACGAACAATCGGTTGAGTGGGTTTTGCTCACCGTGACGTGAGGAATCCGTTGACGGTGGTGGTGCGACGATAGGGCAACTGAGGTGGCCGGAATCAGTGAAAAGAGACGGCGATGGGAAGAAGAAAAAAAAAACGAAACTTTCAAACTGTTGCCCACGGCAAACGGCTGCTCCGATGCGCAAGTGGCCGACGGGGTTTTGGTCGGTGTGCGACGGCAGTTTCAAGGGCACCGGCGGTGAGCGACACGGCGCGGCGGTGAGGCTAATGGACGGTGACCGGGTTTTGGGAGGTGTAGGGTCGATGGGTGAAGGAGATGGTTCTGGAAGGTTTGCCCCCTTTTTTTTATATGTATTAAATGTGGCAGGCAGGGGGGGTTTAAACGATTTATTAAATTCAGACACAAAAAAAAAGTTTAGTTCAAAAGTAATTCAAGGCAAACTTAGACCAAAAATGATCTTGGGTCGAACGGTAAATGCTTCAGCATTTCACTCCAAAGGTCCAGGGTTCAAATCCCTTTGATTCCCCTTTCTCTCCCTTTTTTTTTTCATTTTCAGGGTGTTACACTTGACCATTAAGAAACTTATTCAATAAGATCTCTTACCTAATATAGATATTTACTCATTAAAGTAAACCCTAATTATCAAGTAATATTCAACCACTAGAATTATAATAAAATTTAACTTAATTACCGATTAGAATTTGAGACAAAATATAACAAATCTCCCCCTTGACTCAAATTCCATTCAAGCACTAGTCTTCAAACCTTCAACAACTTCAATATTTACGTAAGCCAAGTATCTGTTGAAGCACCAGGCAAAGTCTTCAACAACTCCAATTCCTATGTAATATCCGTTGAAGCATCGATGAATCGATTGAGAATTACTCCTCATGCAACTGAAAACTCATTGCAGCAATACTCCTCTTGCATGTCTCTAATATCGCTCCACAAAATCTGCAGCGAAAATTCCTTCAAAATCGCGTAGCTAAAACCATAGCTCATGATACCATTTGTTAGAAAATTGTATGCGTAAAATTAACAAAGGCGATAACATCATAAATTAAGACATGCACAAGAGACGAGATTTAACGCGGTTCGACCTTGTCTACCTCCACGGATGTGTAAAACAAACAATTCACTATCAACGTAGAGAACACGCAGAGTACAAATACATGATATCCCATGTATCCAAAACCTGGTATATATCCAAAACCAGTGTATCTAAAACACTCCTCCCAACATCCCTACAATATTCATCTCTACAACATAGCCACTATAGTTACAGAGATCCTAAAAGTAATTACATCTCTCCAGAGTACTTCTCCATCATATTTCTTCTCTCATAATTCTAAAGGTTAAATACCAACTCTATATTTATAGAGCTAAATACTTGGCCAACAAGAAACTTTATTCAATAAGATCTCTCATCTAATATAAATATTTACTCATTAAAGTAAACTTTAATTATCAAGTAATATTCAACCATTAGAATTACAATAAAACTCAACTTAATACCAATTAGAACTTGAGTCAATATAACAGATTATAAATTTGCACAATGTGTTGTTTGATTTCCCATTTTAGATAAACTAACATGACATTGTTATTGAAAATGCGGTGAAAAAATGTTTTTAGATTGATTGCTTTAAAATATGTGTTTAACATTGTTGTAAAAAAATATTTTTTAAATAGATAAAATATTTATTTTAGACATTATTCTTAAAATTATAAAAAAATAATGATATAAACGAGAACAAAGAATAATTTTACTCAAAAATACTTTTGACCTAAATCAAAAACTAAGACAGACACGTGATTTTATATTAGGAGATGCAAATTTTTATGCTTAGTAAAACTACATGAGAGTTTGAAAAAAGCCAATGGTGAGAAATTAGATACACAATGCAAAATACAATGATTTTTTAAAAAAAAATATACGAGAATTTAAAATTCTCAAGTACGACTGCTCCTAATACCTTTTTCGGTCTAACCTTGATCTCAAAGATATTTTTTGGTTCAAAAAATATTTTTGAAAAAGTAATGTATAACAAGATAAATTTTAAAGTTCAAGCTTATATACTTTTTTGAATAGTCTTATAGTGATTATAAGAGAAATAGATGGATGAGATTAACAGTAAAAAATGTGAAGATTATAACTTGGGAAAAAAAGATAAGGTAATAATCTGAGCCATTAATTACCATCATCAAACGGTCCAAAAGCCGTATAAAAGTAATTAAGTTTTACACAATGTAAGTTGATCATAACCCATATATATATATATATATATATATATATATATATATATATTAATCCTTTGAAAACGCACATATCAATATTAGAAGTTGACAGGCTTGATAGGCTCGATTTCCTTCAACCGATTTAGCTAGCCAAGTGGTGGAGAAGTTGGATTTTTGAGTGTTTGAGTTGGTGGCAAGAATTAAGAATTAAACACAAGGATTTAGAGTGATTCGACTTTCTAACCCCAAAAGCTACATCTAATACCTTGGAACGCCACCAAGGATTTTTCAAACTCACTAAGAATTTTGTCCCCTTTTCTCGGCTTAGGAGGAAACCATTACAACGATTAAGCTATCTACACTTAGCTTAATCAAACACTCTCTTTCAAGTTAAATTCAAAACAAACAAGAAATCTCTCAAATAGTATGTGTTTGCAACTCTAAGCACTCATCCAAAACCTATACACTTGAGCATACATAAACGTTTTAGCTCACAAGTGTTTTGTCTATACAAAAGAATGACAATTAAGCTCTAAAGACGATTTGACATCATAATGTTGTTACAATTGAAGCATTAACCTTTCTTTGATGCTTGGAGGTCCTTTTTATACTCTCAATCGAGTTTGTAGCCGTTGAGGACCGTTGGGATTGAATTGGAGCCGTTAGAGACTTTATTTCCCACCATAAATACAGTTCTAATGATGTTTGTTTCGATACACGCGTAGCTGTATTGAAACGCCCTTCTTCAAAACTAGCTGTTGGAGTCTAATGCAGGGTTTCGTATCGAAACACTTTGGGCCATATCGGAACGCCCGTATCGAAACGTCTAGTGTCGTATCGAAACAACCTACAATTCAAATAGTTGTTGGGGGGTTTTAGCCGTTGGGGTGTATGCCACATAGACGTATCGAAACACCAAAGGGTGTTTCGAAACCACACCTATCCGTATCGAAACATGTAAGTCTTGTATCGAAACGAATTTTGACAGTTTCAAAACGTATCGATACAAATTATGCCTGTATCGAAACGGGTACATTAAAAGCACTGGTTTGGCTACTTAAAGTCGTTTCAAACATTGCCAAAACCTTTTGAAAACACCTCAAACTTATTTTCAAGTTGGTTTTGACTAAAAGCATGTTTTAAATTCTTTTCAATCTAGTTCAAAACATTTTTCAATTAGGATAAAATACTGAAATCATCACTCAACTTTGGTCATTTGACCTATTTTAGTCACTCAACTTTAAAAACGCTCAATTTACTCATTAAACTTTACTTTTTGACCTATTTTAGTCACTTTAGATTATTTTATTAATATTTATGTATGACATGGCATATTTTATTATTATTATATATAAAAAATAATTTAAAATAAAAATAAATAATATTTTATTTATTATCAAATATAGAAATTATAAAATAAAATCCAAACACCACAAACTTCTCCCATCCTCACCGCCGTCACTTGTCGGCCACCCTTACCGAAATAATTCACTCAATCGCCAGCGTCGATGTCGGCGTCACTCACCCGTTCATCGGTATCACTTTCGCTGGCGTCACCCTTACCGGTGAGTTTTTGACCTGTTTGCCCTCGCCCCTTTTTCTCAAACCCTTTGAATTTGAATAAGTTTCAGGTTCTTCAATTTCCAAAGGTTTCTTAGGCACATACCTTACTGGAAACTGATGAACTATATTCCCTCTGCTTCAAACATAATATTGCTTTTTTCCATTCACCCTGAGAAATCCAAGCTTTAGAACAATAGCATAAAATCATAGCATTCAAAAACTCAAAAACTCCAGTACTGTTTTTTTTAATATGAATCTAGCATTAACTTCATATCTGAGTTGGGTTTTCTATTTTTTTTTCTTCAGAAAAGTGAAACAGATGAATCAAAGCACCAATTTTGCATCACTTACTACCATTCAAAAATTCAAACCCGCTAATTGAGATGAGTATGAGAAACACTACAGAAAGGGGCGGGGGCAAACAAGTCAGAAACCACCGCTAAGGGTGACATTGGCGAATGGTTGGGTGACGCCGGCAAGGTGATACCGATGAACGGGTGAGTAACGCTGACACCGACGCTGACGAGTGGGTGGATGATTTCGGTGAAGGTGAGAGTGGTTTAGGGATTTGAGTGTTTGAGGGTTTTATTTTAAATTTTTTATTTAATAATAATAAAATATATTTTATTTTTATTTTATATTATTTTTTTATATTTAATAATAATAAAATATGCCAAGTCATACCAAAATATTAATAAAATAATCTAAAGTGACCAAAATAGGTCAAAAAGTAAAGTTTAATGAGTAAATTGAGCGTTTTTAAAGTTGAGTGACTAAAATAGGTCAAATGACCAAAGTTGAGTGATGATTTTAGTATTTTACCCTTTCAATTATTATATCAAAACATATATTTCTACAAAAGTGTTCACTGAAGTGGGCTGGTTTTGGCTGTCTTGATTGTGTTTAAGCTTGGGGATGATTTACACAATTTATTCCTTCAATTGTTAGCGAGAATGAGATGGAGCTTGTTTTCGCCAGTAATGCTCTGTTAAACTATTGATTGGATGGCTCTTTTTTGTCGATGTTTTGATGGTTGTGAGTGAACGAATTTGCAAACAAGTGGTTTCATTGCAAATACCATACATGACGTCATGTCAAGAATTGGTCCATTGGGTGCAATCTGTTGTTTGGTTTCTTGCAATAAGGAGTGCTTAGTAATGCAGTGAGTTCCCTATGGATTTTGGTTCTTATCTTTGAGGCTCTCCTGTTGTCAATCTGGTGTCCTTTTCTATGATTCTTATTTCGAGTTTATTGTGTGTTATATGGTGAAGTTCTTTTGATTTTAGATGGGGTCGTTAGCCAATTGCTATTGGTGGGAGGTTTCGATATTTTGAGTCAAGAATGGCGTGATATAGTGAGAGTAAGGATATTGATCTTTGTTTGTTTTAGACTCATGTTTTGGTGTCCTTGTTGTTTATGCGGGGAGTGGAGTCTGGTTTGTTGTTGAGTTTTGGTGTCATGCTTTAGTTTTTTCATGTATGGATCTTATTAAGGTGATAGAAAGGTGGGAGTTTGTATTGGTAATAGCCATGAAGGTGAGCAGTTTCGAGTGGTTCTTGTCCTAGTAAACCCCTTGATTGTACGTACTATTTTCTTCCAATCTAAGTTTAAGAAGATTTTTAATGAGGCATACGATCAAGATTATCTTAATATAATAAAAAATCTCTTTGCCGAGAAAACAAAATTAGAATCACTGGTTGGATTACAAACTTGAGACAGAAACGTGTGCCTAAAACTATGTACGAATTAGGGTTGTAAATGAGACGAGACAGATCGCGAGCTACTCGAGCTCGACTCGGTCAAAGCTCGACTCGATTGGACTCGACTCGAACTCGACTCGAGTTCTTAACGAGCCGAGCCAAGTTACTTGATACCCGACTCGAAAAGCTCGCGAGCTACTCGAAAATATAATATAGTAATTTTTTATTTTTTATAATTTAAAATCTAAATTCCTAAACTTAAAATCCTAAAATATAAACCTTAAACATAAGTCTTACGTTAAAATTTTTATCCTAAATTCTAAACCCAACAACCTATACCTCTAAACCCTAAACTAACACCCTAAACCCTAAAATTAACAAGCTTGAGTTTACACAACTTGTATATTAAAGTTTTTTGTTCTTGATAGAGCTTTAAATGAGACGTGACATATGACAAGCTACTCGAGTCCAACACGGTCAAAGATCGGTCAACACTTATCTCGATTGGGCTCGAATAAAGCTCGAACTCGACTCAAAATCTTAACGGGTCGATTCGAGCTCAACACTACTCAAGTTCGACTCGGCTCGTTTACACCCCTAGTCTAAATTGAGGGGACTATAGGGGACCAACCTATAGTAGTAGGGACTTTAAGTATCATAAGGTGCATTAATGGAAAATATTGGAAGGGACGCATATATTGTCTTGATCATATGACGACCTTATTGCCTGAACTCATGGCAGCTGCAACAATTAAGGCAAGCAGTATGACACAATAGACTCACCACGAAACCTGCCTTCAAAATAAGGACAAAAAAAATATATCATTCCCTATATTTTTAAATCTTAAACTTTAAACCATAAATCTTAAAAGATACACATTACCTTATATTCTTTAAACTTTAACCTTAAATCTTAAACCTAAATGTTTAGTATGGTAGCATAAATAAAGACACCGAAAATAGACATATGATTTCTATTCTCTAAGTAATAAGGGCGGTTCAAAGATCCAGAGCTCTTAATTTATAATATGAAAGAAGTATAATGTTTTTTTCAAATAAAGTTTATTTAATAAAAAATGTTAGATTACCCTATTGATCAACATAAAAATGACTTACATACATCTAAAAACCTAACAATTTCATTTAAAAAAACGTTGTTTTTCTTGCATGTTTTTGAAGCAAAATCATCTCCAATGTTTTCAATATCAACTTTTTTTCAAAAAAATTCTCTCAATTGCTATAAAAACAAGTCCATTTAGTCTTTCTTACGACATAGTTTTTTGTATGTATGACTTCAACATTTTTAATTTTAAAAAGTTTCGTTCTGCAGAAAAAACATAGGAATAATCAATAAGATTCTATATTCAACTGCCGCATTTGAAAAGTTAATGGAATTGAGCGGCCATTCACAAGTAATGTTTAGATTAAGATTTTTTTTATTTGTTACATATATTTTACACTATTTTTTGAGAATATATATATTAAACAACTAATTTGGATCTCCTATTTTCAGTGGCCCTGTTCGGTCGAACCTATTGAACACGCCCAGATGCTCATAACCACCCATGCTAAGTAATTATCATCTTGTATATATGGATATTACTATGAATATTTTTTATTAGATAGACGTTATATTTTAAAGGTAAATTTTAAGATTCAAATTTACACAAAATAAGATATTATAAATATTTTTAATTATTCGATTAATTAATAGATCTCAACGAGTATGTTTATAGGTTTATTAGCTAATAAGTATGTTTATATGTTTAATTACTTTAAAATTCTAATTTATATATTTAATGACACAATATTTTTTAATTAATTAATTAATTGATATTTTTATACATTATTTCTTTCTTCAATACTGAAATTCTCCTACTCTTCTTTTCTCTTTTAGGGTTTCAGTTCGCAGCTCTTTATTTTTGTTTCAACAGGCCGTCGGCAATAATTTTAGGGTTGTTTGTCCACCGCTGGCCACCTTATCTATTTATTTTTGTTTTTTTAGTTTTTTTAATTTAATAAATATATTTTTATGACACGCTTTTCTCTACCGTTTGGTATGTTTTTCTGCTTTTTAGCACGCTTTTCTGCCTCTTGGCACGTTTTTTTGTTATTTGTTTTCTATCAAGGTTAGATCTGGCGTTGTCACAACTGATCAAGATGACGTTCCTTTCATTATGTTGCTAATCCCCTGTCTTGAGCCCTTGAATCGGATTTGGATACGCAATTACATCTACCGTTTATTCGTGATTGAGTTGTGGTAATGACATTATTGTCAACGTACGTTCACTGTAATATGCATTTGTCAATGTTGTTTGTTGATGGTTTTACCCATCATCGTCAATTTGAGGATGTTTGTATCCGGCTTTTGTTTCGAGTCTTTAGATTAGGTTCTTACATGTTCTTTGTATGATCCTCTTATGATTTAGAGCCGATAATTTAATTTTTTGGGTTTATACCTGAATTTAGGTGTTTGTTTACTTAATATAAAAATTTTTATTGTAATTTCGAATATTTCATTGTTTAATAAAATTAATGGTTCAACCTCATATATATATATATATATATATATATATATATATATATATATACAAGTGACTGGAGTACGTTGATATGGGTAAATTTCTACCATGACAATTTGTTCCGACTGCTGAATGAAACAGTGCCAGTACTGCCAAGATTCTTATTTCTATTAATTTATGAGCAGTACGCACAGATACTCTTTTGTTTTTTATCTCTTGTAACATCTTTTATGAATATAATTTTTTCCTTTTTTTGTCTATATTTATGTCTAGGGTTTAAGGATAGAGTTTATGGTTAGAGTTTAGAAAAATTAAGATAAGGTATATTTTTTAGAATATAAGGAGTAAAATTTAGGATTTAAAATTCAAGATTATAGCTTGAAATATGATTTTTAGTGTTTATAGTGTTGAGGCATAAAAAGAAGCACTAAAAAATACAGAATCTTTATCTATCTTTTATTGGATAATAATTAGCTTTTGCACATTTTTTCCCATATACATATTTAAAGCTCTATGATTCTTAGACCTAAACATAAAAGAGCTTTTCTTTTGATGATAGGGATATAATTTTGGGTAAAATACATAAATCATCACTGGACTTTACTCTTAAGCTTATTTTGGCCATTAAAATTTCAAAACGTTCAATTTATTCACTAAAATTTAAACATTGAACGTTTTTATCAATAAATTTATACATTGAACGTTTTTAGTCATTCTTAAACCCCAAACAATTGTAGATGGTGGCCATTCGATCTCAAATTTCACCAATCACTTCGTCTCAGCCCCATAAGTCTGAATTCAACCTCCATTTTGCCGGAAAGTACTCCGAAGTTTACAAATCAGCCAAAAACCTTCTAGTTTCTCTCTCTTCGATCTCCCTCCTTCGCCATCCGATGGAGCCCATTTCTCAACATGTTGCTTCTCTCGTGCCGATAAAGTTTTCGACCGTTCGAATCTTGGAGAAATTCTTTCGTTCACCGGCAAATGGACATCACGAAAAAGTTAACAGAAGTGACAAAAACGTTCAATGTCTAAAATTCACTAAGTAAATTGAACATTCTGAAAGTCAGTGATAAAATAGGTTTGAGAGTAAAGTTCAGTGATGATTTATGTAATTTACTCTAAATTTTTTATAATGAAGTTTTTGTATAGTGATAAAGATTCATTTTTTAAAATTTTATCAAATTGTATTATTAAAATTTTAATTATTGTTAATTTTGTGTTTTTTCTGAACAATGACATCTGGATTTATTAATAACTATGAAAGATATTACAAATACAAAAAGAAAAAAAGAGACTAGCCCACTAAAAATCTCATACAAAGGTGCAAAGAAAAGCAAAGTCTTCCATGGAAATTAACATACCATCAAAACCCAAAAACATTCATGAATCTTCTTGTCTCTAGCCAAACGAGACACTTTACGGGATGAAAAAAGAGTAGTGAGCGAACCTAACTATCAGGCACATTGCTCCGCTATACAGTTCTGATTACATCGGCAAACAAACCATCAAACGAGTGGGGACCAATCTTTTCTATGACCGCTGGCAAAATCAAATCAGAAAGCTAGCACCGTGAGGATCTCTATACGAGCACCAAACGACCGCTACGATATACTGAAATCGTGCCAAACGACAGATGAAACAGACCACAAAAATCAATGAAAAGCGTGCCACAAGGGCAGAAGAAACACGTGCCACAAGAGCAGAGATTTTTATTAGAATTAAAAAAATAAACATAAAAAAACAAGAAATAATAAACACCGTGGCCGACAACTAGTACTAAGACTAGTTGTCACCACCGGTTAAGCAAAAATGAGATAAAAAAAAAGCTTGTGGTAGCTATATATATAAAATTAAGTTTTAGAGAAAAACTAAATAGAACAATTTTGGTTAACCTATTAATTTTGAGTTTTTTTTTTAAATTTTCTTTAAATATATTTTTTCTTGTTTGTTTAGAAAGGTGATATCGTCGATATTTAAACGTGTAACTGCTATTGTTGTTGTCTTAACCAATATTTTGTTCTCGTTAACCTTCTTCTTCTTCTTCTTCTTCTTCTTCTTCTTCTTCTTCTTCTTCTTCTTCTTCTTCATTTCTCTACGTTTTTGTTTTGTATATTTATATTTGGACGTTATTTTTTAAACAATTCATCCACTTTTCTCAGGATAACGATGAACGCCTATTCTAGCAGTAATTTTTTATGATTGAATTTGATGTTGTCTCTCTAAATACGTTTATTTAGTTATTTCATTGATCTATCATTGATATGGACTATCAAATTGGTTTTTATATTGGTAGTTGCTTACAATCACACCAAATAAGTTGTATCTGAATTTCGTTATATTTATTTTTATGTTAATGTTGATGATATTTATCCTTTACCGTCAATAATGATGTTTGTTCACATCTTCTATATTTTTTTCAAAGTTGTTTTGTTAGATTTTTTAACACTTTTGATGCAATTAATTTTGTAGACCTATCTTTTAGGATTATATTTTGATACACAACCAGTATAATTTTTTTACACAACTCTTCTTTAAAATTTAAAATCTAAAACTCTAACACTAACACACTATATTATAAACCATAAACTCTAACCCTAAATCTTAAGTTTTTCTCATCTTTATATATATATATAACCTAATTTGATTTTAATATAACAAAGTGTCTAAGGACCTATTTTTAAAAGTAAATAAATTTTCTACTTGTACGCTAAGGCATATCGATATGCTAAAACTGTATCGATATGGTTTTGAGGTTTTGGAATTTTAATCGACAAAAGCGTATCGATACGGTTATACCCGTATCGATACGATATTTTATCTGTGCTTAACTTTAAGGCATAGTGTACCGATACGGTTGTACCCATATCGATACTGTTTGATCTGATTCGATAAATCTTTGCATTTAAAGTTTTTGACCGTTGCTTGTCAGTTATGATTTCAGCAAAATTTCAAATGGTCTTATAGTATTTGTTGATTGGATCGAATGATCGAAATAAACCAAGAGGGGGTGAATTGGATTTTTAAAGTTCTTGGTGGTAGAATTTGCAAATAAAAATGGTAGACAAAGAATTTTAGAGTGGTTCAAGTTCCAATTGAACTCTACATCCACTACCTTAGCTTCACTAAGGATTTGCAACAATTTCACTAATTGCTCTTCCCCTTTTCTAGGCAAAGGAGGTAACCCTTACAATTTTCGGTCAAATTTTCTACCCAAAATTTGACCCAATCCTCACACAATTAAAACAAAGAAGTTGTTGGCTAAAACAAGTATCTCTCAATACACAATATAGCCTGATTACAAGCACTCAACCCAATTGAAATGATAAGAATGAAAAATACAATTGGGGTTACAAGACAATAATGGGGTTTAGCCACAAATGCTTGAATTTGATGTTTGGATTTTTGCTTTTTGGATCAATAGTTGTTGCTGAAGCTTTTAGAGGTCCCTTTTATACATTCTCATTGAATTCTAGCCGTTGTTGTTGTTGCATTCATCAATAGAGCCGTTGGGGGTGTTATCTTCTCTCCATAAATGCAGTCTGCAACCAACCGTTTCGAAACGCCCGACCCTGTTTCGAAACAGACCAAAATAGAAAGAGCTGTTGGGGTGCATTAAAGAGCCCGTATCGAAACAATTAGAAATATTTTGATACGCTAAGAGCCGTTTCGAAACATTTTGCCACTGTCAAGGATCGTATCGAAACTACTTGAGATCGTTTCGATACGCCTTAACGACTTGTTTAAAATCAGTTAAAAACACTCAACGGTCATATTTTTCAAATCAGTTTTAAAGCCGTTTCAAAACTCTAGATGTCGTTTTGATACGGTGTCTCAATATTCTTAAGCCGTTTCGAAACTTGTTTCGAAACACGGGTTGGCAGTGTTTAAATTGTTTCGATACCAGTTCTGAAACATGAACTCACAGTTTCAAAACTGTTTCGAAAAGCCTAAGGCCGTTTCAAAACGGTGACTCGAAAATCATTGTTTTAGCTTTAAGAACACTTAGAAAACATTTGATAAATTTAGTTTTTAACTTAGGCATATTGTTTAAAACATATAGAGAGGTTTGAGGACTTAAAAATTCGTTTTCACATTTTCAATTTAGTCCTTAGGTTCTTTAGTTATATCAAAATTAAAATATCGGTTTCAAAATCTCCCCCTTTTTGATATAACAAAACCAAAGTTAGAATTTTTAAGAGTTTTGAAAATTTTGAATACATTCTAACCCCCCTCAATTTAAGATGGGTTTTTAAAGTTTTAAAAAGATTTAAGGATTTAAATTCAAGGTTTAAAACTAAAAAAACACTTAAAACGAATTTTGGCTCTT
Source organism: Hibiscus tridactylites (assembly GCA_958450335.1). NCBI lineage: Eukaryota > Viridiplantae > Streptophyta > Magnoliopsida > Malvales > Malvaceae > Hibiscus > Hibiscus tridactylites. The sequence goes on from OY288281.1 coordinate 77,060,136, forward strand.
AGATTACTTCTTCCCCTTTTTGTTAGATCAAAAATAATAAACAAGGCTCAAAGAGAAGAGATAGGGTTAAAATCAATAATCAATAAGCAATAAGCAATAAGCAACATAATATTAATTCATAAAATTAAAATATCCAAAACATAAATCATAAACAATAAGTTCAAAGCATAATCTCAAATAAAATCAAAGCATAGGTTCATAAAACATAAGAAATAAAGATGCAAACTGAATCCTAATATGCATAGCTAATATGAGATGACATGAGAATCCTAAGCCCCGTCGTCGTCACCATCATCATCCATGGAATCATCATCGTTCTTGGCTTAAGAGCGACGAAAATTCATCCATTGGCCATAAAAGGTGGGGAAGGACATGTCCATAGCCGTGTGTTGATTCTCAATGGATGTGAGTCGATTCTCATTTGCAAGGAGACGATCCTCTACGGATTGCAAGCGTGTATTGATAGCACCAAAACGTCTAGACATGTTAGTGTCCAAAGTGTTAAACTGCTCGGTAAGAAAAGCCGTGAGAGCTTCATTGTTCGCAACCGGAGCTTGTGGTTGAGGTTCAACTTGAGGTGGAGATGCTTCCCTATCAACACGTTCCCATTGCCCATCATTGATATATCGAAAGCCGGACCTTCGGAGAGAAGATTCACCAAGTTTTTGCTTGCGGGGTTCCGGTGAGTCATAGGTGCAATCAAGATTAAGCTTTCCAAAGATGTAACTTAAAACAGTCCCATAAGTGAAAGATTTTAGTGCATCGGTGTCACGAAGCTTAACATTATTGACTATCTCGGCAAACATGATCTTAACAAGATTAGGGCGCTTACCACGACGAAAACATTCAAGCCAAAAATAGTCTACTTGACGAACGTGAGAAAATTTACCTCTGGAGGGGCAAAGAAACCACGAGACTATCAAGTGGAGGAACCTATCACGAGCATCCAAGGCAAGCACCAAACCGGTGTGAGAACCAAAGTGACTCTCATTCTCGATTCCTTTGTTCTTAAGACCAAAAGTAGTCTCCAAGTAAGGGATGTCAATGACAATCCTCTTTCCCAAGATAGAAGACTCAAGGCCAACAACTTCGGAGTTGTCTTCACTATTAATAAATTGAGCATTTGAGTAAAAGAGAAGAACCATGTGCTTGCAGCAAATATCTGGGATACTCATCAAACCAAGGAAATCCCATTCTCTTAAACGGGGGAGGTAACGAAAGAGAAACCGCTCGGAGTCAAGAAACGAGAGGTCAACAACACGCTCACGACGAACTTCAAACTCCTTGACATAATTGAAACGCTCCCTCATCTCTGGAGTCTGAAGTCTTTTGTGAAACAACTAGGTGAGATTAGGACGAATACTCGATTCACTTGTTTGACATGTCTTACGCTTTTTGTTAACGTTCTCCATAGACATCCTAAAAACATAAAGCAAGCAATTTAAAAACAAGTTTAAGTGTATGCATGAAATTTCTTAATTCAATCCAATGGTAAATCTCACTTAGGTTTAAAAACAAGTTTTCAAAAACAAAGAAACAAAACAAAAAGAAATTAAGAAAAAAACAATTTAAAAAAAACAGTAAAGAAAATACGAGTGAAAATATATATTTGAATAAAAAATAGAAGATTTTGAATTTTTTTTACAAGATTTGAAAAACCCAAGTATCAAAACACATAAACTATACAATATTAAAATTTTCTAACCTAATATTCGAATACAAATTGAAGGAAAAGAAAAAGATGAAAAATATATCTTAAATTGGGATTTTGGATGAATAGATGAAAATCCTTGCACAAAGTTGTTGATGCTTGCTTAGACTTGTGTTTAAGAGTAAAATCCCTCAAGATTTGGTGAAAAATAATGAGGTTTAGAGGGTTTTTATAGGAAAAATCGTTTTAGGGTTTTGGGAGAGTTTTAATTGAAGTTGAACTTTAATATTAAAAGCCCCTTTAAAGCAGTCCGCTAACCCGTTTCGGAATGGTGACGACCGTTTCGAAACGCGGGCACGAAAGGTTGACCGACTTTTTAACTCCACCTGACCGTTTCGATACGGGTTTGACCGTATCAAATCCCCGTTGACTCGTATCGAAACTCGTTTCGATACACCCCTTGGCAGTAGCAAAAACGTTTCGAAACCCTTAGAAGGCGTTTCGAAACACCCTTCTCTCAGATAGAAATTTAAAGCATCCGTATCAAAACATGTGGACCTGTTTCGATACACCTAGGCCTGGAAGTGCAGATGAGGCTCTAAAAGTGCAGAAAAATGAAATTTTCTAAGGCCTATCTTGCATGAATGACATGAATGAGCAGGAAAAACATATGCAAACATAAACATACTCCCCCTAGCTATAGGCATGGATGAAATTAGGGGTAAAAACACATAAACATGACATTTCACAAGATCAAGCAATTTTAAGCACACAAGAGGTCCTAAAAGGTCAAGATAGGCTAGTTAGACCTAATTCTCTCCTAAGGGACCAAAAACGCTCTTTGTCTAAAGGTTTTGTAAATATGTCCCCTAATTGATTTAAGGTGTCAACATACTCTATAACAACATCTTCTTTAAGGACATGATCTCGAATGAAATGATGTCTTATTTCTATGTGTTTGGTTCTAGAGTGTTGGATGAGATTTTTTGTCAAACATATGGCACTAGTGTTATCACACTTAAGGGGTATGGTTTCAACTTTAATACCATAATCTAAGAGTTGTTGCTTCATCCAAAGGACTTGAGCACAACAACTCCCTAAGGATATGTACTCGGCCTCAGTGGTAGATAAGGCTACACTATTTTGTTTCTTAGAGAACCAAGATATGAGCATACTACCTAGGAATTGACAAGTTCCCGAAGTACTCTTCCTATCGATTTTACATCCCCCATAATCCGCTACCGAATAAGCATGAAGGTTGAAGGTGGAGTCTCTAGGGTACCAAAGGCCTAAACAATGAGTATCTCTAAGGTACCTAAAGATTCTCTTAACGGCTATAAGGTAAGACTCTCTAGGACTAGCTTGAAACCTAGCACACAAGCAAACACTAAACAAGATATCCGGTCTACTTGCGGTAAGGTAAAGCAATGATCCAATCATAGAACGGTAAAGCTTAGAGTCAACACACTTACCTCCTTCATCTTTGTCAAGCTTTGTAGTTGAGCTCGTAGGCGTGGCTTGAGGCTTTGCATTCTCCAAGACAAATTTCTTGAGCATATCCTTTATGTACTTTGCTTGATTGATGAAGGTGCCATCCTTCCTTTGCTTGATTTGGAGTCCCAAAAAGAATGAGAGATCCCCCATCATGCTCATCTCGAATTCACCTTGCATTAGCTTGGCAAACTCTTTGCAATGACATTCGTTAGTAGAACCAAAAATAATATCATCAGCATAAATTTGTACTACTAAGATGACATTTTTATACCTTTTTATAAAAAGTGTAGTGTCCACCTTGCCTTTTTCAAAACCTTTTTCAATTAAAAAGTTTGAAAGTCTTTCATACCAAGCTCTAGAAGCTTGTTTTAAACCATAAAGAGCTTTAGTGAGTTTGAAAACATGATTTGGAAATTTTGAGTCTTCAAAACCCTGTGGTTGTTCCACATACACTTCCTCATTTATAAAGCCATTTAAAAACGCGCTTTTAACATCCATTTGAAAAAGCTTGAAATCATGATAACATGCATATGCAAGCAGCATCCTAATGGCTTCCATTCTAGCTACGGGTGCATAGGTTTCATCAAAATCTATTCCCTCTTCTTGAGTGTAACCTTGTGCTACTAGTCTAGCTTTATTTCTCACAATGTTACCACTCTCATCTAGTTTGTTCCTAAAGACCCATTTAGTTCCTATAGTAGATTGATTACTAGGACTATCAACTAATGTCCAAACATTACTTCTCTCAAATTGATTTAACTCTTCTTGCATAGCCATAATCCAAAAATCATATTTCAATGCTTCTTTTATATTCTTAGGCTTTATGCATGAGATAAATGCAACATGGTTCATTAGTCTAAGAGAAGATCGAGTGGTTACCCCCTTGGATGGATCACCCAATATTTCACCATCTTTGACATAGTTGAACTCCCTTGGGTAGCTCACTTCCTTTTCCTCAAGAGCCAAGTCCTTCAAGGCTTCAAGAGGTGGATCTTGTGTGTCCTCTTCTTTTGTTGGAATCTCATCCTCCTTTGAAGTTTGTCCTCCATCAAAGGCATTTATGATTCCTATATCATCATCATCACAAGAATCCTTCCTTGGAATGAGGTTATCATCGAATACAACATGTATAGATTCTTCTACTACTAAAGTTCTATTGTCAAATACACGATAGGCTTTAGAGGTTAAAGAATATCCTATGAAAATAGCTTCATCACTTTTTGCATCAAATTTACCTAAGTTGTCTTTTCCATTATTCAAAACAAAACACTTGCAACCAAAAGGATGAAAATAGCTAATGTTATACTTTTTAGATTTTAAAATCTCATAAGGTGTTTTCTTTAAAATTGGCCTAATCATTACTCGGTTTACAATGTAGCAAGTGGTGTTTGTGGCTTCCGCCAAAAAATATTTAGGTAAATTGTTTTCACAAAGCATGGTTCTAGCCATTTCTTGTAAATTTCTATTTTTCCTCTCAACTACCCCATTTTGTTGATGAATTCGAGGAGCCGAAAAATTGTGGCTAATACCATTTTCATTCAAAAACTCTTCAAACCCTAAAATTTGAAACTTGGTTCCATGATCACTTCTAATATGAGAAATTCTAAGTTCAATATCATTTTTGGGTTAGTTTTGAAAATGTGATGAATTTTTCTAAAGCCTCATCTTTAGTACTTAAAAATAGAACCCAAGTAAATCTAGAAAAATCATCAACAAGAACAAATGCATAAGATTTACCACCCAAGCTTATAGTCCTAATTGGCCCAAATAAATCCATATGGATAAGTTGTAAGCACCTACTTGTAGAAACATCATTAATGGATTTAAAGGATGACTTATGTTGTTTACCCTTAGAGCATGCATCACAAATTTTATCGTTTGAGAACTTAATCTTGGGTAAACCTCTAACTAGATCAAGGGAAACTAATTTTTCTAAAACATTAATGCTAGCATGTACTAGTTTCCTATGCCAATCCATGCATCATTTTCATTTTGAGCTACTAAACATGCATGAGATGTATGTATGTCATCTAGATGCACCATGTAAATGTTACCTATGCGATGACCTATGAGCATACTATTATTAGATTTAGTGTCAACAATTTTGCAGCCATTTTTATCAAATAAAACATTAAATCCTTTATCACACAATTGACTTATGCTCAACAAGTTATATTTAAGACCATCGACATACAAGACATTTTCAATAAGAATAGTAGAGTGATTACCTATGGAGCCAATACCTTTAATGTGGCCTTTGGAGTTGTCACCAAATGTCACCACTCCTCCACTTTTTGGCTTTAGATCCATGAATCTACTCTTGTCTCCGGTCATATGCCTCGAGCATCCACTATCAAGGTACCATGAGTTTTGACTTTGTGCTTTGGCCTTGTAGCAATGCCCCCTACAAACAAAGATATTAAACTTTTGTTTTTGGTACCCAAATCATTTTGGGTCCACGAGTGTTAGCTCCCAATAACTTGGTTCCCTTAGGAATCCAAGATGACATAGCAACAATGTTATTAGATTTTACAAGTTCTTTAGGAACCCATACACTTCTAATCCTTTTAGTTCTACTATGTCTAGGAAAGCTACTTTGTTTGTAGTTATTAGTCTTTTTCCTAGGTTGGTTTGTTTTTGAAGATTCACCTATTTCATGCTTCACACTACCAACATTTTTAAAAGACTCTTTGAGCTTGTTAAGCTCATCTAACACCTTTTGGTGTTCACTATTACATTGAGAAAGAAGATAATTAAGGTCAACATTTTCATCTTGGAAGAATTTTAGTTCATCTTTCAACCCTAAGATCTTTTTCTCAAATTTTAAATTAGCTTGAGAAAGTGAGTCATTTTTATCATTTAATTCTGAAATAATTTTCTTATTCCTAATGACCGACTCCTTGTATTTCTCAACTAATTCATCATAGACCTCTTGCAACTCATCATATGCATCATTTAATTCATCATATGTAAAATCTAAAGATGGTGAGTTAGAGGTTACCATAGAGGAATCTTCCTCAAGTGCCATGAGGAAAAGGTTGACCACTTCTTGTTCGTCATCCTCAGATGACTCCTCATCACTCCAAGTAGTAAGCTTGGCTTTGAGCTTCTTCTTCTTCTCAAAGCCATTATTTTTGAGTTGAGGGCACTCCGAACGTATATGACCGGGTTTATTTCACTCGAAGCAAATGATTTGATCCCTTGCTTCTTCTTTTTTTTTTACCTTTGAAGTCCATCTTTCTTTAAATTTTTATTCCCCGGTTGGACCTCGTGAAGCGTGAGAATCGTTTGGCTATCATAGCAAATTCTTCTAGCTCATCCTCCTCACTAGAAGAGCTCTCCTCAAGTAATGAAGCTTTGAGGGCTATTCCCATCTTCTTCTTCTTTTCCACCTCTAGCTTTTCTACTATTTTCTCTTCCTTCTTCTTCTCTTCTTCCCTTCCTTGCTTCATAATCTCATGAGTAAGGAGAGAACCCACTAGCACATCAAGTTTTAAAGTCTTCAAGTTTTTGTCTTCTATGATGGCAGTTCTCTTCCTATCCCAAGATTCGGGAAGTGAGTAGAGTAGCTTCCGGACAAGCTTGTCTTCCGATATAGTCTCTCCAAATCCTTTGAGCCCATTGACTATGGTTGAGAAGCGATCAAACATCTTGGACACCGTCTCATCGGGCTCCATCTTGAAATTCTCATAACTAAGATTGAGAATTCCAATCTTGGTTTCCTTGACATTGCTGGTTCCCTCATAGGTGGTCTCAAGAGTATCCCACACTTCTTTGGCACTCTCAATGGATGAGACTTTGGAGTAGATGTCCGGAACGAAAGAACAAAAGAGCATGTGAAGAGCTTTGTCATTTATTTGGATCTTCTTCCTCTCTTCTTCACTCATCTTCATCTTCTTCTTCAAAACCATATTCCTTTCACTATCTTGCTTCAATGGAATGTAGGGGCAATCTTCAATGACATCCCAAACCAAATAATCGTTGGACTTGATGAAGAGACGCATACGATTCTTCCAAAACGGATAGTTGTCACCAATGAAGAAAGATGGTTTTATAGTGGATTGAGACTCATACATGCTTGAACCGGAGGTAGATGCCATATCTTGATTTTTGGATGATCACACTCGTCCTAAGAACTCCTCTTGTGGTTGTTAATCCTTCAAAGAGGTAGGCTCTGATACCAATTGTTGAGTGGATCGAATGATCGAAATAAACCAAGAGGGTGGGTGAATTGGATTTTTAAAGTCCTTGGTGGTGGAATTTGCAAATAAAAATGGTAGACAAGGAATTTTAGAGTGGTTCAAGTTCCAATTGAACTCTACATCCACTACCTTAGCTTCACTAAGGATTTGCAACAATTCCACTAATTGCTCTTCCCCTTTTCTAAGCTAAGGAGGTAACCCTTACAATTTCCGGTCAAATTTTCTACCCAAAATTTGACCCAATCCTCACACAATTAAAACAAAGAAGTTGTTGGCTAAAACAAGTATCTCTCAATACACAATATAGCCCGATTACAAGCACTCAACCCAATTGAAATGATAAGAATGAAAAATACAATTGGGGTTACAAGACAATAATGAGATTTAGGCACAAATGCATGGATTTGATGTTTGGATGTTTGCTTTTTGGATCAATAGTTGTAGCTGAAGCTTTTAGAGGTCCCTTTTATACCTTCTCATTGAATTCTAGTCGTTGTGGTTGTTGCATTCATCAATAGAGCCGTTGGGGTGTTATCTTCTCTCCATAAATACAGCCTGCAACCAACCGTTTCGAAACGCCCGACCCTGTTTCGAAACAGACCAAAATAGAAAGAGTCGTTGGGGTGCATTAAAGAGCCCGTATCGAAACGATTAGAAATGTTTTGATACGCTAAGAGCCATTTCGAAACCCGTTTCGATACATTTTGCCACTGTCAAGGATCGTATCGAAACGGCTAGAGATTATTTCGATACGCCTTAACGACTTGTTTAAAATCAGTTAAAAACATTCAACGGTCATATTTTTCAAATCAGTTTTAAAGCCGTTTAGAAACACTAGATGTCGTTTCGATACGGTGTCTCAATATTCTTAAGCCGTTTCGAAACTTGTTTCGAAACACGGGTTGGCAGTGTTGAAATCGTTTCGATACCCGTTCCGAAACATGAACTCACAGTTTCAAAACTGTTTCGAAACGCCTAAGGCCGTTTCGAAACGGTGACTCAAAAATTACTGTTTTGGCTTTAAGAACACTTAGAAAACATTTGATAAATTTAGTTTTTAACTTAGGCATATTGTTTAAAACATATAGAGAGGTTTGAGGACTTAAAAATTCGTTTTCACATTTTCAATTTAGTCATTAGGTTCTTTAGTTATATCAAAATTAAAATATCGGTTTCGCAGTATTGATACGCCCCTATTTTTACATTATGCACGTACTGATACACCCATACGTGTATCGATACACCCTCTTAAATGTGCACAACGACTCTTTCTGTTTTGATACAAGTATCGATACACTTGTTCGAGTACCGATACAGTAGGTTGCCGAAGTGCATTTATTGCGGGATAAATAAAGCCCAACGACTCTATTGATGATCTCAACCACCATAACAGCTAGAAATCAATGCAAAGGTATATAAACAAGCCTCTAAAGCTACAACAACAACTATTGAACCAATTTGCAACAATCCAAGCACATATCCAAACTTTAGAGCTCATAAAGTCAAATTCTTGTATCCCCACTTGTGTAATCTTTCATTGTATTATCTTATTTCAAGTTTGGGGATTGTTTTAGTGTAATTGGGGAATCTATCAACCATGTGAGAGACATTTTTCAGATTTTTAATCTTCTTTGTATTTGAGAGAGTCTTGGTTAATCTCAGAGTAGAAAGATTAACCGATTTATAAGGTTTCCTCCTGATCCGAGAAAAGGGGATGCATTTTTAGTAAAATTGGTTGAAAATCCTTAGTGGGAGCTAAGGTAGTGGATGTATAACTTGTTCTAAGCTTGAACCACTATAAATTGCCTTGTCTTGAATTCTTCCATTTTCAATTTGCTCCATTCAATTTTAAAAAGCCAATTCACCCTCATTGGCCATTTTCGATTTGATTGATCAACTTAACAATATAAATAATATGTGATTTTAGGATTATTATCCTATACACCGGCGGTGAAAACTTTTTGTTTCCACAAGCGTCTCAATTATAAGGTTTAGGTTTTAGTTTAGAGTTTAGGGTTTTAGTGTTTGGTTTAGAATTTAAGGTTCATGGTTAGAATTTAGGATTTAGGGTTAGAATTTAGGGTAATGTGGGTAGGGGTTTAGGTTTTAACCTATAAACTCTAAATTTTAACCATAAACATAAAACTTTATCAACAACCCTTAAATTCAAAACTACTACACTTAAACCCCTAAACTTTAAATACTAAACAGAGTCCCTAACCCTTAAAACTAAGGTACTTGTGTAAAAAAATTCCACAAACGCTTGTGCACAGAAAAATTGCTCGTGATTTTATTGTATTAAGAATGAAGAATGAAGAATAGAAGTTTATTGAATAACAGAGAATGAATGTTACTTGTTTACATACAAAGCCATACAAGCTATATATACACAAGCTTCAACAAGCTTCAGCAACCCTAACAATATAACTGCTTAGTCTAACAGTTACACCAGCTTTGTAACTTCTCTAACAAACTGAGCTTAACAGAATCGGCTGCTATACTGTGTACATCACAGCTTCATGAAGAAAATTAGATGGTTTTGTTATTTAAAAGAAATTGAAGTTCTTGAAGTTCCGTTCTGTATGGATTTAGTAGTGTAAGAATAAAAGAGTTCAAATAAAAAGTTTTAAGAACAGTCTGATTCAGTCACGTGCAATAACATTCGAAATGATTAATCAGCGCATGCATACATGCATGCATGCATGCATAAACTATGTCGACTCGCAGTGATTGACAAAACAATATGACCATTATCCTACACAAATATTACAAAATGGTGATTTATTACTCTAACACCCAGACACTATGGCTACCATTGTCGGCTGTTGGGCAGCTTCCATTTGATGCTCCAACTTCCATCGATGAAAATGAAACTGGAATACCAATCAAAGTATCTGTTTCTGATGAATCCTCCCTAAAATCTGCTGCCGCCGCTACGTTATCGGTAAACCACGCGTCTTCCGTTGCGTACGTCGTCGCCTCTTGCGTTAATGCCATCGTAGACGACGTAGACTCATTCATCCAGTCTTCTAGTTCTTGCATTTCATTAATACGTTTCCATTCATCCATGTAAACCAAATCATTGCATGTGTATAAATGATTGTTGGCAGTTTCGCCAATCGGAACTTGAATCGGAGCACTCGAGGAGTTCGACATCGACGTAGGAGAGTTGAGGTTGTCTCGGTTAGGGAAGTTAAACATTCCAGTAACCATACCTTGCCATGCTTTGAGTACATCGATACACTTTGGTCTCGGTGTACCTAGAGGTAAAGGGTCGGTCCCAGGGTGGATCTTGGGTTGGATTCGGACGAGATTCGGCAAGGCTTGTTTATTCGACGAGTCACGGCCAATCGCTCTCGCTTCCGCTTCGAGGCGAGCCCTCTCCCATTGAGCCATATGGTTTAAATTCGCATCGTGACAACCGTGGCCGAACGAGCCGAGTGCATCTATTCGAGGCTTGTGGGTCATGGGATCGATCCCCATCTTGATTAGCCTCTTCTTCAGATGAGTGTTCCAATGGTTCTTGATCTCGTTATCAGTTCTCTTCGGCAAATGAACTGCTATAGCCGACCATCTAAAATCATAAAACAAAACAAAGAAAAAAACATAAATCAAAGCTCCGTATAAATATTTTTAAGATCAAACAAAGCAAAAAAGACTAGAATCTTAATCTTCACCTGTTGCCAAGAAAAGCATGGAGCTGAATAATGGTCTGTTCTTCCTGTAAACTGAACTTTCCTCTCTTGATATCAGGTCGTAAATAGTTGATCCATCTCAACCTACAACTCTTACCGCATCTCTTTAGCCCTAAAACAAAACAAGTAAAACATTAAATGTAATAAAAAGAACATAAAAGTTAAGCTCATAGAAGAACTGAAAAAAAACCCTGCTTTTTCAGGCAAGGAGCTCCAGCTTCCATGGCCATGTTGTTGAATATAAGCTGTGAGCTTCTGGTCTTCTTCAGCAGTCCAGGGCCCTCTTTTCAACCCTTCCTTTTCATAGCATGAAGTAGAGCGAGCCATTATCAAATCAAGACAGAGATGAGATTGGTCTTAAGCCTGGTTTGATAAAGTTTTGGACATGCATATTTATTTAAACTGAAATAATGGAAATGGTGAAGGGTTAGATTGTAGAAATTAATACCAGATATATTTGGGCAGGTCTTGCCATGAACAGGGTGAATAATATTTGAATCTTCCTCGTGTTTAAAATGGGTTGCTCCTTGTTTGGTGAGATTAGTGGTCCTCTACATTAAATTTCCTTTTTCTCATGCTTAGTAATGGCTTACAAATGGTTAGGATGAAATTAAGTCATGGTAAATTTTGGTTGCCTGGTAGTTGAACAAATGTTATTTCTTTAAAATGTTTTGATTTTGCATATTTAAATTATTTTATTTTATTACCATCTCTCGTGGTGACTGATTTGTCTGTTTTGATATTATTTTTTTAAAGTTAAATTAAATGTCGTCTCTCTGATTAGTGTTTATGGTATATTGTTGATCTACTAATGTTTTGGATCATTGGGCTGATTCTCTATTATATTGATAGATGGTCGTAGTCACATTAGTTAACTAGTGGTTGAATTATGCTAAAAAAATCATTTAATCAACATGTCATTATTGTTATATGCATTTTTATGTTAGTGTTGATAGTGTTTATCTTCCAACGTGATTTACAGTGATATTTGTTTATATCAATATTTTTTTTATTTGTTTGATTGAGTTTTAACTATTTCTTGATCATAATTTATTATCCCGAACCGACTTTGATGGTTTTAGAAAAATATATCGATTAGTCAACCATCTCTAGAGTAAGTGGTTAAAAACTCTAAGTTAATTAACGTCTCCTCTTCTCTAGATTATAGGTTCTAGACTCATTAGAAGTAAAATTTTCTCTTCCTCTCTTCTAGATAGAAAGTTTTCAAAAGATGAAGAAGAATATATCGAATAACGTAATAAGTTTATTCTAATTTTATAACGTAATTTTATTGTATTTTTTCTTATTTTATCAAACCGTTTTTATTAGTAGAAAATGTTTATCATATTCAATCCAATCATACCATAAACGTGGATTTTACGGTCAAATATTGACAATTCGTCCACAAATTTTGATGAAATTAAATACTTTTTGGTGGTCCAAAAAATGTTTTTCAAGGAATTTTGAGCCACAAATAGAAAGAAACAATATTGTATGGCAAACGTACTTGCTTCGATTGCTCTTGTCCTTTAAATTGTTCGAAATCTAAATGGAATTAAAAAAATAACCTGAAAATTCTTAGGTTTTTTTTTAATATTTCAAACATAACTTATAATTATAATTAGGATTTATATCCAATACAGTGGTGGTAGACACTTTTAGTTTCTACGAGCATCTTAGGTTTAGGGTTTAGAGACTCGGTTTAGGGCTTTAGGTGTTGTGATTTAGAATTTAGAGATAATGGTTAGAATCTATGGGTTAAGGTTAGAAATTAGGGTTCAGAGGTTAGGGTTTGACTTTTAGAGTAATATGTTGAGAGTTTAGGTTTTAGCCTATAAATACTAAATTTTAACCCTAAACACTAAACTCTATTTACAATCACTAAATTTAAACTCCTACACCCTAAACTAAATCTCTAAACTCTAAAATTAAAGCGTTTATAAAAACTAAAAATTTTCGCATAATTAATACATTTAGTAAATTAAAAGTGTTCAGCCAACCATTTTAAAGCCTGAAAAAAAAAACTAGTTTCGCACCAATAATAATTAACTCTCACCTATTTTTTCTGTTTAAGGGCGTAAAAAGTTTTTGAATATCAATTAAGTTCATAATTATTTTCACTCAATTAATCTCTTGAATCAATAAATTAAATCAATTAAAATTTTTTTTACCAATTTTGATTATTAAAGTTTGACAATTTTCTTTAAATATTACTACCACACAATACACTACAATAGGGGTGAGCGTTTGATCGAGTCGAGTCAAAAATGTCGAGTTATTCGAGTTGATGCGTCATATTTTACAACTCAAACTTTATTTGAAAACTTTCCGATTCGAGTTGAGTTTATGAAATTCGAGTCGAGCCGAGTTTTCGAGTTCCTATACAAATTTAATTGTAATTATTTGTTCTGTTATAGTACACTTTGATTCCGATTAAAACATGTTTCTCTAATCATATAAAACATGTTTCTTCATTTTAAACTCAAACTTTATTTGAAATTTTTTCGAGTCGAGTAAATTTTTTTTGTTTTTTCGAGTTGAGTTTTGCTCACCCATACACTGCAGTTTTATCATGTGATATTTACGGTTGTTTTTAAAAAATAATTTTTTATATTTTTTATAAGATTTTTTAGGATTTTTAAAAAAAATTTTAAATAAAATATTTTTTTTTGAAAATGTCAAGTGACAACATTATTACACAATATGATGCACTAACTAGTCTAAAAATCCTGTTAGATTCAATAATCACGTTGGTTAAATGAATTAATTGATTCAATTTATTGATTGAAATATTTAATTGAATAAAAAAAATTAAAAATTTAATTAATTTTTTTTTCAAATGCTTAAGAATTCTAACGGCCTTAATTTTTTTCTTTCAAGAATCATTGTTGGTCGAAACTAAATGAGTAAAAAATTTTTGTCCCTAATTATGCTTCTATTTATGTCTCTTGTTAAAAAACACTTAAAAATTAAATTAAGAATCCTAATCTTAAATTACAAATCCTAAACCCCACACCCTAAAAAATACAACATACCATAAATTTCCTATACCCTAACCCTAAACTCTAAATCCCTAATTTTATTGTGGAGGCATGATTGGGAGGTAGACGATTTCCACAAAACTAAATACGGAAGAACTAATTCATAGCATCGTATACCACAAGGGGGTGTAGAGTTAGGCAGTCAAATTAAAGCAAGAATTTAATATAAAATTAAATCATATCATCGTGTATTTATATTTTGCATAGAATAGTATAATATTTCACACCACACAACATAAATATAGAGTCATCACATGCACAATCTTAATAAGAAAGAGTCATTAAACTAGGAAACAGATTTGGCATTTTCCGTTAACGGCAAGGCCTTGACAGTTGACACCATGGCGCCATCATTCTTGGCTGCAAATCAAAACAGGGTTAATTACCTTATACCGAGAAGATGCCATCAAAAATTACTAATGGATTGCTTACTTGAAGCGTTGGACACTATTAGTTAAGCATGAATGTATTTGACAATAATCAAAGTTGTGTCCAAATACTGGATTTTCACAAAGATCTGCTGCCCCATGTTGGCACTCAAGTAATCACCACCGATGTCGGCATTCGAAGACTGATCAAGCCCTGGAATTCATCGGAACTTCTCGTAAGAGATCCGGGAGACGAATTGCCATGGACCAAGCCTTGCCCGTGTAGGAAAGAAACCCTTCCGCAATGCGGTTATTCTTTCGATCACCGTCTTCACCAAACTATGACATTCCCTTTCCTAGCCGAACAACTCAACGTTGTCACGGAGAGACCCGACGCAGATGTTATCATCAGATATCTGATTATTGATAACGAAACGTTTAGCATAATCATACGGCCATTCGCTTGCATCCTCACCTTAACCAGATCAGCTGGACTTTCCACAACCTGTACTACTAATAGTATAAGCAGAAAATTTCTACTATTTCATTCCAAATGAATATTTAGAATAATAAATCTTATCAAATGTGTGCATACAGAAATACACACACGAGAGTAAGTCTAATTGTAAATTTCATCTGTCAATTTTAATTTTTCAGAATCTGGTCTCGTACTTTAAAAAACTGATAAATTGATCCAAATATTTATAACACATAATGAACAAAAATCATATGCTTTTTTTGGTGCCCTTTCAGCGTTTCAACACTAAAGAAAATAAATTTTAAATCATAATCTTAAATTTTAAATTCTAAACTCTAAACTTTATACTCTAAAATATATCATATCTCTAATATCCTACACCCTAAACTCTAAATTTTAGGATGGGGAGATAAATAGAAACAGAGGATTTCTACTCAAAACTGATGTCCGATTTTACTTATTGTACTAACTTGTCATTATATATTGGCATGATACAACTAAGATTTAAGAAGAAATTCAATGAAGAAATCGACAAATGGGAGCGAAGAGAGAAACCCTCCAAGATTGATGTAAAATGAATACACTATAAAACTAATAGTTCAATTCAATCATCAGTATTTGACACTATTAAGCTAATCCATTTCAAAAATATTTTTTTTGGCAAATTCAAGAAAGTAAATCAAATCCCATTATTTTAATTCAGTATTAAAGATAAACTTTAACAAATCATGGGATATAAATTATAAAACAGGTAGGTGTTCACCTCATCTCTTAATTATGAGAATAAAAATTATATTTCAGTTATAAGAATAAAAATGAGAATGAAGTACAAATTGTAACCAATTATTCTTTACCATTAAAAATGAGATTAATTGTCGAATGAGTGTAGTTCGTTTAACATTGTTATTGGTATAATTGGCGAGAAGAGGTGAGATTTAGCATTGTTAAATGCTTAATAAATATTTTTTAATTTATAAACGAAGAAAGTCCGGTTAGTACAACTATTGTACATTGAATGATAAAGTAAATTTTGACCCTTCATTTTTTCTAAAAAAATATTATTACTCTTAATTTCCCCCCTATTTCGACCCTCAAACTCAGATGTGATGTTAGTTATTTTGTCATTTGGTGCAAAAATTAAAAAAATTTAAAAGTTTGAGGATAAAAAACGTGATTAGACCATTACTCTATGTCAAATAAAATGCCGGTTTGAGTATGTGGAGGGATCAAAATCAAAATTAGGCCAAAGTGATTCGATTTTAAAATGTAAAACGGCACACGTCCTGCGTCGTTTTAGTGGAAGTAGAGCAACGCGTTTCATGGCAGTGGCGGTAAAGAAGAATTCTAAAGGGAAAAAAAATGGAACTAAAAATTCCCCAGTGTTCAGTTGTAAGCTGAAGCAGTGAGGCGTAAGTTAGGGTTTTGAAAGCACGGAGAAAACTTTGAGTTGTTTTCTCATAGTTATCGTCAATGATGGAGTCATTAGCTTCTTCTCCGGCGGGCAATCTAGGGATTTTGATGAGCCTCAACGACGACACCGTCCAAGAAATCCTGCAAAGCTACGACGGTTTCTGCGCTGCCGCTAAATCTCTCCTCAACGGGTCCGGCGATCTCTCCGTAGAACACGACTTTGTTTCCCGCGTTCACACTCTCTGCAAACACGGCCTCCATAGTCTTGCTCTGGACTATTTTCTTAGGTCACTTGAGGTAATAATCGATTAAGCTATATAAGTCTCGTTCGATATCAGTTTTTATTGATTGTATTTTTTTTTTAAATCATAGGAAGCGTTTGAGAAAAATGGGGCGTCGAGATTTTGGCGCCATTTTGTGAATTATAGCAAAATTGAAGAAGATTTAGATAAGATTGATGAGGATGAGATTCAAAGAGTGCTTTGTAATGCTCTGGAGGAGATTTGTTTTGAAAAAGAAAATCAAGAGAAATGCTTGTTAATGCTAGTTCATGCTTTGCAGTCCTATATGGATAATTTATCTGATGGAAAGCCCAACTTTGATGTGGGAAAAGACTATCTTTTTTCAAAGTATCAATTAATTGTTTCTTCCATGCTTATGGCCAACCTTCCTCGACATTTTCCCGGTAAGAAATTATAAGCTTTTTAGTAAAAAAGTCTGTTCTTTTGTTGCACATAACTGGGTTTTATTATTTGATTATTAGCTGATAGTTTCGTTGATTTTGTTAGAGGTGCTTCACTTTTATTTTAAGGGAAGGCTTGAGGAGTTAAATACCATAATGGATGGAGAATTGAATGAGGAAAACGAGCAACGTGATAGAGATGAGATGGATTTGGATGAAAAGAGCAAGTATAGAACTGGTGAAATGGATATCGATGAGTGCTACTCCCAAGACAAGTTTCCCGAGAACAATAAGTTGGTGAAGAACATCGGGAAGGTTGTTCGTGATCTTCGAAATCTTGGATTCACATCCATGACTGAAGATGCCTATGCTTCTGCTATCTTCATGCTTCTGAAGGTGGGCTTGTTATCACATTGAGCTCAACATAGTTATCTGATCTTTTACTATTCAATTTTGTATCAGTCTTTTTTTAACGATTCTCTTTGAGAAAATGTTATGTTACCTTTGGCTTACATTACATGTCATGTTTCAAGCTTTATAAATTTATGTTATTTGAAGCAGTATTCTTTCCTTCTTTGCATACAGGCTAAAGTACATGATCTGGCCGGTGACGATTACCGGAGTTCTGTTTTGGATTCAATTAAGGGTTGGATACAGGTTGTTTTTGGTGTTTGTGAAACTTTTACATTTTCCCTTTTCATATAAAACAACTGTAAGAAATCATGGATGACTTGTTAATCTTGCTGGTAATTTTGGACTAATATAAAAGTATTTTTAAGGTTTCATCCTATTTCCAGTTTTATTAACTTGCTATTATGTTCTCCTATGGTTAAGTTACTGAGAGATTATTCCTTACGTTTGGAGAATATTGCACAGGTCGTTCCTCTGCAATTTTTGAACGCATTGCTTGCCTATCTTGGTGATTCAATTAGTTTTGTCCAACATTCATCTGGTACCAAATCACCTCTGGCTTCACAACCACCTTCATGCTATTTTGGAACAAATACTCCATCAGAAGGACTCATTAGATGGAAATTGCGGCTAGAGTATTT
Organism: Hibiscus tridactylites; assembly: GCA_958450335.1. Taxonomy (NCBI): domain Eukaryota; kingdom Viridiplantae; phylum Streptophyta; class Magnoliopsida; order Malvales; family Malvaceae; genus Hibiscus; species Hibiscus tridactylites. The sequence goes on from OY288281.1 coordinate 77,078,209, forward strand.
TGCTTATGAAACATTGCAAGACTTGAGGATCGCCAAACTGTTTGAGATTATTGTTGACTATCCTGAGAGGTAACACCTTTTTCCATTCAGTTTTCATTGTTCCTGCAGTTCAATTTTCCCCCAGGTGAATCTTGGTGAGTTTGAATAGTTCTCTTTCCAATAAAGTTATAGTTCTGACTTTTGAGGGCAGGGTGGGGTTATGGCAAGGATACAGTTGCCTCTCGTTATGTAGCTCAAAACCTTTTGCACCAAAGGGGGTAAAAAGAATTTTTTTTTGCATTGATTTGTGATATTCATAAAAGAATTTTCCCCTAGGGGGGTTGTCCTCCCCACCCTTTCTCCTCCCTTTAAGTTTGGGGCGAAAGAAGACAGACGGAGTTATCTATATTTTACGGTACTGCCTTTGTTTTTTGTGTTCATTGCTTGAATGGATGTCAATAGAAATGTTTGTGGAAATTCCTCACTTTTTAAATTATTCCGGACCATTACAGTTCTCCTGCAATTGAAGACTTGAAACAGTGTCTTGAATATACCGGACAACACTCTAAGCTGGTTGAATCTTTTATTTCTGCACTAAGATACCGCTTACTTACTGCGGGTGCCTCAACCAATGACATATTACATCAATATGTTTCAACAATCAAAGCACTCCGGACCATAGATCCAGCTGGTGTTTTTCTTGAAGCTGTTGGTGAACCAATAAGGGACTACTTGAGGGGAAGAAAAGACACCATAAAGTGCATTGTGACCATGCTTACAGATGGCACTAGTGGTAATCCAAATGGATCTGGAAACAGTGGTGATAGCCTTCTTGAGGAATTAAATAGAGATGAAGAAAATCAAGAAAATGTTGTAATTGACGATGATTTTAATACAGATGACAAGCAAGCTTGGATTGACGCACAACGGTATGTATACTGCCTAGCTGTTATTGACTATTATAATTTACATGTATGTAAGCTATGCAGTCAAAGTTGTCATGTTGACATGCTATACCGCGAGTTCTTTCTTGTTCAGCTGGGAGCCTGACCCTGTTGAGGCTGATCCATTAAAAGGTAGCCGAAACAGAAGGAAGGTTGACATACTTGGAATGATTGTTGGCATAATTGGTTCAAAGGACCAACTTGTTAATGAATACCGTGTTATGCTTGCTGAAAAACTTCTGAACAAATCGGATTATGACATTGACTCGGAGATACGGACTGTAGAACTCCTCAAGGTTTTTATTGTACTCATTCTAATCTATTTCCCCGGTTCAATGTCTCTTTTAAAACTTGCTTTTTTGCATATTCTTGTTTTCCAGATACATTTTGGAGAGAGTAGCATGCAGAAGTGCGAAATCATGCTTAATGATTTGATTGATTCCAAGAGGACAAATACCAACATTAAAGCAACCATTAAGAAAACATCTGAAATAGGTATTCCCTGGTTTTGTAGAAATTTTAGATATGGATAGCTCGGGAGCTACTTATTCTACCTTCTTCTAACCTAATCTGTTTAACTTTTGTTGAAATTCTAAGATCCGGAGTCAGCAGAGGCTGGGATTTCCTTGGATAATCTTGATGCTACAATCTTATCTTCGAATTTCTGGCCTCCAATCCAGGCATGCACTTCTTTTATATCGGTTCTTTTTTGTGTTATTAAAAGTTACTTTGCACGTTGTTATTGGTGGTAGGAAAAGGTTTAAAACATCTCAAAATAACATTTAAGATATTCTTTTTCTCTTTTTGCCTTTCGGTTTTAAGTCTTTATTTGCCAAAGCCAAAGTGCTCTTTTGGTGAAGATATTATTTGATCAGAGGAAGAGCTCATACATGATATTTACAGCTCTGTTTGATTGGTGATTTTACTTTTTGCTATTGGCCCCTTATATTCAATTCAATTCATGCTATTGAGAAAAGTAAAAAGCTTTAAGAAGAGTACCAACAAAGACAGCCTAGGGAATCGATTATACCCGAAAAAATTGAGAGAATTGAATTTTAATCAATCTTCTTAACTATCAAGCCACCTGTAGTTTCATATTTTCCTCTTTTTCATTTCTCCTTTGATTTTCATATGGACCACAGCTGCATGAAATGGGGTATAATTTTAGCGACCTTGTAATAATATGCAAGAGAAACTTGTTGAGGACGGTGTTTGTCCAAAGAAGGCAATTCCGATTTAGAATATGGTTGGTGTCCAAAAAACTTGTAGTTTCCTTGTTGCCCATGCTTATGTAATTTATTAAATCCATTTTTTGTTGAAGTAATCTAGTATTTCTCATTATCTTGGTCATTCTTTTCATTAATGTTCTGAAAATTTTCAGGAAGAGGCCCTTATCATTCCCGATTCTGTTGACCAACTGCTCTCTGATTATGCAAGAAGATTTCATGAAATAAAGACTCCTAGAAAGCTACTTTGGAAGAAAAATCTTGGAACGGTCAAGGTTAGGAAGTGTAATTTGTGAATGCCAATGAATATCCTTTCTAGTATCAATTATTCTTATTGCATTACCCATTTTCTTTTCCTCCTTTTTATATCATGTAACTAACATTTATGCTTATATCAATGAAACTATTCTAGTTGGAGTTGCAATTTGAGGACAAGGCAATGCAATTTACAGTTGCTCCTGTGCATGCCGCAATAATAATGCAATTCCAGGACCAACCGAGGTACTTTCAGCAATCATGAACACTTTGCATCTTATTGTTCATATAATAATGGTTTGTTTGTTATTCACTTTCAGTTGGACCTCTAAGAATCTTGCTGCTGCTACTGGGATCCCTGTTGATGTGCTGAACAGGAGAATAAGTTTTTGGATAAGTAAGGTATGTTTAACTAATTCCTGTTTTTCCATATAAAAAATAGTTCATGTTCAAAATTATGAAATATCCTTTTGCCACTCAATAGCCTGAGGCCACCCCTAGGTTTTCAATGTGTTATTCTACTGTAATGCAAAAATGTCTTTGCCGCTCAAGATACAGGTAATATTGTAATTGCCCTTTGCATTTGTGGTTTGTAACAATATTAGCAAGTTGACGCAGATCTTCCCTCTCTTAGTTGCAAGCTTTTTAGTTATTTTTCTGAATTTCAAGTACATATACTTCGGGTTTGATTTGTTGTCGGTACAAATTTCTTGGTTTTTTTTTTGCAAGTAGAAGCTAAAAGTTTCAAATAAGTAGAAAATTTGGTATTGTATGGTAATCTAAAAGGAGAATCATTGGAAATTGAAGTCCATATACAAAATTATTATCCTCTCCAAATCTTCTATCCAGGGAGTTCTTACTGAATCACTAGGAACAGATCCTAGCAACCATGTGTTTACCCTAGTCGAAGGCATGATTGATGCTAGTAAGAACAGTGGTAATACTGGAAATTGTGAGGAGCTTTTGGCCGGTGACGAGGAGGCAGAGAGATCTGTGGCTTCTGTTGAGGATCAACTACGTAAAGAAATGACTGTATTTGAGGTATGTGATGCTTATAAATAGTTTTACACATGCCATTTTGCTTAATGATGCTCTCTAACCAAAAGTTGGATCATTGTAGAAATTCATCTTGGGTATGCTCACAAATTTCGGTAGCATGGCATTAGATCGAATTCATAATACTCTCAAGGTAAGATGATAATGAGATGCCCCACACTTTAAATTGAATATGAGTAACATAATTGCTAACCTAATACACCATTTTTCTTTCAGATGTTTTGTGTAGCAGACCCTCCATATGATAAATCACTCCAACAGCTGCAAAGCTTCTTATCAGGTCTAGTTTCTGAAGAGAAATTAGAGCTCAGAGATGGAATGTACTTCTTGAAGAAGTAATTAGCTGATTACTCATTGGCCATCAACTATTAAGCACATTTAACAGGCAGCACCGGTAAGGATAATCTTAGAAAGTTGAAGGGTGCCCCCCCCCCCCTCTTTCCGAATTGTATTCAATACTCACTTTACGAATATTATTAGATGCTTTTTCGATTTGTATCTTGTTAGTTGCTTTTACTCCATATAAAATTCCAAAATTTTCTGAGTTAAAGCTTGTCCTGCTCTACAATCACCATACTTGTGAGTTCTGGCAAGATTTATGCAAGTATGGCTGGACATAATTTCGGTTTGTTCTCAAGATTGGTCATATCTCTGTTGATGATACTTGTCTGGATGGCTCTCAAGGTTGGAACCCTGGTTGAGGGGATGCAATATACTGTGTTTAGAGGAATTATTGAGGTCGAGAGAGTAGGGTTATTATTTATGTATCCGTTTGAGTGTTTTTTTTACTCTCAATCCTGTATAATGCAAATCTGTTGAGATATGTTGTTATTGCTCATGTACTTTTCACTTTTGGTCTAATTATGGTTTTAGTCCATGGAATTTGAGGCTTAATTTCTATGCTTTAATTTGACATCTCTTTACTTTTACAATGTTATTGTTCAGTTGATAAGGTAGAATCTGCAACAAACAAGAATGACTAGTTGATTCGCAGATTGATGAGAATTGAGGTAATTCATCATCGAATAAGAATCAATCTTGTTTGGATAATCAAATAAAAATTGATAACCCGCCATTAAACAAGAACCGGAGTAGATCAGAATTTGTAGTCCGGTCCGACTCGATCTAAATTTAATTGACCTAAATCACTTAAAGAAACAACCCTGGCATAGCCGTTGCTATTGTCAAATTTAATCGACCTAAATCACTTCAAGACTGACCGAGCACTTCAAATCGAAGCTACCCATTTCAAGACTCTGTTTTGCAAAGGTAAGATCTTGCTTGGTCTGAACAGGTATTGCAATGCTCTTGACTTCTTCAAAGCAGCTCCTTTTGTGAATGGGTATTTAGAGAAATGAAAGAAACTCGAGTTTCAATCTAGAACAGTAAGTTTTGATCTTTCTGATTGGGTCCTTAATGGGTATTTAGAGAAATGAAGTTGGGAAGAGGGTTGTATGGCAAAGTGATTAAAAAACAAGCAATGAAGAGTCTACTTGAGATTGGCATTCAGGATCAAAGCTATTAGCTAAATAGCCATAGGAAGTTTAATGTGTTCCAATTTTTCATCTTTCAACCCTCGATGGTCCATGGTTGATGTAAATAGCAAATCTTGTTGCAATAAAACAGACAGTTAGCTAATCCGGTCAGGATTAGCAAAGTTTAATGTGTTTTGTCGTTACTTGGATTGGAACTTTTATTTACATATTCAGTACATATAGAGGAGATAGATACATGCTACTGTGTATATTGGTTTTAATGTATTTTTGGGGGGACTCGAGCATACATTGGTTTTGGCCCCAGCGAAGATAAAATGATTTTTGTTTGTGAATAGTTACGTGAATAGTTAAAAAAATCTTAGCTAATATTTATCTTGCATGTAGCGGAGCAAAGTATATATATATATATATATATATATATATATATATATATATATATTTGACTTCATAACATATTTTATTTATGCATTTCACACTTTCGAAACCCTTTAGGTATTTCTCTTGCTTGGTATTTTTTTTGAGTTGCCTAAAAATGATTATAAGATAATATATGTTTATACATATTTTTAATTTTTTGACAATTCACACATACCTTATAGACAAATAAAGTGATTTAAACCCGGAGCTTCTATAATGAACATTATCCGCTTTTTCCATTAGGACCAATTGTTAGATTCTTCTCACTTTGTATTTTCTATTATTAACTTTACGCATAATTGAGGGATCAAAACCATAAGTTAAGTAAAGTGTATCTAAAGTTACCAAACTATGCTTTTAGTAAAGGCTTAATCTAAAAAAAAATCTAATGTTTGACCGAATAATTACTTTAACTTTTTATTATTATTTTTGAAGCAATTAGCTCTTAACGTTTTATTTTGGGTTAAAATGATCTCTATGTCTGTAGTTTAAAAATGTTAGTCAACTAACATTAATCAGCTTGAAATGACTTGAAACAATAACATGTCAACAAAAAAATAATTTTATAAAATTATATTTAACTTATGTGATATTCTTTCAAGTCAACATGTTTGTCTATATGACACAGACATGTATGTTTGACACGTCATTTTAAGTTATTTAGCGTTAATTGACTAATAATTTTCATTCACAAAAAGACCATTTTAACTTAAATAAAAACACTTAAGGTTAAATTACTATAATTTTTTTTTTTTGCTGAAACGTCTATTAAGTAAGAATTCTTTTAGCTTTATACCTTTAGTAAATGACATTGGTTGCGTGGCATTCATTGGCAGCCTCAATTTCCTATTTCAAGATTGAGAAAAAAAATAGGGACCACTTTAAATATGGTGTACAGATTCTTCGCATTCCAGCCGTTTATTATATGCAATAATGCAATATTAAAGAAGATCGTTCTGTAAATTATTTTACAAAATTTAATTTAAATTAGGGTAAACTATACAAATCATCACTTAACTTTGCGCGCTGACCTATTTTGGTCACCCAACTTTTAATTTGTGCAAATAACTCACTCAACTTTGCACATTAAACAATTTTAGTCACTTGTCCATTTTTCGTTAACTTTCTGTTGATGTGGATTAATTTAATAGTTTTTCATCCACATAGGAATTAATTAATTTAAAATGTCTTTTATATTTATAAAATGGTGGTTGGGTTTAAATCACGCAACCCTAATTTGGCAGACTCAACTGAAGGAAAAACTAAAAGGGGCTCGAATAAGAAGAAAAAGTCAGGAAACAAAATATATGAACTCAATGTTTGAGTTGAATGAGATTTCAATTTACAGTTGCAGTAAACCGACAGTGTTGAAGATATCATTGTCGGGCAATAAACCAGGTAGGCGATTTTTTTGGTTGTAGTAATTATGGGAAAAAGTTGCGCAAATCTTGTAATTTTTTCGATGGTATGAACCCCTAATCCATCCTCGTGCAAAAGTTTTTAATTTGTGCAAATAACTCACTCAACTTTGCACATTGAACAAATTTGGTCACTCACCCATTTTTCTGTTAACTTTTTGTTGATGTGAATTAATTTAATAGTTTTTCATCCACGTAGGAATTAATAAATTTAAAATATTTTTTATATTTACAAAAGGGTGGTTGGGTTTAAATCGAGTAAACCTAATTTGGCATACTTAACTAAAGGAAAAACTAAAAGGGGCTCGAATAAGAAGAAAAACTCAGGAAAAAAATATATGAACTCAATGTTTGAGTTGAATGGAATTTCTGTAACACCCCAAAATTTCCATAATTCAAGAATCCCTAATTTTTAGAATCCCTAATTTGAAAACCCTAACATTTGGGGAATTGAGTTAAAATTCATTTCTAGAATCGATGCCCTCTTTGGGAAAAAAATTAGAATTTGTTGTTTAATTCAGAATTTGTGGGTTGTTTCGTAATGTAAGGAAAGTTTTGGTGCCTTTTTGTAAACTCAAAAATGCTTGGTGACCTTTAGAATGTTTTTACCCTTTAGAAAGAGTATTTATACCCATTTATAATGCAAAATTGAACCCTAATCAGATTGCACATCTACAGCCGCCTCACTCACCCCCACTTTCTCGTCTTCTCCTTATCCTCACTCTCTTCGCTCCGATGAAGCTCCGACGAGGGCATCAACGCCGTTCGTTCAGAGTGCCGCCGCCACTAATCGAATACCCCTCGCCGTTCGACAAAAATCCATCCCCTATTTACCCCTCACCGGCCATCCTTTCCGAGATTGCGAAGGGGAAACCATTCGGATTTGTCTCCTAGTGCCGCCGTCCTCTCTTTTCTTCTCCGTTTTGGTTTTAGGGTAAGCTTTCGGGTTGTTTCCATTCTTTTTGTTTTCTGAATGGGTTATTGTTGATCTCATTTTTTTCCCTATTTTTCTTTGATTTTCGGCTATTAATGACCAAAATGGTCTTCTTTGGATGTCGCCGGTTGGGTCGCTGCCGTCATTGCATTGTCACTGTCGCCTCAGTTTTTGCACCGCCATTATCCTGGTTTCGTGCTGCAGCACTGTTGAGCAGTTGCCGCTGCCGCGCAATGAACCGTCGTTGTGCCCTTTCTGCCACCGTTTGGTTTGTTACAGCCGCCGTCCTTGTCGTTTGGGTTCCATCATTGTTGCGTCGTCGTTGTCGTTGGATTGTTGGGATGCAGCCGTCGATTTGAGGGTTCTAGAAACCGTAAGGATCAAATGATGAAACCCTTGTTGTTGGGCTTTTGTGTGTATCAATATGGTTGTGTGTTGGGCCCAGATGTGTGTGTGTGTAAACCATATGAGAAACCATGGCTCATACCAAATAATTAAATCAGACCAGGTCTTGTGAACCAGACCACGAATGAATCAGATCTTTGCCTTGAACCGAACTTGTGATATGACTGAACCGAATAGGATTGACCCGTTGAACCAAACCGGTTGGCTAAGTGAACCGGTCTAAACCAACATGATCCGGATTTGACCTTGGACAGTTGACTTTGACAGACAGAGTTGACTTTTGACTCTTTGACCCATTGACCAGATCTGAATTGTTGACTAGTTTGACCGTTGACTTTGGACTTTGACCAGAGTTGACCTTTGACCAAGAGTTGACTTTTTTGGTAAACGTTCCTCTTGACCTTTTTCGACGTCCTGAGTCCGTATCTGTTACCCGTTTTGTCAAATTCAAATCCGAAAGCCCCGTTTTGCTAATTTCAGTAAATTATTCTTAAAATCTATTAAGTTGTGGACTTTAGAATCTGATTTAGAATATTCTTGTGTTCAGGTGATAACATCTTCGAGGCCGGCGAGTTACCTCCAGTTGTACAGACCGACCATACTCGCTCTCTGAGATCTTCATGTGAGTATATTTTCAGTTTAGTTCTTAGTGTTTTAGTCGGTGGCTTAGTGTTAGTAATAAATACTAATATAGTATACATACCTTCGTAGGTCCTGATTCAGCTAGACCTGAGCATAAGACGCGCTTTTCTCGGCATTAGAGCTACTGTTGCTAAAGGTGTGTCTCTTCCTGTTTTATAAACTTATGTGTTTCTTTCTGTGCTTTTCTGGTATTAATATAAGTAAATGTTTTGTACATTTTGTGTGCATACTCTGTTGTGATTGGGTGAATGTTTTCAGACATCATGCATAACATGTCATACTGTGATTTAAGTGAAATATCAAATTTTCAGAACTGTAAAACATCAGATTTATAGTATTGTGCAACTTGAAATTTCATAATTCAAGTTTCGGATCAGACTCGGATTTTAAAATCTGCATCATATCATTGTGGGTAGATGGATTGAGATTTGTTCGGGGAAGTTCAGTGGTTTCAACCTGCGGGTTGAATTCTGCTTCGGATTAGTGGTTTCAACCATTGGGTTGAATTCCGCTTCGGATTAGTGGTTACAACCTTCAGGTTGAATTCCGCTTCGGATTAGTGGTTTCAACCTTCAGGTTGAATTCCGCTTCGGATCAGTGGTTCCACCCTTCGGGCTGAGTTCCACTTCGGATGGTGACATGGAGAAAGTAGGTTCTGGGGAACCTTACTTTTCGGTGTATCGGAGATGGGTACTATGATTCATGTGCATCAGACATCATATCATCATGATTCAGTTTTATTGTGTTTTCAGAAAAGTATTTGTCAGAAAATAAAATATTGTTTTGTTTTTGTTTTGTTTTCGTTGCACTTTAGAGACACACTGAGCTCTTTAGCTTACACCCTTTAGTTTTTACTTTTTCAGATATCTCAGACTCTTTTAGGCGACTCGGTACTAGGAGCTTCTCGCATTTTACTCGGATATTTTTATAATTCAGTATGAACTCTCTTTTAGTTATTTCAGACCACTATTTTAAAATATTTTCGAACATTTATGTAATTCGGACATTGGGACTGTTTACTGTTTTTAATTTGGGTTTTATTAAATGCATGTGTCTATGAAGTTACTTTCAGAATTTTAATTAATTATCGGAACATCGTTTAAAAGATTGTGTTTTATTTAAATTGGAATATTTGTTAAGTTTTACTTATCTAATCAATTCTTTTGAATTACGAAATATTTTAACCTAAATCGTTTCTTGAGGGACAAGTTTCCAATCGCTACTTCCTAGATTCGGCCCATTCCTTCTGGGCCGGGTTTAGGGGGTTACAATTTCAATTTACAGTTTTGGTAAAACGACAGTGTTGAAGACATCATTATAAGACGATAAACTAGGTAGGTGATTTTTTGGTTGTAGTAATTATGGGAAAAGGTTGCGCAAATCTTGTATTTTTTCGATTGTATGAGCCCCTAATCCATCCTCGTGCAAAAGATTTTTTTTGCTGAGAATGCTAAGAAAAATTAGGACAAATGACACGAGCAGAAAAAATGAGAGAATTTGGTAGATTATTGCACTGGTAGGTACTATTGTGATGACCTACACACTTCATGGATAGAAGTTAAAGATATGATTTTAATGGATATTTTATTATGGATAATGTGTAAGATTGAAGATAGGATTTTAATGGGTATTTTGTGTTTGAAAAATTTAGCTTGAGTGGTTTGTTATGCATAATGTATGTAAGGCAAACTTTGAAAATTTAGCACTTTACCCTATGTTGTTTATCAATGAATGAATGTAGTTAGTTTTTCTCATTTGTGTATTGAACTTATTAGCACATACAAAAGTAACTAAATTAACAAATGCAAAAGTATCTAAATTTGCAAAATGAGAATGATGGTTTGTTGGGTATTTAGGTGCTCGATTTCTTCAACCGTTCTTGCTTGCCAAGTGGTGGAGAAGTGGAGTATTGGGTGATAGAGGTGTGGAAGCTAAAAATGATAAAGACAAGATGATTTATAGTGGTTCAACCTTCTATCCAAGGTTTACATCCACTACCTTAGCTTCCCACTGAGGATTTCCAATCAATCCACTATTGATTCGTCCCCTTTTCTAGGCTTAGGAGGAAACCCTTACAAAACCGATCAACCTTTCTACCCAAAGCTTTGATCAAACACTCTTTACAAAGAAATAAAAATAAGCAAACTCAAATCCATCTAATAGGTATTTGTTTGTACAATTAAGCTCTCACCCAATTCTAAAACACGTGAGCAAATATAACAATTTTGGCTCACTAGTGTTTATCTATTACAAGAAATCAAACAATAAAGCCCTAAGACAAATTCTTGATCATTGTGTTGTTGACAATTGAAGCATTAACCTTCTCTTGATGTTTGGAGGTCCATTTTATACTTCTAATTGAGTTTGTAGTCGTTACTAGCCGTTGGGGTTGAATTGAAGTCGTTGGAGACTTTATTTCCCACCATAAATGTAGTTCTGCAGCTTACCGTATCAGTACACGTGGAGGTGTATCGGTATGTCCTCTAGAACTAGCCGTTGGGCTCTTTGCCAGCCTATGCGTATCAATACGCTTGAGGGCGTATCGGTACAGTATGTCATTTAAAAGACCATTGGAAAATAGCCGTTGGGTTGTTAAAACAGGGATCAGTACGCCTAATATGTGTATCGAAATGACACCTATCTGTATCGATACGACATCCTCCATATCGGTACGAGTTTTGGCATATTCAAAACTTGGGCAAAAGGGTATTGATACGGAGTATACCGTATTGGTACGAGCTTGCTGAAAAGTCAAGTTTGGCTATTTTAAAACATTAAAAACTTTGCCAAAAACCTTTTAAAATGCCGCAAACTTATTTTCAAGTTGTTTGGACTTAAAGACATATTTTAAATTATTTTCTAATTTATCCAAAATATTTTTCAATTATTATATCAAAACATTTAGTTATACAATCTCCCCTTTTTGATATAATAAAACCAATTTGAAAAATTGTTTGGGGTTTCTCACCCTTTTTGAAATAAATTTTGAATAAGAGACTTAAAATTTGAATTTGATTAAAGCTCCCCTTTATTCTCTTAAAAAACTTGAAAAATCAATTTTTCAAACCATTTCTCTCCCTTTTTGTTATATCAAAAAGAATTTAAAATGACATTAGGCTCAAAATAACTTAGGAGGTAAAAAGAAAGTTGACACCATTAAAAATTCGGTTTTTAAAATTGGCTCCCTTTTACTCAAAGTATCATCAAAAGATGTTAGTCCAACACATAATAATCTAGTTGAAATAAATTAAAATAAATCAAATAAAAGTAATAACAACTAGATTTTACCACACTTGAACCTAAGGGAGGATATGAAGCCTTCCTTCTTCAAGTGTTCTCCCTTGTGTGTATGGAGCTCCCCCTCAAATTTTGACTTATTGATCACTCTCCATCACACCTATCGTAAGACAATCAAGTAATTTTTGGTATCCAAATTGCTTTGGATCCATAGACATTAGTAGCACAAAATTTAGTCCCCTTAGGAATCCAGTTTTCAATTTCATCCTTTTTAGTTAAAGTACTTAGTCCTTTTGGGACCCAAATACTTCTAAAAACTTTACCATTTACAAATCTAGGGGCACTAGATTGTCTTACATAAAAATTTTATTTTCCAATATTATTTTTCTTTTCAAGTTCTTTGGAGATCAAATCCTTTTCTTCTTGAACTTTATGAAGCAAATTTTGTAAATCAAAACATTTTTGTTCAAACTCATTGAGTTTTGCTTCAAGTTTAATTTTGATTTTAGAAATCAAGTCATTTTGAATTTTCAAATTTGAAATCACATTCTTGTTTTTCAAAATGTGATTTTTAAATTCTAAAACTAAATCGTCATAGTCATCTTGTAATTCATCAAAGGAATACGAACATGAAGTAGATGAATTAGAAGTTACCCTTGAATCTTCTTCGATGGCCATAAGGCAAAGGTTGTCTTGTTCATCGTCGGTGGAGTCCTCATCACTCCAAGTAGCCACATATGCCTTCTTCTTATGGCTTGAAGTGCTTGCCCTCTTCTTTTTCATGGATTCTCGTTCAAGTTCTTTCAAGGCTTTCTTCATGTAAGAGGCACACTTCTTGAAGAGATAAACTATTTATTCTTCTTTATCCTCCTCCCCACTTGACTCTACATGATGGCATGTAGAGGATTTGAGAGCAATGCCATTTGTGTTGATGCCAAGCCCTTTGAGCTTCTTCTCCCCCATAGGTCTAATCTTTCCCTCTTCTTCTCCTCTTCTTTGTTTTTCTTCATAATTTGGTGAGTGAGAAGTGACCCCATGAGCTCATCAAGCTTCAAGGTTTTGAGATTCTTGGCTTCGATGATGGCGGTTCTTTTTTAGTCCCATGGCTCGGAAAGGGAGTAGATGAGCTTTCGAACAAGCTTTTCCTCTGGAATGACTTCTCCATAACCTTTGAGTCCATTGGTGATGGTGGAGAATCGATGTTCTTTTCGGGTCCATCTTGAAGTTTTCATACTCTAGGTTGAGGAGGCCGATCTTAGTCTCCTTTACACCATTTGTCCCCTCGTATGTAACTTCGAGCTTGTCTCAAACTTCCTTGGCACTCTCGCAAGAAGACATCTTCTCGTAAATGTTGAGGCTAAGTGCACAAAAGATGAATTGCAAAGCCTTGCAATTTAGCTCCATCTTCTTGCGATCGTCGGCACTCCACTCCACCTTGCTTCCTTGTGGTACGGAAAAGTCATCTTCTATGATATCCCAAAGCTTGTAGTCTTTGGATTTGACGAAGAACATTATCCTCTTCTTCTAATAAGCATAATTGGTCCCGTCGAAGAAGGGCGATTTGTCGATAGATTGCGCCATTGAGCCGGTTGTTTGAAATGTTGATTGAGCTTGCCGGATCTTCTCAATAATGTGTTAATCCTCTTCAATTGAGCCAAGCCCTGATACCAATTGTTGGGTTTTTAGGTGCTCGATTCCTCCAACCGTTCTTGCTCGCCAAGTGGTGGAGAATTGGAATATTGGGTAATAGAGGTGTGGAAGGTAAAAATGATAAAGACAAGATGATTTATAGTGGTTCAACCTTCTAAGAAAGGACTACATCCACTACCTTAGCTTCCCACTAAGGATTTCCAATCAATCCACTATTGATTCGTCCATTTTTCTAGGCTTAGGAGGAAATAGTTACAAAACCGATCAAGCTTTCTACCCAAAGCTTTGATCAAACCCTCTTTACAAAGAGATAAAAATAAGCAAAATCAAATCCCTCTAATAGGTATTTGTTTGCACAATTAAACTCTCACTCAATCCTAAAACACTTGAGCAAATATAACAATTTTGGCTCATTAGTGTTTGTCTATTACAAGAAATTAAACAATAAAGCCCTAAGACAAATTCTTGATTATTGTGTTGTTGACAATTGAAGCATTAACCTTCTTTTGATGCTTGGAGGTCCCTTTTATACTCCTAATTGAGTTTGTAGCCGTTACTAGCTATTGGGGTTGAATTGGAGCCGTTAGAGACTTTATTTCCCACCATAAATGCAGTTCTGCAGCCTACCGTATTGGTACATGTAGAGGCGTATCGGTACGCCCTTCTCCAGAACTAGTCGTTGGGCTCTTTGTCAGCCTATGCGTATCGATACGCTTGAGAGCGTATCAGTACGGTATGTCATTTAAAAGACCGTTGGGAAATAGTAGTTGGGGTTGTTAAAATAGGGATCGGTACGCCTAATATGCGCATCGAAACGACCCCTATCCGTATTGATACGATATCCTCCGTATCGGTACGGGTTTTGACATTTTCAAAACTTGGGCAAAAAGGTATCGATACAGGGTATACCATATCAGTACATGCTTGCTTAAAAGTAAAGTTTGGCTATTTCAAAGCATTAAAACCTTTGCCAAAAACCCTTTAAAATGCCTCAAACTTCTTTTCAAGTTGTTTGGACTTAAAGACATATTTTAAATTCTTTTCTAATTTGTCCAAAATATTTTTCAATTATTATATCAAAACACTTAGTTCTACATCATATTTTGTTATCTAATGACATTTGAAGATTTATTTAGGGCATGAGACCGAGTTATTTTGTTATGTTATTATTGTCTTTAGGTTCATTTCAAAATATAATTGTTTCTATGATATATCAGCTTAATTTATATTTTGTTATTACATTATTTACATGTTGATTCAACAATACTTTCAATTGTTATTACATTTAGACTAATATACATTATTCTTAACTATAACCAACTAATTATGACTAACTTACACCGGTGTAAGTTCTACTAAATTACAATTAACTAACTATGACTAGCTTACACTGGTGTAAGTTTGACTGATCTACAGCTAACTAACTATGACTTACTTACATCGGTGTAAGTTCTATTGAACTATAACTAACTAACTATGACTAACATACACTGGTGTAAGTTCAATGAAACTTTATCTCATAAACACTAATAAGTAATGCATATCACCAAAAGTAAACAAGTATAAATTTTACACCCTTACTTTCTATCACACCCTAAGTAAATGAGTACACTAATCAATAATGCATATTACTCAATGTAAACAAGTACACTAATCAATAATGCATATTACTCAATGTAAACAAGTACCCAATATGTTGTTCATCTCATTCTCATTTCTATATTGCAAGTTGATGTAAAAGTAATTAAATTAGCAGTTTGTCATTTCTGACTATAGAACTTGCAAAATGAAAATTGATGCTTAACTTGTATTAATATCATATCTAAAATGAGAGAGTACAAAAGATGTTCAAACAACACTTTGTCATTTCTGATAAGAATGTTCCCAACAAAACAATGCAGGACCTATGACCACAATTGTTCTCAAAAAACCACAAAATGAAATACATGTAAAAATGTTCCCACATAGATAGCACGACATTTTCGCAAAGTGACATTTGCAAAGTGACACTAACAAAATGATCAGAAATGCCACATGAAAATATTGACTTAATGCTACTTCTTTATTTTCATTTTGGCCTCTTTGACAAAGCTTTTTCTGTTTGAGTCTGAGCTCGATTGACAGAATTTTATTGAGAATTCATCTATCTGGCAGTCTTGACCGAGCCTTGTGTGTTTTGACTTTCTTATGTTTTTGACTTCTAGCTTGATTTGCAGAGTTTTGTTGAGAATTCATCCATCTCACAGTCATTCCTTGTGTTTGTGTTTGTGAATGCTGATTTTCTGTTGAGCATGTCATTTGAACCCCCTTCTGGGTCAATCTTCCAGTTGTTATCATTTAATCAACCTTTTTTTTTGTTTTTTTGAGGTCTACCAACTCATGAAATTTTCTTTTCTCTCCAACAGTTTTAGAGTCATCAACACTGTGCAATGACTTTGAATCGTTACTGTCAGATTCAACATCTTCATTCATAACAACAGAACTTGCATTAAGTCCAAGTATATCTATTCCAACTCCTACATGCACATTACAGACTTCATCATCAGCCAAGTCATTCTCACTATCCTCAAAGCCACCGTCAGAAGCCACATAGTCTGAATCTTGTTCCTCATTATCAAACACCTCATTTCTAAATATTTCAGTTTCAACATTAGTTTGCTCAGTTTCAATATTAGTTTCACCTATGTTTTCAACAACTTCTTGTATGTACACATGTACATATTTATTCTTGGCCAATAAATTTCATGTGGCCTAACATATCCTAAACTATTGATCATATCATATATTTCAAGCATAGGTATTGAATCAATATGACACATATAAAAAAAAGAATGAAAAGTTTGAGTTTTTTGTTTTCTCTGTTGTGTTTGGAGGTTAATGAAACGTTTTACTCACTCAACAGATCTTAATACACAACTTTTTAAGCAAAATAAATTTTGACGTGTTTTATCACGTGTTTTAATATTAATTAAAATTATTTATTTTTTCCACGTCATAACGACGTTAGCGGAAAAACAGATGAGTGACCAAATTTGTTCAGTGTGCAAATTTGAGTGAGTTATTTACACAAATTGATAGTTGAGTGACTAAAATAGGTCTAGCTTTAAAGTTGAGTGATGATTTTTATAGTTTACCCTTTAAATTAATTTATCAATAGATAAATACAAATAATTAAAGAAATTGATGATTGGATCGTAATGTTATTTTAACTAAATGAAGGTGATGAGAAAATGACAAACACTTTGGAAGAATCTCGCATATAAAATAATGTCTAAGCTTTCTATATCATGTCAAGAGGATGAATCTCGTAAAAAAAAGAACTCTATTCTTGTTCCACGTGAGTTCTCACACGTGGACGGGTAAAATAAAAAATCAAAATTTTTAATTCATCTCTCGTTATTTAAGATTCTATTCACCTCTTTTCTTATCTTCTTCGATTGAATAGAGAAATATATAAGTTTGATTCGTCTATCTTTTTAAAATAAAAAGCATCTCGTTTAAAACCTTTCCTCACAATTAAGTTATACCTAAATACACCTTAGACAGCAGAAGGAGGAAAAGAGTACACCATAACATAAATTATTATTATAACAAGTTCACTACAGAACGACACAGCAAATACCAAAATACAAAAGATCAAACACAAAAGTTACTAAAATCATTGGAATCGCATGAAAGAGAAGACAGTGTCTGATAGATATATGCTAGTGCATATATGTGCTTTCACTTTCATGCTCTTATTCTGAACCAACTCCGGCATCGACAACCTAATCAAGAACGTTGGTACCCGGAATATATTTTTTCAGTATTGCAATAAGGGGACGAGCAGAATCCACATTGGTGTAAGTAACGTGATTAATGGTGACATTGGTTTTAAAGGTTCCATTCGGATTTGCAGTCTGGATGGCTTTGCAGAGTTGGTTCCAACCGGTTTGAAACTCAATCAATACATCAAGTTGTTTTGGATCAGCCAACGTTTTATCAGGTCCACCCGCAAGAACCGGTGCCAGTGCAGCTAACTGCTGCTGGATGACTTTAAGTCGCGCGGCCTCCGAAATCATCTCGATACAGATTATAAGCGCATGCGCGATTTGCTTATTATCACCGGGAAGATGTGTGTAATCGTTCAGGTTCTCAATCTGTTGGCGTAGTTCCACAAATCCCAGAGGGATTAGATCTCTGCTGTCAACTCCTGCTTTTTTTTGGAGGGTTCCATAACTGCCATCGAATTTAAGATCGGTTCTTGTAGTGCCCTGGAAGAACATATTTCGTACGGCTGGGGGAACGTCGTTGAAGAAGTAGGACGCTGTTCCGACTCCTGGTCGGTAACCCAAGATGTACACGGTGGTGGCATCGATAACAAACGAGACGGTTCTGCTCTTATTGGAGACTTCCACCATAACATATCGCTTTGGATCAGTAAGTTGCAGATCCTTATCGGAAGGCAACACCGGTATCCCATGCGATGCACTCCCATGGACTATCAGTGCGTTTATCAGATTTTTAATAAACACACCATACGTACTTTGAGTGGCTTGCGCAGCACCGAATGTCACCTTGTAAACTGCGGTTGTGGATATCAAACTGACTGATTGTGGACCTTCCATTTTTTGAGAACAGAGACTGTTTTACTTTCCAAATGAGAGGAGGAGGAGGAAGTTGTTATAATCCAATGTCAAGCATGATCCTAATCTTATAAAGAGTGGCCGATGAAACTCAAACCTCATTATTTGGACCAACCCACGTGCCTTAAAACAAACAATAAATTAATGAAACAAATTGAAGGTTGTTATAGCTAAAGCATTTAGGTATAATGATAAAATATGTCGCTAACATTTGATTAAATTGTTATCTTGATTTTTTTTTATAAAATATTTTAATTTTTAACATTTTGTTTTGGGACAAAAAGACATCACCGTAACTTAAAACATGTAAGTTAACACATTTGTCTATATAATTTTATAAAATTATTTTTTTACTTACGTGTCATTCTGTCAAGTTAACACATTTGTATATATAATATTATTACACTAGTATGCAATAAAAAGTAAGTTTGTTATGTCATTTACAACAAGTAACTTAAAACAATAAATTAATAAAAACAAATTAAAGGTTGTTATAACTAAAAATTTTAGCGTGGAACAACCCATGCGACTTAAAACAATAAATTAATGAAACAAATTAAAGGTTGTTTTAACCTTATAATTAAAGGGTTTTTTATGTTAAAAACTATAATATAAAAAATATCTTACCTTTAAATTGAATAGTTATTTAGTTCTTATTTTTTTTCTAAAACACTTTAACTCTTAATGTTTTGTTTTGGTCTAAAATAACACCACTTTAGATTAAAATTGTTAGTCAACTAACGGATAATGTCTTATGATGTCTTGATAGAATGGCACGTAAGCAAAAAAGATAGTTTTTTTTTTATTTTACATAATTTTATAAAACTGTTTTTTGATTGGCGTGTCATTCTATCAAGTAATCATTTTGTCTATATGACACTGCCACATCAGCGTGCAACGCCATGTAGGTTTGTTATATCATTTTAAGGCGTTATCGGTTAATTAACTAACGATTTTCATCTATTGAGGGACATTTTAACCCAAATAAAATATAGAAAAGTTAAAACACTTAAAAATAATAGTTAAATTGATTATTCAGCCACTCGTTAGAGGATTTTTTCAGTATTATGCCAAAAATTTAGGCATATGCATATTCATATTGATAAATTCAAATACCATTTGTGTTTCCATTGATAGAAGTATATAGCAAATTCACATTTATGATTTGTTTAAGTTTATGTTGTCTTTGTTTTAAAACTATATATATATATATATATATATATATATATATATATATATATATATATATATATATATATATATATATATATATATAATTTGCATACACATCCAAATGTTTATAGAAGTTTTATTTTTAATTGACTCAATTAAGAGCAATTAAAAATAAACTGTAACAACCATACTAACTCAAACCTTTTTTTAGTATTTTAACTAAATGAAAAAATAGTATCTTAGTTTGATATTAAATTTGAATAAACGCACACACGTATAGACTAAACTACTCAAACTCGAGTTACCTAAAAAGAACAACATTATTCATTATCACTGAAATCACTTCGTCTTTACTTGTTCAAATTAAGAAGTTTAGAATTGATGAAACAATATAATATATGGTAGTTAACTTAGAAAAATTAGGTTTCACATTATGCTAGTGTTGGTTATATATGATATGAGTTCACACGAAAAAAATCTTAATTATTACATAAGTTTTAAAATATTATTGTAACATAAAAAACTAATAGTCTACTCTAGTACAAATTTGAACTTAAGATTAGAAAGATAGTAAAACATGATACATATTCAAATTAAACAATATTTATTCTTTTTTCTTTATTCTAACTAAACCGGGTGAGTGGTTAAAAATTATGAAATAAAGCTATCTTATTGGTAACTTATGTACTACTATAATAATTTGATTTTTAATAATTTCAACTAAATTGATTCAAATCATATACAAATATTTAATCTCTAATCTGAACATAAACAATTCAAATTCATTGAATCAAAAGAATAAATTGAATTTTAAATGACCCCTTTCATTATTTTTATCATTTGTAATTCATTTAATGAAGGGCATGGCCGAGCAAGGTCAAGGTTCACAAGTTGAAGGAAAATTATTACAGTTAAATACTCAAGTTTAAGTTTAAATTAGTGTATGTATTTTTAATTTTTTTATCTTAAACGGAAATTTTAGTCTATCGTTATAAACAGTAAAAACGATGATTGATTTGGTTATAACTAAAAATTTTAGCGTGGAACAACCCATGCGACTTAAAACAATAAATTAATGAAACAAATTAATGGTTGTTATAACCTTATAATTAAAGGGTTTTTATGTTAAAAAATATAATGTAAAAAATATCTTAGTTTTAATTGAATAGTTATTTGGTTCTTATTTTTTTTGAAATACTTTAACTCTTAATATTTTGTTTTGGTCTAAAATAACTCCATTGTAGATTAAAATTGTTAGTCAACTAACAGATAATGCCTTAAGATGTCTTGATAAAATGACACGTCAACAAAAAAGATAGTTTTTTATTTTATATAATTTTATAAAATTGCTTTTTGATTGGCGTGTCATTCTATCAAGTAACCATTTTGTCTATACGACACTGACACGTCAGCGTGCAATGCCATGTAGGTTTGTTATATCATTTTAAGGCGTTATCGGTTAATTAATTAACGATTTTCATCTATTGAGGGACATTTTGATCCAAATAAAATATAGAAAGTTAAAACACTAAAAAATAATAGTAAAATTGATTATTCAGCCAACCGTTAGAGGATTTTTTTAGTACTATGCCAAAAATTTAGGCATATGCATATTCATATTGATAAACTCAAATACCATTTCTGTTTCCATTGATAGAAGTATCTACCAATTCACGTGTATGATTTGTATAAGTTTATGTTGACTTTGTAACGCCCATGTTTGGGGCCCGGAAGGTACTCGCGTTTGGGTGTTGGGTTAAGCCGGTTCGAGTTAAACAAATTTTGGGGAAAAACCTTTTAAATGACCAAATTTTAAAGTCTTTAAAGAAAAAGGGGTATTTTGGTAAAGTGTATTCAAATGGGTTTTGGAGATAGGTTTTGGGTTAAAATAAAATACATTATTTCAAAATTGTCATCCCTCCTTCTTCCCCCAAAGGTTTTTCACGTTAAACTCTCCCAAACCATAGCCACCATCCTTTTTCACCAAGCTTCATCCTTTTCGGAGGTTTCAAAGAGGTAAGCACTTGGTTTTACTCCTCTCTTCATTCTAATCTTGTTTTTAGCATCTATTCTTTAAGGTTTTGGAAGATTTTTCAAGGTTTTACATTTGGGCGAAAAAATAGGGTTTTGAAGGGTTTAAGCTTTTTGGTGAAAACAATGTTTTGGGTCAGTTGTAAATCATATTTTGGGTGTAAGGTGATGTCAAGATGTTAGGTTTATCATAAAATCTCAGATTTGAGAAAAATGGGTGTAACACCCGTGTTTTGGGGTTAGGAGTTAGACGCGTGAGTTGGTTCGAGTCGTCAAAATCGATTTTATTTAAATTGACCTTAGTTTTGATTTAATTGAGATTTAAAATAAAAGGGTGGCAATTTTGTAATTAAGCCCAAACAAAAAGTGGACAACCTTTTTGAATCAAAAAAGGGAGCCATCTTCTTCTTTTGGCTTCTAACGTTGAAAACCTCAAACCCCTCCCCAAAACCCCAAGTTCACTATTTCATTCAATCTCTCCACAAAATCAAGAGCTTTTTCAAAGGTAATTTCATTTCTCAACTCTCCTCATCATCCCCATCATTTTCGTAGTCTTAGATTTCAAAACTATCAATATTTGCATTTTTCAAGTTTAAGGAAAGTTTGGATTTTTAATGGGGTTTTCAATTGTTTTTGATTTGTTGAGTTGGGTTTTGGATTAATCTCACCTAAAGACACTTAATATCTTAAAATGGATGGATTTGGGAGAAATCTCGAAGTGGGTCTTTGGGGCATTTTTCAAAGTGTCAAAAGTTGAGTTTTTGGTGTGTATTAGTGTTGGGTTGAAGGGTTGATGGTATAAGGTTATTTGGGAAGTGTTTTGGAAG
This sequence comes from Hibiscus tridactylites, assembly GCA_958450335.1. NCBI lineage: Eukaryota > Viridiplantae > Streptophyta > Magnoliopsida > Malvales > Malvaceae > Hibiscus > Hibiscus tridactylites. Next base: position 77,100,524 of record OY288281.1, read on the forward strand.
CTTTTAGATGTCATTTGGGTGTTGGAAAGTATAGTTTTCAGCTGGGTATTTGAGAAGCACGAAAATGTGAATTGTGTGGTTAGTTTGGGGTTGAAATTGTGAAGGTTTGGCTTGTGTTTGTAAGTTGGAATTGTGACTGTGTATAGCATTGAATTGGTGAGTAATATTTGTGTTTTGATTGATTAGAAGCAAGAGGAGGCATCGGGGAAGAATCGGGATCGAATCCGGGAATTGAGGAGGCTTGACTTACTTGCTTGGTTTGCTAAGGAAGGGTTGTGAGTAAAACTTTAAATTGTTTTAAAGTTGGTTCAAGTGTGTGTAGTGGAAGTGTTGGAATGAGCTTGGTAGGCCATTCTGAGGTAGAAGTTAAATTGGTAGTTTAACTTCTTGATTGTTAATGATGCTTTAGATGTCATTGCCTATATTGATCTTGTGAGATATGAATTGATTTGTATGTGTATACATTGATATGTGTGATGATGAATATGTGCTATAATTGATGGATGTGTGAAGTGGTTTAAAGGTAATTGGCACTAATTAACTTACCGGGTGTAAATGATCGATCATAAGGATTGGTGTGCACACGTTTGAGTCAAATTCGCGCGTGGCCTTGATGGCGTTGAGTCATCAAGGAGGAGTACGGTGATGTAATATTCCACCGGAAATTATTTATATATACGTGATGATGAGTGGAATCTCATCCGTAGAGCATGCGGTGATGAGTGGAATCCCACCCATGCAAGGTCCGGTGATGAGTGTAATCCCACCGAGGTAATGTTGTTGTTGAGAGTAAATCCACACATCCGAGTAAACTAATAGTGGCCAATGTGCTTGCTCTTATGATTATGATGTTGAGATATTTGATTTATATTGTTGAGCTTAATATGAAGTAAGATGCCATATTTATGACTCTTGTAATGCTAGCTAGGTTGCTATGAGATGTGTATGCATGTTGTGTGTGATATTAAGGAGTGAATGCTTGAACCCTGCATTGTCGTTGTTTTGGTTTTTAGAGCATCCTCACTAAGCTTCTAGCTTACGCTCTCATTTTCGACAATGCAGATCAGTAGCTTGGAGTTAGCAAGAAGCAAGGCGAAAGGGGCATTCCAAGCTAGTAGTTGCTCAAGTATGACTTAGTAAATAAAGTAGTAGTGTAGCAATGGAGCTACTATGTGTTTTGTATGAGCATTGTATGACTCATAGATGTTGTTGATGTCTATGCTTTGCTTGTATTTGTAAGCCATATTAAGTCTTGATGAATGCTTGTGTTGATGAGGCTATGCCTTAGATGGTTTAAGTTGCTTTGGTTGTGTATGCAAACCTCTATGTGATGACTTGTGCCATTTGGCTTTTTGAGCTTTTAAGCATTCTTATATATGCAATATCCATCTTTATGTGAATGCCATGATGTATAAGTCTTATTGTTCCTCTAAATTGCTCTATGTGTTAGCTCTTGGTCGTGCAATGTTGTATGAATGCTTGTATGTAGATAGGGGAGTCCTAAAATACATTTAGAGTTGAGTCTTGTATGGTTTTTGCTGAAATTTGGTAACTTGTAATGCAGGGCGTATCGGTACGCCTAAGAGCCGTATCGATACGGTCTTGCCTGCAGGACTCAATTTTGGCTTGGCGTACCGATACACGGGGGTGTATCGATACGCTCTTTGCCCACTGGAATTCTGAGAATTTGGTGAGTTTTTGGCGTATCGGTACGGGGTTGAGGCGTATCGGTATGGGTTTATCTCGTTGACCACGAGATGTTGACCGAGAAGGGCGTATCGATACGCTCAAGGGTTGTATCGATACGGTCTTCATGTGTTGACTGAAGGGTGTTGACTTAGTCAAGGCGTATCGATACCCTTGATTGGTGTATCGATACGGCCTGCCCTGTAAGTGTAAAATGAACTGTTTAATGTATGGTTTTAGGTTCGAAGGTGTTTCTTTCTTGATGTTTTCCGCTGACATGATCACTTAGGAATTAATATGCCTTTAGACGAGATTAAAATAAAAGAAATTTTCTAGGGTTGCTAACCGAGGGGGAACCTTAACGGGTTTCACTTCAGTTTTCCCCGTGTAGCCTACTCAGACCGGTCATCCGGTCAGACCGGGATGAGGGGGTTACAATGGGTGATTTTGATTAATGGGTATTTGGCTTTTTGGCATAGAAATGGTGGAGGAGAGTTCCTAATGCTTTAGTGTAGTTGGGTTGATATTTTTGGAGTGTTTGAACATGGTTTGGATGATAAATTGATGGTAATAGGGCTGACTTGAGGTTAGAGTAGGTTTCAGGATGGTTTTGGTTAGTTTGGAATAGAATATGATGATTGTTGTTGTCGAATTTTGATGGAAATGATTTCAGCAACTTTAAATGTTGAAATATGTATTAATTCTTTGTTTTAATTTGGGTAGAAGCAGCGGATAACGATTCGGGACCTTCGAACGTCACATCAGGAGTTGCGGAAGCTTGAAGGAGGGTCGTTAGCTTGTTTGGGGTTTTGAGCTGGTGAGCGGAAATGGTTTTGAAGTTTAAATTGTAAAACGAAGGTTTCTTGGGGTTTGGGTGGAGCCTTAGGGGCCGACCTAAACCCAAGCAGAAGTTTATCTATTTTTGTCTTGTTTCGTTGATTGTTGGCGTATGTGTTTATTGGTGTTGTGGTGTGAAATATGGAACACTTTATCCCCGTTTTAATGTTATTGTGTTGTCGTAGTTGATGTCAAGCCTCACGTGATGGTTAAAAGTTGTTGAATACGGTGATGTGTAGTCCCACCGAAAATATGCTAGTTGTTGTGTACGGTGATGTGTAGTCCCACCGGAAGTGGTTGTGCATGTGCATACCATGTTCATTTATGCTTCTATTTTATTGTATTTCCTTCTTAAATGGTTTTGCTTTTAAAACTAAGATATATGTTTTGAACTGCATTGTTGTTGTGTTTTAGAGCTCCGCTCACTAAGCTTTTAAGCTAATGCTCTCTTTTTCCAACAATGTAGATCGTTAGTGGCTTCGGAAGGCAAGCGGGGCAAGGGAGGAGTCTTGGAGTTCTTTGCTAGCTCAAAGTATGGTTTTTATAGTTGTAATAATATCTAGACAATAGGAATACTAGGCTTGTTGTTATGGAGTTGGTGTCTAAACTCCTAAGTCTTGTTATTGTTAATGTTGTTAACATGTTTAAAGTGTTGAAGTATGCTTGGATTGGCTTTTGACCTTTTTGGTGGATGTTAAACATGTTTGGTTGCTTATTAAACTTTGCTTGATGAATTGAGCCTTGTTTGTATGTTTGATTGCCTTAAATGAGTCTTTCTTGGTTGCTTTAAGTTGTATACATGTTTAGATGTTGATCTAATGATTGCCTAAGATGTCTAGGTTAGTCCCTTTGTGCTAAAAATTGAAATCTGATGTCTATTTGTGCAGGGCGTATCGATACGCTCAAGGGCAGTATCAACACAGTCCCTTATTTTTAAGCTTAGCGTACCGATACGCAAGGGCGTATCGATACCCAATTTGTTTTTTGGAAATCTGAGAATTTGACGAGAAATTGGGGTATCGGTACGGGCCTTGGGCGTACCGATACGGTCCTGGAGTTGACTTTGAGGATATGACCGTTAGAAGCGTATCGATACCAGCTTTGGAGGGTATAGATACGAACTCTCAAGGTTGACTTTAGGGAAGGTTGACCATTAAAGGCGTATCGATACGGTCCTTTGGAGTATCGATACGACCTGAAGTAAATGGCTAAAAATCTGTCTTTTATTGTCTGATCTGCTTGGTTCGTATTCGTGTTGCTCTTCCAAGGTTTGCTTTTCTCATATAGGATCAAATGAAACATATAGAAAAGATAAATTAAAGAAAAAAATAGGGTTGCTAATCGGAGTGAGACCCTGACGGGTTTCGTTTCGGTCTTCCTCATGTAACCCGTTCAATTCGGTCTGTTGGCCAGACCGGGACAAGGGGGGTTATAGTCTTTGTTTTAAAATTATATGTATTTTTTTATTTTCATTCACATCCAAATGTTTATAGAAGTTTTATTTTTAATTAACTTAATTAAGAGCAGTTAAAAAATTGTAACAACCTCAAGTTTAAGTTTAAGTATTGTATGTATTTTTTTTTTATCTTAGACTGAAATTTTAGTCTATCGTTGTCAACAGTTAAAATGATGACTGATTTGCCAAAGAAGAAAAAATAAGATAGTGGAATTAAAAAAAAAGTTTCCTTTTAAAAAATTATGTAGTTATTAGTAAAATTGAATAGGTTGAAGAAATTTTATATTTTCAATATTAAGGATCAAATTGATAAAAATTGTAAATATAACCTCAAAAATGTATATCTTCAATAAATTCATTTTTTGATAATTATTTTAGTTTAACCACCGGCATCTGACTCATTGTTGACTAATTTGGATAAAAATTTACAGAGGTCTAATATGGGGGTGACCCTCCAAATTTAGTTTTCTCGATTCACGACATCAGAATTTGAACCCCTAACCCTACTTAAAGGATCTAACATCTTATCCTGTTAAACCCAACTAGTTGTTAGTTTCATAAAGTTTTAATAAAATGTTTTTTAATTTTTTATAAAATGATTAAAGACAAAATTAATAAATTTGTAAATGTGAAGGTTTAAAAATATTATTTTATCTTTTTATAATTATTAGGCTAATAATTAACGGTAAATGGATGATAACTTTAATGAGTGATTTTTTTATTCTTTTCGAAATATAAAAGGATTAATTTATCTATTTTTCAATAAAAAGTTAAAATATAAACATAAATATAATATTAGTAATGTTTTTAATATGTTGATATTGTAGTAACCCGTTTTATCCGGGCCGTTGAGCCCATTAATAAAAAACCCATACCCAAAATAAAAAACCCATAAACCTATTTCCCAAGCTAACTCAAAGTTAAATTAACTCTAGCGAACCCCAACCTTAAAAACCCTAGCCGCCACTGCCTCTATCACCTTTAGCCGCAACCACTGTCATCAACAACTCCGATTGCCGTCCATAAACCTCAACTAAATCTCAACTGAAACCTTATTTTTAAACTAAACCCTAAATAACAAATTCGATCCTAAAAAATTTAACACTAGCTTCATTATCTCCTCTGCCACCTGATAGCCGCCTGTTATCTGAGCCACTCAGCCACCACCGCCCATAATCGTCCTCGTCACCTTGCTACGTGGCCGGACGAGCTGCAATAGATGAAAATGGAAAATCCAATATCCAGTAATCAATTCAAAAGAAAATAGAAAAGGGGAAAAGACAGAGAAAAATCTCAGATGAGATCCCAAACAACAATTCATCCAAAACGATAGGGAGACATGCTTCCCAGCAAGCCTTAAAACCCTACCTAACCAAACGAAAGCGTTCTGAACTTATCGCTAGACTCGATACGCACCGTTTCATTAAACTAATTACAACTTCCATTTAAAAAGACAAACGGCTTAATAGTAATTTAAACACTCTAACGGCTATTTCTGGGTTCTCCAGGTCGAGCTCTTGCAAGTGCCTCTCCTTCAAGAACATCCTTGTCCTCAAGGATGAAAATTTAGAAATCGAAGCTGGAATTGATGAAGTGACTCCCAAGTAGCATCTTCCGGAAAAGTATTGGTCCATTCCACTAGAACCTCCGTGATAGCTCTACTTCCCTTCTTCCCAATTCTTCTGTCAATGATTCTCAAAGGCTCCTTGCTAATTTCCCCATCAGGATTAATGACTGGCAGCTCAGATTGACAATCAGCACTTGCAATATGTTTTTTCAACTGGGACACATGAAAAATAGGGTGAACCTTTGAATCCATTGGCAATTGTAATTTGTATGCAACCATCCCAACAATAGGAAAATGGGCCAAACCATTTGGGAGCTAACTTCTGACAAGTTCTCTGCTTAATGGTTTGTTGCCGATAAGGTTGTAACTTCAGATACACCAAATCCCCAACTTGATACTCACATTCTGTTCTCTTCTTATCTGCTTGATGTTTCATCCTAACTTGAGCCCTCTGTAAATAGAACTTCAACATCTTCAAGGCAGCCTCCCTGTGTTGTAAACTCCTATCTACTGAAGCTACTGGAGATTCACCAGCTGTATATGGCAAATGATCTACTAGTGGTTGACCATATAGGGCTTGATAAGGGGTTGTTTGAATAGCAGAGTGAAATGAAGTATTGTACCACCACTCTGCTAAGTGCAACTAGTTTCCCCACTCCTTGGACTTCTTCCCTGTCATGCATCTCAAATAGGCTTCCAAACACTGATTCACTTTCTTAATCTGACCATCAGTTTTGGGATGGTAAGATGTAGATGGGTTGATCTTCACTCCAAGCTTCCCAAATAATTCCTGCCAGAATAAACTCATAAAAATTTTAACCCTGTCACAGATTATATTTCCAAGCAGACCATGAAGTTTAAAAATGTTCTCCATAAATGATTGAGCCACATCCTTAGCAGTAAAAGGGTGAGCCAATGCTATGAAGTGCCCGTACTTGGTCAAACGGTCGACTACAACCAGAATCACATCTTTCTTCCTTGAGAGTGGTAATCCCTCAATAAAGTCCATGTTGATCGAAGCCCATGCTGACTATGGATGGGCAAGGGTTGCATAAGGCCTTTAGGATGCACTAAGTCAGCTTTGTTTCTCTGGAAAATTGAGCATTCTCGAATCATCCCCTTCACTTCCTTCCTCACCCCTTCCAATACAGCAAGGCTCCCAGTTTTTTAATGGTGGCATGGGATTTAGAGTGTCCACCTATGGGACTTGCATGGAATAATTCCAACAATTCTTTCCTCAACTCAAGATTGTTGCCAACCACCAATTTTCCTTTCCTCTTCAGCTGTCTCCCATCCCATGAGTATTTAGAATGTTTCCCAGATCCATCCTTGAGTTCCTTAATGATCTTCATAACTTTATCATCTTCCTCCCATCAGTTGACCACTCTTTTAAGAAAATCAGTGGAGATGGTGCTAACAACCATATTCTGAAGTTGAACAACCACTCTGCTTGATGTTTCATCCTAAATTGAGCCCTCTGTAAATAGAACTTTAACATCTTCAAGGCAGCCTCTCTGTGTTGTAAACTCCTATCTACTGAAGCTACTGGAGATTCACCAGCTGTATATGGCAAATGATCTACTAGTGGTTGACCATACATGGCTTGATAAGGGGTTGTTTGAATAGCAGAGTGGAATGAAGTATTGTACCACCACTCTGCTAAGTGCAACCAGTTTCCCCACTCCTTGGACTACTTCCCTGTCATGCATCTCAAATAGGCTTCCAAACACTAATTCACTTTCTCAATCTGACCATCAGTTTTGGGATGGTAAGATGTAGATGGGTTGATCTTCACTCCAAGCTTCCCAAATAATTCCTGCTAGAATAAACTCATAAAAATTTTATCCCTGTCACAGATTATATTTCCAAGCAGACCATGAAGTTTAAAAATGTTCTCCATAAATGATTAAGGCACATCCTTAGCAGTAAAAGGGTGAGCCAATGCTATGAAGTGCTTGTACTTGGTCAAACGGTCGACTACCACCAGAATCACATCTTTCTTCCTTGATAGTGGTAATCCCTCAATAAAGTCCATGTTGATCGAAGCCCAGGGTGACTCATGGATGGGCAAGGGTTGCAGAAGGCCTTTAGGATGCACTAAGTCAGCTTTGTTTCTCTGGCAAATTGAGCATTCTCGAACCATCCCCTTCACTTCCTTCCTCACCCCCTTCCAATACAGCAAGGCTCCCAATTTTTTAATGGTGGCATGGGATTTAGAGTGGCCACCTATGGGACTTGCATGGAAGAATTCCAACAATTCTTTCCTCAGCTCAAGATTGTTGCCAACCACCAATTTTCCTTTCCTCTTTAGCTGTCTCCCATCCCATGAGTATTTAGAATGTTTCCCAATCCATCCTTTAGTTCCTTAATGATCTTCATAACTTTATCATCTTCCTCCCATCAATTGGCCACTCTTTTAAGAAAATCAGTGGAGATGGTGCTAACAACCATATTCTGAAGTTGAACAACCATAGGCCTTCTAAAGAGTGCATCAACAATTGTATTATTAATTCCCTTCTTATAGCATACTTCAAAATCATAACCCATCATCTTAATGACCCACTTCTGTTGTGTTGGAGTCACAACTTGATTTTCAGTGAGAAATCTTAAGCTCTGATGATCAGTCTTAATCTTAAAATGCCTGCCAATCAAATAATTGGACCACTTCTTCACTGCCACCAAAACAGCAAACATTTCTTTCTCATAAACTGACAGTTCCTGATGTCTCACACCAAGTCCCTTACTGAAAAATGCTAAAGGTCTCCCATTCTAGGTTAATACAACACCAATTCCCAGTTCATATGCATCAGTTTCTACAACAAACTCCTTTTCCCAATCTGGTAAGGCTAATGTAGGTGCAGAACTTATGGCCTCTTTCAGTCTTTTGAAAGCCACTTCTTCCTCATGTGTCCATTTCCAACCTCCCTTCTTCAACAAATTGGTGAGAGGTCTAGCAATTCAACCATATTGCTTAATAAGTCTCCTGTAATAACCAGAGAGTCCCAAAAACCCTCTTAGTTCCTTAACTGAGACAGATGATGGCCATTCTAAAATGCATACCTTCCCCTTATCCATAGAAATCACTCCATCAGAAATAATGTAGCCTAGGTAATCCATTTCAGTCGCCTCAAAGCAGCATTTGTTCTGTTTAGCAAACAATCTATGCTCCCTTAAAATCTTCAAAACTTCTTCCAAATCCTTCAAGTGTGATTGCCAAACCTCATAATAAACTAGGATGTCATCAAAGAAGACTAACACTGACTTCCTAAGCAATCCCTTGAAGACTTTGTTCATAAGCCCTTGAAAGGTTGCAGGAGCATTAGTGAGCCCAAATGGCATCACAAGGAACTCATAATGCCCCTTATGAGTTCTGAATGCTGTCTTGTGAATTTCAGGACCCCACATCCTTATTTGATGGTACCCATACCTCAAATCCAGCTTGGAGAAGACTCTAGCCCTTCCCAACTCATCCAAGAGTTCTTCAATGACTGACATGGGAAACTTATCCTTAACTGTGATCTGATTCAATCTCCTGTAATCAATACACATTCTCTAGGAATCATACTTTTTTCTGACCATCACAATAGGAGAGGAAAAAGCACTTGTACTTTTCCTAATCACTCATGTTTGTAACATTTCTGCCACCATCTTCTCAATTACATCTTTCTGAACACTAGGGTATCTATAAGGCTTCACCTTAATCACAACATTTTCATTTATCAAGAGGATCATATGATTCTGAACTCTCTCAGGTGGTAAGGCTCTTGGTTCTTCAAAGACATCCGAGTACTTCTTCAGTAATTCTTGCATCTTTTGATCTCCATTCCCAACTATCTCTTTCATTTCCAGTTGTGTATTAAGGACCATTAAGGAAATGGTGCATGGACTATTTGTACCTCTTATCATCTTAGCACAAGCTTTAGCATCAGTCCATTGGAAAGACTCAAGCCTGCATCCCTTCAACTCTACAGATTTACCCTTCAGCATAAATTCCATCTTCAAGTCAGCAAAGTCCCATTTAATTGTCCCCAGCTGGGAGAACCATTGTACTCCTAACACTACATCACAGTTTCTTAGTGTGAGTATCAAAAAATCAGATTGGAAACTATGTCCTTGTGTCTCCCATTTCACCTTCAAACATTCTCCCAATGTGCCCATGGAGTTGCCATCAGCCACAGTGACATTTAGTTGCTTCCTCTTATCCACCAGTAATCCCAACTTCTTGACCATAGATAAACTAATAAAATTATGTGTACTACATGAGTGTAATAAAGCAATGCAGTCTACATTGTCCACTCTAATTCTCAGCTTCATAGTCTCCCACTGAGCAGCACCCCACATGGCTTGTAACGACAGAACAGGTGATTCTGACACAGGGCCCTCAATGGTAGCCAAATCTTCATGGTCCTCGCAATCCAGAAATTCTTCCTAATCACCTTCTTCTTCAATTCCTTTCACCAGAATCTAGTACAATTGAGATTTTTGGCATTTGTGCCCCGGTGTGTACTTTGTAGCACACCAGAAACACAAACCTTTCTGGCGTCTCTCCTCAATTTCCGCAGCCGACAAAGCCTTCCCTGCTCCTCTAGAATTGTTTTTACCAGGGCCAACACTTTCGGGGTCGTGTTTCTGAAGGCCACAGATGGCGCAGATGAGTTCACTCCACTCACAAATCCCTTAAACCCAACAAGTGCTGGCCTAGGGGGAATCAAAATAGCTGAAGGCACTACTGTTCTACTGAAATTCGAATAGGATCTCTTCGAGCCAGGGAAGAACATGCTCTCTAAATGCTAAGCCATTTGAAAAGCCTCGAACAATGATGTAGGATGCAGTAACTGAACATATTGGCTTATCTCTAATCTCAAGTGTGCTTTAAACAAGCTCAATACATAATCATCTGGAAGATTTACCTGATTCAATAAGTCTATGAAGTCTTCATAGTATTTCTCCACCGAATCTGTTTGCCACAATCCCACCAAATCTGAGAATGGGTCGTCAAATCCTCCTGGGGTGAACCTTTCCTTCATCCTCGCTAAGTACTGACTCCATGAGAGCTGGTTTAACTCGGAAGTGTTCTTGGTTGCGAAATGGTGCCACTGCAAAGCCTTCCCTTCCAAATGGAGCATCACCAATCTCACTTGGCATTTTCGGGAATACGCTCTGCTTCGAAATACTGCTCCACCTGATAAAGCCACCCTTTAAAGTCTGATCCATCGAACCTCGGATACATCAGCTTATACGCAAGGTTTCCGGTGTAGCTCTGGTCGTCGTTTTGCTCTTTCGGTGTCTCTACGTCTATTACAGTCACTTTCGGCACAATGTTGTTCGTAGCGGCTCCTGTAGGAGTTGTTCCGGTTAGATTCGAAGAGCTTGGGCCCGTTCCTAACGCCATCGGATTGGTCGAAACTGTGTTCACCGAACCCAACACCTTCCCGATAGAATCATCGAGAAGTTTCTTGAAGTCGACCATCAGCTGAACCTTAAACTCAGCTAGCCTCGTCTCCACCTTCTCGTCTAAATTTGAAATTTTCGATTGCAGCCGTTCCGATTCCAACTGCCAAGTGGCTGCCTGACTCGATTATTGGCGTGTTTCAACCATAGCTCGGACCGATTGTAGCTCTGATACCCTTGCAATAGATGAAAATGGAAAATCCAATATCAGTAATCAAATCAAAAGAAAATAGAAAAGGGGAAAAGACAGAAAAATCTCAGATGAGATCCCAAGCAACATTCATCCAAAACGATAAGGAGACCTGCTTCCCAGCAAGCCTTAAAACCCTACCTAACCAAACGACAACGTTTTGAACTTATCGCTAGACTCGATATGCATCGTTTCATTAAACTAATTACAACTTCCATTTAAAAAGACAAATAGCTTAATAGTAATTTGAACACTCTAACGGCTATTTCTGGGTTCTCCAGATCGAGCTCTTGCACGAGTGTCTCTCATCTTCTCTATAGATATGGCTTGATCTGCAAAAACTGAGGGGACCGTGAGAGAGACCAAAATCGAACCAAAAAATAGAAGAAAAAAAGAAGGCAAAGATTGAAGCGAAAAAAGGGATCCGTACAGGCCTGACCCGGATAAGGGGATCCGCACGTTTTTTATTATAATGGGGAAATTGCTCTGACGGTCCCTCCGTCTTTGTATCCTTCATGTTTCGCCTTTTAATTTATGCTTCTCTTCAATTTCATCCTTCTTTTTAGTTTATGTTCTTTACAATTCAGTCACTTTCTTATTATTATTATTATTATTATTATTATTTACTTGTTTATAATTTAATTAATATATGTGGTATATGTATCCACACACATATATATATCATGCATTCATCTTTTATACTTTTATAACCATTTTTTTAATTTTTAAGGAATTATCGTGGAAAAACGTGCCTCAAACTAAAAGGGTTTTGATTTTTCGTTAATCATGTAACCCCCTCGCCCCGGTCTGGTCGGATGACCGGTCTGAGTGGGCCACACGAGGAAAACCGAAGCGAAACCGTTAAGGTTCCCCCTCGGTTAGCAACCCTAAAATTTTCTTTTTATTTATCTTGTCTAAATGCATTATCATTACCTATGTGAAACACGTCAGCGGAAACAAGAGCAATACAAAAATCAACCATTAAGGACACCGACCATAAAACAGCCCATTTTCTGTAATTAAGCAGGCCGTATCGATACACATGTTAAGGGTATCGATACGCCTTAACCAAAGTCAACACTCAGGGTCAACGCAGGAAGACCGTATCGATACAACCCTTGAGTGTATCGAAACGCCCTTCCCAGTTAACATCTCGTGGTCAACGAGATAAACCCGTACTGATACACTAACCCATAGTATCGATACGGTAAAACCTAGAGTCAATCGGTGTCATACTGATCCCCACGCTAAGCGTAAACTCTGGCCTGACCTCCGCCCTCCGGCTGAACTTCAACTACATGCGCTATGTTCCTCTGACCATCGTTCCTCGGCTGGAAGTTACCTCTACCGCGCCCGCGGCCTCTCTGAAAGTCGTTGGCTCTAGAAGGAGCCTGAGCTGGTGCATGTCCCACCTGATATGGACAATCACGCCTAATGTGGTCTCTAGCCCCACAACTCCAACAAGAATGAAAATTTCCCCAACACTCACCGGTGTGGTTCCTCCCGCAAGTAGCACATGTGGGAAACTTCCCACCAGCTCTCTGGCCCTGTTGGCCCCTCCCGTGGTTACCGCCACCACGTCTATGATCATAATGATGCATGTTATCCCGATGCCTCTTGGCATCACCTCTATCAAAGTTACTGGACCTCTTACCTAAACTAGATCCGCCTGACCGCCTGGTCAAACTCAAGTTGTGCTCTAAGTCCTTGGCCCTCGCGACCAAGACATCAAAATCAGTGTAATCTGAAGCTAGAGTATATGTCTTGATCTCTTCACTCAGCCCACAACGGAAACGGTTACAACGTTCCACCTCAGTAGGAACAAGCTCTGGTGCATACTGACTCAGTCTGATAAATCGAATCTCATAGTCTGTCACGGACATACTCCCCTGAAGCAAAGCCATGAACTCCCTCTTCTTCTCATCGAGGTATCACGGACCCAGATACTTCTTACGAAATGCTCTCTCAAAGAACTCCCAAGAGATCTCGGCCTCATCCATACCCGTGGTAATGGTGACCCACCAAGTGTAGGCATCACCCTGAAGCAAGGACTCAACACATCCCAACTTGCGCTCACCATTACACCCCATCTGAGCAAGGATACGAACAGTCTTCTCAAACCACAACTCTGACCTCTCCGGTGTAGCCCCTCTGAACTCTTCGACCCCAAGTCCCCGAAGTCTCTCCAAAGGTAAACCAGTGCCCTCACCCTGATGGTGTGCTGCCTGACCCCAGCTACAGCAGCCTGAAATGCCCCAGCTATCGCCTGAACCAACAGAGCTAAGTCTATCCCGGCCGGTCCTTGGCCACCTTGGCCTCCCTGAGGTCCCTCTCCTTCGGCCCCAGCCTCGCCTTCTGCTCCAGGTAGAGGAGGTGGTGGTGGTGGAGGTGGTGGAGGAGCTCCAACTCCAACCACAGGCTCTCCCACTTGAGCCTCAACCCTAACTACTGGCTCAACTCCAGGAGCCTCTACCCGTGGTTCCGGACGAACCATCCTAGGCCTCCCACGTGGTCTCATGGTACAGCTAGCAAGGAAATAACTACAACAACAAACAAATAGGGATTACGTTAGTCAAAGCAAGGGTCCAATAGTGCTCAAGTACTCCTTTTATCAAAAATCTTTTTCAATTTAGTAATAGTAGCAATGGGCACACACTCTACACCAGACACAACAACTCATGCTTCAAAACATCATGCGAACATTCACATATCAAAAATTCATGGCAAGGCATGCATCGAACAACATAATTACTCAACATAACAAGCTTACCTCACTTACCTGCCCGAGGTCTCGGTAACCACAGGCTCTGATACCAACAAATGTAACCCCCTCGCCCTGGTCTGGTCGGATGACCGGTCCGAGTGGGCCACACGGGGAAAACCGAAGCGAAACCCGTTAAGGTTCCCCCTCGGTTAGCAACCCTAAATTTTTCTTTTTATTTATCTTGTCTAAATGCATTATCATTACCTATGTGAAACACGTCAGCGGAAACAAGAGCAATACAAAAATCAACCATTCAGGACACCGACCATAAAACAGCCCATTTTCTGTAATTAAGCAGGTCGTATTGATACACCTATTAAGGGTATCGATATGCCTTAACCAAAGTCAACACTCAGGGTCAACGCAGGAAGACCGTATCGATACAGCCCTTGAGTGTATCGATACGCCCTTCCTATTCAACATCTCGTGGTCAACGAGATAAACCTGTACCGATACACTAACCCACCGTATCGATACGGTAACATCTCCCCAAAATCTCAGAATTTCAGTAGCGAAAAAGGTATCGAAACACCTCCCCGCGTATCGAAACGCGTGGCCTAAAACAAGAAGTCCGTATCGATACGGGTCTAACCGTATCGATACCCCTGCTCTGCAATTCCTCAATTCCGAACTTGGTGACCTCAAACAAGACTCTAGATGCATTTTCAGACTCTCCTATGCACATACAAACATCCAAGCAACCATACTTGAGCAAAAGGAAGCAATCAAACATGAAACAATGCATCTAATCATATCATTCACACAAGGGCAACATTTTAGCATAAATGGGCATACATGAAAGCTCAAAAGGCCAAAATGGCACAAGTTAGGCATATGAGGATCGCACCCATCAACAAGGCAACCTAAACACCTAAGGAACATGCCATCACACACAACCATTCATCAAGGCATATTATGCTTTACAAACCATAGTCAAACCAAAACATCAACATATCAATGAGTCATACATAGCTCATACGAATACCCTTGCCACATTGCTAGCTAATACAAAATTTAACCACCGTACTTGAGCCACAAACTTGGAAAGCCCTTTTTGCCTTGCTCCGAACTAACACCACGCTAGTGATCTGCATTGTTGAAAATTAAGAGCGTAAGCTATAAGCTTAGTGAGGGTGCTCTAAAACGAAAAAACATCAACAATGCAGGGTTCAAGCATGTAAATCCTATTCTCGCATACAACATACATTGGTAAAGTAACCGAGTAGACCTAGCTAGTCTTCCAAGAATCATAATATGGTTTCTCATATCCTACCAAGCTCAATCATCATATAACAACACCATATATCAACATCATATATCACAAACATATGAACAAGTTTAATTGGCCACTATTAATTACCCGAGTGTGCGGATTTAACCTCAACAATCACATTACCTCGGTGGGATTACACTCATCGTCGGACCTTGCATGTGCGGGATTCCACTCATCGCCACATGCCCTACGGATGAGATTCCACTTATCATCTCGTAGAAATATATAAAAGCTTCCGGTGGAATATTACATCACCGTACTCCTCCTTGATGACTTAACGCCATCAAGGCCACATACGTTTTGACTCAATTTGTGTGCACACTAATCCTAATGATCGATCATTTACAACCGGTAATTTATTTAGTGCCAATTTTCACAACCACATCACATATCATCAACCACATTCCATGCTCATCACATATATGCATTTCAAGATATACATGCACCAATTTAACCACATTTCACAAGAGCATAGATAGACAAACATAGTAGCATTTAATGAAATCAATGGCTAACATTAACAACTTGAAATAAAGAAATGGCCTACCAAGCACATTCCACACACACACTCTACACACACTCGAACCAAACTTTAATACAAGTTTGAAACCACTCACCGCCCTTCCTTAGCAACCAATGCAAATCTCCTACGAACCCGGATTCGGTCCCAAAGCTCCTTCGACGTTTCCTCTTGCTTCTAGCCAAACAAAACACATTCATTACTTCACAATTCAATGCTAAAACTCAACCATCAACTCACTTTACAAACACAAGCCAACTTCAACCGAATTCCAATCCAAAATACCCATTTTCGAGCTCCCCTAAAACCTTGCTGAAATTTCCATTTCCAATCACCCAAATGACTCCCAAATGATCCCAAAACATCCTCCTAACCTATATAAACCAACAACCCTTTTGTTTTCAACCTAAAACCCACCAAAAATGGAGTTTTTGACATCTAAATTTTTGCTTTAAGAACCCACTTCGGGTTTTCAATGAAACTCAACCACTTTGTCATATGTTGCTCCTTTTAACATGAATAAACAAAGACCCAACTTTATTTTGCAAAACAAGATGAAAATCCCCATAAAAACCCAAACTTTAAATCAAACCCTAATTTTCAAAAGCTCATAGTTTTAAAATCTAAAACCATGGATAGATAAAGGGTGAAGAGGAGAGTAAGAATATGATTTTACCTTTCAAAAAGACCTTGGATTGAATAAGATATTCAATGGAATAGTAGACAAGGTTTGGAGAGGTTTTTGGGATGGTTTTGACGCTGGAAAGGAGATGGGGGAAAGAGAAGACAACTTTTCTTTAAAAGTGGTCTAGCTTTTAAAATCATTTGGGTCAAATTACCCCTTTAGTCCCTCCCCTTTTTACTAAAACCCAATTAGATCCTAATTTAGGTTGAATTGGTTTTAATTAAATTTTTACCGACTCGAACCGCAAACCCCACTAACTCCTAACCCTAAAACACGGGCGTTACAAATCATTAATATATTATTTTTCTTTTTTAATTCTAAAATATAATATTTAAAATAGTATTCTTTTAGTCGGGGTCTCTCGAAATTATGTCTCGAATTTAAAAGGGTGTATGTTTCTCGTTAGTCCCGTATAAATGAGTATTATTTTAGATATATTTCACAAAATTCATGCATTCAGAGATCACAATTTCTAAATTAAATTCGAATTCATAATTTCCATCGTTAGAACAATCTGTAATCGACTATGTACCAATTTTTGGGCGTTATGGGGGTGCTCACCCTTCCCCACACGTAATTGACTCCCGAACTTATTTTTTGATTTTACAGACCAAAACTTGTTGTTTTATTAAAAACGAAAAACAAGTTTTATTAAAATAACTGAGTTTTCAGGTGATTCAATCTCACCTAAATAAAAAGGATTGGTGGCGACTCCCCGTTATTACAGATATAATTATATGATATTATTTTCTTTTCACTTTGGCGATTTTAAAACACATTGACACATAACCTCTTCTTCATTTGCTTCCATGGTTGGTGGTCGGCAATTAGTTTTAGTACTCGTTGTCGACTACCGGAGTTTATTATTATTTTTAACTTATTTTCTTTGTTTTTTTATATTTTTAACAAGAATTTATATTATTGTGGCACGTGTTTCCTCTGCCTTTGTGGCACGTTTTATTTTTTTGTGGTTCGTTTTAGTATGATTTCAGGATACTTTAGCGGTCGTTTGGTGCTCGTACAGAGATCTTCACGCCGCTAGTTTTTTATTTTGATTCTGTCGGTGGTCATAGAAAGATAGATCCCCACTCGGTTGATGGTTGTTTGCTTATGTAATCAGACCTGGGTAGCAGGGCAATCTGCCAAATAATTTGGTTCACTCACTACTCCTTTTATCTCGCAAAGCGTCTCTTTTATATAAATACAAAGAGATTCAAGAAGGCTACAGGATTTGGTTGGTATGCTAATCTTTACAGGAGTATTTACATTTTTTTGTACCATTAGGTATTGTATGAGATTTTGGTTAACTAGTCCTCATTGTTCTATCTTCTGAATACGTTGTATTTAAAATATCTTTTATATTATTGATAAAATTCAATTGTCGTTGTAAAAGAAACTGAAATACAATACTTTAACCTTTAAAATAATGACACCTTACAATAACTTACGGCCAATACCACGTTAAACAATTAATGTCAATAACATGGTGTAACGAAGAAATACTCACATAGCGACGTGTTTGACATTATTGTTATTTCAATATAAAACACCATATGTTCGTGGGTAAACAACAAAAAATTATTTCGTAATTTTTTTCTTGTTACGTTATCAATGATACCAATTAATAAAGATCATTTATTTTATTAATTTTTTATGTCATTTTTTTATTAAGTAAATTTGAAAATAGGTTTCATCAAGTGAGGATTCATTTGATAAAAAGATGGCATGAAAAAATAATAAAATTGAGGGTTGTTATTAGTTGGTCCTATGGATAATGTGACGGAAATGACTCATGATATAATTTCTCGTAAACAACACCCTTGCCAATATGAAAGTTTTAGAAAATGTTCGTAACCACTCTTGTAACGTTTGCTTATTAAGCTAAATAAACAAGTATGATGTAACGCCCCGGTTTAGGGCCCGGGAGTTTATCGGTTTTGATCTAGGACTAGTTCGGGTTAAATTTAGAATTTAAAATGCTGATTTAATAAAAGATGCCACTATTTACAAAAACGTCATTAATGAATTTTGAAAGGGGATTTTGAGATTGAGTGGTCATCTTCATTTCAAAAGAACTAAAACCTAAAAAGCTTAAACTTTCTCCCTAAAAGCTTTGCATCATCTTTTCCCTTGGCTCAAGGGTTCTTAGAAGAATTTCAAAGGTAAACATCACTTTTACTTAATTATTGAATCTTACCTTTTCGAATATTTAGCAAAGTATTGATTTGTGAAATTTTCGTAGGGGTTTTCAATGGGTACTTGAAGGGGAGTTTTTAAACTATTTTTGGTTGCTAAATAATGTTAATAAGTGGCTTAAACCTATCAAACCCGAAACTAGGAGCAATGGGTAGGTTTTGAAGGTGAAAATGGTGTTTTTGGCTTAGTTTTAGGGGTAAAATGAGGACTGGAGGTATATGAACCTAGGTTAGATGCTTTTAGATGATTTTGGTGTGTTTTGGATGTTTAATTTGATGGATATTTGTTGGGCTTTGCTTAAGAATGGATTTGAATGGTATTTTGATGGATTTCGGTTTTGATTCGTCGAGAGAATGTTGTGGATTTGTGAACTGATGCTTGATAGTGGATTTATGGAAGATTAGGGGAGTAATACTTTGTTTTTGGTTGGTTAGAAATAGGGGAAACGAGCTCGTGTACTTTGGGCGCGATACCGGGTACTACGGAGGCGTGAGATCGGTGTTTCGGCTTCCGTTGGGTTCTATCGGTGAGTGGAAACTGTTTTGGGACTTTAAATGCGTTCAATGAAGGTTTTTGGGGTTTGGGTGGAGTCTTAAAGACTAACCTAGACCCGAGTGTAAGTTTATCTACTCTCTCTTGTTTGGTTGATTATGGGCATTCTCGATTATGTGTGTTGTGGTGTATTTTTGGATTGTTTTTATTCTCCGTTTTAATGTTGTTGTAAATAGTTGTTGATGTCAAGCCTCATGCGATGGTTGGTCGGTGTATATGGTGATATGTAGTCCCACCGGTACTAACTAGTAGAAGAGTACGGTGATGTGTAGTCCTATCAGAAAACTACTAGTTGTTGTGAACGGTGATGTGTAGTCCAACCAGGTTTTGGTTATGCATGTACATACCATGTATTGTTTATGTTTGTGCTTCGTTATATCTTCTCCCTAAATGGTTTTGCTTTAAATCTAAGAATATGGTTTAAAACTGCATTGTTGTTGTGTTTTAGAGCACCGCTCACTAAGCTTTAAGCTTACGCTCTCTCCTTTTCCAACAATGCAGATCGTTAGAGGCTTTGGGAGGCAAGTGGGCAAGGGAGAAGTTTCTCGGAGTTCTCGGGTGGCTCAAAGTATGGTTTTATTAGTTTGTAATAACACTTAGACAATGGGATTGCTAGGCTTGTTGTTAGGGAGTTGGTGTTTCAAACTCCTATATTTTGGCTATGTTCATGTTTCTAGCATGTTTTAAATGATGATACTATGTTATGTTGAGGCTTAATGTGGCCTTGTATGAATTACTTTGTGTTTTGGCATGTTAGTGTTTTTGAATCTATGTGTTCTTGTGAGCTTAGGGCTTGGAATCTAATTTGTTGCTTGAATGTATGATTGATGTTGTGATTAGGACGCTTTGCCTATAGATTGTTTGGATGATATGATGCTATGTGATCTTTGATGTTTCGGGGCGAGTTTGGGGACGTTTAGAGGTGTCAAAGTATGATTTCGGGCCAAACTATGTGCAGGTGTTTCGAAACGTTCGATATGGTTTTGGAATAGTCAACAGCTCCAGGGGTACTCGTATCGGAACGGG
The DNA here is from genome assembly GCA_958450335.1 of Hibiscus tridactylites. Classification (NCBI taxonomy): domain Eukaryota; kingdom Viridiplantae; phylum Streptophyta; class Magnoliopsida; order Malvales; family Malvaceae; genus Hibiscus; species Hibiscus tridactylites. The sequence continues at coordinate 77,120,727 of OY288281.1, forward strand.
GGTGGTGTCGTTTCGATACGATTTGCCACTGTGAGCCCCCGTTTCGGAACTCGTTTCGATACAATTCGCCACTGTGAGCCCCTGTTTCGGAACCAGTTCCGATACGTTTTGCCACTGTAGACTCTTGTTCCGGAACAAGGTGGGATCATTTTGAAACGGCTTGGTCTTACTTTTTAAATGGAGCTCGTGTTTCGGAACGGGCAAGCTTGTTTCGAAACGCGGGCAGTTAAATCGGTTAAATGGCATCTTCAAAGGTTCTTGAATGTTACATTTTAGTCCCTAAAGCTTGTATGCTTCCTTGTTGAGTTCATATGTGACTCTTGAGATGGTTTTGCCTCGTGTACATGTAATTTGACTAACAAACTATATGGTAAGTTTAAATTATTGTATGCCCTCTGCTCATTTCGTATCTATGTACGCTTTTCCACTGATATCTCCACACGTAGGATTAAAAGTTATATTTAGTAAAGATAATTAAAAGGAAAAAATAGGGTTGCTAATCGGAGTGAGGCCTTAGCGGGTTTCACTTTGATTTTCCTCGTGTAACCCGTTCGGTCCGGTCTGTTGGCTAGGCTGGGACGAGGGGGTTATATTTGGTGGTAATAGAGCCTCGGTTACGAGGTCTCCCGGGAAGGTAAGTCAGGTAAGTTGGTTTGTTTGGTTGTTTGCTATTGCACGATGTATGAAAGCATGTTGTATCGTCCTTGTTGTTGGTGGAAGTTTAGTCAAGTGTTCCCATTGATAGGTGTTATTATTGGGAAATGATTTTGGTTTAAAGAGCTTGAGAACTTGGTTCTTTGCCCTTGCTAACCTCATGTTTTCTTGTGTGTGACGTGTTTGTTGTTTTAGATTTTATCTCGATATGGTAAGACCGAGAGGACGGCCTATAGCGAATGACCATGCACTTGGGGATGTGCCTCTTGTTCCTCTTGCTCCCGATGATAATGGGGTGGGTGGCGAAGGTGATGTGCCTTAGACCGGTGCGAATGCTGGAGGTGATGGTAATGGACCTCAGGCCGGTGCAAATGTTGGGGGTAATGGAGCTCAGGCGGGTCAGGGTCCGGCAGTTGCGAACATGACTCATTTGATTCAGACCATAGTCGGGGCTTTTCAGACAGCTTTGGCCGGTATGCAGGTTGCAGCACCACCTTAGGGTGCGGGGACTGGTTTACCCCTTAAGAGGCTTCGTAGCTTGGGTGGAGCTAAGTTCCGTGGTCTGACTCTCGAGGGTTCAGAAGCTTGGCTCAAGAGTACCACACGCATCTTGGGTCAGATGGAGTGCTCAGACACTCGTAAGTTGGGTTGTGTTGTCTCCTTGCTTCAGGGAGATGTGTATGCTTGGTGGACCACCGTTACTTCGTGTATGGCAGAGGCAGATATCACTTGAGAGTTCTTTAGAACAACTTTTAGAAAGAAGTATCTCGGAGTTCGATATCAGGATGAGAAGAATAGAGGGTTTATGGCCTTGGTTCAGGGTAGTAAGACGGTGTCTGAGTATGAGGTTCAGTTTGTGAGGTTGAGCCAGTATGCTCCCGAGTTGGTTCCCAGTGAGAGGGAACAGTGTGAGCGTTTTCGTTATGGGTTGACTAGAGACGTGAAGACTTATATGCTTGCCTCTAACTACACCGAGTTTGATGTTTTGGTCTCTAGGGCCAAGGATATTAAGCAGAACTTAGACTCGAGTACCCGTGCTAGTGGGTTTGATTTCGGGAAGAGACACACAGATTGGGACAGAGATCATGCCAAGTGGCATATAGATAGGAGGTATCAGCCCGATTCGAGGCATAGGGGCGGTAACCATGGACGGGGCCATCAGGGCCAAGGAGCTGTTGTTCACACTCCTGAGTGCACTAGATGCGGGAGACACCATCAGAGCGAGTGTATGGGTACCTTTAGGGTATGTTGGAACTGTGGTTCCCGAGATCATTTGAGGCGTAACTGTCCACACCCGGCTAGGGGCGGACTGGCTCCAGCTAGGGGTTTTGAGCATCAGAGAGGCCGTGGGCGCGGTCGTGGTAATTTTCAGCTGAGGAACGATGGGCATAGAAACTTAGCTCATGTGGTGGCAGTTCATCCCGAGGGTGGAGGACTGGCTAGGGTGTATGCACAGCGAGAGGCTGGGAATGACACGGATGTCATCGCATGTAATTTCTCATTATAGTCTTTGACTTTGCTTTCTTTGATAGGTTCGGGTTCGACACATTCGTATATTTTGGGTGAGCATGCAAGGTCTCTAGGGTTACCGTATGAGTGGTTAGAAGTAGGAGTAGTTACTAGTTCTTTCGGTGATACCGTGGTAGTTAGGAAGATGTATAGGAGGTGTCCCTTGATGATTCAGGGCTATGTGTTTCCGATTGACATGATGGAATTGTCGTTATATGGTTTTGATGTGATTTTGGGTGAGCATGCAAGGTCTCTAGGGTTACCGTATAAGTGGTTAGAAGTAGGAGTAAATGTTACTTGTTCTTTCGGTGATACCGTGGTAGTTAGGAAGATGTATAGGAGGTGTCCCTTGATGATTCAGGGCTATGTGTTTCCGGTTGACATGATGGAATTGTCGTTATATGGTTTTGATGTGATTTTAGGCATGGATTGGCTCGTAGAGCATAGAGCTAGGGTAGACTTTGAGACCAAGAGAGTCTCTTTGAGGATAACGGATGATTTTGAACTCGTAATGGTGGGCGAAAACATTAAGTTCTTGTCCAATGTTGTTTCTGATTTAGAAGCTCGGAGATTGATGGATTCGGGTTGTCAGACGTATTTTGCTCATGTGATGAATCTGAATATGAGTAAAGTTAGACCGCAAGACATCAGAACGGTTTGTGATTTTTCGAGTCTCTTTTCGGAAGAGTTGTCGGGTTTGCCTCAAGATAGAGAAGTTTAGTTTGCTTTTGAGACGTATTCTGATTCTGCATCTGTGTCTATTGCTCCGTATAGAATGGCACCGAAGAAGTTGAAAGAGTTGAAGACACGGCTGCAGGAGTTGTCACATAGGGATTTCATTAGGCCTGGTATTTCTCCGTGGGGTGCTCCGGTTTTGATTGTGAAGAAAAGGGACGACATTATGAGGATGTGTATAGACTATAGATAGTTGAACAAGGTAACAGTGAAGAACAAGTACCCTTTGCCTCGGATAGATGACTTGCTTGATCAGTTGAGAGGTGCTTCAGTGTTTTCGAAGATTGATCTAAGATCCGGTTACTATCACTTGAAGGTGAAAGATGTGGACATACCGAAGACCGCTTTCTGTACACGTTATGGGCACTATGAGTTCTTGGTAATGCCTTTCGGTTTGACTAATGCTCTAGCTGCATTTATGGATATGATGAACCGAGTGTTTCACGAGTTTTTGTATGGGTTTGTTGTAGTGTTCATAGATGATATCTTAGTGTACTCTAGGACCGAGGAAGAGCATGATGAGCATTTGTGGCTAGTGCTTCAGACTTTGCTCGAAAATCAGTTGTATGAGAAGTTGAGTAAATGCGAGTTTTAGATTAGGGAGGTAGTCTTCTTAGGTCATGTGATCTCGGCAAATGGAATTAGTGTGGATCCCAAGAAGATAGAAGCCATAGTGAGTTGGAAACAACCGAAGTCGGTAACAGAAATCTGTAGTTTCCTAAGCTTGGCGGGGTATTATCGAAGATTTGTCGAGGGGTTTTCGAAGATTGCGGCACCTTTGACTAAATTGCTTCAGAAGAATGTTATGTATGAGTGGTCGGATACAAGACAACAAGCGTTTGAGAAGTTGAAGGAAGCTTTGACCGAAGCTCCTATTTTGATTCAGCCTGAACCAGGGAAAGAGTTTGTGATTTATTGTGATGCCTTGTATGTAGGTTTAGGTTGTGTGCTTATGCAAGAAGGTAAGGTCGTAGCTTACGCTTCGAGACAGTTGAAGGTTCACGAGAAGAACTACCCCACTCATGATATATTAGTTAGCCGCAGTAGTGTTTGCTTTGAAGATTTGGAGACATCACCTTTATGGTGAGAAGTGCATCGTTTATACCGACCACAAGAGTTTGAAATACTTGATGACTCTGAGAGAGTTGAATCTTAGACAGCGTAGGTGGATAGAACTTATTAAAGACTATGACCTTACGATTGAATACCATCCGGGTAAGGCAAACGTAGTGGCCAATGCTTTGAGTAGAAAAGTGGTAGTTGAATTGCGAGCTATGTTTGCGAGATTTAGTGTGTCAAATGATGGCGGGTTGATAGCCGAGTTACAGGTTAAACCTTTGTTGGTTCAGTTGATTCGAGAGAAACTGTTGCAAGATGAGTCTTTGGCACCTCACGTGCAAGATATAGCTGAGGGTAGACCCACAGATTTTTGCTTTGGTGAGAACGGGATCCTATGTTTCAAGGATATGATAGTAGTCCCAGAAGATGTCGAGTTAAGGCATATTATCTTGAATGAAGCACATACCAGTCCTTTTGCTAAGCATCCAGGTAGTACGAAGATGTATCGTGGGTTAAAAGAAGAGTACTATTGGGTTGGCTTGAAGAAAGATGTGGCCGAGTTTATGAGTAAGTGTATGGTATGTCAGCGAGTTAAAGACGAGCATTAGTTTCCTTCAGGTTATTTACAGCCGTTGAAGATTCTGGAATGGGAGTGGGAACGTATCACCATGGACTTTGTGGCGGGTTTACCGTTGACTCCTTCGAAGAAAAATTCAGTGTGGGTGATAGTCGATAGATTTACTAAGTTTGCTCATTTCATACATGTTCAAACTACCTACACCTTAGATAAGTTGACCGATCTGTACATTAGTGAGATAGTGAGATTGCATGAGGTACCGAAATCGATTGTATCAGACCGAGATCTGAGGTTTACAGCTAGATTTTAAGAGTGTTTGCATCGTTCCTTGGGTACTTGGTTGAACTCCAGTACTTTGTATCATCCACAGTCAGACGGTTAGTCAGAGAGAGTGATTCAAGTGTTGGAGGACATGTTGAGGTGTTGTATCATCGACTTCCAGGGTTCTTGGGAGAAGCACCTACCGTTAGTAGAGTTTGCATACAATAACAGTTATCAGGATAGTATTCAGATGGCACCGTATGAGGCTCTGTATGGTAGGAGATGTAGAAAACCTATTTGTTGGGCCGAGGCCGAACAGAAGCTTGTACCTATGCCTGACTTGATTAAGGGTACTACCGAGAAGGTAAAGTTGATCTATGATCGGTTGAAGGCAGCTTCAGACCGATAGAAGTCGTATGCCGATTTGAAGAGAAAGGAGATAGATTATTTCGTGGGCGAAAAAGTGTTTTTGAAAGTCTCACCTTGGAAGAAGGTGATGAGGTTTGGTAGGAAGGGTAAGTTGTGCCCAAGATTCATTAGACCTTACGAGGTAGTTGAGAGGATCGGTCTCGTTGCGTATAGATTGAGGGTACCGACAGAATTGGAGAGAATTCACGATGTGTTCCACGTTTCTATGCTTCGGAAGTATAAATCGAATCTGTCTCACGTAATGTTAGTGGAAGAAATTGAATTGAACCCCGACTTGTCATATGATGAAGAGTCGGTTGAGATTCCTGCTACGGACAAGAAAGTGTTGCGTGGGAGGTCTATCGAGTTATTCAAGGTTTTGTGGAGACACTGAGGGGTGGAAGAGGCTACTTGGGAGAGGAAGGAAGACATGGAGAAACAGTTTACGTATCTTTTTCCGTCAGGTAATTTCGGGGACGAAATTCCTTAAGTGGGGGAGAGTTGTAACGCCCCGGTTTAAGGCCCGGGAGTTTATCGGTTTTCATCTAGGACTAGTTCGGGTTAAATTTAGAATTTAAAATGTTGATTTTATAAAAGATGCCACTATTTACAAAAACGCCATTAATGAATTTTGAAAAGGGATTTTGAGATTGAGTGGTCATCTTCATTTCAAAAGAACTAAAACCTAAAAAGCTTAAACTTTCTCCCTAAAAGCTCTCCAACATCTTTTCCCTTGGCTCAAGGGTTCTTAGAAGAATTTCAAAGGTAAACATCACTTTTAATTATTGAATCTTACCTTTTCGAAAATCTAGCAAAGTATTGATTTTTCAAACTAAGGGTTCCAAAGTTTTGATGGAAAGGAGGGGGATTTGTGAAATTTTCGTAGGGGTTTTCAATGAGTACTTGGAAGGGAGTTTTTAAACTATTTTTGGTTGCTAAATAATGTAAATAAGTGGCTTAAACCTATAAAACCCTAAACTAGGAGCAATGGGTAGGTTTTGATGGTGAAAATGGTGTTTTTGGCATAGTTTTGGGGATAAATGAGGACTGGAGGTATATGAACCTAGGTTGGATGTTTTTAGATGATTTTGGTGTGTTTTGGATGTTTAATTTGATGAGTATTTATTGGGCTTTGCTTAAGAACGAGTTTGAATGATATTTTGATGGATTTCGGTGTTGAATCATCGAGAGAATGTTGTGGATTTGTAAACTGATGTTTGACAGTGGATTTATGGAAGATTAGGAAAGTAATACATTGTTTTCGGTTGGTTAAAAACAGGGGAAACGAGCTCGTGTACTTTGGGCGCGATACCAGGTACTACGGAGGGGTGAGATCGGTGTTTCGGCTTCCGTTGGGCTCTATCGGTGAGTGGAAACTATTTTGAGACTTTAAATGCATTCAATGAAGGTTTTTGGGGTTTGGGTGGAGTCTTAGAGACTAACCTAGACCTGAGTGTAAGTTTATCTACTCTATCTTGCTTGGTTGATTATGAGCGGTCTCGATTATGTGTGTTGTGGTGTGTTTTTGGATTGTTTTTATTCTCCGTTTTAATGTTGTTGAGTAGTAGTTGTTGATCTCAAGCCTCGCGTGATGGTTAGTCGTTGTATACAGTGATGTGTAGTCCCACCAGTACTAACTAGTAGAAGAGTATGGTGATGTGTAATCCCATCGGAAAACTACTAGTTGTTGTGAACGGTGATGTGTAGTCCCACCGGGTTTTGGTAATGCATATGCATACCATGTATTGTTTATGTTTGTGCTTCGGTATATCTTCTCTCTAAATGGTTTTGCTTTAAATCTAAGAATATGGTTTAAAAATGCATTGTTGTTGTGTTTTAGAGCTCGCTCATTAAGCTTTAAGCTTACGCTCTCTCCTTTTCCAACAATGCAGATCGTTAGAGGCTTTGGGAGGCAAGTGGGCAAGGGAGGAGTTTCTCAGAGTTCTCGGGTGGCTCAAAGTATGGCTTTATTAGTTTGTAATAACACTTAGACAATGGGATTGCTAGGCTTGTTGTTAAGGAGTTGGTGTTTCAAACTCCTATATTTTGGTTATGTTCATGTTTCTAGCATGTTTTAAATGATGATACTATGTTATGTTGAGGCTTAATGTGGCCTTGTATGAATTACTTTGTGTTTTGGCATGTTAGTGTTTTTGAATCTATGTGTTCTTGTGAGCTTAGGGCTTGGAATCCAATTTGTTGCTTGAATGTATGATTGATGTTGTGATTAGAACGCTTTGCCTCTAGATTGTTTGTATGATATGATGCTATGTGATCTTTGATGATTCGGGATGAGTTTGGGGACGTTTGGAGGTGTCAAAGTATGATTTCGAGCCAAACTGTGTAGGCGTTTCAAAACGCTTGATATGATTTCGGAACGGTCGACAACTCTAAGGGTACTCGTATCGGAACAGGGGTGGTGCCGTTTCGATACGATTTGCCACTGTGAGCCCCTATTTCGATACGATTCGCCACTGTGAGCCTCTGTTTCGGAACCAGTTCCGATACGTTTTGCCATTGTAGACTCCCATTCCGGAACAAGGTGGGATCGTTTCGGAATGACTTGGTCTTACTTTTTAAATGGAGCCTGCGTTTCGGAACGGGCAAGCCTGTTTCGAAATGCATGCATTTAAATCGGTTAAATGGCATCTTCAAAGGTTCTTGAATGTTACATTTTAGTCCCTAAAGCTTGTATGCTTCCTTGTTGAGTTCATGTGTGACCCTTGAGATGGTTTTGCCCTGTGTGCATGTAATTTGAGTAACAAACATTATGGTCAATTTAAATTGTTGTATGCCCTCTGCTCGTTTCGTATCTATGTACGCTTTTCCGCTGATATCTCCACCCATGGGATTAAAAGTGATATTTAGAAAAGATAATTAAAAGGAAAAAATAGGCTTGCTAATCAGAGTGAGGCCTTAGCGGGTTTCGCTTCGGTTTTCTCCGTGTAACCCGTTCGGTCCGGTCTGTTGGCTAGGCCGGGACGAGGGGTTACATATGAACAAAATTTTTATGTTCATTTAATAAATAAATGAACACGAACAAATGTGTGTTTCAGTTTATTTATGTTCACGAACAAGCTTGTTCATAAGCTCATTTACCATGTTCTCATTTTCCTTTTAGTTTTCTACATTTTAAATATCGGTGAAGATAGGGACTAAATTGAACACAATGTGAACTTTGGAGTTCAAATTGTGAAGCACAAGGAGCTTAAAGACAAGTGGTGTAATTTCACCATTTTGACTATAAAATGAATATGTTTGCGAATGTTACATTAACATGTTCACGAACGTTAATTGAACATGTTCATGAACATTAAACGATCATGTTCGCGAACGCTAAACATACGAACGCGAACACCTTCAAAAATAATTAAACGAACACGATATTAAAAATTTAAACAAACACAAACCGAACATGAACACCTTCAAAAATAAATAAACGAACATGAACAAGGCCTTGATCGTTCAATCTCGGTTCACTTACACCCATATTCCCTTCCCCAATGCCCAAAACCATTTACTTCATTTGGTTTTAGTCCAATAAGATTGTGCCATGTGTCACCACCGTATTGATCAAATAAAATAATTAAAAAAGACACGTGAGATAATTTTAAGGAGAGAAAAAATGACGTAGAAAAGTAATAATAATAATAATAATAATAAATCTACGTCAACATCATCGTAAATTGGTTGGTGATTAAAATGAGAACAAAACATTACTTTAGTGACGGTTTTGTCAAAAAATTGAATTCATCGACTAAAATTGAAAATGGAAAATAATTTATTGACACAATGGTGTTGTATACCGTATTTTTATTTTGTTGTGAAACTAATAAAGTAGAATGATGTTTCTTGTATATTTCATGGCCGGTGGCGACATCAGTATTAGTGCTGGTTGTCGACCGTCGGTAACCCTCTTTAAATTATTTATTTCGTTTCATTTGATTTTAGTTGTATTTCAATAAGTATGCTTCTTAGCACGTTCTTCTGCTTTTTAGCATGTTATTAAGCCTTTTGGCTTGTTTTTCTTTTGTTTTGTTTTTCTATCAAGGTTGGATATGTCGCTGCCACGACTAATCAAGATGGCTCTACTTTGGTTATCATGTTGATCTCCCTGCTTTGGACCTTCAATTTGGATTTAGATGTAAGATTAATCACCGCTATTATTTGCAATCGAGTTTTGGTAATAAACGTGTTGTCAACGTACCTCAATCCTGCAATATCCATTTTTAATGTGGTTGTTGATGTTTTTACCTTCATCGTTGAGCTTTGGTGATTTTTTGTATTTAGTTTGTTTCGAATCTTTGAATTAAGTTTTTTACCTTCTTCTTTTCTGGTTTTATTTTATCTAGGGGCGTTTGTTTTGTTTTTGGATTTGTCTGGATCAAGTTGTAAACTTTCTTCTTGGTTTTTTTTATGAATAAATTTGACATACTCTTTCTAAAAAATAATGTAGAATAATGTGATAATGATGACGTGAGGACATGACTGTTCGAATACAATGTATATATATCAAAGTTTTGGAAAAAGAGAAAATAAGTATCAAATTTATTCAAAAAAATTATCAAAGTTAATTTAATACACGAAAATTATTCGATATATTAAGAACAATTTTTTTTTACAATTGTATTTAAGTTATTGTTGTCCGTTAACGTTGTTTTTAATTGTTTATTTAAACATTCATCAAGAACTTCTAACCATAAAATCTTTTTAAGATAAAAAAAAATACTACCATGTGTCTCGTTAAAAAAATCCTAAACCTAGTTAAAAAAAAGTACAAATAGTAGCACGTACAATCAAAAAACTAAAATATCCTCCTCATGAATTAACGATAAAACTTCAGCAGAAGGTGAACAAAGGTGAATAACACCAAAAGTCTTCGGAGAAACTACTTTAGTCAGCTCATCGATTACTTTATTCTCAAAGCGCATCACATGTTGAATTCGCACTACCCAAGGTTTTTCTGCAACGCATCAAGATGAGCAACCAAAGTAGATTGGCCATGATTAACGGTGTCAGACCGGAGAAATCGTAACGCCTTCATACTATCAAGTTTAAGAATAACATACTAACTTTTAAACCATAAATTAAAATGAGTTGTAAAAATATAACTCCGCCAATAATTTATTAAATAATATATATAATGAGAATGATCTATCTACACTAATGTAAAATTAGGTTTTACGTTTTTTTCATAATTATGATTTATATTTTAACAATTGAGTTATTAAATTTTATGGATGGTAAGAATATCAAGTAGTAGATGTAAAACTAAGTTTTACATCGGTGTAAGTGAATTCCTCACCCTCATGTATTTGATTAGAAAGTTTATTAGATAAGTAAACTCGGTTTAACCCCGAATTGAGCGAAATTTAAAAATGTTTTTTTTTCTATTTTAATCGAGTCATTTACAACTTAGAGCATTGAACTTACCCCCAACTTTCATATAGGTCACAAACCTTTGATTTAATCAAATTAAATCATTAAACTTTTATTATTAGCAAATTAAATCATTTACACTAACATCGTTAATTATTTTAACGGAAAAGCTGATTCAACAGTCCTACTTGACATATTTTTCCATGTCAGCAAATTCATAATTAAGTGAAATAAAACATTTTTCTTATTGTGCAAAAAGAAAAAGAAAAACATCGCCACAATGAAAACAATTTCTAAAATCTCTCTATTTATGCCATTTCCCCTTTTTCTAATTACTTTCAATTTGCTTTATTTTTTTCTTTTGTCTAGCACCGCTTAAGAATGAAATCAATCTCTATCCACTATGAGAGATTGGCTTTACAATGGATCACAAAGTTCTTTTGATGCCCTTGAAGATTTGGAAGAGATACCTAAGGTGTGAAAAGTATTTTAATTTTTTTAGAACTTTAAATTTTAGTTTTTATGTTTTAAACTGCTTAAAATTCTTGAGGATTGAAAAAACAATGACCGTCGAGTTTGATAGAATTTAACTTTTTAACGAGGATAATTCTTTAATTGTCTATTAAGAACATTGAAGAAGAAAAACTTTTATAGTTTAAGTTGTATTCATATGAGGTTATTTAATTGTTGTTGTACTCAAATTGAACCCAAAAGTTTGGCATCCAGAAAGTTACGTTGCTATGTTTGCTATCTTTCACTTTCTAATTATGAGGTGTAATATTATATTTTTAGCGAACCTTTTGGTTGAGATCAAGTTGTTGTTTCTGATTTTTTTATTAGATATTTTATTGATAAATAAACTAATTTAGATCTTCAAAATTTTCTGTATTTTTTTATGTTTGAGAATTGTCATTTTAATAAATTTTGCGACAACGAGTAGTATCATCTGAAATGTGATATTTGCATCCACTTTGTAACCTCTTTGGCTTATTTTCTATCTATTTTTAACTTGACTCGTTTATAAGTCATTCTATGTTTGGGGTGTCAATTAGTTCATGAGTTTAAAAGACACGTTGATAGTGGGTAGAATTTATGAATTATTGGTGCAATCTTTGTCGATCACTGTTATTTTTTGATTTTATTAGAGAAGAGTAGTGTCTTCTTCATGCGAGAAGGCTATACTTGGTGGTGTTTCACTTTGTGGTGTTTGCCTATGATCGACTGTCCTATTTTATGTTGTATTAAGTTTCGATTTTCAACTGTTATGCATCTATATTATTTTTTGACTTGATCTGATTGTTTTGCTTGGATTGTGATGTAATCTCGAGATTTTCTTGTTTGATAGAGTTTATTCACCTTTCTTTGATAATATTAGCTATCTATATCATTGATGAGTTGAATCAGAACATCAAAGTTCTAATAAACATGAGAATCAAATATGTGTTGAACAAGTGATTCAAAAGATTATCTTTTGGATGAATTCTAATTTGAATGTCATTTATTAATTTATTTCGTGGAACTAGGTCCACTAGGGTGATATGTTTTCTGATGCTTCAGTCGATTGGTTCTTTTTTAAAGTGTTTATCTTGAAGTTGTTGGTTATTATTACATTGAGCGATTACTTGCAATTTATTTATTTATTGTTTTTTGTGCACTGGGTTTGATTGAAATTTATGTTTTCTCCTGGTGACTTTCGATTTGGTTAGTATATTGATGAAGCGTTTTTGTTTGGAGTCCTTATTTTTATTTTGATACTACTTCTTAAAGGTATATGGCTATATTGAAAATTCTCTCATACCAGTTTGATATGTTTTGTGTTGTCTATGTTGTTCGGTATTATTATAGTATAGTTGATTTTTTTACTGTTGATTTGCAGTTATTTGGCATGTTCAAGGCATGGTGGTACAATTATTGATATTTTGTTGGTGATTTGCTGATTTCATTTAAAGCGTGAAAATTTTGAGAGATTTTGGTGACTTGAGGTGGCTAAGGCTTTTCACGTGTGGACAGTTTGGTCCAGAATAGATCCTTGGAAATTTTTGTTTTCATTATTTCCTATTTCTAATTTACTTTGGAAGCATATTGTAGTTAAGTTAATAGTTTTGAAGATGTATTGGTGTTAGGTTTGCTATGTTGACTATATATCGAGGTGACCTTATAGTTTTTTTAAGTGTTGAGGCTCAATTGTGTTATCTTTTTTATTTATCATTTATTTTGGTTTGGGCGATAATTTTAGACCATATTATATTTTTTTTTTTGTATTTCATCTTGTGGCGGATTATTATCAATATTAATGAAAAAAAATCTTTTACAAGAAAATTAATCTCTACATAAATGTTAAAATCAATATAGTTATTGTTTCTGCATGTATCACTAAGGTTATATATATATATATATATATATATATATATATATATATATATAATTCTATACTTTTTAACTAATTTATATAATTCTATACTTTTTAACTAATTTTAAAGCAAAAGAAATTATATTTTCTACACATCGTTTATTGTTGGTTGTTGTTGTATTTTGGTATAGATACTTGGGATAAATTTTAAAAATCTTACAGGTCTTTTTAAATATAGGGCACAACCTTTTTGGATCAAGAAGTATTGCAGCAAAAGAATTTAAATAAAACCAAAAAAATAAATAATTAGATATATAAAATAAAATATATAATGCAAAATAATTTATAAAATGTAAAATGTATACCCGTAATAAAAAAATTCAATGTAACATGACTAACTCTATAATATATAAATTTATATTGCTTGATCAAATGTCACCAACAAAGCCTTGTAATGAATTGTCGAGTGATTCAATTGAATATATTTGTGCACTTCCCTGCATTAAAATTAGTATTAATAAATATTCACATACAATTCTTAAAATGATTTAAAAAAATATACCTGCAAATTATTTTCAACACCATGAAAACGTTTGTTGTGTCCTTGTTGTCCACATACACTGCAAGTCATTTTGAGTCCTTTTCTAGGTAACTTTGATAAGTTATTTTTCTTTTTTTTTTCTCTTCATGTATTTCAACAATATCCTTTCTTCTTTTTGTTTGGTGTCTCCCTTTTTTAGGCTTAGGCAACTCAGGTGGAATAATCGCATCTTCATGTTGGACAAAATTCCATTGGTCTTCACCAGCAATTGGATTAATCGTATGATCATAGATTTTCAAAAATATCTTAATCGTGTAACAACCATCCACATAATCTTCCAGATGTTCTCTTCGATTGAAGATACAAGAAATTGCATGTGAGCAAGGTAATCCACTCAATTGTCATCTTCTACAAGAACACGTCTTTTCATTCATATCAACCACAAATTGAGTTGATGGACATCTAACTTGAAAGGTAGAACCTCCTGACCAATCTGGTATGCAATTAAAAGAATCGGTCTTCAACTTATCAAGTTTTTTTTGTATCTTTTTTTTATCAGCAAAGCGAAGTATATATTATTAGGATAAATATACAACGCAAGTCGGACATGCACCTCATCAAAAACCTCCCTAAACCTAATGGAGGAAAAGAGTACGACATGTCGACTTTAAGACAAAGCGAAAGACCCCACCCCTTACAGAACATCATATCGAAGCCTGAAACAGAGAGACTCGAGACACCCCTTCCTTCGCTAGCGCATCGGCTAACCCATTCGCCTCCCGGAAAATATGAGAAAAGCAAACTGAACCTAACCTCAAACAAGCACAGTCAATCGCACAAAATGACTCCCACAAGCGCCATGGGCGACGTTCCACTTGCAACACCCACCCAATTGCCACTTTGGAATCCGACTCAATAATTAGAGGAGGACAAATTGGCCCAATGTATCTCTTCATTGTATCTCTTCGCTTGTAAATTTTTCTCATTAACTTTGAATTGATTGCTTCAAGCATTGTAAAGATTGGTTTGTCCCTCGCATCTGCAAGTGAGCTATTGAAACTCTCACAAAGATTATTTAAAAGCATATCACATTTAGAAAAAGTCCTAAAATGTGATTTAGACCATTCTTGAGCTGGGTCTTTTTTCAACCACTTGTAAGCACTATCACATGTCTTCTCAATCTTGTTCATCCAAAAATTAAACTCACCAGGATAAGTAGCTCGTGTTGCTGGCCATAAATAGTCTTTAAGGGCCTTTCCTCTATACTCACTAATCATGACAAAATTTTGATACATATGTCGCACACAAAAACGATGCTCAGAACCTGGAAATAAAGACTGCACAATAGAAATAAGACCCTACAAATAAAACAAACATATTAATCCATTGATATCATATAATAACGAAAAAATAAAATGATTTTAAAAATTGTTGCTAACCTTTTGCCTATCTGACATAAATGTCCAAGCATGAGAGTTTTTGATATTTAAATCATTGGCTAGTAGATTTAAAAACTAATCTCAGTTGTTACGATTCTCCTTGTCGACCACTGCATAAGCTATAGGATAGATACAATCATTGCCATATATATCGACTGTCGTAAGCAAATGTCCACCATATTTACCCTTTAACCAACATCCATCTACCGAAATAATTGGTCTACAACCAGCTAGAAACCCGTCCTTCAATGCCTTGATGCATATATAAGCTCTTTGAAACAATGATTTGTCTAAATGTAAAATAGTACTTGACCCAGGATTTCTTTTTCTTAACTCTCCACAGTACTCTGGTAGCTTAGAGTATAGGTCTTCATCATTCCCCCTAAGAAACTCCAAGGCTTTTACTTTAGTTCGGTAACCCTTCATCCACTTTATTTCAAGATTCAATTCCTTTCTAACCTTAGCTAAAAAGTGTTCACTTTCATGTTAGGGTCATCTCGAAAAACATTCAAAAACTTATAAGCCAACCATTCAACAGATGCAAATTTGTTCTCAAAAACTTTGCTACAGTTGTGCTCATTTACAATGCTTTTAATTTGAACTGTTATTTTATCTGACATTTCTGAAGCCCATATACGAAAAGGACAACCTTCTTTACACCTTACATTCACTCTATCTTTATCGTTATGCTTAAAATCGATTCCCAACTGATTAACTAATGAATATTATCGACAAGCACTTTTAAATTCGTCAAAATCTTTAAATATCATTCCAACAACAAATCTAGGATTCGTCATATCTATTTTCGCATCAAATTCAAGTTGTTTTCTTTTCCTTGTGAAATCACTATCATTATCACTGGTAGTATATTCTAAATATAATTAGTCAGAGACATCTGAAAGGTAACCAAATTCAGAAGCTAGCTTATTATCCAATGAATCATGTGAAAATGTAAAATAATCGGTATGCTGCAGTGAAAATAACAAAGTAGCTATTTAAATATTCTAAATATTCTAAATACTTATTTTCCCCATCAATGAAACATAGATTTCCCTTGTGATGAATTTCCAATGTAAAATAATCGGTATGCTGCAGTGAAAATAACAAAGTAGCTATTTAACAATTAAATTTTTAATTAAACTCTTAACAAGTTTCTCTACTAGCATGAGCAAGAAAAAACTAAAACTAAAACTGTAAAAGTATTATACACTTACAATATGCAGGCATGAATTCAATCGATTTTCGTACTTTTGGCTCCATTACTTTTATCAATCTCACAATTTGATAGAGAAATGTTCTCCACTTTTACACTAATAAATAAAAAAGTGGATACGACAAAGCCTCCAACCTGCGAGACATGAAAATAAGTTCAAATCGTAAGAATTAGAATTGAATGTCAATCTAAGCTCGCTTAACAACAAGATAAAAAAAAACATCACAAATGAAGGTCACTATACTCACTCGAATAATTTAAATTCACTTATTCCTCCTAATTTAACTGAAGAATTATTGAATAGAAACTTGTTCAAGACCCATTTATTTGCATATATGGCTAGAGAAAACGATTGCTTTAACTTATACGGTGATTTTTTTTTATTCAAATTATGTTTGTTTATAATATGAACTGTAAAATTCATTTAGTATCAGTTTTAACAGGTTTGGAGCAAGAATTATTTTACAATATCAAAATATTATTAAACTGCAAGAAAAAATTACAAAAGGATTCAAACAAAACACTACAAAAAACTCATTAAGATAAAGTCACCCATTAAACATATAAACAAAGTTATAAAAAAACAAAGAAACACATTAAAAGAAGATACAAATCCACTCTCGAAACAACGCAACAACAAAACATAGTTGATTAAACCATTATCAAATTAATTAACTAAAGCAAGCATACTGATTTGATTAACCAAGTTTAAATTTTTTAAGGCTTAAGGGTATAAGAAGCCCTTGAACTTTTGAAAAAAAATCAATTCAGCCCCTAAATTTTTTTTACACCAAATTAAGCCCTTGAACCACAAAATTTAATCAATTAAGCCCTTAAACTAATAAATTGAATCAATTAAGCCATTTGACCAACTTTGACCATTAAATCTTAATAGTTTTGTTCGATCCATTGTTGCAGTGCACTATGTCACAATGTTTCCACTTGACAGTCTTCAGAATTTTTTATTTTATTTAAAAAATTCTTTAAAGGTTCCAAAAATTCTAAAAAACTTATAAAATTTATAAAAAATACTTTTTGAATTTCTTTTGTAAATGCAACATGATGGAACTGTAGTGTATTATGTGCCGGTAATATCTGAAGAAAAAAAAGGTCAAGATTTAATGGTCAAAATTGGTCAAAGGGCTTAATTGATTCAATTTCTTGGTCCAATGGCTTAATTGATTAAATTTCTTTGTTCAAGGGCTTAATTGGGTGCAAAAAAAATTTAAGGGCTTAATTGATTATTTTTTAAAAGTTTAAGGGCTTCTTACACCCTTAAGCCATTTTTTAATAAATTAAGATTACAAACTAGATAATTTCTACAAGGTTAATGGACAACTACGATTATTTTCCCCTTAGGGTTCTTAGTAAATAAATAAAGGATTATCTCACTAAAACCCAATCCCATGAAATCTAACTATTATTGTTCTTTAAAGTTATAACAAAACTAAATTACGATCAACTAAATTTCAAAGTTCTAAAAGAAACGAAAAAAATTTCAAACCTGGGTGTTTCTGAATCTTCAAGGGCAGCAAAAACTTTGTGATGTTTGTCAAAGGTATTCTTTTAACGGGAAAAAAATGATGGACAATGAGATACAAAAGATTGAGAAATTAATTAAATTGATAATTGATTGAATCACGATTTCCTTAATAATTTAATGTGAGAGAAAAAAAAAATTAATTCCAATTAATATTAATTTGCTGACATGAAAAAATATGTCAAGTAGGACTGTTGAGTCAACTTTTCCGTTAAAATAATTAACGGTGTTAGTGTAAATGATTTAATTTGCTAATAATAATAGTTTAATGATTTAATTTGATTAAATCAAAGGTTTGTGACCTATATGAAAGTTGAGAATAAGTTCAATGCTCTAAATTGTAAATGACTCATTTTAATCCTATTCAGACGGATATTTATTTATTTATTTATTTTTATTCAACTATAAATTTGTTAAATATTTGGTCAAATTCTATCATTAGTCTTTTATATCCCTAGACTATAATTTAGTCATCATATACTTTTCAAATTTTGAATTTCAATTCTGACCTAAACAGTACTAAGAAGATAATATGACTAAATTATCATATTAAAAATATCAAATCGGAGAACATAAATTAAATCTATAACTTATACATAGTTTAGGAACTAATAAGTGATAACATGATTTAATTTAACAAATTTAATGGCTATTACTTAGACCAAAATAGAAACTTCTAAATTTGAAAAGTATAAGAACTAAATGAGAATACAGAGACTAAATTACAACTTACACATACTACAAAGACTAATATAAAGTTTGTCCTAACTACATGATCGAATATTAGTAGCAAAAAAACACATCACTTTAATGGCGGTAACTAACAATGTTATTAATTTGAACCTATTGATGACAATATAAAAATAGGGGTACCAAATCATAACAAATCAAAGTAGAAGGATTAAACTTTAAGTAAAATAGAGGGACTAAAACCATAGTTAGACCATAAATATTCATGGGCCATTTCTTACAAGATTTTTTTTTTTTTGATCGAAATTTCTTACAAGATAAGGAGCTCCGAAAAGCTAAGGTCCATGTTGGATCAAGGGGCAATGTAGGGTCAGCATTCAAAATCCACTGCTCACATTATGCTCCATTAATGTTCCTCAACATTTGCACACACATTATCCAAAAATCATGAGCTCCTTCACCAATTCAACATTTTCCATCCATGTCAACCAGAACTTCCCCACGCCTCAAAATCACCAGTGCAGCAAGCTTTCCCTCCCCGTAACCCGAGCATCGGTTCAGCCCCATCAAAACAATGTGATCGTCGGCAACCGGAGAAAACTTGTAACAACGTTTCTTGCTACTTCACTAGTAGCACTAGGACTGCAGGGCACACCGGTAGCAGTGGCGGAGAATTGGGGCACGCATTCGTTTCTCAGGGAACGGTTTTTCGAGCCCGGTTTGTCGCCGGAGGACGCCGCTGCGAGAATCAAACAAACTGCCGAGGGGTTGCATAGTATGCGAGACATGTTGGACACCATGTCGTGGAGGTATGTCATGTTTTATATTAGACTGAAGCAGGCTTATCTTTCTCAGGATTTGAAGAATGCCATGAACACTTTGCCCCGAGGTCGTAAAGATGTGTATGATGTGTATGTGAAAACAGCAAATGAATTGGTGGATAACATGGCTGAGGTACGTACGTTCATAGATTATGAATTAGTTGAAATTTCCAACTGCAATATCTTAATAATTAATGGTTTTTTTCTTCTTTGATTTTCGTAGTTCGATTATTATGTTCGTACACCGAAAGTATACGAATCGTACTTGTACTACGAGAAGACACTGAAATCCATAGATGATCTAGTGGCATTATTGGGATAGAACAAAGGTAAGATGCCAGCAGCTGGAGATATACAATTTGTTCATTTGCAGCTGTTGTTCATAGAATCATATAGAAAGGCTGAAGCTTCAGTTTTTTTTAATGAAATTGAGGTTGAATTGCTGTGTTATTTCTTATGACATGAAATTTATACATTTCTGCAAACTAGTTTGGAAGGCAGGCAATTTTATAAAAGCACAACTGACAAGAAACTTACAATTCCATTACAAAAGAAAAGCCTCAAACCAGGTTCCTGTAAGATGTACTGTTTGAAACAAGCATTTGAGATGTAACAATGGCAGATGACAAAGAATTTGTACTTGTCAAGTATCTTTACATTGCAGTTGAATTCAAGTATCATAGCCTAAAAGGATCATGGTGGTAATAACTCGCACAATCATGGGCTGTTCACTATATTCAGCAGGGTGGATTGAGAGAAAAGTGGCACTCCCTAGTGTTCTTGCAGCAGCAAGGATTTTCTGTATGATTCTGGTATAACAACCCCACTGACTGATCATCAATTTTGTCCGGGTTTCTTCGTCGGATCGAGTTGTCATGGGACTCGGTAGCTTTATGGTTGAATGACTGCAATCATTTAGGGAGAAACTTGACTAAATCTCAGCCAGGACTGGTTGCAATTTATGCAATTCAAGTCCTACAGCTTTTTTAATAGAAAAGATGACATGCTACGGCAATGGAAACGACAGAGACTCGACTTTTTTGAAGATATCGAGAAATGTAAAACACTTTGGAAGATGATCAGGGGACTCCAAGAGAAGAGGGTCATATGCCATTAATGCATCTTTCTTTCCGCTTGTGGCACAATAACCCCTTGTCAAAGAACAAGAAGGTCATGAGCGATAAATTCCAAGCTGTATCAACATTAATAGAAGAAGTTGGAGTGGGGCACAAGTTACCGACCTTGTGGTACCGGAAGGAAATACCGGTCCCTTTGAACTATAACGTGCCTTATCTTACCATACGGCAACGATCTGAGCCTCGTTTCAATTCTAAAATTGCAGTTTCCATAGATGAAATGCAAATCATATTTCCCGCTCCAGAATTGCAGAAATAACTCTGCACATTGCAAAATAAATGAAATGGTATATAGTTGGATGATATGTATCCACACACAAACAAGGATAGGAACTTACTCGATAATGTGATTCGACCCTTGGGCATATGGCTCGAACCTCCTACATTACTGATATGTGAAAGTGATTGGTATTCAGCATTTCCAATATTACTATCATCATAGATGTAACATGTGGAAATGAGAAAGAATTGTAGCCAAGGACAACTTGCCGGTTATCTCCTCCACCTGATGCTTGCCTTCAAGACAAGTAAGGTATACGGAAGAGAAATCGTAGCCGGCAAATCATCCTTGGCTGCACTACGTTGCCTCATTTCCACATGCTAAACCTTAGATGAAGGAAAGCCAGCAAAAACTGTGGGTGCATATAGCCAATAGTGGAGATAGGTTACATATATACATGAAGGCCATGAGGGAGTGACCACGACAAGTTGCATGTGTCTTGAAGTCAGCATACACAAGCCCTAAAAAATTATTCTCATTCACCCAAGAAGCTGAGTGTAGCTTTATTGCCCCCATATAAACCTATCTCTGTCTTTGATCCTTTTGTTTGACATGCCGTAATCTCGAGATATGGATGAGAGTGGGAAGGGATGGAGAGGATTGAGATTGGTTCTGGTTTGTATGTAAATAGGGAATCGACAGTGGTACGTTGGGGACCTCGTGATCGGTGAAAACGGTGATTATGGGGGGTGACATGGGCTGAGGATGGCGTTTGTCGGATAACATTCTCTCTTAAATCACCGCCCACCACCCATCACTCTTTTCCTGCCACCTTTTCAGGTACAACTTGTTCATGTACTCCCACTTGTCGATCACAATGGCAATTGGGTAGGATATAATCTAAAACTATTGGATTGTATTGGAGTGCACGGAGAATAGCTGAAATCTTTACCCACGAAATAAAACGAGTGAAGTTTTATAACTAAAGCTCAAACGGAGTTGAGGACGAAAATTGCTATATTCAAATCATAAAACAAATAAATCGTATATGTATAAATCATCATGGATCTTGAAAATTATCTCTAAAATTTTTTAATATTTTACAAAGTTAAATGGTCATAAGAGTAATTTATATTTTTTAACAAAAATCTAATATCCATGACCTAAGTATGGTCCGCTGTTATATTTGTGACATCTGCCTAGAAACAAACTATTATAGAATAGTAAGTTTAAAAATTCACCATAAATTTCATAAAAATAATTAGAAAGTTCTCTATACATTGTTATAACCTTGATTTGATCTAGTTTTATTTAAAACAAACAACGATCGATTTCGAGATGTATATTAAAAGATATAAATTTTTTAATGTAGAAAAGTCTTAAAATCTAGCAACAGATTTCTTAGAAAATAGTTTTAACAGTTACTTTAAAAAATTATCAAAAAAATCTACAAAATAAATCAGGAAGTGAACATTATATTCTATAATCATACAGAATCTAGACTTCGTTTAAAATTAACGGTTCTCGATTTCGAGTTATATATTAGGAGTTATTAATTTTTGAGTGAGCAGAGGTTAGTAAAAAAGGCAGGAGACTGTTTCCACAAACAACAATGATAGTGACTTTAGAAATTCTTCATAAATCGTACGAATAAAATTAAAAGAGATAATTTATATGGTTTGAAAGATTATCCAACCTAGTTCCTTTAAGAACAAACGGATCATGATTTGAAACTATAGATTATTAGTTACAATTTTTCTTTTAAAGGTAATATAGATTGTCATGCTTAATTAATTAATGTTTTAATAATTTAATCAAATAAGTGTCTAATATTTTATTTCGTGACTCATTTAATATTTTTTCGTGACATATGTTATTTTAACCCCCAAACTATTATTAATGGTTTAATAATTAAATAAGTGCTCAAACTATACCTTTACATCTGTTGCACCGTGTACTCATCTTTTAAATAAGACTCCCATAATTTAAAGGATATTCAGATCATTCTCGATGCCTCTAAACAGGGACAATCCAAAACTCAAAGATTGAATAGTGATTTGTTTCATCGAATGAGCTTATTGTTGGTCACCCAAGGCGAAGACAAGCACAATGGTAGCCAAAGTAGAAGTAGAAGATAAGTTTCTCAAACCCAATTTGTGTGGTCTTCTGGTCTGGCTTCAAAACTTTTGACAACTATATAGCTATACAGCACGGATATGGCAGTTTATACCTGATATGTTTTTGGAATGGGCGGCAAAGGGACGTACTGAGGACGCCCCATGCTAACGGTATATATCTGAAAATTAATCGGATACGTTGTATGGCCGGAGGGGATATTTCAACAACGGCGTTTGTATTACACGAACCTAGTACTTAAGGCGTTTGTATTACACGACACTCATGATTTTAGCGGAAGTCATGAAAAAAGAAGAAGAAGATACAGTAGAACAAACTAAAAAAGAAGACGAATAGCAGTCAAAAAAAGCTAGCTGCTGGGTTTTAAAAAGGTTCAATCTATCCTATCAAAAAAATGGAAGATTTAGTTACGATTATAAATAAATTTTTTTATCTTTATCCATGGATCTTTTGCTTGTACTTATTCAATTGGAAGTATTGATCCAATTCAAAAAAAAAAATTATGTTTCGTAATTTCATAATTTAATTTTTCAATTTTAATTTATAATATAAGTGATAAATAAGTGCTCAAATTATATTTTTTTTAGATAGGTGTAAGCTAAATATGTGCTTAACGTTTTTAACCTTATTCAAATTAGTGTCTGTCGTCAACGTCCGTTTATTTTCGCCGTTAAATAACACGTGTTAAATTCTTAAATTTTTGAAATTATATTTAAAAATTAATAAAATAAAATATTTTCTTTATTTCACAAAAATTTCAAAATTTAAAATTCTTAACACCCAAAATCCATATCATTAGATTTCATTTCTAGAAACCACCTCAACTAATGAGAATATAGTCTTAGACTTCATTTAAATTTAAGAAAATCGTTAGATTTTCTAATTTAGTATAAATTTTAACATTTTTTATGATTATATTATATACATGTATATATGTTAGATTTATTTTATATTATTTGATGTACCATTATTGTACTCATACTCTGTTATTTTAAAAAATATTTTTTTTCGTCTTCATATTTTTTCTTTTTCTCGTATCAGTGCAACATAATTGTCTAGATAGGAGAGAAAAGACAACAAGTGGGGAAGGTGCAGTAGAATCCTTGGCAACGTTTAAGATATTATTATGCGTATTGTCACGCTTGAGAAAATACGAAGACATTAATCCCACGTCGAAAAGAAGAATGGATGCCTTAGAATATATAAACCGTGGCGTTGCACATTATATCAGACATGTCTTTTGAAAGAGATAATGACCCTGTGACAAATAGTATCAAAGCAACCTTTTGACTATTTGATTTCACGTCAAGCACCCATAAGTGGGAAAAATTATACTATAGATAATTCCCACGTCATCCATGGGACCAACCAATAAAAACCACCCACTTCACCATGATTTTTCCATGTCATTTTTCCAACCAATGAATCTTCACTAAAGATTTTCCATGTCATTTTAAAAACTGTTTTTTTGAAAGTTATTTTATTATTAAATTAATGACATGGAAAAAAATATGAAGTGGGTGGTTTCTAGTGGTTGATCCCATGGATGACGTGGTGGGAATCACCCATGATATAATTTCTCCATAAGTGGGGTTAGGCAGAGTGGACAACCGTGACAATTGTCCATCAAAAGTGTGATTAACTCGTGACGCCCTACAAAATTGAATGTGAGAGAATATCACGTCTGGTATCATTTATTTAGTCTAGATGTATAGGGAAAAGAACGGAAATTTTCTTTTAATAAATAATGAACTCATAACTTAAAAGAGAGAATAAAATAGAAAAAAAGGTTTTAACCACAGCCGACAGATGGGTTTTATCTTTGAAAGTAGAAAACTTATTTAATAAACGGTTATTCATGTTATATATTGACATTAAAATTTATAATATTCAAATTTATATGCGTAGATTATATATCACGATTTATAATTTTAATATATAATCTTCATACACTCCTTTTCATTTCTTAGTTTATTTTTTGTTTCTAAAGAGACTAATATAAAATGGGAAATAACATTAGGTTGAGTATTCAATGATAAAAGATATGATTGTGGTTATAACATTAGAATATTTTCCTTATAAGATTTCGGTACAAAAAGGGCGTCACACCTACGAAAAGCTGGCACCTAGTGCCGGAGACCTTTTGTGTCTCGGCGCCGGTCGTTTACGGACAAATCAGTAGGGCTGTATCCTAGCATGTAGGAAGAGTATCCACGATTATGTGGTTGACCATCTCTGTTACCTGACATATCTACTGGCATGGAAATGTAGGGAAGGACAGGCAAAAATGCGGGAGCTGCTCCTTCTCTTTCAAATATATTGGCTCTCAGGCGCAACAGTACTTGCGAAAAGGCATTGCTAGCAACATCAACACTTCCTGTAATCTGTACCGCATTAGAAGATAAAATTTCCATCGATTAGAGAAATCTAGCCATGCAAAGGAAGAGTGCATGTGCACATCAAAATGTACATTTATTAACCTGCACCATCTCTTCATCTTCATATGCAACTTTGGGAAGATTTTCCTTAGATAGTATTCGAATACTAGCCCTAGTAGCATTTCTCATCCCAGATATTATTGCCCCACCTTTACCAATCAGGCATCCAACCTGTGAGCTTGGGACGAGTAAACAGGTGGTGATTACAGAATCACCTGACTCTCTCTCTATTTTTTCACTGCATCGTGATTGCAAGCGCAAAGCAGCATTGATGGTAGGGGATGGGTCTTCAATAAACTGCAGATATATATAATTTGGCATGAAGATATAAAATCCCCATTGATAATGTAGCTAATTTTAAGAATTAATGTATTGTTACCTCCTTTGTTGATATGAATATAATGCACTCATCTCCTTCGGCCGCAGAGCTATCAACTTTTATAGATGCCCCAGACTCCTGTCTAATCTGTTTGATAACACCACCACCTTTTCCAATCACACCCCCAATATTTCCAACTGGGCAAACCAAACGAAGAGAAAATTCCCTCGCAGAACCATCATCTCTTCTGGATGAATAGTTCCGTGGATTCATATTAGATACAGAGGAGAGAAGCAAGTGCTGGGATCTTGAAGGATTATCATGAAGGCGATATGCCACATTGGACAGAGCCTTCCTCACTACTGAGGGCTCTCCTACTATCTGAAATCCGCACAGAGAGACTCAACGAGTAAACAGCAAGGCCGCGAGATGATTCAAAATTCCAAAATAAGGTGGCAACTCATACATCTTTAAGATGGGTATTAAATACAGTTACAACTCGAGGACACATTTTAAGGTAAGAAGTAAGAACTGCCTGGTCAGAAGGCTAATGGAGATCAATCAACAGATCTTCCAAACACACCATTTACAACAGAACAGACTGGAATAAAAACTATTTCCTCTCTAGGAAGAAAATCTGAAATTATGGGTGCAAAGTATCACCAAGATACATCTAATTCCCTTTTAAAGAAATCTCATTCAAACAATTCTCATGAGTAATGATGACTCATATCAAGACATCTCGATCATCTGGTTAAGTATCTTTCAGTTAAACAGCCAACACCCTTTCTCCTACATATTAAAATAAAGGCATAAAACACATAGTATATCTTTTCACAAAAGAAAAACAACTATACCTGAAGAAGCTCATCAGAACTCAAAGCACACGGAGGCAAATGGTCATTACTTAAAACACGAATCTGAGCATGTCTTTCGCTTCTTATAGTTTGAATGACTTGTCCACCTTTCCCAATAACACAGCCAATCTGATCAGATGCCACAAGCATTCTCACAGTAACCACATGTGTTTGCTCTTCGAAATCCTCATCAGCAGGCAACTCGTCAGTAACAACCTTATCATGTACCCTAAACAAAGCATCATGAGCAGGCGAAACAAGCTCATCGTCGCCGTCACCAATGGGATTTGTTTCCTCACTAGAGCTATAAATCATAACGACCCTCTCCTCACAACCCGGCACAGCATCGCAAATCCTAATGTTAGCCTTACTATCTGACCTTAACTGTTTCACAATCTCACCACCTCTCCCTATAATACTCCCAATCCTTTTGACATGACATAAATAACGGTAAACGGTGTCTTCAGGCCCAATCCCACGCGGTTCATTTTCCTCATCTGCATTCCTTCTTTTACTCCCTCCTCCGTTTCCGGCATATTCAGGCTGAAAATGGAATCTTTTACCGTAATCATTTGTTTGACCAGCCATAACAACCGCCTCAAGTTTCAAATCTTCGATCTCTAATCTCTATAACAAGTTAAATTAACTGCATTATACCAAAAAAAAACAAAAATCGGATTCAGAAAACAAAGACAATGGCTAAATTCCTAAGCTTTATTAAACTCTCAAATCGTAACAGGGTAATTAGAACAATAACAATAATAATCCGACATAAAAAAAAAACAAGTAGTAATAACTAGAAATAATAGAACAGAAGGAATGTGAAGAATTAATCAAAGAAGCGAAGGAAAATTACGGAGAAACGTGGGAGCGGAACGGAAGAATAGTAACGGAGAAACGTCGGAGTGTTTTATCGGGAAATAACGAAGAGAATTTGGTGATTCTGTTTTTTGTGAGGAATATAATCGGTTGGTGGCTGCTTGGACATTTATTTCTAGGGTTCGAAGCGGTTCGTTTTGACAGATACTTATCTTTCTAAAAGAAAAGCTATAAACGGTTCGTTTTGACTCTAAACTAGTTGCCTTTTTTATTAGATTGTGTATTCCACTATTAGGTTAAGTAAGCTTAAGAATGACATTGGGTTGGACTTGGATCAGATTTTATAAAGTCTAATTCAATCAATAATTAGACTTTAAAAAAATTTAAGTCTGATTATATAAATTCAATCAATAATCAGATTTTTAAAAAATTTAAAATTTTCAACTTCACTCGAATTAAAAGATAAAACTCAATTTGATTTGAATCAAAATTTTATATACTCGATTTTAATTGCATACGAATACAAAGAGAATTAAATATTTGTAAAACACTAAAAGTTAGAAAATATCTAAAAAATTGTGAGGTTGATGTTGGTCATGTAGGGTGCTTTTTGTAAGCCATTCCTTAAATTGAAACTTGCAACTGACACTAGAAAACAAAGATGTTGAAACTGGTTCACCTCCATCATTCTCCTAGTTCCCAGCTTCAACCTCTTGCCACCTTACAAACCACCCAAAAGAGCAGCTCCGCCGCTGCAATTCCCAGCAAACAGCCACCGTCTGCCGCCAGATTCTGTTCCTGTTGCGGAAGAAGACATTTTATTGAAGCAGCCATCACTGCTGCTTTTCTTCCAGTTTCCCCTCCCAAATCCAATGCCTCCACTTTACACTCCGATGAATACTTGGTACCCTTTCTTCATCTCTCTCAAAACATATACATATACATATACATATACATATACATATACATATACATATACATATACATATAACTGGTTATATGATTTCTTTACATACTTCTTCATATTTAGGATTTGCTCAACAAGATTCACCCTCCAAGACCTGATTGGTATGAAGAGTTTTATGCCTCTGTTATGGACACAAGCATGAAATCTTATGAGGCAAAGGTTAGTTTATGTTTTTCTTTTCTCACATACATACATACATACATACATACAGGATTGAATTACCAAGTCTTTTTGTTGAATCTCAAGATTGCAGTTTATAAGTCGCAGCTTTTTGGGAAACTAAAGGGAAAGGCCAAAAGGGTGATGGAGATTGGCATTGGGACAGGCCCTAATCTCGAGTACTATGCTGGTAATGATGAGGTCCAAGTTTTTGGTTTGGATCCTAACAAGAAGATGGAGAAGTATGCTCGAGCATCCGCAACGGCGGTCGGTATGCCCCCGGGGAATTTCCATTTCATAGAAGCTGTAAGTTTCATCAATGTCATAACTGATGAGAAATTCATGCATTTTCCATGCAAATGAACATGCTGCATTTTATACAGGTTGCGGAGGCTGTTCCACTAGATGATTCCTCCATTGATGCAGTTGTCGGAACACTTGTATTATGTTCTGTCAAAGATGTTAGCATGGCACTTCAAGGTAGTTCGAATTCCATACTTAAAAACTATTCATCAGCTCATGTATGATCAAATATTTTTAATGAATTGTTAACTTTGATCAGAGGTGAAGAGGGTGCTGAAACCAGGAGGGCTTTTCCTGTTTATCGAACACGTCGCCGCCAAAGGTATTAATCCGAATCCCCCGACATTCGAATTTGATTCATACAACTACCCTTAAGAAGTGGCATCCACACGAGGCCGAAAAGAGATGGCCATAAATTCATATTTTGAGATGGTATTGCAGATGGAACAAGCCTCAAATTCTGGCAGACTGTGCTTGATCCTTTGCAACAAACAGTTGCAGATGGATGTCACCTTACCAGAGAAACCGGGAAATACATAACTTCGGCAGGGTTTTCGAGTTTGGAACTAAACATGGCTTCCTTGTACAATGATCCATTCTCTTTAATAAGTCCACATGTTTATGGAGTTGCTTGGAATTAAAGCCTCAAGTTGTAATCTCTATTACCAATATTTACATTTTTGCTATTGCCCTCCCGGTTCCCAGAGGCTTTGCCTTGACTAATCTGAGCCAATTCGTATCGCACACATGATTTCAGTGTGCGAGTCTCTCAACGAAAATTTTCTACATACACAAGGCCTCGAACTTGAGACCTCCTCCAACGACCAAGCTGCTTATCGCTTGGACCAACCCGTTGGTACCATTATTTACATTTTAAGATCATTTTCACCTAAATATTTGTTGAAACAAACCCAGAACTGATCCATGAGGATTGAGGAGTGGGGAAGTGCAATTGCCCTCAAAATTTGAATTTTGGTAACAAAATATAGGTCTAATTATGGTTTTAGGTCCTCTATCTCTATATACTATGTTGAATTTAAGATTTAATCTCTTTAACATTGGTTCATATTCCAAACTCAAATATAAGCTGTTAATTCCAAACTCAAATATAATCAGATATGTTCCAATGCTTGTCTTGGAGTGGGCGTATTCGCAAAATGAAAAACTTTTGGGGGGGCAAACTGCAAAGTTTGGCAGATAAAACATATGGGAGCATTTTGCAAACGAGTCTAATTGTCGCCATTAAAGTAATAAATAATAATGCTTGCCAGCCGGTGCAAAGAATATGATTATGTATCTATTAGGTAGGTATGAGTTTAATTCAATTTTTTAAATAAGTTGCCCTTAATTAATCAATCATATTTATTTATTTAATTAAGCGCTATATATTATCAATAATTAAGTATAATAGACAAGTATAAATGAAGTCAATTAAGCTCAATTGATATTAATTTTGGTATAATATACAAAAAAATATATGATTAAATATATTTAAGCTCTTAATATCTTCTGATATATAGACAAAAAGAAATATAGGTAAAATAACATTCTATTAAATCATATGCTTAGTAGTTAGTACAACCTTGCAAAAAATGAGAAAGAAAAAAACAATAAATGGGATAGTTTTAGAAATACACAAAGAACGGAGGTCCTAATGTGAAATTTTTTATTTTCATATTAAATTAATCCTCTTTTCCACCAGTAAATTAGGGTTGTTTTCATCCTCTAAAATCCCCACGCATTTCTTGCCGATTGCATTTCATCTCGTTGAATCGTAAGTTCCCACACTTTCTTTCTTCTTTTATTTGCTATGTTTTTCTTTCTCGTTTTCTCATTAATTTTAGTTAACATAAATTTTAGTTCTAATTACTTGCATAATCGCAGCTTCCTTTAAGTCTCTCTGAACTGTTCTTTAAAGTTATTTTAATTATTGTTCTTATTTTCTGGTGTCTTTGCTACTATTTAGTTACTTCTAATTGGTTTCCATTTAGGTTTTCTTTTTCGTTTTTCCGAGGTTCAGAAATTATGAAAATTTTGCATTTTTAGGCTGTTTGATTCTTAGCTTTATGACTGTCAAGTTGAAATATAGAATTTTGTTGTAGTAATATGTCAAAATATTTCTTCTTAGTTCGTCTGGAATTAATAAAATTTATTGCTACCATTTCTATTTTGGGAGTAACTGTAGGAAGTTGGACAGAGGGTGTTTGGGAAATGATATGAAAGTCTATTTGATCATCAACTTGGAGGGACATTTCGTTCTTTCTCATTTTTTTTCATTGCTAAATTTTCGGCTGTTTAGCGGCAAGATTTTTACATCTGATTGTACTTATTTTACTTTTTTCTTGCCAGGTTTCTGTTTTGAGGGTAGTGAGTTGACTGATTCTCTAAAGGAACTGTTGAGGGGATTTAACATGCTTGAATGAAATGTATATTTAACATACTTCACTGATGAAGTTGGTGTACTCCTTAATGTGTTAATTCTTATATTTACTGAAGTTTGGGTCTTAACATCAAAATGGTTGCCGAGAACGAAACGTGTCTCAAGGATGGTGTGATTCTTTGAGTTATTTGTTGGGAAGCTTTGTAAAAGTTGAAAGCTTGTGGAGTTAGAACTTGTGAGGCTTACAAAAAATAGCTAAGACGGGGTCGTTGTGTTGTGTGGCTGCAAGGCCACATGGGTCGAATACAGCCAGTAGAGACTGGTCCATGGCCCTTGAAGAGCCTTATTGGCGAACTAATACTAGTTTCTCGCCACCCCCTTCAAGATGGGATTTCCATTTGCAACCCGATGGACTGTCATATGGTTCATATGATGGGAATCAATTGTATGAATCTTCTACATCTCCAAACAGCAAAGAAAGTAGGGGCTGGGTGAGGAGAAACTTTCTTTACAATCATCAATATTCTGCATCTGATGGTGTTGGGCCCTTTTTAAGTAGCCCTTCGGACCTTTCACAGGGTCCACAGTGGACCCCTCCAGTAATACAAGAAATTTCTCTTGATGAGTATGAAACTGCAGCGAGAAGAGGTAAGCTAGTTAAGAGTGTCACTTTGAGTGTTAAACTGTATTGATGTTGTATAAGTTTTATTCTTACTTTCACCTTTTCATTTTCCTTTGATGGACATGTTCATTCTGGTAGTGCATGTGAAATTGGGTAATTCTCTGAACTGCTTTTTTCTTTGTTTTGCTACTTATCAGTTATAATTCTATAGTGAAACAATGAAGTAGAGTCTTATAAATAAATAGACTTGTAAAAAGATGTACGCCTGTGTGCAAACATTCAAACGGTATGATGTCTTCCTATGACAAGGACCAGCAGTGCTCCTCTTAGTCCCTTTGGATGAAACTCGTAGCTATCTTCGTCCACGTTCCTCATTAGATGGCAAACTATTGAACCTAATATTGCATCATTGAGGATATTGTAATACTGGCTTTTGGTATGTCTTGGTTTTCCTTCTACCTTTGGTATGTCAACATTTTTCCTTGCATGCATCTGATTAACAAAATCGTTATGGGAAAGAGAAAAAGCTTTGGTTTCTTTTATAGTTATAGATTGTAACTCTATCTATTGCCTTCTCATTGTTTTCAGTTGAATAGTTGTGTTGTTCAATTCAACAGCCTAGTCAGCTACTGTCACTTAGGGTGGAATGCAGTGGTCCAAAATACTCTTGAAATTTAAAAAATGAATTTTGGAGACTTGCTTAAAAAAAGTTTGAATCATTTCCATCAGCTTCAATTAAAACAATTATTGTTGTCTTTTCCTTGTTAGATCTTGTTGGTGGACAATTACCCTTCACATCTATTGTTGAGGTACCTTATTCCCATCTTCACACTGGTGTTAAGTTGAGAATGTTTCCCTAGAATTTTTATTTCTCAAGTTGATGGAATTTTGCAGGGGAATTCAACAAATGCAGATAGTGGAGTCTCCACTTCATCTTATTCAGGCAGTAGTGAGTCTGAGCCCATGGTCAAGCAATGCTCGTCATCTCAACGAAACATTTCAAGTCGGTATTGCTTCATGTCCAAACCTATTCACCCCTTGTCCTTTCCCATAGAGACTCCTACCACAGAAGCCTCGGACTCGGCAGTTGTGGGACTTTCAGATGATACAGCCACACCACAAAGAGATGCCCATCGCTGGAGCAGTTCTAGCAGCAGCAATGATATTGCAGATATTTCTGAGCCATTTGAATCTCTGATATTTAGTCAATCATGTACCCCATCTAGTGGTTTTGAATGTGGTTTGTGTGAGAGATATCTCTCTCAGAGATCGCCTTGGAGTGCTCGTAGGATTGTAAGAAGTAGTGACATGCCTGTTGCAGGGGTTCTTTCATGTGGGCACACTTTTCATGCAGAATGTTTGGAGCAGACAACACAAAAAACTCGAACAAGTGACCCTCCTTGTCCTGTATGTGCCAAACTCGAAGAGCAAAATTCTCCAGAGAACCGAATCTTCTCTAGGTTTAGGAGTAGCATCTCAAGGCTTATACCATTTTCCGATGACGGGCCATCAAGGTCTTGGAGCTGTGCACAGGTGGGAGATTGTGTTCAAGGGGCTTCGCAGCCTCCCCCACGTGGTATTATGCTATTGCTTAACCAAAGTCGCATGAAGAAAAATCTCTTCGTGAAGGTTAATTCGAGTAAAGAATTTCCCGGTAAGCTGAGGAAAAGTGGTTCGTCGTCTTTGCAACTTTTTAGCGGGAAGTCAATTGCGGGTCCAAGCATGAAGAGTTGAAAGTTGACATATCTATTAAGGACCGGTTGAATAGTGCTGAATGACCTTTGATGGAGTAAAAATGGGACTGGAAACTAGGTGTTGTATAGATATTATTTTGTGGAAACTAATGTTGAAATCTATCAATTTCGTTTGTATATTTTTTGTTTATGATGGTGGAAATGCTGAATGTGGAAACCTATTTTCTTGTTTGTTGAATTATGGAAACCACATTTCTTGATTATATGTTATGTGAGAGCGAATTAAACCTTATGGGATCTTTAGCTACTCAATTTTCAACTTGTTTTTTATTTTGGTCTGGTTTTTTTAATTCTGTTCATTTAAGTAACTCAACCGCTGTCTTTTTTTTACTTTAACAAGTTCGATTGAATAATCAATTTGTCCACTATTATTTTTTTGAAGTAATTTAACTCTCATTATTTTATTTTAGGTTAAAATTACTTAGCTATTGATGAAAATTATTAATCAACTATCGATAAATAACTTAAAATAACGTGAAAAATTCATAGGATCTTAAGTAACCCACCCCAACATCAGTCACATATTGTGGGCCGAGTCTGGTTTTACAACTTGGACTGATTATACCAAAAGCTTTACTCTCTCTGTCTCTCATGTATAAATAATACTCCCCCAAAGCAAAAGGCTACGCCATGTTATTTGTTGCAAAACTTGCAGTGAAGGGTTCACATCAGCACTGTAGTTGTCAATTGTGGATGCATAAACGTACACCATTTCTAAACCCGACCGGTATCCCATGTGGTGTGGGGATGCGGTTCACGTCTCCACACTCCTTTTTTTTATCCGAACACATCTCCACACTCCTAAAACGAGAAAAGAAAACCACTAAAATATTGTACCCTGGTCCTATTCTTGGGGACCATTCTCTCATGTGGTCTGTCGGTATTACCTCAGGCTGCCTCAGACATGACACAACAAGGATCGTTTCATGGTTGGTCCTTATTTCATGCTTTTCATTCCTTTTTCAAGGCCATGTTGAGGATCATTGGTATTTGCTAGGGCATCCCCTTCCCACTAACCCACGTTAGCCATGTTCATTAATAACCCCTTTGTCCTTTTTTTTCATTCTGGCAGAATGACACAAATTCCTGGGACTGTATCCATTCCCAACCAGAAATGAAGACAAGAGTTGAAACTGAAAGATGATGCTACAAATCCAAAATCCAACACTCTAACTTGGTTTCTAAAGGACCCGACACACAGTAAAATGATTATACTCATGCATGTGTGTAGTTTGAAAGGCAGGGGAAAAGGCATATTTATGGTCAAAAAGGCTTGATTTCTTTTGTTACACCTGAAAGAGGCAAGGAAATTAATCTCACATTGAAAAATAAAATAAAGTTCATGAGATATAAAAAATGGTGGCATTGCACATCCCATTAAACTTAATTTTTAGAATAGACTAATGGTCCCATAACAAATGGTATCAGAATAAACCTTTGATTGTCCGATTTCATGCTGATCCTCGTGACAAGAGATAACATACATACAATATAATATGATCATTGCTTCTTTTATGGTAAGTAGTCCCCAGGTTGCATTTATAGCCAAGGGTGCTTGAGAAATGTAGATTAGGGTTGTTAAAACTGAACTATTTGAAGTGGTTCAGTGCTTTACAACATCATTACTTTGCATGCCTTTTAAAGCACCTATTCTAAGCTTTCGTTGTTGTTATAAGTGGATGAGGTTGGTTCTTGTGATATAGAGCTGGATTCAATTAGCAAGAAAATGACCCCTTTTTTCTCTGGTTTTGATCTTATCCTTTTTCCTTCATCTCCAGGCTTGGATGCTGGTTCAATATTCATAATTTCTTGTCTTAAAAGTCATAGGATGGATTGATATGATTTCTTACCGTTTTAACAATGGTTTACTTTATACTCGATCCTGTGTCACCGATCAAACTAACAATATAAACAAAACCCGAATAGTCGAAACGGATACGTCGTCGGAAAGGTCAATCGGAAGTGAAATAGATAGGATAAAGAGGAGGGGTCTATCAAGGTGTGGAATTAGATATAACATCAATTCATGTATCCTTTAGAATCGTGTTTCTTGTAACATTGTCAAACTTTGTTACATCACTTTCATGGAGAAAGATTGGCAAAGGGAACTGACAAAACTTCACATTAATCACTCAAACTAGATCAAAATACAGTTTGGTAATTGGTATATATTAGCCCTTGCCAACTTGGCTATACCAGTCTGGTGAGATAGCAGGAATATAAATTTTTTTTGTTAGATAAGGCCAAACCATAATAGCCATAGGCATAGGATAGGGTCGGATGAAAATCTTTTGTCTTTTTTCGGTGTCTTTATTTATTCTCTCACGCTCAAAATTAGGTTTAGGGTTTTAAGAAATTTAGGGTAGGGTGTAATTTGTAGGGTATATAATGTAGAGTTTAAGACTTAAAATTTAGGGTTAGAGCTTAGGATTTAATTTTGTAATTTTTTTAGTATTAAGGCATAAATAGAGCACCGAAAAGGATAAGGTGAAAAATGGCTGGCTGAATTAACAGTCTGATTAGCACCAAACATTCAACCCAACTGTTCCTGAAATGGGCCTATGATTAATCTGGGCCACTCTTTCTCTACTACATTGCACGTGGGTTTCAACATCAACTTTTTCTTTTTCTTTTTTTGTTTAGAAAAAGGAAATTATTAAAGACTGGACGATTTTTTTGGTTTATAGTTAATAATTTAGTTTAGGTTTTCGGGTTTAGTTTAATAATTTTTTTGTTTGTTTAATCTCATTACACTATAACGGTATAGCCATACATTAAAATCAAAGTTTAGACCATATATTTTTGGATAACACGAATCAAACGTATTCTTGTTTGATTATTTTAAATATTTGACCATTACCTAAACAATTCCCAAAAAAAATTAATCCAGTTTAAATATTTAACCAAAATTCTACTTTTTCACTTAGGCCTTACCTTTTTTTTACACTTCAACCAAGTAGCTTTATTAGCAAACAAAAATAAAATCAGAACATAAGTTAACAGAGGCTTTAAAACGTTCATAAAAATAATAAAAAAAATAATAAATCTAAAAAAAAAATTAATCGTTGCACTGGTCAAATCAGACGCTTTCTTTTTGCACCAAAAAGAAAATTTCTACACTCCATTGTAGGAAGGATCTTTGGAGAGTTGTCAAAACACGAACTAGATAAAATTTCCAAAATCAGCAACCACATTTTACGCTTATTCTCAAAAACGATAATTTGCTATAGATTATATCAATAGACAACTCAAAAATAGATGAAACACAACGTAATTACTGACAAACACAAATAAAAAACAAACAATGTGAAAGTCGTCGTGAGGGTCACTTATGGCTTACATGACGATGATCTATTCAATAATTTGTATAGTCTTGTAATCTTTTTATATAATTTTATTTTTTATTAAGTATAGTATTATTACATTCTCAAGATAAATATTACGATTCGAACTTATATAAGATGACATAACATAACTATCATTGAGCACTCGACCAATTAATGAATCTCTTGTATTATTTTATTTAAAATTTTCATGTTTATATAACCTTTAACGTGTTAATATTTTTATATATGAAGTTTCTATTATATATCATATTTTAATTTTCGATTTAATATGTTCTATTTGCCTAGTATCTAAGACTAAGACTACCTTCTTCTTTTGACTTTTATATAAGGGTAAACTACTTAAAAGATCACTATAAAAATTTGTATAATTACACATTTAGTAAAGGCATGTCATACATGCTTTTGGCAAAAATTGAACTTGGGTTAGCTTGGTAAGAGGATGACATGCTTACCACTAGACCAACTATATCATTGTGATACAATGTACAAAATCTAATATATATCTTAGTTTGTTGCTCATGCTAGTAAAAAGAAAAAAATTTGAATTAAGGGGAATCGAACATGACACTTTTGGGATGCATAAAAACATCTAAACTACTGAAATAAATCTAATAATTAATTTAATAATAATTTTATTTTTATTAATTTTTAATTAAATTATTATATTAAAAATAAAAAATAAAAATATATATTAAAAATTTATGTCCGTGAGTTTAGATTCGTTAAATAAATTTTTATATTAAAAATAAAAATTTATGTTCATGAGTTTAGATTCGTTAAATTAATTTTTAATTAAATTATTATATTAAAAGTAAAAAATAAAATTTATGTTCGTGAGTTTTGATTCGTTAAAAAATTATCTTAAATTAGTTCGTGAATTTAGATTTGTTAAATAAATTTTTAATATAAAATTTATGTTCTTCGACATCATTGTATCAATGATCATATTGTTATTATTTTTTTTATCAATAACGTATGATTTTATTCAGCGGACAAAAAATCATACAACCTCCCATATGCCTCCTTAAAAAATTTTCCTACCCTAAATTGGAGGGAAAGAGTGCATCATGAGAAGTAAAAAACAATCCTCAAGGAAAAAAAAACACCCCGTTACGATGTCATACAAGGATCCGCAAGAACATGAAACCAAGACACTCTATCCACACCCCCTTTAGCGAGAGCATCGGCGAAAGAATTCGCCTCACGAAAAGCATGGTGAAAGCAAACACAAC
This sequence comes from Hibiscus tridactylites, assembly GCA_958450335.1. Classification (NCBI taxonomy): domain Eukaryota; kingdom Viridiplantae; phylum Streptophyta; class Magnoliopsida; order Malvales; family Malvaceae; genus Hibiscus; species Hibiscus tridactylites. The sequence continues at coordinate 77,158,592 of OY288281.1, forward strand.
GTAGCTACAAACAAGCATTATCTAGTGGTTATAGCGCTAGTTCTCCAAGCTATTGGCTTTGGTTTGATCCCTAGCCAAGGCATTTGTTTTCTTTATTTCTTTATTCTTTTGTTTTCAACCAATGATATGGTGACATGTGTTACAATCCGATTGGTTTATTAAATATATTAAATTGATATTAAAATCAAGAGAAATATAATGACATGTGTCACTATCTGATTGGTTGATTAAATTTTTATTAAATTAAATTAAGATTAAATTGGTATAATATGTAAGTTGTGAGGACCAAATATGTAATTATATAAATTTATTTTAACCGCACGTCACCTCATATGTTAAGTTTTAACGGTCGGTGGTCACAATGAATCCAATTTAATAGTTCAATGGTTTAATTGTTGCAATTAGAAGTAGAGTGGTCAAATCAAATCTTAAATGATAGTATAGTGGTTTTTTAAGTAGTTTACCTTTTATATAATAAAAAAACCTTATTTTGCCTAATAATTCATTTCCACACGGTACATTGTTGTTAAGACACAAAGAAAACATGATTAAGACGTTAAACCACGCAAAACTTGTAATAACTCCAAATTATTGCAAGAGAATTACCCAACTTAATCCTTGGCTAGATTAAACTAGTTTGGTCAGGAATATCAAACATATATTGTTTGTTATACAGAGAAATCAAGAGATAATATGGTAATTAGACAAGTAATTAGCTGGCTGGTTAATGTACAAGTCACAATCCAAGGCCACAACTCCAAATTAATGTGGCAGACAAGATTTATTTTTATCACTTTATGGGAAGATTTCGCTTTTTACTCCTTTTTTATCCCCTAAAAGAAAAGTTGGTTTATGTATCTAATTCAAGTTGGGCATTTAGATTCTACTAAGGAACGGCATAATTTTGTGTTGTGGTTAACTACATTAATGACTAATTAAGCATCTAATTAAATCCACAATTATTTTTAGGGTAGCAAAATAATTAGGGTTTCCCTCCAACCTGTCATCATAATTAATTAGTATGATTTGGTTTGTAGAGTATATAAACTTGTTCATTAAAACTTAGTTATCTCCCAGCTAAGCTAGGATTGTATATTTCTCAAAACGGACTGATGTTAAATGCTCCATTAGCCCTAATAGTGTTGGTTAAACTCAGTGGGGGGTTTTGGACAGGCGCGATAGGAGCGATCGCACAGGGCCCCCGAGAGAGAGGGGCCCAAAAATAGAGAACTTAAATTAATATTTGTAAAAAATTATAAATTTATATATACAATTATGTGTATATATATAACTGTTATCTAAAACTTAAAACAAGAAAAAAGAATGACACCTTTTAAGTAAAAATGTTTGATTTTGAGATGTTTATAAGTTGATTTTTTGTTGCTCAATAGGATAATATAATAATATATTTTCTATTAAGATATTTTTTTGAAGAAAAAAACTTATACGATCTCTTACTGGTTATAAATTAAGAGCATCATTTTAATAAATTGCACAGGGCCTCCAAAATCTTTGAACCGCCCCCTGGTTAAACTTGTTAATCAAGTTTGTAAATATCATTTTTTACCATATAATAATTGTATGAACTCATTTATAGACAGTTTGAAAATATAGCAACAGGGACTAATATGGTGTTTGATTGTATTACAGAGGTTGTTAATATTAGATTACAGCATAAATGTATAGATAGAAACGATTAAATAAATGTATAGATTAATTTGAACTTTGTAGCAGCTTGCTGCTTCTTTTGGTTAATAATATACTATTTTATTCTGAAAATTTTATATGAACTCATACATGTGTTGATATAATAGAATCCAAGATAAATCTGAAAATTTTGTGGACAGCAATACTTAGAGGAAAAGAAAAGTGAAACAAAAATTAGGGTTCCATGCATTTAACCTGGATTTACACATACTATTAAATTAAAAGTTACTCTAATCATGGTGATAGTGGGATTTGTTGACTTTGATTGACCTTTATACTTTTTTCTTGAAGAATTAAAAATTTAAAGTAAAACCCTACTTTACAAACGATAACTTGCACAAACGATATTCCTTGTCAATACATCACAAGTTTAGAGCAAACTGGATTGAGAGTTCATTACTTGAATTTGAACTAATCCTAAGGAAGAGGATAAAGTGGACCCTTATGAACAATTTGATCGAAAATGACATGAATAGAAAATGATTCGAATATGAATTGACCCAAAAGAACAGTTTAAACTTGAACTGACGAGACGAGAATATGTAATAATATAAAATTACATAAATTTAAAATTAACCCAAAAATTTAAAAACTTAAACTAATTCAATCTAAGAGTAAATTACAAGAGAAGTCACCAAACTATAAGTTTACATTTTTGACAATATACTTTAAATTTTACAATTTGATCCTTCTATGTGTAGATTTGTAACAAAGAAGTAGCGAGAATTTTTTTTGCATAAATTTACATTTTAGTCGCTAAGCTTTCAATTGTAATTTAACTTTCTTAGGTATTCTTTTAGAATTTCTTACAAGTTGGTGTATGATCAGTTTCTCTTAGACACTCGTCGATAATATAAAGTGATATGATTGAAACTTTTTTTTAAAATCTTTACCAAAACGTAAACTTACTCAACTAATAGAATAAGCTTTGATAGAAATCACCCTAATCTAATCATACATCTTTGTAACCCTCCTAACCTAATGATTACAGACCATGAGTTTTGAGTTTTCAAAGTGTTCACCGAATCCAATGGGTAGTTGCTGGAAATCTTTTCTATGCTTAAAGGGCCATAGGGTAGTTAGGTTATCTACCATTAAAGGCAGTTAAAAACAGTTAAAGACATTGCGGTGAAAAGCTGGGTAGGTATGGGGTACAGTATGTCTAGGCTATGATTAAAAGGCGGTAAATTTCGGAACTTGTTCGGGGACTTAAAATGTTAGACTTTTTGATAATATTTTAGGTCGAATTTTTCGTGCTTTTGACAAATTTCGATACTTATTTGTAAGTATCGATATTTAATTTTTTGATAACGTTTTAAGTGTTTGGACAAATATCGATACTTACAAAATAAGTTTTGATACTTGTAAAAAACAAAAAAAAATCAACCTAAAATATTTTTAAAAATTCAAACATTTTAAATTTTTAAACAAGTATCAAAACTTTCTATTTTTTAACCCTACGCTAAACTTATTGTATATTAGTTTCACCCGAAAAGCTGTTGCCATCTTCACCCGAAAATAATGTAACTATTAAATCAATATTTTAAATCAAATAAAAAGAAAGATGGTCTAAGTTGAAAAGCAGAGGCAATTTGCAAGTTGGGATATTTTAGAGTGGATTTAGGGTCATAATAAGATGTGATTAGGCAAACATAACAACATACCACATGAGGTTGATGAGACAGCTAAAATTAATGATAAAGGTGAGAAGGAAGAAGGATTTAGATTTTGTTTATGAAGATTTGATTTGAAAGAAGAAGAAAAAAACAAATTATTCGTTTTATATTTAATTAAGTTTTCTAACCAATAAAGATTTAATTTGATGTGAGGTTGAAGTCTCCATTAACATGATGGAATATGGAACTTTTGAATGTTTGTTAGAATAATATACTTAAATGTTAAAATAAATTTTTAAATTATCATGTTTTCTCTTTTTAGGTGTTTAAATTATATTTTTACTTTTTTAGGTGCTTAAATTATCTTATTTTTCGCTTTTAGGTGTCTAATTTTTTTTTGCACTTTTTAGGTGCCTAAATTATATTTTTTGGTCAAAGTAGGTGCACAAACTATCATTTTTTAGTCAAAGTATGTGCCTCAATTTGACCTTAAAAGGGATAAAAATAATAGTTTGAGCACCTAAAAGGGGCGAAAAAAGTTTAGGCACCTAAAAGGGAAAAACGAGATAGTTTAGGTACCTAAAAGGGGCAAAAAATAGTTTAGACAACTAAAAGGAGAAAATGTGATAGTTTGAGCACTTATTTTGGTATTAAGCCTTATGATTAGCGGATTGGTGTGTATGATTATCGGTATTTAATTTATTAATTCACTAGTTTGAGTTTACTATTATTAGAGTTTATTATGAGAATGATTCTTTTAATTTGATTTGTTTATTTCATAACATCATAATTCGAACTTCTGACCTTATTTAAAAGATCTAGTGTATCATCTCACTACATTAACTAGTTGTTGATAAGATTAGTTACTCTTTAATTAAATATTATCAATATCAGAAATTATATATATATATATAATTAATAAAGTAGTGAATTGATGAATACAACATTAATTTTATTTAAATTATTAATGTATTTAAAAGGATTGATATTTTTTTTTTTTTGACAATGACAACTGAATTTTATTAATAATCATAAAAATATTTCAAATACAAAGCATTCAAAATGGAGAATAATGAGATCTAGTACACTAAAATCTCAAACAACCCAAAGATGCAAAGAAAATAAATATTTTCATAGATATTAGCATACCGTCAAAATCCAGAAGTCTTCCTGAATCTCCTTGTCTCTATCCAAACGAGACGCTTTACGATGTGAAAAAGGAGTGGTGAGCGAATCAAACTATCAGGCAGATTGCTCCGCTACCCAGGTCTGATTACATCGGCAAACAACCATCAACCGAGAGGGGATCTATCTTTCTATGAACACCGACAGAATCAAAATCAGAAATTAGCGCCGCGAAGATCTCTGTAAGAGCACCAAACGAACGCTAAGGTATGCTGAAATCATGTCAAAAACGACAGATGAAACAAACCACAAAAATAACAAAAAAAGCGTGTCACAAGGACAGAAAAACACGTGTCACAAGGACAAAGATTTTTATTAAAAATATAAAAAACAAAAACAAAAATATAAAAACAATGAATCCGGTGATCGGCAACTAGTATTAAAACTGGTAGCCGATCACCGGCTAAGAAACAAAAGAAAAGAGGCGGCTATAAAATTGGAGGAGAGAATGTTAAAAGGATTGATATTTGATATACTATCAGTGTTAAAAAAAAGTTTATACAAGCATGTTTATTTTCAAGCCTAAATCTAAAATTTAAACTTTTAACCTTAAAACTTTAAAATTTTAACCACAAATCCTAAACCTTAAACCCTAGATTCTAATCATAAATCTTAAATTTTAAACATTGCAACCTAAACTCCTAACCTTTAAACCTTAAAGTACTAGAACTTTAAACCCCTAAATAACTCTATTTGTGAAAACTTTATTTTCTACCGCCAATATATGGGATAATAAAGGAAAATGGTAAAAGTAAAATATTGGAAAATATTGATATATAATTTGAAGACAAAAAAGTTTTGAATTGCCAAGGAAAGAGCCAAAAGTATTGCATGTGCAGCCGCTATATTGACATTCCCTATATCGCTTTCAGCAAAGCATTGTAAACACCTTTCAAAGTTTCCAATTCTAAGAATTCCGATCCACAATTTTTTTATTAGATATTTAAATTTAAATTTCGTATCGTATATTTTTTTATTATTTAAAATGAGGGAGATTTAAAATACTATTAGACTAAAAATTTGAAAATATAATCTTTTCTAAGCTTAGTGTGACTTTACCTTTAATCTAACTACACGGATAAATTTAAATAAGAGAATTTACGAATAATCTGAAAAATAAATAATTTATTTTATTCACATCTTGATTTATTCTAATAATGAAAATGGAGGATGAAAGAGGATAACTCTTCTCGAAAAACGAAGTTAATGATCGTAGTCACAGTCTGGCAGAATTCAACATTATATTTTGAGGTGTTCGTTTAAAAATAAATTTGATAACACAATAACGAATTGTGCATTCATTGAAGGGTTAATAAATAACTTTACTATATAAATTTTTCGTTTTTAATATTTTTTATTAAAATCATAGCCTCTACTAGTCCCTATTTAATTCTGCCCAATAACCGGCTAAAACATGTAAACAACTAAATTCTATAGTTCACTTCCATATTATTTTAGCTTCACTTTTTTAAAAAATAACTTTAAACCCGACATTAAATTTATTCATATATCAAAACAACTTGAATCGACTCGACTTAAATTTTAATTTGTTTTTATATTAATGTTCACATTATTCCTAATTAACAACAAATAAATCTTTTAAATTATTAAATAATAAATCGAGTATACAATATAGTGTTTTCTTTACGTGTTAGGTGTATAATAAACAAGCACCGATAACTCCTTTTTCAATGCATGTTTTGCAAGAACACATCTCTGGAATTATTAAATAATTTGACTTTGAGTTATATCCATCCAAGAAACTCGTAATTATAAAATATTAAACACCAATTTTACTAATTTCAACGAAGCACAAACAACCCCCGTTTACTTTTAAGACACCATCGGTTTCATTTCAAGGGAGATGAAAGAAAAAAAGACATAGAATAAACCAAACACAAACAGTGATTGTTGTCTGATTGAATTGTTTATGTTTAAAGTGAAACCAGGAATTAAGTCTTATGTCTTGGTACCTGCACCACTTGTAGATGTACACTTGGCTCTTAATTTATGCCTTGATTTGATTCAACAAATATATGTGTGTGTGTAGAGCGAGAATCACGGCCCTTTTATTTAGCAACCCAATTGAGAAAATCCAGGTTTTAATCCTCTTTTGTCAACATGCAAAGATCGGGTCTTGCTACAACAAGATCATGATTTGCCTAATCATCCAGCTAATTGCGATTTTCTCTATTTTTTGTCTTCCACTTATATCTCTCTTTCACGTGATTTCAAGGTCTTTTCACCCTCTTTACGTTGGTGTATTATAAAGACTTATATTACAAATATATACTTAAAAGTATATCAACTTGTACATACAGTGTTTTTGTTTAAAATAAGTATCTACAGTATTTTTAGTCAAAATAGGTACTTAAAGTGTATATATATATATATATATATATATATATATATATATATATATATATATATATATATTCTTAATAGTTGTCATGTGACATTGATTAAAAATACATTAGGTACTTATTTTGACCAAAAAGTATACTTTAGGTACTTATTTCAACAAAAAAAATATTTTAGATACCTAAACAAAAAGTTGATATAGTTTAATTACTTATTTGTGATATAAGACTATTATAAACACACATGTACGCATTGTTTGGTACATCGGTCGGCGAATGTAAAAATTGTATTAATAAACATTTGTGTATTAAAAAGATGGTTGTTACTATATCAAGGTGTCTAGTTATGTTTTCTCTGCGCTTCCTCTCTCTTGTCGGAAAAACCCCAATGCTCTTTGGTTCTCGACGGTGCAAGTCAGTCATGGCACGGAGGTTGTTGATTAGTTTCTTGCTCTTGTTGTTTGGGTCTCCCTACAGGTCAGTACCTCGGTTCTTCCGGTGATCTTGACGGTTGCAACATCAGGGGGCCCAGAGATAAACAGTTATCTTCCTCGGTGGAGCGAAATGCTACAGGTTTCTATGGTGAGCCTCGTACTCATCAACAACAACCATGACTTTCCCCTGGGAGGAAAAGAAGGGCAGCCAAGGGCAATTGAGGGGCGCAGTTTCAAGGTTTTTGGTAGCTCGGCCGTTTGTGTGTTTTGGGGACTTCACAAACACGTGTTTGGCAAGGTAGCCCCACGCCAAAGTGGTTGTTAGGGTGGTCCGTGCGACGTCGTTCTCTACAAGTCCAGGCTTTCTCAGCGCCGGTGAAAACTACTATTTCGCCGTCTAGAGAAGAGGTTATTTTGGCCCTAGAACAGCGAAGCTCAGGCTGACCAGTGGTGGATCTGACCACCAAGGAGGCAACCGCTCCAAGGAGATTGTTGCGACGCTTGTCGAAAGAATGGTCGAGGCGGTGGAGGTGAAGGATTTCGTCGATCAAAGTCTCGAGCTCTTGACAACAAGCGTCGCGGTTCTTGGCGTTTTCATTATCCATGACGATTGCATCCATGGAAGTCGGTCGGTCATATGCCTCGTGATTGACGCAAATCTCGAGATGTGTGTTGGGCTGGTTCTGATAAAGTTGATGGATAACAACTTTTTACCCATTGGTTATACCTTAGAATACAACACTGGCAGTGGATTGTTTTGGGGTCAAAAGAGGGTGTCTACTAATGAGCCTATGTTTTACGGGGTTGACTTTCAAAATGATGTCTCTTCGGATGCATCAAAGATTAAAGAAACAAATGATATCTTTATAGGTGTTTTCTTAGTTTGCGTGGAAAAGCAGTGTTTAAAATTCAAAGTCCAAAGTTTTGTTTTGGGTGAGAACACATGGCTAGCCGAGATTTTTTTCCTATAACGATGTGCACTTTGGCTTTTTGGGATTCTTGCCCACAATCTTGTTGGATTCAATTAAATCTTTCTTTATCTTTCTGAAGTTTGGAATGGCTTTCCCAACCTTCGAGGCAATTTTTATCCATGATTTTGGTAGGAAGGGAAATCAAATTATGGCGGATATCTCTGACCAGGGATATCGGCAATATTCATGAATCCTTTATTTTCAGCTATGTTCGAACGATGGAAGGATCGAAGCATAGCTATGGACCTTTTTCCTTCCCCTAGGATCATAAAGTGCTCTCTGTCCACTTTTGATCTAAGGTACTCTTTCGGCTGGCCATGGTTATCGACTTTCCCTGTTTCCAGTTCCAAACAAAAGGTTGCGTATGTTATTGGCTTTTGCATCTCCGCCACTCCAAATCCCAGACTTGGTTTTTCAATCGCTTCGCTCAAGTTAACAAGACCAGGTCTTTCGACAAGGGAGCCTGCCTCCGAAAGGAGCTCTCACTTAGGCGCTGCAATCGTGACTCAATCCAAGGTCCTAGGAGGGCGAGGAAGATCTCTTCGTTTTCTTGTTTTTTCCTCTAGTTAGGGTTCATCCATAGGTTCGGCTACGGGGCTATGTTTTGTTTCCACGTTTTCTCGTGTACCAAGGCATTGTTTACCTTTGTTCGTGGTCTTTTGTTTTATTTCCCAGGTTCGTTTTCTGGTGGTGTCGCTTTGCGTTTTCACATGCATGTGATTGCATGTTTTTCTCCTGTTGTATGGGTGGTATGATTCGTGTAGTATGTTCTTCTTTTAATGAAGCTTTTATCTTTTTCGAATAAAAAAAGGTGTCTAGTTGTGAAATTTGTGATAAAGTTAAAATATAAGTGTTATGTATGAATGTACCCTTTTACCCTTAAAGTTTTAGCTTCGTATTTTTCTCTTGTTTTGACATTGATTATTATATTATTTTTATGGCTTAGTGTTTAGTGTTTGGATTTTAGAGTTTCATAGTTCATGATTTAGGATTTAGTGTTTATGGTTTGGAATATGTGGTTTATGGTTCAAGGTTTAAGGTTAAGGGTATGTAGTTCACGTTTGAGGGTTTGGGGTTATGGTTTATTGCTTAAAGTTTGTGGTTCGATGTTTGTAGTTTAGGGTCCGAGGTTTATGGTTTTAGAGTTAATGATTTAAGGTTTATGGTTTATGATTTGGTGGTTAGGGTTTTAGTGTCTTATGTTCATGGTTTAGGGTTTTGGTTGAAGTTTATTATTTAAGGTTTAGAACTGTGTGGTTTGATGTTTGGGGTTGTGGTTATATGGTTTAGAGTTCGATGTTTATGGTTTAGGATTCATGGTTTATGGTTCAAAGTGTATGATGTAAATACGTGAAAAATAATATGAGAGTATAATTGATAAAACTTGCGTAAAACTGACGTGTTAAATAAGCACTACCTCCACATCGTGATAAATATCATCCAACTTGCGTATAAAATATATTATACACCGTATTAAATTTCACATCTATCAAACAGATGTATAAAAATAAATTTCATAATAAAGACGTATTAAATAATACAACATATCAATCACAACCTAATCAAACGAAGTAATTTACGTTAGATGGAGTGATAATAAATTTAATATTCTTTTAATAAATTTAAATTGTATATACGAAAACCCCCGAAAGACTTGTCACCAAATTAAAAATCAAACTTGACTATAAACATAGTGGGAGGGTAGGTGACTTTTGTACATCCAAAAGTCTCGTCTAAAGAAATTGTTAAATTTCATAAGGAGTCATTTTTTTCTCAAAACTTAAACGACATGAGATTAAGTCGTAATCGGTTGAGGGGTAGAGCTCGAATAAAGTTCAGCAACCCACATGCAGTTTCCCATAATTTTATTTCTTTCATTTAAATTATCATTTTATGGATGAAGTAAAATAAGTTGGAACGATGGTTTTTATATAATTATTGGTATTCGGTTTATTAATTTATTAATTTCGATCGAATTTTACAGAGGCTCAATATGGGGCGATCCTCCAATCTATTTTTTTCCTTTCACAACATCAAGATTCAAACTCCCAACCTTGCTCACATGGGCGAAACCAGAATTTTAAAGTTCAGGGGGCGAGAATATTTAAAATGAAATTACGAATAATTATAATACAGTCCAAAAAATAGTACTATAAGTTAAGTCTCAATCCAATTGTCAATCAAGCACAGTATAATATTATCTATGATTTTCATTACCAGAGAAAGATAATCATCATAAATCGGTTGATATGCTTTGAGTCTTATGTATTCTAGTCTAATTTTATTGCATTCATCGTCATTAGAATACCCATAAATTTATTTATGCAAATCAGGGTCACGATTCAAATCATATGGGTTATCTTCAAGCATAATGCTAGTTCTTTGAAATTTTTAGGGTTGAGTTCCCAAGTTTAAATGACTGAATCTTTTATTTGTCTAAGTATTTAGGTTATCGTTTTCTTGCACCATAGGATTTTCAGAAGTCGTATTTTTTTCAAGGTTAGAAATTGATGTCGAGCATCCAAAATTATAATTATCAACTTTTTGATAAAAAGAAGTCGAGAGTTATTGTCTACATGATTTTACCTTAATATAACATAAAAATATAAAAAAATAGATTAACCATTAATTTATCGAACTGTCAACAATTATCAAATAAACAACTAGCTAATGTTCTTGTTTCCATTAATTCAATTTCACATGTTAAACTATTTTTTAATTAATCGACAATGTTCAATTGAGTATTCAATTTTTCTAATCTATTCAATTTCACTTTATAAATAATTTTCTTAATACAAAAAGAATTATCCAAAAAGAATAATTTAGGAAGCTAATTAATCGGCAATGTTTAACTGAATACTCAACTAAGACGCTACTAATTAATCGGTACAGGCTTTAATCTCTAAAAAGTTCAACTAACGACAAAATCAATTGAATATTTAACTTTAGAAAAAAAAAGCATACTTTCTTGCAAAGAGATGAAAGAAGAAATTGGAACTAGATTTGGATCGAAGAAAACTTAAAATATTATGTGTCGCAACCGCGTGGTGAGGGACGAAGAAATTCAAAATTTATGAGTAAATAACGTGCGCAACATTGAGAGATGAGGAAAACTAAAGTTGAATTTAAAAATTCTAAAGGGGCTCAATATAAAATATAATATCAAATTCTAAAGGGGCTAATATAAAAAAAAGTAAGAAATGCATTGGTGGGCCACAGGAGCCTGGCCTCTGTCATTAGGGGTGTTTAAAAATATCAGACTCGATTGACCCGACCTGACGACCCGACGACCCGAACTTAAAAAGACAGGTAATTTCCTAAAAAATTATCCGATCTGGCCGGGTACGCGTCCCGGTAATTTTTTCGGGACACGGGCCAGAAGTTTTCTCTTATCGGGTACCCGACCCGAAAATTTTTAATATATATTTTTTTATATTTCGAATTATATTTTTATTTTAAGTTTCTTAATATTTTTACTCCAAAACTAAATTTAAATCCCTAAATTCTTTCTATGTTTGTATTATATATTTTTAAGTTTTAAGTTTAATTTTTTTAAATATTTTTGTGTTTAATGTATTTTTTAAAATTTTAAAATTAAAAAATATATATAAGAACCGGGTACCCGAAAATAATGGGCCGGGACAAGGGCCGAGCAATGAGGTACCCGAATGAACCGGGTACCCGACAATGAACACCCTTATATCTGTCATCCCCTGTGGCTTCGCCTCTACTTGCTCAAGGGACCTAACACTTGATCCTAATAAATTAACCGGTTGTTGGTAGTTAAAAAAATAATTTATATAATATTTATTTAAATTAATATATCAGACTTAGTCAAATTTCAATAATTATATAAAAAGAAAATATAATAATAATTCTATATTTCCGTACAATATAAGAAAAACGTTGCGATTATGTTCTCGGACTCATTATTTATGCTCTCTAAAAAGTAAAAATGATGAAATCCTAAAATTACTATAGAGATATTAATGATATATAAATGGAATAGATGAAAAAGAAAACGTAAAAAAATGTTTTTTTTTTGTGTTCCTATGTTTAGAACTTATAAATCTCCATTTAAATCTTAGTATATTACCCATCTCTTTTTAGAATTTATACATAAAAATACATCAAAATATAAAATATATATATATATATATATAGAAAAACACTTTATCTGCCAAGAGAATTTTTAAACTGTGTAGTAATTGATAATTGGTCAAGATTGAAGAAGGTAGATCCCTCATAAACACAAATAAAAATGAACGATGTTATAAAATTTGACTAAAGTATTTTTTTTAGCGAATTTAACCAGAAAAATTAATTTATGCACTGATGGTGAAAATTTATTTTTCACAAGCGGGTTTAATTTAGCGATTTGAGGTTTAGTTTAAAATTTATGTTTTAGGAGTTTAATTTAGGTGGTAGGATTTACAATTTATGGCTTATAGTTTCAATTTAGGTTGTAGAGGTTAGGCATAGAGCTTAGGATTTAGTGTTTTAAAATTAAAATTAAGGGTTTTGATTTTTATAGTAAAATTAGCCATGCTTATAGAAGAAAACTTTCCACTATCATTGCACAATATAATTACCAATTTAACTAGTACTATTGTAGTAGATGATATAGTAAAATTATGAAAAAGAAGATAAAACAAAAATAAATAAATAGACTTAAATTGACATATAAAAAGGATTTGAGTATTAAATTTTCCATCCTCAAAATTGATTTATTGACTTAAAAACTTGTAAAATGTGACACTTAATTGATCAAATAGAAAATATTCAAAGTATAAAAGTGGTTACAAGTTTTAGTAAGTGAATATGTCAGCGAAGATTTTCTGCATATATAAAATTTTAAATTTGAGATATACTTAAATTATATTAAAGTATTTATTACTTGAACCAACTCCATCAGTTAAAAAAATCTTTTTAATTTATCATATTTCTACTAATATACTAATTTTTCTACCAAACTATAAAACTCCCCTTTTTCAAATAATAATTTCTCACGCCCTAATTTACGTCCTACTTAACGGCCGCAGCCAATGGGCAGTAGCCCAGCATTAGGGGTGAGAATCCGGTTCAGGGATGATTTTACGTTCTTCATTTTATCTCAACACTTGTGGGTATAATTTTAGGTAATCACTGTTATATATTTCGGTGAATTTTTCATCCTCATCTTCATACTCATCGAATTCTCATGGTTTTCGAAGAATTTTCATCCCAAAAGTTAAACAAAGCTTACTATTTAACTAACTAAAATATATGGTCGATTTCATTTTACAAGTCATATACTCAATACAGAAACATATGGTTGAAGGGGAACAAGATTTTTCTGTAAAACGAACGGTAGAAATAGAAAGATAAATATATTATATAATTAACAAAAAATGGCAAACTACTAGAGAGGTCACCAAAACTTAAAAATGTTTAAACAAAATACACAAATATCTTGATGGACTAGAATATTGATAATAATATAGATATGTATACATGTATATGAGAGTTAATTATATATTTTTTAAAAAAATTGTAAAATATCAGGGATCCTTGTGGATTTTTTTCCGGGATCCCCATAGTTATTTATACGATTACGGTTCGGTTATCCCCATAGTTGGGATATAGCAATCTCTGTCCTCATCCTCATTTAAGCTTCGGTGATAAAATTTTCCCCGTCCCCGTTTGGGATGGCCATGGGTCGGGTTTTGGCCAATCTGCACTCGACCAGAAAATTTAACACCTTCGTCTAAACTCGACTCGACATTTTATGATGTTCCACCCAACCCGAATTCTAGAGTAAAACCCGAATCCAACCCGACCCGGCAAAAATAAAAAAAAAACTTATCATTTTTCATTATTATCTGATAAAATAGAGAGCTAGTTGAAAAAAAACAAATAAAGAGGGAGTATTATAATAATTTTCTATTTTTATTAGACAAAATAAGAATATAATTGATATATATATATGGGTGTATTTATAGTAATTATACCTAAATATTTAGAATAAAATTAAACTATTATTTCGGGCTGAGTCGAGTATTTTCACCTTAAATTCAAACCCGACCTTATCCTCAAAAAATTAGATTCGAACTCGACCCGAACCCGAAATTTTCTTTTAAAAAATTTGACCCTATAAAATCGGTTCGGGTCAGAACTCGTCCGATATGGGTCAAATGACCACCCCTAATCCCGTCCCCGTGAGTAAAAATTTCGATTATTACCCATCTCATCGGTTCGAATCCCCACGATTTTTGGATATTACTCCCCCTACCCAGCACCACCAAAACCACAGATTAATTGTTCAACAAATATAAATCTATTATTGAAATGAAATGTTCATTTGTTAATCTAAAAATAATAATAAACATATTATATGATTAAGGACATACGTATATTGGAGATCAAGCAATTGATGGTGTTATATTAATTATTTTTCTTTAAAAAAAATGGGCTTTTGCGTTTTTGGTCCCCAAGTGGTAGTTAATTCTAGTTGCAAGTTAACGGTGGCCTCCTGCCCAAAAAATTCTATAAAATCCCCCTTTCCCCTCCTCCATTTCCACCACTCAACTGCTTCAACATTATTTCTTACAAAGAAGAATGGCTCTTGCCGGGGGTTTTTTCATGGCTTTACTTTCAATGGTTGCAGCTGTTCATGGATATGGCGGTGGTTGGACCAATGCTCATGCTACCTTCTATGGCGGAAGTGATGCTTCAGGAACAATGGGTATGCGCCAAAAATGAAAACAAATCTTGGGGTATAAAAATGGGCTGGTGTGGATTATTTGACTGATTTTCTCTTCTTCTTTTTTCCTGCAGGTGGAGCTTGTGGTTATGGAAATCTGTATAGTCAGGGTTATGGGACGAATACGGCTGCTTTGAGCACTGCTCTGTTCAACAATGGGCTAAGCTGCGGTTCTTGCTACGAGATCAAGTGTGTCAACGACGGCAAATGGTGCTTGCCCGGCTCCATTGTGGTCACGGCCACCAATTTTTGCCCACCCAACAATGCTCTCCCGAACAATGCCGGCGGCTGGTGCAACCCTCCTCTGGAACACTTCGACCTTTCTCAGCCTGTCTTCCAACACATTGCTCAGTACAGAGCTGGAATTGTCCCTGTTTCTTACAGAAGGTAAAAAAAGTGCTTTTTTTTTCAATTTTTGTTTAGAAACATCAGTTACATTTGGTGGGGGTATTTCTATAGGGTACCGTGCAGAAGAAAGGGAGGCATAAGGTTCACAATCAACGGCCACTCCTACTTCAACCTAGTCCTCATCTCCAACGTCGGCGGAGCCGGCGACGTACATGCGGTGGCAATCAAGGGTTCCAGGGGAGGTTGGCAGCCAATGTCCAGAAACTGGGGCCAGAACTGGCAGAGCAACAACTATCTCAACGGGCAAAGCCTCTCGTTTAAGGTCACAACGAGTGATGGCCGTACTGTGGTCTCCTACAATGTTGCCCCGGCCGGCTGGTCCTTCGGCCAGACCTTCGCCGGCGGCCAATTCCGCTAGAGATTGAAAAAAAAAACATCTTTCTTCTTTAATTAAACACTATATATATATACAGCATCCGAATTTCGAAGTAGTAGTATTAGCTAGCTTGAAATTTTAGCATATCTAGCTAGTAGATTATAATAGTATGTTAAGAGTCATTTTTTATTTCTTCTGCTGTTTATAAAGCAGGGGGCTGGGCAGAGGTGGACTAACACCACCCGCCGCTACGCATTGTTTCCATCGCTTCTGAGCAGCTTTGGCTGAAATTGTTGGTGGCTTTCATTTGTAAATCTGCAGTTTCTGGTAATGGAAAAGTAAACTCTCCGGGACCGTTTAAAATCTTTGTCTCGTCTATTGTCTGGTTAAATTCTTATTTTCTAGGGAAAGTGACATGCATTAAATCTGCTGCAAAGGCATCGAGCCTGCATTAAAACACACCCTTTGGGAAATTCGAATTCAAAATCTGTAATTTTGGAAATTGATGTTAAAAAACAGTGTTTGTTTGTCCCTTAGCTCATCGTCTCTTTCACTAGAGATTTGCTTCCAATGTTCAAATCTCGAACATTAGTGTGAATTTAACACGGCAACGTAAAGCTAATGGGTTTTGAAGCAACCGTGAAGTTTCTTTTATGCGATTGTAGATATTGGTGACTGAAAGGTCAACTCTGGTGCATAATGGGAGGGTGACCTCACATATAATCTCGAGCCATGTGAAAGTTTGTTGCTTTATTTTCTCTGCACTACATTTCAGACCGTATCTACTAATGTCTGGTTTTCCCACGGTTGCAGTTCCCTGACTGTCTTCCCATTTTATTGGGCAACCATACGATTTTCTTTTATGTTTGGTTTTGCGTTTGGGGTTCAAAAATTTCGATGGAACGGAAAAACATGCTTCGGTTATCGTACTAACGTGTTTGAATTTAAAAATTCAAACATGATTTTGGACCCCAAACGTGATTTTGAGAAAAGATAGAAGTAGCTTTTGCGTTTCGTCGTAATTTTTACACTATTTTTACACAATTATGATTTTTAAGAAAAAAACTCTCAAACACAAATCACGTTATATTAAAATCAATTATACACAAAATCAATTCTATAAAATCACGATGATCCAAAATCAATTCTACCACCGCAAAACCAAACACACTTTTTACTTCTGATGATAACATTTATGTAGAGATGGCAAGCATTTGATTCGGTTTCGGTTCGGGCCATTTCGAGTATGATTACATTTGTTTTAGTTCGGGTATTGTTCAAATTTAGTTCGAGCCTATGGTAATTCGGGTCACATCAAGTCGGTTGATTTTCGGTTTGATTGATTTCGGTCCGAGTCAATAGAAGATTGGTCAATTTTTGATTGAGGTCAACATTTGGATCGGTCTATTTTTTATTTAGGTCAACCTTTGGACCGGTCGGTTTCTAGTTGGGTCAACTTTTTACACCCGTGTATATATATATATATATATATATGTGTGTGTGTGTGTGTGTGTGTGTATGACTTTTTGGTGAGTTGTGCAGTAGTTCACATCTAATCATCTTTCTTTATTTCTTTTAATATTTTTTCTTTATTTCAGGTTATCTTCGGTTCAGGTTACTTTCGGTTCGAGTTCATTTGGTTCAGTTAAAAATTGGTTCGGTCAGTTTATTTTAAGTTTCGAGTCAAGTAAATCGGTTCAGATCTCAATTCAAGTCTGTGTCTACATTTATGCCTCTGGTGTTGGATTGATTCGATTAGGACCATTGGCCATTGCCTTTCATAGTGTAGTGTGCCCTTTTTCTCCTAGAAAAATCTACGGTGAGATCTTAAACAAGGGTTTCTGAGTAGTGAGTACCCTTTTTCGTTCAAATACAGCTGAGCCTGAGCTGTGGAAATGTTTCTGGGGCCAAAATGTCATGTCCTGGGAATATTCAATGTTTAACCCTGTGGCTGTCTGGGATTGTGGAAGATTAAAGAGGCATTAACTTTAATGATGTGATTTCATAACATCAGAATCTAAGAGCACTTTAATTAGTCTGATCCAGCTTAGCTTGGAGTCCATGCATATTTTCATGTCAACTTCACATACAGTAAGAAGTTGCTGTCCATGTGAATCTCTCATAAACATCCCACTAACTTTATGGGGTTTTGCAAATTCAAGAAACTAATCTAATTAATAACATTTTTCCTGGTTCTGATTTACAATGTCTTTTTGCTACTTGTTTATTTACAGCATAAGCTTGACATTGAGGGGGAAGACAGTGATCGCCATTAGTAAACTCTAGTAGTAATTAAAAGTGGAAGACGGAAAATACGAGTTAAAAAGAAAATCTACTAAATATATTAGTATATACAGAGATGCGGTGCCTCGTTTGATTGTCGTCAGCAGCATTCAGTCAGCAGTTCATTACTATTCAGGTAAATCCATATGTTGTGCAGTCGAGCTATACATCTCATCAACCGTGTCCCAGTTTTGCTTGGCAATGACATCCATCGAGTTTCAAGGATCGGGTTTAATTCCACATTGCATGGTACCAAGTTCTTCCATAGCCTGCTTGGTGGATGAGATGAATGGTAGCATCCCTCTTCTGCATCACAGTTAGTTGCTGGAATGCTGCAACAGATGGATACATGAATTATGTAGAGAAAACAATTGATTACGAGTGTGTGGATCAGAGAGAGAGAGAGAGACGATGCATATATGTGCTTCAACTCGTTAGCATACATGTTGCTCAAGAAGTTAAAGGCATCGTAGGAATAACAGTGGAAAGACTTACTCATGTATATAATAATGGCTCATCAAATATGGTAACAGCACAAGGGCCAGAAGTAGAAGCCCAACTGCCTTTGTCCGCGTCATATCCGGCTCTAGGACCTGCTAGAACTCCATTAACATGATAATCTACAGGAGTTTCCTGAAAGTTCATCTCTGCCGCCGGTGGGAACTTGCGATCATTCAGTATGTTAAGATCGTACGAGAAGGGGTATTGTCCACCTAGTTGCAAATCGTTAAGGATGCTATTTTCTTGTCCAGAACTCGATAGTTCGGAACTCTTAGGAGTGCTGAAGTAACCTGAGTAACTACCAAACGAGGAACTTGCAGAACACTCCACATCCCTGGGGATTACAAAATCAACATCATAATACATTATGGAAGGCCTTAAACATCAACTTTAAGATTTCTAGAGACTTCACTCACCTATGGGGTATCAAATTTGGGTCCTCCGGTAAGGCCATGGGTCTACTGTCATTATTCGGTATCCATGCAAGAGATTGGAGCTGTTGCTCGATGCCCATTCTTAAGGGTACATGCATTTCATTTTGGAACTGCAAGGGATGGTTAAGATATTACATTCTCATGACTTTTAAAGAGCAGCTCAAGCAAGAAAATATGGCAAGCTCATCGCACATTCATACCTGACTCGTGCATTCTAACGGTAAAAGCTGCTGCTTTCGTAAATTTTCCTGCCCAAAGAAGGTAGATAAGGTAGTCTTTAAGTTAAAACCCCATTGCTTTTGGCTCAGTTTAACCAATCAAACTACAGCATATGCTCCCTGGTGGAGCAGTCTATCACTTGTCATAAAAGATATA
Organism: Hibiscus tridactylites; assembly: GCA_958450335.1. Taxonomy (NCBI): domain Eukaryota; kingdom Viridiplantae; phylum Streptophyta; class Magnoliopsida; order Malvales; family Malvaceae; genus Hibiscus; species Hibiscus tridactylites. Next base: position 77,177,924 of record OY288281.1, read on the forward strand.
GGCATACCCTATGTGCTCGAATTTGATTTAGAGATTCTTTCAGTGAATCTTCCATTTGCCCCAAATGATCAACGTTGTTGATATTGTCTATGTCAGTCCAACAGCTGAGCAGCAAATATGAATATTAGCACAAGGCCAACGATAATACATTCAAGGTTTTTAATAACGAAGAGATGAATTAAAACTATGTAGAATTTCACCTCAGTCTCCTCTGTATTTCAGAAAGCCGAGTCTGCAATAACCTTGATTGGTTGGTCAGGTCCTGCCCATAGCAATTACGAATATGCAAAAAGCTCGTTAGAATGATAAAAGCACCATGGTCTAAGAATTTTAAATTGTAATCATAGATTGATGTAATAGCTCATGACTCATCATGCATACCTACCTCTATTGTATGCGTACTGTGAAAAAAAAGAACGAAAACAGAAAAGAAAAGGTCATAAGCCTATTAGAATATTTTGTAGAATAAATTAATTAAATAAAAAAATGATCTCCTCAAAGCTGCTGAATCCACACGGCAAAATAAAAAAATATGAATGTTTCCAACCAAACTGCTTTGAAACCGAATCAAACTAGTGGTGTGCAATGAAATCCTAAGGTATCATTCAAGTTCCTCAACATCGATACCGTGTATGGATCTGAATTGCTTACTTCATTCGATAATGCCTCGCGGATACCTTAGCACACATTGCACCTGTCATGTGACTCTCAAAGACACTACTATCAACATCACTTGGGTGATTTGTGCCTATGAACACTTCTTAGGAACAGCAACAAATATTGAGTATTTAGACAGTGTCTAACTATTTTGCCAAAATGTAGCATCTTTCAATTTCAAGTTCCTAAATGCAACTTGGGAAAACTAAAACCTATCTGCCACTTTTGAAAATGGCATTTATTATCAAATTCTCATAGCTGAAACCTTTTAATGTATCAACATATATCAATGACATATGATTCTGAAATAATGTTCAACCAAGTCATTACCTATTGACAGATACTAACCTAATTCAATGCTTAATCAATCCCGTTTAAAGCAAATAAAAAATGGAACTAGGAATGGCCTACCAGCGCTTCCCAATGCATAGGGAAGGTTTGTTAGTTGGGGAGAACATAAGTAGGATAGTTTCTACATCACATAGGATAGAAAGCTCATTAGCCTTCTTCATTATCCCATGCTTCCTTTTGGCATAAGTTGCCTGGCGGCCATTTGTGTTCTCTAACTTCTTTATCTTTAGCTTAACCCTTCCCATCCTGCATATATATGGCATAATTAGAAATGGGGTTATCAAAAATCTCCAGGAAAAAAAAAACCCAGATTATGATTCATTTAAAGATCAGATCTTTTCCCAAGTATATGGAACAAGGCATATACCCAAATGAGCAAAATCAAAGGAGGAGTTGAAAGTGCATAACCCAAACGTGTTAAAAGGAGGGGGAGAGGTTGATTATTCAGCCAAAGAAAAGAACACCAAAGGGCACAGAGAGAGAAGAGAGATGGAGAAAGGGTAGAGTGGTGTGAAAAACGATGAGCATAGAAATAGGGATTGCGTTTACACGACCGGTTGAGCGGCAAAAGCGGTCGTGGGAAACGAGCTTGAGAATAGGTGATTAGTCGAGACAACCGGGAACCAACAACTCTCCCCAAATCCCAGCCAAAAAACCATCCTTTGCACCATAACAACTACACCTCGAAATTCACAAAAACCAAATCTTTCAACTTCACATTTGTTTGGACAAAACCACTATTGTCTTCAGTTTTAACTCTTGACCATGTAATCGTGCCATTGTTTTGCATGTCTAAAGTATGGGTCTATAGTTTGGCATTGGCCAACCAGAAATCAAAATGTATGGTGTTAAAACGGTATGAAATATCATAAAAATTTCATCTTTGGTATATGATAAATAGAAAATATCTATTGATTCGTGCAAACTATTATGGTAAATTACATACTCGTTATTAAATTTTACTCTTAAACTTAGTTTAGTCAAAACGTTTAATTTATCATTGAAGTTTAGATATTGAATGTTTCTGGTCACTTCTCCGTTAATTTTTTGACGACGCCCATTTACCGGCAAACGAAATAACTTCTCCAAAATTAAAATGATGGAAAACTTCATCGGCACAAGAGAAGCAATATACTGAGAAACGAACTTCATCCAACAGTGGAGCGGGGAGATTGATGAGAGAAACTATAAGATTTTTGGTCGATTCGTGAACTTCTGAGTACTTTCTGACAAAATATAAGTCGAATTTAAGCTCAGGGGACCGAGACAAAGTGACTGGTGAAATTTGAGACCGAACGACCACTCTCTACGAGCGGTTGGGGTTTAAGAGTGACAAAAACGTTCAATGTCTAAACTTTAGTAACAAAATAATTCGATGTCTAAGCTTTAGTGAGTAAATTAAACTTCTTAAAATTTTAGTAACAAAATTAAGTTTAAGAGTAAAATTCAGTGATGATTTATGCAATTTATCATACTATTATCAATACACAATTTTTAGTTAGTAATGTATTGATATTCTTTGAAAAAAGCCAATGAAATCACCATGAAAAAGAGTAATCAGTTGATTTTAAAGCTGACATTCTTTGATGATCTCTTCCTTTATTTTTTTTTTTTTAGTTAGTAATGCAATGCCTTTCATTTCATTTCACCGTGAGTGCACACATAGAAAGCTTTTGATTTTAGAGGACGGTTCTACGGTACAATCGTCTAATTTAAGATTAAAAAAATGACAAGTACAGCTTAAAATATTATATTTTTTTTATAATATTTTAGGATTAGAACCTTTCTTTTCATATGTTGCTTGACTATGCATCATTGATAAACAGACAAGCTTTGATGCATGAAAACGTTGCTCTAATGTTTCCGTTAAGCTAAATGATGATTGCAGAGATTAGTAGCAGGACATTATTTTAAACAGTTTTGGAGGCACATGAATCTCTGTTTGCATGAACCTTGTCTTGTTCTTCCCCCTCCCTGTTGTTTCTTTTGTAACAATGCATTTCTCTTTCTCCTGAAAACTTTGTCATCTCTTTCCTTGGGCATTTATGAGTATATTTTTCCTGTTTTCTGTGCCAGGAGAATCTTTGCATAGTGCCAGCCATGGATGGCCATGAACACACATACTGAAAAATTATTGTTGCCTCCACGGAGGGAACTGTCAACCATAAGAAAACAAATCTATTCACATTTTTACTTTCTTTTTCACCAAGATTGAAATGCTAAACAGTCCCCACGGTACAACACTGTTATATCTACGGATAAAAAATGGATAAATTACGTAAATTATCACTGAGTTTTACTCTTAAACTTATTTTGGTCACTGAAGTTTTAAAATGCTCAATTTATATACTTATTGAAGTTTAGACATTAAACGTATTTTGCCACTCTTAAACCCCGAACGGTCGTAGATAATGGTCGTTTGATCTCAATTTCACCAGTCACTTCATTTCGGCCCCTTGAATCTGAATTCAACCTCTATTTTGTTGGAGAGTGTTCAGAAGTTCACGAATCAACCAAAAACCTTATGGTTTCTCTCTCGTCGATCTACCTCCTCCATCGTCAGATGGAACCCGTTTCTTAGTATGTTGCTTCTTTCGTGTGATAAAGTTTTTCACTGTTTAGATCTTGGAGAAATTCTTTCGTTCGCCAGTAAATGAATATCGTCAAAAAATTAACAGATGAGTGATAAAAAAAAAATTTAATGTCTAAACTTCAATAAGTAAATTAAACGCTTTGAAACTACAGTGACCAAAATAGGTTTGAGAGTAAAATTTAGTAATGATATACGTAATTTAACCAATAAAAATGGCATTCAATTGGAGCCTTGGCTACACTGCAGTCAGCCAAATGTCATTAATGAAGTGTCACAACACCATGCACATCAGTGCCTAGGCGTGGGAGAGCAGATTTATAATTTTGATCCCCACATTTTAACAATATCAGCTGGATTGTAATCGTTGGTGAGACTCGAACTTTGGTACTTATTAAGACGTTAATGAATATTCAACTAAGTAAACTAACCCAAGTTGATGATATAGGGTTGTTCTTGATATATATATATATATATATATATATATATACCCTTTGTCAATGTTGTCACTATACCAAGTCTGAAAATGAAACAAGGAAGCCAATGGGACACAACACACAAGCAAGCCATTTATTGTACGGTGTCAACAGGACCATGGAACCGTTGGGCCTGCTTTGTTTGTTTGGAACAGTACGAGAGAGGGGGTCTACGCACGTGGACAGGTACAATCACTTATTCAGTGAGGATAGAGTCTAAACACTGTAGCAAACAAGTTATGCAACTATTCAAAACCCAACTCTTCAGGTACAGACAATAAAACAAAATCCAAACCCCATGTCTTTTCTCTTACAGATCTCAAGAAAATGCTGGTCTTAATAATTAGTGGATATCAAAGAACCTTTGGTCTTAGACCATTCATTTACAATGAGCTTGTTTTCAGCCTGCAAATCATAAAAGCAAACCTATAATTACTAAATGTAGTATTAATATTTTGACAATGACTCAAGTTTCATATCTTTTTAAAGCTCTCTCTGTGTTTCAGACATGCTTACTGACCGTTAAAAGACATAGGGAAATCCAACTCTTCCATGTTTTGGATAATCACAGATCAGTCCATGAAAGTGAAATGAAACCCTATTTAACCCCACTCTTTCACTGCAAACTCCTATCCCTATGCCTGATGAGTTCTCTGAGTACTGAATGATGACTTCAGCTTCTTTTCTACTTTATTGGTATTTGGTTTAGTTATTTTACTTGTACCACTAAGATATGGAACTATAACTATTAACTACAGTATTTCATTATATTTGACAACTGTTTATCTTTTGCAGGCTTCATTTTTAGGGTTCTGCTATCACTTCCAACTATTTGAATCCTGCTTAATTGAAAACTTTAAAATGCAATTAGCAGCAATTGGTCTACTTGGCTTGACATGTTATGACCAAAGCAAGCTTGCTTTTGTTGACTCCAGTTTCTCAGAGTTTTACTCTGATTAATCCGAACCGACCCGTGTTGTGCACTTAATTTTGGCGGGTGAGCCTCACAGCGAGAATTTTCTACATATACAAGGTCTCGAACTCAAAACCTGCCTATGAGATGCCAAGTTACTTACCACTTGAACCAAATTCCGTTAGTTACTTTAATTTGTTGTGTATTTAAACTGTCTGGAAGATCATCTTAATGTATGTTCCTTGGAACTCATGATTGGTTGGTTCCTATGACCTTATATGTATTCGGAAGGGAAGGAAGTCATATCTCTCACATTCACAAAGTATGGGCAAAGGATCCCAAGGTGCTTGTATTGTAGCAGCTGATGCCTGTTGAGTCATCTCAGACAACCATCAAACATGTTAAGAAGCAAAAACACCCCAAGGATATGTTATGTCTGCTGCTGTTGTCGACCTTGTTTCTCGGCCATTTTCTCTCTTTTTCATTACATTAGTTGTAGTGATTTAGTCTCAATTTTATTGGTTGGGTTTTGTCATGTTGCTATGCCTATATAGGAAGTGTGGCACATGAACATCTTGGCTTTGCTTTTTCATATGGTTCCAAGGGAACAGCCCCAACAGAATCTTATGACGAGGCCTACTATTTATATGGTGGGTCATCCATATATCACCAATGTGACCTCTCCTTTCTTTTCATGCATATCACAAGCAGTAATAGTTATATACATATTGATATATGAGTTTTGTATCGGTTCGATTTGATATTTGAATTTCGCTTCAAGATTCAATTTAATACATTGACTTTTACTGTACATATTCTAAATTAGATATGAATATTTGTAAATGTGAAAATAAGAATTTACATTTTTGTAATAAATCCATGGAGGTTTGAAATTGTGTTTGATTTTGGTGAGTATTGACATGAAACCGGTGTGACATCACTGACACCAATACAAAAGAACAAGGGCAAGCCCAAAGCATCCTATGTTTTCATGTTTGAGACTTTTGCCACTTCACATTTCAAAACCCTATTCTTCTGCCATACAAGACTGATCCATGCATGTCTCTACGCACGTGCAAGCAAGGGACCACATGTTCATGTACACATAGAGGTAAATTATTTGTTATCAGGCAAAATTACCCCAAAAATTATTTTTAAAAAAATAATCCCCTCTAAATTTTTTTAAAAGAAATAACCTCATTTTCATATACATAGGATGAAAAGTGCTCCTCGTCTGGTGCGTTTTTAAAAAGGACTATTAACTAAATTCGACTTCCATCAACATCATATTTTCATTTTGATAGAAAAGTCACATGCAATAAAATCAAAATTAATAAAAAAATACAATAAACTGGTCACAAATGGACCAGAGAAACACAACGACAAGTCGGTGAAAAAACAAACAAGGGACAGAAAATAACAGCAACGAGATAAACAAACCTTCGACATGCCGATGAAAAAACAAAGAAAAGAGAAAAAAAAAAGCAACATAAAACAGAGCACAAAACCAAGAGCAGAAGAAATGAATGACAAGAAACACAATCAACAAGAAGAGACGACGGCCGCAGTCGAGGAACCACGATGTCAACAACTTGATTCGTCAGATTGCATGTCATTTCGAGGGTTATTGGAGTGGATTGAATTTTCTTTTTTTTTTTGGTGGGGGGAATATCCAAGCTCTATCTTTGATATCAATATCCGAACTTGATCTAGTCAAAAACAATGTTGTAGATCAAGGTCGTTTTAAGCCCAATCAAAACCGACTCGAATAGTGTTATTTCAATAATAACGATTCAATCTCAATTTTCCTTTAGTAATAAATTTACTAAGTGTGTTCCCAAAAAGTCGAATGTGCTTTAATAGTCGAGTCTTTCACCCACATATTGACCTAAAACAATATTCTGATTAAAGTCAATCTTTAGTTTCGGAAATCGTTTGAGTTTGAAGTTTAGCTTTATAAAATGTACAGAGAAATACCAAAAGTTATTTAAGTGCTTTTTATTCCTCACGTTGAAACCGAGTCATCGCTACTGCCTTTAGCTATGGAAAATTTAGCTTCAGATGATTATTAAATTAACCATACTTAGCATAATTTCTAAAAAATAAAGTAAAAACTTTAAGAAAATAAGAACTCCAGAGAAAATGAATTTTATAAACTCAAAATAAAAATGAAGCTAAGAACAAGTGTTAGTTTTAGTTGAACCCCAAAGGGGTACTTATACTAATCTAAAAATTTAAAAAAAAATTAAAAAGATAAAAGATTTAAATTACAAAAGATAATATCCTAAATTTAAAATTCAAATGTTGTTTGATAAGTTATCACAATGAACTCGATAAGCTGTCAAAAATATTCAGATAAGGTCTTATTTTCGCTGCTGATGTCATCATCCAACACCGACGTTGCTGTTGTTATCCTCTCGTACTGCTGACGTGTCGTCCAGTCGGTGCTTTCATGCCCCAATTTATGCTCACTATTCCAGCCATGAATCTAGAAATTTGTAGAAATCGCCCATTTTAGCACGGTTTCTAAAATCTGATGCCATGCACAGAAAAGAATAGAAAATCACCTCTTAAGCATCTTAAAACAACTAATCAAGGAGTAATTATTAATAAAATAATATATAATTTAAGCACTAGTCATGGACCGTATAAGCGTTCGGGGAGATGCATTAGGAACCACCACCAACAACACCGTATAAGAAATGGGGGATCGATGGTTGAGGCTTTTGGAGAATAACATGCCGAAAATTGGGGAGATCAGACGGCAATCGAAATAAGTAGTGAAAGGGCGACAATAGAGAGACCGAAGGGAACTAAACCGCTCTTACTGTAACATCCCAAAAATTACCCCCAAATTATAAAGCATATATTTGAAAATCCCTAATTTAGAAACCTAATTTTTAAAATTCCTAATTCTTAAAAACCCTAATAATCTAGGAATTTGTATATGAAACCCTAATTGAGAAATCTAGATTTCAAAGTTAAACGGTAATATTTAAAAGTTTAAGGGTCACTATGTAATTTTATAATGCTTCAAGGCTAATTTTGAAACTTGTTGAAGTTTGGAGACTTGTTGGGAGATTAACCCATTGTTTTAAAAGATAATTTACTCAATATGGAGTTGCAGTCGAACCAACATTTATTATTATTATTATTATTATTATTATTATTATTATTATTATTATTATTATTATTATTATTATTATTCTAAACCAAATCAATTATTAATAACCTACCACCGCCCAACTCTCTCTCTATATATATATACACATAGTTCAAATAAGATCACCCAAGAACCTTACTTTTTATATAATTTTATGCCGCCAAAATCCCTTATTGACACTATAAAGAGAAACACTTTTAGTGACAAAGAAAATGGTCACTAAAAATATTAAATTTAGACACTAAAATGTATAGTGACAAAATTTTCAAGTCGTCACTAATAATTTCGTCACTATTATATTAGTGACAGTTGTACAAAAAATGGTAAACATTGTAAATTTTTTGTAACCATCTTTTCGACACTAATAACTCTATCTTTTGTGATCATTTTTTGACACTGGAATAAATGTTGTGATGAAAAAATTTGTCACAATTTATTATCTTTTGTGACAAAATATTTGACACGACAATCAATAAAAATTGAGATAAATTTGTTGGACACTAAAAATATATTTCGTGACCAACAATATTGTCACAATAACTATTTTTTGTGGCCAAATGTTTAACACAATAATCATTTGCAATTGTGATACTTGTACTTGTCACAAAAAATATATTTTGTGACAAAGAAAAGAAGTCACAATAACAATTTTTGTGAGCAAGTATTAGAAACTATAAGTATTAACGATGGTGATAAATTAAATAGCCATAATAACTCTTTGAACCAATTTATTTGATACTAAAAAATAAAGTTGTGACCAAAAAACTCGTCATAATAACTGTTTTTGTGATGAATATATTGTCTCTAAATGTATTTTCAATAGTTATAGAAAATGTAACCCCCACGACCCGGCCTAGCCGCCAAACCGCATCGAACGGGTTACACGAGAAGCAAACCCGTTAAGACTCCAATATGATTAGCAACCCTAGAAAAATTTCTTTTAAAATTATCTTGTCTAGATGCTTTAATTATATCCTATGTGAGAGGACACACAGCGAAAAACACACATGGATACAAAGCACACAAGACCGACAATTAAAGACCCTTTTAGCTTTTACAACAGGCCGTATCGGTACACTAGAGAACCGTATCGTTACGCCTGGACTTGGTCAACACTCCAAAGTCAACCTAGGGAGACTATATTGATACGCTAGAAGACCATATTGATACGCTCTCAACGGTCAATTTTCCCAAGGTCAAACTATGAAGACTGTACCAGTACCCTCAAGACCCGTACTGATACGCCAAAATCTCGTCAATTTCTCAGATTTCCAGATAGCATTTGGTGTATCGATACACCCCCGCGTACCGGTACACCTTGCCTAAAACAAGGTCCAAAGCAAAATACCGTATCGATACAGCCTTTTTATCGTATTCCCGCCAAAATACAAGTTGGCGCCAATATGTGTACTTTATCAGCGACGAAGTTTTAGTTACAAATAAAATCATATCACAAATATTCATTGTAGTGACAATTTATTTGTGAAAAGAAATATAATGGTCACAACTATTGCTATATCAGTGACAAAATATTAATATGTCACAATTACTTATACCAATAATGTCATAAAAATATTTTGTCACAAAAAGCATAGCATTTGTGACAAAATAACTCAAAGTCACAATAAAATTGTCACTAAAAACACACTTGTTGTAGTGTGATTTGTTAAATTCTTATCTTTTAATCTCCACTGCTCTATATCCCTTCTTGTTTGTTAATTTCTTCAACCCCAAGTTTAGTTCGATACCGATACAATTGGATCCAATACTTCTGATCATGAAAAATCACATCATTCAGTGGGTTGAATTTGCTTTGGCTAAGGTGTGTTTTCTTACTGTGCTATATAATAATGATTTTTACCGCGTGACATTGTTTTATATCGTATGCATATTTTTACATGTGATGTAGCATGATGAATTTTCCATGCATTCATACTTGATTTTTAATTTAACTAAACATCGAATTTATCGAATTGTGTTCATCGGATTTATCGGACTATGAAATATCAGATTTTTCGGACTGTGTGTTGTGACTTGTAAACATGTGATTTTATACCGTTGTGTGCATGGGTTGAGATTGTACGGTCGAAGCTTGTGGTTTCGACCACTTACCGATTGGTGTGATGTAGTGAGGAGTTCTGGGGAACTTTCCTCTTATCGATTGGTGCGCTGTAGTTGGGTACATTGCATTGTGTTTATTAAATTAAATAGTTTGTGTTGTGAAACATCATTGTTTTTAACTTAAAGATTTTATAGAAATTTTTGTGTTTGTGTTTATGGTTTTTTTTTGCACTTTAGAGACACACTAAGCTCTTTAGCTTACTCTCCCATAGTTTTCTCTTACAAATACCTTTGGACTTTAAGCGACGTGATACTTGGAGGATCTCAGATTTTATCCAGTTATTTTGCTATTCAGTATGAACTTATTTTAAACTATTAGATTATTGTTATTATTTTATATTTTAGGACTATGTTTCAGCATGTATTTACAAATTTTATTTCAGAGATTTTATATAAACATTCGAATATTTATTATAATATTTATTTATTTTTATTTTATTATAAGATATTTATTAAATTTATTTTATTTTAAAGTGTAGTTTTTTTTTAAATTAGTTTTCTTGAGGGTTAAGTTTTCAAACGTGACTTTCTAAATTTGATCTTTTCTTCTAGGTCGGGTTTAGGGGGTTACACTTACCATTCTTGCAAACACCAAGAGAGAAGAAGAGGGAAAAAAGAAACCAAAAAAAGAAAAAGAACACCAGTGGAAGAGACGCCAACAATCTCTGAACCACAGTGACGAAAACCACCCAAACAAACTTCGGCCGCCGTTTCAAAAGAAATCGTTCTCATCAAATTGCCGGAGTGAGGGGTGGAGAAGGGGGCCCCGAGGGCGAATCCAACGATCACCCAATGAGTCCTACGACTCAACAACATTGGAGGAGGTTATTAATCTAGAGGGGAACCGACCAGACCACTGATAGCTAGTGGCCGGTTGAAGAGCGGCGCAACAAAAGATTCTTACTTTAAAGATAAAAAAGAGCTTTCTATGGTTTATGTTTTTGTTCTACACATATGATTTTTTTTATTAAATAAAAATGTGTTATATTCTCTTTAAACTCGTACAAAATAAGACAACACGAGCATCCTTAGCCACTAAGCCAATTAGTGAATCTCTATACATATGGAATTAAATATACATGGAAGTCACGTTCAATCAGTAGCTCTTTTGAAAAGTGCGCGAGGCAAGAGTGCTTTTGTCCTCTATATCTGAAATGAGGGCATTTTTTTAAATATTTAAAAAATAGAGAATATTTAGATAAATTTGTCTTGCTAGCAATAATAGAAGAAGAAAACAAGAAAGTTCAGATATGCATGAATGCATGGTGATGGGTATATGTGGTGGAAAATGGAAATGTACTGCAAGAAGTTTTTACCTGCCAATGCTCAATTAATTTACAACAATATGTGACGGTGTCTGAAAGTTGGAGACCGAGGCCATACATTAATTGTAGGTTTTGTTTTTTACCTGAAAATGTAATAACAACACGTCCTTTTGATTTTACAAATTGGTTATAACTTATAAAAGGATTCATTGCCTTTGCCTTCTTCGGTTCTACTTCTTCCCCTAAGGGCTAAGACACAGATACTCTTCCGTCATGCCCTACACCTCACAAACCTAACTTCCCTTTCTCATTGTCCGTAAATTGGACCACTTTTCCCTCTTCAAAATCCAGTTTAAGTGTTTAACTAATGTAATGTTGGTTAATTCCATAAATATGACAGATCAAAACCAACTGGTTTTTGCCAGTTCCCAATGTCATGATGACATCAAGAGTCAAGACAACAGTGTAAGTAATGTTATGGCAGAAGTAAACAAAACTAAAAACAAAAAAAGCCGCCACCTTTATTAGGAAAACACTGAGTTATAACTATAACCCATCTAATTAAGATGTACGTTTGATGAAAATCTCAGAAAAAAAAGTTATCTTTTTGACGAAAGACTGTCCAATATCACATCAGCAGCAATGATCGTACATTCCTGTTAGACTCTGCGAATCGCATTCAATGAGGATTGAAAAAGTCTGTCATTAGGTTTCCAGTTAGCAAAAACCGAGTCAAAAATATAATAAAATCTGAAGCATGGTTTGCTTGTTTTATCCTAGCGTTTTTATATGATATAATTCATTAGTATTTTCACATTTTTTCTGGGTATAGGCTAAGAACATTCCTTACATGGAAACATGCTTATGCTTTTTTAACTGGTTTAATTATGGTTTTGTTTTGAATGCCTTTTTTTTACTATTTCACAGGTTATTTCATTCACTGATCTGACCCATCAAACAGAAAAGAAAGTATGTTGCCTATTTATAGGTTCCATTAGAGTCACCCTTTGAACTATTAATGGTAAAAAAACACAGTAAGAAACTGTGAACTGGACATACTGTAACTCTGGTATTTTTTTTTTTTGAATAGGCCATTGACTCATGACAGAAGTAGTTGGCAAACAGTCTTGACAAATGACCTATTAAATGCATTGTTTAATTCTGTAATATTAGAAGATTACTGGATTTTAAGAACTTTCAAATTAACTTAAGGGAAAGAAAAAGAAAAAAGAAGCTACAGAGATGATGTACGAAGATAGAAAATTGATGACTGATTTCCTGATGCATCCCATTTTCTGACACATACAGTGATATGCATGTACATACATACATACATCATGCATCAGGATTATTACAAGGGAAAAGAGAAAAGCCAAAGGTGTTATGTTATTTGTTCTCTCTCTTCTGGTGTTTACTGTTCAGGCTTGTAAGATTAGGATGGAAATCTCTTACCCTTAATTATGTTCTCATTTGTGCCTCCACTTTAAAGTAGCAGGTTTAAGGTTTAGGGTTTGAGGTATAAGGTTAGGGCCTAGGATTAATATGTAAGGAATTAGGGGTATGATGTGTTTTTTAGGGTTTAGGATATAAAAATTAAGATTAGGGCTTAGAATTTAATTTTTAGATATTTTTTAGTATGAGACATATAAGGAGGTATGGTTAGGGGTAAGAGATTTTTACTCGTAAGATTAAGTAAAAAGAGTGAATACTGAATATCTTTGCTATATTGAAGGAACATTCCGTTTAGAAATTATTTAAAAAAATACCTCATTAATAGTTATATTGAAAAATACTTTTTTCTGTTCACATAGATAAATTTACGCTTAGCCAAAAAGCGAGTTATGTGTAATTTTTTTTTGATAAATTAACTTTTTTTTAATTTTTTAGTTACCCACTCAATATATTACTCACGTTTAGCCAAAAACGAGTTTCAGACTCGTGCTTAGTCAAAAGCGAGTTTACCTTATGTGGACCAATTTTTTTTTTTACATAACCAATAATAGGATATTTTTCCAATTAATTTCCAAAAAAGAATGTTCCTTTAATATAGCCGAATATTTTTTTTTATATTTGTGTCTAAACAATTAGGTAGAATCTTTGTTTCTAATAACGAAGATCAGTAGACAGTAATGAAGCTAGATGAAAGAGCCGGCTATTTTTTGTACTGTTTACAACTAGTTGGAAAAGAAGGGACAGGGATATGGTAAATTCTTAGTTAGGTCAATTTGTGGTTAAGTGAATCCTAGGTTAAGGGCGAGTCTAAAGTACGATTAATTTAAGGTGCGACTAAAAAATAACAAGTTTTGAAATTTGTGTAAGTTTTACTCAAAAATTAAAATGTTAGACATTTTATAACATTTTAATTTGATTTTTAATGATTTTTGATAAGTTTTAAAACTTTAAAAAATAAGTTTCTAAACTTGATTTTTTTTATAATATTTTAAGTTTTTAGACAAAATTCAAAACTTATTTTTTAAGTTTTAAAACTTATCAAAAATCACAAAAAAAAGTCAACTTAATATATTATAAAAAGTTTAATATTTTAAATTCTTGAGTGAATTTTGTATAAATTTTAAAATTTATCGTTTTTAACTACATGTTAAGACTCCGCATCCAGATTAAACCCAATCCTCAAGTTAAGATCTTTGATCGAGATGGAGAGGGGCTAGGTTATTTAGTAGTGTTGATAGGGGGCCTGTTTTGTCAAGCACTCAATTTCTCTGCCATTGAAAAGAAAGGTGTCTTGTACCTGCACAACCCCAAGCTTACACACATCACATTATAGAAGCTTTCTTGTCAATATAGAGAGGGACAGCCAAAGAAGTCTAAGGAACTTGCACACGTGTGAATGATAGGAAGGGGACAATAAAAATTTAATAATACAATGGAACTAACTAGTTAACTACTTCAAGCTACTGTTTTTAGTCCATCTCCTTTGTAGGTTTTTTTTCCTCTTGCACGCATACCACCCACTGTTTTTGCTGTTTCAAGTTTTAATCTTTTTCACTTTTCCCAGACTTTCACTGTTTGTCAAACTTTCTTCTCGGGTTTTTTCTTTTGTTTTTGAAATTATCTGATGCACACACATGACTTTGTAACAGTTGTATAACAGCATTTGTCAGGGGAGAGGAAATGAAGGCATGGTTAACATGTGTGTTGTTATATATGCACCAGTACAAGACAACAGAATGAACTAAGCTAAGCTAAGCTGTTACTCTTCCATTATTCCCTTTTCTTCTTCTTCTTCATCATCTACTCCCTGTTGTTCAATGGGGATGGGTTTTCCAGACATGGGTTCTCTTTCTCTTGGTCCAAACTATGGTATTGCACAGGAAAGTGAAAGAGCTTCTTGGGGTTTTCGTTTCACAGGGAACTGCAAATCAAGGAGCTTTGAGGAAAACCATAGCTCTGATTGTAGTGATAGGACCATTAATCTGAACGCCAACTTAAACGAAGAGAATCCCAATGAGAATGCTGTAAGTGGCAAGGAAACAGATAGTGGACAGTCAAAGCTTTGTGCCAGAGGCCACTGGAGGCCTGCAGAAGATATTAAGCTCAAGGAACTTGTAGCCCTTTATGGCCCTCAGAACTGGAACCTTATAGCTGAGAAGTTGGAAGGAAGATCAGGTAAGATTGTGACCAAAAAGCAATATTATTTTATTTTTAGTTCATTAAAGACTTGTTTCAGTTTTATTTTTGTTTCATTGTGGTTGAAGGTAAGAGCTGCAGGCTAAGATGGTTTAACCAATTGGACCCTAGGATCAATAGAAGAGCGTTTACTGAAGAAGAAGAAGAGAGGCTAATGCAAGCTCATAGACTCTATGGTAACAAATGGGCAATGATAGCCAGGCTATTCCCTGGAAGAACTGATAATGCAGTCAAGAACCATTGGCATGTGATTATGGCTAGGAAGTATAGAGAACAGTCGAGTGCCTATAGGAGGAGGAAGCTGAGTCAATCTGTTTACAAGAGGATGGAAGAAACTAAAGCTGAACCACCAGCCACATACTGTCTCAACATACCAAATACAAGACTTGGCACAATCTCACAATACCAGTTTGGAACCTTCAATGGTAGTTCTGATGCTGGGGTTTATGGTTGCTCAAATGTTTCACCCTACATGACCAGCGAGGTCCCTCAGTTTGGGTTTTCTGCACAAGGACCTTTTGATTTCTTCCCTGGTGGGTCTCTTTTTTATGCGCATTTGAGTTTCTGTGCTGTTTCTCATTGGTTTTCTTTTTTACTACTACTCTTTGATGGTTTTAGTGTTATAGACATTGACTGATGTAACCGTTTTTCTTTACCTCTTTTTGCTGCTTTAACCCCCAATCCTAAGCCTTTTATATGTTTTTTTTTCACATTACATTCACGTTTTGTCATTGTTTCTCTAACATTGTAAATGGTGGTGTTTTTTATCAACATTTGGAACAGGTCTCAAGAGCAATGACATGATGGGTATGTTCAGCCAGGCCAGATCATGGGATAGGCCCATAGATGAACCCCAATGCTATGGTTTCTATCCCCAGAACCAGCAGCAGCACCAGAGTACCTCAGCACCAACAGCTCAAATATCAGGCAGTGAATCAGTAGCAGCAAGCAGCAGCCACTATGAGACCGTTCCACCCCCATTCATTGACTTCCTTGGAGTAGGAGCCATATGAAAAGTAAAAAAAAAGCAACCCAGATTTTAAAAAATGGAGAGGAAAAAGGTTCCCACCTTAATGTGGAAGTGCTCCAAGATAACTGAGAGGTCCATTTAGAGGTGACAGTTGATGAATCTGTGCAATCAGTCTGTCCCCAAAGTCATATCCCCCACCATCTTTTTTCTTGTTATCCTCAGTCTTTTCATAAATTGAAAACAAAGTAATAAAATTATGATTATATACTCCATTGTCTATGGGGTTTTAACCAGAAGGACGTGTGTGCCTGTAATGAAACACACTGTGTTATTAGTAACCATGTTCCTTAATTTACGGTTTCAAATCATTACAAAAGTATGAGGGGGAATGCTTTGTAAGATAAGAGGAACATACGAGTGGCATGAATTTATGTTTTTATGTATGATGGTGAAATGAAACAAAGGCAGAGAAAGACAAAAACAAGAAACTGAAACATGACATCCTTTTGTCATGAGACTGCAAAATTCAGGCACGAATGATGCAAACAGAACAAACCCAGGATTTGATGCTATGCAAATGGGAATATACATTAAAATGCTGTTTGGGAAGAGGGAGTGGTAAATTAATACATATGAACAAGTCTACCATCATAATATGGTTACTAAGAAAAGGAAAACAGCAAGGGATTTTGGTGATAGGCAGGGTGGGCTGTTTTCTTGTGAGCCCAGTATCTATTTCTCTATTGGGCTACAAGTACATTTTCATGTTCATCAGCTTTTTCTACCCAACACTTTAGTTAAAGTCTCCCTGAAAAAAACACTTTACCCAAATTTTGAGTTTGAATCTTTTGTATTCTTTTTCTTAATTCGGTTATTGTACTATAATTTTAGGTGTTTATAATCTTTGAACCGCCCCTGACCACAATGCCACAATGCATTATGTAATGTCGGCAACATCAACGAACACCGCAACCATAATTCAATACTATTAACCGAATTCATTTTACCGCAACAAACACCTTTGTTTATCACTTTATCTTGTAATCGTTAATTCAGGTAAGTGTTTGGTTATGTTTTCCATTAAATAATTGTGTTTGCTTACGTTCCATCCGGTAGCTAAGAAGTTGAAGGAAAGAAAATGAATACAAAGGACTTTGTTTCCCATTTCATCAGATATGACTTTGGTTTGAATTATTTGAAGGGATATTTCTGCATGATTTTGCTTTGTCTCTACCAATCAAATGTGTGTGTGGGGTCTTCGGACAAAGATGCTATGCCTTGCATAAGTATCACATAGATTGCTAGAATTTGGGCTTCATTTAGTGAAGCAATTACTGTCTTGGTGTGAAGAAAGCAATCATTGTGCTGCAATTGCATTATTGTATATGCTCTGCAATATGAAATTTATCATTCAACTCCAGTTCACTGTATAAGACAGAGCTTTTACTTTTACTTTCACAATGAATGAGAACCTTTTTCCTCCATTTTTGCAGCTGTTTTCATGCTTTTACTTTCTTCTTTTGTAACTTTATATGTACAATTCCTACCAAAACAATGTCATAAACATTGTATAAGTGACATCCAGTAAGTTTAGAGTTTGAATCCAGTATCTGCAATCTTTTTATTTCTCTCGAGACCGAGACTTCCAGTTCACTAAAAACGAATTACTGCTAGATCCAGCTTGAAGGGCACAACAACATTTTAGAGATTAAGTCTTTATCTGTAACCTTGTATAACCATGTATGCTGGTCTTTTGTAGATTCTTTTACCCTTGTACTTTACTGATCATATGTTTGGAAACACATTCAACTGTTGTCATTTGAACGTATGAGTCATTTCATGCTTGTAATTTTCTTACAGTTTTAGGTTTGGTTTGTGACATATTGCTAACATCATTTTCACTGTTTGGGTGACTATGCTTGACACAATATTTCATCTGAAAATTTCCAATATTCTTTAGTTGGATTGTGACTAGTTCCTTTTCTTTCTCCTTCTTCTTTACTCCTAAGGCCATATTCTTCTCATCTTCTTCTAATGGGGTCCCTTCAAAAAACAATAATTGATAATCCACCTTAGTAATTGTATGACTTTTGATTCACTGGTTGGCAATGGTATCATCCTACAATCTCCTTTTACATGGCTATGGAATATATTAAAGAGAAAGGTACATCAACAACTCTTCTTTTTTTCAAACACTTGGGCCACACATCATAAGACCTTGTCGATCATTTTTATTTCTTTTGCATATGAACTTTGAGCTTGCCATCGAGGAAACTACAGTTTCGTAGGCGGTGATTATGGACCCATCACTTTGTTGGATACAATCTCATCAGTTGACCTTCCACTCTATGCTCTCTCTCACTGACTTGTATCCAACTGTGAGTCAACTTCGAAAGGCATCAATTCAAGGTAATTAAGCAATGAAATAACACTTGATTTAGCAGACCAAGTGAATGTAAGGCACTGAGATGGCGAATACTTTGGTGTTCAATCATTGGACTTTGATTCCTTCAATTCAACTCCGTGACTTCCCGTATTGCAAGATATTTAACAAGTTAAAAGAACTTGAGTTACGAATGGGGTTCGTGGTTCGTACATCAACCTGTTGGGATCCAATAGCGGTATGTATAAGAAAAACAGGACCTTATTGGTGTAGGAAGAATTTATAGGCATGGGAAGTAATTTTCATTCCACAATTGTGTTTTAGATACCTATAAGGTGGCTTGTTTTGATTCACTTCATTTAGAGTATTTTCTTTATATGAAGAAAGAAAGAAAGAACAGGGTCAGTGGGGTCCAAGATCTAATATTAGATTCTTTGATACATTCATCCACTGGTTTTTTTCTTCTTTAAAAAGTATTCATTACATAACCTTTCTGTCAAATGTAATATTCTCTTTTCTTTTCTCTTTTTTCCTTTGAAAGCTTCTATAGTATTCGGAAAGTTGCATTCCATTATTCATCATGGTGGGGCTAACCTAACTCAGCAAGGGAATCAAGCAGGGAAAAGAATAAAAGAAAACTGTGTTGTATGAATAAGGGGAAAGCAACAAAGAACAAAACAAATCATGCACTTTCTTTAATTCTCTCCTTTTGAGACTCAAAGTTTAACTATGTTGCTTTCTATGTTTTTGCTGCATCAGAGAGATTCACTCAATCACTCCATCTACCACCCCTTGAAAGACCTAAGATGATTCGGAATAAGTAAACACCGAAACCGGTCGTTTTTATTTTAAGATTTACTGGCTTAAGCATCCAATATGTCCCCGAGGCAAAGCCCTTGTGCCCTCTAACATAGACACAACTCACAAGTCAAATAGAAAAAGATTCTTTTTTCCTATTTGTGTTAAAAAAAAGGAAGTTGGTGTGAGATGAGAAAAGGGCACAGCTCATGGCATATATTCCCTCCCCAATGCAACCCCTCCAAATGTTTCCAGATATGGAGTGAGATCATAGGACAGCCCAACAACTCCAAAATTTATATAGAGAGACTCCCATCTGCCACATATTGAACGTATAGTTTCCTGTTTCCACTAGAAAAAAGGATCAAAAAGAAGAAGAAAAACCAACCATTGGAGTTTCAGTTTTCTGTCTGTGTCTCTTACATATACATTGGTCTGGTCTGGTCTGCTGCAAAATACTCGAAATTCAAAGAATGAATTTGGTTCTCTCAACTAATTCAAAGCCTAGGCTAAAGTGGACTCCTGAACTTCATCAAAGATTTGTCGAAGCTGTCGATCAACTAGGAGGGGCAGACAGTTAAGTAAAACACTTTGGAATAACCTTAATAATATGATCATCTTGTCTAAATCATATTGTTATTTGTAAGAATATTATTTGTTCATGTTTTTCTTTGTGTTTAATTCTTGACAGAAGCAACACCAAAGAGTGTGATGAGGGTCATGGCGGTTTCTGGACTCACTTTGTATCATCTTAAAAGCCATTTACAGGCAAATTACTCTTTCCTTATATTATCATATCAATACTCCTTTTGTAATAGGAAGGAAAAAACAAGCTTAAACTGTATTTTTCTTGCAGAAATACAGGCTGGGGAAGCCCCGACAGAAAGAAATCTGCCTTGACAATGATAAACAAGATGGTGGGATTAAGAATCTATTCTTTGTTGCATCTATATTCATATATTGAATTTTAGAACGGTATAATAATTTTTTTCTCTCTTTCGCGATACAGATTACAAAGAGATAAAGAGCAGTAATGGGAATTTCAGTAGTGACACTAGTGATGGAATTCACAAGGAAATGAATGAGTAATAGTTATAAATATGGATTCTGATTCCTATGTATTTTGGTAAATTTTGGATAGAAATGATGATAAAACGGATTGTGTTGACAAACTAATTATTGTGTTCATCAGAAGCAATCGGATTTCTCATGCTCTCCAAATGCAGATGGAAGTACAAAGAAAGCTTCATGAACAAGTTGAGGTACGTATATGTAAACCCTATTATACCAATTTCAGTTTAAATGTCTGGTTTTCTGCTAATGCACCATTTTCAGGTCCAGAGACATTTACATCTAAGAATTGAAGCTCAAGGGAAGTACTTGCAATCAGTATTAAAGAAAGCGCAAGAAACATTGGTTGAATATAGCTCCTCTTCTGTTGGTGTAGAACTCTCTCAACTAGTCTCAATGGTTAACACCGGCTGCACAAGTTCTTCATTTTCAGAAGTAACCGAAATAGGAGGTTCGAGCTTAATAGAAAGAGAAAGAAAGGCTACGAGAGGTACTATGTGTTCCATTGAGAGCTCAATGACATTTTCCGAGAGCTCGGAGCAAGAGGACAACCAGACACCGAAAAATGAGAATATTTGTACCCAGAATATTGAACTTCCCTTAATGGACTTTCACCAAGAAAAGAAGCCTTTGAGTGGTTCAAGCGATCTAGCTAAAGTTAAGAAAAGAAGTACGAGTAACAATTCTGATGGCATATGTGTTGACTTTGAGCAACCACTATCTAAAAGATTGGAGCTTCCTGAGGAGGAAACTGGTAGCCGTTTGAGAAAGTCCAGATTCTTGGGGTCATTTGATCTCAACATCCAATGCCACAATGATATCGAATCAACTCCGAAAGCAATCGACTCGAACTGCAGCGAATAGATGGACTCATTAGGCACGAACGAACTTTTATAATGTTTGGTTGCTGTTAGTAATAATATAGTGTAAGCAATGAACTTGATTTTAAACCATCTCTTTTGTCCATAAATCATGTGAATTGTTATATGTATTGAACTTCAAGAACTTCTGAAAGAATGTTGATATCAAAAGAAGGTATAATGTTAATCTCTCCCTCTTAAATCGAATTGCCGACAACAAATTCATACTTCAACTACATATAATTAATTAGCATGTTCTTCAGGGCGCTTTATTCTTCACAGAATCACTTTGGATCACAAATTTTCCTGGAATATTCTTATGCGGAAAGAAGGTACGAGATGATTCAAGTAAGAATCAAATTGCAAGGAGTAGTTTGCACCAACAGAAACATAAATTTATTTATAATCACATATTTGGCAAAGACAAGTATCTCTATGTGCATGATTTTCCCACGGGGATGAAAAAAAAATGAAATGAAGGGAAACAAAGGGGGGAAAAGCAGCTAACACAATCCTTCTAACCCTCCATTTCATGATTATCATCAGACCTGGGACTTACAGAGGAGACATTACTAGGCCTAGCATCAGCTGAAGGGACTTGATTTGAATCCTCACTTCTCCTACTATTGTTAAAAGAAAAACTAACCCAAATCTCCCTCCTCTGCTCATCTCTCTTCTTGCCCATCTCTTCTTCATCAACAGGCATCTTATACCTGCAAACAGGGCATGTCCCATGAATTGCAAGCCACTTCTCTATACACTCATCATGAAACTTGTGCTTGCAAGGCATTTCCTTTGCCACCTCACCAGGCTTCCACTCCTCCAAGCAAACAACACACTCCCCATATTCACTTTCACCGATTTCCACGCTTGGCATGGCTTCTATGGATGCCTTGGAAGCAGGCGGCTGGCCATCTTTGTTAACCTGACCACCTAGCAAAGCTTCTAAATTTGAATCTCCTTCGATCACCACCATGCTTTGAGTAAATGGGTTGATGAGAACTATTCTTTCGCGTTGGGAAGTTGTTTCTTGATCTGGGTCTTCACTGTTTTCTCTTGGAACACTGTTGTTACCATTGTCGGAGACACCCAAGATGAAAGGTAGAAAGAAGTAGAGATCTCTTTGCCTCAACAACCTTTCAAACAAAGAAGATACTTCGGGTGCTTCAGTTTCAGAAGCCATGGAAACTTTTAATGAATTTGAGGGCAAAAAGAGAGGCCTTGGAGGAAGAAAAAGAACTTTGATGAACAAAGGTAAAAACTTTTTGAAGTATTGGAATGAATCAATGAATGAGAAGAAGAGATTTTGGGAGAGATTATAATAGGGGGGAGTTAGTGGGAGAGAAGAACTGGGGAGCCCACAGATTTGAGATTGAAGAAGGTTGTGGAAAGATCTGGAAAGTTGATTTCCGTGTATCATTAAGTTTTCTCAATTTTTAACAATGCTTATCCCTTCAGACATGTTAAGAAAGGTCGTTTTCAGTTTAGATGAGATATTTTTAGGAGGGCGTAGATTTCAACGCTGATGCCAGTTTATGTTTGAGTGCCACTTCTTGTTGTCTACCATCTCTTAAATATTTTCCCTTCTTATTTAACCCAATGAGACTTTATTCTAGTTATGTAAAGATTCTTCTTCAATTATCTAGATTTTAAGCACTTGGTATGGTACAATTGTTGTGGAGTTTCTTAATCTTCTTCTGCCTGACTTTTCAGTAATTTAACCATGATTAATCACAAGACTTTAGTAATTATATTTATAGAGTTGATTTAGACCATGATTGGAGAAAATGATTTGATTGAATACGTTTATATTAAAAAGTTATTAACTCTAATGTTTAAATTATAAGAAACACTTGGGATATTCATCTTGTCCCATCTTGTATGGGTTCAAATCCCGACGTAAAAATGTAATATTTCTATTTAATTAAAATTTATGAGAAAAAAATTGATATACATGAACTGTGTATCAAAATATAACAAAATAATTGGATAACTTAAGACTACTCAATAGGGTTTTGGCCAATGGCTGAAATTTAATGAATTTAGGAAATATGAAACTCCATGTTATATGTCAACTGAACTCTGAACTGTTGGTCCACCTGAATGTAATCACATGTCCTTTACATGAGAAGGAAAAGATGATAAAATGTTGTGGTTTGAAATTGAAATACATATCAAAAGAATCTAAAAGGTGGGAAATTCAATCTCTGACCCACATTCACCTTGGGGGAAAACAGGGCATTCTATGAGGTTTGACCCTGAACTGTCCAAGCACAAATACACCTGGTAAAGTTGGCTGTTCCCTGATGAGTCTTCATTGCACTCTATCCATGGAGTGTAACCAGTTCCTTCTTTTATAGCATCTTTAATATTCTCCATGCCATAAGATCCTCCATCTGGATTGATTCCTGCAATGCCCACATTTTCTTTTTTCGATGAACTAGTGATGGAATAAATACTGCAGCAAGTGAAACTAATTTGAGAGGTTTTAATTTTATGGATTTACCTGCACTTGTAAGACTTTGAAGAATTTTTGTTTGTTGCCTTAAGCTGAGAGCTGTTTCGAAGTAGCTGTGTTGATCAAGGATGGACTCCGAGCAGGTACCGTGTTTCTCCCATTCATGAGACCAGAAGCTCTCTCCACTGGTGCTTGGACAAGCTAGTGATGGCCAATTCGTCCTCATGCTACTAATGAGGTCTGAAATCTGCAATTTCATAATATGTAAGAAGTTGAGAGACTTGAGGAGCTATTAAGAAATATTATTACGTTATATTATCCAAACATTTCTTTCCGGACACATATTTGGATGAATACAGAGATACAATCCTCCAAATATATGAGAAAACTTTTAAAAAAATGAATATGTTGCAGACTTGGTCACAAAGTATTAGCCGGCCTAGATTCTTTGGCGTTATACCAATTCATTGGGGACGACAAAAACAATGCGATGACTATCGACTATAAGTCTATCTAGAACATTACCATCATCTTCTCCATCTCATTAGAACCAGAAAATGAATACTGCTAGAATGTTCAAGTACCTCAGATTCATTAAAAGGATTGTTAGGATCACAATTTTGAGGGTATGAACCATTTATGTAATTAGGCCAAAGTCCATGAATGCTGAAATCAGCAGCAGGTTTCCCTGTTGGAGGGTAGCAACAACTAAACTTGTCTGAATCGCAGTAGGATCCCGGCCACTGCATCAACAGAGTAATTCAAATGAGACATGAACAAAGAAAATCGAAAGAATCCCAGTAAAAAATGACCTCTTATTAACAATAAAACGACTCACTTGTTGAACAAAGTAGAAGAAATCAAAACCCTTTGAAATACCAAGAATTGCCAGATACTGTAAAACTAAAAGATTAATCAAGGCTAAACACTTGAACTTCATTTCCTTTCTCTCCTCCTCTCAGCCGGCTTTCCCTTTGTCTCAACTAATTAAAGGTTGAAGAGTTTGAGAATGATATAACGTTGATAAGCTGGTTTTATAGGCAAAGATAGAAGGTTGTTGGTCAAATAATCCAAAGCCGGATATGCTAAGTTTCTGGCAGATCCTTAATAAGTACAAGATGTTTATGTATCTAATGTTTTTCCCATAATTGCAATGTATCGGCTCAATCCCCTTTTTTGTTTAAGTCTCTTTTGTTTTATCTTCTTAGAAAATGTGTTTGAATTGTTGCAACAATTAAGCAATATTAATGCATTTGTTTCATGATATAGACAAAATACAAGTCTTTTTTAAGTTTTTATTATCTTGCCTGCAACACCAAGTGAGATGTGACACTTTGGTGCATATAGGATATAGGGCTAATCATCTGGTGTTAAACATAACGGACAAAATTAACATTCAAAACCACTCACCTGTTTTATATGAGTTTCAATAAATTCAAAGGCATATCAAGGTTCCTGCGTCTTAAAATTATAGCAACTATATTAAGGGAATTAAGGAATTATCCATCGTAATTCACAAACTCCATTATGATGTTAGTCATGGAATCAAGGAATTACAATGAACGAAACATAAGCCTTTACATTAGCAACTATATTAAGGAGTTCATACAATGGGAACTTCTGATACTGTCCCCAACTTCTGAAATGAAGCTGTCATTGTCAGTCCCAAGAAGTGCAAGTATTCAGATCCTTTTGCCGTCCTCTATAAAAGTTCTTACTCGAATTTTTTTTGAACTACGAGACAACATGCTTTATAATCAATTCAATACTTGCACTATGCATAGAAGTAGTATTAATTTGTCGAATATTAATAAAAGCTTGCAAGTAAATGTTTTCTACCTTCTTACAGCCTCAGACTTCAGTAATGCTGCATAACTGTAGCTTAGGTTTGCCAGAGACCAAAATTGTCACCAGAAATCACCGCAAGAGCATTTTCCATCACTGAAGTGATGGAATCGTTGGACATCTCTTAGTATTATCTGCCTATCGAAGATATGTGATATAAGCTTAGCAGCAGCATGGCAATCCCCACAGACTCGTAGGTTTTTCACAACACGAATTGTTGATCCAGGGGGAGTGTTTAGGAGTCCATAAGCAATGGCCAATTTCTCACTATGATATCGAAGTGAAATTTCTTTCTCTTCTTCTCCCATTTCAGCATGAAAAACTAGGGAAGTATCAGGTACATAACCAATCATCTTCAATTCCTTCATTAACTCGTCAAGTGCCTTATGAAGAGATGTTGAAACAGTATTCACCCCATCCCCAGAGAAGAATTCATGCACTACGTTGTCCACCTCTATGGAACTACAACCGGGAACTTTTACCACCCCTTTATCTTTCATCAATTTCCTTAGGAAATCCACATCTTCCCATCTCCCAGCTCTTGCACACAAGTTGGATAAGATTACATAATCTCCACCATGCAAGTCATCTAGCTCGAAAATTCGTTTAATCACCCTCTTTCCCAATTCCACATCACCATGACTACTACAAGCAGCTAATAATGTTCGCCATAATATTGGGGTAGGCTTGATTGGCAATTCATCAATGAACTTATAAGCCTCATCTAAGTGTCCTGTTCGAGCAAGTAGATCAACCATGCATCCATAATGCTTGATTCCCGGAATAATCCTATATTTGTCACTCATACTATGAAAAACCCTCCAACCTTCATCCAAAAGTCCATTATGACTACAAGCATATAAGAGACCTAAAAACGTGATCTCATCAGGTTGCACGGCTTCCTTTCTCATCTCTTCAAACGTTTCAATGGCTTTATAACCCTTCCCATGAGTTGCATATGCCACAATCATTGCTGACCAAGCTGCTGTATCCCTGATACTCATGTTCTCGAAAACACAAATTGCTTCCTCCAAACTCCCACATTTTGCATACATATCAATAAGTGCCGTGCTTACTTTAATATACTTATCAAACCCATATTTTTTAACATATTCATGTATCCACTTCCCCAAATCCAACGCTCCTAATAAAGCACAACAAGACAGAGCACTTAACATAGTAACATCAGTAGGCTTCAAACTTTTAACTTGCAATTCACGAAACAACGACAATGCCTCATTCGGTCTGCTACATTTTGCATAACCAGTAATAATAGCATTATAAGAAATAACACAAGGATCCAACATCTTATCAAAGACTCTGCGAGCCGAATCCACATCATTACACTCAGTATACATACTAATAAGGCTGGGACATATGTAAATGTTATGACTAAGCTCAAGTTTAATGGCAAGGCAATGAATTTGTTTACCTTCTTCCAAGGCTTTAGCACTTGAACAAGCTTTAAGAACAGAAGGGAAGGTGTAGTCATCAGGCAGGAAGCCAAAGGAAAGAAGCTGAGAAAAGAGGGGAATGGCTTGGATTGGGGTATTGGAACGTGAATACCCACGGGCCATGGAATTGAAAAGGACAACATCAGGTTGGGATATATTGTCAAACAGTTTGTGGGCGTATTCCATGGAGGTAAAAGTTGGGTTCTTGGTGCAGAAATTGATGAACTTGGTGAGGAAAGTGAGGTCATTTTGGAGATGGGTTTTGATTGCAAAGGCTTGGATTTGCTTCAATTCTTTCAAAGAGGTGCATTGGGGTAGAAGAGATAGAGGATTTCGAGGTGGATTTAAGGGTTCAGTTCTTGAGAATTTCTCATTGAATTTTGATTTTGGAAGAGAAATTGAATTCACTGGAGATGGGGCAGTTGCCATTGCAGAAAATAAATGGCAGAAAGTGGATATATTTTTGCTTCAAAGATTTGTGGAGGGAAGCCACAGAACATAAAGATAAGAGCTTTATATGTTCTAAATGAAAAACAGTAATCTTATGTATTCATGTATACTTATCTAAAAGTAACAACCACTAATATGATGCCACGTAACTGAATTCTACAGTCCTGGAAAACAGAAGACGATGGATAGTTGCTAGCTAGACGGTGCTTTCCCATTGTTACTTGCGGCAAACAATTGGAAATGAGAATCAAACAGAGGCAATATTGTCGAGATGTTTCAGAACAAAAGGAGTTTGAATGTCGTAAGGAAAGGATAAGTAAAGAAACGAGACAAATTGAATATGGAAGAGCCTGCCCCAGTGAAGAAATATCAACCGAGGGAAGCAGTAACCAGTTGTAGGTCCTTGCAATTTGCAAACTCTGCTGAACTAATGTCAGAATCTGATTATAAGTTATAACTTACCTACAGTTCATCGTAATCCTCAAAATTATGGTTAGTGTCCGAAAACTTTGGAACATGTTCTGGTTAGTTTCAATTTAACAGGTATATGACTCATATATTGTCACCAATTATCCATCATCTAGTATGGAGGCTCAACATTTGCAAGAAAATGTTGACGATACTACGGGGTACGACTCTCATGGTGAATTGGGGTAAAGCTGATGAACTTCCCCTAATGTCCCATGAGAGAATTGCTGATGAAAATATAGTGCTAGCAAAAAACAAACACTTAAAATATTCTTTAATCCTTATTTACTCATGTTATTGCTTATCATACTGTTTTTTTTTTCTTTCTCTTAGGAGTTAACATCTTACATAAAGATTGGGGCCAATATCTATTTTGATAATTCACAGATGGTTAACAATTTGTTTTATGGAAGTAAAGGTTCCAACTACACCTATGAACAATCCAGCCGCCAAAATTGAAACAATTATTACCAATTCCAACCCGAATTTTCTAGCAGCTTTGTGAAGCTTAAGATAACACAGACATGGCAGTAGCACAGACGCGGTGACACTTAAAAACGATCCTATAAAGGCCATCACGTAGCCGAAAAACGGGATGGTTAAGGCAACGATCACTGTGCTGATCACAAGTGCAGTTCTAATGAAGATGCTTAGAGACCTGCTGTTGCGGAAGACTGCGTTTTCCTCTATAGCAGTGGCAATCGGAGCGGTTATAATAGCATATTTCGTGAGGGGATTGATTAGAGTAGTATAAATTGCTATTTTTGAGCTCAACTTTTTTATGGGAAGATTTAATGTCACTTGAGACTTGAGATGTTCTCCATACATCAGGTAGCCCAGAACCGCCATCGATCCGTAGCTGATGGTGCTTGTGATGAAGCAGACAAGTAAAACCTGCAACAAAAATGGAAAGCTTAGATGTGCATGAAATGAGTTTAGTTCCCTGAAACTTGAAATATAATTGCATGAAATGAGTTTAGTTCCCTGAAACTTGAAATATAATTGCATGAAATGAGTTTAGTTCCCTGAAACTTGAAATATAATTGCATGAAATGAGTTTAGTTCCCTGAAACTTGAAATATAATTAGGGAAGATTACACTATCTTACCTTGGAGAATTTGCTTCTATCTTTCATTGAGCTGATTAATGTAGGGAAAACTGTATGGCCACAATAACAAAAGGCAAACATGCTTATAGCAATAGGCATTCCACTCCAATTTAAAGTCACACCACTTTCATTGAACCCCACTTTATCTACTGCTCCAACCCAAAAGATGCAAATCACTAGAATAAAGGAAGCTAACACCCCACCAGCAGAGACATAGGCAAGCAGCCCCAAGCTCTTCAACCATGTGGTTGGCAAAACTATGAGGGAAGTCAATACCACAAACGCTTGCTTCCCTCCGATCTTCATCCCGGCCAATTTGAATGCCGTGTTCGGAAACAGCTTGTCCAGATTGTCACCCTCTAATATCAGAAACTCGACTGCGACCAGATACAACTCGACGTACATGAACACGGACACGATAGCTCTCCCCTTGAATCCAAAAGCATGCTCGCCTATATCGGGATATGTTTTGATGAGCGGATGCGTATCCATACAACGTCGTAGAAGTAATCCCGTGTACCAACAGAGAAGAGCTACTAGGAAAAGCAGGACCAGGCTTAGCCATCCCCCTTGAGCAAGTGCATATGGAATTGACAGCATCCCAACACCTGAGAGATTGGTTATGCAATTTCTTTAGTTTCTTAAGATTCTATGAAGATTAAACCCTTAAAACACAATAGGAAGAGATCAGAATTCAGAAGGACCTGATAAGGCATTGAGGCCATTGAAACAAGTTCTAAGGAAGCTGGTGCCTTTGCTTGGTTGCTGTTGAACATCATTTTGGCTCTCCAATTTCTCTGCTCTTGATAAGTCCATTTTGTGACACTCATGTGCCCACATTGTTGAACAATATATATAAGAGCAACAAGCTGGTGATGTCTACCTTGTGGATGGTGACAAATATATGCACCTGCATTATTTTATCTTCCAATATTAAAATAAATTTCATGGTTTATGAAAGGAGTAAGTGAAGATGACTAGATGGCCATTCAACTTTTAACAGGAAAAAGCAGCTCCTTGCATTAAGGTGATAAATGCATTTCAGCTTTCAAAAGGAAAACCCACTCACATGAAACCATAACTCATTTGATTATGAAAGATTAGGTTTTTTCCCCCTCCAAGGGTATTGTTTAAGAGATTAAGCTTTTTTCCTTTTTGACATGCAGTTCATGCAAACCTACCTTAATGACAAATGGTAGGTGTTTTCATTTAATGCAAAACAGCTGTTTTTTCCATAGTGTTTATGACAACAAAACAAGAATTTAATGCTACAGTTAAATGGTAACATTTCCCATCAGAAAATTTAAGCCAAAATTGGGTGTTCCAAAGTAAGTGAGTTATCATAATGGAGAAGGGATATCCATTTTTGT
The DNA here is from genome assembly GCA_958450335.1 of Hibiscus tridactylites. NCBI lineage: Eukaryota > Viridiplantae > Streptophyta > Magnoliopsida > Malvales > Malvaceae > Hibiscus > Hibiscus tridactylites. Next base: position 77,208,343 of record OY288281.1, read on the forward strand.
TCTTGTTTTTACGTCAAGGGCTTAGAAACGATTATTAAATAATCGATGCACAGCACACCATGACCTCAAACACATAAAAATTTAGGCATAAAGTCAAAAAATGTCCCTTAATGTTTGACTAAAAATTTAGGGTTAAATTGTTAAAAAAAAACTGTTTAATTAAATATTAGAAGATTTTTTAATATTATGCTAGAGATTTATAGGCCACCATGTTTTTCATTAGTTTGTCAATTTCATCCATTTAACCTTCCGGACGAGCAATCTAAAGATCTTTCAACATTAAGCACTAAAATATTAGTCCCCACACTCATTCACTTTAAATCCCTGTTGTTTTTTGTATTTTCTCTCTCTCTTTTTTTATCACTACTTATGAACAACCATTTATATACAATTGTTTGACTACTTTGCTCCACAAAATAAAGATTCTTAAAGTAACAGAAATGACAGACAAGGAAAAAGCAAGTATATACATCAAGCAGCGGAATATATCAGAAAAGAAAAAGTTGGATTAAATTCAAAGGAATTCTTTTGACTCCAAATTACAATTTGATGAGACATATAAGAAACACGTACAACTCCATGTATATGAATTGGTAAGTTTGCATGATCAAGTGAATGAAGCTCTCCGTTAAGCTGTTTTCAGACATAGAAGCTCCAAAAGGGGAAAGGGTCAGGTTCTTTTGCCGTGAAAATTAAGTGTATCATTCAAATGCAGTGTATATTTCTGGTTGTCCCTTTCCCAGTATTGATAAGATAATCACTTGCTTTAAGAAAAGAGCAAAAAAGAAGGTAGAGTCTTCATTGATCATGTCATGTCCCTTATCTGATTGGTGATTTTGAAGACTTTGAGGAATGCAAAGCAACAACAGATGTTAAAATAAAGAAGAGAAAGCAAATTTGGAATTCTAACACGAGGAGTTTCGGTTTTTTGGGGCTTAGGGAAAAAGATATGCGAAAGTTCATCTCCCAATAACCAGGCTTCCTCCTGCTTCTTTTCTGCACTATTTGTTACACATGAAAACATGAGTGATCCATTAACAAATTCAATCCACAAATATACTAATATCTAGGCTTAACGGGAGAAAGGTGCCTAAATTATATATATATATATATTAGTTTGATGTCTAAACTTTATTTCGGGTTAAATTGATACTTAATGTTTTATTATGTTATTCAAATCAGAACATGTAGCCTATTTCTCTTAATTTCTTCAATTTTTTTATTTAAAAAATCAGAAAATCTTTGATTTCTTGAAGAAAAAAAAAACAAACCTCAAGTCCTTAAATTTCATCCTTCCGACTACTGATTCAATCACCACCGACTATCATTGTGTTCGTCGAACCCCACGTCTGAAAACTCATCATCCCGTCATCGAAAACCGGCGAATAAAACGTCGACGAATACCCAACAATAAAAAAAAGAGGTTGATTGGGCTCCGACCGATGACTAGAGGGTGGGAGATGTTGGATGGTGTGGTACATGGTGAACCACCAATGTGTGGGGATGACTGACAATGAGGTAGATGTGATTTGATGGTTTGATTAAAAGAAATTAAAATTTTGAGACTTTTAAAGAATTCTATATTTATGAAGTAATTAAAAAATAATAAAAAATAGACCACTGTCATGTTCTGATTAGATGACGAAATTTTATAACAATCGTTAATAAAAAATTATTATTTAAGTAGCGAAACGAAACATTATACACCAATTTGACCTGGAACAAAGTTTAGATACCAAACTTAAAAAAAAAACATACTTAAAAACCTTTATGACGTTTAAGCCTAATATCTATCGTAAAGAAAACAAGTGTGAGCCATGATGTTCCTCTATAATTTAATCTATGAATTTCCATATAATTGAGTGACTATTTATATAGTTACCGACTTAAATCGCTTTCGTATCTTAAAGATTGAGGAAGAATCGAAAGCTAGTCATAATGCTTGTTTTTCACCTTGCCTGCCACTACATCAGTGGAAATGTAAACCCTGGTGGCCTTGTTTTTCACATGAATTTCTAGCCAAATGTTTTCTTTTTCATATTTGAGGCCAAGCCAAAAAATACTTACAAGAAAGGTTGTGGACTCCATATACACACATATGTACATATATAAGTACAGATAATAGATTCTTTAATCACGGATTAAGGAAAAGAGATAACTTTGTTATAATGGGGTGTTCTAATCAAATAAAGAATTGTCATTATCTGTTTTAAACCGAGATTTGCGTTGATAAAAGAAAAGCCAGATGGACCCGACATGCTACAAAAGTAAACGACAGTATATTATTGCTAATACAAATTCGAATAACGTATCCGATGAGGTTATATACCTTGGTTGAACACATGTGTATTTTAATTATTATCCATGTTTTTTAATGTTGTTTTTGTTGGAAAATAAATTTGTGATCTCACACAAAATAATAAACGAAAAAAGGTAATTAAATGACCTTTATTAAAATTCTTTTTCTTTTATTTTCCACACTCTATTTGTTGGATAGCACAAAGACTGTTTATACATGGAACACATAGGTAACTTAATACTATTAATTATAAATAATTAACTTTAATTAATACTAAAACCTCGTATCACTTAATACATAAGTAACATAATTAATTCTACGTATTAATAAACTATAAATTTATGTTTACTTAAATGAACTGCCATGTATCAATAACTTATTAAAAACAAGTTTAATTTGAAACATCTCCTTAAACTTGATTTACACCCACTCCCACCAAACTTCGAAACTTGCAGAATATATCATACTTCAGAGGCTTGGTGAAAATACTTGCAATCTGGTCAAGTGAACTTACGTAATCAAATTGCATTTCTTTCTTTTCAACACATTCACAAATAAAATAACACCGCATGTCTGTATGTTTGCTTCGATCATGGTACACTGAATTTTTTACAAGAGCTTGAGCGAACTTGTTATCAATCAAAATCTTTGTAGCCTTTTCTTCTGAGAGTTGAGTTTCAACCAACAATCTTCGTAGCCAAATAGCATGACATGCACAAGATGTAGCAGCAACATACTCAGCTTTGCAGCTAGAAAGCGTGACAATTAGTTGCTTCTTGGAACTCCATGAGACAGCTGTATCTCTCATGAAGAATACATATCCGCTTGTGTTTTTTCTATCATCTTTATCTCCTCCAAAATTACTATTACAATATCCCACAAGCTCAAATGTACTTGATGATCCATAAAACAAGCCATAATTAAGAATACCTTTGAGATAACGAAGAATTATTTTTGCCACCGTTAAATGGAAAGACGTGAGATTTTCCATGAAACGACAAACAAGTCTAACAACAAAAAGAATATCAGGTCTTGTAGAGGTTAGGTACCTTAAGCTCCCAATGAGACTTTTGTACATCATAGTGTAACACCCGGGTTTAGGGGTCGGGTGAAAATAATATTTTAGTATTATTTTGGGTCCGGTTTTATAATTTAAAATAACCTTTGGGTCTCGTATTTTCAAACAAATGATTTTATGTCGGGCTTATGTTAAATCAAGCCCAAAATGTCATGGATGTCATGCTATTGGAATTTTTCCTTTTCATTAAGGGTAAATGGGTCTTTTGGATTTAAAACAAAAAGAGATTTAAAATACCAAAAATTCACTCATCTTCTCCCTCCCTCAAGAAAACTCACGACAAAACCCCTCTCCCTCCTTGAGTTACTATTCCATTCCATAGCTCACTCATTCTTGAAGTTTTCTCAAAGGTAAGGTCGTTTTTGACTTGCTCTCATCTTCCCCTCTTTGGAAGTACCACTATTTTTCATTTTTACCCATGTTTTAGAATATGAGTTTTTGAAAGTTTTGATTTAAAAGTGGTGCCTTTATTGTTCTTGACTTAATATTTTAAGTGATTAATGTTAGACATGTTGTTTTGGGAAGCATAGGGTCCAATTTGTATGATTTTTAAAGAGTTTTGTAAATTTTCCCGGATTTGAGTTTTAGGAGGTTTTAAGTTGAGCAATGGGGGTGTTTATTGGGGAAATATGATGGCTGATGGATAGACTATATGTAAGGGTTGTTTTGGGAGTTGTAAAGGGTAATTCGAGGGTTGGAATCATTGGTTTTAGGGCTTTCTAAGGGGCTGCTCGAAAATAAGAGTTTTATGGGTGTTTTTGGCTTGGTTTGATGCTTAATTGGTGTCATGGGATACAACAGTGGGTTGTGGTTGTTTTGGTGGTTAATCGAGTGTGTTTGGTTGTTTAGAGACAAGGAACTTGGTTGGTGAAGCTTCGGGAACGAATTCGGAGAGTTCGAAGTCTTGAGCTTGGTCTTCGGTCTTCACTTGGGTAACAACGGTGAGTAGATTTGCTAATCTTTGAATTGGGAACATTTGGAACCTTTGGGGTTTGGGTGGGACCTCGAGGGTTCACCTAAACCCGAGTGTAAGCCTCTCTACTCCTATGTTTGTTGTGATAGGGTGAATGATTATGTGTTTTGATTATCATGTACATCTTAAGTTGTTAATGTGTAGTCGAGTGGAAGTCATGCCTCACGTGATGGTAATCTAAACTACGGTGATGTGTAGTCCCACCGGTAGTGACTAGTAGGAAAGTACTTTGATGTGTAGTCCCATTGGAAATCTACTAGTCGAAACGGTGATGTGTAGTCCCACCGTGTGTGTATGTTGGTTGTGCTTGTGCAAACCATGCTTTGTGAGATAGTCATTCGTGCACCTATTGTTTTACTTGCATACGAAAAGTATTTTGAAAACTGCATGTTGTGGATTTGTAGAGCTTTTCTCACTAAGCTAGTAGCTTACGCTCTCCTTTGTTTCCAACATGCAGATTGTTAGAGTTCGGGAGGCAAGCGGGCAAGGGAAGAGCTTTGGAGTTCTCGAGCTAGCACAAGTATGATTTGTGTTTTGTAATAATGCCTAAACAATGGGGTATAGAGTTGTAGGAGTTGTTGTCAAACTCCTTAGGTGATTTATGTTAATTTAAGCATGTTAAAATTATGGATGTGTATGCTTTTGCTTCATGGATTGAGGGCTATGCTTGACTTGTTGCCTAATTGTATGTGCCTATGAATGCTCCATGTTAGGTTGTCTTGTGGTTGATGTCTATGATACGACTTGGGTTGTAAACATGATACGTCTTGCCAAATGCTTGTGTGTGGTAGTATGCTTGGTGGATGTTTAAGTTGCATTTTGATCAGCATGTAAACCTTTGAGATGGATGGTGCCTTTTGGGCTTTTAATGTCTACGAGCATGCATTATATGAAATGTTGCCATTGTGTGAATGCCATGAGTAAATGATTCAATCTATGCCCCGTGTGTGTTTGAGTGTGCTTGACATAGGATCTATGCCTCTAGTTCTTGTATGATTGTGTTGAGTGTCTTTAGAGGTCGTTTGGGGCCTTTAGACTTGATGAAAAACTCCTAAGTCTGGTTTTCAAAGGTTGCAGACAACCCGCGTTTCGAGACGAGCTGGGCTGTTTCGGAACATGTCATGCTTCAGGGACCCCGTATCGGAACGTGTTTCGATACGGTTTGGCCTGTGAATCCCCTGTTCCGAAACGCGTATCGGAACGTTTTAGCTACTGGAATTTTGAGAAAATGATGAGATGAAAGCGTTTCGAAACGGGTCCAAGGGTTTCGAAACGGTCAAAATTTCGTTGACCATGTGAAGTTGACCGTTGAGGGCGTTTCGGAACGGTTGACCTCCGTTTCGATACCGCCCCTTTGTATGGGCTTTGGGGCAGTTGACCCGGTCAAGGCGTTTCGATACACCTCAAGGGTGTTTCGAAACGGCCTGTTTAATGGATTAAAATTGGGTTGTTTAAATACTGTCTTGGGTTCGAATGTTTACCTTCTGTATTTTATTCCGCTATTTGATCACATAGGATTTAATGAGCCTTTAGAAAAGATCGAATTAAAGAAAAAAATTAGGGTTGCTAACCGAGGGGGAACCTTAACGGGTTTCACTTCGGTTTTCCCCGTGTAACCTACTCGGACCGGTCATCCGGCCAGACCGAGACGAGGGGGTTACATTTGTTGGTATCAGAGCCTAAGGTTTCCGAGACCTTGGGCAGGTAAGTGAGGTGAGTTAAGGTATTATAGGTGTTTTGTCATGTACGTCTAAATTTTGTTGCTAACATGGTGTATGATTATATATTGTGATGACTCGTTTGATGCTTGAGAATAAGTCCAAAGTCCCCGTTGTTAGGCGTTGTTGTAAAAATAAAAAGAGAAATTGTTTTGGTTTAACGAGCTTGAGAACATGAGTCCCTGCCCTTTTACTAACCTAACGTTTCCTTTGTTGTTGTGTGTTTGCTGTTTTAGATTATTTATAACTGCTATGGTGAGACCGAGGGGACGGCCTAGAACGGGTGACCAGGCACCCGAGAATGCGCCTCCTGATCTTCATGCTCCCGATGGTAATGGGGACAACGCTGGAGGCGATGGTAATGGGCCTCAGGGTGAGGCTAATGTGGGAGGTAATGGGGCTCAAGCGGGCCAAGGTCAGGCGGGTCCGGATGTGGCTCATTTGATTCAGACTATAGCCGGAGCTTTTCAGACAGCTTTGGCCGGTATGCAAGCTGCAGCACCACCTCAAGGTGCGGGGACAAGATTACCCCTAGAGAGGCTTCGTAACTTAGGGGCAGTTGAGTTTTAGGGACTGTCTCCGGAAGGTTCGGAAGGATGGCTCAAGAGTACTACTCGCATCTTGGGTCAGATGGAGTGTTCGGATGCCCGCAAGTTGGGATGCATCGTCTCTTTGCTCCAGGGAGACGCTTATACTTGGTGGACCACTGTTATTTCCGGTATGGCCGAGGTGGAGGTCACATGGGAGTTCTTCAGAAATGCCTTCAAGAGGAAGTACCTTGGAGTTCGGTACTTGGATGAAAAGAAAAGAGAGTTCATGGCTTTGGTCCAAGGAAATAGGACCATGTCTGAGTATGAGGTCCAGTTTGTGAGGTTGAGCCAGTACGCACCAGAGTTGGTCCCAGATGAGAAGGAGCGATGTGAACGCTTTAGATATGGGTTGACTACAGATGTGAAGACCTACATGCTAGCCTCCGACTACACCGAGTTCGATGTCTTGGTCTCTAGGGCCAAGGATATAGAGCAGAACCTAAGCTCTAGGGCACCTGCCAGTGGGTCTGACTCCGGAAAGAGACATGCAAACTGGGACAGAGATCATGCCAAGAGGCATAGAGATAAGAGGTATCAACCGGATACGAGACCTAGGGGTGGTAACCATGGTCAGGGCTGTTAGGGCCAGGGAGCTGTTGGGCACATTCCGGAATGCACTAGGTGCGGGAGACGCCACCCAGGAGAGTGTATGGGTATGTTTGGGGCGTGTTGGAACTGTATCTCCCGAGACCACTTGAGGCGTGATTTTCCACACCCAGTTAGGGGCGGACCGGCTCCAGCTAGGGGTTTTGAGCATCAGAGAGGCCGTGGGCGCGGTCGTGGGAACTTTTATCCAAGGGATGAGGGTCAGAGGAACTTGGCTCATGTGGTAGCAGTCTAGCCCGATGAAGGAGGACCGACTAGGGTGTACGCTCAGCGAGAGGCTAGAAATGACACTGATGTCATTGCAGGTAATTTCACGTTACAGTCTTTGAGTTTACTTTCATTGATAGACTCGGGGTCAACACATTCTTATATTTTGGGTGAACACGCAAGGTCATTAGGGTTACCATGTGATTGGTTAGAGATATGTGTAAATGTCACTAGCTCTTTTGGCGATACGGTGGTAGTTAGGAAGGTGTATAGGAGGTGCCCCTTGATGGTTCAGGGCCACGTATTTCCGGTCGATATGATGGAGTTACCCTTCTATGGCTTTGACGTGATTTTGGGCATGGATTGGCTTGTAGAGCATAGAGCTAGGGTTGACTTCGAGACTAAGATAGTCTCTTTGAGGCTTACCGATGACTTTGAGGTTGTGGTAGTTGGGGAGAATGTTAAGTTCCTGTCCAATGTGGTTTCAGCTTTGGAAGCTCAGAGGTTGTTGAGTTCAGGGTGTCAGGCTTACTTGGCTTATGTAATGAATCCGGATATGAGTGAGGTGAGGCCCAGGACATCAGAACAGTATGTGATTTTCCGAGTGTTTTTCCGGAAGAGCTACCAGGCTTGCCTCTAGATAGAGCAGTTGAGTTTGCTATTGAGACATATTCTGATTCTGTACCGGTGTCGATTGCTCCGTATAGAATGGCACCGAAGGAGTTGAAAGAGTTGAAGACACATCTTCAGGAGTTGACAGATAGAGGCTTCATTAGGCCTAGTGTATCCCCGTGGGGTGCTCCGGTTTTGTTTGTGAAAAAGAAGGATGGTAGCATGCGGATGTGTATAGACTATAGACAGTTGAATAAGGTGACAGTGAAAAACAAATATCCCTTGCCTAGGATAGATGACTTGCTAGACCAGTTGAGGGGTGCTTCAGTGTTTTCAAAGATTGACTTGAGGTCCGGATACTATCAGTTGAAGGTGAAGGATGTGGACATACCGAAGACAGCCTTTCGTACACGTTATAGACATTATGAGTTTTTGGTAATGCCTTTTGGGTTGACCAACGCTCCAGCAGCCTTCATGGATATGATGAACCAAGTGTTTCATAAGTTCTTGGACAGGTTTGTGGTAGTGTTTATTGATTACATCCTAGTGTACTCTAGGACCGAAGAGGAGCACGATGAGCATTTAAGGTTAGTGCTTCAGACCCTACTTGAGAATCAGTTGTATGCCAAGCTAAGTAAGTGTGAGTTTTGGATTAGGGAGGTGGTCTTTCTAGGTCACGTGATCTCGGCTAGTGGAATTAGTGTAGACCCCAAGAAGATAGAAGCTATTGTGAATTGGAAACAACCGAAGTCAGTGACAGAAATCCGCAGTTTCCTAGGTTTGGCGGGATACTATAGAAGGTTTGTTGAGGGGTTCTCGAGAATAGCGGCTCCGTTGACCAAGTTGCTACAGAAGAATGTTTTGTATGAATGGTCGGATGCAAGACAAGAAATGTTTGAGAAATTGAAGAAAGCTTTGACCGAAGCCCCTATTTTGATTCAGCCTGAGCCGGGGAGAGAGTTTGTGATTTACAGTGATGCGTCCTACGTAGGGCTAGGTTGTGTGCTTATGCAAGAAGGCAAGGTAGTAGCGTATGCTTTGCGACAGTTGAAAGTCCATGAGAAGAACTACCCCACACATGACATAGAGTTGGCTGCAGTGGTGTTCGCGTTGAAAATTTGGAGACACCATCTTTATGGTGAGAAGTGCACCGTGTACACCGACCATAAGAGTTTGAAATATTTGATGTCTTAGAGGGAGTTGAACCTCAGGCAACGAAGGTGGTTAGAGCTTCTTAAGGATTATGACCTTACCATTGAGTACCACCCGGGCAAGGCAAATATGGTGGCCGATGCCTTGAGTAGGAAGGTGGCCGTTGAGTTGCGAGCAATGTTTGCAAGGTTGAGTGTGTCTACGGATGGTAGATTGATAGCCGAGCTTCAGGTTAAGCCATCATTGGTTCAGTTGATTCGTGAGAAACAGTTGCGAGACGGGTCTTTGGCACCTCACGTGCAAGACATAGCCGAAGATAGGCCTACCGAGTATTGTTTTGGAGAGAATGAGATCCTGTGTTTCAAGGATAGAATAGTGGTCCCGGAGGATGCCGAGTTGAGACGTACGATCTTGAGTGAGGCTCACAATAGTCTTTTTGCTATGCATCCGGGTAACACGAAGATGTATCGAGGATTGAAGGAAGAATATTATTGGGTTGGATTGAAAAGGGACGTAGCTGAGTTTGTAAGCAGATGTATGGTTTGTCAGAGAGTCAAGGCTGAGCACCAGTTTCCCTCAGGGTTATTGCAACCGTTGAAAATTCCGGAATGTAAGTGAGAGCGTATCACTATAGACTTTGTGTCAGGACTACCGTTGACTTCTTCGAAGATCAGTGTGGGTGATTGTGGATAGATTTACTAAGTGTGCCCACTTCATACCGGTTCATACTACCTATACATTAGATAAGTTGGCCGAGTTGTATATTCGTGAGATAGTGAGACTACATGGGGGTACCGAAGTCGATTGTGTCAAACCGAGATCCGAGATTTACCTCTAGATTCTGGGTGTGTTTGCATCGACCTTTGGGTACATGGTTGAACTTCAGCACTTCGTATCATCCGCAGTCAGATGGTCAGTCGGGGAGAGTGATTCAGATATTGGAGGATATGTTGAGGTGTTGTATCATTGACTTTCAGGGGTCATGGGAGAAACACCTACCATTAGTGGAGTTCGCGTATAACAACAGCTTTCAGTCGAGCATTCAGATGGCTCCCTATGAGGCATTGTATGGTAGGAGATGTAGAACCCCGATTTGTTGGGCCGAGGCCGGACAGAAACTTGTGCCGATGCCCGAATTGCTTAAGGGAACCACCGAGAAGGTGAAGTTGATATGTGATCGCTTGAAAGCGGCTTCAGATCGAAAAAAGTCCTATGCCGACTTAAAGAGGAAGGAGGTAGAGTACTCCGTGGGGGATAAAGTGTTTTTGAAAGTCTCACCTTGGAAGAAAGTGATGAGGTTTGGAAGGAAGGGCAAGTTAAGCCCAAGATTCATAGGGCCTTATGAGATAGTTGAGAGAATTGGTCCAGTTGCGTATAGATTGAGGCTTCCGACTGAGCTAGAGAAGATTCACGATGTATTTCATGTGTCGATGCTTAAGAGGTATAGATCGGATTCGTCCCATGTTATGCCAGTGGAGGAAATAGAGTTGAATCCAGACTTGTCGTACAACGAGGAACCAGTGGAGGTACTTGCTTCTGATAGCAAGGTGTTGCGTGGCAAGACCATAGAGTTGGTCAAGGTATTATGGAGACACAGAGGTGTGGAAGAGGCCACGTGGGAAAGGAAAGCTGATATGCTTGAGCAGTTCCCGTACTTTTTTCCGTCAGGTAATTTCGGGGACGAAATTTCTTAAGTAGGGGAGAGTTGTAACACCCGGGTTTATGGGTCGGGTGAAAATAATATTTTAATATTATTCCAGGTCCAGTTTCATAATTTAAAATAACCTTTGGGCCTCGTATTTTCAAACAAATGATTTTATGTCGGCCTTATGTTAAATCAAGCCCAAAATGTCATGGATGTCACGCTATTGGAATTTTCCCTTTTCATTAAGGGTAAATGGGTCTTTTGGATTTAAAACAAAAAGAAATTTAAAATACCAAAAATTCACTCATCTTCTCCCTCCCTCAAGAAATCTCACGACAAAACCCCTCTCCCTCCTTGAGTTACTATTCCATTCCATAGCTCACTCATTCTTGAAGTTTTCTCAAAGGTAAGGTCGTTTTTGACTTGCTCTCATCTTCCCCTCTTTGGAAGTACCACTATTTTTCATTTTTACCCATGTTTTAGAATATGAGTTTTTGAAAGTTTTGATTTAAAAGTGGTGCCTTTATTGTTCTTGACTTAATATTTTAAGTGATTAATGTTAGACATGTTGTTTTGGGAAGCATAGGGTCCAATTTGTATGATTTTTAAAGAGTTTTGTAAATTTTCCCGGATTTGAGTTTTAGGAGGTTTTAAGTTGAGCAATGGGGGTGTTTATTGGGGAAATATGATGGCTGATGGATAGACTATATGTAAGGGTTGTTTTGGGAGTTGTAAAGGGTAATTCGAGGGTTGGAATCATTGGTTTTAGGGCTTTCTAAGGGGCTGCTCGAAAATAAGAGTTTTATGGGTGTTTTTGGCTTGGTTTGATGCTTAATTGGTGTCATGGGATACAACAGTGGGTTGTGGTTGTTTTGGTGGTTAATCGAGTGTGTTTGGTTGTTTAGAGACAAGGAACTTGGTTGGTGAAGCTTCGGGAACGAATTCGGAGAGTTCGAAGTCTTGAGCTTGGTCTTCGGTCTTCACTTGGGTAACAACGGTGAGTAGATTTGCTAATCTTTGAATTGGGAACATTTGGAACCTTTGGGGTTTGGGTGGGACCTCGAGGGTTCACCTAAACCCGAGTGTAAGCCTCTCTACTCCTATGTTTGTTGTGATAGGGTGAATGATTATGTGTTTTGATTATCATGTACATCTTAAGTTGTTAATGTGTAGTCGAGTGGAAGTCATGCCTCACGTGATGGTAATCTAAACTACGGTGATGTGTAGTCCCACCGGTAGTGACTAGTAGGAAAGTACTTTGATGTGTAGTCCCATTGGAAATCTACTAGTCGAAACGGTGATGTGTAGTCCCACCGTGTGTGTATGTTGGTTGTGCTTGTGCAAACCATGCTTTGTGAGATAGTCATTCGTGCACCTATTGTTTTACTTGCATACGAAAAGTATTTTGAAAACTGCATGTTGTGGATTTGTAGAGCTTTTCTCACTAAGCTAGTAGCTTACGCTCTCCTTTGTTTCCAACATGCAGATCGTTAGAGTTCGGGAGGCAAGCGGGCAAGGGAAGAGCTTTGGAGTTCTCGAGCTAGCACAAGTATGATTTGTGTTTTGTAATAATGCCTAAACAATGGGGTATAGAGTTGTAGGAGTTGTTGTCAAACTCCTTAGGTGATTTATGTTAATTTAAGCATGTTAAAATTATGGATGTGTATGCTTTTGCTTCATGGATTGAGGGCTATGCTTGACTTGTTGCCTAATTGTATGTGCCTATGAATGCTCCATGTTAGGTTGTCTTGTGGTTGATGTCTATGATACGACTTGGGTTGTAAACATGATACGTCTTGCCAAATGCTTGTGTGTGGTAGTATGCTTGGTGGATGTTTAAGTTGCATTTTGATCAGCATGTAAACCTTTGAGATGGATGGTGCCTTTTGGGCTTTTAATGTCTACGAGCATGCATTATATGAAATGTTGCCATTGTGTGAATGCCATGAGTAAATGATTCAATCTATGCCCCGTGTGTGTTTGAGTGTGCTTGACATAGGATCTATGCCTCTAGTTCTTGTATGATTGTGTTGAGTGTCTTTAGAGGTCGTTTGGGGCCTTTAGACTTGATGAAATACTCCTAAGTCTGGTTTTCAAAGGTTGCAGACAGCCCGCATTTTGAAACGAGCTGGGCCGTTTCGGAACGGGTCAGGCTTCAGGGACCCCGTATCGGAACGTGTTTCGATACGGTTTGGCCTGTGAATCCCCTATTCCAAAACGCGTATCGGAATGTTTTGGCTACTGGAATTCTGAGAAAATGACGAGATGAAAGCGTTTCGAAACGGGTCCAAGGGTTTCAAAACGGTCAAAATCTCGTTGACCACGAGAAGTTGACCGTTGAGGGCGTTTCGGAACAGTTGACCTCCGTTTCGATACCGCCCCTTCGTATGGGCTTTGGGGCAGTTGACCCGGTCAAGGCGTTTCGATACACCTCAAGGGTGTTTCGAAACGGCCTGTTTAATGGATTAAAATTAGGCTGTTTAAATATTGTCTTAGGTTCGAATGTTTACCTTTTGTATTTTATTCCGCTGTTTGATCACATAGGATTTAATGAGCCTTTAGAAAAGATCGAATTAAAGAAAAAAAATTAGGGTTGCTAACCGAGGGGGAACCTTAACGGGTTTCACTTCGATTTTCCCCGTGTGGCCTACTCGGACCGGTCATCCGGCCAGACCGGGACGAGGGGTTACACGTAGGATCTACTTTCTTTCCTTTATAAAATTTGGAAAGCTTCATTGCACATTCCATCGGGGTGTTCACAGGTTTACATTCAAGTATATTGAATTTCTCAAGCACCTTCTTGTAATAATTTTTTGAGAAATAAAAATTCCAGTATCGGTTTGCTTCACCTCAAGACCCAAGTAATAGGACATAAGCCTTAAATTGGTCATTTTAAATTCTTTTGACATACTCCTTTTGAAATCTTCAATCATTGTTGGGTTGTTTCTTAAGAATATAAAATCATCTATTTAGAGACAAATAAGAAAGATATCACGTTTTTCGATTTTAACTTAGAGTGCATACTCATGAGTGCACCTTTTAAATTCACTATCATAAAAATACTTGTCAATTCGGCTATTTCAAGCTCTCAGTGCTTGCTTTAGACCATACAAAGCTTTCTTCAACTTCAAGACCTTCTCTTCTTGTCTTTTAATGACAACTTTATGGTTGTTTAACATAAGTTTCTTCTTCAAGAAAGCTATTAAGAAAAACTGACTTCACATCAAGCTGGTGAATCTTCAATTTATTTTGAGCAACAATGAAAATTAGTACTTTAATTGTTTCCATACGAGCAACAAGAGCAAATACCTAATCATAATCTACTCATTGTTTCTGCGTGTAACCTTTTGCAACAAGCCTTGTCTTATACCTCTCCACTTCTCCAATAGCAGATTTTTTTGTTTTAAAAATTCACTTTACACTGATAAGTTTGTGACCTTCAGGTAAGGTAGATAACTGCCAAGTTTCATTCTTCTCGATAGCATTGATTTTTTCCTCTATAGCTCGTTGTTATTTTTTTTTTCTTTTACAACTTCTTTAAAATCGATCGGTTTATTGTTTGCAAATAAATAGAAAAGTGAAAGATTATCATAATTTTTTAAATAATAATTCTTATACCTTTTTGGCAATCTCCTCTCTCTTGTTGATCTTCGAACCATGGAACAACTTCTCTTGCATTTGGATCTACTTCAGGATTCTCTATTAAATCTTGCATTGGTGGTGGTGGTTGACTTTCCATCTCACCATCTTCAGTGTTAAAGTATAGAAAGAAGATATACAAGTCTTCTTTGGAGGCATTTCAATCTCAAGTATTTTGTTCATCAAACTCCACATCTCTGATAATAACCACCTTCTTTGTATATGGCTGGAACAACTTATACTCTTTCAAGTTTGAGTCATAGCCAATAAAAGCATATCTTCTGCTTCTATCATCAAGTTTTGCTCTTTCTTGTTCAAGAATCTGAGCATAGGCAAGACTCCAAAAAACTCGCAAATGGGAGACAATGGGCTTCCTTCCACTCTAAGCTTCTTGAGCCATTTTATTCATCAAGCTTTTGGTGGGACACCTATTGGCAAGATAAACTGCACAAGAAATAACTTCTGCCCAAAACTCATTAGGCATCTGTTTACTTTTCAGCATACTTCTAGCCACATTGAGAATTATTCTATTATTCCTCTCTGCCACACCATTTTGTTGTGGAGTTCTTAGAATTGTTAAAGGACGATGAATTCTATGGTTCTGACAAAACACGTTAAATTCTTTTGAAGTGAATTCACCTCCTCTATCAGTTCTTAAAGTTTTGATCATATAACCACTTTGATTCTCCACCATTATCTTGAATCTTTTAAATTTCTAAAAAACTTTAGATTTCTTTTTAAAAAAAAAGATCAATGACTTCCAACTAAAATCATCAGTAAAAATAAAAAATAAATACTTTTACCAATAGAGGATGGCTTGATAGGTCCACATAGATTTGCATGTACAAATTTTGTATATTATAGTGCACTTCTCATCCTATTGGTCGACCAATTATATTAGATAAGATTAAGTCTCATCACTTTGCCAATATACACTTTTAAACCATGTTACCCTATTGTTTTCAATGCACAAACATAAATCAAGTCTCATCCTATTTTTAAAAGCATAAATCATGCATAGCATTTTCTCAACAAGTCATAAACTCTTTCAAATAATAAATCAATTCTTATGGTATCATAATCATCAAATCTCAATGCTCAAAACATGCATAAACAGTGGGTAACAAATCTCTCTTTAAAACATGAGCATGATCAATCAAAACAATGAAAAAACCGATAAACCGAGAGTAAAATCTTCCATACTTATTTCTTAGCTTAGATTGACGTTTCAAGCTTAATCTAAACCCTCAAACCTTGCTTTAAAAACCTTTGAAAAGCCTTTAAAATCATTTTCACTTACCGAAAAAGCTTCGCTCCACTTGTCGAAGCAATATCAAGCCTTCGGAGTAACAAAGACCTCTTCCAAAGATATTAGATCAATCTCTTCTGCTTCTAACCAAAGAAAAAAAATATGATTAATGCACATTCTTGCATCAAAACCTCTAGCAACTTAACTCCACAATCTTCTCTAACAAAAACCAAGCAAACAACATCCAAAATCAATCGAAAACGTCGACAAAAACACTCTAAACAACCTTCAGCCAACACCCAACGAGATTAACCATTAAACAACATAAATTTAAATCTAAAAATATCACCTCAACATCCTTTTACCACCAGCAACCATTAAACTACATAAACAAGTCATCATCCTAAAGATTTCAACCTAGAAATCTAGCAATTCACCTAGTTTCGAGATTCTATTGTTAAAACCCACTTTACCACATTATTTAAAATCAAGATTATGATTAAAATCAATCTAAAACCCAATAAATATAGTCCAAAAAGAAACTCAACCAATTTCATCAATTTAACTCCATTAAAAGCTTAATTAAAACAAGATGTCATCATTTATAACTCAAATCAATTAAAGTCAAGAACTTGAGAATTTTAGTAAAGAACCTTTGATTAGAGGAGAATTAAGAAGTTCACCTCTAACACAAGCTTTTCCCTTGTTTGGCAATAGTGTTGATGAAATCCGTCAAGAAATCCAAGTAGGAATGATAGATGGAGTTTAAAAAATTAAAAAATAGAATCAAATGAATGGACTCTTCATCATCTTGATGTGAAAATCTTAGTTTGGCTGGTGAGAAAATAGAGAAAACGGAAAGTTATGTAAGAAAATGTTTAGCCTTTTTAAAATCCTTTTTATTGAAACCATTTAATAAATCTTTTTATTAAATCTTTAAAAATATTCAAAGTAAGGGAAATGCTGATAACACCTTGGTGTAATAGCTGCCTAAAGATTCTAAGCCTTGACTCTTTTCAATTTAGTCATCATTTCTAAAATGTCAATTAAATCAGTCTAATTTTATCAAATTGAACTCTCCAAAACCTTCAAAATATTATTTTAGGATTTTAGAATATTTTCAATATTTTATTTCGCTCAAAAACATTTTAAACCAATTTATTCCCGAAACTAGTCTAGACCGGTTCGCCTGACCCGTCTAGCCAAACCCGACTAACTTCCAAGCCCAAAATCGGGGCGTTACACGTTTCATCTTTAGGCACCTTGTACCCACTAGAAACAATCTCCCAAGCACCTTGTGATCCAAGAATTACTTTTACACGAATAGACCAACTATCATAGTGTCTTTCATAAGAAGAAAGTAATGGAATGGAAGAGAACGTTTTCCATTACTAGCTCTGATGCCACTTTGTTGAAAAATAAATTTGTGAACCCAGACAAAATAACAAATGAAGAAAAAGTAATTAGATGTCCTTTATTAAAATTCTTCTTCTTTTATTTTTCATACTCTATTTGTTGGATATCACAAAGGCTATTTATATATAGAATACATAGGTAACTTAATAGTATTAATTATAAGTAATTAACTTTAATTAATACTAAAACCCGTATTATTTAATACATAAGTAACACAATTAATTTTACGTATTAATAAATTATAAACTTATGTGTACTTAAATGAATTGTCATGTACTAATAACTTATTAAAAATAAGTTTAATTTCTAACCGTCTTTGAATTTGAGTAGGTTGTTCTTTTTTATCAAAAGGAAAAACGAAGTTCAAATACCGACTCCATGCACATAGTGTGCAGGAAACAAAGAGACAAAACAAACATAAATCGCGAGACAAACAAGCGGAAGGAAACGATATCCTTGCAAAGCCGAGCAATGCAGAGGGAGTACAACTCAACAGAGGCTAAGAGCCTATCCAGAACCAAGACAGCCATGCCCACAGAGACAAGTAAACGCCTATCAAGGCAAGCAAGGCAACCGGCACAAGAAGACCTCAGATTTGAAAGGACGTGAACGAAATTCTTACTCTTCTGGGAGAGCTCCTTTTGAAGGCATGCTCCCAATCCCATAGTGGGATTGGATCTTGTCACCAAAATCGCGGGAAAACAACCTCCTAACTAATCAAGCTTAACTAAAGTGACTACCATGCTTAAAACCGACGAACTTAAAAAAAGGAAACCGTGATCTTTCAAAGAACGACACCACATCAACCGGAGCTCAAAAGGAGGGGTAGAACCGCCCGAATCCCATCCAAATCTTATAACATTTGATTTTCAGATCCCATCATATTTCCAAATCCCAACAGATTTCAAAATCCCATGAAACAAGGTAGTGTTTGCCTTTATATGAAAAGTTTTAGAGCAAAAAGCTGGAAAGTCATATTTATGGTAAGACACTATTGGAAGGACGGAAATACCCTCGTCCCTAAACTCCACTTTGAGCAAACCAGCTTTCATGGCTTCTCCAGCAAGCTAATACCCTTATTGGAAAATTGGCAGCCTGTTTGGCGAAGTCATCGTGGTGTCGCGGGGCAACTGCTAACCGGCATGACGCTGACGACCGACGAGCTTGAGAAAAGATCCGCCCGGTGATGAAGAGAGACAAGGAGAACCTTAATCTTTTATGATGTGACCATATAAATATAAATCAGCAGAAAAGGAAACCCAGACGAGCTCCGACGGTTAAAATTGCACCTTGAAACCTTCGATTACCAAAATTTTTGAGAACAGAACTTGAATAAAGTGATCCGGCGAGGCCCAACGACGGAGGAGCAGCCACGATCTCCACCTATAAATTCTCTGCCGCCTCAACTCCTTAGAGCAAACCACCAGGCGTCGTAGTTCACTACTAACTACCGGCACAGCGAAGGCCTATTGACGGAGACGATGCCACACGTTCAAGTGGACCGCACAATAGTGCTGGGACGATGAATCAAAGTAAAACGTCTGAGGCTCGAAGGATTTGGACGATATGGAAATCAGGGGCGCGTGGCAAATAGGGCTTTTATTTTATCGATTGTTTAAGCCAACTTTTAATTCTTTTGAGTAGGTTGTACTTGATGAGTTACAACAAGATCATGATAGATGTTGTCATGAATTGTTTGACTTCAAATGTGAATGGAAAGGAAAAGGTGAGGTATTTACTGCAAATAATGGTTTTGAGTTTTTGTTTGAATTTACCATGTTTCCTTCCATCTTGAATAAATCAAAGATAGTGGAATCTGAAGCCCAATTGGTATGTCAACATTGCAGGATTTTCAGGGTAGAAAATCAAAACCCTATTGACCATCTACTCAGTTCTCTTTTCCTGCATTTTGAGCCTGTCATTTGTGTATATCTAGTCATCCCCACCTACATAACATGACTCCAATTATAATGGCGCAGAGCAATGTCTGGTAGCCTGTGGTCACCATTCTCTGATATATCAGCTTCTGGTTTTTATTTTTATTCTTAATATGATGCATTAATTTTAATCACTAAATTATTATTTTTGACAAAATAATCACTAATGTTATGTTTTTTTCTTATTTTGACCACCCGCTGTTAAAATAACTCACGGAAAAAATAAGAAAATGGGAATAGTTTAGTGAAAAAATAGGAAAGAAGCAATAGATTGATGAACAAAACAGAAAAAAGAAGTAATATTAGTAACCAAAATAGAAAAAAATTAACGTTAGTGATCCTTTTGCACAAAATAATAATTTGATGACCAAAACAGATAAACATGAATAGTTTAATAACCAATGCTGATGTTTACCGAAAAATATATATAATCTCCCACCTAATATGGTTAGAAAGACAGAGGAGCATACTACTAATAATAATTTAGGCAGTAACTTTAGAACTTTGTCATAAATTGTACAAATTGAATTAAAAATACCACCTTATATAATTAAAAAGACATTTCAATCTAATTTCTTTTGGAGCATTTGACCGGACTCTAAAGTCGCGTGACTTTTACCCTTAGTTTAAGGAGGGGGGGGGGGGGGGTTCACTTAAAAATTTTGTGTCTTGATTGAAATGGGTTTTTTTGTTGTTGCGATTAGTGTTATTAATGAACATATATTGTAGTATTAAACTTGTAATAATTGTCGATTTCTGTCTTTTTAAGATGAGGATTCTCAAAACCTGTAGAGATCAGTAAGGAAAGAATATGATGACAAAAAAATCTTAAAAATATTAATGAGTATTCTCTAACATTGTAACTACAAGCTAACAATCTCTAGAGTAAGTGGTTAGAAGTTCTTAGTTGACACCTTCCATTTCTTTAGGTTATGAGTTCTAAACATAGTAAGAACAAATTTTCTCCTTCTCTCTTTTAAATAAAAATTAAATAGATACTACTTTATAATCACACCAACATATTAAAAAAAATAAACCAATTGCTTAATTAAAACACAGATAAAACTGTGAGGGTTTGGGCCTTAATATTAAAACTAGACTGGGTTCATTTGGAACATACTCTATGTTTGGCCCATTTTCGGACCGAACCGAACCGAAGGTGTTTCCCTGCTCCTTGGAAGGCGTAAAAGGTGCTGAATGTTGGAACACAGACTCGTAAACAAAACTTAAAAAAAAAACATCAGAAAGATTTTTCAGACAGGAGAGAGAGGGCTCAGACCTGCTCTCTCCCTCTACAGGCTCATCCCAATTCCAAGGAATAAGAACCCTAAAAATTCTTCTTTATTCTTTCCATTATATCCCGGTTCTTTCATTCAATTCCTTTTGAAATTTCCAATTTTCTTTTATTGCAAGAAAACTGAGTTTGTGCAGTGTTCACAACCATATGCTCCTTCTCCACCAAAGTTTGATCTTTTGATGCGACGGTCGCATGCCCGAAACAAATCCAAATCCAAATCGACCATCAACTCACAAAAAATGGACCCAATTAAGCTCCAAATCCGATCCAATTCCCGATCCACCGCTCTTTTCTCCCGAAACCCTCGTCAAACCAAGCCACTCCCTTCTTTCATCGCAGTTTCAATCGCCATTTCTATTGCTTTGTTTGTTTCTGTTTACATATTCCTTTTCTCCTCCAAGGATTCCGTCAAGTACAGCATCATAATCGATGGGGGAAGCACGGGGACGAGGATTCACGTGTTTAGGTACAAAGTTGACGGAGACAAAAACCCGGTTTTCGATTTTAAACAAGGATTAGAGAGTTTAAAGGTTAACCCAGGATTGTCGGCGTACGCTGAGGATCTGGAAGGAGCTGCAGATTCCTTGGAAGAACTTTTGGAGTTCGGGAGAAGGAAAGTTCCGAAAAGCCAATGGGGAGAGACGGAGGTTAGGTTAATGGCGACGGCGGGGTTGAGATTGTTGGACAATGAGGTGCAGGAAAAGATTTTGGAGCAGTGCAGGAAGGTGCTTAGGTTGTCTGGTTTTAAGTTTCGCGACGTCTGGGCTTCGGTTATTACAGGTAACATAATGTGCTTTGCTTTGCTTGAGTAAGTTTATTCAGACACTGTGGGGGAATTTTTTATGTTATTCTAGTAGTAAAAGGCAGTATACTTGGAAGTTGACATGTTGTATGGACAGGGCTAGTAGCCTAGAAATACTAATTGGATGTAAGTAGTATAATCAGGGACGAAGTTAGTGTCAAACATTGAGAGGGGCAAAGGCCTTATTTCGACTAAAAGGGACCTAAAACACTATTATACCAAAAAATTTAGGAGGGGCAACAACCCGTCCCAGTCATTTGTCCATGAATATAATTGCTCATTAAATAAGCTGTTGTAGTTGTAGATCCTCACTTTATGGTTGTATTGTAGTTCCTGATCCATGATCCATATTTTGAAGCTAAGTTTCGGATGCTATTACTGTTTCAGGCTCTGATGAGGGAGTGTATGCTTGGGTTGTTGCAAACTATGTCCTTGGCACTCTTGGAGGTAATCCTCTACATACAACTGGAATTATTGAACTCGGTGGGGCATCTGCTCAGGTTTGTTTTTAATCTTTATTCTTCATTGCTTCTGGCTTTTTTTAAATCCTTTCTTTAGTGTTAAGATATTTCCAAAATGAATTCTTCCGCTTCAGAATTTGCAAGTCGTTCAAGCTTCTAATTAGTGACATCACTTACTAGAGTTCCTTTTCTTGCGTATACTTAAAACAACATAATTATATGCATATTCAGATTATTCTAGAAGCAATACTTTTCAATTAATTGCAAATGCATTAAAGGAAATATTTGTCCTTTGCTTAAGTTTATCATTAAATTAGCTGCTAGACTTATATTTCAGGTAGCCTTTTTCTCAAGTGAGCCCATGCCTTCTGAATTCTCTCGCTCCATCAAGTTCGGGAATTTCACTTACAGTCTCTATAGTCACAGCTTTCTTCACTTTGGGCAGGTAACTTTTGCATGCATTAGCTTCTTTTATTTATTTATTTATTTTGCTGTTTGTGGTTGTTATGCACGTGTTCTAAATTTAGGCATCTTACTCAACAAAAACGGCTTAGTTAAAATTAAATGGATTGAGCATATATATTTCTGAAAGTGGATAGTACTGATGGACTGTCCTTCCAAAGTGTTTTTTTTTCCTTCAAACCTTGAAAATAATACTAATATTTGCAGATCATCTAACTTCTAATTATTATTGGTGGTAGTACTATTTCATTATGGTTTTGCAATTTATTTTGCAGTATCTCTTTACTGATTCTATCAAGAAATCCAAACTTAATCTAGGAGTTTTTAACTTTTGTGATTTTTCCAGAATGTTGCGCACGAGTCATTGAGGGAATCACTTATTAATGGAGATTTCAGTCCAGGTATGTTTCAAGGCATTTGCTTTCTGTTAAAATTTGCTGGCTTAGAAGTGCTTGAAGAAGTCTTAGAATATTTTAACTGCGCTTTGATGTTTGAACTCAAAGTAGGAATTTTTGTCACAGATTTGTACTTAAGTCATCTCTCGACTCTTGCAATGTTAAAGCTTGAGGAAGAGATCTAAATTTGTGTATGAACACTGCTTGTATATTACAGTTTTGAGCATTTAGCCGTTGATAGAGATGGTGTGGAGTTAATAGTCAGTTAAGTTATTATGTCTTTATTGTTTTTTTTTATTCGTACTTTAATGCAGCTGCTGAGTCTATTCACAAGGAAACATATAGAGATCCTTGTACACCTAAAGGATACTTGCCCGAGTCATCAAACCTTTCATTTGGTTCTACGGCTGAAAAAAGTAAATATGTTTCTGAATTTCAAGGTAGGGGTAACTTCTCCGAGTGCAGATCTGCTGCACTAATGCTATTACAAAAAGGAAAAGGTTACAAACTATCCTAGAACCACCACACTTATTACTTTACCTTATGCCCCCGGATAATAATCACTCAATATATTCTGACATGCAGAGAAATGTTCCTATGATCGCTGTTACTTGGGGTCAGTTTTCATGCCCAAGCTTCAAGGCAAATTTTTGGCTACAGAAAATTTCTTCTATACCTCAAAGGTATAATTATGATCCCTTTAGGTGACATCCTAAACCTATGTAATATATGCTTGGGTGCACTTAATTTATGTTTTTTTTTTGAAACGCCTTACATTTCTTTGTATATATGCTGGAGTAGTTCTTTAGGTTGCACCAAAAGGGCTGTCTTTCCGATCTAATTATGGCGGGTCAACATTTCTGTGGAGAGGATTGGTCGAAATTGAAGAAGAAACACCCATCACTCGATGAGCAAGATCTGTTGCGCTACTGTTTTTCTTCAGCATATATTGTGGCTTTACTTCACGATAGCCTTGAAATTGCTTTGGATGATGACAGGTATCTTTCCTACTCTGCTAGTTCAGTGTCCTCAAAAGAAAACAGACCATGTTAGATCAATGACATTTGGGGCACCGTGGCTTTCGTCCGTATGAAAATATTAAATTGGCAGTTTGTTGATAGTTTTATTCGTTCTCTGAACTGAAATTCAATCTTGAACAGGATCAGCTTTGCTAATCAGGTTAATGATATACCGTTAGATTGGGCCTTGGGAGCTTTCATATTGCAAAGCACAAGCAACTCGGATGGGGAGCACACCGAGTGGATAACTAATATTATCAACAGCGATTCAACACTACTTCCCGTCATTGCCTTTTCCGTGATATTGATGTTCACAGCTTGGTCTATATTGAAATGGAGAAAACCCCAGCTGAAGACCGTTTATGATCTCGAGAAAGGACGATATATAGTTACGCAGTATCGGTAGAAGCTGATGTATCATTGTCCAGAGGAGATTGAAGCCTGTGATTTTTGAACCCAGGGCATGCTTCCTTGGTATCTGCCCCACCTTAAGAGCAACATGACGGCGGTGGGAAATGTAAGATGGATATCATGGAGTTCCGACATACGACTTTATTGTAACATTTTCATGGCCGGGGAAGTAGGATAAAAATATTAATTTAGAATTCCCAATTGGTATCAGCCGGGAACCAAAACCCTTTAGTTTATTACCACTTTCCTATACGATAGGAACATGCAAGGAATGTTGTAGGGGGAGTTTCCTTTTGTGTTATCTCGACGACAAGTGAGTGCCTGATATGGTTATGTTTAATATTATAATATATATTTAAAATTAGAAATATGAATAAAAGTTAAATAAAAATAATTTTTTTAAGAGTGAGTTCAGTTATTTTTTCGGTTACCCTTCTGATTTTAAAGACTTGAAATTTATTTTGATTAATTTAGACTGATTCGTGTTGCACATTCAATTTTAATATTTGAGACTTATTCAAGCGATTTTTTTAAATTTACCAAATTATTTATTGCTTGGTCTATATTGTAGGTAAATTTTAATTACAAAATTTAGAATTATTTCATGATCGGGTGAGAATTGAATCTTTAATTACTGTTTAAATAAAAATCTTATCATCTCCTCATTTAGATTGCGGGGTTAATTATCTTAAATGATTAATGTACCGGAGATGCATTTACTTTCAGAAGCGACTTTCTCCCATGATTAATGAATTTATAAATTTCCTAAGAATTTAATTAAGCCAAATGAGTTGATTTATTTTTTTCTTTGAAAGGAGAGTTGATTTATTTGAAATTTTAAGATCTATTTAACTGCAATTTAACTTCTTTTTACAAAGTATTATTTTAATATTTTATTTTAAAAAATAAATATTATTATAATTATATTCTTATTTTTATATAATCTTTAAATATATGCTCTGTTTGGCAATTAGCGGATAGCTGATAGTTGATTGCATTAGTCGATTTGACTAGCGGATTGTATTAGCTGATTGTATAAAAGTGTTTAGTAAAATTAACTGATAGCTCATAGCTGTAGATTATTTAAACAAGTAAAATGACATATAAGAACATGATTATATTCAATATTTGTTTGAATAGTTTATTAGTTATCAATATTTTATATCTAATTAATATTAATATAACTTTTCTAAACATATTCGAAAGACTTATATATTAATTTACTATTTATATAATTATTTTAATATAATTTAATTAATTAATTAATTTAAATAAACATATAAATATGTGATAAGAAAATTAAAAAAGTAAATAGGATTAGCTTATAAATAGAAGGAGAAAATATTTAATTTAAATTATTTTGAGGTTTTTAGTAACTGATAAAGGTAAAAGAGTCTTTACAAACTCTAATTTCAAATCTCTAATCTCAAAAACTCCTATTATGAGCTTTTTCAAAATTAGCGGTTTCACCCAATTTTCTCATTCAATCCGCTATTCACCAAACAATAATATTAGCGAATTTGACTGGTCAAACTTCTAATTATACCTCAAATCTCTGATTTTTACCTAAACTTTTTTCTACCAAACATGGCTATAATAAAATTTATTATTTAAAGATCAAATAAGATATCATTCTACCTATATACAATAAATTATTTTGTTACTAAATGTGGGTGATAAATTAAATTTGATAATCTAAAAGCAAATTTTAAGAATTAAAAGTTAAAGCGTGTGAATTTCAAATTACCATTGGAGCCGTTTGGACAGACGTCAGCACATGTCTCATTGTCGTCGAATATTACACAGAACTCTTCATTTAAAAAATATATAAATATTATTTTATTATAATAAATTAGTAGTAAATCAAATAAATAGCCAAACTCTTTAAATTTTGAATAAAAAAACTCCTAACGTCGGGAAATTTTCAAGCAAAAACGCGTTTGCAGTAAAAAAACAAGAATAAGAAGAAGCTTAATTAGAAATTTGTGTTATATATTTCTTTGTTCATTTAGCAAGCAAGCACAAATCCCCAATTTTTTTAGCTATAAGGTAAATATTTTTATGATTTAGTTCAATTTGTTGTTGCTCTCTTATCAGATTCATTTTTGTTTTTGTTTTTCATTCTCTCATTTGTTCGGAAACCTCCGACCCGGCGCTCTTTCTCAGTGCGATCTCGGGTCTCTTTTTACAATTATGCTTCCCGTATCATGTTGATGCTTTATTTTTGGTTGAATCAACTGAAAGAAATTGAAAAAAAATATTATTTTTTTTGTCAATTTTGTAGAAATTATGAGTGATCACCTGGTGTTGTATGTGGATCGTCTGGTGAGGCCGGTTCCCGTGCATCCGGTGGAATCGGAGGCTGGTCCCTCGACGGGGATTTCGGCGCCGTCGTTCTCGGTGGAGGAAAAGGAGAAGGAGAAAGAAAAGGAGGTTGTCCAAGGAGGCGAAGAGGAGGACCCGCT
Organism: Hibiscus tridactylites; assembly: GCA_958450335.1. NCBI lineage: Eukaryota > Viridiplantae > Streptophyta > Magnoliopsida > Malvales > Malvaceae > Hibiscus > Hibiscus tridactylites. Next base: position 77,234,776 of record OY288281.1, read on the forward strand.
TATTCAGGCGGCGGAGTGCCGCATTTGTCAGGAGGAAGATTTCATTAAGAATCTTGAGACTCCTTGTGCCTGCAATGGCAGCCTCAAGGTAATTCATTTCTTTTATTCTGTTGGTAAATTGATCAAATTTTTTAAAAGGAATAAAAAGTGCTTTTCAGCCATTTGACTTTCAGTTTAATAAACCTTATAAACTAAGCTAATTCTCAATCAGCGTTACTTGCTTTGGTATATTAAGTGCTGTATGAAATATTTCTATGATAGAGATTGTTGAGTTCTATATGTTCTGAATTGCAGTATGCGCATAGGAAGTGTGTGCAGCATTGGTGCAATGAGAAAGGAGATATAGTTTGTGAGATATGTCATCAGGTATCTACTTCTGTTAATCCTTTGATTTCATATGCATCGGCTTACTTGCTACTCGATATCATTTTATGTTAAAATATTTTGAAATAGAATTTTAGGCCTTTGTTTCCTTAAAGAATTGGAAGTTACAAATTTCGAGTAAGTAGTTGTGAATCATTCATTCATTCGCTTTTATGATGAGCTCGGTAGAGTGAAAAAAAAGGAAAGAAAATGAATTTTGGAGTGTGTTTGTAGGATAGATTGTTATTTTCCTCCTCATGCATAAAAATGAATCATTCCGAGTTTAGGAGATTATCTATTATTTTCAAAATTTGTCCTTTTAATCCTAATTTACAAATGGTATGATTGATACTTGGTTGTTGTGGCTCCTCGTTGATATAGTCTGTCTTTAATTTACTGTGCAGCCTTATCAACCTGATTACACTGCTCCACCTTGTCGCCGAACTGAAGAAACAGCTATTGATATTGGGTAATTTTTATTTTCTTGCCTGTATCAGTTTCTTTATGAAATGATGGTTGGTGGACTTTTTGTATTGGTAAAATTGAGTGTATGCCATACGATTGAAAAGCATGATGTCCGGTAGAAACTTGATCTAAACTTGCTAGAAAGCAATTTTGTAGTATCTGTTTGGAAGATTCCATCATAATGATCGCATATCTATCTTGTAGTGGAGGCTGGACAATCTCTGGCACCCCTCTGGATTTGCGTGATCCTCGCATTTTGGCTATTGCGGAGGCGGAACGCCAATTTTTGGAAACCGGGTATGATGAATATGCTTCATCAAGTGCCACTGGAGCTGCTTTTTGCCGTTCAGCTGCTGTAATTGTAAGCATTTAGCTACGAATCAATCATCTGGTTATATTGAATTTCATTCAAACCATGTTAGTTTAGCACATACTCTAAAACACCTCATTTAAGTGGGTTTTAACATTTTTGCCATAAAGTTGGACCACCATCAAGTCAATTTATAAATACATATAGCCATGCTCAAGGAATCATTCTGATATATTAATTTGGAGAAAAGACCTCTGCTAAGGTGTACGAACTTTTAACTGGAAGAATTTTATGTTCTTCGGAGACAGTTCTACTGTCATTTTCCCCATTTGGACATGGTTATTGCTTAAACAGAGGGGAAACTTAGTTTTACAGTTTTATGCAATTGTTTTGGATTTATCTCCCAATTTCCCTCCTCTGATCATGTGAAATTTGAGCCATAGCAGCAGTGGTGCTATTCCACTTAGGCCACAATGGCAGTGGCCATCTCAGTCGATTTTCATGTCAACAACTTTCCTTTTCATTGCTTCATTTTCTTTTATTCTGTGGGTGGACCAAATGTTATCTTCTACCATCCTCTCAGCTCCGAGAATTGCTGTCTGACTTAAAAAATAACTAAAAAAGGGCATTTGTTACATGACATGACCCAAATAAAATTAACAGTTGAGTTTGGAGATGATTTATCTTTTTCCCATTATTCCAGTTAATGGCACTTCTGCTGTTGCGGCATGCAGTGACTGTTCCTGATGCCGATTCGGATGATGATATGTCTTCATTTTTTTCTGTAAGTTTATACTTAAAGAGTTGCAATTTCACCTATGTACTTCATAAGCATTTAGCTTACTGATATCATACCATAGAGCCATTTATTTCTGAAAACTGCTTGGTTTCTTGCAGCTTTTCTTGCTTCGAGCAGCTGGGTTTCTCTTACCATGCTACATCATGGCTTGGGAGATCAGTATATTACAACAACGAAGGCAAAGACAGGTTATCATCTCATTACTTCACAAAGACTTCGGGTTTTTTTTTTCATTTTATAGATCCTTCTTGCTTTTGTTCGGACCTTGTTATTGAAACTCGTACATTATCCGTACCAGGAAGCAGCGGCATTGGCTGCAACCCAGGTTGCTTTTGTACTACAATCTGGGCAAAGTAGGGGCATGCATTTTGCGATAGCATCGGCACCTGCCGTGACTCCCCACCAGGAAAACGTTTAACTTATAGGAGATACGATGAACTCCTGCACTGACATTAGTCATTACATTACATTGGTAGTTTACGAGAAGTGAGGCCAGTTCCCCCAATCAATAAACTTGTAAAAGCCATTATTTTTTTTTGTTATCCCCAAATAGATTGTTGAAGATGATTTGGAGCTTTACTAATTCCTGTTTTAATGCATTGTTTATAAAATTTGGGTTCATTTTTCACATCATCTAAACATTATTATTTGTCACCGTGCTTCAGCTCGAGTTATCGATTGTTCTTACTGCGCATGTTCAGAATCATCCGTGTACAATGTCTTATTTTTACCCCCCAATCATGAAGGGGTTTTCTTCTTGTCCATCACTTCATTTTAGCCTTTTGCAGGCTATGGAGATATTTTTTTTCCCTTTTAATTTTGAAAAAAAAAATCTTATCTTGTTGAGTAAATAGTCGAAAGAAGCACATAAATGCAATTAGGTGGATGCTGATGATCCACACCCATATCTCTTAAAACAAGACTTTGTAAATTGTGGTTTGACCGGACAAACATAATCCGATATCTGAATAGATTTATCTAATCTAATACCCAATATCAACCCGAACTTGATAGTCCAAAAATTGACTTGAATTTTAGTTGAACCGAAATGGATCCGAATTGATTTTCAACCGAGTCGAATGGACTCGAACCAAAAGTAGCTTAAATCGAAGATAGCCCGAAATAAAGAAAAATATATTAAAAGAAATAAAAAAAGATAGAGATGTGAACTCTCGCACAAGTCATCAAAAAGCCAAATATATTGGCTTTATAAAGTCATACAGGGGTGTAAAAAATTGACATGACTTAAAAATTCGACTGAAATCAGTTGATCTCATATTAATCTGACCTAAAATTAACCGAACCGATATAAATGACCCGATCCGATATTCGAATCGAATCACCACAGATCTGAACTAAAATCAAACTATCAAACCTAAAATAACTTAGAACCAAAACCGATTCGGATGACACGTTTGTGACCTCTAATTGTGGCGGATGGTGATACATAAAATACAAAACAGGGGGTCTTTGTGGGGGGTCCCAATGGCTTTAAAAAAACAGTGGCAGTGGACCATGGAATCTGGTTCTGTAGATTAAAAAAGAGCGGTGATGATTGATACAACACGAGGTGTTTCTGCAGGGAAATTAAAGGCAGGAAATTAAGGACCACTTCTTCTACTCCTACTTGCTGTCATAGGCATTGAATTTGGGCACTTTGAGTCCTTAAAACCAACCCTCCTCCCCTCTGTTAGGACATTGTAACAAATGCCCCATTATTGGGACAATAATCCTCTTGCTGGTTGTTCTGATAAACACCAGTTGCAGGGCCAGAAAGAATTCATTTATAAGTTATTTGACTTGATTCGAATTTGATTGAGACTCGAGTTCAAACAATTAGAATTAGTCAAATTCAAGTATTTCAATAATCGATTCGAATCATTTGCGGGGAAAAAATGTACAAGGAAGGAACCTGACAAAAACCAAAGCTTGAATGGAAGTCTTTGTTTCAATAGTATACTGATGCGCGTGCTTCTTTGAAGAATTATGACATGATTATGATTAAGACATTGTTTTTATAGCTTAATATTAGTGTCTTTTGAACATTGAATTCATGTTTAGAACTCAAAGTCTTGTCATTTTTCGTGCTGGGAAAGTGATTAAGACGAGCAAACAATTAATGTAATAATGTCGAAATTCTACAAAGAAGAGATTTGATTGAAGAACAAGGATTTGTTTCTTGGAATGTAAATAAAAAGGCATGATTGAAGAAGAAAGATTAGGGTCATAAAAGACAAAAACAGACCACAACTGTTGCTCCATGTTGTAATTAGGAAAGGACCCGACCAAACCATCCCTCTCCTGCCGACGTTTTAACTTAATTGTGATGGTCTACTCTTGGTTCATGAATTTATTCTGTTCATCAACAGCTAATTTATAATTCTCGTAATTGGATCGTAGCATGAGATTATAATCCTCTTAATTGTCCTTATGTTTTTGTTACACCTAAATTGTTTGCCTTCGTATAACTCCTGCACAAATCATTTTGGGAATATACATTATTAGACGCTATAATAATTACACTCACGTGACTGACATGCAAAACTTGATATTTAAAAATTGAACTTATCTCTGCCAATTTGTTTATAAATTATCACAGGGTCTGATACCGTCTAATCACCAACAATACTGAAATATATAAATACCTATATGTCCGATAACATAGGGGCATGAAATATCTACAAGACACCTATACATGAGACTGTTTTTCTTTCTTCTTTTTTATGTCTCTTCGACCTCTACTATCATATTGACTGTAACTCTCTTTTTCAAATTTACAACGAATAAACTATTTGAAACGATTACAACCATAATAATTTGTGGTCTTCATCTACTTATTTGATTCCTTTTCATCTTAACATCAACAATTTTAATTTTTAAACATAAGAGCATAAAATTCAAACAGTAAATATTCACCAGATGGAAGGGAGAAGGAAGCACCGCCTATTATTGGGAAAGGGATGAAAACATGACACGATACATGCATGTTGTGTTAATTGACAAATTCGTCACTAAAAGCTAGGAAAGGATTAGAATAGGTTTATTATTGGGAAAGAAAACCTATTATAATAGTAGTATGTAATAATAAAAACATGGCTTGTTGCTCTTGCTTGCTTGCTGCTTTGTCTTGCTTTTGTTTTTCCTTTAACACGTGGGAGCAGAGGAGATTGATTCACGGTCAAGAGGATGCCTTCCCATGGCCCCTACCTTTTCAACAATTCTGTAGAAGAGGAACAACATTCAAACTTTACATAAAAACAATGTTAATCTTATATAACATAAAGTTACTGACAATAAGATTACCAGCAACTTCTTTAACAGTAGGATAACCAGAATTATTATACAGTGAGATCGTAGTAGACTGTGAAGTACGAAGATTTTTATACTATCACAATAAATATTGTTGACTTCATACCCCAACAAATCAAGTGGAGTTAGTTCTATTATATCTTACTAAAAATTTTACATTAACTCCTTAAAATTTATTTACCTCTTTAAAATTCTCACACCTCTAACAAATCAAGAGATGTCAATTAACCTAACTCTTACATGTTGCTCCGCCATTGCTTTTTAACTTTTTTTTTTAGAGAAACAGTAAAAAAGCATGGACGAAGTCATTTTTCATTCAAATTTTTGATATAATAATATTTTAAATTAATTTTAATTTAAATATTAATCAAATAATACGTTTATTTTTTCTTTCAATATTTGACCTAATTTCATCTCTACAAAGAAGTGAAGTTAAAGTTGATGTTTTTTTGTTGTGCTCACATGGTTGATCAAATGAGTGCTTTTTTTAGAATATTATAGGATCTAATATAACATATTACCGATTGGACTTTAATTATTGAATCAAAAGAGTAGAACTAAATACTTAAAATTGAAGATGTTTAGTTTACAGAAAAGATAATTATTATATCTATATGTTTGATTTGAGAGCATTTCTTTTATGGAGTAATAATCTTTTTTTAATAGTTTCACTTTCTCTCTAAATGGTAGTAATGTCATTTCCATCAATTTCTTAGGTATTTGTAAATTCTCATCCATTTGAACTATAATGTCCTTAAGTTAATGAATTTTGTTCATATAGATCTTTTATTCGAATTTTTAATTAGATGATTAATTGTTTGTGGTGTAAATTAATTAAATATTGTTATTCAATATTAATTTAATATTAAATGGTACTACACATATTTAAATATTGTTTTAATATTTAATGTATTTTTATTAATATTATATTCATGATGCTTATATGTTATATATTAGATTGCACATTGCTTGAGAATTAATAAGTTAGTAGTTAATATTTTTAATTTTATTCTTTGATTTATAAGATTTTTTTCGTATTGTAAAATACTAGGTTAAATTAATGATCTAAAATTTTTATCACTATTTTATAACTTTTATATTTATTTTATTATTTTTTCTAATTTATTTGACAATCTTTTATAAGTAATAAAAAAATTAAGCAATTAAACATATTAAACGTTTAGTATTTAAAAATCCACAAAATTATTTTAATATAGAATAATAAGAATATGTAAATATAAAATATATTTTAAAATTTTAATATAATAATTATATTAATAATATGATAAATAATATAGTATTTGCAAATTTTAAATAATATAAAAAAATAATTTTATAACTTTTTGTGGAGATATTATTAATTTAATATTAAAAGTTTAGCATGTTAAAAAAATATAACATATGGACAATTTGATAAAGTTTACTTCTAGATAATCTTATATTCCTCCAACCAAACACAATAATCTTACATTCTTGACAAATAAACCAAACAAGGTAATGATGCATTTCGAGAATCTTATTCCTAAATGTAATCTTTAATTTCATGAACCAAACGCACCCTAAAAGTAAAGAGATTAAATTTCACATAAGAGAAAAAAAAGCATAATATACTGGTGTGATTATATTGTAGTATCTGTTTGTATTTTTTAACCAACAACACATACATTTTACACATATATACTCTAATCTGAATCTCCTAAAAATAAACCTCAAACATTTTAAAAATATTAAATATAGGCATAGATATAATACAAGTATTTTATTTTAACACTATTAGTTTCGGCTGAGAGTGCAATAACTTCTCATTACACCAATCCATCATCATAATTAGATCACAATCACAGCTCTCTCTTAAAACATCATCCTTTCTCTTCTATATTCACCACATTTAGATCAGCAAAAAACCCTAACCCCACTAAAAGGTCCCCCCTTTTCACCCCCATCAAAGCTTTCACCTTTTTTACAAAAAAATGGAGCTAACCAACAACACCAAAACCACCCCATACGCACAATCCGAGTCTTCATCAGAGACTCACCCCAACAGCAACAGCAACGCCACCAAGAGCAAGTCTTTATCGCTCCTCATCCATCAGCACCACCACCCAATGGTTGTTTCCTACAAGGAGTGCCTCAAAAACCATGCTGCTAGCTTGGGTGGCCATGCCCTTGATGGTTGTGGTGAGTTCATGCCTGCTTCCCCATCTGACCCTGGCTCCTTCAAATGTGCAGCCTGTGGTTGCCACCGGAACTTCCACCGCCGTGACCCTTACGACGCTCCTGCTTTCATCCATCACCTGCCACCGCCACCGCCTAATAATCCTCCTAGCTCAAGTCCAAGCCCAACGAACAGCACTAGCCCCAGCCCAACACATACTCCACCCTCTCCCGTCCCTTACTCTTACTACTCTTCTGCACCCCACATGCTGCTGGCCTTGAGCACCGGCGGCTACTCGGGGGTGCCGTTGGATGAGTACAACAACTCTAATCCCATGGTCGGAGTGACAGACAAAAACAACACGAGTAGGAAAAAGAGGTCAAGGACAAAGTTCAGCAAGGAACAGAAGGAAAAGATGCAAGCTTTTGCAGAGAGGGTCGGTTGGAGGATGCCCAGAGGAGAAGAAAAGCTGCTAAAAGAGTTCTGCAATGAAGTTGGGGTCGACAGAGGGGTTCTCAAGGTCTGGATGCACAACAACAAGAACACTTTTGGTAAGAAAGACATATTAACAGTCGGTAATCTCAATCTTGATGCCAACAACAACAGCAACGAAGATGCCAATGCTGGAAATAGCTTTGATTCCAATAACAATGAGTATTGTATTCAGCTTCATGTTACTAACAATGGCTCTTCTTCTGCTTCTTAATTTAACTGCAAAATTTTATAGAAATCAACAAGCTTTAGTTGCTGTTCTTGTTGCTGTTCCTTTTTCCTTTTTTTTTTTTGTTTAAAACTTGTTCATGCTCTTAGAATATTTATCATACATACTAATCAACATCGAACTTCTTATTGCTCGATCCAATATGGCTTGTGAGGATAACAAGTGAAGATAGTTTACTTTTGTCATTGTTAAATATATCCACTAATTGTTACTCTTTAGACATATTATAACATGGTTCTTTGTCTTGTAGCTTAGAGTTGATAGTTGCCTTTCTTTTCCATACTTTGGTTTAATCTGTCTTGATTTGTTCAAAAGCTGGTGGTTTTGTTCAAATTGTGGGTGTTATCAGATTAGGTGATGTCCTGAATATGCAAGTACTAGTAGTGTTCTTGTCTTTTACAGATTTATGGAGAATTACTGGCTTTTGCAGCAAAATCTTTGCACTTTTGAAAGTTGGTATTATTCAAAGATTAAAAGTTCTATCTCTGCCTTTGAGTTTGGTATACCTTGAATGAATTAAACCCCTAATCTTTTTCATTATTTTATTGTTTATTCCCACCAATATATTACCCTTTTCATTTGACTTTTTTTATTATTTTACATTTGTCGTTTTCCATATTTTTTTATTACTAATTTGATGTGTTAGTTGAAGATATAGCTTTGAACATTTCTATTTTTGTATGTTATCTATTACTTATCTAATCTTTAAAGGCAAGCATGCTTTGATTAGTTAAGGAAATATAAAATAATACTTTGATCCTTTTGCCTAATGATGATAAGCAACAAAAAGAAGATGCTTATTTGGTCACATATAGTAATAATTTATCGATCATAATCTAATAAAATTGAACTAAATTACTTGAGTAGATAAAAATGATTTAATTGAAGGCATAAAGTCAAAAAATACCTTCTAACGTTTGACTGAATAGTCACTTTGACCTATATTCTTTTTTTAGAGCAAGATCTCTTCTGCGGATAAAAATTATTACAAAAACTATTCAATCAAAATGAAACGTTGAGGGTTGAATTGCTCTAAAAAACAAAAATAACTATTTAATCAAATGTTGAAGGTATATTTTTTAGCTTTATGCCTTAATTGAATTGACATGACCAATACTGGTTTAGTCGGTTAATAGATAAAAGTGATTTAATTGTAACTTAGAAGTGCTATTCTCTAGCACAACAAAGCTTCGTATTTATTTTTTTGAATATTCAGTGTATAATGCATGTAATATTCAGACTTCTTATCACATATAAATCAAAAAATATTTGATTTTACGTTCTCTTGTATATTGTATCAACGACAATATCAATCGAACTATACCCAATTAACATAAAACATGGTGTTTATGAGCTTCTAAAGTGTTGCGATATAAGAATTTTTAACAAATTTTCATATAAATAAAAGAAAGAAATGACCAATTTTGGAAATAAAAAAGCAGCAAAGGCCGAGGGGAGAGGGTTGGGGAAGTACTGTGAGATTAGGCCCAACATTCTTTAAATGTTTTCAAAACCATGTAGGCCTAAATTAAGCAAACAAAGCATTCGTTAGGCCCAACATATTTATTATTTTTTTAATTTATTAGAAGGTACAAAAATTAAGAAGTTTATCTAATAGGGTAAATATTGTTACTTAAATCTTACTATTAAATTATCAATTTTTTGAATAAATTAAATTGTCAATTTAAATATTAGTAGTTGAACAATTTATATATAAAAAGTAATAAAAATAATAATTTGAGTTCATGTATTTACAATAACGAGATTAATTTTTTTAATTTCTAAAATACGAAAAATCAAATTTTGACCATATAAATTAGAGATTAAATTCATGACTAAATTGATAACTTCTGGACCACGTAATTTTATTAATTTAAAGAGGTATTAATTAATCGCTAAGATGATAGTTTATTAATTTAAAGAGATTTTTTTCTGATTCAACAGAACTGCATTATTCTTGTATTGACTAATTGAATGATGTTTATGTACAATGTGACTAATCAAATATAATACATACCCCAAAAGGCCCATTGTAGTTTGTAGTACCAATTAAAACTTAATGCAAGTTCATGTATGGTAAGAAAATCTTCACAATTTTTTGTTGCAGTATGAGAACGCAACACCGGAACTTTTGGATGCAGTAAGAAAAGTTAGAGATGAAATACAATTATATTTAAATTTTAAGAAGAAACAAACAACAATAGAATCATATTTTACTAAGTTGTCCTAGTTATATTTGGAATTTTATAAAATTATTAATTTATAATATTGAAGGGACCATAAATTTATATAAGTATCTTTCAAAATATTATTATCTTACTAATTCATTGAAATAATTAATTTAGTCTTTGAGCTCAAGTCAGCACCAAAAAAAGTTATTATTTTAAAAATTATTAAATTATCGAGTATTAATTTATAGAGATTCTACTGAAATTAAAATACAAATAAAATATTATGCCCAAGACGTTTGTATATTTATATCGAAAAGACAATTCGACAAATAATCTTAAGCGGAATTTGAGTGAAAAAGTACTCGAAAATTATTTTGTAAAAGGAATAAATTGTGAAGAAAATAACAATTAACACCGACCTTAATCGTGCAATTTAAGTTGAACAGAGGAAAGTCGGCATTTTGATGGGATTTAATGACTAGATAATGTTCGCGAGTGCTGACTAAACCTGGTTATGGATCGGATAATCTGTTCGGATTAATTAATTTATTTCAAATAATTAAAGTAAAAAGAATATAATTATCTTTAAATGATTCAGAGTGAAGTAATTTATTTATATGGTATATATATTTTATTAAAAGATTAAAATTTATAAACTGATTCGGTAGAGACTCGACATCTTTTGCAAGTAATGGACATTTGTTACCGAGGAAAATAATTCTCCCTAGTTAACCTGTTCATCTTTGTTCCCTTATTTTTCTTAAGTCATGAGTTTTAGATTTACTAGAAATACCTCTTTCTTTTCTCCTAAAGTCATCATTCCCCTTTCTAAGTAGGATTAAGATTAAAATTAAGATTTATTAAAAAAATATTAATGTGAATATTATCCACATCTATTAGTCCGATTCAATTTAGCTTCAAATATAATTAAATTTATATGATTGCGGATAAAAAATCCTAAGAAAAATGGCATTTGCTAACGCACATGCATGCTTGTGTTAGTTTTTGTAATTTTGTGGCTTTTCTTATTGAATTTGAAAACAAGAAATGACCCAAAGTGGCGTTACTATACACCCACTACCATGGTTCAATTGAGTGAATTTGAGAATTAATTTTGGACCATACTTGAGAGTTGAGAATCCCAATGACGCCCATATAGAGAAAGGAAGGATATAATTGATAACTTTACATTAAAAATTAATCATTGATTAAAGGAACTTAAGATAAAGTAACGATTTTAAGGTCGAATTTAGCTAAAGATATTGTTAAAGCACTATTTAAAATTAAGGGTAAAATACTTAAATTATCACTTAATTTTGTTCTCTGACTTGTTTTAGTAATTAAATTTTTAAAACGATCAATTTACTCACTGAATTTTATTTTTTGACTTATTTTAATTATTCTAAATTATTTTACTAATATTTTAGAGTGACATGACATATTTTATTATTATTAAATATAAATTAATTTAAAATAAAAATATATTTTATTTTTATTTATTATTAAATACAAAAATTACAAAAAATAAAACTCAAACACCCCAAATCCCAAACACCTCAAACCTCTCTCACCTTCACTCGCATCACCACCCATTCATCTCGTAGGCTGAAAAAAAGGTGAAACCTTCTGTTTCAAGGTACTGTTTCCTTTCCTTCTTCTTCATCTTTTTTGTTCTTCTTTATGTTATTTAAGATGTTAGATCAAGGGATGCAGAGGCTCTTTTTGCCTTAAAATCATCCATTGATCCTTTCGACTCATTACCATGGAAAAGAACCAATGTTTGTGCATGAAAAGGAATCAAGGAATGCTTGAATGAGAGAATTTACAAAGCTTGTTTTGGAACACTTGAACTTGTCTGGTTCTATAGATGAACAGAGCTTCAACTTGTTAGATCAACGTTAGGTCCTGAGTTTCGAAAGTAACTCCACTTTCGGCCATATTCTTGACCTTTCCGGCCTGGATAATCTGATCAAATCACTTTTTCTTAACTAAAAAAACTTCACCGAAGAATTTTCAAAATACATTACGGGCTTACATCAGTTGAAAATCATTGTTTTGTTGAAAAATTGAATCTCCAGTCGGATTCTAGCTTCTTTATTGAAACTCAAACGACTGCACACTCTTTACTTACAAGACAATAAACTCAAAGGCACGGGCTTTGAATTAAACCGGTCTTAGATTCTTCAATGGTTCGAACAATCAACTCTACGGCCAAATCCCTGTGACCCCAGCTCTAGTTCGGTTCAACATTTCTTCATTTTTTGGTAACATTAATATGTGCGGCAAACAAGATTATAATAGGAAGCGTTGTGAGTAGGTTTTTGTAGAAAGTTAGCTAATAAAAAGTAGTTATGGTTGTTAATTAGTTTTAGATTAGTTAGAGTTCAGTTAGTGTGTTAGTTAGCCTTAGTCAATTTGTAAAGTTGTATAAATACTTTTCTTGTAATCTTATAATTCGTATGTGAATATACAAGAAATATTCTCTCAAATTTAATCTTTTAACATGGTATCATAGAGCCTATATCCTTGGGCCGTTTGTTTTCCTTTGTTTTTGGGCCGTTCTCTTTTCTCTGGGTTTTTCCTCATTTCTCAGACTTTTCCCCAAATTCTCTCGATTCATCGTCCTCACCGCTTCGTTTTTCATTCATGGATTCCATCGAATTTAATCATCCTTTGTACCTTCATTCCTCCGACACTCCTGGAGCCCTTTTAGTTTCTCACAAACTCGCCGGCGTTGAGAATTACAGTGTATGGAGTCGATCCTTGCGAATTTCGTTGCTCGCGAAGAACAAATTAGGGTTCATTGATGGAACCTGCAAACGCGATAGCTATGAGGATTCTTTGAAATCCCAGTGGGATAGGTGCAATGCTATCGTCCTTTCCTGGATCTTGAACACCGTCAGCCAGGAACTCTCCGCCGGCATCGTCTTTGCTTCCAATGCCTCGCTCGTTTGGCTCGATTTGAAGGAACGCTTTGACAAGATTGACGGATCTCAGATTTTTTTCCTTCATCGCAGATTGCTACCATCAGTCAAGGTGATTCTTCAATCTCAACCTATTTCACTAAGCTGAAATTACTTTGGGACGAATATACTGTTTTAGTTCCCTTTTCTTGTGCTTGTGCCAATTCTGAGAAGAATCAAGCTCATATCCTGCAACAACGGTTGTTTCAATTTCTAATGGGGCTTAATGAGACCTACGCCACCGTCCGAAGCCAACTTCTTCTTATGCAGCCCTTGCCCACTGTAAATCAGGCGTATTCTTATCTCATTCAGGAGGAATCACAGCGTTCTCATCTAGGTGTTATGAGTTCTGCACTGGATTCGACTGTTTTGTATTCCAATTCGTCAGTTTCTCATCGATGATTTAGTGGAGTCTGCGATCACTGCAAAATACGTGGTCATAAGAAGGAAAATTGTTTTCGCTTGATTGGTTACCCTCCTGACTTCAAGTTCACTAAACGCAAGGATCCCTCTTCTGCAATGACGGTTCTCTCTGAATCTGCTGTTGATACTTCACAAGAGTGTGTTGCTTCTGGCCAGAATTCTCCTTCTGCCCCTGTTTTTACACAAGCTCAATACAATCAGATATTGGAGCTTTTGACTAAGAATCCTCCTAGTGATTCTGTTGCAAATCTTGCAGGTAATGGTGCTGGTAATTTACCTGTGAATTCTTCTTTAACCTGAATTTTGGATACTAGTGCTACTAACCATATTTCATGTGATTTTCATAGCTTGATAAATCTTGTTGTATGTGCTCCTAATTCACGGTTTGTTCGCCTTCCTAATGGTAAAAAAGTCCCAATCACTCATGTTGGATCCTTTGTTTTTCATTCTGATTTTGTCATTCATGATGTTCTCTTTGTTCTTGGGTTTACTCACAATTTACTTTCTGTCTCTAAATTAGCTCAGGAACTTCATTTGATGGCCATCTTTTATCCTGATTTTTTCCTTTTACAGGATCTCTTGTCTGGAAAGATGAAGCTGATTGGTAAAGAACATGAGGGCTTATATCTTCTTGAGTCAGCTTCTAATTTTGGTTCGGTTCTTCCACAATCTTCTGTTTCTCGTTTTACTTCCTTTAATTCAGTTTTTATGTCTTCTATGATTGATGTGACCAATCTTTGGCATGCTCGTTTAGGGCATGCTTCTTTTAATAAAATTTACAGTTTGTCTTTTTTTGATAATCATAAATTTGATTCTAATTGTATCCATGAATGCACTATATGCCCTCTTGCTAAACAAACTAGACTTCCATTTCCTTTAAGTACTTTTAGAGCCACTACACCTTTTCACACTATTCATGTTGACCTTTGGGGCCCCTATAGGGTCTCTACACATGCTGGTCATAGGTATTTTCTTACTATCGTTGATGATTTCAGTAGGATGAGTTGGGTGTATCTTCTAAGACTTAAATCTGATGTTCTTATTCATCTTACAAACTTCTTTACTTTAGTCAAAAACCAGTTTCATGCTTCTGTTAAAATCTTGCGCAATGATAATGGCACAAAATTTTTTAATTTTAGTTGCTCTTCTTTGTTTCTTTCTCTTGGAATAATTCATCAAAGTAGTTGTACTCATACTCCACAGCAAAATGGCATTGCTGAAAGAAAACATCGCCATCTTCTTGAAGTGGCTAGGGCCCTTCGTTTTCAATCAAATGTCCCACTCAAATTCTGGGGTGAATGTGTCCTTACAGCTTGTTATTTAATTAGCATACTTCCCTCCTCTGTTCTTCATTGGAAAACACCTTATGAACTTCTTCATCATAAACAACCCTCTTTATCTCATCTTCGTGTGTTTGGTTGTTTGTGTTATGCTACAACTCCTAAACACAGTGATAAATTTTCTCTTCGAGCCATCCCTTCCGTTTTTCTTGGGTACTCTACCACTCAAAAAGGGTACATTTTATTCAACTTATCATCTCATTCTTTTTTCATCAACAGAGATGTTGTTTTTCATGAGCAAATTTTTCCATTTCTTTCATTAAAAACCACTTCTTCTCCTTTATTTCCTCCTGACCAAAATGTTTCTGATGAGGATTTTTTAATTATGTCACATGCTCCTGATTCACCTGCTCCTCATTCCCATGTTCATACTTCACCTACTCATCATTTCCCCACATCTCCTAATCCACCTCCTGCATCCTCTTCCATGTCTTCTAATACAGTTTCCCTAACCCAGAAAACATCCATGTTTCATCCAATCCATCTACTCCTATTATTCCTTCTTCATCTCCTATAATTCACTTGCCTTCAGATTCTATTGCCATTCCTTCTCCTGTTATTTCTTCAGGTACACCTGACTCATCTCACGTTATTTCTTCTCTTGTTCCTTTTGTTCCCCGTAAGTATTCTCGTGTTACTCGTTCTCCTAATTGGTTACATGATTATGCACGTTCTTTCCAATCGACTTCTTCTTCTCCAGGTTTGTTTCCCCTTTCTTCCACTTTTTCTTATTCCCATTTACCTTTACGCACTCAATCTTTTCTCACTTCTACTACTTTGCTTGAGCCTCGTACCTATTCTGAAGCTATAAAACATCCTGATTGGATTAAGGCCATGCAAGAGGAAATTCAAGCTTTAGAGTCTAATGGAACTTGGTTAGTTGTTCCTCTTCCTAATGATAAGGTTCCCATTGGCTGCAAATGGGTTTATCGTATCAAATATAAGGCCTCCGGTGAAGTTGAGCGCTTCAAAGCTCGCCTTGTTGCTAAAGGCTACAATCAGCGTGAAGGTGTTGATTATGCTGATACTTTATCCCTGGTGGCTAAATTAGTTACTGTTCGGACAGTCCTTGCTCTTGTAGCCTTATTTCGTTGGCCTCTGTTTCAAATGGACGTCCATAACGCCTTCCTTCAAGGTGACTTATTTGAAGAGGTGTACATGTCCTTGCCTGAAGGTTTCAGCAGTCAGGGGGAGCGTATGGTGTGTCAACTGCAGAAATCTCTTTATGGCCTTAAACAGGCATCAAGGCAGTGGAACATGAAGTTAACTGAGGCCTTGATAATTGCTGGTTATCACCAAAGCAAATATGACTACTCATTGTTTACAAAGAAGCAAGGAGACAAAATGGTAGTCATGCTTATTTATGTTGATGATCTAATGTTAACTGGAAATGACATTGGGTTGATCGAAGAGTTAAAAATGATCCTGAACAAGAATTTCAAAATGAAGGATCTTGGCGAGTTGAAATATTTTCTTGGATTAGAAGTTTTGCGTTCTGAAGAAGGAATTTTATTGAACCAACGAAAATATGCCTTGGAACTTATCGAAAGTGTTGGCTTAGGGGGAGCAAGACCTGCTTTAACACCATTAGAGCAGAACCAAAAGCTAACCACAACAGAATTTGATGAGGCTTTGTAGCAACATTCTGATGATCCAATTCTTGAGGATAAAACAACATTTCAACGACTAATTGAAAGATTGATCTATCTTACACACACACGGCCTGATGTTGCTTATGCAGTGCAACATCTTAGTCAGTTCATGCAATTACCAAAGAAATCACATCTGGAAGCGGCTCTTAGAATAGTAAGATATATCAAAGGCAGTCCAGGGCAGGGGATATTATTGAAGAGTTCAAGCAAATGTCAGTTGGTGGCCTATTGTGATTCTGACTGAGCTTCTTGTCCAATGTCAAGAAAGTCAGTTTCTGGTTTTTTCATTAAGCTGGGAGACTCCTTAATTTCTTGGAAGTCGAAGAAACAATGAACTGTTGCAAGATCGTCTGCAGAAGCAGAATATAGAAGTATGGCAGCCACAACAGCAGAGATTGTGTGGTTGAATGGTTTGTTGGAAGAACTCAAAGTTGATACAATTAAACCAACGTTGCTTTACTGTGACAATAAGGTTGCCTTGCAAATAGCTTCTAATCCAGTGTACCATGAAAGGAAAAAACACATTGAGATCGACTGCCATTTCATCCGATAAAAAATACAAGAAAGCCTCATACAAGAAAACCTCCAACTTGAGGGGGAGTGTAGAAAGTTAGCTAATAAAAAGTAGTTATGGTTGTTAATTAATTTTAGATTAGTTAACAGAATTCAGTTAGTGTGTTAGTTAGCCTTAGTCAATTTGTAAAGTTGTATAAATACTTCTCTTGTAATCTTATAATTCATATGTGAATATACAAGAAATATTCTCTCAAATTTAATCTTTTAACAGTTTTCACTGCTATTTTTTGTGTGTTTTTTTGTGTTTTTGTTAGCAAAAGCAGAGGAAAGGGAAAGGGTGCTAAAAGCAAAGGGGTTTCTAATGTAGAAACGGTAGAATGAGGGAGGCGGTGATCGGTGGCGGAGGCGGGAAAGGGAGTGGTGGATTAGGAAGTAATAACAATAGGAAACAAGATAGGTTTTGGGGTTTGAATTTTATTTTTGTATTTAATAAAAAATAAAAGTTATTTATTATATTTTTATTTTAAATTATTTTTTATATTTAAGGCTTAAGGGTCACTTTTTATTTTCTGTAGTAGTCTCAATTTATCGATTTCACCCTTATGGTATTTTCGCATCAATTTAGTCCCTGAAGTGGTTGAATTGCATCACCATTTGCCCCTTAACTTACGGAAGTCAATTTTAGCCGTTACAATGCTGACGTGGAGGTCAACGGTGCTGACATGACAGTCCATATGTGGAAGAGGGACAAAATTGATTTTCTGACCTAGTTTGATGGCAAAATTGATTTTCTAGTTGAGTACGAAAACAATTGATTTTTAGGTAAAATATTCGTATTTAAGAAAATATAAAAATACTAAAATGATGTAAAAATTAATAAAACATTTAATAATGTTTTATTAATATATGGCTAAAAATAAAAAAATATTTTTTTAAAAAATAAGTAAAAATATAAAATTAAATTATCAGAAGATATTAAATTATAAATTATTAAAAAATTAAAATTTTAAAAATAAATTCTACACTCTAATCCTAATTTCTAAATTTCGAACCC
Organism: Hibiscus tridactylites; assembly: GCA_958450335.1. NCBI lineage: Eukaryota > Viridiplantae > Streptophyta > Magnoliopsida > Malvales > Malvaceae > Hibiscus > Hibiscus tridactylites. Next base: position 77,253,017 of record OY288281.1, read on the forward strand.
TAAAAATCTCAAACTCTAATTTGCAAACCTTAAATCCTAAACTCTAATTGAAAATTTTATCAATATAAAATGACTATGAATCATAAAAGTGTGTCTATAAATTTAATCAACTAAAAAGTTTAAATTTTTGGGTTTAAGATTTGTGATTTAGAAATTAGACTTAGAGTGTAGAGTTTATTTTTTCTAGTATGGAGAGATAGGGACACCAAAAAAATAGAAGATTTTTGTTCGATTGAAAGTATCACATTAACCCTATTTTAGAATTCTTTCTTCCTTACATTCTTTGAAGACAAAGAAAACCAAAATCGTCCAAATTTTTTTGATGAAGGTTTTTATACATTTTTAATACTTTAAAAATATTTCAAAATTTAATTATTGAATAATTTATAATTTATTAGCTTATGATATTTTAATTATATAATTTTTAATTATTTTTAGATATTATTAATTATTTTATTTTTAGTCATATATTAATAAAATATTTTTATTAATTTTTATGTTATTTTAATATTTTAGCATTTTACTCATATTTTTTGTCATCGTACTCAACCAGAACATTAATTTTTCTCTCGAACTCGCTTGAAAAATCAATTTGACCCCTCTGCCACGTCAGTGCCGTAACGATCAACGTTGGCTTCTGTCAGTCAAGGGGCAAACGATGATGCAATTCGACTACTTTGGGGGATAAATTGATGCGAAAATACCATAGGGGAAAATTGATAAATTGAGAGTGTAACCCCCTAAATCCGGCCTAGAAGAAATGGGCCGAATCTAGGAAGTCGCGATTGAGAATTTATCCCTCAAGTTATAAATCTTAGGTTTAAATATGTTAAATTACAAAATTGTTATTAAAGGTAAATAAACTCAATAACATTTCATTTATTAGAAAACGTAGTCGTATAACATTGTATCGATAGTTTGATTAAATATCCAAAAATAGTTTTATAAATACATGCATCCAAATAAACCTAAATTATAAACAATCTCAATGTCCAAATTACATAAATGTCCCAAAATATTAGTCTGAAATAATTGAAAAAAGTTCATATTGAATGATAAAAATATCTGAATAAAATGTGAGATGCTCCAAGTACCGAGTCGCCTAAAGAGTTTGAGTACAAATCTGAAAGAAGAAACTATGAGGGTGTAAGCTAAAGAGCTTAGTGTGTCCCTAAAGTGCAAGCAATCACAAAGCAAAATATTATTTTTGTTTTTTGATAAAATTTTGAAAACACATTAAATCTAAATCATAAAGATATGATGTCTGATGCTCATGAAGACTCGATACCTGAACTCTGATACACTGCTCGAAGAGTAAGGTTCCCCAGAACAATCTCAAACCATGTACCCACAATGATATGATGCAGATTTCAAAATCCAAATCTCATCCGAAACTTGAATTATGAAAAGTTCAAGTTGCACAATTCTATAAATATGATGTTTTACGATTCCAAAATTTTGATATTTCACAATTTGATAAATTTGATTTTTAGTTAAAACACAGTCCGATATGATATGCATGAAATCCGAAAACTTTCACAAATCCCAACATAGAATAAATCACACAAGATGTAAAAATCTCATTTCACACAAGTTTATAGCATAAAAGAAACACACAAGATTATAGCACAAGAAGAGACACACCTTTAGCGGTCAATAGTTCTATCGCCGAGAAGAACACCTCACGTTCAGACCTATCACTTGGTCTAATTAAATAAGGACCTACGAGGTAAAACTCTTTATAAGAATCTAACACTATCACTAAGCCACCAACTAAACACGTGTAGGGCGTGTAGGTGTTCCCTTTTTGTGAGAGCACAAGTGCACACTCCTGCCAAGTTATAGTATAAAAGATGTCGAATCCCATGAGGATTGGACAGCTTGTCTCGTTTCGTAATCCCTGCACAAAGTAAAATAAAAGCACAAGTGAATGGTTGGCTGGGATGAAAAGTAAATGAAAACACAAGTAATAAAGGAGTGAAACATGTTGATAGAGCAGGCAAGGTTTTGCTGCTTCTTAGTGTTAAAACTGTATTGTAAAAGGTATGAGTTATTTTGTACTGCCACAATATGCTGCATCAGCGGGTATGGCGGGCGGCAGGCTACGACCCTGTCACGCGGCCGCAGCGGGTCACTGCCACAATAGGAGTGTACTGTCTCGACAGGTGGAATGGAGAGAAGTATCGGCGGCAAGTCTGGCAGATACTCCAAGTCCGGCAGGATAGTCGACAGTGATTCCTCTTATTTCTAGGTTAGGATGCTCGAGAGCTAACGTGATATAGGCAATACCTAGAAATCTCAACGTCAACCTAACACAGGCTAGTCAACTCGGTTGGTAATCCCTTTTAGCCGCTGAAACTTGTGGACTGGTGTAGAACCAAGTTAGTCACGCCTCAGCACGTTGTGACCGTACTTAAACCTTTCGTGAGCCTTGCACTTTCGTGCCCGACAAATAGATTCTCGCAACTGACTGGTGTAGAATAATTGAAAGAATGAAGAGCAATGAATTAAGCAAATTTGGAATATTTTATTGAAAAATAACTCAAAACCTAAAACAACCGTTTCACAACTAGTTTAAAACATAACCCTTACCCAAGTAGAGTTTAGAACATGGCGGCGGCCGAGAACACTAGAAAAGTCTATGAAAACCTTGGATGATTTGAACTAGGAGTACAATGGGTATTTATAGACTATGGACTAGGTTAAGTGCTCCTTAAAGTAGAAGTCCTCGAAAGTAGCTTTCCATCTTTAATATGACATTAAATTCTGACTTCTTTTCGTGGAATATGGACTTTATCTCGTTTGCCTTAACCCGCAAGTAATCTTGATATTTTTGCTTCGGCAGCCCTGACCGCTGCTACAGACGTCAGAAAATCAAATGGATGTCAGCGATATATTCAAGGTTTTTAGCTCTTCAGATCGAACTCCGGTTCTTCGAACTTCCATAGTCAGCTACCGTGGGCAGCAAGCTCGGCGGCAACTTTACTCGGCAGGTAGTTGGCAGCAACTTGTCTTCTGTTAGAATTGCTTCAGTATAGCTCCTAGGTATGCTTCATCTGCCTTATATTCTCAGCTCCTTGGTTCCCTCTTTCAACTGTTAGTACCTACATACAAGAATACACTAAAACAATATCTCTTGTTCACCAAATAAATGATAATTCATAAAAGTAAGGTAGAACACGAAATATTGTAGAATGCTATGCATGCACATACTTATGCCTAAATTGTGCTTAAAAACATTAATAATAAGATTTGGAATGTGCATGAAATATAGGACTTATGGACACTTTACACACCCCCAAACTCGAACTATTGCTTGTCCTCATGCAATGCAACCTAGAATACTTGCTCTAATAATAGTCAGAAAGAAAATTTTGTTTTTAACCTGATTTTCTGCCTCAAGGCCGTGATACCTATATTAAATTAGTGAAAGGAAATAAGCAGAAAAATAACTCGGAATTTAAATTTCTCATGCATGTGTGGTGTGTGTATATCTGTAAACAAATTGAATACGCATAATAAATAATTAAACAAAGATGTTGTTGTGATGTAAAGGTTGCTGCTGAGGCAGCACATTATTTTGAATCATGGCAGTGAGGGCTTCAGCTTATCACAACTACTCTTCTAGGTTTGACGTTGAGATAGGAGCAGACTACAAAACCCCGAACCCTTGGAGTAGAGTCATCCCGTGAAGACTTTCATTCATTCATGCTAATTTGTCTGTCACTTTAAGGCTTTCAGAAACATGGACTTTGATAGCAGCGGAGTTTCCTCGCACATGATTCTTCCTAGAGCCTATTGCGGGCACCCCTAGGGTAAACATCATCCTTGTTTTTGATTATGCTATCGTGGTAGTACTGCATTTTTCTGTTTCTTTTGCATGCCTCGGCAGCTACTTGTAATCATTGTTAGAATTTTGCAAAGAATTCTAAAAACAAACAGGCAATGGTCATCAAATATTCTAACACATTCAGCAAGTAACAGAGGTGTTTAACATTTTCAGGCTATCCTATCATAGGCACAAGTCAAAACAAACTTTTCTTTTCCAATTATTACTAAGGCAAGTACAATGCAACCTAAATGCAACTAAAGATGCCTAAAGAAAATGATGCGAGAGCTACCCTCCCAAACTCGAGATGGGCATTGCCCTCAATGCACAAAAAATATAGGAGGCGTGGGAGGAGGCTGGATTCTTGTCAGCTGGGGAGGAGGAAGATGTTTGGATGATGAAGCGGCGCCTTGCAGAGGCCTTGGCCGCGGTCTTGGCAGGTGAAGTTTTCGCTTTCCTAATGGCTGAACTCTTTTCGGCGTATGCTGTGGCTCTTCTTGCAGTTTGGAGGGAGAAGCGTTTTGAGATACATCACTCTCTTCTGACTCCGTCTCGAAGTCCACAGGTTCTTCGGCTATTATGTGTCGCTTTCTCTTCCTGGTTCCTTCCTCTGTGGGTGCTACCGGAGGGATGAATGCCATTGGGCCGGCTGTTGTTGCTGCCACCACTACTGTTTCTGGCTCTAGCGGTGGCTGCTCGATCTCCTCTGATGAGGAGGTATCTACCACTGTGTTTACTGTGCAGACAGGGGAAAGATTCTGCTAGTGCCTCTTAGGGGAGTCTGCCACTGTGTTGGATGGGGTGGCGGCTGAGTAGGTGTAAAGTGTCTAAAAGTCCTATATTTCATGCACTTTCCAACTCTTATTATTACTATTTTTAAGCTCATTTTAGGCATAACTAGGTTAATGCATAGCATTTTACAGTATTTCATTGTTCTACCTTGCTTTTATAACTTATCATTCATTTGGTGAACAAGAGGTATTGTCTTAGTGTATTATTGCTTGTAGATACTAACAGTTGAACGAGGGAGCTGAGGAATGAAGGACACAACGCTGAGAAGCAAACTCAGGAGTTGTACTAAAGCAGTTCCAGCTGAAGGCAAGTTGCTGCCGAGGACCTGCCGAGTAGAGTTACCGCCGACCTTGCTACCCTCGGCAGCTGACTATGGAAGTTGGAAGAATTGAAGCGCAATTTGTAGAGCAAAAACTCATGAATCTATCGCTGGCGTTCATAAGATTTTCCGACCTCTGCAGCAGCGGCTAGGGCTACCGAAGTGGAATTCCCAAGCTTACTTGTGGGCTAAGGAAAACGAGGAAGAGTCCATATTCCAAGCAAAGAAGTCGGCATTTAAAGCTACATTAAAGAAGAAAACCTACTTTAGAGGACTTCTACTTCAAGGAGGACTTAACCTAGTTTTGAGTCTATAAATACCCATTGTACTTCTAGTTTAAATAATCCTAGGTTTTCTATAGACTTTACTTGTGCTCTTCTTTGCCGCCATGTTCTAAATCCCACTTGGGTTAGGGTTATGTTGTAACTAGAGTGAAACGATTGTTTTAGGTTTTTGAGTTATTTCTTCAATAAAATATTCCAAGTTAACTTAATCCATTGTTCTTCATTCTTTCAATCTTTCTACACCAGTCATTTGAGAGAATCTATTTGTCGGGCACGAAAGTGCAAGGCTCACGAAAGGGTTAAGCACGGTCACAACGGGAGGCGTGACTAACTTGGTTCCACACTAGTCCACAAGTTTCAGCGGCTAAAAGGGATCACTAACCCAGATGATTAATTTGGTTCCACACTAGTCCTCAAGTTATCAATCTCGAGCATCCTAACCTAGAAATAGGAGGGATCACTGTCGACTATCCTGCCGAACTTAGAGTATATGCCAGACTTGCCGCCAGGATGTCTTTCCATTCCACCTGCCGAAATAGTACACACCCCTGTAGTGGAAGTGACCTGCTGCGGCCGCGTGACAGGGTCGTAGTTTGCCGCCCACCGTACCCGCCGAGGTAGCATATCGTGGCAGCAAAGGATAACTCAGACATATTTCAACGCAGTTTTCACACTAAGTGGTAGTATAACCCTGCCTGGTCTATTAGTCTGATTCACCTCTTCTCTTTTACTTGTGTTTTATTTACTTTTCAATCTCAATCAATCATTCACTTGTGTTGTTACTTTACCTTTGTGCAGGAACTAAAGAACGAGACAAGCTGTCCAATCCTCATGGGATTCGACATCTTATATACTATAACTTGATAGGAGTGTGCACTTGCGCTCCAACAAAAAGGGAACACCTACACGCCCTACAAGTTTTTGGCGCCGTTGCCGGGGATTGGTAACATCAAATTTCGTTTTTAATTTCTGAACCTTTTTACTTTTTCTTTTATTTCTATTTTTAATCGAAAAAATAGAATTTTACCGTATCCTTTGCAAGTATATGACCGGGGCTAACTCTAACGGAAACTTCATTATTTACGATGATCTTGAGCGTGAAACAAGACGAATCAAGAGGGAAATCAGGGAAGCCTTAAATAACAAATACAAGGGCAAAGCAAAGGAAGAGATCATGGTAAACGAAGACCCCCTAGTTGATGCCATCAATGTCAGGGGCGGGCAGCAAGATTTGCCGCCCAGAGGACCACAAGTACAGCAGAGGCAGGATCCCCCTGATCCACCCCAAGTGCGGACAACTAGGGACTACCTTGAACATGACTTCCAAAGGTTCGAGCCAATAGTGACGGAACCAGAGATAAGGGCAGATCATTTTGAATTGAAGCCTGTCATGTTCAACATGCTAAACACACTAGGGCACTTCGGAAGGACTGCCACAGAAGATGCTCGACAGCATTTACGAGGATTCCTGGACATTTGCCGAGCATTCAAAATTCATGGGGTACACCAAGACGTATTGCGGCTGAGGCTATTTCCCTATTCACTGAGGGATAGGGCGAAACAGTGGTTGAATAACCAGCCAGCCGGATCTTTCAATTCATGGGCGGAGCTCTACAAGGACTTTCTAGACCGATTCAGTCCGTCCAACGTCACCGATAGGCTGCGAAATGAGATCACAACCTTTAGATAAGGGGATGACGAGCTGATGTACGAGGCATGGAAACGGTACCAACAAATGCTGAACAACTGTCCACTTCACGGTCTACCGGCTTGGACTCAGGTATCTATATTCTACAATGGGGTGAACTACCCAACTCGGATGTTGATAGATGCCTCGGTCAATGGGATCATCCTAAACAGACCTCCAGAGGAAGCACTACGGTTGCTCAACATAGCAACTAAAAACGATTATAAATACCCGACAACCCGCCAAGGCAACACAAGGCGGCCAACTACTGTAAATGAGGTAGAAGCCTCTGAATCTGTTAATGCCCGCCTTGATACTCTGACGAAGTTGGTAATGAAGATGGTGCAATCCCCAGGGAATGTCAATGAAGTAAAAGTTGTTGAGCCCTTCTATGGCGAATGTGGGGCCAACCACGATTCCTCTGAATGCACTGCATCTGCAAACTACATGGGAGGATATGAGAGGAATAGTAGATATGCCCAGAACACATATAATCCTAACTCAAGAAACCACCCCAACTTCTCTTGGAGTAACCCAAAGACAGTTGCAAATCCACAACAGCTACAGGGAAGCTACTAGAAGAATCAGTCCCGGCAGCAGACTCAGCAGCCACAACACAATAATTCACTAGAAGCAACTTTGCAAACCTTTATGAAACAAACTGGTGAATTTATTGTTTATACAAATAAATTTTTTTGAGAAAACTGAGTCTTTTATGAACAGAACGGAGATGAAGATGAACAACCAGGAGGCTACCATTAAGAACCTAGAGACCCAATTTGGGAAGTTTACCGAAATCTACCATAGCCGGACCATGGGAGCAACATCCAGCAACCCGCCAGAATCAACCAAGCCCAGTTTTGAACATTGAAAGGCCATAACTACAAGAAGTTGGAGGCAGCTGGATGAACCTAGGATGGTAGAACAGCTAGGAACTCATCCGGAACAGACAAGTAAACATACCCCAGCAATACCAATATTAGCCACCCCAGCAGCAACACCGACTCCAGCCGCCCCAGCAATAGAACATGAAACCAGCCCTGACAAGGATGATCCTCCCCGAACTAAGCCCCCAAGCAACCAAGCAAGGAGCAAATAGAGGACATCCGCTCGCCAGCTCCATTCCCCCAAAACCTCAAACAACAACAGCAGGAGCACCAATTCAGAAAATTCTTAGATATTTTGAAACAAGTGCACATTAACATACCTCTGATAGAAGATATACAAAGCATGCCCAACTACGCCAAGTATCTCAGAGATATAGTTTCTAAGAAGAGACGTATAGGGGAATTCGAGACAGTGGCTGTCACTAAAGAATGCATGGCTATGCTGCATAACAAGCTGTCGCCCAAGCAGACAGATCCGGGCAGCTTTGTTCTGCCATGCAGGCTAGGCAGCAAGCACGAGACCAGGGCCCTATGTGATTTGGGAGCCAGTATAAACCTTATGCCTAAGGCCGTCTTCGACAAACTAGGTATTGGACCTGCAAAACCAACCTCCGTAATGCTTAAACTTTCCGATCACTCATTCGTGCAACCGGGTGGAAAGATTGAGGACATACTGGTCAAAGTGGGCAGCCTAATTCTTCTTGCCGATTTCCTCATCCTGGATTGTGAGGCCGATGAGAAAGCTCCCATAATTCCCGAGCAACCCCTTTTTGCCACGGGCAGAACGCTGATAGATGTGGAGTTCGGGGAGCTTACAATAAGGGTAGAGGACCAAAGCATAAGGATGAATGTGCTACAACCCTCAGAGGAAGGAAAGGAATACCTGTATGAAAGAGCTGCCAAAACAAGTGTGAAAACAGGACAAGGCAGCAGCTGCCGCGACCGACCTAGGGGGCAGATTGAAGGACCTTCTTATGTAACACCTGAAAGAACAAGAGGACCCCCTCAGGAGGAGAGAAGAAGCTAAACCACCTCAGGAAGTGGTTATGTCTGGCAGATGCACCCAAATGCACTCCCAACATAACTTAACTTTTATTTTAATTTTATTATTTTTATTTTTATGCATTAGGAATAGAGTTTATTTTGTTTTAGGATTAGATCAATTTTCAGCATTTTATTTATCATCATTCATTTAATTATTTCTGTTTTTATTTTAGGATCAAGAATAAAAGAGCAGGATTACAAAGAAAGACAAGCAAAAAGCCCGCCAACCATCCTGCCGAGTCAACAACTAGCGCAGCAAAGTGTAACGGCTAGTTGGCCGCCAACGGCTCCGAAAATAACGGACAAAAAAATCTATAACGTGCGCGAGTAAATCGGACCATTGATCATTTAATGTCGCCCCGACACTTCTCAGCAGCTCCTATATAAACCACTCACTAAGTTCATTTTACTTCACTTCAACCTTTTTTCTAGCTTCTATCTTATTCTTTTGCTCTCTCATAATATTTCTTTTCTATTTTCAGTTAGAATACAACCGATCACATGGCTTCAACATCAACCCAAAAACCCACCTACAACAGGTTTTGCTTTAAGGCGGACGAGGAGAGATATAGAGCACAATTCTCCAAGCATGCTATCTGGGAGGAACAAGGCTTCCATTACACGAAGCAAAGGGAGACAGTGGTCTTGAGCCTGCCTTGTTCCGAACCATCCACTACAAGGGATGAGAGATGTTCGCTCAGCATCCTGATATAGCGAACATCACTATAGTTAGGGAATTTTACTCACAGCAGCCCTGCCCAGACAAGCCATTCGTCTACATCCGCGGAGAGGCAGTCAAGCTTAACCATGCTGTCATCAGCAGCTATTATGGCCTTGATATGAACGAAAACTCGCATGAGGAATGGAGGCAGTCACTGACGGTTGCCCACTATGAGGAGATCAAGGCTTGAATCTGCAAGCCCAACACACCATGGCTGGGGGGGAAACATGTGGGATCTGTCCAGTGCCGCCACCTGCTGCCTGAAGCTATGTTGTGGAACACATTTGTGAAAAGGCGCCTGCTGCCCACATCTCACAACTCAACATTTGACCGGTCGCGCCTAGCCTTACTTCACAGTATCCTGATGAACCGGCCGATCACCGTGGGGGAAATCATCTGCACGAAAATATACAACTGCTTCAAGAAGAAGAAGGGCATGTTGTACTTCTCGTCCCTCATCACAGGTCTCTGCACCAATTTCCGAGTCCCGGCAGAGCCCACAGATGAGTTTACAACTGCCAATGAGGGCTAGACCAAAAAGGTCTGCATTCAGATGATGCAGGATGCGGAGAAAGAACCAGCCACGCCCAATCAGCCCTCCGCCACACAGTTTGAAAGCTAACCGCCCCGGCAGTACTGACGCTGCCCCAGACAGAGAAGTCCTCTCGCTGCTCCACACACTTCTCGAACACACAAAACGGATATAGCACCAACAGTTGGCCTTCATGAATTACGTGGGGGAGGCCCAAGAAGCTCTGGTGGCTTATTTCCTGCAAAAATTCCCTGGTGATGTGCCCACCATGCCACCCTTTCTTGATGAGCTTGCAACAAGAACAAGAGCACGAAGAACTTCACTAGCCGCTACTGCCAACCAGACAGACCATCAGGTGCCCTCTCTTATGCATTCTCCGCATCACTCGGCCGCAACTCCATCAAACACAGTGGCAAACTCCCCTGAGAGGCACCAGCTGAATCTCTCCCTAGCCTGCACAGCCAATACAGTAGCAGACTCCTCCTCATCAGAGGAGATTGAGCAGCCGTAGCCGGAACCAGAAACAACAGTAGTAGCATCAACAGCAACCATCCTAATGGCATTCAACCCTCCGACAGCACCCACAGAGGAAGGGACAAGGAAGAAGAAGCAGCACATAATAGCAGAGAACTTGTGGACCTCGAGACAGTCAGAATAAAGCGACGCATCTCCTGGTGTTCCCCTTGCTAAGCCTCCAGAAGAGCCACAACATACGCCAAAGAGAATTCAGCCGCCGCGGAAAGCAAAGACCTCACCTACTTGAACCGCCGCCAAGGCATCTGCCAACCGTCGCTTCGTCGCCCGAACATCCTCCTCCTCCTCAGCTAACTAGAATCCAGCCTCCTCTTAACCCTCAGCAAACTTTTAACTTATTTTCTTTTATTTTATTTTTATCTTTTTATGTTTTCTTTTTATCTTTAACATGTTTTTTTTCTTATTTTCTATTTTGTGCATTGAGGTCAATGCTCATCTCAAGTTGGGGGGGGGGGGGGGGGTAGCTCTTGCATCATTTGTAGGCATTCTTAGTTGCATATAGGTTGCATTGTACTTGCCTTAGTAATAATCGGAAAAGAAAAGTTTGTTATGACTTGTGCCTATGATAGGATAGCCGATTACTTTATTTTTGCATCTAATTAAAAATTAAACTTAATCTTGGGAAAGAGCATGAAATATGACTTGGATCTTTTTCTTTTTGCCAAAAAATGTTAACAATCTCTGTTACTTGCTGAATGTGTTAGAATATTTGATGAACAATACCTATTTGTTTTCTTTGCAAGATTCTAATGACAATTGCAGGTAGTCGCCGAGGCAGGCAAAAGAAACAGAAGAATGCAGAACTGCCAAAGGTAGCAAAATCATTCACTTGTGTTTTTACTTTACCTTTGTGCAGGAACTAAAGAAGGAGACAAGCTGTCCAATCCTCGTGGGATTCGACATCTTATATACTATAACTTGACAGGAGTGTGCACTTGCGCTCCCACAAAAAGGGAACACCTACACGCCCTACAGTAGGTTGGAGAATGCGTAGGAGAGGGCGCCTGGCGGTCAGTCTAGTGGGAAGCGGCGGCTGGTGGAGCTCATTGTGCGTGGGCTGCTGCTGCTAGCTCCTCTGGGTATAGCGGCATGGTGGGTACGTCACCGAGAAATTTCTGCAGAAAATAGGCTACAAGGGCTTCTTGAGCCTCCCCCACATAGTTTATGAAGGGCATCTGCTGCTGCTTGATGCGATTTGTGCTGTCTAGAAGGGTGTGCAGCAGTGGGATGACTTATTTGTCTAGGGCAGCGTCAGTACTGCCGGGGCGGCTGGGGTTTCAGGTTGTGTGGCTGAAGGCTGGCTGGGCGTTGTTGGCTCTTTCTCCGCATCCTGCATCATCTAAATGTGGACCTTTTTGGTCCAGCCCTCTTTAGCAGTTGTAAGCTCATATGTGGGTTCTTCCAGGACACCGAAGTTGGTGCAGAGACCTGTGATGACCGACGAGAAGTACAACCTGCCTTTCTTCTTCTTAAATTAGTTGTGGATTTTTGTGCAGATAATTTCGCCTACATTTATCAGCCGATTCATCAAGATACTGTGAATTAAGTCGAGGCACGGCCGATCAACGGTTGAGTTGTGGGATGTAGGCAGCAGACGCCTTTTTACAAAGGTGTTCCGTAGCATGGCCTCTGGTAGTAGGTGGCGGCGCTGAATAGATCCCACATGTTTGCCTCCTAGACATGGCGTGTTGGGCTTGCAGAGTTTGACCTTGATTTCCTCATAATTGGCAGGCGTCAGTGACTGCCTCCACTCCTCGTGAGGGTTGTCGTCCATATCAAGGCCGTAGTACCTGTTGATGACAGCAACATTTAGTTTGACTGGCTCCCCACGGACATAGACGAATGGCTTCTCCGGGCAGGGCTTATGGGAGTAGAATTCTTTGACTATAGTGATGTTCGCTATCTCTGGCTGCTGAGTGAACATTTCCCATCCCTTGTAGTGGATGGTGCGGAACAAGGCGGGCTCTAGACCACAGTCTCCCGTTTGCTGCGTGTAGTGAAAGTCTTGTTCCTCCCATACCGTCTACTTGGAGAACTTATTTCTGTATCTGTCCTCATCCTCCTTGTAGCAAAATCTTTTATAGATGGGTTTTTGGGTTGATGTTGATGTCATGTGAACGGTTGTGTATAGCTGAAACTAGAAAGAAAATTAATGTGAGAGCAAGGGAAACAAAGGAAGATAGCAAGAAGGTGGAAGTAAAGTAAAATGAAATGAGTGAGTGGGGTATATATAGGAGCTTCCAAGAGGTGTCGGGGCGGCATTAAATGTCTAACGGTCCAATTTCCTTGTGCATGTTATGTATTTTCTACCTGTTAATTACGGAGCCGTTGGCAGCTAGCCGTTGAAGGTCAACTAGCCGTTATACGTTGCTGCATTGGTGGCTTTCTCGGTAGAATGATGGGTGGGCTTCTTGCTAGGCCTCCTTCCTGATCTTGCTCTTTTATTCTTTCACCTAAAATAAAAATGGAAATAATAAAGATAATTAAATAGTTTCTGAAAAATAAAATTCTGAAAATTAATCTATTCTTAAAATAAAATAAATTCTAATCCTAATGTATAAAAATAAAAATAAATAATAAAATAGAAATTAAGTTATGTTGGGAGTGCATTTGGGTGCATCTCCCAGACATAACCACTTCCTGAGGTGGTTTGACTTTCTCTTCCCTTCTGGGGGGTCCTCTTGTTCTTTTAGATGCTCTGTTATGGGTGCCTTAAGTCTACCCTTGAGCATGTCGCGGCAACTACTGCCATGGCCTGTTTCTACACTGATTTTGGCCGCTCTCGCATCTGGGCTCCATGTCCCTTCCTCTAGGGGTTGTAGCACGTTCATCTTTATGCTCTGATCATCTACCCTCATTGTTAGATCCCCGAGCTCCATATCTATAAGCGTTCTGCCCGTGGCCAAAAAGGGTCGCCCAAGAATGATAGTGGCTTTCTCGTCGGCCTTACAATCTAAGATGAGGAAGTCAGCGAGAAGAATCAGGTTGCCCACCTTTACCAGTATATCTTCGATCTTTCCCTCCGGTTGTACAAATGAGTGGTCAGTGAGTTTAAGCATGGCAGATGTGGGTTTGGCAGGCCCAATACCTAATTTATCGAAGATGGCCTTTGGCATCAGGTCTGCTGCCTAGCCTGCATGGGATACTGAAGCTGCCCTGATCTGTCTGCTTGGGCGGCAGCTTGTTATGCAACATAGCCATGCATTCTTCAGTGACGGCCACTGTCTCGAATTCCACTATCCTCTTCTTCTTAAAAATCATGTCTCTGAGATGCTTGGCATAGTTTGGCATGCTTTGTATGGCTTCTATCAGAGGTATATTGATATGCATTTATTTCATAATATCCAGGAATTTTCTGAACCGGTGCTCCTGTTGTTGTTGTTGCTTGAGCTTTTAGGGGAATGGTACTGGCAAACAGATGTCCTCTATGTGCTCCTTGCTTGGGGGCTTAGTCCGAGGAGGATCATCCATTTCAGGGCCGCTTTCGTGTTCTACTGCTGGGGTGGCTAATGTTGGTGCTGTTGTGGCAGGCTTGCTTATTTGGTCCGATTGCAATTATGGTTGTTCTACCATCCTAGGCTCATCTAACTGCTTCTCACTCCTTGTTGATATAGCCTTGCAATGCTCATAAGTGGGTTTGGCGGCTGCATGCGGGCTGCTAGATGATGCACCCATAGTCCGGCTGTTGTAGATTTCAGTGAACTGCCCAAATTGGGTCTCTAGGTTCTTTATGGCAACCTCTAGGTTGTTCATCTTCATCTCCGTCCTGCCCATAAAAGACTCAGTTTTTCAATAGATTTGTTTGTATGAATAATAAATTCACCAGTTTATTTCATAAAAGTTTGTAGAGTTGCTTCTAGTGAACTATTGTGTTGTGGCGGCTGAGTCTGCTGCTGAGACTGGTTCTGCTGATATCCTCCCTATAGCAGTTATCTTCGGGTTGCAGAGTTGCTTCTAGTGAACTATTATAGGTGTTTTCGGCAGGCATTTTATTCCTCTCGTATCCTCACATATAGTTTGCAGATGCAGTGCAGGAAGAGGAATCGTGGTCGCCCCCACATTCGCCACAGAATGGCTCAACAGCTTTTACTTCATAGACCTTCCCAGAGGATTGCACAATCTTCATCACCAGCTCCGTCAGAGTATCGAGGAGGGCGTTAACAGATTCTGAGGCTTCTACCTCGTTTGCAGTGGCTGGCCACCTTCTGCCGCCTCAACGGGCTGTAGGGTACTTGTAATCATTTTTAGCGGCTATGTTCAGCAGCCGCAGTGCTTCCTCTGGAGGTCTATCTAGGATGATCCTATTGACCGAGGCATATATCATCATCCGAGTTGGGTAGTTAACCCCGTTATAGAATATAGATACCTGAGTCTAAGCCGGTAGACCATGTAGCGGACAATTATTCAACATCTGTTGGTACCGCTCCCATGCCTCGTAGATTGGCTCGTCATCCCCTTGTCTAAAGGTCGTGATCTCATTCCGCAGCCTATGAGTGACATTGGACGGGCTGAAACGATCTAGAAAGTCTTTGCAGAGTTCCATCCATATGCTAAAAGATCTGGTTGGCTGGTTATTCAACCACTGTTTCGCCCTATCCCTCGGTGAATAGGGAAACAACCTCAGCCGTAGTACGTCCTGGTGAACCCCATGTATTTTGAATGCTCGGCATATGTCCAGGAATCCCCGTAAATGTTGTCGAGTATCTTCTGTAGTAGTCCCTCCGAAGTGCCCTAGTGTATTTATCATGTTGAACATGACGGGTTTTAGCTCGAAATGGTCTGCCCCTATGTCCGGTTCTCTCACGATTGGTTCGAACCTTTAGAAGTTATGTTCCAGGTAATCTCTAGTTGTTCGAACCTGGGGCAGCCTTGGCGAATCAGGTGGTCCTGCTTTTGTTGCTCTTGTGGTCCTCTAGGCGGCAAGTCATGCTTCTCGCCCCTGCCATGTATGACATCGTTTGGTGGGTCCTCGTTTACCATGGTTTCTTCATTTGCTTTTCCCTTGTCTTTTTGGTTTCTCTTAAGGACTTCCCTAAGCTCCCTCTTAATCCTTCTCGTTTCGCGCTCGAGATCGTCGTAAATGATAAGGTTTCCCTTAGGGTTGGCCCTGGTCATACACTTGCAAAGGACACGGTGAATTTTTTTTTCGATTAAAAATAAAATAAAAAAATAAAAAGTAAATGAAAAATGAAGAAACTGAAAAACGAAATTCGTTGTTACCAATCCCCGGCAACGACGCCAAAAACTTGCAGGGTATGTAGGTGTTCCCTTTTTGTGGAGCGCAAGTGTACACTCCTGCCAAGTTATAGAATAAAAGAAGTCGAATCCCACGAGGATTGGACAGCTTGTCTCGTTTCGTAATCCTTGCACAAGGTAAAATAAAAGCACAAGTGAATGGTTGGTTGAATTGAAAAGTAAATGAAAACACAAGTAATAAAGGAGAGAAACAGGTTGATAGAGCTGGCAAGGTTATGTTGCTTCTTAGTGTGAAAACTGCGTTGTAAAAGGTATGAGTTATTTTGTGCTCCCACGATATGTTGCCTCGGCGGGTATGGCGGGCGGCAGGCTACGACCCTTTTACGCGGCCGCAGCGGGTCACTACCACTGCAGGAGTGTACTGTCTCGACAGGTGGAATGGAGAGAAGTCATGGCGACAAGTCTGGCAGATACTCCAAGTTCGGCAGGATAGTCAACAGTGATCCCTCCTATGTCTCGAGAGCTAACGTGATGTAGGCAATACCTAGCAATCTCTGCGTCAACCTAACACAGGCTAGTCAACTCGGTTGGTAATCCCTTTTAGCCGTTGAAACTTGTGGACTGGTGTAGAACCAAGTTAGTCACGCCTTAGGACGTTGTGACCGTACTTAACTCTTTCGTGAGCCTTGCACTTTCGTGCCCGACAAATGTATTCTCTCAACTTACTGGTGTAGAATAATTGAAAGAATGAAGAGCAATGGATTAAGCAAACTTGGAATATTTTATTGAAAAATAACTCAAAACCTAAAACAATCGTTTCACAACTAGTTTACAACATAACCCTAACCCAAGTAGAGTTTAGAACATGGCGGCGGCAGAGAACACTAGAAAAGTCTATGAAAACCTCGGATGATTTGAACTAGGAGTACAATGGGTATTTATAGACTATGGACTAGGTTAAGTCCTCCTTAAAGTAGAAGTCCTCGATAGTAGCTTTCCATCTTTAATATGACATTAAATTTTGACTTCTTTGCGTGGAATATGGACTTTATCCCGTTTGCCTTAGCCCGCAAGTAATCTTGAGATTTTTGCTTCGGTAGCCCTAGCCGCTGCTACAGACGTCGAAAAATCAAATGGATGCCGGTGATAGATTCAGGGTTTTTAGCTCTTCATATCGCACTTCGGTTCTTCCAACTTCCATAGTCAGCTGCCGTGGGTAGCAAGCTCGGCGTCAACTCTACTCGGCAAGTAGTTGGCAGCAACTTGTCCTCCGTTGGAACTACTTCAGTACAACTCCTAGGCATGCTTCCCCAACCTTATATTCTCAGCTCCTTGGTTCCCTCTTTCAGCTGTTAGTACCTACATACAAGAATACACTAAAACAATATCTCTTGTTCACCAAATAAATGATAATTCATAAAAGCAAGCCATAACACGAAATACTGTAGAATGCTATGCATGCACCTACTTATGCCTAAATTGTGCTTAAAACAGTAATAATAAGAGTTGGAATGTGCATGAAATATAGGACTTATGGACACTTTACAAGTGCTAATCTGAAAGAATACTCACGCGAAGATCTCAAAGAATGTGCACAATCAAACCGAACAACCGGAGGTAACTCTTCAACCTCAAAGATGGTACCTGAACACGAGAATAACTCGGGTCAACCCAATATTCAATTCATCTAAAATTACTAAGTACAATAAATTGTAAATAGAAAAACAGAGCTTCCTGGTTCAAATTTGACGAAACGGGCAGCGAATTCCGATTTAGGATGTCGAAAAAGATTAAGATAAAGGTTGTTCAAAAAAGTCAACTTTGGTCAACTCTAGTCAAGGTCAACTCGATCAAAGGGTCAAACTGGTCAATAGGTCGAATTGGTCAAACGGTCTAAGGTCAAAATTAGTCAATGGTCCACTCGGTCAATGGTCAACAAGTCCGATTCGATTCAGGGCAACTCAAATGGTTCAGTTTGCTACACTGGACCAGTTCAAGGCTTAGTCCAGTTTAGGGTCCGGTTTTGTTCAAATACACCCACAAGTTGGGCTTACACGGATCTGGGCTATACAATTGCCATTACTCATGGGTCATCCGAATCTGGGCTTACTAGATCACCTACACACATGACCCAAACAAATATGGTCTTTCAAACACATAGGCAAGGGTGTTGGCCCAATCTATAATGGTTATGCCTCATGGCTAAATTTACATCTATGGTTTCCAAAACCTTCACCGGCGGCGGCTAACTCTATAAACGATGATGGTCGATGAAAAAACGGCGGTGAAGGCAGAACAAACAACCGCGGCGGTGGAAGACAAATGGTGATGGTAGATACAAACGTGCTTAGCGACGCCACAACGCAAACGGATAACGACAGCGGTGGCGCAAGCACAACCACGACCACGATGCGGACTCTGCGACAAGGTAAACAATGATCATGAGACATGAAGACAAAGCCGAACAAAGCATAAACCAAACCTAAAGGGACCAAAATAACTTATCCACAGAAAAACGGTGAAACCACGTTGGAGGACACGACGATGAACAGTGGCACTAGGGAAGACCGAAAGGTATCTATGTCATTCAAGGAAAACAATGATAACGAGGGTAAACAATTGGGTAGGTTTTGCTCGGAACAAGGAGGTGATCACAACGGTGCAAATGGTACACGACAAGAACGACGATGAAGGATGGATCAGACCTTCGCCGGAGATGGCGATAGGGGAGATAATTTAATTCCAGTGGTAAAAAGAGAGAGGGGTGTGGCTGTTGGGCCTGTTTTTGGTTGCGTTTGGCAACCAAAAATCACTTTTTTAAGTGCTTTTAGTTAAAGTAAACTGTTTTTGGTTGTTTTTAAAACCAGCTTTTCAACCCAAACCAAGAAGCTGGATTTTATAGCTTCTTGTGTGGAAAAGCTAGTTTGAAAATAAAATTACTTTTTTACCCTTATTATTTTATTATAATTTATTGTTAAAATAATGTTTATGCATACATAATTGTAAAATAATATATATTTTATAATATTTATATTAAAAATAAAATTGTTTTATTTGTACTTTATTTTATATTTATTATTAATGTGTAAATGGTATGCCCGTATATAATTTAGGATGTAGTTTATATTTTCAAATTAAATTTTATAAAAAAATAATTTTTTATTATAATTGAAATTGATTTATTTCATAAATCATAACATTAATTAATTTGAACAATCACCCAAATTTAATTTTACTTTTCAATATCATGTCTAAAATAGACATTTTATCTCCTCAAAATCACTTTTTGACATCAATGACAAACACTAACCAGCTTTTCAAAACTACTTTTCAACAGCTAGTTTGAAAATCACTTTTTTCACCGCACTTTTTAAAAGCAACCAAATATTAGGTATAAATACCTTACTCAAAGGGTAAACTACAAGGCATGACCTTGAGATTTCCAAGGTTCACAAAAAAGGCACCAAATATTACCTAATTGACATAATGGTCACAAAAGTTTTGAATTTAACACAAATCAATATCTAAAATCTGATTTTTGCCCAATTAAATTCACAATTCAAATTAGGGTTTTAAACCTAAAATTCCTAAATGTTAGGGTTTCTAAATTAGAGATTTTAAAATTAGGGTTTTTAAAATGGGATAATTTTTTGGGTGTTACAATTCTCCCTCTCTTAAAAGAAATTTCGTCCTCGAAATTTTTAGACTTGGCAACCTATCTCATCACAAAACTAGCACATACTTATACTTTCTCATTCTGAATTCAAAATCCATTATATCCAAGAATAAGAACTAAACATATCAAAATTGTGTTATGCCCTCAAAAGCATCCGCATAACCATCACGAAATCTGGTGGCATCTACTAAACTTGGTCGTCTAATTTCGAATCTAGTTGGTCTATCACTTTGAGCGGCCTATTTCTACTAGAACTACCAGATGAAGTTAACCTACAAATGCTCTCTACACCCAAGAGATGCCTGAACTGATGACTTTGATTGACTCTAAACGTATAAACCGGTAGGTAGACGTGAACAATTTCTTAGGTAATTGTAACCCTCTCGACTCGGCCTAGCCACCAGACCGAATCGAACGGGTTACATAAGGAAAATCGAAGCGAAACTCGTTAAGGCTTCACTCCGATTAGCAACCCTAATTTTTTTGTTTAAATTAATCTTGTCTAAATGCCATTTTTAACCTATGTGAGGTGACACGCAGCGGAAAAGAAAACACGAGCATGAACCAAGCAAGACAGACATTAAAGGTCAACTTTTTAATGTTTTACTACAGGTCATATCAATACGCCTAAGGCTCGCATCGATGCGCCTTCAATGGTCAAACTCCCCAAAGTCAACTCCATGAGACCGTATCGGTACCCTCAAGGTTGGTATCGATACGCCCTTAACAATCAAGCTCCCAAAGTCAACTTCAAGGACCGTACTGATACGCCTAAAGCTCGTACCGATACCCCAATTTCTCGCCAAAATCTCATATTTCCAGAGAACCAAACTGGTATCGGTACGCCCCTGTGTATCAATACGCCATGCTTAAAATAGGGGGTCGTATCCATACTGCCTTTAAGTGTATCGATACGCCTTGCCCAGAAAGAGTGATTTCTGCAGTTTTAAGCATAAGGGGAAACAACACAACTCACTAAACAAGCATCCAATTAACTTCTAAACTTCCATAAAACTTAAGGCAACCATTCTAGAGGCAAAACACCCTAAAAACACGTCCCGATCATACATACACACAAACATGAATCTCAAACTTAAAAGCCCAAAAGATCACTTTAACTCAAAGCACTAACAAGCAAAAACACAAGGAATTTGTTGAGAAATATTTTGATATAACAATTATGTGAAAAATGTTTTGGACTTGTTTAAAGATTTCAAAAATAATTCAAAAGTCCTTAAAACTTGAAAAATATGTTTAAAATGTTTTGACTTTGCACCTATATCGAATATACATTTAAAAGTTAAAAATTAGCCAAAATTAGGTTTTTAAGTGAAAGTTTCGAAACCATCCCTATAAGGTTTCGAAACCTTTATGGGCCACTGTTTTTGAAACCTTAGCAAAGGTTTCGAAACCTTCATAAAGGTTTCGAAACCTCTGTGCAGGTGGGAAGTTAAAGCTCGACTTTATGACTTTCCAACGGCTCCAAAAAATCCCTAACGACCATAAACGGCTAGAATATCATTCCACACTATAAAAGCAACCTTGGGACACTTGAAGATGGTTAGAGAACACATCCAAACAATATGATCAAGAGAATTTGAGTCCAATTCTTATTTCTTCATTTCTCTTGTATATAGTGTTTTAGAGAGTGTTTAATTGTAAATCCTTTGTACTCTTGTGAGCTTAATTTGTGTAAACACCCACCTTGTGAGGTATTTAGTTTACCAAAAAAATCCCTTGTAAAAAGAGAGGTTCTAGTTTAGCCTTGGACAAAAACTAGAGTGGTTCAATCTTAGCCATTAAAAGATAGGGTTGTTAGGGTTGCCTCCTTAGCCTAGAAAAGGGGAAAAATTCATAGTGAATTGGGAAATCCTTAGTGGTGTGCTAAGGTAGTGGATGTAGGCTTTGGTTCGAAAGCTAAACCACTCTAAAATCCTTGTGCAAATTGTCTACATTTCTTTCGGTTTTTAGCCAGTTCATCCAAGGACCAAATACAACCCACTTGACGGTTTTTCGGAGATCGATTCGAGAGTGTTACAAGCCTAATAGAATTTAACCAAAAGCCAAAACAAGTCTCAACATAGCATGGTTTTAACACTTAAAACATTTAGCAACATGATCAAACACATGGGAGTTCACATCAACCTCCCTAATCACAAGAGCAAGTATTCCCATTGCTAATATATTATTACAACTTAAACCATACTTGAGCTTAAGCTATGATCACGAGAACTTTTCCCTTGCCTTTCTTTGCTTCCCGGACCTCTAACGATCTGCATTGCTGGAAAAGAGCGCGTAAGCATAAGAGCTTAGTGAGGGGTGCTCAAAACCACAACTACAATAATGCAGTTTTAATAAAACCATTTATGTGTTGAAAAACAAAACCACAAACGAAATTCCACAAGCATGAAAATCCAACAACATGATTATCAACAATCCTACATATGCTTGGCATCTTACATCAAGCAATGCATCAACATATAGCAACATAGCATAGCTCTCAACCGCCAACATAATAACATTCAATTTTTTAGCACAATGAGTATATTGGCAACTATGGTTACATTACTCGGATACGCGGATTGGATTCAATGGCATCTTACATCACCGAATCTATAAGAACAACAAGACTTACGATGACATCTCACATCACCAAGGTCTATTAATAAAGCTTTCGCTGGCATCTTACACCACCGTACTCCTCCCTGATGGCATCTTACATCACTAGGGTCACGCGTGAATTTTACTAGTGCACTCTAATCTTATGGTCGACCAATTATAACAGGTAAGACTCTCATGTTTGCCAATACTCAACACCATGTAATCCAATCATAACAATACCACACTCATTAATCAAATACACACATCTATCTCATCTCATATCAACAATGCATAGCAAGATTAAAGCATTGAATTTCGAAAACGTAAAATGTAAACATTTAATACTTACTCTCGAGCTTAGGTTGGCCTTTTAAGCACAACCTAAACTCTCAAAGATATTTCCACTTACTGGTAGAACCCAACGATAGTCAAAACACCGATTTCAAGCCTCCACAACACCGGGTATCGCATCCGAAGTACCCAAATCTCTAGCTGCTGCTTCTACCCAAATCAAAACATTTAATTTTAAGGTTTAGGAATTACCTTTAAACCCTAAATTAAATCTTTAAACCCTAAAATTAAAACATTATGCATGAGATTTTCTTTTCTTGTAATTTTATCATTTTAGCTGTCTACCCTGACTTAGCACCTGCTAAAACGTCTCATATCAGTCAATCTACAGTTACAGAACGAACATAAAAATCTTGGTCGAAATCATTAATTCTCTTTAATGAAAAACAAGCAGCTTTCGTTTTCTACTTGTCTAAAATAAATGTCCTGGCCAAAGTTATCGCCTTTCGTCAATCAACTCCACTCCAAAGATTCTACTTTCTAAACAGGTGGACCGTCCTACTACTTTTGTAGCTTTGCTTCAGATCGACTGTTAAATATACTACAAAGGTGGTGAGAATAGAGGGAAATACAAGAATGATAGAAACGATAATCAGAACATATATTTCCTTAAGCTTTAATTACAAAGGAAGAGAATGTTCCTTTTATAGATACAAAAGAGAGAGGTTTGTTGGGATAGCTGTTCACAGGGAATGATGCTGACAGGGATGAAATCTGGTGCAACAGATTTTCCCGCGTCCCTAGTTTGTTGGGCTGGTTTAACAGCCTTTGCTGTTACCAGCTGTACATTCTTCAACGTTGTCCTCGTTTTCTTCTTCTTTTGCACCTTGAATAGAGCCAATGCAGAGAAGGTGACGTAGTTTATCAAACTGTAGAACACTCAGCGGTTTGGTGAGTATATCAGCTATTTGAGAACGTGCTGGGACGTAGTTGACTTGAAGCTGTCCGGAAATAACTCGTTCACGAACAAAATGGAGGTCGAGGTCAACGTGCTTTGTCTTTGAGTGAAGGACAGGGTTTGCGGCCATGGAGACTGTGCTCGTGTTATCGCACCAGATCTTTGGTGAGTCAAAAATGTTGATTTGCATATCAGCTAGAACTGATTGTATCCAGATAACATCGGAAGTGGCATCTGCTAAACTACGGTATTCTGCTTCGGCAGTGGAGCGGGAGACGGCACGTTGCTTTTTGGAGCTCCATGAAATGAGGTGTGAACCAAGGAAGATGCAGAAGTCTGTGGTGGATCGTCGATCATCAATGTCGCTGCCCTAGTCAGCATCGGAGAATGCTGAAATGAGAAGAGAGTCAGGCTGTTGAGGAGGAAACCAAAGGTCAAAGTGTAAGGTGCCCTTTAGGTATCGAAGGATGCGTTGGACTGCAGCCCAGTGAACATCTGAAGGATTCTGCATGAATTGCGCAACTTTGTTGACTGAGTGAGCAAGGTCAGGGCGTGTATGGCAGATGTATTGTAGTGCTCCAACAACACTACGATACTGCTGAACATCAGAGAGTAGTTCTCCAGCATGGCGGCTAAGCTTAGGATATGCGACCATGGGAGTCGAAGCTTACTTGTGTGAAAGAAGATTGGTGCGGCGTATGAGGTCTTCAATGTAGTTACGCTGACTGAGAAATAAGCCATTAGCATGCGAGGTTACCTCAATACCCAGGAAGAAATGGAGGAGACCAAGATCCTTCAAGGAGAATTTATCATGAAGTTCAGTGATTATCTGATTGATGTGCGTGTCTGAGTTGCCGGTGAGGAGTATGTCGTCTACATAGACAACAATGTAAGTGTTGATGTTATTTGCTATATAAACAAAAAGGGAAGAATCTGCTATTGAGGATTTAAAACCAAGATCACAGAGAAATGATTTGAGCTTGAGGAACCAGTTCCGTGGGGCTTGACGGAGTCCATAAAGAGCCTTTTTTAACTTGCAGACAAGAGGTGTGCCATCAGGTTTGAATTGCTCGAAGCCACTCGGTTGCTGCATGTATACATCCTCGAGAAGATCTCCCTTGAGGAAGGCATTGTTGACATCAACTTGCCTGATGTTCCAACAGTTTGTGACAGCAATGGAGATAAGAATGTTCACGGTGAAGAAGCGTACAACTGGACTGAAGGTGTCCATGAAGTCAAGTCCAGGTACTTGTGTGAAGCCTTTGGCTACGAGTCGGGCCTTGAGCCTGTGTACAGAGCCATCAGAATTGTGCTTGACTCAGAAGAGCCACTTGCATCTGATTGCCTTCTTGGCAGGGGGTAGTTCAACCAAGTCCCAGGTTTGATTTTCCTGGAGAGCATTAAATTCAGTTAACACAGCAATTTTCCAGTCTGGGTGATCAAGTGCTTCTCGTACGGAAGAGGGAACAAATGTGCTTTGAAGATGGTATATTTTTGGTTTGAATATGCCTGCTTTTCCTCGGGTAAGCATGGGATGAGTGTTTGTATTTGTTGAGGATGTGGGATTAGAGGATGTGGGAAGGGTCTCGGATTGTTGTGTGGTAGGTGCGACAGGGAAGGTGGAAGTGTCTGAGGGAGGGGAGAAATTGGTAGAAGTTGTATCACATTGGCTTTGAGTGGGATGAGTGAGAGAGGGTGAAGGTGGTAAGGATGTAGGGATGGGTGTAGGAGAGTCTTGTGTGGTCGTGGGTGGAGGATCTGTAGTGTGATGCTCAGGTGTAGTTATAGGTGACACAATGGGTACCGAGGGTGACTGATATGGGGTGGATGATGTCGGGCTAGTAGCAACAGAGGCAAACGGGAATACATTTTCATTGAACAACACATTCCGAGAGATGTATAATCTGCCTGTATCATCAAGACATTGATAACCATGGTGCTTGGGAGAGTAGCCAAGGAACAAACATGGCTTGGATTGAAAGTCGAGCTTGTGTTGGTTGAAGGATCGCAGGTGAGGGTAGCATTCACAGCCAAAGACCTTAAGGAATGTGTAATTGGGTTTCTGGCCAGTGAGCTTCTCGAATGGAGAGATGTTGCCAAGATTGGGTGTAGGGAGGCGATTGATCAGGTAGACAGCACTGAGCACAGCAAATGACCAGAACTTCAGTGGCATTTGAGCTTGTGCAAGTAGGGCTAAGGTAGTGTCCATTATATGTCGATGCTTGCGTTCCACAACTCCATTTTGTTGGGAGGTATGTGGGCAAGTGATTCGATGCGAGACACCAAGTTGAGCAAGAGTGGTGTGAAGAAACTGAAACTCTCCCCCACCATCACATTGCACTGCCTTAAGAGAAATATTGAACTGATTCTTTACCAAGGCATAGAATAGGGTGAAAGCATTAGAGGCATCGGATTTCTTCTTCAGCAAGTAAACCCAGCAATTTCTTGTAAACACATCAACAAATGAGATGTAATAGTTATATCCATTCGATGCAATAGAAGCTGGACCCCAGAGGTCAATTTCAACAAGTTCAAAAGGATTACAATAAGATGTAGATGAAGATTGAAATGGTAAATCATGGCTTTTGCCCATACAACAAGCTTGACACAGTGTATGTCGTTGTAGGGTTACAGGCTTATTCAAAACTGCAGTAGTAACTAAGCGAACAACTGGAGAGGATGCATGTCCAAGTCGACGATGCCATAGCCAAAACAAATCAGAGACTGTGGTGTGGTGAATGGAGGCAGCAACGGAGGGAGAGGGACTGAGATTGTATAAACCACCAGATTGGGATCCTTGCAACAACACCTGACCCGTGGCCTCATCCTTCACACAGCTTGAATCAGCATGAAACTCAAAATAAACATGATTATCCTTGGTAAACTTGGATACTGAAAGTAAATTCCTAGTTATACAAGGAACATGCAGAAGCTCATTGAGTAAAAGAGGCTTAGATGAAGTGGAGAGAGACGTATGACCTATGTGGGCAATTTGCAACGATGAACCATCTCCAATATGTACTGAACCCTTACCTAAGTAGGGAGAGCCATCCTGAAAGCAGGTAGATGTGTTGGTCACATGGTGTGTTGCACCAGAGTCAGGGTGCCAAACAGAAGAAGCCCCTGGGAAGACCACAAGATTGTTGACTTGCGCAGACTCAACTTCAGGAGGGGAGGAGGGTTGATCTGAAGTGGGAGATGCAGGAATGTAGGGATCATACATTGTCTCCACTGGTTCAGAGGAAAAACAGCAAGCATTGGCATGTGTAGGTGATGAATGATGCGGAGGAGCTTGAGAGGTAACACCTTTGAACGACTGATCGAAGCGGTGCCAACAGCGATCAACAAGGTGGCCCAGCTTGCCACAGAGTTGACACTGTGGTCGTGGTCGACCCTTGAAACGACCAGGTGATGGAGTGGGACGAGACTGAGGTTCATAAGATCGAGCAGGTGGTGGATCTGTTGAGAAGCGGGTGGCATGTATACCAACGGGCATGCGAAGAGGATCAGAAATACGTGATTCTGCATCAATGAGGATGGACACAGCACCTTCAACAGTAAATGGTGTTTGGCTCGTGGAGATGACGGCAACAAATGGGTCGTATTCTGGGGGCAATCCATTGAGGATTGTTGCAATTTGCTCAACTGTGGACACTGGATTACCACATGAAGCAAGGAGATCGCAGATTTCTTTAATCTGCATGGTATAAGCACGCATCGAGAGGGAGGATTTCTTCAACGATCTAAGTCGGCAATGCAGATGCATGACCTTAGTGGTTGAGAGCTGGGAGAAAAGCTTTGAGATTGTGGACCAGATGGTGGCAGAAGATTCAGCACCAACAAGCTGAGGGAGAAGATCTGGGCTGATGGTGGAGAGGAGCCAGGATGCTAAGGAGCTATCCTGCTTGATAAAACGCAGATATGCAGGATTGGAGGTAGGTGAACCATCGGTTCCAGCAACCGTCTTCGATGGTGGTGCACGAGAACTGTCGATGTAATCCTCGAGACCTTGGCCACGGATCATGAGCATGACCTGTTGCTTCCACAACAGGAAGTTTGTGTCATCAAGTCGAACGCTGATGCGTTTGTTGGAGAAAATCTGCTCATCGCCTACTGTGAGAGATGCTATTTCATCAGCAAGGCCACCGGCAGGATCAACCATAACGTAAGGAAGAAATGATGCACAGAGGAAGAAGAAGGGACGGCCCAGGCTCATATTGGAACAACTGATACCATGTTAAATATACTACAAAGGTGGTGAGAATAGAGGGAAATACAAGAATGATAGAAACGATAATCAGAACATATATTTCCTTAAGCTTTAATTACAAAGGAAGAGAAGGTTCCTTTTATAGATACAAAAGAGAGAGAGGTTTGTTGGGATAGC
This sequence comes from Hibiscus tridactylites, assembly GCA_958450335.1. NCBI lineage: Eukaryota > Viridiplantae > Streptophyta > Magnoliopsida > Malvales > Malvaceae > Hibiscus > Hibiscus tridactylites. Next base: position 77,280,755 of record OY288281.1, read on the forward strand.
TGTTCACAGGGAATGATGCTGACAGGGATGAAATCTGGTGCAACAGATTTTCCCGCGTCCCTGGTTTGTTGGGCTGGTTTAACGGCCTTTGCTGTTACCAGCTGTACATTCTTCAACATCGACTGTTGAGTGTGTAAAAGTTCTATTATTTACACCCTTTTTAACCCATATTTATGCTGCATTCAAGCACCATTCCATTGCATTTAGGTCAGTTTACAGAAAAACATCACAAATATATAAAAGGCACAGATTCTACTAAAAATGGTTGTTTTTGGCAGGTTGCCGCCGTCGTAGACGGTGAAGGCAGGCGCGAGGCAGAGAAGCAGAAGAGCTGAACTGGACAAGCAGACAAAGAGGACGATGCTGCCATGGTGCTGCCGTGACAGCATGGTGACAGCAGTTTTGCGGAGAGAAAAAGCAAAGTGGACCTCGATAGATAGAGAAAATTATGCTCGTCTGTCGTGTGAAAACCAAATATTTTTCCAAGCCCCGGATCAAAAGATATGTCAAGCCAAAGTTCAAGGAGAGAAAATCCCAAGAAACAATGAGGACGGCTGAAAAGTAGGATCCTTGAAGATTAAGTCTTTATTAGATTCATACTTTTAATTAAAGTTGTAATCCTTGTTACCTTAGATAACTTGAGCCCAAAGCTTATATAATGGCATGTATTTTAACCTAGGAGATAATCCCCATATCATACCCCATAACCGACAACCAAAAACCCTCCGCCGTCTACCCGTCGTCTACCCGTCGTCGACATGTTCTAAAAACCCCCTAGGGCCACGAGTTGATTTGTAAAGTAGTTGCAAGGGTTGTTTTGTTTTAGGATTTTCCAAGTTCAATAAAATAAACTTCAAGTTCTCTTATTTTGGTTATTAACATCTTGCAAGAGCATCGGGAGAGCATTGTGAGGTTATCCATTTACTTAGCATCGGGAGAGTTAAGCATACGAAAGAAATAAGAGCGAGTTCTCTAGTTTATAGTTGAACTATCTTGCGCCTAGGGATAGGGCAAGGTTAAGTGGCTAAAGAAGAATTCATACACATCGGTGTTCATCCTTCGATTCACGCCGGGAGGTATCATCAAAGACGTGTTCATCGACAGACTTGGACCTAGGGATAGGCCAAGGCAGATCTGGGATTCTTGCCAAACTTGAACGTACGGAGTTGGTGTGTTTGCTGCCGCGACAGCCAACGGACAGCCGCCGCGACAGGTGCTGTCGGCGACGGGCGCGACGACAGAACTGGATTTCCTAAACTCTGCAATACCTGCACTACTGAGCAATTCAATACCAGCCCATTATCTCTATCTTGATTCTTCTACTCTTTTATTTGCGTTTTCCTTATTATTTTCGTGACAACAATCTTAATCTATTCTTTTCCCCTTGTGCAGATAGCGAAGGAAAGGGTTAGCCCAGTCCCTGTGGAGACGATATCTGATACTCTAGTATCACTTTATTACTTGCGACGTGTACACTTGCACTCAATTGCGATAGACACTTTTACACGCAACAAGTTTTTGGCGCCGCTGCCGGGGACTGGCAACACACTCTTACCCTAGCTTCTGCACTTTTCTTTTATTTTTATTTTTTTTATTTTTAATTTTCTTATTTTCTTATTTTTTTTACAAAAAAAAACTCAGGTGAAAATACAGGTTCAAGGGCATCAACATGCCAGGAAAAACCATTCGAGAGTTGATGTTGGAAAGTTCTTGCATTTACCGTAAAGATATGCTGCCACGACAGCAACAGGGGCAGCAAATGCTGATGCCGCAGCAGCAAAATTTTTTATGGTACGATCAAAACCCCCAAAATTTTTTATACCATAACAATTTTGCTACAGAACCCGACCTGCCCCGTCAATGTCATCATCCTCAAGAGCAGTCAAAATCCTTAGAAGATACACTGCAAGCCTTCATGGCACTCACTCAAGAAGTGTCGGTTTCTATGGACGCAAGTATCGCTAAGATGGATGAACTCTTGAGCAGACCAGTCCTCATTCATGCCACAGATGAACCTGAAATCCTGAGGCAAGATGACGAGGATGCCCATGTGAAGGAATATCCAACATATGATGAGTCTGAGCAACAACTTGCCATGGCAATGATCGAGGAGCCGGAATGGAGCAACACCGTGACAACGCTGAGTGGAATTCAAGAGAATGTCACGGCAGCAACCACTTCTGAGACAGAAACTCCAGTCAAAGCGGAAACTGCCGCCTCGGCAAAAACTGCCACCTCGACAGCAACTGCCACCTCGGCAACAACTGATGCTGAAGCAGCAACCACATCAGAGGCAAATTCTCAACCCACCACCTCGATTATGCCTAACCAAGATTGCACACATCCATCCCTGTCATGGCACTCGCACGACCACCTAGAAGAGCTACCCAATGACAATGCCTCACCGATGGAATATGAGCAGGTAATAAACGAACCTTTTGAATTATATGAAAACTCACCAATTTCATTGCAGGTATTTGAGGAACCAAAGCCGGTGGACACAGAATCATCAAAATCTCTACTGATGGAGATCTACGAGTGGTCAACAGAATTTGGTATAGAGAGTGATGGCACCTACCAATGTCCCATTGACCTGCAAAGTAACCTGATAAAAAACTGTCAAAATAACTGCCTGCCGCAGCAGCAGACGCGACAGCAAGGGATACATTCAACCACAACAATATTCAACGAAAACAAGGTAAGTTTGTGGTCGAATGTCAATTTGATTATTTCTAATCATATATTCATGCCCTCAGAAACATTACCAAGAAGGGAGGACTTCATGGACTACAAAGGGAAGAGAAAGAAAGGAGCCCCCAACATGAGAATAATCACCAGATGAAGGGTACAGATGGACTTCAAGAAGTACCGGAAACGACGCCTCAAGCATTATTAGGGGACTGAAGCCCCATGAATACAGGAAGTGGTTACCTTAGGAGATGCCCCACATGGCATCCCTAACTTAACTTAACTTTTATTTTTATTTTTATTTGTTTTATTATTATTATTTATTAGGAAATAAGGTATATTCTATTTTAATAATGTTTTTATAGGAAATAAAGGAGTCAAGAAGGACAGGAGAAGTGAACTCAGCCCACCATCCATCCATCAGCCCAACAACGCCCAATATTGTAGCCTGTCGATCCACCTGCCGCGGCAGACACGGAAAAGACAGGCTGTCACCATGTTGTCACGACAGACGTGTGACAGATGCGTAACAGACGCGAAAACGTGTGTCAGACGCATCAGACACACTAAAGCTCGACAGCTGCCCCGTTATTCACGCCTGTCGTTACAGTTTCAACGGGCAGCAATTCTTTTTCTATAAAACTACGTTTCATTTTCATTTTCACTCACTTCTGCTTTTCTTACTTGCTCTCCATATTTAGTTTTCATTTGCTTTCAATTACTTTTCACAACCCTTGCACTAACATGTCTTCCAAAAAAACCCGCCGCAATGCTGCCTCTACTTCCTCGGCGGCAGCAACTCCCCCACAGTCCTTTGCAACCAGAGATCTGTGGGAAGAACGAGGCCTCATTTATACTCCAAAGGCAAAGAATCTGGGCCTCAAGCCTTTCATCACCTGCCGCCTCCATACCATCTGCCGCCTCCGTACCATCACCTGCCCCGACGGCAGCCGGCAGCACCCATGCCGAAACATCTGCTCGAGGAACAAAGCGACCAGTGCCCTCAGATGACCTTGCTGCCTTTGTTGCTGGATTCTCTTCCTCCTCCGTCTGGGCAGACAGTGACGTTGAACCCTCTATTCAGAGGAACCTGTCGAAGGAATTTACATCGGTAAAGAGGCAGAAAAGAATGGCAGATAAGAAAACTCTGCCAAGGGCCAGTAGCAGCAGCGGCAGCAGCTCTGATATTCAGGTTGTACAGCAACCACCCCAGCCCGCCCCGCGAACCAGAACCCGCCGCCAGATCCGCCTCAGCAGCAGCAGTGAAGACATTGATTAAAATTTAAGTTTCTTATCTTCTTATTGTTGTCTGCCATATATATTTTGTGATGTACTGCCTTCATATGTTTTCATTTTTATTTTGTCATTTGCATTGAGGGCAATGCAACCCTCGAGTTTGGGGGTGGCAACCCTCCATATTCATGGAGTACATCTTAGTTAAATTTTGTGTCTTTTACTTAGTACTTTTCTAAAAAAAACAAATTTTTTTGGCTGAAAATTGTGAACTGAACTTGCCTGTTGTGACAGCTCTGTCGTGGCAGCATCTTTAGGATAGTTTAAGGAGAAGTTTAGAGCCTTTCTATAGTTCTGAAAACTTAAACATCATTGTGACTGTTATACTGCTTAGATTTCTTTTAGCCAAACTAGAATAGGAAGCTTAGCACTTGAATAGCCCCTAGAGGTGCCTAACACTGGCTCTAGGAAAGAAGTTTAGCAAAAGAGATTCAAAAACCTAGAGGTGCCCGAAACCGGCTCTAGGTGGCAACCCTCCATATTCATGGAGTACATCTTAGTTAAATTTTGTGTCTTTTACTTAGTACTTTTCTAAAAAAACAAAAAAAAAATTGGCTGAAAATTGTGAACTGAACTTGCTTGTCGTGACAGCTCTGTCGTGGCAGCATCTTTAGGATAGTTTAAGGAGAAGTTTAGAGCCTTTCTATAGTTCTGAAAACTTAAACACCATTGTGACTGTTATACTGCTTAGATTTCTTTTAGCCAAACTAGAATAGGAAGCTTAGCACTTGAATAGCCCCTAGAGTTGCCTAACACTGGCTCTAGGAAAGAAGTTTAGCAAAAGAGACTCAAAAACCTAGAGGTGCCCGAAACCGGCTCTAGGAAGCAAACTAGAGGTGCCTAAAACTGGCTCTAGTAAAACTTTAGAAATCGAGTCAAAACAAAGAAATCAAAGAAGCATGAAAATGTGCCTTCAAAAAAAAAAGATAAACTTTGGCATAAAAATTCGAGTTAAGAGTTGAATATTCTAGTGAAACTAAGAGAGTCTTGGCATATAACTGTTCACAAAGCATGCACACACTGCACGAGGACTATAGGGAGATTCCGGACAGATCCTAAATTATCCGACAGGTTGCTGCCACCACATGGAACGAACGATGGGTAAGGGAAAGCTCATTGTTTGAAAGCCAAAACAAAAATTTCTTTTTCTTTTAGTTCTTAGTTGCTTGAGGGCAAGCAAAAACTTGAGTTTGGAGGTGTGTTGAGTGTGTAAAAGTTCTATTATTTACACCCTTTTTAACCCATATTTATGCTGCATTCAAGCACCATTCCATTGCATTTAGGTCAGTTTACAGCAAAACATCACAAATATATAAAAGGCACAGATTCTACTAAAAATGGTTGTTTTTGGCAGGTTGTCGCCGTCGTAGACGGTGAAGGCAGGCGCGGGGCAGAGAAGCAGAAGAGCTGAACTGGACAAGCAGACAAAGAGGACGATGCTGTCATGGTGCTGCCGTGACAGCATGGTGACAGCAGTTTTGCGGAGAGAAAAAGCAAAGTGGACCTCGATAGATAGAGAAAATTATGCTCGTCTGTCGTGTGAAAACCAAATATTTTTCCAAGCCCCGGATCAAAAGATATGTCAAGCCAAAGTTCAAGGAGAGAAAATCCCAAGAAACAAGGAGGACGGCTGAAAAGTAGGATCCTTGAAGATTAAGTCTTTATTAGATTCATACTTTTAATTAAAGTTGTAATCCTTGTTACCTTAGATAACTTGAGCCCAAAGCTTATATAATGGCATGTATTTTAACCTAGGAGATAATCCCCACATCATACCCCATAACCGACAACCAAAAACCCTCCGTCGTCTACCCGCCGTCTACCCGTCGTCGACATGTTCTAAAAACCCCCTAGGGCCACGAGTTGATTTGTAAAATAGTTGCAAGGGTTGTTTTGTTTTAGGATTTTCCAAGTTCAATAAAATAAACTTCAAGTTCTCTTATTTTGGTTATTAACATCTTGCAAGAGCATCGGGAGAGCATTGTGAGGTTATCCATTTACTTAGCATCGGGAGAGTTAAGCATACGAAAGAAATAAGAGCGAGTTCTCTAGTTTATAGTTGAACTATCTTGCGCCTAGGGATAGGGCAAGGTTAAGTGGCTAAAGAAGAATTCATACACATCGGTGTTCATCCTTCGATTCACGCCGGGAGGTATCATCAAAGACGTGTTCATCGACAGACTTGGACCTAGGGATAGGCCAAGGCAGATCTGGGATTCTTGCCAAACTTGAACGTACGGAGTTGGTGTGTTTGCTGCCGCGACAGCCAACGGACAGCCGCCGCGACAGGTGCTGTCGGCGACGGGCGCGACGACAGAACTGGATTTCCTAAACTCTGCAATACCTGCACTACTGAGCAATTCAATACCAGCTCATTATCTCTATCTTGATTCTTCTACTCTTTTATTTGCGTTTTCCTTATTATTTTCGTGACAACAATCTTAATCTATTCTTTTCCCCTTGTGCAGATAGCGAAGGAAAGGGTTAGTCCAGTCCCTGTGGAGACGATATCCGATACTCTAGTATCACTTTATTACTTGCGACGTGTACACTTGCACTCAATTGCGATAGACACTTTTACACGCAACACAAATGAGAAGGTTGATTGAATCAATGGGTGCCGGCAGATTCATCATGTTGAAAAACACCCATTTTGATTTCGTTTTTGGGTTTCGAAACATATTACGACTCGTTAATCCCTTCTGGGTTTTTCTCTTCAAGTTCATTGGATCATTCTTCAGGTATAAGTATAACACACTCTGTTTTATGTTTTTTTTAACCTTTTTTATTTCCTTTTTAGTTAATGTTTTTCTTTCTTTGTTTGAGTCTTTTCCAGGCTTCCAATCAATCTGTACCTTGAAGATTTGGACACAAACTTCGATGAGTTCAGCGAAAGACATGGCAATGATCATGTTGTTGATCAAGGAAACAGAGAAGGAGAAAGCTCTGCCATGGCGGCAAGCACGAGCAAGTATGAGTTCTTGTTTGGGAAAAGTATTAGTGGATTCATTGAAGAACCAACAACAAAGAGCTTTACTGTGCATGAGCTCTATATGGGTTCAAATGACGCTGCCTATTTCAATGGTGGAATTCTTGATTCCTCGGACTCTGTCGGTGCTGATTATGGGAAAATCGAAGTTGAAATGGGGGATGTTTTTGAAGACAAAACAGAGGAATGTGCTCTAAGGTTTTCCTTTGAAAAGATTTTCGACTTTGAAAAACATATCAAAGCTATTCAAGTAGAACAGCCGGTTCAGGATTATGTCGGGGATTCACTTCTTCAAAGAGCTATTTTGCAGACAGGACAGGATATCAAAGATGTTGTTAGAGAAAAAACAGAGGAATCTGTTGAGTGTTTCATCGCTGAGATTGAAACAGAAGATAAATTCGAAGAAACAACAAAGGAATCTGTTGAGAATTGCATTAATGAAAAGATTCTAGAGAAGCAAGGAGGTGACCTCGAAGGTAATCAACATGTTGCAGAGAAACAAACACAGTATGAAGAAGATTTAAGCATTGAGACAGAATCAATGGTTTCCCCAGACAAAACCAAAGGACAAAACATGCAAGAAGATGAAGATTCAGAGTTTCGTTCAGAACACGATGATGATTTGATCGAGCGGCTGAAAACGGAAGTGAAAATTGCTAGAACTGGGGGGCTTCCAACTATTTTAGAAGATTTCGAGTCCCCAAAGATGATGCTGGGGCCACTGCAAATTAATGAAAAATATGACCACAAAGATCACATTGCTGAAATAAAAAAGGTTTACAACAGCTACTCTGATAAAATGAGAAAACTTGACATTCTGAATTCTCAGACCATGCATGCAATCAGTAAGTATTAACCCCCTTTTTGTTTTTAGTTTAAGTTTTCAAATTGTTTGTACAATGCCTAAAAAACATGTCTTTCCATGATTCTAAAGTACCCTAAAAAACATGTCTTAAGATTCTAAATCCCTTGTTGAATGTGATCTTAGGTTTACTTCAACTAAAAGATGTCCCAATTCAACTGAGCACACCTGCAAAATCTTCAGCACCAGCAATTAAGTCACTTCATAAAGCATTGTCATTCAGACAAAGAAAAGCAGAAGTTGACCCAACAAAGAAGTTGATTAGAGATTTGCACAAGGACTTCGAGACAGTCTATGTTGGACAAATATGCGTTTCTTGGGCAATACTCCATTGGCAGTTCGGACAAGTGAAGAAGTTGTTGGATTGTGACACCCTTGGTGTTCATCAGTATAACCAGGTTTCTGGTGAATTCCAACATTTTCAAGTCCTTCTGCAAAGATTTTTAGAGGATGAACAGTTTCGAACCAGATCCAGAGTCGAAAATTATGTCAACTACCGACGTTCAGTTCAACATCTTCTTCAAGTTCCGGTTATCAAAGGTAACTTATATAATCTCCAACATGTGTTTTAATTTTAACTCCTAAAATAAATATGTTTAAACAAAGCACATAGAATATGCTCTTGCAGATGATTGCTCAAAGTACAAGGAAGATGCAGTCTCAAGTGAGGTGTTAAGAGACATCATTGAGGAATCAATGCATGTTTTCTGGGATTTCCTCCGAGCAGATAAAGACGAACCAAACTCGACCTCCAAGGCTCTATTTCAATCGCAGGTTGTTCCGCATGACCCTATCAATTCCGATCTCTTGATGGATGTTAGAACAGATCTTCAAAAGGTCCGATTAATTGCTTCCTAAACCTCTTTGAATACCATTTTTTTTTTCATGCTTTTGCTGATCGGAATTCTAAATATTCATTCCCATATTGCAGAAGGAGAAAAGGCTTAAGGAAATTCAGAGAGGCACAAACTGTATAATAAATAAGTTCCAAAGGCAACAACATCAGGGGATTCTATTAGATCATGCATTGTTCATCGCTCATGTTGAACTGAAATTGGTTTCGAGAGTATTAAACATGTGGAAAATAAACAAGGATCAGTTAGTTTGGTGTCTAGAGAAGTTACAAAGGATTAACTTTAGTAGCAGGAAGATAGAGATAGAGCCCTCATTTACATTGTTTCCATGTTAACAGTGGCCACCACTGCCGCACCACTATACTTGTTTTCAGTTTGTATATAGATAGATAGATATTGACATTTTGATACCAAAAAAGGAAACAGATATTTTACAAGTTGGTCTTCAGCTTGTCGAAGATTATTTTGTACAATCAATTCAACTATAATGGAATGTGTTCGATGATGGAGCTCAAAGTCTTCTATAGTTTGAGAAATGTGGTCTTTATATTGATGCTAAAAGCCTAGAATTCATATATTTGCATATTGATGCCAATGAATTTATATACATTTCATCAAATGCATGTGGAAATATACCCAAACAAGAGCCCAATAAACTCGTACTATCGTGATCTTTTCAGAGGACAGCCCTCTGAATTGATCTTGATTAAACTGGTTGATTAAGTGCATTGAGCCTTTTATCTTCATTTTCATTTTGAGTTTTATAACCCATTACGTTGATGATGGTATTTTATATTTCGATCTTTTGATTTGTTAGGGAAGAACCGGAAGAAGGGTTGTGTGTTGCATCCATAGGTGCTTCTGTGGATGCTGCTAAGGCTTGGTGGGGATGATTAGTGATATTGAATTTTAATTGGCTCAAGTTGAAAAGTAATTTGAAAACTTGATAAGGTATTTGTTGTCATAATTTGAGTAATAAGTTTATTTAAGAGGAAAAATATAGAAAAGGAAATTGGTTCAAGTTAAGCAGGATATAGATTGTGGTTTTATGAGCACATACAAGGGAAGCTTGGAAGCCCATGGGTAAAGCTCAATACAGTACTACTTTCTGGGACCAGAGAAAAATAGTTGATACAATCATGGAACTAACATTAGCAAGCTAAAAGTGGCATACAGAGTTCCCCCAAACACTTCAGTAGGTCATTAAGGACCTCTATTTTCTCAAGGGTCCAAGAGGATCAGGCACTATAACCCCAGTGAAGTGATCAAGGGAACTCCAGAGGACAACCGACTCTTTATTTTTTTTTCTTTGTGGTTAGAAGATTGGGCAACAAAAAGCTAACCTACCTACTTATAAGTGAAGGCTCTATATGCGTGTGTTGCACCAATCGGACCTAGGTTAGAATATGAAACAAAATCCACATATGACGACAGGTTATCAAAACTGAATCTAGTCATGATTATGGAGTTTGGGGGATTATTGATGATGAGATAGAGAATATTGTTGAGCTGAGTGGAGTTGAGTCCTCCCCACACCTTTCCCACACTTCTGTCATTGTCGTAGTTTTGGAAACTGTTATACACATTGCCCGTAGTCACTTCGTTACATCTGCCACTACTAATCAAAGCTATGTTTAACTAGGAGTTGTCTGAATATATGTTAAACATCTACTTAGATTCTATGTGGGTGCATGGAAGGAGTAGTCCTGCTCTTTGCTCCTTTTTCAAGATACTTGTCTGAAAATCAAATAATGTTTTTGCATGGAAGGAGTAGTCCTGCTCTTTGCTCCTTTTTCTCTAATATGGATGAGATCTTTGTTAGTTATGAATGGTTTTGATGTATGCCACTGCTTCTTGTTCAGAACTGATGGCCTGTTACGAATATTTAGGATATTGGTTTCATGACTTGTCACAGTTTTGCTATGTTGCGAATATGTAGCTGATGGCCACTGCTTCTTTTCTATCACTTTCAGATTCTGACCTCATCACTTTCCGTATTATTACCTCTACAACTTATAGTATGGTCCAGAGAAGCCTAACTCGTCCTAGCTTCAATAATGGACAAGGCAGAGGCAGAAGCTTGTGAAAGTTGGGCTACAATGCAAAGACATAGGCTCTTTAGACATCTTAGAGGTGAAGTTAGTCCACATTGGAACTGCTGATTTGCTGAACACAATGTTACATGAAACTCCGATGACATATAAAAAAATGGCAATGCAGGACTTAATGCGAGAAATCCTGATGCATGGCATGTAAAATAAACATGATAATATGCGCCTGTTGAAGAAACAAGATTATATATCCACCAACCTTATCTTTATAGTTGAGGCCTTCGTATGTTCGTCTTTCTAATCAGTGTCAGGGGCCAGCCAGAGTTCCCCCAAACACTTCAGTAGGTCATCAAGGACCTCCCTTTTCTCCAGGGTCCGAGAGGATCAGACACCATAAACCAAGTGAAGTGGTCAAGGGAACTCCAGAGGACAACCGACTCTCTATTTCTTCTTTGAGGTTAGATGATTAAGCAATAGAAAGCTAACCTACCTACTTATAAGTGAAGGTTCTATATGCGTGTGTTGCGCCAATCGAACCTGGGTTAGGATATGAAACAAAATCCACGCAGGATAGGTTACCAAAACTGAACCTAGCCATGATTATGGGGTTTGGGGGATTATAGATGATGAGATAGAGAATATTGTTGAGCTGAGTGGAGTTGAGCTCTCCCCACACTTCTGTCATTGTCGTAGTTTCGAAAACTGTTATACACATTTCCCTTAGTCACTTCGTTACACCTGCCACTAATAATCAAAGCTATGTTTAAGTAGGAGTTGTCTGAATATATGTTAAACAGCTACTTAGATTCTATGTGGTGGATGGAGAATAAAAGTATCTATGGCTAGAATTCTATGCAACCTTTAACCTCAACATCTTTCTCAAGGATCCATCTAGTCTGTTATTGCGTCTACATTAATCTTTCCTATGGGAATATCCAAGCATCTTTTTTCACACATGAAACAGCCAAGGCCAGGAAGCTATAATCAAGCCATAAGATCTCTATTACACATACAAATGTAACTGGCAAAGAGGAATAATTCTCCTGGCTGATAAAGGAAAACCTAGCAATCTGTATATTCATACAGTGTTTTTAAATTTCTCCGTGTTATAATCATGTTTAAGAAGATTAGGCAATCTATTTCAAAATTCATCAAAGTGATTTAACCTTATGGAAACTTGTTATGAGAGATATCTTCCACATTTTATTCAGTGGAATTGCTGCATTTGTTTCATTAACTAAGAGGAGTCTGTGGCAAGTGAACATAGACGCAACTATGGGATAAATGGGAGGTAAAAGAATCCAAGCGGTGTCGGTTGATTGTTGTTCAATCAACCAAATGCCCCTTTCCAGCTTGCTCCTAAGCAGAATCTGAAACACGATTTTTCATGTATTGCAGAAGCTACATGAGACCTATGAATTTCACTTCCCCACCATGGATCACCATTTCAAACCCTGTCAATACCTTTGCCTATTTATACACCGAACCCTCTGTGCAAAAATATATCAAGAAACTGTGGAGCATGAGAAAGGGAATGTCTGGTGTTCCCTGGAGTTCCTCTGATCACTTCATTGTGGGCTATTTACTGAGAAAATCTTGTCCTACTGAAGTGTTTGGGGGAACTCTGGGAGATAGTTGACACTGCTCAGCTGCATCAAAATACTGTTGGAGGCTTTCCCAGTACTATGTAAACTTCTTTAACTATTATTTTATGTAATTCAATGCAGTTTGAGAGGTGGTGAAGTAAAAAATTCTTTCATAAGTTTGCTGATATTGTATTTGAAAGTGTTGAATATCCATTATTTTGGCTAATATCGTTGAAATGTTCTTCTTTTGAGTTTTGCCATAGCTAAGATTTACGAGGTTCAAATCTAAAGGTTGTGCAAACAGTGCTGAGAATCCTTGCAGACTTAATTAAGAAGCATAGCAATCTCCGACAAGGAGTTTAATGATGTAACAAGTGGAACTGTTTGATTTGGAACTAAATCAATTTTCATTTTGTTTTAATTCAATCCTTGCTATTTGTTGCACCCTTTCCTCGTCTCTAAAATAATAATGTCCTGGCTACGCCAATCTAAAACTTCGCTCATTGATTCACCACCCATTATTTGTTAGCAGTGCGATGACCCTAATGTCTGTCCTCCAGTTGATTTGCCTCCTGCTGTAAACAATGGTAAAATTGAGCACATGTCAGTGACAGAGGATGAGCAGGTCAGTGATGAGAGCTCAAAAGCAAACCAAAGAAGAGCTTCTTTCCCTGCAAAAATTAATAATCAGGCAAATGGGTTTAATAACAATCCAAAAGTACCCAATTGTATGTATGTATGTATGTATGTATGTATGTATGTATGTATGTATGTATGTATGTATGTATGTATGTATGTATGTATGTATGTATGTATGTATGTATGTATGTATGTATGTATGTATGTATGTATGTATGTATGTATGTATGTATGTATGTATGTATGTATGTATGTATGTATGACAGCTACTTAGGTTCGATGGGATGAAGGAAAAAAGGTCATTTGGAGAACAGAGGCATATATGGCCAGAATTTTATGCAACTTTCAACCTCAAAATCTTTCCCAAGTATTCATCTAGTCTACGTTAATGCACATTTTTAAATAATCTTGTATTATGTACATATAATAGTGGTATTCGAAATGTGTATATATGTGACTATATTAATGTTTAAATGGTGAGTGTTGCATACACACATTAATAATATATATGCTGCATTTGACTGATTAAGACCTTTAACTATAACTGCAGAAGTTTCTTTTCTTAAAATATAATGAAATGATTTAATATTATGCCTACAAAAGGATTCTGCATTTTGAAACATAAGTTCTGTTCTTTTAACCCCTAACAAGAACTTGCTGCCTAATTTCTAAACTGGGAAATGATTTTTTCACACAGTATATCAATAACATCAAGTATAACACTTGGTGGAGCAAAAACTTGTTGACATCTCAGTAGGACATGAAGAATCCCAAGCCAAGCTTGGCTTCCAAGCATCTCCCACAATATTCATAGGCAAAGGCAAACTACTTAACGGAAGTCCAATGGACCGAACAGTATGGTCCCAGTGGTCATTATCACCATGGCTAACATTCAAGCAACTTTCCTGATCCCCATTACTCATCATGTTGTACTTGTTCCATTGCATCTCCTGTGGCAAAGCCGTCGTCCCCGAGTATCCGCCGCTGAAATGTAAACTATCCGAGGCCTTACGGTAATGATCTTGCAGCATGGAAGATGACATGTTCAGCAACATTGAAGTGACATCAACAGAAGATTTGGAAGCTGATGGAGTATGGCCAAGAGATGCAATAACGCTGGTGAGGTCTCCATTTGACATATGAGTGAAGGGTTTGTAGGGGACAAAGTCTAAAGTGGGGAACACAGCATTAGATGTCTGTAACATGTCAACATTAAGGTTTAAACTGGTTTTTTCTGACAAGGGAATGTTCGGCATATCAGACGACGATGATGTTTCAGGTACCGGGGAAACCCAGGAATTAGAAAGAGCTCGTTGAGCTGTGGTGTTGGTCTTCTTGAATATCCTGCATATCGCCCATGAATCCTGCAAGTAAAATGATCAATAAAGAAAGAGGATAAAATCATAAAACAATACAAAAGTCATCTAAAGTACTGACATTGGCCGGAATGGTTTTGTCTAAGAATCTCTTCGGAGGAACCGAATCAGTAAGCGAAGGCAGCCTAAACTCATGCATCATCCAATCAGTTTTCACCCCTTTGGCTGCTCTGCCTTTGTAGAAAACAAGAGATTTCTTCAAGCCAATGCATTTGCTGCTGCCTTCCGAGGAATATATGGGGCGGTCGGTTCCAGTGGCTTTCCAAAACCCAGCTCCGGTTACTCGGTTAGGCCTTGCACTGTTTCTGTATTTCCTATCCCTCGGACAGTAGAAATACCACTCTTTCTCGCCGGTCGTCGCCAGTTCTTCGTAAAAAAAATGAAACAATATCAGTTTCCAGTTCCACACTACAAAAGAGCTTTAAAGAGTGCAATATATATATGGTGTAAGTTAAGTTACTTGGAAGATCCCATGGATCATATTTGTAAATGTCGAGTTGCTTGATGAGCTCCATGGAGAGAGGTTGGTGTTGAACCTTTCTTTTCAGATAAAACCCTACAAGTTCTTCATCCGTTGGATGAAATCTGAACCCTGGAAGCATTATCTCTTCCATTTTATCATTTTCATGTCTTTCCTCCATCTTGAATGGGAGAAACTATGCTTAAAGGAACAAGGGAGCGGAGAAATGAACTCAAAGACAGCAAGTTGAGAGTTAAGTTTCAGTTGATTTGAAGCCAATATATGCTCCCTGGGGAAGGGTCTTCCCCCGAAGTATCAGCCGCCTTTTCTGCTCTGTGTTTTGCGAGCCAAACGGTAGTAATTTCGCAAATTTAGACTTTTTCTAAAAAGGTTTAATTATACTTTTGGTCCTTTTATTATAATCAAATTTTAGATTTTATCTCTATATTTTTGTCTGACACAATCTAAAATTTTAAATTATAATTTTGGTCCTTTTATTATACTCAGATTAGGTATTTTATAAACACATTATGTGGACGACGCTCTCAACCAATTTTTTTCGTTCACAACGCCGAAATTTAAATCTTTAGCATTGTTTAAGCGATATAGTGTCTTCTCATACTAGACTAACTGATTGTTGGTCAATCTTTTTTTTGAGCATCTGGTGTGATCTCATATTAGTAATAGATTATTTTCTTTAGCCCTTCAATAAGACACACATTTCTTACAGATAAATTATTCGTATAAAAATTTTCTTAAAATAACAACAATTTTTTCACTGAAAGCAGTAGTAAAATTATATGATTTGATTTCTTTATATTTATAATGTTATTAGTTAATACACATGGTGAATACCATCACTAATAAATTCAAATTTATAATGCAAACCCACATGCTATTTTTTGCCAACCCAGTTTCAAGTCAAGACAAAAAGAAATCCAAAATAACATAAAAAATTTCATGGTCTTTGGTTTGAACAATTATATAGAAACATGGACCCGAACCAACTCCCGATACACACAATTCAATAACATGAAATACATATACATATATTAAATGAAGTATACTGTAAAGTTCCTATGCAGATGTTATTAATCTAATGAAATTTAGGGTTTCTCAGAATCCGAAAATTCAGTTTCTATTCCATTCCCAGAGCTTCTATTCCACTGACTGTCAGATTTATAATATATAGTATTTTGTATCTGTGCAGTGATAATAATATAGTAACAAATTAGTGTGATAATTCATCAGGTTCAATGCACAAATTTATTGGGACCACTTGCATGCCCTAACACCAAACATATCTTTGTTGACCATTTTTTTGTGAAAATTTGGCCTTTCTTTCAGAGTTAGTGATTTCAAACCCCTAAAAACCAAATCATTTGACTTTCTGGATCCTATTTCTGTAGGCTAAAATTAAGTATTAAGACCAAAGGCCTTAGGAAATAATCTTCATTATCCTGTGATCACACGTACACTCTTGGTAATTTTAATATGTTATTGATTGCATTTTCAAATTTTAAAAATAAAAATATTTTGATACACATGTTTATGTTAATTAAGTCTTTTTAATTTTAGAGTTTAGGATTTTAGGTTGGAGTTTAGGGATTTAGTGTTAGGCGTAGAATTCAAAGTTTATATGTATGGTTAAATTTTATAGTTTAAGGTTTAGGATTTAGGGTGTTAGGATTTGATATTTAGATTTTAAATTTTATAGAAGGGTTGTGCAAAAAAATTTACACAGCTTGTCTATCAAAATATAACCCTTTAAAAATATCACATTTGTGTTAGAAATAAATTCGAATATGATTTTTTGTATGATCATCGGTAATTAATCTATTAATTGACTAATATGGATCGAGTAGTAGTGTTGTAGAGGCTCATTATAGAACTACACTATGACCTTTCTTTTTTGAACAATTTCTACCTAAGGGGACAAGAAAGAAGGAATTTTGCTCCTATTGAATCTTGAAGCACAATTTAAGGCAAGGGAAGGGAAAGGAAGGGAAGGGTGTGAACTGAAAATTTTAACCACCTAATGTAGATATTGTTGACTTATGACGTTTCTTAAATATACACTCACCCAGAATTTGAATATCATAGATTCTAAATACAATGTATTTTATCGATACATGTTGAATTGAATAGGAAAAATTTTAACGTCCTTAACGAAGACTTTAAGTTTGATGCCTAAAATAAGCATACATCAAATAAGGGAGGTGGAGACAAAGAACACGATGATTGATGAAAATTTCAGATGGTGCACCTTAGTTGATTTGGGACGGAGAATCGTAAATAATAAGAAAGTTAGAGCTCAAAAGTGGAGAAAGAGAAAAGGAGTCTTGGCCGGTTAATTTGGTCTGACATCCTTCTTTGGTTGCATGGGTACTTATAATCCCTTGATGTTGTTAATGATTGGACAGTGTCAAGCTTAGTAACAGCCTATAAACAAGTTGGCATATATAGACACAATTTCAAAGTGCTAAGCTATACAATATGGTCAAGTGGGTGGAGTGATATAACATCTGATAATGTTTATTCCTAAGACTATTCAAGCTTTCAAAGAGGTTGTTTGATTGGGGGCACTTTCGGAGTCACCAAATACGAAAATCTTAAGGGTTATTTCTGAATTTCTTCAAGCACGAAGACTCTAGGTATAACAAAATTATATGAAAAAAAATAAAATTAAGAGATTTTGTCATTGTTTAGAGTTTAGTCAAACCCTAAACAATGCTACATGAAAACTCAATATGTTATTTTTAGAGGTCAAGCCTTACAAATTGCAATTTTTAATGAAACAAAAATTTAATGTATCCAAAAAAATACAAATTTCATTTTTTTTAGTTACTTTAGAATCTAATGGTCGATTTAATTACTATGCGGAAGTCAAATCTAAGACATTTGATATAAGTGCTAATGTCACGTAATACATGGGTAATGGGTTAAGATTCAAAGTAATATTTTGTGTGTACTTTATGTCACTAATGAAGGGTGATTACACTTAATACATTGCACAACTTACAAGCAGGATTTGTGTTAATTAAATACAAGGTGAAGGAAGTTTAAATGAAACTGGGGGTAAAAGTCAATTTCAATTACTGCTATTTCCCCTCTGTTTTAGTGAGCTTTGGGAAACCAAATGCTATAGAATTCATCAATTTTCTTGCTTTTTACTACTGTAATTAAGTCGAATCTGAAGGAAACTAAGATGAATTTTGAACCTTTCCTTCAAAAAAATCCAGTTTTTCACGTGGTTAAGAAGTTGGTAATAAAAATTGTCTAGTAATTGGCAGGCATCATGAATTTAGTGTTGTGGTGTGGGGACTGGGGATGGGTTGAGTTCACTGAGTCAAATGCAAAACTTGGGAGTCCAAAATTCAGTGAACCTCCCCAAATCTAGCCCTCGGTTGGAACCTTTTCTGTCTCTTCCTTCACCTTGGGCTTGCTTTTAAAACAAATAAATTAATCTAACTCTTCAAACCCAAGCTTCTTTGCATCTTTTTACGTGTACAATTAACCTCTTATAATCTCTTATAATGGTAATTTTCTGCCCTTTTATCATGCTCCTTTCTATGCCCCACTTTAAAATAATGAGTTTAAGATTTAAAGTTAGAAATTGTAGTTAGAGTTTAAGAAATTAAGGGTAGAGTATATTTTTAGAGTGTAGGGTTTAGAGTTTAGGATGTGGAAATTAGGCTTAGGGTTTAAAATTTAATTTTAAGTGATTGTTAGTGTGGGGCATAGAAGTAGGGGTGTTCATTTCGGATATCGGATCCGATCCGATCTGAAAATTCGGATATCCGAAAAATTTGGATCACCTAAATAGCGATTCGTATCCGATCTAAAAATTCGAATATCCGAATATCCGAAATTTATGAATTTATTTGATTATTTTTTTAATTTAATCGTTCTATCCATGAAAAATTTAGGTTTTCGAATATAAAAATCAATAAATTATTAAATATAACAATATTTGTATCTATGGAAATTTCAATTTTTCATATATAACAAGTAAAAAAAATTGAATATAACAAGATGTGTACCTATAAAAAATTTGAATTTTCGTATAATCGGATATCCGATCCGAATGCAAAACCACTATCTATATCCGATCCGAATTATCCGAAAAATAAAAAATAGATCAGATATCCAAAATTTCGAATCGGATCAACATATAATCGGATCTAATTTTTTTTGAACACCCCTACATAGAAGGAGGCATGATTAGGGGGCAGAGGATTTTTACCCCCTTATTAGTTACAATCATGTAAATTGAAAGTCCACTTCTGGTATTAACGAAATTGATCCAA
Organism: Hibiscus tridactylites; assembly: GCA_958450335.1. Taxonomy (NCBI): domain Eukaryota; kingdom Viridiplantae; phylum Streptophyta; class Magnoliopsida; order Malvales; family Malvaceae; genus Hibiscus; species Hibiscus tridactylites. The sequence goes on from OY288281.1 coordinate 77,299,863, forward strand.
GTGTTAAGCAGTTTGGTTTCGCTTAAGATTATTTTGAGTTCAAGGTCTTATATATGTTAAAATTTTTCGTCGAAGGACTAACTCACCAAAAATAAATGTACAATATTAATCTGTTTATATTAATCAGAATAAAACTCTAAAAAACGAGAGAACAACAAAAAAAAAATTCACTTCCATTGAAAAACCAATACAAATCCGGTTGTTCTTTTTAGCCTTGCAAGTAGAAAGTCTAGGTTTAGTCTAGATTTAAATGTATTTTGATTATCAATTCGACCGTGCTTTGTAATGGTTGATTCTAATATAATTATCACAGTGATTGTTACTTTGAGTGGTAAATATTAGGTGTGTGCAAAAAAAATCTAATCGGGCCGATCTAAAATTTTGAATATCCGCTTAATTTTTATTTTTTAAATAATTTAGATCGAATATTTAAAAATTTCAGATTGAATATGGATGATTATTTCATATTCGGATCGGATATCCAATTATCCGAAATCCGAAAATTTAATTTTTTTTATAGATATAAATATTGTTATATTTAATTTTTTTACTTGTTGTATATGAAAATTTGAAATTTCCATGGATATAACCGCCAAATTAAAAAATACTTAAATCAAGTCAAAAATTTTAAATATTCAAATATTTAATCTGAAAATCTGATATTCAATTTTTTCGAATGAAATACAATCACTAAATTGCCGATCCAAAAAATTTAGATATCTCAAATTTCGGATCGAAAAGATGAAAAAGTGATAAAGATTAACAACGCATTATAATTTATAGGCTTAATTATAAATTAGGTTTCTAATTTATACTTTTTTTCAATAAGTACCTAATGTTGTTTTTAGTTGAAATAAATGTTTAAAATTTTATTCTATTATAATTTTAAGGTAGCATCGTTTAAAAAACATTCATCCTTTGAGATGTCATTTAATTTAGTTTTTTTCTCAAATAAAATTGAAAATTGAAAATTATTTTTGTTTAAATTTAAAAAAATTTAAAATCACAAAATAGTCTAAAATCCCTAAAACTCTAAATTTCATGTCATTGCAGCCTCCAATAGCCTCATCGGATCCCACCATCGTCGTCATCAGAGGCCCCCACCTATTTTTCCCAACCAGCCATCGTCGGTAACTAACGAAAGGCTTGTCAATCGACCTTCGAACGGTAGGAACCTTTCATGTTCGTCATTCGATATCCGATTGACAAGCCTCCCGTCAGTTACCGACAATAGGTGGTTAGGGAAAATGAGTGAGGACCACCGACGGACAGTGGTAGCGTCCAACAAGACTATCAACGGCGACAATGTTGTAAATTTTTAGATTTTACAGAATTGGGACTATTTTGTGATTTTTTAAAATTTCGAGATATCTTTAATTTATCTTCTTTTCAGTTTATTTCTGAAATTAAAAAAATAAAAGTCACATATCAAGCTATAAATGGGTGATAATTTTTTTAACAGATTAACTTTAAAACGAGCTAAAATAATACAATAAGCACCTAGCGAGTTACATAAAAAAAAAAGAGGAAGGAAATAGACTAAAGTATTCTAGTTATTTGCCCCGCGTAGGTGTATCAGGAATCTTGTAGTGAGGGTGGCGTAAACAAAATACATGTTAACGTGATGAATCCCATGTAGGCTAAAGTCCTGCTACGGGATTGATTCCATTGTTACTATGCGTCCAAGTCTGTAAAGTACACACTTTTTGTAGTTATTTGTTCTGCAAATGATTTCTCCGGTATGTAGTTCGCGTGGCAAATAACATACCGAGTAAAAATGTTATTTGCCCCGCTATCTTATCAATTTATCTTTTTTTACCGTGTTTTTACCATTTCTCTCGAACAATCGCAGTACATATGGCGCAAGGCATTCCACATATTGAGGTCGGAATGGGATCAGGTGTTTTCACGTCTTACCGTAGTGCCTGATTTGTCTTGATTTCTTATTGATGAACAAGACAGATGTTGAAATTAGTTATAAGTTTGTTATGTTGTTAGCTTAGCAGTTAATTAGTTTTTTCTATAATATAAGACATCTTGCTCACGTGTGCTTTGGATGCGTTTGAGCAAATTAGTTAATCTTCTACATAGAGTGACATCGATGAATGAATCATTTCGGAAAGCCCTAAGTTCACCTTAGAGTGCCGACAAAAAATCGAGTTTTGCTCAACGGAGTTTGTATCGCATTCGCACCTAATGTTGGAAGTCATCCAACAGACCGCCACCCTTTAAAATTGTTAGTGCTGTGCAGTATGAAGGGGTCAAAGTTACCCGATTTTAAACAGTTCCATTGAAGAATCTATGCTCATACCATTCTTTTGCTTGCTGCAAGTTAACTGATCAATTTACACATGCATGTGATTACAACATTCATGCTGCTTGGTCGGACATTTTACACTAAAAATAGATTTTCGAAAAAGCAAACCTGCATAAAGCTCCATTATCCAAGCCACCGGCGGGTGAGAAAACGCAGAATCTCATCAGGTTGCTTGTAACAATTCCTTGATGTCATACCCTTGCAACTGCACAAACACGGAAAACATGACATATATCAGTTTCTACTTTTGCCTGTGACATTTATGGATACCTAGTCAAAATCATGGTCATCAAGCAAACTTCTATATAATCACTCATACTGTATATTTTACCTGAAGAAAGGTAAGAAGTAAAATCACTCCCGAGTTCCAGAAAGCATGGATTGTAATAGAAGTCACCAGATTGCGAGTTTGAGCATATGAAAATCCCAAAGTAACCCCTACAAATACATACCAGGAAGTGTGTTGGTTTGATGTCCACTGAAAATGCCCATAGTTTAATATGGATTTATTCAGATGTATCCTTATCGATTGTGAAGAGCGAACTCGAGTAGTAATTTTTATCAACAAATCCTTGACATATGTTACCTAGTATAAATAATTGGGGAAACTCTCCGGGAGTGAGATGTGCAAGTGCAAATGCAGCTGCACTGATAACTACAGAAACTGGTGTAGGAACCCTGAATGAAGAACAGGGAAAAACATCAAATTGTGTATTTCTGATCAACAGAACTTTCAAGAAAGAAGAGAAAAGATAGACTTGTTTAACATATACTCCATTATCTAGCAATTAACAACCCTAATATGTTCAATCAATTATTGTTTCAAACTAAATATATTTCATTCTACAAATACTATTTTGTATCTACACTTAAATGACCACATATACACTTTGGCAACTAACATGTCTTTCTTACCGACTAGATCCACCTTCTTCTTGTGTTCCTGACCTTTATAGTGCCACATATCGAGGCCATATTATGCTTATTACTGAAGCCATTTGTTAGAGCATGAATTCATTTTAAAATCACTTCTGGTGCTTCCACCACCCACTGTGAACTAAATTTTCTGCTATTTTCTCGGCAAATCTTTTTATAGGGTTAATAACATCTTTGAAAGTAAGGGTGTATTTTTTTAACCAAGAAAATGCTTTTTAAGTCCTTAAAAATTGCTCATTCTCCACAAAGTAAAGAAAAAAGTAGAATTAGGAATAGTGTTTCATATAATCTATTAAGATGGGGATAAGAAAAATACCACTTTGTCAGTGATGTCATAAAAAACCCTCGAAATACTGTCTCCTCAAGAACTGGAGCCAAAACACCCGTGATTCCCACCAAGCAAGCAGTGCTACAATAGATATCAACCTGATCATTTCAACTTGAGTTTCATGTGCATAATACTCAAACCTATAAGTTACTACATATCATCCTAACCAACTTGCAATCACAATATGAAGAAAACTCCTAAGTACCTGATACTTGAGGATCCAATCAATGGAAGCAAGCGAACTAAGGCATCAGTCTGAAAAGGGAAATGCTCCAAAAGTTTATAAAGATTCCATTACATGCTAGAAAGCAAATGAAGTTAGATTACTGTGATTTTAGCTCCAAAAGTTTATAAAGATTTCATTACATGCTAGAAAGCAAATGAAGTTAGATTACTGTGATTTTAGCTCCAACAAGACAGACACCACTCTAAATTCCTTGGTCATCTAGGTCATTCTCAAAAATTTTATAATCAAAAGAAAGAAGAGTGGAATTCACTTGATTATCCTTTGTTAATAACAAATAGTTTGAAATTATTTCTAACCTCCCTTGGAGATTCCTCACCGCGAAATAAGGACATGGCAGCCCCTGTTAAACCAATAGCAATAACAGCACCAACAAGACCAATCACTGCCCACAAGAGCCATCCTTTCTTTAGATTGAAAGGTTCTTTCAAATCTGAAAGAATATACCAAAATATCAGATTGAAATCTGGATACAACACTCAGAGCGCTACAGTCAAATTTGGTTTTAGATTTTTATTAAACCTTTACTTAGCATCAACATAAGTTTTTCAAATTTACCATCGGAAACATTCAGAAAGGTTGATCAGCAGCCTTTCATGCAAATGCTCATATAACCTAGAAGGCTAAAAGAATGAGGCAATGCAATTTCAAATGTGACCTGACCAAACTGAACAAGATAACATATTCCTGTGCAGGATAAAGCAATTAAGAGGTTTGCAGAATGGATACCATAGCGGAATAGGTCTTCTGGAAGGGGCCCAAAGGTGTTGGATATGCCATACAAAACTCCAAGTACAACTATAGTTGTAATGCTGCGAAAAACAACAGCAAACAAGAATCACACACTCTTTTAATCTTAAGAAAAGCCCCTACAGTGCAATTCCATCGGTCCAGACTGTTCAAAAAACAATAATATAAGCGCAAGTAAATCCGCTCATACAATATACTCTGTACCTACAACATGACAGAAACTGAAAAAATAATAATAATAAAGCAGGTTCTACAATTCAGCACTATGAGGAGAACAAAGTTTCAACATAGCACATCATAAAATCAAGTAAAGACCAACACTTAAAACACAATATGTATATAGTCAAGAATTGCCTATTCAGAAAAAATGAACCGGCGATGCGGATAATAACTATTAATTCCAAAACACTTTGGACACCATCTACAATAATTCACTGCAATGATGCTACGGTTGAGGCTAGTGATGATGCATACCTTTGATCCACAAACAGTATCTCAGCCTTCTCGTCCAAACTTAGTTCCTCCGTATTAATTCCTAGATAAGGTATAGCTGCCGTCTCCAACAATCCTGTCAAAAGAAAACTGCCTGGAAAAAATTTTAATTTCATTCTTAACCAGGTAGACCGTATACCCAAACAAACAATGGCTACAAAGAATTCCCAGAACAGAGAATATCAATTCAGAATCTTCATTTAGAAGAAAAAAAAAACACCTTAATCCACAGGCAAGTGAAGTTAATGAAAGTGTTTGCCACTCCCATGGAACCTCCCATCGCTTGAGAATTGGCCACTCCAATTCAGTCTCTTCCTGGGAATTAGGGGGGGAGTAAAATTAGCGGTTTGGGGTAAGTAGTAAAAATAGTGTGGGTACAAATATTTCACCTTATCTGGGAAATTGGGATTGTGTTTTCCAGCATTGAAGAAGCAAAGTGGAAGCAGTCTCCTCCGAGTAAGCGGAGTTAGCCTGGAAGTAAAAGTGAGGAACTTCAATCTGTTGGGAAGAATAGCGAGGCGAGCTTGTTTGGCAAAAGTTCCGGACGAAGCAGAGAGCCAGCATTGAGCTACACTTGTAATCATCGTCGCAACCATGGGTTGTTTGGATTCAAAGTTTGGAGCAGCACAAGTGTGTGCTCTGGCGAAGTAGAGGATAAGGCTTTTTTTTTCATCGAAAGTAGAGGATAAGGTTTAAACGAGACATATGGTGGAAACCCACGTGAATTGGGCCCAAAAGAAATTGGATTTCATTCTTCGCTTAGAGGAATAAAAAAAAAACTATTTTTTGAGTGTTTTTAATAGCTGCAAATAGTTTGACTAATCGATTAAATGTGTTTGTTCTCTTTAAAGATAAAATTAATTAATTTTAAATTATTGACAGATGAAAAGGACTAGAATTGTTATTGTTTAACGTAATGAGATTTAGGGATGACAACTAGGCAAAGTGGGTGCGGATACTTCCACTCTCGTACTTATACTCACTTGATATTATTATATCTACTCTTTACTCACCACCCACGACGGGTACTATTTTTTAAATCCACACTCGCTCAAGCAGGTACATTCTCAAATTCACCCCACACCCATTATTTAACTGGATGCTCAACACGTACTCGCCCGTATCCATTTGACAAGCAACCACTAATATCGAATTATGTAAAAACAAACCATAGACTTGTGTAAAGAAGAGTAAAACTTTCATATTTTATTGATTGATTAAGTGTTATATATAATACATTTACACATGTATAAATATAACTACAACTAACGTACTAACTATAGCTAACTTAACTAAAGCACATTTACGATGTTATAAATTTTACTTAACTACATCTAACTAACTAACTAACGACAGAAGACAGTTGTAAAGAATGTTTATACTTTAAGATTTGATTAAATTCTAAGGTAAGTCCTTTAAAATCTTAGGGTTTGTATAATAGGTTGTGAACTTATTTCTAAAATCATATGGTGAGTAGTTAGTTAGCGGGGTGGGTGTATGCGGGAGAATAAGGTACGGGTAAGGGCTTAAATCTATCACCTACCCACTACTTACCTATCCACCAGATTTATACTTATCCTCTCCCCAAGTAGAACGTGTATAGTGTGAAATTCACAAAATTGTACTTGTATGTCATACCTAAATAGAATAAATACAATTGAGTATGCCTGAATAAAGATGTTGATTAAGTGTATAATTAAAGTAAATGGGATGTGGTTTTGGAAGGACATGGACAGCAAACTCATTGCTCCACTACTTAACCCCACATTGATGACATTAACTCCTTTCTTAATTCTAAATTCTAAATTCTAAATTTAGTGTATAAACAAATGTTCCTCATTTCAACCCAAATCCAAGTTGATGAGATCCCTGATCTGATCTAAAGTCTTTAAGAAAACCCAAGGGGGAACAGATCTAATATATACACACAGATTGAGATGGGCTAAATCTAATTACTAAAACACCCCATCAATAGCATCATGTAATCGTGTAAGAAACAGCCTGCGCACTACAACACTTTCAAAACTAATGGGTGGGGCCTACTCTCCATCATGTCCATGGACGTGTCAAATAAATAATAATACACCTGTCACCTCATGATTCTTGCAAGGAACACATTCCTTTATCATCTTAATTTACATTCTTCTCCCATAAACATCATTCAATGTCACACAGCAATACATTTATATGATTCAATAAAAACTCACATTAATGTTAGATTTTTTATATATATATATGGGAAAATTTTACCAAGTGTTTCATTAAAAATTCTATAAATTTAAATGAGAAAAAATATTCACTTAATAAAATTTATGTAGCATCACAAAAAATTAACTGAAACAACAATAAACATAGAACGATAGGTCAAACATTGGCCACATCTGTGGTATCTTCCAAGCTGCACTATAAAAGCAGGCGGACTATGAAATAATAACACACAATTCAATTTGATATTTTGCATGCTTATATTATATTATTTTATGATTTTAACGTTATACATTCATGTTTACTAATAAACTGTATTATATTTTATTGACTGTCCTTGAATTTTTTAGAGAAAAAAAATTAATTAGATCTTTGAATTTTTTATACCCCAATTAAGTATCTGAACCAATAAGTTGGATCAATTAAGCCTTTTAACCATCAATTTTTGACGATTTTTTTGAGATATTACTGTCACGTGACACACTAGTTCTGTCATGTGATATTTACAGATTTTTTTAAAAATATATTTTTTATTAATTTTATAAGTTTTTTAGAATTTTTAAATAATTATTTAAATAAAATATTTTTAAAAAAATTGACAAATGACAACATTGTAGCACAGAACGTTGCTTCAATTGATCAAAAAAACTGTTAGATTTAACAGTTAACGTTGGTCAAAATGGCGAATTGGTGAAAATTTGGAGTATAAGGACTTAATTGAGTGCAAAAATATTTTATGGATTAAATTATTCTTTTTCAAAAAGTTCATGGGCTTATGATACCCTTAAGCCTTTTTTATTTTGCATCTAATTAGTATGTTACATTCCAAACTTAAGGAATGGTTCCAACGAAAAAGATGAGGGTGTTCTTCTTGAGAGGTCCAAATTCAAGTAATGTTAGCTACAAAGTATATAACTTATCAAAAAATTAAAAAAATAAACGGACCAAGTTTGAACCTTAGAAATGACATTATTAGAGGAGAGAACTACGAATCTCGAAAAAAATAAACATAATTTCTTTTTTTCTTTTAATCACCGGGTGATTCTAGGGTGAGGCTAAAATTAGGCGGATTTATGTAGTTAAACAAATTCTTACCCATTCCTCTACAAATTTTTAGGGGTGTTCAAATTCGGGTATCCGGGTACCCATATCGTCGGGTAGTACTATTTTCGGCTCGTGTCCCGACGCGATTATTGCGGGTACCTGTTAGTCGAGTATCTAAAAATTGCGGGTACCCGGAAAATCAGGTATTTGGTTACCCGAAAATTTAAAAAAAGATATTTTTTAAATATAAAAGTATTTTATTAGTTTAATATAAAAATATATATATTTATTAGTTTAAAATAAAAATATGTATTTATTAAATATAAAAATATAAAATAATTTAATATTTTTATTAGTTTAACATATATATATATATTGAATATAAAAAGTATTAATTTTAAATATATTTGGGTATCCGAAAAAATTGGGTACCCAAAAATTCATAAGATTTTGACCTCGATCCTACCCAAAAAAATGGTGGACCGGGTACCCAACCCGAACAAAAAAATCTGGATAAATATCCAATTATTTGTGTTCGAGTAATTAGGTGAGTAATTCGATTCGGATATTTTGGAACACCCATATAAATTTTTACAAAAATAATAAAAAATTATGTAGTTACAGAAATTATACTCGGACTCATTTTGACTTCACCCTAAACTGGCTCATTTTATAAATTTCCCTTTAATCACCAGTATTACAAGAATTACTAGTTTTTCAAGTGAGATTCCTTTTGACGTATTAGGAAATGATGCATTCAGATCTAGAATTTATTTATCACGTGAAAACAACAAGACGACCAGCAATTAAAATTCCTTTAAAAAAGCAAGTGAATCATTACAAACTTGTAGAAAACAAGTCACAATTACCTTACAACTTACAAGCACTTTCCTTCCTTTTTTTTAATTACTCCGAATCTTTGCCCCAAATGTTAACTTTTTTAAAGCTCAAACCCAAATGAAACCAAACCAGTTCTATTGTACTTGTCAAATATATGTCCTAATTCACCTATTCTTCATCTTCCTACACCCTACACCCACACCGTTTGATGCACGTTACTTACCCATCCTACGGTCACAAAGCTGCTTTCCCCCTATTTACACACGCTTTATAAAGATTCATTCACTCATTTACACCTTTGTTAAATTTTAACACCACATAGACAAAGACACACCTACTGAATTTGTACATGTTATTTTCATAAATACTTCTGTTTGATGTTAATTTGATAAATAATAATAATAAATATACTATTTAAGTAAAAAAGCCAACAATAGTTGATCCAAGCGGTAAGTAGTTTGATATCACTTAAGTATGTTTTGAATTCGAGATCTTATATATACAAAAAAAAAAATCTCGATCGGAGACTCGCCACTAAAATTAAATGTGCGACACGTTGTTCGAATTGCGTACAGAGCACAACGTCTTTGTGCTTAATTTTGAATGGCAAAATGACAAAAGATGCCCCTAACGTTTATATGTTTTATCATTTGGCCCCCTATTCTTTTTTTTTGGGTCTAAATATGTCCCCAACGTTTGCTTGTTTTGTCATTTAGCCCCCTATTCTTTCTTTTGGTCCAAATATGCCGTCAATGTGTCATTCGTAGTCCAAATATGCCCCCATTAGATGGAAACTGTCAGTCAACTGACGTTCAACAACTGATGTTTACTGGACTTGCCACGTATTAAGATCTGCTGATGCCACGTCAAAAAAATTTTATAAGTCGTTGATCGTCAGTTTACATCCAACAGGGCATATTTGGACTATGAATGAAACGTTGGGGGCATATTTGGACCAAAAGAAAGAATAGGGGGCCAAATGACAAAACAAGCAAACGTTAGGGGCATATTTGGACAAAAAATAGGGGCCAAATGACAAAACATACACACCTTGGGGGCATCTTTTGTGATTTTGCCATTCTGAATTGGATGGTCTATCTTCATCTTTGATTCTTTATTTCCTTTATCTACTTCAATTGAGAGAGTTTAGGGGTTTTCTCTCTTTTCAGCGTTTTATTCACACCTCGGTCTCCAACCTTTCAGTGCTATAAGAATCCCTCTCCTCGCATTATCATTAAATTATTCAAAAAAAAATCATTTTGAGATCTTGAACCATTAATGCGATTGGTAGGTCATCTGACATTTCTTTTGTTATTTTCTCTTTTTTTCTCCAATTTAAAGATTGCATTTTTCTTCTTCTTAAGAAACAAAGAACTTACTCAAATGAGCTCTTTTAGCTAGTTGTGTAAAGCCAACGCTAAATCCACTCATCTTTGTCTTTGATAGTATTTAGAAATAAAAGATTTTGGTTTCTTGTTTTACATTGATCTAAAATCTGGGAATTAATTGCAGGTTGATATTTAAAAAAAGAAGAAAGAAAATGGCACTGAAACCGAATTCAGCTGACGCGCGAACTAGGAGTTGGATTCAAATATTCATTGTTGTGGGATTGTGTTGTTTCTTCTACGTATTGGGAGCGTGGCAAAGAAGTGGTTTCGGTAAAGGGGATAGTATAGCTTTAGAAATGACCAAACATAGTGCAGATTGCAACATCGTCCCCAACCTGAACTTCGAAACCCACCACGCCGGCGAAGCTGGTAACGTCGATGAATCCGAGAAGCCCAAATCTTTCGAGCCCTGTCAACCTCGTTACGTTGATTACACGCCTTGCCAAGATCAAAGGCGCGCCATGACTTTTCCTAGGGACAACATGATTTATCGGGAGAGGCATTGTCCCAGAGAGGAGGAGAAGTTGCATTGTCTTATCCCGGCGCCTAAAGGATATGTGACCCCTTTTCCTTGGCCTAAGAGTCGTGATTATGTGCCTTATGCTAATGCCCCATACAAGGCTTTGACGGTTGAGAAGGCTATTCAGAATTGGATCCAGTATGAGGGTAACGTGTTTAGGTTCCCTGGTGGAGGAACGCAGTTTCCACAAGGGGCGGACAACTATATTGATCAACTTGCTTCGGTCATACCAATTACTAATGGGACAGTTAGGACTGCACTTGATACTGGTTGTGGTGTATGTCCATGCTCTTGAAAGTTTTTCAGTTGATCTGTTCACTTGTACTATTAAAGTGTGTTTCTTTGTGATCTGTGTAGGTGCTGAATCGTATATTTGCTTCTTTTTTGTAGGTTGCGAGCTGGGGTGCATACCTTTGGAGTAGAAATGTTATTGCCATGTCGTTTGCTCCAAGAGATTCACATGAAGCACAGGTTCAGTTTGCTCTTGAGAGAGGTGTACCTGCTGTTATTGGCGTTCTTGGAACCATAAAGATGCCATATCCATCTAGAGCTTTTGATATGGCTCATTGTTCTCGTTGCTTGATTCCATGGGGAGCAAATGGTGAGTAGTATATCCTGCTAAGTTTAAAAAGTTACGGTATTTTAAGTAGATTCTGTCCGAGTAGATGTTGCTTTAGTGAGAACTTTGTGTAGCAGGAGTTGAATGACTGATGCATCCTTATGGTTTTATCTATTTGCAGATGGAATGTACATGAAAGAGGTTGATCGTGTTCTTAGACCTGGTGGTTACTGGGTACTTTCAGGTCCACCGATCAATTGGAGGAACAATTACAAAGCATGGCAGCGTCCCAAGAAGGAGCTTCAGGAGGAACAACAAAAGATTGAGGACGTTGCCAAACTTCTTTGCTGGGAGAAGAAACATGAGAAGGGTGAAATCGCCATTTGGCAAAAGAGGGTCAATGATGAAGCTTGTCGTGGTAGGCGAGATGATTCTAGTTTCTGCAAGGCTGGAGAAGCTAATGATGTCTGGTATGAATTGTGCTCGAAACTTTTAAAATAATACAATTTGCAATAGAAACATTATTTGAACTCCTTGTTTAAGTTACAAGCAGGAAAACAGTTGTGTGTTGGTAAAATTGCAGTCAAGTAGATTGCCTCTGCTCTGGCAGTGTTTAAGCTTGGGGTTCAAATTAGCTTCACACTTGTTCACTTATGTCAAAGTTCATCTTGTCAATTGTAATAGAAGTTGCCTCATCCCTGCAAGCATTAGAAGTTGAAACCTGCTATGCATGTCTCATGACTTGGAACCTATATCTCAGGCCTAGCAGTTTAGCTATTTCATTAAGTCTGTGGATCAATGTGGGATCTGAAACATATTAGTTTCAGGGTTTGTATCTTGCATTCCTTTTGGGGTTCTAAAACCACCTGATATATTTTTACACTTTATGTTGTACGGGCATTGCATTGGATCCCCGTAAGCTAACTTCTTTTAGTTCTTAAATTTCCTTTTAATCAGCTTCTCTTGTGATGGTTGCTAGGTACAAGAAAATGGATGCATGTGTTACTCCTTATCCAGATGTTAGTATCCCGGAAGAAGTTTCAGGCGGGAAACTGAAGCCATTCCCAGAGAGGCTATACGCAGTTCCTCCTAGAATTTCTAGTGGAAGTGTTCCTGGAGTTTCTGTTGAGACATACCAAGAGGACAACCAGAAGTGGAAGAAGCATGTTAGTGCTTATAAGAAAATCAATAGGCTTATAGATTCTGGGCGGTATCGTAATATTTTGGACATGAATGCTGGGTTGGGAGGGTTTGCTGCTGCCCTTGATTCTTCCAAATTGTGGGTTATGAATGTCATGCCCACCATAGCAGAGAAAGATACCCTGGGTGTCATATACGAGCGTGGATTAATTGGCATCTACCATGACTGGTAAGGCTATAAATAATTTTCTTCATACTCATCTTTTAGTGTTCAAATGTTATGATATATTCTTTTGTCCATGGGGAAGTTTTTAGGTAATGAGAAAGAGAGGTAAAAAGAAGTTATGTTGCATATATCTATTTTGAAACATGAGAGCGGTCAGGCAATGGAAATTTAAGCTATATAAGAAACTAGACCAGCATTGTGTACCTTGAACCGCTCTGGTTCACTTAATATGGTGGCATAAGTTTAACTTGGTTTTGTTGTCTTTCTCTGGTTCAGGTGTGAAGCTTTCTCAACATACCCGAGGACATATGATCTCATTCATGCCCATGGTCTTTTCAGTTTGTACCAAGACAAGTAAGTATCCCTAGTTAAATGTGCTTTCCATTTCTTTTGAGCATTCTAATATGTATGGATTCCTTTTTCTTTTTTCCCAGTATTGATTGGTTTGAGTGAGTTCACTTTCTAACTGTGATTTGTTTTGCAATACTTGTGAATATTGCTTATACTCTGCAAATAAAGCAGGAGTTTTATTCTCATGCTTTTGCTCTATTTACCTGCATTTTATTTTGATTGTCACATTTGGACTGCAAATGCTCGCCAAAGAGCTCACCATTGTTAGAGCTATTGGCATCCCATTTCTTATCATTAGAACTTCATATATTTGATCTGATGTTTGCAGATGTAATCTGGAGGACATCCTATTGGAGATGGACCGAATTTTACGGCCAGAAGGTGCGGTTATATTCCGGGACGAGGTGGATGTTCTTATTAAAGTGAAGAAGATAACAGCAGGAATGAGGTGGGACACTAAGATGGTTGACCACGAAGATGGCCCTTTGGTTCCTGAGAAGATATTGGTTGCTGTTAAGCAATATTGGGTTGTAGGTGGAAACTCAACAGCCGCAGAGTGACCGGCATAGGAGAGCAGACTTCAAAACCTTGTGATGTGCGCTGAGCTGCCAATGCTCTCTGTTACACGAAGTTTGCGGCCGGCCTGAAAACTTTTGCTGCTTTATTGTTCCGGTTATAGAGAGGCAATTTCCGTAACAAACTATGGACCAATATCGATCATTGTGGGTTCATTTGTATTAAATTATGAATAGACAGCTTTGAAAGCGTATATGCATGATGCATCCAAAGTTGCATTATATTTTTAGTTTTGGTCTTATCTGCAAAATGTTAGCTCGAGAAGTTAATGCAGGATTTCTTGTTTGTCAGTGAGTTGTCAAGTTCTTTTCTTCTTTAAAGAACAAAGAAAATGGGTGTCCTTGCCCTAAGAAGAAAGTCTCTGTTAGAATCAATAATATCTTAAAAAGATTAAAATTTTATTCTTTTTGAAAGAAACACTCTTGAAAATGATTGCATAGGTAACAATTAAATTCTAAGTTTTTCACTTCATTGCAAAAGATAAAAAAGCAAACTTTTAAACAATTCTGAATTTGGTCAAGCCACTAGCAAAAGCATATGGTCCTACGGAATTTAACATATCTTAGCAGAAGTTCCAAGCCTACTTATAGCTGTTGAGCCAAGCAGTCCCTGAACTCAAAAGCTCTGTTCTGTTTGTTTCTTCTCTCAGATAGTTTCAGATTCAGTCTTTGGTTTCACAAACATCTTGTTTGTTGTCTTAAGTGGGAACTTGGTCTTGTACCCGATTTTGTATGGTTTTGCTTTTATCAGGTCCTTCTCTTTTTGTCCATTTTCTGTCAGCTGAATTTCGACAACTCCATGGCTATGGTTACATTTACATCAACCTTCGGGAAAAACAGTGGTGAAGATGGAGAAATTGGAGTATTTGGAGCTGAAAAATACTTCAATGGAGCAACAGAGGTCGATTCTGGTTGTCCAATACCAACCAAAAAAGATTCAAACAAGTTGGAATTCAAGAAACATGAAGTGGTCAATCAAGAGCCAATGAAGCCATTAGCTCCGAGCATACGTTCAGAATCAAGCTGGAACAGCCAGAATCCATTACTTCATAACAGTGTTATCCAAAACCCTCATCAGCCAAAACCCGGTAAGCCTGTAAATGGAAAGAGTTTCCTTTCTTCTCTCGCCGCCTGTAAATGCTACTGTTTCGATACAAACTCCATTGATATCGAAGTTGGTGAAATAAGTTTCAAAAGACCCAACGGCGAGGTAGTTCTTCAAAGCAAGCAAAATAAAACAACGGCCGCCGCTAAAGAAGACCTTTTCACATTCCCCACCATGAATTCAACCGTGGGTGTTGGGCCGATTAAAGTGCCGTCGCGAAGAGATGTGGATGAAATCGGAAGGAAATCGTTGGAGGTATTCGGCTCTCCGGTGCTCGGAATCGGGAGGCGGAACAAGTCTTTGAATCTCGAGAGGAGGCGTAAAACGTTATCATGGGATCATGCAATTCCAAGAGTTGAAGAAACTGAGAATAATAATTCTAAAGGTAATTGTAATGATACGGAGAGTGATGCGAGTTCGGATTTGTTCGAGATCGAGAGCTTAACGGGGAAACCGAATCACTGTTACGCGCCGAGCGAGGTCAGTATAGAGTGGAGTGTGGTCACCGCAAGTGCAGCCGACTACGATGAACGAAGGCCGCCGATGAGTTTATTGAGTCCGATAAAAGCGTTTCCGACTGCCAACGACACAAGGAAAATCAAGAAAGAGTTTCGTGTCCAGAGGCCGCGTTCTAGCGGTCTGTTGGGGTGTAATAGCTCGAAAGCAGTTAAGATCGCGGGTGATGTGCATAAAACGAATCAGAAGGCGGGTTTAGACCCAAGAATGCGGCGTGTTTCGGACTCGTACATGTCCGTGACGAGATTTCGAGTCGATGCCGCCGGTGGTCTTGAAGCGCCGCGAATGCTCAGCGCTGGGTCCCTTCCCATTCCTCATTCACATTCACATTCGCCATCACAAGTTTCTCATCTGCTGTAGCTTGGAATTACGTAGTTGGAGGCTTGGAGCTGGAGTTTACCTTGGTTTATGTAAATTGTAAAGTTTTGTTATGAGAAAAAAAACTGCACTAGTTTGTTATTGTATTCAATGGAGAAAGGTGTTGTAGTTCCAGCTATGAAAACCATCAGATTTGGTGTTAACACTTGAGTAAGATTTATTGGCATCGAATGATTTGGTTTGTATTACATATACATCGTCATGACTCATGCAGTTGTAGCTTGAATGCTTATCCTTAGCAGATTGTCTACTAAGGACAGGTTCATCTATTTGCTATGTGCCTATGTTGGTAATGCTAATCAGACCATGAACCATCTTTTCTATGCCAATATGGTTTGGACTTGGAGGGATGTTATGTTGATATGGAAGTTTTCTCATGCCACGTGGAATTCGATTAATAAAAACTTGAGCAACCAAGTCATAAATAAATTGGTCCATGACACTAGCCACCATTCACCAACTTTGACATCCATTCAAAATATTTATATTGTTAATTCAAACTTGAGGAATGAAGATGATAGGAAGAAATTAACCAAAACTTCAGTGTCCTTTTGCCCATGGGGACCAACAGGGAAGTAACAGCAGAATGCCAGCCATGTGCATAAGGAAATCGAGAAATGAATTAGAAAGGCAAAGGTAGATACATAAGAATACGACCATGGAAGAACATAATGATGAAAACATGTTTTGTGGCCACATAATTCCGTGAGAATGTCCATTTGCACTGAAAGTGAAAAACATAGGGATAAAAGTTGTGTCTTTTCAGTTGGACCACTCGAAAGTAAACATATTTGTGGATCAAATTATGTTACCATCTTATTCTAAATCGACTAATCAAAATGACTTGTTGTCATGTTAAAAACAAATATAGGGATGTTGGTTGGCGGGTTATTAAATGAAAAAGATGAAAACGACACAATGACCCCTCATTTTCGCCTCGCCGACAGTGGCCTATATGAATAAATTAAACCAAATCCAAAATGCATATCAGGAAAAACTATTATTAACAGGTTATTAAAGATAACAAGGCTGGTCATTAAACAACTTAAAATATAAATATTACAAAAATGGCATTAGCAGCTAATTTTTCTTTTCTTTTCTTTTCTATTATGAACATCAGAGCAGGATGAGCTCAAACAACAAATACATGTTTCCTATACAGCCTTTAACTCCTTAGTCTCACAACCTTCCTTGAGAAAGTTTAGACTGGTTTGTGTGGTCCGCTTGCAAGGTGCTGGACAAAATATACAGACATGCATAAAAGCATCAGTTATGCTATGCTAGGTTCATCTTTGCAGTGTATAGGGTTTTTCATTACCTTTTGTGCTCTTCTTGTTAGTTGATAGAACACTTGTTTTCCACTCTTCATATGCAACTTTCTCCTCTTTCTTTTTCCGCTTGTAACTTGAAAACTGCAGGAGGCTGCTCATGTTAGTTCTATACTACTTGATGCACAAGAAAATAAGTGAATGTGCATAGCAAAATATCAGAACCAATTAAATAGTCAGGTAATGTTGCACAATCAAATCACTAGGCTTCATATCTAGAAAACAATGAATCCAACTTTCATGACACTCAGTAAACCAATTCTATAGATGCTGCAGTATTACCTCTGGTTCATCATCAGATAAATAACCACCGTCATCAAATTTTCTTTTCTCAGGCAACACATCTAGCAGTTCTGCAGACAGATCAAAGCAAGTTATTCCCTATGTGTTGAAAATCAACATTCGGTATTAAAATTGTACTGTAAATGGTAGCATCAAATGCATAAGACAAGTCAAAATGAACAACTACCTCGGTTTCCTTTCACTTCCTTGGGATCTTTTTTCTCATTTGAGATTCCAAAAACATCATGACACAGATCTTTCATAGAGGTAGAGACCTGTATTAGAAGTTCCAAACAAATGCTCAGGGCACTAAACATTTACAAAACAATTGGTAGATTCTGTGTAGGAAAAAAAACATGTTACTTACACAAGAAAACTCAGATTCAGAGGTTCCACAAACCTCAATCAACCTATCCTTGTCAATCTTCAACTGTAAAGTAGAGAATTTATGTCAAAAACACATAGAACCGAGGAATAAAAGCATTAAATAGACTGATTGAGTGTGCATTACCTTATGCTTTTTTGCACATAAGTAAAATGCCACAGCAGTGAACACTGGCCTGGTGAAATCTGCACTCGCCTGCCTGGAAGAAGGCAGCGATGCCACAAACCGGTCTTTGCAGCTGACATGAACATCAATTATATCACAAAAACAATTCAAAGAATGGTATAAGAACATAAGATTTCACCCAATGATCAAACAAAAAATGTCACGGATTTGTAATCCTAACAATTCTAAGCACAACAAAGATCATCTAACTTTGGAGTTTACTCATTCAGGCTTTATTGTAAACACATGAGTGCCAAGGAAACACAACTTAATAAACTAAAAATCAAAGACTGTATGAAATGGAAAAGGATCTTACAGAGATAAACCCTTCTTCACAAAAGGAATGAGCCTAACACATCCAAATTGAATCCCCAGTTCTCTAATATCCAGTGTTGTTCTGAAACACCAATTTCCCCCCAAAATTAGTCAAAATCTGAGTACAATAATAACTCAAATTTACAATGAAAAAAAAGAACAGTAGGAGAAACCCACTTGATATTCAGACCGTTCTGCAATGAATTGAAAGATCTATTGTAAGCCTTTTCAGACATTCCACTTAACTTGACAGCTTTCTGCCGCTCGAATATAACCTCCCCAAACCTACAAATTCCATAACCATTACACATTAAAAAAGAACCCTAATCCAAAAATTTAGAATGCATTCAAAAACGAAGTTAACGCATCTTACCTTGTAGCAGCAATTTCTAAGCATATTACAGCTTTACAAACCTCTCCCTACAAACAGGACACAAGAGGAAGAGAAAATAATGGATTAACACCTCGAACTTGAACTCCAATGGGGTTAAAGTTATAAATGACTAGAGGATAAAGTACTTACGACACCGATAATGGAGGAATCGAACTGAACATCGCAGAGGCGACGGAGCTCCGCCGCTTTTCGGATCAGCATCTTGTGTTGTGAGAGACCAAGCTTTCTCGCTATATCTGACAGATCCATAATGGCCCCGAAACCGTTATTGTATTTTCTTTGGTTCTTTTATGATTCTGCGGAGAGAACGAAGACTTTGTTAGTTTTTTTTTTTTATGAAAAATGAGAAATGCGGGAAGAAATATAACTGGCGGAGTTGGCGGGAGACGCTAAATTCAGGCGTTTTTTCGTTTCGTTTTTTGAGCGCGCCGGTCTATTACTGGGAATTCAATTGCGCCAAAATATATTACGCTTTTCTCTTCTTCTTTTTTTCCCTTTTAGGATTTTACCGCTCTCTCGAAATGGAGGGAAATGGTATTTGCTGTAATTAATAGAAAATAGATAGATATGATCAATCAAATATTATGCCTAAATTTTTTAGGGTTTTTTTATCTTAATTTACAATTATTTGTCGAACATAAGATACATTTAATTTAAAAGAAAATATTTTGTTCTAATTGAGTTCCAATTGAGCAAACATCGTGTTATTCCGGGGATCTATGTTTAAGATTGGGTAAGACTGTATTTATTCTAAACTTTTTATATTTTACTTTAATTTTTTTAATTTTTATAAATTAGTCTTTAAATTTTATAATTTGTGATCACCTTAAAATTTTGAAATTTTTATGATTTGTCCACTCTAAAAAGAATTATGGATCCGCCATTAGTGTCATTGTCTTATATACCTTAAACGGTGGGTCAAATAATTAATTATTTACACTATTGGTATTAATTAAGGATGTTTATTGACCGAGTCAATCACAAGTTGAAGAGTGCTTGATTCGTAAACTGTTCGATTAGTGCTTCATTCGGTACTCAATAAGTTCGATAAAAATTTACTCGATTCGTGTTCGTTAAAAAAGTTGTTGCTCAACTTGACTCGTGTTTGTTAAAAACACTCATTGTTCGACTCGACTTTTTGGCCATTAAGCTGGCCAAAATTTTTGAACTTATTTTTTAAAAAATATATTTTGTAAAAATCTAGTGATACTATATAGAGTTTAATATAAACATAAATTAACAAAAAAATAAAATAGTATGTGAAGTAATTTCAAAATATAAACTACAAAGTAATATTTCATAAATAGACCAAACTAACATGTTATAAAAAAATAATAATGAACTGCTCGCGAACATATTGACTCGAGTTGGGTCTTGTTTGACACAATTCATTAAGGTCTTGAGTTGAACTCGAGTTCAAGTCAAGTCTTGTTCGACCAAACTAACATATTATAAAAAAATATTGACTGGATTTTGATCGAATCGAGCTCGAACTACTCAACTCAATTAGCACCCTAGGTATCAATATGTTTTTATGTACCAATTTGAATATTTTATTTTTTTGAACTATATATGTATATATATTAATTAAAGTAAAAGAGTATAACATGATAGTGTAAAAAAACGGATAAGACGTGGAGAATGAGGAACATGAAACCAAGTATAATTCAGTCAGTAAACACCTCACCATCGAAACACGTCCTGGCAGCTAACCAACATCACACGAAACAAGTGCTAGAAAGTAGAAAGTAGCCAAACCACAGAAAGCTTAAAAACATAGCTACCAATACCATGGAGCCAATTTCCGTACCCCAAAGTATTAGAATTAAACAAAAATGTGCATACAAGATTCCACGACACAGCTATAATCGTTTCACAATTTGTTGCTCCATAACCCAATCAGTTATCCATAGAATCGAATTCACATACGCAAAAGACGTCCAACGCCAGTTCCCGTAGTTGCTGCGCTACAAAAGTGTGGATTTTCCTCCCTCATCAGAATGTCTAATAAACTTGTTCCCTCAACAAATTCCACTGCACCCCTTAGCACACTCGACGTTTCTACCGACTTCTCCGCGTTAAAGTCTTCGCCAAGACACCAAGGGCGATCATCTGTCCATACTCGAACTTGTGCAGCCACCATATATGGGGCAATTATCTCTCCCATTCAAATCCTCTGCACCCTCGCTCTCCTTTCCATCCTGTGTTCACATACTCTCATTCCACTCTGACTTAGACTCCCATGCCGGTATCTTAGGCCCTCTCTCCCATTCTCGGACTCGAATACCATAACAAAATCCCTCCACCTCAAGGTTCAACCACTCATCAATCTCCAACAGAAAGTGTGTTTCAATTAGAATGTGGTTTCTTTCGAACGCCATCCTAACAAAACCAAAACGTGAGCCATCTTGTGCTAACTTTTTTGGAATAAAGACATCCACAACAACACCGTGAAGAGAGTCCAACATTGCCGCCATCCACCCTGCATCCTCAACGGCGGGACAGAAGTAAACAAATTATATATATAGTCTTCATAGTTTCTTTATAAAATATAGTAAATATACCTTAATTACATTAATATACAAATATAATTGTTAGTTAAGTTCAACAACTAAACTTAATTTAATCAATTGTATTTTATTTTAAATGTAATTATAAAAAATTGATTTAAAATTTTAGGTGCAAGAGAATACATACATGTACTTACAGTAAGGAACTGAAATACTGGAATTTTTACCCAAATAAAAACTTATAAAACTTCACAAGTTTAAGATGGAAATAGCAATAGGCCCCGGTTCTTCCCCTTGGTTATAGTATCCAAGTATTCATTTTGAACTAAAGATACAGGGCATTGCAATAAAATGGGAAAAGCATAAACCAACCGATTACCGATAGATATCCATTCAAAGTTCAAACAAATAGAGCTTGCTTAGTATGTAAAACAAATTTAAACTTGCCAACCGGGGCACAATTTCATTTGTCAACACTAACTTTTCCGAAAGAAACATGAGATGAGATCTATTGAAGCCCTGTCTTTAGGCTAGATACCGATACAATTTCCTATCATCGCTGTCCCTTTCCAAGAATTCCCGCTCGATAAGAGACTCGATTCGTTTCTTTATCTCCGTTGGATTCGCCAGGAACCGTGACTGCAACTGCTTTGTAACCTCAGCTATGACATTGTTATGATCCAGCACCCTCCTTGATTTCATGATCCTAACGATTGCAGCTTCGATCTGCGGCTTCCTGTCCTCCTCCACTCTTTGTCGTGTCTCGAGCTTTTCGGGTTCTGATTCTTTTTGTGCAACAACAGTTCCTATCTTCACTTTGTAGAATTTGCTCGTGAACTTATCATTGACAAAAAATGCATCATCCGTACCAATATCTTTACTCATAGGTTCTTTCCTGAGAACATTCTTTCCCTTCACACACGCCATTGATTGCAAGCACCTTTTCAAGTCTGAAGCAGGGATCTCAGTGGCTTGTTCAATCTCCTTGTAGCTAAGCCTATCAGCGTTGTTGAAAAGCATCAACACACACATTTGGTACGTTGAAACATTCAACTCATGCTTTTGACCCTTCCCAAAAGTGGCTTTTATATCTGCTGTCCCCATGTTAGTTTGCCAGGACAACCTCCGACCGGTATGGGTTCCGAGATAATGTGACCGAAACTTCTCACACAACGCTGCCATTTCAGTGGGCAGGTTGCAAGTAATAGTAGGCTGAGTGGGCCAAGACCCTGTCGTTAGAACCTGAACAACTAGGGTAGGGCCTTCTGCTAGCTCAGGATGGTTGGCATAAAACCCTTGCATTGTGTCCTGGGAGGTCTTCATATCTGTAAACATGCCTTCTAATTTTGAAGTGAACTGATATCCACATTCTGTTTTAAGCTTGACTATCAGACTTCTCTCTGCATCATCAGATACAGTTTTGCCCGACAAAAGCCGCTTAGCTAAGTGCTGTTTGTAGTACTTTTCAAACACATCCTTCTCCTGCAGGTAACGGAACAGCATCATAACTTTGTCAAGAATAATCTCCACATCCTCCTCACTGACTCCTTTCAATCCTTTGCGCAGCTTGTCATCCACAAACAAGGAAATGAACTCAGGAGAACGAGAATTCAAGTTAATGAAATACTCAAAAGAGGAGTTCAGGGCATTCTGGAATGTCTTGGCATTGCTAAATGCTTGAGAAATGATTTTATCATATTTGTCCCTTTCATCCAAGAGCCGCTGGACAAATTCCACAGGATCTTTTGAACTTTCTGCATCTGTAACCAGTTGTTTACCAGTTTCTCTGAGGTGAGAAGTCATCACATCTCGTATCATTGAGAGACCATTAGGAACTCTCTTAAATAAATTGTACATTCTACCCAAGTCTTCATACTTGTCATCAAGAAGCATATTTACCAAGCCAGAGTTCTCCATGTGGACTAGTCTCGTCATGTGGTTAGCAATCATCTCCTTTTCCACCACATTAGTTATCTTGGCTTCACTCTTGACATCCAAATAGTGGGCAACTCTCTCAATTTCTTCATTTAGACGTATCTCTGCCTTTTTCAGATAGTCCCCACAATCACAACACTCAATAAATTTCTGAGATTCAACCTTATAAAACTCTGCAGAAACCTCAAGAAATGGCTTCTCAAAATCCTCCTGGTAAACAGAAGAACCCAAATCCATAAGCATCTTGATTGTATTCCTCATCAAACCCCGATCTATAACTTCACCAGTTCGCTCTCTGTGCACTAATTCAAGAAGCGTGCTCAAAAGCCTTGACTGTATTTTGCCAGAATGTATGATATTATCCCTCCACAAGTTGAGCCCCAACTCGTAAACAGGGGTTTTACGGGAATTTGGAATGTAAGTCCGGTCCATGTACATCAATATGTCTCGAATCATTTGCAGTGCCTTGTTGTGGTCATTCCATTTCCTGTTCAGCTCTTCGAGAAATAAATCACCTTGAGCAGCCTCTATAGATTTTGATATTTCTTTGAGGTGTGCAGTCATAGTTGTAACAAGTCCAGAGTAAAGCTTCTCACCAAATTTGTGCAAAACCATATTGTACGCATTCCTGAATCCATATAAGAAAGCCAACATCATAAAGAAAAGATCCAAAATTTAATCAGCTTATGTGAAATTCACTTAAGAGAGGTGCCAAAGAGAGGTCTCACTCTGGCAAGCACATAACAGAAGTTTAGCACATATGCAAACTAACTCTATGAACAACTACGGAAAATTAAGATGCAAATATCTGAGCTGAACCACAACTAGAGTTGAATTCAACTTGGCAAAATATTTTAGCACAACACATGTTAAAAGCTAAATGTAATCGTTCTAAAGCAAACAAGAAAAGAACAAAATATTCAAATATCCTTTGTTTGCCATCAAATGCAAGGGAAACAAAGAAAGCGTAATAGCATCTGCTACTTGCCACTTGAAGCATAATACCAAAGAAAGCTAGTTGCTAGTTGCTAGTTGCAACTCAAAACTCCATATCAATAGTTGCATGCTAGCAAAGGAAGAAAGAAAAATACTACAATGAAACCTAGATACTACTCAAAATTCCAAACGAATCGCCACAACCAATATAAGAATCTTTCTTCGCCTTCTCCCATCTAGTTTTGTTATTTTCTTATCATTTTCTCGGGGCGGAGTTTCAGAGACGAGATCATCCAAAAACGAGCAGTCCAATTGTTCCCAAAATGGCAGTAACTAAAGCAACACCTAGAACATCTTAATTAAATCCCTAGACGCTGATTACCTTCAAAGTCATCTCTAAAAAGTACTTTCAACAACTTCGTAACCTAAATCGATATACAACATAATCTACCGGACGAGGAACTCCTCACAGTTTCAACAAATTTATGAAATGTTTTTCGACTTGAACGCAAAATTAGTCACATCTACATTTCTGCATCAAATCCATAGAAATAAAAGACAAAATTGAAACATAAATACATAACAAAAATTTAAAAAAGAAGAAGCAGCAGAAACCTGTAAAGCTCTTCGAAACTGAGGCCACTAGCATTATGATTGTAAATCTCATGGATTGCATGTTCGAGAATTTTCCAGGTCTTTTCAGCATATTTCGGATCCACCACGACCCGGTGCTTGAACGCTTCTATCTGGAAATTCCTTTTCTTTTGATTACTCATTTCCTTGCTACCTTCGTTTTTCACTTCAAACCCAGACCCGATCAGAAGAAACCCCGTCCGAAATAAATCGATTAACCCCCAATAAAAAAACGGATCTACAAAACGTCCGATCAGGGAAAAAGCTATTGACCAATCAATTTCGCGTCCGGACGGTAGCGCGAGGCTAACCACTTAGGGTTTGAAAATGGAAAGATTATTTTCAATTACAGTTGATATAAATATATATATATATGTAAAGATACAGATTTGAACAGTATGCCCTAAAATAATTGAAACTAATATGTAACAAGGAAAACAAATAATTAGAAATAAAATATAGTTATAATTAAAAACTGTTTCTGTTTGGGATGCAAAGGTGAAAAAAAGGAAGAGAGATAGGAGGAAAGATAAAGAATACTTCGCCCTCTTCGCTTGGGTTTTGGATACCGTTTGGGAAGAGATGATGAAACGGATGACGTCTTACTAAGTGTCGTATTAAAATAATAAGGGTAAAGTACATTGTTGGTCACAGAACGTTTAAAGCACTTTCATTTTGGTCACTAAATTTTTAAAAAAATTATTTAGATTATCCAATTTTTATTTTACTTTCATACACGTGTTAATTTTTTTTCAATAAAATAATATATTATGAGTTCCACTTTCAGTTCATTAAAAATAAATATCATCTTACATAAACTCTTATCTTTCTTCTTCTTCTTCAAATTCCATCAACAACAACAATCTTTCATGATTGTTTCAATTTCACCAAAACAACCTATCAACCCCATCAGTTGATATCATCGGCAGCATCTTCTTAACCATCCCCCATGGATCTCTTGTTAGACACTAATAAGCCGTCTATAAAACAATTTTACTTTTTAGTAAATTTTTGTTAACGTGATTATTGGTTGGCATATAAATTTTATAGTATAATTTTTCTTTTCACCAAGTTTTACTTGTCAACTTGAGATAAAATTGGAGTACATATTTTACATATTAAATTATTTCAACTCCAGCAATCCCCCAACCCAATTAATGAAGATATAATTTGAGGTATGTGAGAAAGTGAGTCGAAGCTAAAAACATATTTTCTTTTACACAATTAAAGTCGTAGTACTAAAATCTAGAAACATACATTTCTTTTTATTGATTGTATGCTTTGCCATCTAGAAAATTAGTATTTTCTTGCATTTGTCCATGTATAAAGAAAATTGCGGCTTAGTAATAGGAAGGATCTTGCGGATGTTAAATATAATATATCTTAAAATGTGAATGCGTAAACATTGAGTTCTTAGTGTGGAGTGCTTCAAACATCATTTTGCAGTGACTCAGAGTATTATTGTGTTGAGGAAAAAGGAAAACTAACGGGTCACGCCAACATAAAAAGTAAAATAAAAGTTGGGTGACCCAATGAAAATTTTAAAAGTTCGGTGACCAAAATAAAAATATCCTAAAAGTTTGATGACAATTTATGTAGTTCACCTTTGAGGAAAAAGAAAACTAACAAGCCACACTAGTATTTTCTAATGGGAGAGACCAAAATAAAAGTAAAATAAAAGTTGAGCGAATCTAATAAAAATTTTAAAAATTCGTTGACCAAAATGAAAGCACCATAAAAGTTCGGTGACCATTAATTTACTTTACCCAAATAATAATTATTGTTTTTATAATTATAATGTTTAAATAAATATTTATCTATAGAAACAAGTTAAATCAAATTAAATTTAATTATTTTAACAGTTGATTGAGTTTTGTTTAATTAATATATTGTTGGTGATATATGACTTATGAGAGAATGTCTGATAAATATACTTAAACATTATATATCAATTTTTAATTCTTTTATTTCTTTTAATGATCATGTTTGGTAAATAGCGTTTTAAGCTAAAATTAGAGGTTTGAACGATCAAATTCGCTGATTTGAATGTTTGGTAAATAGCGAATTGAGATGAAACCTTTAATTTTAAAAAACTTCTATTATAAACTTTTTAAAATTAAAAATTTTGACATAAGAGTTATAAAGACTCTTTTGCTAATGCAATCAGCTATCAACTAATGTAATTTTTCTTCATATTCTTTTTATTATTCTTTTTCGAGACTTCATATCTCATTTGTAACCTAAAATAAAACATTTATAATTAAATTGTTAAAAGAAATAATAACTAAAATAACTATTCACTAAAAAAAACAACGTTTATAGTTTTATTTTAAAATACGACCCCGTTTACCCTTAAGAATTGTTGTTTCAGCTGAAATCTCTATATTACCCTTACCATTAAGCTTAAATTCCAAGCAGAGATGGCTTAATTCAAACGCTCCCCCGAACCCTTCTCTACAAAAGCACCATACAAAATAACCCGCGCCTTCTACAAATTTCTTCACAGAACAAGAAACAACCCTTTTTCGTCTTGGCCTCTTCTCTCACTCAAACTTTGTTCTTCGCCTCTTCATTTTTCAGTAAAAATGTCGGCGGATTTATTATCTGAAAGGCCTTTGTTTGGTGGAGCAATCTCAACTTCATTTCCTCTTAGATTTCAGGTTACTTTCTTCTTCTTCTTTTAATTTCATGTTTTTATCACAATTTATAGCCAATTCCTCGCTTTTTACATTGTTCATTGTTGTAGGATGTTAGTAACATCAGGCAAGTTCCCGATCATCAGGTTAGTTTGCCGTTCTCCGTTATTTTCGATACTCGTATTTTTAGTTTGTATATTTATCTGTTTGTTTTTTATTTTTTGGGTGAACTACAGGAGGTGTTTGTGGACCCTGCCCGTGACGATAGCTTAATCTTTGAGTTATTAGACTACAAGCATGAAGTTGGTGATGATGGTAGTGCTGTCTGGTTTCTTCGAGATCTTGCCATTGAACAAGACGGTGAAGGATTCACGGTAATCTATTATGTTGAAATCGTAGTTTGTCGATCCAATTTTAGTTAAGAAAGTGTGATTTAAAGCAATTATGTATTTGGATTAGTTTCGTTAAGGTACTTTGATTTTATGTTTGTTTTGATTTTACAAATTTAGAATTTTAAACGGAAGAAGCATTGCATTACCTAAAATCGAATTTGTTGGTTTATGGCACTATTACCTAGCTATTAGTACTGCCTTCAAACTTTTATATATTTTTCTCGTCTAGAAATAGAGTGATGTTTGGTTTGCGTTTGTTTTCCTATATCTATGAACATTACTAACTTATTCTGTTTTTCCTGTATTACACTTTTAATTACTGTGTTTTTTTTTTCAATTTCTTTTAATTTTCTATTCTTTTCTTTTGGATCATGGGGTATGCTCCAAAAAAGAAAATGATTCGTTTTGCCTATATGGCTATACCATTGTTAAACTTTTATGGATTGGTGTCGTAGTACGCTTTCATATTTCTTTAGGACCACTTGATCTTAAAGACAATCCAGAAATTTGTTTTTGCACATTACTTGCTTTTCATTGCTTGGCAACTGTTTGAGATTTGATCCTGTGTACTATATGCTTCAGTTGCTTGAGCAGTCAACAGTAGTCGAGGCTCCTGGATTGTGTTACAAAAACATTCCAGCCATTGTTACAACTGCCGTTGGCCAAATGGTATGGGTCATTTAGAGTTCTGTTTTTTCTAGTCTTGATGCTTCTTATCCACAAGTTAGATTTGATATTGGTTCCTGCATTTCTTCCCTCCTATAAGGCAGCAATGACAACTTTGCTAACATTTTAGTGTGCTCATATGTAGAAATATAAATGTCTGAATGTGTAAAGTTGTGTTGTTAATCCATTTACTAGTTGGACTGTTTTATTATGCACTTTACATAAATGGTCAAACAGCATATTGAAGATTGTTCCATTCAATGATACAAATGCTTCACTGTAGTCCGACCCTCTTCTTTCATTGTCCCGTCTGTCTTTCAAATCTTTTAATACCTTCTATAGTTAATTTTCTTATTTATGCATAGGCTGTTTCTAAGGGACGGCAAGGAAGAGAAGCGCAGAATATTATCAAGGTAACAACTTTTCTAATGTTTTTAGTTTTCACTTTGTTCAGTCCTAAATTGATAACATGTTTCTTAATGAATATCCATGAAGGTCTACCTTGCAAACATACGTCTTAAGGAAGTAGGAACAGATGTTCTGATCACTGCATATGAACCCATCTTGATAAAGTAAGTGTCAAACATTCACTGCTGCTGTTCTTTCTCTTTAGGAAAATAAAGGGATATCATTTCCTTGTCCATCTGTCATTTAGGACTTTGCGAAAGCAAATATGATATTAAAAATCCGTTTCAATATCCATTTTTTTACTAAAACATCTCACTGCCTCCTTGACTATGGAATTACGCCTCCGTGAGCATAGTCACCGAACAGTTTTGGCTCTCTCCTTTCACACCCTCTGTGAGCTGACTAGGCCTTTGAGCTGGCCAATCCTGCTGACTGTGATGCTCACCTGACCCCGCATTCACAACAAAAACGATATTGAAAATCTGTCTCAATATCCATTTCTTTTCTACTCAAACAATTCACTGCCTCTTTGACTATGGAATTGTGCCATCGATTTTGTATAACACCGTTGCTATTACTTAATTATGGCTGCAGTCCTTTGAGCGAAAGCGCTAGTGCAGTTGGTGCAGGATTAGCTACTCCTGCTACGCAATCTGGATTCATGCCGATGGTCGAGATCTTTAAGCTAGCTGTTACAAACTTCAAAGTAAATGACTGGGGCCTTTTCGGCCCTACTGTTTGAGATGTTGTGCTAAAAGCCACTAAATGGCAGGTAAAGAGTCCTCCTGAAACAATGTTCATCTCTTTTTTAGAACCTTTATTCATGTTTGTTCACCTTTGGGCTGTGGTTTTCATTGAATAATGATTTTGAAAGAGCCCAAATGAAGTCCATTTATAGAAATAGAGACTCATCAGTCACATGCTAATTAATGCTCGAGTGTTTGTTTTCAGTAAGCGACCATGCAATGGCCACGTACACAAAATTTGACCTCTTATGAAAACAACGCTTTCTCAAAACTTCCAACCCATTATTAACTCTGTATTTCCCTAAAATCACCGGCGGCTTCCATATCTAGTTATTGCTCTCTAATTTGTCTTTCTCTAGTCTTTTCATTAAAGGCAACCGTGGGTGGGCCCTTATTTCAATTTTGAATTTACCCGAATAAAGAAAATTAATAGTACCTTGAGGTATATAGGAGAATTTTCGAATTTTTTAAAGCCAATTCCCTAAATTAGTCTATGGTCAAATCACGTGACAGTTACTTAGTTTGAAATTTAGAGGTTAAGTGGGCCATTGATATTTAATAAGAAAATTAAATCAAGGTACAAATATTGATATGAACAATTGATTTTCAATTTGAATTTAGGCAAATTAAAACTAATTTGATCAAAAACACATCTAGTGCGATGATGTTGAATTTTGTTTTGGACGGCAATCTCACATGGAATGATAACCAAAATCCAGATGATGGAGGTGATAATCATGATTTATTAACAGTAACAAAGCTCTTTGAATTTAAAGTTGCTTACTTTGACCGTGGAAAAGTATTATTAGGTGGGTTAATCTCGGGTAACGCTGTAAATGAACTGAACGTTCATCGAATCGTTCGACGAGAAGTTTGTTTATGTTCGTTTATTTATTAAACGAACATGAACAAAATTTTTTTGTTCGTTTAATTAAAGGAACAAACACGAACAAATGACTTGTTCGTTCATATATGTTCGTGAACGTTTGATAATCTGTTTGTTTGTGTTCGCTCGTTTATGTTCATTTAAGTTTATTCACATATGTCTAGGGGTGTTCATTGTTCGGTTAAACCGAACAAACCGACTGAACCAAAACAAAATTGGTTAATTTATTAGATAATTTTAGGTTTCGATTAATGATTAAGAGTTTTTTTTTCAAATTTTTGATTAATTTAGTTTAAAATTGGTTAATTAACTGAATTAATCGAACTAACCTAAAATATTTAACACATTATATGTTCGTTTATGTTCATTTGTGTTCGTTTATCATTTAAACGAACGAACACGAACAAGTTACATTCCTTAATGAACGAACACGAATAAAATTTTTTTGTTCGTTTATGTTAGTGTTCGTTCATTAGTTCGGTTAAAGTTAAACGAACGAACATGAACACACCCTCATTCGTGTTTGTTCAGTTCGTTTACAGGCCTAATCTCGGTACAATCAAAATGTTTGAAAATATAAAATTTAAAAAGTCATCATACAATATATATATATATTTATAATATTTTAGGTTTATAATTTTTTTAAAAACTTGACTTGTGGCTTTATGACAAATTTCAATCTTATATTTTCTAACATTTTAAACTAATTTTTAATCTTAAATTAAGATGATACACCGAATCACCTTTATTGTGGCCTAGAGTCTTATCCTAAGTGCGCCTAAGCTAACCTTGCAAGCCTATTCATTTCATTCATACCATAACGGAAATCTCAAGCTTAAAAGTCATGCGCGATGTGACCCAACTTCTTATTGGGTTTTTTTTAATCATATACATTTACTTTTGTTTTGTCGACAGTGGTGCTGACATCAGCCCTAAGATTTTGGAGGGAAGAACAAGGGGTTGGAAGTGGTGCCACGTGGTGAGAGTTGGACGTGGATGATGTCAGCCCATAAGTTTAAGAAGATTCCAACTGTCGAGAGTGATGTGGCACTGTCACCCCACCCACCGAATTTGCCAGAAGGACTGGAGAAAGACATTTCATTCTGTGAGCTGGAACGTGACTTCTCTAAAATTTAAATCTGATTTTTCCCAAAACAAGTTTGTTATTCAATATCATAATATAAGTTGCAAAATTTCCAACTGCTTGTAAAAGAATATGGACCAACTTGCACAAAATTCGAAGTTTATATTCCAAACTAAAAGTTTTGTCAATCATACATGTTTCTTATCTGAATCCGATTTACCTATGTTGTAACACAAGAAAGTGAATGAAGGTGGAAAACCAAAGACACATATGATTTTATTGTAGGGCATGTGCAATTCCTTCAAACCTTAACTGCCTTTTCGTGTTTGGTCCCCATCCTTTTGTGGAGCCTGTAGCCTGTAGGAGTCTTGACCCTCCAAAATTAAAAATTTTCATATTTAGTCTTTTTAAAAAATTTAATTTGGTCCCTTAAATTTTTTTAAGAATTGTTATTATATTTCAAAATTTTAAATAATTTTAATTAAATTCCTCTTAAAATTTTTAATTTTTTGATAAGTCTCAATTTTTTGAAATTTTTAGTTAAACCCCTACATCTTATGAAAATTTTAAAATAAACCCTTTTAAATCTTTAAAAATTTTAATTTAAGTTTCTAAAATTTTATATAGGCCCCTCAAACTAAATTGTCAAGATCCGACCTTGTCTTATCATGGCGCTGTTGAACTTTGTCACCCACGGTTAATTTGTTTATTAATTATTGTTAATAATTGTACCCAAAATGT
This sequence comes from Hibiscus tridactylites, assembly GCA_958450335.1. NCBI lineage: Eukaryota > Viridiplantae > Streptophyta > Magnoliopsida > Malvales > Malvaceae > Hibiscus > Hibiscus tridactylites. The sequence continues at coordinate 77,332,219 of OY288281.1, forward strand.
ATCCCTCTCTCTTCCTTCTCCATGGGATTTTGTTATAATAAATGGATTGAATTTGTGGTGATAGTTGATACTGATAGTGATGGTCAACAGGCAGGCAGAGGAGAATAAGACCCCCATGGGTAATTTCAGTCCTTCAAGCTTTGTCCAATGAAATTCAATGTCATATTTTTACTATTTTACTTTACAGTCCAAACCCATTATTTTCCACCCTTTGGGATTTATGAATATATATACTTTTTTTTTTTTTAATGTTTCAATGACCCACTCATCTCAGCCTTAGCCTTAGCCATGGATACGGAAAGTGATGCTGGATTTTCTTTTTCATTGGCTTTTGGCAGCTTTTCTTTTCTGTAAACACTTCACTTCACCATATCCCCCATTCCATCTATCTCTTTTCGTTCTTCCTTCTGCTAATCTGTCATTCTTTTTTATCTAAACTTTTGTTTTTGTTTTTTGGTGCAACCCAACCTGTCATTCCTTTTCACATTTGGACACTATTTCCCTTTTAAATTTTAAATAAAAAATGGACGGACTGTGAATTGTGATGGAGGACTATCATTCGAAATCCATCAAATGGGCTCAGTGAGAAAAAAAAAATGTTGTAATCTATAAGTGACATAGATTCGAACAGTTTGTCTGTATAATGTGTATCTTATAAAATGACTGAGATTAATGAACATATATTATCTTGTAATCAAGTAATCGCCACTGATGGGAGCAGCCAGCTTGACCAGAAATAGGTAGGAAGAAGATTCCGACAAAATTTGGATGAATAATTAAAACACAAATGGAGGGTAAGCCATCAGCATCAGCGGCAGAAGATGGCAAGGCACGTGATATCTTCCCTAACTCCATCCAATCCAATCCATTCCCATTTTATCATTTCAATCACACCTGCTGCCCCTTTGAGGACCATATGGGATCCATTCTACCTTCACTTCAATCATGGATTCCTTTTTTAAACCCTTTTTCTCCTTACACTTAATTTTGTTCGAACTTGAATTTTAACCATCAAATTGTCCGATAAGATTTTGATTTAATGATAAGGTTAAGGTTTAGAGAACTTCAAAATTTTAAGTACAAGTTTAACCATATTTGCGCCTTATTGAAATTCATTTTGAAACAACCTTAGATATATTTCGATCATCAGTTCAATCATACTGGTCAATTTTAATGATAATTATTTGAATATGTATTATATGCACTTATTATTGTGATTATATTAGTAATTGTATTGGCAACTTAAAAAAAATCATTAAATTTATAAGAACTAATAATAATATTATAAAGAACTCAAGGAACCATCCCATTGAAAAAGAAAATGTTGTTATTTTCAAAAAAGAATTAAGTTTGAACAATTTTGTTTTTAATGTGTACGTAAGTTTTATTAAGAATTAAATTGGATCTAACTTATAACACCTTTAATTCGTGTCATAAAGATGATGAATTTTGTTTTACTGTCATTTCTTTGACCATGCAACTACCGTATACTATAAAATAGTACACGACTGTGGTGGTCCAAATCCAATTATTATTAGTTGGAGAGTTAATGATAAAATTGGTTAGTTCCAAATTACATCTTCATAAATATGAAAGCTTGATCCGAATCATTCCAAATTCCAAATAAATTTGATTAAAATTCTACTAATATTATATCTTTCTTTATCTATAAACAGATTACTTGTATGCCGGGACGGTGCTATGTGTAAGGTGAGAGTGGCAATTGCCCACCCCCCAATCTTGATGGGTTAAAGTATATTTTAGGTTCAAATAGTTTTGAAACTATTGCAATTAAACTTTTGTCCCTCCCAAATTTGTTTGGTTTATTATTCTTTTAGGACCCTATCATCTAGACTTAATAAAGTTAAACTTTTACCCATGATTTTTTTGGTTTAAATACTTTTTAAGATCTTTTAATTTTAAAATTTGTAAAATTAAACCTAAACTCTCTTTAATTTTCATGGTTTAATTATTTTTTAAGAACTTATTTATTTCAAAATTAATCGGTCTACCCCTTATAGTTCAATTATGGCTCCATCCCTGCTTGTACGAAGTTAAGTTTGTGGCATATTCAAGAACCGATGATTTGCATGATAAAAGTCGCAAACTGTACATTTAAGTTTCAGACACAAAAATAATTGTTGTTGGCTGTATAATAACAGTACTTTCGTTAGGACAACCTCGACATTATTGGTTTCATATCAAGAATCATTGCCCTGTAAGAAAAAAAGTTATATATATTTTTTAAAAATAATAAGTGAACAATTTTCATGGGTGAAATGACTAGTGTGTTTTGGGATCTAAATCACAAAGTCTTAATAGTAAAACAAAGCTAGATTCATGGTTTAAGGAAGGGTGATAGTCAAAATCAGAATGATTAGTGGGGGAAATGAATGATTAGAGATTGGTGGTGGGGGGGGGGGGAAATGGGTTTTTATGATAGGGTTAGGTATGTTGGTTGTTGAAATAGATTTTGAAAGTTGCTGTGTTTTTGGCAATGTGCTTGTTTTTTGTTCCCTTTTAAGCTACACTTTGGCCTGTTACCCACATGGGTTAGACGTGCTGTGCTTTCTTCTCCTCCTCCTCTCTCATGCTTGATGGATGGTGGGTGCTTGTTTCTCATGCATGCATGTATGTATGTATGTATGTAATGTGAGGACCACATACATATGTTATGTGTGCATGCATGTATGTATGGAATAATGCAGACTGTATGGCTCACATGTTCAAAGATGGAGACCTGAAAAGTGTTGGGTATTGACTCAGAAATCTACTCAAAGATTTTTCCATTAAAACCAAGAAACTTGGTAAACTTTGAGAAGCAAGAGGTTAAGACAAACCTGATACCATGCACGTTTGAAAATTTAACTTCACATGCAACACAGTAGGTTTTAGAGTGGGAGTATATATTAACCCATTTTCATGTGCATATAAATATAATACAAAATTAATGGGGAAATTAGCTCTGAAAACCCATTTTTTTTATATATAAAGAATAAGATGAAAGGCAAAAAGCAATGATTACAGGAATTGGATGGGAAGCAGTTGATTATGAATAACTTTTGATATCTTTGATTTTGAACGATGGAGAAATGGAGAGTTAAGGGGATGGGGCCAGAGGCTGAGGCCACCACTGTCTTTATGGATTGAAGGATAAAGAGCGCCGCACGTGGAGTCTGAATCAAGGGTCTGTCCAGCCACAATAAAAGGATATCTATTTATACACATATATAATAAGCTTGGGGGTTTATTTATTTATTTATTACTAATGAAAACAAAATGCATACATACATATATACATGGGTAAATGATGATGAAAGAAACAGAAAATTACAAACAGATCCTCAAAGAAACAAAATATTTGCCAATCCCAATCCCAAAAGAAAAAGAAAAAGAAAAATCAATGCTTTTTTCCTTGATAGCCCACCCTTATAATTCTCACTCATTGTCTTTGTTGCTTCCCTTATCCTCTGTGTCTCTGTCTCTCTCTTTGGTGTTTGCAGAGATAAGAAAAACAAGTGAGCTGCAATCTTCTCCCATCTAAAGGGAATTCCAAGCTACAGCCTACATATCATATTTGAAAGAGAAAAAAAAAATGACCCACAAGGCCACCAAAGTCACTGAATTGAGGGTCACCTACTAAACCAAATATAATCCCACACATGATCATGGATGAAAATGGGATCCGCAGGCCCAACTTCCCCCTCCAGCTCCTACAAACCAAACAACAACAACAACCGGGTAACGCCGAGACGAGCTCCAAAACCACGTCGGAACCGCCCAAGAAACCTCCACCTAAGAGGACTTCAACCAAAGACAGGCACACCAAGGTGGAAGGCCGAGGCCGCCGCATCCGTATGCCCGCCACCTGTGCTGCTAGGGTTTTCCAGTTGACGAGAGAGCTGGGTCATAAATCGGATGGCGAAACCATTGAATGGTTGCTTCAACAGGCTGAGCCTGCGGTAATTGCTGCTACGGGGACAGGTACCATCCCTGCTAATTTTACGTCCCTTAATATTTCTCTCAGAAGTTCAGGCTCTACCATGTCGGCTTCCCACCTGAGGAATACGTATTTCAATCCCAATTTTACGCTGAGAACTGAATGGGATCAAAGGAATGTCCTTGACGACTCCTCGACTCAGCAACAAAGGAGAGTTTTATTCCCGGGTGTTGCTTTATCGTCGGAAGATTCATTCAACTTTCCTGCTACTAGTAACACTACTGGTTTGAACGCTTTCTTGCAAGCTAAGCCAGAGATTCGGGACGTCGACGTTGCCGAGACATCAGATGCTGGTATAGTGAAACGGAGGAGGCCGGAGCACCCAGAATCGCCACCAAATCAGATGGGGAGCTACTTGATACAATCTAATGCCGGTTCGATTCCGGCGAGTCATAGTCCAATTCCGACAACATTTTGGATGGTTACTAACCCCGGAAACCAAGTCATCGGCGGGACCGGCGCTGGGGATCCCATGTGGACATTTCCGTCGGCTACTAATACTAATATGTATAGGGGTACTATGTCTAGTGGGGTACATTTCATGAATTTCGCTACTCCAATGGCTCTCCTTCCTGGTCAACAATTTGGTTCAGGAATGGGTGCCGGTGGTGGTTCAGTTACCGACACTCATTTAGGCATGCTCGCGTCACTAAACGCTTATAGACCGATTCCAGGTACAAACGTGCCCGTGTCTCCGGCCACCGGATCACATCAACACCACGGCGGAGAAAACAAGCATGATTCAACCGGCTAGTATTAATTCCGGCATGGAATTAAAGCAAATTACAAACTGTATGGCTTGATCATGCTTTATTCTTCTTCTTTCACTTATATTTTGATTAGTACATATATATGTGCAATTTGCAACACAGGCTCAAATCTGAACGCTATGAAACTGAGTGTGGTATTCGATTAAACATTTTCAACATCTCTGGGGGAGTGACTAACTAAACAGTTTAATCATTTCATATCAGTGTTAATCATTAAGCATTTTCAACATCACCTAACAAAGTTAAGCTTTAGGTTCAAGGGAAAAGGAGACTTAGATTGCATTAGGTTAGGTTTAACAAACTCATCATTTATTCACCATAATCACTACCTCTCTCTCTCTCTTTCACTGGAATGGTGGGGTTTTCAGTGTGTTATTTGTGCACCAATCACCGTTTAACTGGTTTGAGGTTTGTATTAAGAAATAGAGAGGAGAGGGCACACGTGAATGAGGGAATTTTCAGGCATATCTCAGGTGGAGTGGTGAGCCCCCTTTGGTCACTAAAAGCAGTAAACAATCACTAACTAACAACAGGATCATTCCTCCTCTTCTTCATATAAGGAAGTAATTTGCTGGTGATATACAGACTCATTGGTTGGTTCATTATTAATGTCCCTACCACTCACCAGGTCGAAACTCGAGCTCCTTACCACTGGACTCAACTGGTTCACTCACTGTGTATATTCATCTTTGAACCGTTCATCATGCATTCATGCTGTGTGGGTCAACTCTATATTTTGATGGAAAACCTTGTAGCTGCAACCCTACATAACAGGAAAAACCCAACAAGTGGGTCTTCTTCTTCTTCTTAGCATTGGTGCAACTGCAAGCTATTACAATGGTGATTTTGTTTAGGTTTTCAAAACTGGGAAACCTTTTTCCTGGGCAGCAAATCTATGAAGATCCCCATCCTCAAAAAGAGTGCCTCATGTATTTCTCTAACTATATAACCAAGTAGGGTTTGTTTTGGGATGGGGATTTACTATATATGATCTGCTCTAGATTTGTGAGTTGCAGAGCCTGATGATTACTGCTTAGGATATCAGTAAATAGGAAAATGATAAATATTTTGGTTCTTGATGAGTCCTTATTTATATGGGTAGCTCTACGACTACGCTAGGCTAAAAGAAGTATTGATACTTGTCTAAAAACTAACCTAAAATATTATAAAAAGTTTAATATTTTAAATTTTTAGACAAATATTAAAACTTGCCGTCTTTAGACTGCATCCTAAATCTGCTGTACCTTAGACTCGTTCTTGTTTATATATATAGACAGCTGTCAGATTGCTTTGTTTTGAAGCATTAAATAATAATTAAGACATAGCTCAGTGTATGGTAGTTATGATTGATTTAATTAACTACTCAGGTGCATACTTCGTAGTTTGTACTGCGTAAGAAGGAAAATAAGTTGTAGTAGTATTTTATAGGGTTAATTACATTCATATATGAATTATACCAAATTTTTATTTTTATGTATAACATTTTACAATTTTTTATTTTATACCTATGGTATTTCTCCGTTAAAGAGTTTGTTTACTTCTGTCACGAAAATTGACGTGGCGTGTACGAAAGTTGCATGGTATTTCTTTTATAAAAAAATTGTCATTTATTTAAAGGCATATTAGCCGAATTGGTCCTTCAAGGTTTATTATTTTCAATTTCAACCTTAAAAGTTTAAAAATCCTAAACCCTAAACATAAATCCTAAACCTTAACCCTAAAGTTTAAAAATTTTAAACCCCAAACCATAAATCTTAAAATCTAAAACACTAAGCCCTAGAAATTCTAAACCCTTTTTCAGCCGCCAGCTCCAATCACCCATCAGCTAGCCGTTACAACCTCCGCGACCGTCCCCATAGCTTCCTCACTTCCGTCCGACTTCGACCAAGCTCGTAACGTTTTTAGTCTTGGCCTCCATCGATCACTCGAAATTCCCTGGCCGTTCAATTTTCTTTCACTGCTCTTAGACGCACCATTCGAAAATCTCCATCGATGCAAGGAGAGGTGAATCTGGGTAAAAGGACCGAGCGATAGGGGAAGTTGAACGGTGCTGGGTTAAAACGACAGGGCATGTGGCGGATCTGGGTGGTGACGAAAACTTGAACGATCAGGGGAGTTTCGAACGGTCGATGGCGACCACGCCTGAAGACATTACAGGCTTAGGCAAAGTCAGACGAAAGTGAGGAAGCTATGAGGACAGTAACCAGAGGTTGTAACAGTCGGCTGATGAGTGATCAGAGCTGGTGGTTGGAAAATGAGTTAGGGTTTAAATTTTTTAAACTTTAGAGTTAAGGTTTAGGGTTTAGAATTTTTAAACTTTTAAGGTAGAAATTGAAAATTAATAAACTTTTAAGGTTGAAATTGAAAAATAATAAACCTTGAAGGATCAATTCGGCTATTATGCCTTTAAATAAATGGTGATTTTTTTTTGAAAAAAATGTCACGTCGGCTTTCGTGACGGAAGTGGGCAAACTCGTTAACGGCGAAATATCATATGTATGAAACTGAGAATTCTAAAATGTTATGCATGGAAGTGAGAATTTGGTATAGTTCATATATGAATGAGGTAATTAAACTTATTTTATATTTTACTTACTTATATATATAGTATCACAGTGAAAAATTATATAAAAAATAGGCTTAAACACAAATCATTTAGTAAAATAGATGAAAGTAATGTTTTAATATACAATAGTTCAATTATCTATCTAATTTTATTTTCACATAAAATAGAGAATAACGTGTGTTTAATAGTTTTTAAACTTATGTTTTATGTGTGTTATAATAGTAATGGTGTCAACAAACTAAATAATAATGTTAGATTACAATTCTCAAGAGATTATAATGTCTTTGAAATGATAGGAAGTCGAGATCCGTAACATATTTGAACATTGATTTTAAGGTGAGAATCTAGGTTTGAATCTTACATATAATATTATTAAAAAAATAATAAAAATTCTTAAACATAAACTATAAAACAAACATAAAAGATATTAAAAAAAAGGGTAAAGTATCCCAGGTAACACCGAACTATAGTGTCTGACCTGTTTTTAACATCAACGTTTCAATTGGTCCAAAACTAACATTAACGTTTATTATGTGATCCAATTATAACATCCCTCCGTTAAATCATGGACGCCGTGGTGACGTGGACTAAGAAAACCGTAACGGTGCTGACTGTGTATCCTATATATTATTATTTATTCCACGTCATTATAAAATAAAAAATTAAAATCCCTTTTGGTTTTCAAAACGACACCGTTTCCATAATCCCTAATTTTAAATATTGAAATTTGAAATCCCTAATTCATTCATTCTCTATCTCGATCGTTTTCTGATTCATTTTCTCCAGAGATAATGAAGGTTGAAGGGCGAAGGGCAACAACATTCCCCATAAGCAATTGGGACGGTGGGATCGAAGAGCCCATTGCATTTCCGGTGTGTGGCTGTGGAATTCCGGCGCAACTGAGAACATCGTGGTCCATTGACAATCCTGGAAGGAGGTTCTTTGGCTACAAGAACTACGGTAGTTTGCTGCATCATGCTTGTCGTTTTTTCAGATGGTTTGATCCTCCAATGAACCCACGCGCAAGAATTGTTATTCTTGGACTGCTGAAGAGAATAAGGGAGCATGAAGTTCAAAGAAAAAAAGAAAGACTGTGTTGGTTTAGTATTTTGTTTGTTTGTGTTGTGATTATTTGGTTCTTTAAAAGTTAATGTTCTGGTATATGCAGTACCATGATTTTGTGGTTTATTGGTATTAGATTATGGTTAGAATTGGGATTGATTTTGTAAGTTTTGGTTGACTAGTGGTACTACTGTTATGGAATGAGTTGGGGTAATGAAATAGTTATGTAATGGGATTGGTACTGTAATGGAATGCTTAATGTAATGTTTTGATTATTTGTGTTGCTATGAAATGTTATGTTATTGTGCAAATTCAGAGTAAAATTTTATATTCTATTGAAAAATAGAAATAGAAACAATGAAACAAAATATTGCTCTTGGCATATATTTCACCATATAATTTAAAGTTTACATAGGACCAAGTACAAAATAATTTGTCAAAAATACTCTGTTTATAACCAAAATACATACAAAAACACATTCACTTCAGCTATTCAATGAACAAAATATGAACAAAAACACCATATACCCCTAGGTGTAAACTTCACATATATCAAAATAAGTCAAAGTATGAAATCATATACCCAAAACATGTTCAAAGACCTAAAACCATTAACCTACACCATCCTAGATTTTTTTGCCAAAGCACTGGGACTGTTGGCTTCCTGTGAAGATGGCATCCATCGTACTGTCATAACATTTCCTGGCTGCTGATCACATACATGGCCTGGAGTAGGAACAAAAACAAATGGTGATGTTGTTGTTGCGCTCGTAGGTGGTGAAGATGATGTAGTGGCTCTCACAGGTGGTGAAGATGATGTAGACATGTTTGTTGTTACTGATGATCTAGTAGCCCTCCTAACCTGCAAAATACATTTAAAAAGTTCAATCACAGAAAAGATAACAGATTAAATTAACAGTAAATGATTAATCAAATAACTTAATAATCACTTACTTGTAATTTTGGTGTTCTAAGAGGTGGCCTAACAGATGCACCCCTAGGTGGTCGAAATGATCCTGGTGCATTAACATGTCTAGTTGCAACTTCTCCCTTGCAAGTTCTTTGGTTGTGACCTGGTTTTTTGCACTTAGAGCAGTACATGGTTAAACCCTTCTTGGTCCATTTAGAGCTTGAACTTTTTGTTTCATCTGTTTCTTTTACCCTTTTTTTCTTGGGTCTACCTGGTGGTCTTTTCAGTTTTGGTTCTATGACAGGCTCACATGTTGTGTCGTGCAACCATTGATTAGGGCCTCTCACTGGTTGAATGCAGCGGCTGTATATCTGCTGTTGTGTGGTAGTATGATAACATGAATGAACATATGATTCAGGTCTTTCATTTCTTTGTACCATGACTGCAACAACATGTATACATGGAATTCCTGTTGAGAAAACAAATAGACAAATAAAAATACAAATATTGATTTAATGGTCCAGTTGAGAAAACAAATAGACAAACAAATATACAAATAAAAAGATATAACCAACCAGTAATATCCCACTTCCTGCAGGAGCAGGTGTGATTACCCAAATCAACTACATGTTGATTTAATGGTCCAGCAGAAACTTGGTACTTATTTCCTCCAGCATGTGTAGGCCAGCACCTGAAAAAATAGAAATATTGATTAAAAAAGAAGTACTGACAGAATAAACAACTTACAAGTAAATAAAAAGCATTATCAGTTACCTAGTGGATTGCTGAATTGCCAATTCAACCTTGTTTTGTATTTTTGGACACAATAATCCAAGAAATTTAGCAGCCTCTTCTTGTTTTGTGGCAATTTTGTACATAATTTTGGTCCTCACCATCTCCATTAGAGTCAAAATGGGTTTATCTCTTGCTTCCAAAATCATCTTGCAAAAAACATCAAACAATGTTAGTGCATGAATGAAAAATATGAAATAAAATCAAAACTTTTATTATATGATAGTCATACCTTATTAAAGCACCCAGACAGATTGCTCAAGAGCATGTCACACTTGCTCCTAGGAGAGAAATGAGATTTGGACCAATGTCTTGGGTCCTTTCCATTCAACCAATTATAGGCTGCTGTTGACAATGCTTTAAGTTCAACCATTGCATCTTCAAATTCCTTCAAATATGTAGCTCTTGCTGCCTTCCATAGTGCATCCTTAAGATTTTTTCCAGTGAACCTCTTCTTATTCTTGAAGTTGGAATACAAGTGTCTAATACAGTTCCTATGCTCAGCAGCTGGAAGCACTTCAGCTATTGCCTTCTTCAATCCCTAGTTCAAATTAAAAAAGTTAGTATTAATTTAATTAAGAATGTATTAAATTAAGGATAAAAACATATTAATACCTTTTGTTTGTTTGAAAGAATTGTGATGTTTTCTGAAGTTTCAAGGTCTAGGTCATTCTTCACTTGTGACAAAAACCAAGTCCAAGAAGATTCATTTTCAATCTCAACAACAGCAAATGAAACTGGGTAAATGCTCTGATTAGCATCTACAGAAACAGCTGCCAAAAATATGCCTCCATAATAACCTTTCAAGTGGCAGCCATCAATGCTCAATACAGGTCTACATCCTTTGTAACCTTCTTTGCAAGCTTTTAAACAAATATACATCCTAAGGAACACTCTATTGTCTAGCATAAGAGTGGTTGTGCTTTCAGGATTTGATGTCCTAATTTCTTCAAGGTAATCATAAATCATAGAGTACTGCTCCTTGTGACTCCCAAGCACCATTTCTAGTGCTAAGTTTTTAGCCCTCAAACACTTACCCAATGACATGTTATACAAATGATCAGACATGACATCTTTCTTAAGAAGTCTAGTTGAGTATGTAGTGTCAGCCCTATATTTTTTTATGTAAGTCTTAGCTAACCACTTATAAGTTGCATTTCTGTTTTTAAAACCTCTCAGACATTTATGCTCTCCCACATAAGACTTAATCTGCCATGTCATGTTCATTTTATCTTTTGGGTCAGATCTTGAGGCCCACATGTACCACGGACACCCTTCCTTACACACAACCTGAACTAATTTACTGCATGTTCTTTTAAATCGGACATCAACCCTATTTTTAATCCCATAATCCCTGACTGCCTGTTTCAAAGTTTCTTTATACCCAAATATCATACCTTTCTGAAACTGTGGGTTTAGGGAGTCTACCTCAGGATTGAACTCAGGACATTTGGGTTTCTTTTGTTGTTCATTATTTGAGTCAGAATCAGTGGCACTATTCAATTGGTCTGGTTCATAATTCTGCTCTTCATCATCTAAGGTCATAGCAGGGCAACCTCTCAACAGATCACTATTTAAGTTATTAATGTCCATTTCATTCTCTACTCCTACATGCACATCATGTGCATACCCTTCTACATCACTAATGTCATGCTCACTATCTTCAAATCCACTATCATTAGCAACATAATCCTCATCTTCTTCTGAGTCATCTGATTCAGCACTAACATGGTCAATAGATTCAGTCCTATCATGGTTAACAGATTCAGTCCTAATAGGGTCAATAGATTCAGTCATATCATGGTCAACAGATTCAATCCTATCATGGTCAACAGCTTCAGTCCTAACAGGTAAAACTTCTTCTAAGTATACATGCAGTTGTCTATGTTTAGGCATACAATTCAACATTATAAGAATATCACTGTCAGTTTTTAAATGCTTAACCCTAAACCTCCCACCAGGTTCTTTCCAGTATAGAATATAGTTACCTGTAATACCTAATTCCCCAACAATATCATACATTTCCAGCATTGACATGCTTTCCACATTACAATTGTCAAAGAAGGTTATCTTCTTTCCAGTATACTGAAAGCTTGGTGAATTCACCATGAACCCTCCATGGTGTATGGCAATGGTGCAATACTCAGATGAAGTTCCTGTCAAAACAACCAACAGAAACAAAAAATTTGTCAATCATTCAATCTAATGTATTAATACATGCAAGACATTTAAACCAACCATTCAACCAACAGTTAATAAATGCAAGACCCAACATTCATTCAATCTAAATTTCAGCATAAAATGCTACATATTATGCATATTATAATGCAAATTATTCTTAATGCATTAATACATTAATGTATATTATGCATATTATAATGCAAATTATAATAATCTTAAAGTAACAGAATCTTAATGCATATTATAATGCGTTAATACAAGCAACTCAGTTTCTTAATGCATTAATACATTAATGTATATTATGCATATTATAATGCAAATTATAATAATCTTAAAGTAACAGAATCTAATGTATTGTCAACCAACAGAAACAAAAAATTTGTCAACCATTCAATCTAAATTTCAGCATAAAATGCTACATATAATAATCTTAAAGTGGTCCACCATTCAATCCAGATAATAATATTTTAATGATGTCCACCATTCAATGTAAATAAGGATGAAGTGGTCCAGCATTCTGACCCACCACGCAGACCCAACATTCATTCCCCAAAAGCATATTACCCTACATATAAAAATGCACACTAGCTGCCAAAAGCATACTCCCACAGTACTCACAATCTAAATGAAATCAACCAAACCAATCTGACCTGTTACAATTTGCAATAAAAAATTAACATTACAGTGGCACTATTTAAATGCTATATCCCAAAAGCATAGTACTCCCAAAGTACTCACAAGTACATGTTCAATCTACAAACAAATAAGTGCAATCCTGACGTACTTTGGGAGACAACAAATAAAATCCCCCAACATTACAGTTAAATAAAATCCCCCAATTCATTTCTTTCAATATTGTTGAGGCTATTTGTTTAGTCAACAATGCTCGAAATATTAGTGGGAAGTGAAGATTGAACATGTACTTGGAGAAGGCAATTCATTTCTTTCAATATTTTATTGATTTTACGTCAGGATTGCACTTATTAGGCTATGTAATGCCATTTAATTGACTTCTTTGAAGAAATCTGACAACAAGAAAGTTAAATAAAATCCTACTTAAGTTGCACATAAATCTGACAACAAAAATAAACCCTAAATCAACATGACAGTTAAATAAAATCCCCCAATTCCGTTGAAGAAATCGAAACAAGAAAGTTACTTTACAAAAGTAATCAAAACCCTAAACCCAAAGACAGTTAAATAAAATCCCCCTAAAAATTTTACAACTACTTGAAGTAGTCAAAAGAAATCAAAAACGGTACTTATCATACTTCATGCTCGTCATTCCTTTAGTTCGCATCACTCGCTTTTTCATTTTGATTCAAACTACAAACAAACTGAAAAAAGATTAATCCGTCGGCCATAATCCATTAACAAAACCATGATTATATTTTGGGTAAACAATGACAAACCTGAGATAACAAATCTTCGATTTCAGAACTCAGCTTCACCGATTATGAAAGATTAGGGATGCTTAGTTTCTCAATTGACAATTTTGGGAGATTCAAGAGGGGAAATTTTTCTTCTGTTTGAGAGAATAGGGTAAACACTAGGTTAGAATCTCAATCGACATCAACACCATCTAATTTGATTTGGGAAAAAAAATTTAGTCGTTAAAATTTCAATAACAGATGGATTATGGAAACGGTGTCGTTTTGAAAACCAAAAGGGATTTTAATTTTTTATTTTATAATGACGTGGAATAAATAATAATATATAGGATACACAGTCAGCACCGTTACGGTTTTCTTAGTCCACGTCACCACGGCGTCCATGATTTAACGGAGGGATGTTATAATTGGATCACATAATAAACGTTAATGTTAGTTTTGGACCAATTGAAACGTTGATGTTAAAAACAGGTCAGACACTATAGTTCGGTGTTACCTGGGATACTTTACCCTAAAAAAAATCATATCCACGACAACTTTTAGCTCATCATTGTTGCAAATAATCTCTCATGTAATACATTTATTGAAATAATATTTCGTTATTCTATATTTTGAAAATGCAAATGTATAACATCAGTCGATCGCATTATGTTGTAAAATTTAAAAATAATAAATCTAAGGCACCGCAATGGAAAATAATTAAAAATTTAATTTAAGTGTTTGAAAGTATGCAACGTGTCAAATATAATTTTCAGCAGAACCGACTCTAAGCTCAAATCACTAAAACTTTTAACACATTGCTATTAATGTTCGAGATATTAATGTTTTTAGAACACTATTTGAAGATAATTAATATAATGTTTTATTAAAAAAATAAAATACCATAAAACATACAACTTTTAATAATCATCATTTGAATCCGATATGTGAAGTAAAAAGTTTGTATTGGATCATAATGTTTAATTCAATTGAGATTCATTTTTCTTAATATTTTATATGATTTCAGTTCAACTTTTTATACTTCTTTTCAACAACAACAAAAAAAAACTTCTTATGCCTAAACTTTAGAAATTATAATTCTTGAAATTTAATTTATAATTCGGTTTTAATCATTTTTTAATATAAAAAGACATTTTTAATGAATAAAAATCCATAAAAAGAAGGAAAAAACAAAAAAAACGATAAAACAAACAATTCCTTTATCGAGTATATTTTCAGTTGCCGAAACTCAAAAATCGAAACTTTTCATAGACAAACAGAAAATACTGTCTTAAAAGAACAACTTACAAAAATAGGAAACAAACATGTGGGATTTGAGCTGTTTTGGAGAGCTGGAATGGTCGAATTTAGCGACTGTATAAACAAAAGGCATGGAAAATCTTTGTGAAAGTGGCGGTGTGTTCATGGAGCAAAAATGGGAAATACAAAGGCTGAATTTGGGGTCTAATGGCTGATTTACAGAGAAATTGGGTCGTCGAGAGGGATATCAACCAGGTTCCTTTCTTTTTCTTCTTATCATTTAAAAAAAAAATCTCAATCTTGAGGATCAATAAAATACCAACTCTTTTTCGAATCAGATCATTACAACCTTAAAGAAAAGAACGTACTTGCTCAAATATGGTCGTCGAGGGAAGCCCAAGTTTTGCCCTTTTAAGCTCTCCAATGTATGTTTCATGTCTATTAATCATTTATTAATTATCACTTTGAGTTGTAAAATGAGGGGGTTTTTTCCACCCTTTTTCAGGATGAATCCAAATTGACATGGTACTCTCGGAAAGAGAAACATCTTAAGCTTAGTCAAGTTTACAGGATCATTCCTGGACAGCGTACCGTGAGTTTTTATATTGTTTCTTAATTCTCATTCTTTGATTCCAAAAACTTTCATACTCTTAGTGTTTTCCTTTTCGATTTGCAGGCAGTTTTTCAACGATATCCTCAGCCTGAAAAGGAGTATCAATCGTTTTCATTAATATGCCATGATAGGACCTTGGATTTGGTGAGTGAATGTTCTTATTTATGGCATTCGGATGTGTTCGATGTACCGAATTTTCTATGGTGTGCATATGTTTTGATTTGTTAACATCCTTCGTCATGTACAGATATGTAAAGATAAGGAAGAAGCCGAAGTTTGGTTCTTTGGTCTTAAGGCATTAATTTCTAATGGTATCCATCGCAAGTGTCGGGTCGAAGCAGGAAGTGATATTGTATCGGTAGTTAGTACTAAATCACACAACAAAACAAGCTCCCCGAATTCGCATTTTGTATGTTATATTACTTGTCTGTTTTTAATTTTCTTGTAAAGCATGATAACCTTTATGTGCTTTATTTTTCTTATTTTGTTTACTATTAATATAGGATCAAGGAGATGCACAAGGAATTCAATCGCCTATTCAGCCACACAATAGATTAGGAAAGGCATTTGCTGACATAGCTACACATCCTGCTTCAATCAAGGTTGCCAATAAATCAGATTTAGTTGAGTTTAGCTTTTTAGCAGTCAGTTGTGTAGAGAACACAAACAATCAAAGTTCTGTGGCTGATGCAACAAGAGTCGGTTTATCAAGTCCTATAAGTTCATCAAGCCATGGTTCGTGTAAAGAGGACATCGATGCCTTGGTCGATATCTTCATATGGGGACAAGGTGTTGGTGATGGAATACTGGGCGGTGGCAAGGATAGAGTTGAGAGTTTGTTCAATACAAAGATCGATGCACTTCTGCCAAAGGCATTGGAATCAACAATGGCTCTTGATGTGCATAATATTGCTTGTGGAAGTAGCCATGCGGTAATAGTAACAAAGCAGGGTGCGATTTTTAGTTGGGGAGAGGAATCAGGGGGCAGGCTCGGGCATGGTGTGGATGTAGATGTACCACAGCCTAAACTCGTAGATTCTCTTAGTGGCATGAATTTTGAATCTATAGCATGCGGGGAGTATCACACTTGCGCTGTTACAGCCTCCGGGGATCTCTATACATGGGGTGACGGAGAACACAATTCTGGTTTGCTTGGGCATGGAAGTGATGTCAGTCATTGGATCCCCAGAAGGGTAAGTAACATGGATGGTATACATGTCTCCTATGTATCATGTGGACCATGGCATACAGCTCTGTTGACATCTGAAGGTCAGTTGTTCACATTTGGAGATGGATCTTTTGGTGCATTAGGCCATGGAGATCGTTGTAGCACCACTATTCCACGGGAAGTAGAGTCTTTGAGTGGATTACGGACAATAAGGGTTGCATGTGGTGCTTGGCACACCGCTGCAGTTGTTGAGGTTGTGAATCAATCATCTGACGATGGATGTCCTGATAGCTCTTCAACAAAGTTGTTTACATGGGGGGCTGGAGATAAAGGTGAACTCGGTCATGGCGATAGAGAACCTAGACTTTTGCCCCAAATTGTAGCTACTATATTTGATTACGATATCAGCCAGGTTGCTTGTGGCCAAAATCTCACAGTTGCTCTTACAACCTCAGGACAAGTATATACGATGGGGAGTTCGGCTTATGGTCAATTGGGAAGTCCTACAGCCGATGGCAAGGTTCCAACTCGGGTTAAAGGTAAACTAGTAGATAGCTCTGTTGAAGAGATTGCATGTGGATCGCATCATGTTGCCATTGTGACTTCAAAAAAAGAGGTTTATACTTGGGGAAAGGGCACAAATGGGCAATTAGGACATGGAGACACTGATGATAGAGATACACCAACTCTTGTTGATTTTCTAAAAGATAAGAAAATTAAGAGTGTAGTTTGTGGTTCGAACTTTACTGTAGTTATAAGCCTTCATAAATGGGTATCAAGTGTTGATCAATCTATGTGCTCCGGTTGTCGGAATCCATTTGGTTTCATAAGAAAGCGTCACAACTGTTATAATTGTGGATTAATCTTCTGCAACACATGCACAATGAAGAAATCTCTAAAGGCTTCACTGGCTCCAACTATGAACAAACCATATAGAGTTTGTGATGATTGTTTTGCTAAATTGAAAAAATGTGAAGAATCTGTTTCTTCTCTTTGGCCTCGTAAGGATCGAAGTAGAAATTTTTCTCGTAAGTCGATTGAGAATATTGATAAAGTTCTACCTCCAAGGTCACCTATACAACACTCCAGAATGCCTACTTTTTGCTTGAGTAATCAGGCTGAAAGCCGATCTTGCAAGAGTGAACTGAAATTAGACATACAAAATCGGTCCATATTCTCACCTTATAATGGAAATTTTCATCTTGGAGGATATAATACATCAAGGCCATCAATTTCTCCAGTTAGAGATTCTAAGAAAAATTTACCAACTCCAGTGTCTAGAAGGACATCCCGAGCATCATCTCCTGCTTCAGGAAAGTCGAGCAATCGATCTTCTACTGTAACTATTGATGATTCAAAACAAATAGACGACAGTATCAACCGTGAGATCATATATTTAAGGGCAAAGGTAACCTTCCGAAATCTTGTTTATCAATTACAACTTTGTCGCTTTGTTCAACATGAGGCATTGTCTTCCTCAACAATGACCATGCATTGTGCATTGCTTTGTTGTGAAAAAGAAATTGAGAACTTATCTGTTTTGTTTACAAGTTGCTTTGGTACAATTTTAACAGAAAGGAGGAAGATGCTGATGGAATAACAATATTATATTATAATTTACTTTGTTAATCGTATAATATATAGTCTACGGATTCAATCGTTGTGACTGTCATATACTTGTTATTTTGAAAGATTTTTCAGGTATTGAATAGGTAGTAGGGTTGGAGACTAATCTATGAATACCTATGTTACCAACAATGAAGGCATCCTATGATAATGATGTGAATTTTCACTTAGACCTGTTTGAGTTTATCTAGATATATAAGAAGGATGAGATGGTACATTTCGTGCAGGTCGACGATCTTACTTGCAAATCCCGACATCTTGAAGCCAAGCTTGAAAAAACATCAAGGCAATTAAAAGAAGTGACTGCAGTAGCAGAAAATGAAGCTGAGAAATATAAATCAGCGGAGGAAGTTATCAAGTCACTAACTGCTAAGGTTGGTGATCTTACAACTTAGATTTACGAAGAACACAATTTAAATTATGTATTACAAGATACATTAGACATATTAAAGGCTGAGGTAATTGAGGTTGCAAACCACACACCCCTAACTTTACTTTTGTTTATGATGTACTGATTTGCAGTTGGAGCAGGTGACTAACATGCTTCCATCGGGGCAGAACGGCTTCTATAATGTCGGTTCTACTGCTAAACATACCTCAAGCATCGAGCATGTGTTCCCAAATAACATCAATGCAACCAGCATGATGTGTACACCAAGTGAAGTAAGCTGCAATGCATCCAATGGAACCAAAGGGCAAACTAAGACGATTATACAAGACGAGCCGGGAGTGTATGTAACTTTGTTACCTTTGCCCAATGGAAGTAACGTACTCCAGCGTGTTCGCTTTAGGTATGTATTCATGGCCCTCTATTTCAACTCAACCCTCAATGGACATTCTAACATAACAACACTTGAATATGCTTTTGACATTTGTTGATTAAATCATCTTCTTTTTGGTTCAATAATTTTATGTGCATTTTTACAGTCGGAAACATTTCACAGAAGAAAATGCAGAGAAGTGGTGGGCTGCAAATGGAGCTAAACTACATGAAAGGCACAATATCATTCGTCCACGTTAGTTAGAGCTTGAAGGAGCAGCCTTCATCTCACACTCTAATTACTAAACATGTCGAATTCATATGTAAATAAATATTTATTTTTAAATAAAAAATATAGACGAAACGAAAATGAATTTTGTGTAGTCACTCACAAATACGAGTGAGTCTTGACAAAATTTGACTCATATTTCGGATATGATTTAAACAAACATGAAATATGTTAATCTTATACATAAGTCCATCCCAACTTGTAAACCCCAATGTTCAGAGTATCAGTTTCAACTAAAACACGGATTAATTTCTCATTTAAAGCTCTAAAAACATCGATTTTTTCCAACGAGTCCATCCAAACCTGTAAACCCCTCTGGTTGAATGTTCGGTACGAGTTTCAACCAAAACACTTATGCTGAAATTCCTAAATTAATTTTAATTTTATATTTTTATCAATTGAATCAGGTACAGATGGAGTTAGAGTCACACGAGAATAATTTCTCTTCTTCCTTTTGACACAAATAAAGCACAAATTTTATTTCTTTTTCCATCTCGGGAAAAGGGATTCTGATACCCTATATGCTGAAATTCCTAAATTTCATGTCTTTAGAAAATACTCCCTTCGTCCAACTTAAGATGTTTGTTGTTGACTTTTCACTGTAATTTTAAGAAGAAAAAAATTATGTAAGAAATGTGATGTAAATTAATTAAAAAGACAATTTTATCCTTAAAAATTGAAGTTTGTTTTGTTGGAAAACTAAAAACAAAGAATAAAAAGGAAAATGCACCTTGTAAAAATAATTGATTTTTTCAATAAAACATTTTAAGTGGGACAATTTTAAAATACAAAAAAGACATTTTAAGTGGGACAATTTCAAAATACAAAAGAGACATTTTAAGTGGGACCGAGGGAATGATTATTTTTCCAAGATGGTGATTTGTTTGGGACCATGATCATGGGTTACAAGATTCTTGGACTCGTATTTTCACATAAGTTTGAACCCAATTTTACTGCTCTACTAGCCATGAGAGAACTGCCGCGTTCCATACAAATATGATCTATCACTAGTTCCATCCATAACAGTCAAGTAGAGATGATCATGAGTCTAACAAGGTCGAGTTCATTCAAACCAACATGGTTGATAGAATTTGACATGAAAATCAAGAACAAACGCAAGATTTTATGTAAGGAGTGCAAGCTATCAAAAATTTATATTAAAAATATAAGGGTGTAAAATTACAAATTTTTTGGAAGTGTAAAATTAGATTATCGATAGAAAATACAAAAAAATAGGAAAACTTAAAAGTTTTAGGGGGTGCGGCTGCCCCCAGCACCCCATGTGTCAGTCCTTGATGAAAAATCAAGTAATCACCATAGGTGGGAGAAATTATATCATGAGTCTTTTTCACCACGTCATTCATGGCTCTAACCAATAAAAATCATTCACTTCATTAATTTTTTCATATAATCTTTTTACTAAATCTTCACTTGATAAAAATTGTTTTTTAAAAATTAATAAAGTGTACAATTTTTATTACTTGAGACCATATATAACAGATGGAAATCTTCTGCCCCTACTTATGTCCCTACGCTCAAAATTAGGTCTAGGGTTCTAGGTTAGAGTTTATTGTTAGCGTTTAGAGAATTTAGTGTAAAGTGTATTTTTTAGGGTGTTGGGTTTAAATTTTAGAATTTAGGGTTATATCTTAGAATTTAATTTTGTAGTATTTTTTAGTGTTAGAGCATAAATAAAAATACTGAAAAAAGATATAAAATTTTTATCCATAAATAATTTGGTGAGAAGGATCTCTGATATAATTAGGCATATTTTAGGGTGGGGTCTTGACTAGTTGTATTGGTTTAGGATATTTTAGGCATATTAGAAAAATATATATGGTGGAACTTCAAATTGAGAGATGTAGTAGTAAAAGCAAAAGAGAGGGACGAAACAAGCAAAGCCAGGCTGTATAACTATAAACCTCCACATCTCTTAAATACCACAGTCGTACACGTACTTAACTTCTCTCCTTCTTTTTGTGGTTTTTGGGTATGTGATTTGGACCACTCAACCAACCACTTTTAGTTATTTTATGGTTACTTATATCCAATTTAATTATTAAATATTACAAAGATATAAGAAGATCTTCTCAATTTAATTGTTTCATTTACAACGTCAATACTTAAACTCATAATCTTATTTGAGAGATTTAATATCTCATCGCAATTAGACAGGGATGATTACAAATTTTATAGGTAGTGGGGCGAAGATGATAAAAATTAAATTCGTCGTGGGTGGTGAGACATGTGTGAATATAACTTTGTACCCGCCCCACATCATTCTTGCATGCCTCACATCACTTTTAACATGTTATTATAAATATTATTAAAAATATAATATTAGTTTAGATTAATATAGTCAAATTTAAAGTAATTAATATTGACTTGTCTTGAGTAGTAACAAAGAGTTCACTATATATATAATTGAGTTTGAGAATGATCAACTCGAATATATAAATATTTTTAAAAATTTTAATTTGAGTCAGAGTCAGAGTCAATTTAAGCTAATTTATATTGATTTATTTATGAATATATATATATATATATAATATAATATAATATAATATTTATGTTTATTGATTTCTCTTTTACCGTTGCACGTCGTTAAATTATTTTTCTAAGGTTTGTTTGTTTCTCAGTTCTCATCATATGTATGTTATTTCTTTTACTTCTTTTAATATTATTTTCCTTATATCGTATGCTATTTAAATTATATTGATATTTATTCTTATTTTTTAAAGCTTCTTTTTTATTGTTATTTTTTTTAGTTTTTTTATATTGTGTATTTGTTATGACAATTGAAATATTATTTTACATGTTATTTGTGCTATTTTCCGGTCCATTACAATATACTTTAGTATTTTATTAGTCTAAGCTTTTGCGTTGTACAAAATCTAATTTTATTATTATTATTATTATTAAGACAGTTAGAGTAATGTCACATATGTGGTAAGAGTCTAGATGAGTCATGAGGCATGTAAAAAAGGGGTTAGGTGGGTCTCATGACCCACATGGGTGATGGAACGGTAATGATTTTAGTCTTTGGAATTACGGGGCAATGATGATTTTAAATTATATTACAACGGATCGTGGGACGAGGATGAAGATAAAATATTCTTCGTACTCACCCGCCAATTGACATCCCTAATTACGTTAAACCAATTAATTTTGGTACTCCCTTCACGCTTTCTATTGTTTCTTTTACATTAATAGTGTACAGCTTTACGTAATTTTTGAAAAGTTAAATAATATCACGTTATTAAAAATGTTTTTAATTAAATTAGATTTTAATTTTTTATATCATGTCATCATTTAATTTGCAGAAGATGCATAATTTTATGTATTATGCTGTAAATTGTCTTCCAAAGATGTATTTTTTTATGTATATAGAAAAGTGGGGTGGAAGTGGAATCATCATGGTGAATTTAAAGAATAATTTTACGTTTACTTTTGTCCTGACCCATGGGTTGGGTAAGATCTTTTGACCCAACATCACAATTCACAAAGATCTATGACTCTCCTAAATTGTTAAAATTGTGTGTAAATCCCTCTAAAAATTATAAAATTATAAAGTAATACATAGTAAAATTATATTTTTTGGTCACCTTAAAAAATGATATTGTGATTCAATCCGTTTAAAATTATACGCTAATTGGGCGTTAATAATAATATTTTGTCTCCCATAGAGAGTTGTGATTCAATTTTAGTCTTAAAAAAATCTAACTTCATCCAAAATATATGAAAAAAATTTAAAGTAGTGTGGTTGAAGGTTACAAATAATTTTTTTGAACCGCCACCACATGAACTTCCTAGAAGCGCACCTTCATGCGCGCTAACACCCAACTGCAACTCTCCGCAAACTTAGTATGTAAGCGCTCCCAAACCACGTGATGACGTACGTGGTTCATACTGATAGTCAAGTCAAGACGATAAACAGAGGGCACGTGTCAACCCATTAACACATGTCCTCACCCCTTCCAAGTCCTTCTAAGCCCTATAAAATACCACATGCACCTAAGATGAAGGGGATTCCCCAGATAGTCACCATTCATCATCTCACTCTCCCCTTCACAACCACAAAAGATAGCCTCAACGGAATCCCCTGCATGACCATCGACCAAGGGCCCTAGGCCGTAGTTGTTCATCAACAGTGTGATTACAAAATAACCACCACAACAATATAAATTTTTAGTGACAAATTAGCAGTGACTAGAATTAATTTTATCACAAATATTAAACTTTTATGACAATTTTTTGTGCTACACTATTAATATAAGTAATTGTGAAGTATTTTTATTTGGTCACTATTATAGTACTAATTGTGACGATTACATTTTTCACAATTAAATTCTCACTATAAGTCTATAACTGTGACACAAATTTCATTGCCACTAAAATCCTGACAGATGATAGTGACGATATGTAAAGTTGTAACACCCGGGTTTAGGGGTCGGGTGAAAATAATATTTTAATATTATTTCGGGTTCGGTTTTATGATTAAAATAATGTTCGGGTTTTATTTTCAAAATAAATGGTGTTGAACATATTTTAATTTGAACCCAAGTAGCCATGGATCTCCTTCTTTGTGAATGGTTCATTTCATTAAGGGCAAAGTGGTCTTTAGCTTTTAAATTGAAACAAAACAATTAAAACACCCATTTCTCACCATCTTTCACTATTCACTCTCTTCTTCAACGTGAAAAGAGAGAGCTCTCATCCCCTCCACTATTCCATCACAAAGCTCCTTCATTTCAACCCGTTTTTGAAAGGTAATACCATCTTTGACTTCTCCTCAACTTCCTCTCTTCAAAAGTACAATTAGTTTTTGTTTTTGTTAAAATTTTGGAAATAGAGTTTTCAAGGGTTTTGATTAAAAATGGTGCCTTTACTATGTTTAACTTAATTTTTCGATCTAATGTTGTTAGTTATGAAGTCTAGGGGTTAAATGGTACCACATATATGAATTTTTCTTGGTTTTGAACAAATTCCCGAAATTGGGTTTAAAGGGGTTTTTGAAGGGTTTTGGGTGAGTTTTGGGGGTTGTTTTAGACTTGTTTTGGTGGGTTAATGTTAGTACTATGGTCGGGGGTTGATTTGGGATCATTTGTGGGTGTAAAATGTGTTGGAAACATGAGTTTTGAACAAGGTTTGTGGGCAGCACGAGTTTGATAAATGTGGGGCTTGTTCATGGTTTGAAATGTTGAGTTTGATGTTTGAATTGTATTACAGGTTAGTACTTTGACGCTTGGGCTGATTTGAAGTTGTTTGAATTGTATTGAGGTTGTTTAGAAGCGAGAACTTGTGTCGGTGAAGCATCGGGAGGAAATCCGGAAGCTTGAGGGTGGTTGCTTGCTTGGTATTTGAGCTTGGGAAAAATAGGTGAGTGGTTAATGTTTTAAAGTGGTTTTAAATGTTTGGTTCGAGCATATGGACTAGGTCGGGCTTGGTAGACCCACCTAGAGTTAGGATTAGGGTGGTAGCCTAATCCTAAACTTAAACTAGAGCCATTGGTTGAACTTGTAATGGATGTTTATGCCTCGTATGACTTATGATATGATTGTTTATGTATAAAGTGTTATACATGTGTGATGAGGCATGGATGTGATGCATTGTGTTATGCATGTGGATGATTCATGATTGTGGTCATGGTGGGTATGTGCTAAGCACAGAATTGATTGTAATTGATAATGTGGATTGAGTTAAATGTTGGCACTAGTATGCTTGAGTACAAATGATCGATCATTAGGATGTTAGTGTGCACACATGAGTCAAATTCGCGCGTGGCCTTGGTGGCGTTGAGTCACCAAGGAGGAGTACAGGTTCGCCCGGAAATTGTTATATATATTAGTCGATGATGAGTAGAATCCCATCGACGGGGTGTGAGGATGAGTGGAATCTCCTCCGCGAGACCGGTGATGAGTGTAATCCCACCGTGAGGTAAAGTGGTTGTTGGATGTGAGTTCCAACGTGTTTATCCGCGTATTCGGGTCATAACTAGGTGCCAATATTGATTGATATGTGTATCAATATGTTGTGGGATGTGATCTCTACTTGGATGTTTATATGTGTTTACATATATTGTGAAATAGAGCTTGTTGAGCATGGCATATAATTGAATATTGATCATGCATCTTTAACATTTGGCTCTTGAGGATCAATGGTATAATCATGCATTTACCTTGGATGAGATCGTGCTTGGACCCTGCAATGTCGAGGTTTGTTTTTAAGAGCTTACTCTCACTAAGCTTTATTGTTTACGCTCTCTTTGTTCGACATTGCAAATCCTTAGTTCGTGGGTTGCTAGCGCAAGTGGAGGGCCTCCAAGTGTGGTCGTTGACCTTGAGTTCATCAAGTATGAGTTTTTAATGTTTTGGACATGTAATAGTT
Organism: Hibiscus tridactylites; assembly: GCA_958450335.1. Lineage (NCBI taxonomy): Eukaryota > Viridiplantae > Streptophyta > Magnoliopsida > Malvales > Malvaceae > Hibiscus > Hibiscus tridactylites. The sequence continues at coordinate 77,357,973 of OY288281.1, forward strand.
AAGCAATGGGATGTGTGCCTTGTTGGTTGTTTAGGGGCATGTTTAGACTCCTTGGTTATGATGTTTTGTGTGGCTTGTTAATGCCATGTGTGGATTGTAAGCCATGTCTATTTTGCTTACCATGTATGTTGGCCATGTGCCCCTTTGAGTTTGCTTTTGTGTTTGAATGTTGGAGCATGAGACTTTAAATGCTTTTATGCTATCCTTTGATCAAATGCATGATTTCTTTGTTGAATGATGTATGTATATGTTGGGTGTTTGTATGGCTAGATTTTGGTTTGTAAAAGTTGTATGCATGTTCGTATGCGGCTAGGGAGGTCATAATATGCATCTAGGGTGTGAGTCTTGTATGTTTGTGCTGAAATTGGAGAATTGCAGAGCAGGGCATATCGGTACGCCTAAGGGCCGTATCGATACGGTCTTGCCTGCAGGACTCAGTTTTGGCTGGGCGTATCAATACACTATGGGTATCGATACGATCTCAACTCACTGGAATTCTTAGGAGTTGGTGTGTGTAGGGCGTATCGGTACGGGGTTGAAGCGTATCGGTACGGTCCTACCTCGTTGACCACGTAAGGTTGACCGAGAAGGACGCATCGATACGCTCAAGAGCTGTATCGATACGATCTTCCCTGAGTCGACCGTTGGGGTTGACCAGGTCAAGGCGTATCGATACCCTTGATTGGTGTATCGATACGACCTGCCCTGCAAGTTAAAAATGGACAGTTTAATGCATGGTTTGAAGTTAGATCGTGTTCTTTTATCGTTGTTTTCCGCTGTCGTGATCACTTAAGATTTAACATGCCTATAGACAAGATTAAAACGAAAAAAAATTTTAGGTTTGCTAACCGAGGGGGAACCTTAACGGGTTTCGCTTCGGTTTTCCCCGTGTGACCCGCTCGGACCGGTCAAGCGTCCGGATCGGGACGAGGGGGTTACAAAAGTGGTCACTATTATTTGATATTTGTTGTGACAATGAAATTGTTTGTCACTTAAAATTTTACTTTTTGTTGTGATAAAATTTTCCACCAATGAAAAAATAAACTTAATGACGAATTATATATTGTCACAATAATAAATTTATTTTTATAATTATAGTAATAATAACAATTATAAAAAATTAAAGTTATCATAAACTAGTTTATCAAAAGGTAAAATAATTCTATTAGTCTCTATATTATGTGTAAATTGTTTTTTTAGTCATTCTATTTTGATCAATTTTAGTCTCTATATTTGTCAAATTTTAAAACTTCAATCCTAATCCAAATGGGACAACGATAATATGACTAAATTTTTAGATAAGCCAATTTTATTTTATTTCATATTGTAATTTTAAATATGACTAAAAATATCAAATAAAAGAATAAAAATCAAATATGCAACTTATGTATAACAAATGAGCTAAAAAAAGTTTTACTTAACATATTTAAAGACTACCATTCATGTCAAGATCAAAATTTCAAAATTTAAAAAGTAAATATTTTTTTTGAATAGAAAGTACATAAACTTAAAGTGAACAAATTAAAGTAAAAAAACTAATATTTAATCTTGACATAGTATGTGATACCAAATTTTACCTTGTGAAAAATTTTACACTTGATATTTGTTTTAACTTTGCTTGTGGAGTTAAAATTTGCATTGTCGGTATACTAAATAATTATCACATAAAGAATAATTCTATCAATAATTTGAATTAAATTAAATTAACTTATGTAATTAATTAAAATATAATATTTAATATTTTTTGGTGGAAATCTTAATATTCATATGTTTATATTTTAAATCCAACTCAATTATTTTTATATATTTTCTTCAACAAACGTATTTCGTATAGGAAACCATATAAAATTAATTATATTATTACTATATTAATTAATGTTATAATTAATACATACTTTTAAAATAAATAAAATTAATTTCAATTACAATTTAACATAAATAACATTTTTCTTTCAAAATTATATTAAATTTCTTGCATGCTTAGTGGATAGACATTGCACTCCCCCTAAAGATTCCAGGTTTGATCCCCCATGAAACCATGCATTGTATCTATTTATTAAAAATTGATATATGAATATGCCACATCATATATAATTAACCCCCTCGCCGTAGGCTAGCAACCGAGTTACCTTAATGTAAGTGACATTCTGCTAGGCTCATGTGGGGCCTAGGTGTACGGGCATTAGGGCTAAGTGGATGGCCAATGTCTTTCTAGGATGACCTCCTAGGACGATTTGGGGACTCTAGGATGATGACCTCCTAGGGACCGGTTTGGGGCCAGAGGCCCTATATCACGCTCGTCGCGTAAGTCCAGGGGTTGGCAGCTAGCATTTGCTACCGCCTCGTGAGATTCGATATTCAATGTGTGTGCTGCTTGACGGATCATGAGACGATGCTATCGAGATAAGTCCTTGAATAATGGACGCATTGAAGGCTGACTTGTCTGGGATAAGTCCCTTTCAAGTGCCGTACGACATGTCGATCCGAGCCTGAATGGGTACAACTATATATATATATATATATATATATATATATATATATATATATATATATATATATATATATATATATATATATATATATATATATATATATATATTATTGAAAGTGACAACGTATTTTGGACACTTTTTCAATATGTATTTGTGATAAAATGTTCGTCACTAATAAGAATAACATTAGTGTTTAAATTTTAGTCACTATCATTAATCTTTTGTGTCAAAAAATGTAGTCATAAAAAATATAACTAATTGTGACGAAATGCATAAAAATTGTCACTATTATATAGTGACAGAGTTATTAGTGACGACTCAGAAAAATGGTCACGGTAAATTCAGTGGCTAAATTTAATACTTTTAGTGACTACTTTCAATGTTACTAAAAAATGCATTTTCTTGTAGTGAATATTTGTTCATTAATCATTGTCCTTTAATAATGTACACACATCATGTAAACAAATTGTTCAAATTCAAATCACCTAAAAATAATAATATTTCTCTTTTCACTAGAACCATTTAATTGATTATTGAAAAGAATAATCTTAAATGGACCAAAGTAGAGATAAGAGGGAATAGTAGATATGAATCATAAATAGAGGGAAGTAGAGATAGGAAGGAATAGTAAATAGGATGGGATATCTATTCTCGTGTGTGTATTGTGCGGCAGATGCCAAAGGCTCACCCAACTTGTGCTACCCTTCTTTCTTGGTGACGACGACTTTATCATTACTTTAATTTTTTTTGTTTAATTTCCTAAATAATTTTGAAGGTGACCAACAACAATATTTTTTTAAAAAATAATTTTTTAATTAAGCTTTCGATTAATTGAAAAATACATCAGATGATACAACTTTTAGAATTGTTGACGAGTGTAACAGACGATTATTATTTAACGTTTCATCCCTTTTGATTTAAAGGGAGAGTCGCGATCTATAGTGATTGTGGAAGGAATAGATGTAGAAAAATGAGTTCTTTTTCCATCCCGAGTTTTATACCTCATCTTGCAATTATATTAGAGGAGCTTTGACGATGGTTTCAAATTTAGGTTTTGTAGGATTGTGTGATGAGTGGGACAATATAGCTATAGCTATCAGTTAGAAGAGTTAACTAGTGTGCCAAAAAAACTTACAACTATATTGCCAAGGGTATTGTAGCTTCTTGATAAGGTTGATGAGTGTAAAAAAAATGAACTCTACGTTCGAATAAGTGCATGCAGAAAAATATTATACAAAGCAGAAGAATTGATGGCTGAGAAGGAAGCCTATTTGTCTAAATAACTATTTTTAAATAATTATATAGATAAATAACCTCATTTAGATTATTTAGATAAACACCTCTTTCAGCTTACGTAGGACAAAATTTACTTTTAACTGACCGTGAATTTCGTGTTGAGTATGTAGATAGAAAAAATAAAAAATTAATTGACCACGTTTATGTTACACAGAACTCGCTTTTAGTTTTTTTTTTAATTGGATTATATTCAATAGTGAAAGGATTACAAATGAATCACACCTCAAACATTGAAAGTTCAGTGCAAAACAGAAAATGCCTTAAAATCTAAGAGTGTGAAAGACGTTAAAATACCAAACCTAACACATTCAGAGGAACTTTAAAAAGCTCATGAAATTAAATCCAGAAAACTATTACTTTGCCTTGAGTGCTCTTTGAAAAAAATAAAATTCTTCCGCTAGTTGTTCTTGGCGTATCGACACAACCACAAAAAGAGGAATCATAACATGTACAGCTCGGCCTCCTTCGTTAACAAAAAAATTTGATGATACTCGTCACCCGAACTCTAATCTATCAAAAGATAGACCGAAACTGTAATATAAGCAGACAAAGGAACCGTCATACAAACAGACGAAAAAACTACAATAGAAATAGATATGGTATAAACCTTGCAAAATAAAAAAAATGAAAAACATGAAACAAAAATTCACCAGTAAAGATGAATCTTATTTATGTACATAACTAGTAAAGCGGTCAATGACCGCCGCCTGCGAAGAAAAAATATTATAAAGTGGAAGAATTTAAAAATTCAAAAATTCTTTGTAACCGCTTCAGAGTAAATGAAAGAAGTGAAAATTAAATACTTTGTTTATTTATTTGAAACACTCATTTTAGTTAAATGTGAGTTAACTCACTTTATGATAATTCGCTAATTTAATTTACATGAACAAAGAGAAATATTTATTTAAATAATTTTAAATGGGTTACTTATCTAAATATTTATAAAGGGTATATTTGAATGATGAAGCTGAGAAGGAAACGGGTATAACAAGAATCATTGAGTAGGGACGTTTAACATCATCATACACCGTTGGCGTCGCCACCTAATGATGATCAAAAGGGAGAGGGTGTGGGATCCCAATTTTTAGAGAAATTATTAAATGAACTCGGTTCATCACGTTATCTGTGGTCTTAATTAATAAGGTTCTTCTATTTTATTTTAACTTCTAAATAACCACCCTCTTTTTATTGACATGTAGGAAAGATGTTAAAATTAACCTTAAAAAAAATAAGATGGGAATCCAACAAGTGTCCCAGTGGAAAAGCGGATGATATTAATCTTAGGAGACACTAGTTCAATTCGCTTTGTCTACAAGTTGTATGTTCATTGTCAAAGGGTTAAGAATATCTATAAAGAGTTACTACTTTCTAATTACTTTTAGAGCATTAAAAAATAAAATAAATAAATTTTATTGGTTAAAACTAGAGATGACGTGGTAAGCCTAACGAGGCAATTTTTAAAGAATAATCTCTTTTAAATTATTATTTGGGAAAATGGCTCTAAAAAAATATTATTTGGCAAAATGACCCCCAAACTTGCCACGTCGGTGAACCTCGCGTCCTACACAACGCGAGGTTTAATATCGCATTCTACAGGACGCGAGGTCGTGGGGTTTTTTAAAAGATGAATGCACGTTAACACAAACAACAAGGCCAGGTAGACTAAAATCGCGTTGTGCAGAACGCGATATCAAACCTCGCGTCCTACACAACGCGAGGTTCACCGACGTAGCAAGTTTAGGGATCATTTTGCCAAATAATATTTTTTGAGAGCCATTTTTCTAAATAATAATTTAAAAGGGATTATTCATTTAAAATTACCGAAATACGACATCCATGGTGCATTATGATGGGGGCAGCATGATCATCACAATTATTCGATGCGATCCAAGACATGGCATCTCACATCAAAGGTAGGTCCCCATCACTGTCCCAACAGTTGCTTCTTTCCTTTTTATTTACCCTATGTGGTCCCACTCTGTCCCTAAAGTTGCCTTGGTTCCACTCCATTTCTCTATTCAATTTTCAAGCATAAACAAGGGCCTTGCCCATCTCTCTTATCATCACGCATCATACTGCACGCCGTGTCACGCACCAATAATTAATCATTATTTTTGGGAGAGTATGGAATACGATTAAAATACGGTAAATTTTAAAATTTATTTAAAACTTATAAAAAAAATTAAAATATTAAATTTTTATAATATTTTAAGTTGATTTTTATTTAATAATTTTGGACAAATTTTAAAATTTTGTCCAAAAAATTAAAATGCTATCAAAAAATCAAATCTTCGAAACTTAATTTTAAAGTTTTAAAACTTGTCAAATTCACAAAAAAAATTAATATTTTAAATCCTTAGGTAAGTCTTTAATAAATTTACAAATTTATCATTTTTTAGCTGCAGTAAAAATCTTTCGTGTTTTAGACTCCCTATTACTACTCTTTGCTTTCGATTTTTAAACTTTTTATGTCGAAAAAAGTAAGTGCGACAGCTACCTCCTCCAATCAAAGAGGAGAGAGGATGTGTTCGGACTCTGGGGTGGATTTGAGAACCGTTTACCAATGACCTTGGAGCGTGCTCCCACGTCCCATGTTGGCGATTAAAATAGGCGGACCATTAACCAACAAAAAGGTTACCCCGAAATAAAGATAACTAAAAAAAGAGAGAAAGGTATCCAATGACAAAGAATTATTGTTAGAGTTGTGAATGTTAGAGTTGTGAATGAGACGAGATAGATCGTGAGTTATTCGAGTTTGATTCGGTCAATACTTGACTCAATTAGATTTAATTTGAATTTGAATTCGACTCGAGTTCTTAACGAGTCGAGTCGAGCTACTCGATACCCGGCTCGAAAAGCTTGCGAGCTACTCGAAAATATAATATATTAAAATTTTAATTTTTTAATTTAAAATATAAATTGCTAGACCTAGAATCCTAAAACATAAATCCTAAACCCTAAATTCTAAATCCAACAACTTAAATTTTTAAACCTTAAACTAACATCCTAAACCCTAAAATTAACAACCTTGTGTACTTGTGTATCAAAGTTTTTTTCCCGTAATAGGGCCTTAAATGGACGAGACAGATCACGAGCTACTCGAGTTTGACCCGGTCAAAGCTCGGACAACACTTGACTCGATTGAACTCGGCTCAAGCTCGAACTCGACTCGAGTTCTTAACGAGCCGAGCTCAGATTATTCGTGCTCGTTAAAAATTACTCAAGGTCAAACTCGACTCGAAATCTTAACGAGCTGAGTCGTTATCTTAGTTTGACTTTTTTGGTATGGCTTCTATCATGGGAGTGGTTATCTCTCCGTTCGGGAGGATATAGCTATTCTTTGTTGTATGGGCCCTTTTATATTGATCAGATATGTTTCGTGGCGTTTGTGATTGGACTAGCTACGGCTTGATGTCGTAAGTTTACTTAGTCATCGATAGCGTTCGCTCATATTGACATGTGTCTATCGGACGATGTCCCAAGCTGCGGGGCACTCCTTCCTTTTTGCCTTCGCAGGGACATATCGTAGTATTTGGGGGTGAATGTTCACAAGCACTAACAAAATTAATTTCGAGATATACGTTATTTAATTATTTTATATTATTTTATATCAATAATCGGTTAGATCTCTTAAATAATTAATAGTTCAAATATTGATATTTAAAATAGATTAAATTAAGTTGAGAGATTATTCCATAATAAATCTTTACAATATCTCATCCGAATTAATTAGCAAGTAGATTGAATAGAGGTAATTATAGTGTTATACCAGAAAAAATATTATTGGATTATTATTTTAATATGGCGGAATGTTTTTTCGTCCTTCATTTTATCAATTTAGTTATTTTAGTGTTTAAAATATTATTTTTACTCTTGAAATTTTATTCAAATTAACTTAAGTACGATGGAACAATAATGTTATTTTATCTCTTCAAAAAAATAATGTTATTTTATCTTTTTTATTGTGTTATAAAAATCATTAAAAAATGTTAATATCAACATTTCAATGAAGACAAATTAGTTTTTTTTTTGTTTTATTTTAATTTTAGATAATGTGATAAAAAAGACAAATGACTAACGTCAATATTTTAGTAAATATACATTACAATATTTTCATTTTATTTAAGTCAATTTGATTAAAAAAATAAAAAGATGAAGCCAATTGGAACGTAAAAAAAAACTTAAGTAATAAAATGACTAAATCAATAAATTAAAGGGTTAAAAAATCATTTTTTTAATATGCTGGTGTGATGCAAGGGTAGCATCTGTTTAACTCTCTTAGTCATTTCGAAGACGACACACACAACATGTGCATTACTGGTGCTCGAATCCGAGTCCCGAGGGATGATGAACATCTACCTTTGCCACCAGGACACAAGGGGATGAGCTATTAAAAAAAATCCATAAACGTTCAATAAATTAAAGGGTTAAAAAGTCATCTTATTTTTTATAATGATAACTTAGACTTTTTTAATTTCATAAACGTTTTTATTTATTTCCAATAAGTATCTAAATCAAAAATCTAATAATTGGTCGATCAACTAATGAAAACACGATCGCGATCATTGACCAGGGATCTTGGAATCTCATCTAGCTTGATAATGCCTTGTACTAACACCTTGGCCACTCCTTTGTTGTCAAACTTTCGGGGTAAGACAAAGAAATGCCCATATTTTGTGAGCCTGTCAACCACAACTAGTCTAGTTTCTTTCTCATTGGACTTGGGCAACCCAATGATAAAGTCTAAGGCTAGGTCCTCGAATACTTGGTTGGAGATTAGTAGAGGTTGGAGTAGTCAGGCAGGGATTAAGCTCTCGTTTTTCATTCGTTGGCAAACTTGGCACTGCCTAACGTAATGGCAAACATCGTTCCGTATACTCTTTAAGTAAAAATTCACATACAACCGATGGTGAGTTCGATTAATGCATGCATGGACTCTTATTTTTGAACAATGAAATTCCCTCATCAACAAAGTCATCAAGGCTATTTCATTAGGTACTACAACCATGTCTCGGAATACCAGTAATCCTTCTTATTATGTACAGTCCACATTAGCTTGAGTTCATGCTGCAGTTTTCTGTTTAAGCTCTGAAATTTCGGTACCCCATTAGCCGGCAGCTCAAATGCTGTCATCTCCATAGACAAGGCACTTGCAACCTCATTTTGTTTTTCGAGCTGATGACGTATCTCGAAATCATAACTGATTAACTTCGACAACCATCTTTGTTGTTATGGGTTTGAATGGTTTGTTGGTTAAGCTCTCTTAGTGGTCATTGGTCCGTGATGGTTAGAAATTTTGATGTGATCTTGACCAGCACCAATTTTCTTCATGACGTGCTCACATCTTTGACAAACTATCAAGCTCAATCGAAGGGAGTTTTACCTTACTTCATCCTCTATTTGCTCATTTATGCATTATGTCTTATCATATGATATAATTTATTTGCATGAATTTGCATGAGCAATTCATAGTGGCATAACATCCATTTGCATTAATAAACATGCTGCCCATTAAAGGCATGTATTTCATTTAAAGCATTTAGTTCATTAATACATGTAGTTCATTCAATAAAGCTAGTTCATTCAATAAAGCTAGTTCCTTTAAATTTTTTTTTGCATGACATATTTAATTATCTTTTCAATTTAGCATGAACATTTGCTTGTTTTGTGTCTAGGTGCATGAAGGGAGACGAACAGTCACAATAAATGCAAGAATTTCAGTCAGAATGTTTTCAACTTCTGGATGCGATAAAGACATGTTAGGGTCTTGAGATCACTTGGAAATTATTCCTCTATCCCTTAGCTTTCCAACGCATTTTGAACCACCTCAATCCGATATCGGGAGCTTGAGATATGATCGATTTACTGAAGACAATGCAGGCTGGAATTTTCATTATGGGAATTTTGTACAAGGATGATTTGGATGAGTTTGAGCCAAGGAAGAGTCCTTTCATCTTCATCCATGAGACATGCAATTGAAGGCTATCTTAATGCTCATATTCAAACCAATTCAAGGCTGAATTCTTATCATCTTTTCAAGGCTGTTCATATTCCACCAAGAACAATGCATTCAAATCTTATTAATTCACCTTTTTAAGGCTGAATTCATCACCTTTGGATGCTGTTCACATTCTAGCAAGGTGACATGCATTGAAGGCTGAATTATTTCACTTAATACTACAATTTAGTGATATAAATCAGTATAGAATGGGAAGAGACACTCCAAAGTGGACAGCAAGATCATTACAACCATTCAAGGCCTCCATTCAAGTCATTTTATCTCCTAATCAAGCAAAGCAAGGTAGCCCAAGAGTCACTCCTCCTTTTGGACGAAATTGAGGCCACATTCATCTTAAAAATATCTAGATTCATCACCATTTGATCTAGAATATTCAGCCAAAGCTTGGAGATAAGAAAGACAAAGCATTCAAGAGCATTACAATGCATTCAAGTGCATGACAAAGCATTCAAGTGCATTTGTTTTCATCTTTGTAAACCTTTTCATATGCTGCCCAAAATACTATAAATAGGTAGCTTAGGTTCATTGTAAAGATAGACTTTGATTTGATAAAAACTCCTTTGAAAGGTTGCTTTCATTTTAGTTCTTGCGAGAACTCTATCGGCTTCAAGTTGTGCTTGTATTCTTCATCCATTCCACTTGTTTATAACGTTGGTTCCTAGCTCCTTTATAGCTAGTGGGTCTCGTTCCATACTCCTACCACTTCGATTCCATACTTTTATATTGTTGGTTCCTAGCTTTCTATAGCTAACGGGTCACAATCCGTCATCCTTACATATCTATATAGTCCACGCCACCTTCACCACCTTCACCATCTTCACCATCAATTTTCCTTTCTTTCATTTTACCCCAAATCCATCACTCTTCCATAACCATCAAACAACATCTACAATCCCTTATTCCACCCTTCATTTATCATTATTATCATATTTATCCTTCTTACATCTTTATTTTGCAATTTCAGAGTTCAAGCTTTCGGGAATTAAGTTCTTACTAGAATCACGATCGGGCAACTTCGTATATGACTCGAAATCCATAACCGAGATCATATCAATTGGTATCAGAGCAAGGTTGATTCAGTAAGATAGTCGTTGTCTCTCTTCTGAAAAAAAAAGAAAAAGAAAAGAAAAAAAAGAAAAAAAGAAAAGAAAAAACAATAAAAAAAATTAGAGAAAGTTAAAGAGGGGGGGGGGCATCGTATTCTCTATTCTTCTTTAAAAATGCTTACATCATTTTTTCTTTTGCTACTATTTTTTCATCTTTACCAACTCTCACAATTTACCTTTTTTTGTTGCCACTTTTTCTTATCCCACCTTCCAAATTCTTTTTGCCAAGTTTTTTTTTTCAGCCGAATTCTACAAGCCATTTGCAAGCCTTGAGGAAGTTCTTAAAAGGACTTGATTGAGAGCAAGAGTGGAAAAAGGCAAGAGTGCACATCAAGGGTAAAAGCCATCCCGAGTGAAACACGAGTGTGAGTGCATTTTCTTGGAGTGGAATAGGTGAGGCTTTGTGTTTGTGAGGTTTTAAATTTTTTTATTTTTGTTACTAATAATGTCTCAAAATTTCGTGAGAAACTCTGTTGGAGGAAGTAATAACGTTAACGTAGATGCAACTAACTCCAATCTTCAAGATATTATCCGAGAGATGGACAGGTTGTTGCAACAAAGGTTGGGGCCGATGCAAGAACGATTAGATCATTTGGAGGAAAGATCTCAACGAAGGCAATTTAGGGAAGAATTGAGAACCCTTTCAAGAAAAAGGAATGCTCCAAAGCACTATGTGGGTTCAATATCTAACTCGAGTCAAAGTCCAAGATGGAATGACATAGTATCTCAATCAAGAGAGTACATGTCAAAAGAGAAGACTACTTCAATTAAAAGCAACTTACATCCAGATTTTAGATGCTATCGTTGCTTGGGAAAAGGACACCCACCAAGCCAATGTCCTAATCGGAGTGCCACACAATCTTATGGGAGTGAAACATCAAAATAGGGTCTAAGTTCATACAAGAAGAATTCCCCATTACCATTCCACGAAAGAGGAGGACCACCCAACGGAAGTAAGCCCATTGCCGAAACCAGCAAGGGTAAGACTACCGTCAATCCAAATCCTTCCCGTGATATACAATGTTTTAATTGTTTGGGGCATGCTCACATTGCAAGCCAATGTCCGAACCGTAACAACATGCTTCTTCGAGATGATAGAGCAGTTGAATTAGAACAAGAGGAGGTTGAGAATGAAGTTGCTGCCATTGAAGAAGACGAATCCGAGCATGCCATGGAAGGAGATGTTCTTGTTGTTAAAAGGAGCCTAAGCGTGCAAACCATTGAAGAAGAACATTTTGAGGTGACAAAAACACTTGGAGATGCAACCGTTGGAGTTGAAAAAGAGATTTTGTGTGAGAAAATCATTGAAGTGATTGAAATTGAGGGCATTGAAAAGATTGAGAGAAATGATGAAAATGAGTGCGAGAGTGAAAGAAGCTTTCAAACAAAACAAGAGAGTGAAGAGAGCATTCAAGAAGAATATGATATTGAAGAGAGAATTCAAAACAAACATGAGCACGAGAGAAAAGAATGTGAGGAGAAGGAAGTTTTGATTTCTGCTAATCAATTATTTTCTTCTATTCGTTCTTTGAATTTGCAGGTTATTCCGAGAGACATACAAGACGATTCAAGCATCATATCTTTTGAAATTCCAAAAGATGTGTCACTTGAAATTTCAAGGAACGTATTCATTGACATTCCAAGAACACTCCATCCATTCGATGAACCTCGTGAAAGGGAAGTTTCAATGAATCTGATTCTTGAGAATGTCAAGGGTCAAATTCCATTCATGAACTTTTGCGAATCCTCTATGTTCATTCATTTTATTAATGGTGTTTCATGTTTTAACTTAGATTTATTTAGCAGAACATTGATTCATGGAATTGTTCTTGCTTGTGATCATCGATTCAAGGAAAGGAAACGAGCATTATCCAACTATTCAAGATTCCTAATGTGGAAGCGTACAAGGACTAAAGTTGGTGATATCTACCTACTTGAAAGAGTTCAAAAGGCACCACTCTTCACCAGCCAACATGACGAGTTAAGGAGTGAAAGTGGAGTTATCTTTCTTAAGCATGGTGTTGATCCAAAGGAGAAACACAAAAGGACAAGTCCTTTCATCTATGGTCATAACGTTTCAAGCAAAGGAGGAGTCCAAAAGATGAGTCCTTTAACTGAAAGACATGATGAACCAATGGAGTTTTCCAAGAAGAACATCAAGCGTCAACCATTATCCATGAACATTGTTGGGTTTGTTTTCTTTATCTCTTTAAATTTGATTTTCTTTTCTACTAAACCAATTGTGACTGTAGAAAATGAAAGGAGACATCAGTTTGAGAAGGAACTCCACCGGAATATGAGAGGAGACAAAGAAGATGTTCAATTGCTTGACGTCTTGAATAGTTCCCAAGTGATTTTTCAATTCAAAGACATGAAGCGAGGACTATCCACCTACTCGAAGGACATCATTCAGAAGGGAACAAGAGGAGATGGCGCTCCACAAGACGTTATATTTGTGAAAGGTTTCAGACGTTGTGAGCACAACATCCTTAAATGTTGCAAGAGAATCAACTTCAAATCAAGGGAGCAACATGGAAGCAAATTTCACAAACGAGAAGATCTTGACCCTAGAGAATGGATACGGTGCAAGACGCAAGTGAAGAAGTTCCCTTCCCAAAGGAAATCAAAACCGCTCGTAGCAAGCATCGATTTGGGGACAAATCGCTTTAAAGAGGGAGGGGATGATGTGATCTTGACCAGCACCAATTTTCTTCATGACGTGCTCACATCTTTGACAAACTATCAAGCTCAATCGAAGGGAGTTTTACCTTACTTCATCCTCTATTTGCTCATTTATGCATTATGTCTTATCATATGATATAATTTATTTGCATGAATTTGCATGAGCAATTCATAGTGGCATAACATCCATTTGCATTAATAAACATGCTGCCCATTAAAGGCATGTATTTCATTTAAAGCATTTAGTTCATTAATACATGTAGTTCATTCAATAAAGCTAGTTCCTTTAAATTTTTTTTGCATGACATATTTAATTATCTTTTCAATTTAGCATGAACATTTGCTTGTTTTGTGTCTAGGTGCATGAAGGGAGACGAACAGTCACAATAAATGCAAGAATTTCAGTCAGAATGTTTTCAACTTCTGGATGCGATAAAGACATGTTAGGGTCTTGAGATCACTTGGAAATTATTCCTCTATCCCTTAGCTTTCCAACGCATTTTGAACCACCTCAATCCGATATCGGGAGCTTGAGATATGATCGATTTACTGAAGACAATGCAGGCTGGAATTTTCATTACGGGAATTTTGTACAAGGATGATTTGGATGAGTTTGAGCCAAGGAAGAGTCCTTTCATCTTCATCCATGAGACATGCAATTGAAGGCTATCTTAATGCTCATATTCAAACCAATTCAAGGCTGAATTCTTATCATCTTTTCAAGGCTGTTCATATTCCACCAAGAACAATGCATTCAAATCTTATTAATTCACCTTTTTAAGGCTGAATTCATCACCTTTGGATGCTGTTCACGTTCTAGCAAGGTGACATGCATTGAAGGCTGAATTATTTCACTTAATACTACAATTTAGTGATATAAATCAGTATAGAATGGGAAGAGACACTCCAAAGTGGACAACAAGATCATTACAACCATTCAAGGCCTCCATTCAAGTCATTTTATCTCCTAATCAAGCAAAGCAAGGTAGCCCAAGAGTCACTCCTCCTTTTGGACGAAATTGAGGCCACATTCATCTTAAAAATATCTAGATTCATCACCATTTGATCTAGAATATTCAGCCAAAGCTTGGAGATAAGAAAGACAAAGCATTCAAGAGCATTACAATGCATTCAAGTGCATGACAAAGCATTCAAGTGCATTTGTTTTCATCTTTGTAAACCTTTTCATATGCTGCCCAAAATACTATAAATAGGTAGCTTAGGTTCATTGTAAAGATAGACTTTGATTTGATAAAAACTCCTTTGAAAGGTTGCTTTCATTTTAGTTCTTGCGAGAACTCTATCGGCTTCAAGTTGTGCTTGTAGTCTTCATCCATTCCACTTGTTTATAACGTTGGTTCCTAGCTCCTTTATAGCTAGTGGGTCTCGTTCCATACTCCTACCACTTCGATTCCATACTTTTATATTGTTGGTTCCTAGCTTTCTATAGCTAACGGGTCACAATCCGTCATCCTTACATATCTATATAGTCCACGCCACCTTCACCACCTTCACCATCTTCACCATCAATTTTCCTTTCTTTCATTTTACCCCAAATCCATCACTCTTCCATAACCATCAAACAACATCTACAATCCCTTATTCCACCCTTCATTTATCATTATTATCATATTTATCCTTCTTACATCTTTATTTTGCAATTTCAGAGTTCAAGCTTTCGGGAATTAAGTTCTTACTAGAATCACGATCGGGCAACTTCGTATATGACTCGAAATCCATAACCGAGATCATATCAAATTTTCTCTCAAGCAGGTATTGACGCCATTTGCATACAGCTTGTGTGATAGTGAACATCTCGTGATTATAAGTTAACACTAGAGGCATCAATTTCCACTATGAAATCCTTGTTGAAATTCGGAAGTCCCAAAATTGAAGTAGAACAAAGGCATCTCTTTAGTTGTTCGAATGCATGTTGACCTGATTCATTCCATTCAAACCCTTCACCCTTTCGAAGCAGATCCGACTATAGGGCTGCAATTGTCACAAATCTCTGAATAAATTTGTAACGCTCTAGGTTTAGGGTCTGGGAGTTTAGGTCGAGACACGGGAAAGGGTTGTAAATCAAGTTTTGAGGTTTGGGTTGACTTTAAATGAAAAGGCTTTTGTAAAAGAATTTTAAAATTAAATTAAGTTTTTGAGGATAAATACAAATAAAATAAGGCAAGAAAGAATATTTGTTAAAAGGAGAGTTTTAAAATAAAAAGGAAATAAAATAGCATTTTTCAAAAAGAAAAAAAAAAGATATGCACTTTTTCCTTCCCTTCCCCTTTTCCCTTTTTCACGTTAAAAATTTTCTAAGGCAAGCCACCATCCATTTTCACCAATCTTCACCATTTTGAAGGATTCAAGGAGGTAAACAACTTGATTTTCACTCTTCTCTTCATTTAAATCTTGCTTGTAACATTTCCTTTCCAAGAACTTGATGATTTCTCAAATCCCCTCATTTTGGGTAAAATGGGTTTTTAAAGGGTTTAAGCAAACTTAGTTAAAACATTGATTTGGGTGAGTTTTAAATCATGTTTTGAGTATAAAATAATGTTTAGATGATGGGTTTATCAAGAAATCCCAAAATGAAATAAATGGGTAAATTTTGAGTTGGGAAAATATGGGTTTTTGGGTTGTTTATGGTTGGAAATGGTTTCTAAGGGGCTTGTGGATGTGTGTGGATGATTTTGAAGCTTTCGAGTATGTTTTGGATGTTAAATTGATGAAGTTATGGCTGGTTTTTGGTTATAATGGAAATGTGAATGATTTTGGTTAGTTTCGGGTAGGAATCGAAAATGGTTGTTGTTGAATTATGATAGGGTTGAGTTCAGTGGGTTTGATTGTTGAAAAGTGTGTTAACTCCTTGTTTTGATTTGGGTAGAGGCAGCGGATAGAGATTTGGGTACTTCGGACGTGATACTCGGTGTTGCGGAGGCTTGAAATTGGTGTTTCGGCTATCATTTGGGTTCTACCGATGAGTGGAAATGTATTTGAGAGTTTAGGTTGTGCTTGAAAGGCCAACTTAAGCTCGAGAGTAAGTATTAAATGTTTACGTTTTACTTTTCTAGAATTCTATGCTTTAATCTTGCTATGCATTGTTGATATGAGATGAGATGAATGTGTGTATTTGATTAATGAGTGTGGTATTGTTATGATTGGATTACGTGGCGTTTGAGTATTGGAAAATATGAGAGTCTTATCGGGTATAATTGGTCTACCATAGGTTTAGAGTGCACTAGTAAAATTTGCGCGTGGCCCTAGTGAGGTAAGATGCCATTAGGGAGGAGTACAGTGATGTAAGATGCCACCGGAAGCTTTATTATTAGACCTCGGTGATATAAGATGCCATCATGAGTCTTGTTCTTATAGATTCGATGATGTAAGATGCCATCAAATCCAATACGCGTATTCGATTAATGTAACCATAGTTGCCAATATACCCCTTGTGCTAAAAGATTGGATGTTTTCATGTTGGTGGTTGAGAGCCATGCTATGTTGTTATTATATTGATGCTTTGCTTGATGTAAGATGCCAAGCATATGTAGAGTTGGTGATAATCATGTTGATGAATTTTCGTGCTTGTGGATTTTCGTTTGTGGTTTTGTTTTTCAACTCATAAATGGTTTTATTAAAAACTGCTTGATGTAAACTGCATTTTTCAACTCGGAATGGGGGTGGTGCCTTTCCAACAATACAGATCGTTAGTGATCCGGGAAGCAAAGGAAGGCGAGGGAAAGGCTCCGGTGGTCGTAGCTTAAGCTCAAATATGGACTTTAAGTTGTAATAATAAATTAGCAATGGGAAAACTTGCTCTTGTGGGTAGGGAGGTTGTTGTAAACTCCCATGTGTTTGATAATGTTGCTACATGTTTTAAATGTTGAAACTGTGTTATGTTGAGGCTTGCTTTGGCTTTTGGCAAAATGTCATGTGTTTTAACTTGTTGGTGTTTTAAGTTAAAGTGTTTCTTTTGAGTTTTTAAGTTGAGATGCATGCTTGTGTGTGTGCATGTTTGAAACCTGTCTTTAGGGTGTTTTGCTTCTAGTTTGGTTGCTCAATATGTTGTTTGTGGTTTGTGCTATTTCGGGGTAAGTTTGGGAACGTTTGTGGATGCTAAAACGACATTTTAGGACCCATCTGTGCCTAGGTGTTTCGAAACACCTGGTATGGTTTCGAAACGACTAGGCCTTTGGGGCACCCGTATCGGAATGGGGGTGGTGCCGTTTCGGTACGTTTTGCCTATGGAGACTCTCGTTTCAAAACCAAGAGGGGTCGTTTGACCTAGTTTTGCTTTTCGCTGAGAGCCCGCGTTTCGAAACGGGCAACCCCTGTTTCGAAACATAGATAGTTAAAATAGTTAAAAAGTATCTATGAAGGTTTCTAAATGTTGCGTTTTGGCCCCAAATGCTTGTAGGCTTCCTAAATGAGTTTATATGTCTCGTTTGTGTGGTTTTGCAAAATGGTCCTTCGTGACTGTTTGAGTCCAACTGGACATCTGATTGATGTCCGATTGAGACGTTGTTTCTTCCGCTGTGACCCTTAACACCTTAGGACCTCTAAAATGCATTTAGACAAGATAAATCTTAATCTATGGTTGTTAATTGGAGGGGAATTCTCAAATTTTTCTCCGGTTATCCCCGTGTAATTCTCCCGATTTGGTCTTGCGTCTAGACCGAGTTGAGTGGGTTACAAAATTTTCAGTAATAGCTTGCGATTCCCAGAAAACTCCTTACTCCTTTGACTATAGTTGGTGTCAGCCAGACTCGGATAGCTTCCACTTTTGCTGGGTCAACTGCTAAACCATCCCTTGATACAACATAACCCAGATATTTTACCCTTTCCTGTCCAAAATCACATTTGGTTTGTTTTGCTACCAATCTACTAGACCTCAACATTTGCAACACTTGCCTAACACGCTCATTGTGTTCATGCCAATTTTTATTATAAATTAGTATGTCATCTAGAAAAATCAACATAAACTTACGTAAATATGGTTCAAACAACTCATTCATTGTCGCCTGAAATGTCAGTGGTGCATTGGTAAACTCAAACGGTATGACAATAATCTCGTAGTGACCCTCGTGAGTACGAAATATAGTCTTCGGTACATCCTATGCCTTCACCTGAATCTGGTGATATCCAGCCAGCAGATCAAGCTTGGAAAAGAATTTCGACCCACCCAATTCATCAAACAACTCTTCGATCGTTAGAATCAGAAATTTATCCTTGATGGTGATAGCGTTTAGAGCCTCCATGTGATATCTTTCTTTTTAACAAGAAAGAATAGTGAGCAGAAGGGGTTGTGGCTTTTTCGTATGAGCTGTTGCACTTGTCATTCAACCTCTTGCTTCTAAAATTAGGGATACTGGTAGGGCTTGACGTTCATCGGTTTGCTTGACGGATCCAAATGAATTGCATGGTCATGTTCCCTTTCAAGCGGAAAACCCTTTGAAGCTAGGAATACATCTGCAAACTCCTCCAATAATGGTTTCATTTATTCAGGCTTAGTCTCTCTGGCTTTTTCTCTTTCATGACTGATTTGTAAAAAATAACATTCATTTACTGCCATTGTTTCAGCCATACGTCAAAAAGCCTAGAAGCATACAAATTGCTGATTCAAAGCCAATCTATTTCTGCCACTAAAGCTTTATACCATCCTTTCGAAACTGGAAGCGCAACTTGGCAAAATCCATGGTCACTGGTCTGAGGGTAGCCGTCTACACAACTTTTAACACTGTTTCTACTCCCATCAGAGGAAGAACGTAGAAGTCTGTTTTCACCTCCGTTCCTTTTACCCACAGCTTGAGATTTCAATCACAACCCTCGTTTTGTATCCTTTCCCCCATTTCAATCACAATCCCGGGTATTTTGCACTATATGTCTGCAAAAATTGTGGGTACTTCTCCCGTCAATCAATATCAGCACCGCTTGACCTTTTATCTCACCTTGAACCCTTAATGTATTCGGCATCATACAACATGTAAAAGCGTTGAAAGAAACCAGAAATTGCTCGTGATTGTCTCCCTTACAACTGAACTTGCCTAGTTTAGTTTCATCATCGGAACTTGTTTCCTAAACGTTGGTTTCCTCATGAACATCATCATCCAAGATGAACATTGTGGATCTTTACATTTATGCCCCGCGGCATACTTCTCATCGCAATAGTAACAAGGACCCCTCTCTTATCGCGATTGAGCCTCGAATGTTGAGATTTTTCGAGGTTGCATAAGGGTCGATCGAAAGTTAAGGTTATCCAAGGGAGGTGGTCTACCCGGTTGTCCTCTAGGCCCGAGTGACAAAGATTGGGGGTGGGTAATAATGGGGATAATATGGGCCAAGTTCCTCGACCCACCAATTTCTTGGCCTCTCATATCTTTGCCTCATGGAATCGAGCAAGGGCTAGCACCTTTGTTATAGACACATACCATTGGGAAAGAAATTCATGTTTGATATCAGATCGCAACTCGAAAATGAAGCATTGGGTCATAAACCATTCAGACAAAGTTTTAGTGGTGCGCAATTCCATTTCTTCAAAACGAGTTTGGTAGTCTTCCAGGATGGTGGTTTAGATCAACTTAGTTAGTTGCACCTCTGGTGAATCAATCTCTGTCACGGAGAACCAACGTTGAATGGCTTCAACCAAATTATTCCACCCAACCAACTGTTGATGGCGTTACATCCATCGATACCATTCCTTGGCTATCCTTTCCATTCAAAAAGAGGCCATGGTCACGCGATGGTGATCATCTGTGTTGTAGAACTCAAAGAAATCCTGGGCAGAGGCGAGCCACTCCTTTGGATCTTTGCAGGTGAAAATGGATAATTCCACTTGAACAATGTGAGGGGCAAACGGAAAAACATCTTTAGGTTATACCTTGACCTTGACTTTTCCCCGATTTGGCACCATTTTTCAATCTTCGTTATGGTTCACACCTATATGAGCCGAAATAGTCGTCAATTGTCGAGCCAGATTTTGCAAGGTTAGTTCAGTATTTTCCTTCTAACAATTCTGATCCTCCGGTGCTTCTGAAAGGACATCAGAATCAGCTCATGCCGAGTCGTGGTGTCTTGCAAAGTCTTGATGGTCTCACTGTTGTTGACCATTGTTGCTCTCAATAAAAGCAACAAACTATCATGAGCGCATTATCACAAGAATTTTAAGAATAAGGAATAGATTGATTCTGTATTCAGAATGAAGTTTTCAGCAAATTTATGCCTTGCGTATTACAACTTGTTTTATTTAAACATGTCTAAACTTAAGAAAAGACAAAATCTGTTATACCCTTTGGGGGGCCTTCTCACTCTCATTCCCCTGCGCAATCCTTTGTTATTTGTAACGATCAAGCTAGAATTTTTAAAGAAAGGAGATTTCAGAATAGAGGAAATAGGTTTTAGGAGAGAAAATTTTATTTCATTCATCAAGCATAAAAACGCACAGCTTAGTACAACCCTGTATATATATGGTTCGTACAAATTATATATAAACAGCTGGAAAAACTAACTCTAACAACAAGGGCAATGCATATCCATTTTAATTTCAACTCCAACGGAAAACAACTATTAGGCTTGATAGTCAGCCGGTCCATTTCCCGCGTCTCCGACCCACTTCTTTGGCCCGTCCAGAGTTGACTCAACCGCGTCTCGCGAGATGATGTCGTTCTGCTTGGTCAAGTTTAATTCCTCACGTGCGCCTGACATTTGCGAGTTCAGCTCTTTAGTTTCACTTGCAAGGCTCTTCGAAACTTCTGATTTTCCCGTTTCTCTCGATCCCAAATCAAAAACCCCAAATCCTTCAATTCTCTACCTACGTCCATGATATTTCCCTCTCCTTTAGATGATCCTTGTCCCCAAGGATTGAAGTATGGGAATTGCGACTTCAGCAAGCTGTAATCTTCCCAAGCGGCGTTCTCTGAGCCCAAATTTGACCACTGTATTAGTAACTGAGTGAGGGTCTGGTTATGCCGCTTAACCATTATTTTATCCAACACCAAGGCATAGTAAATCTTCACTTGTCCATCACTCGTCATCTCCGGCAGTTCCAGCGAGGTAACAGTTCCCTTTCCCACTTTTTTTCTTTTAATAGGCTTACGTGAAAAACGGGATGCAACTTAGATCCGAGAGACAATTCGAGTCTGTAAGCTACTAAACCAATTCCCTGTTGTATCTTGTAAGGGCCATAATACATTGCGGTCGGCTTCAAATTATTTCTTAAGGCCAGCGAGGTTTGTCGGTATGGTTGGAGCTTTAGGTAAACTTCATCTCCCTCATTAAACTGTCTTTCAGTCCTTTTCTTGTCTTCAAATTATTCAACTGCTCTCTGTTCTGATGCTCTTCTTGCACATTGTTCACCTTAGAATTAAGATTCCATAACTGTGTAGGTGGCTTATAACCATATAAAGCCTCAAAAGGGGTTACTCCAATGGCGGTATGATAGTTAGTATTATACAACCACTCTGCTTGGGGTAAGTACCTAGCCCAAGTGATGGGTTTCAGGAAGCACATGCCTCTGAGATACTGTTCCAGGCACTGATTGAGTCGTTCACTCTAACCATCAGTCTCTAGATGGTAGGATGTGCTGAAATGGGTCGTAGTCCCAACTTGTTTCATCAATTCCTTCCAGAATAGGCTAGTGAAAACCTTATCTCTATCTGAGATTGTTATTTTAGGGGGTCCATGTAGTTTGTAGACCTGGTCAAGGTAGGCCTTAGCAATCTCCAAGGCAGTGTAGGGATGAGATAGACCCAAAAAGTGGTCATACTTTGTGTATTTATCAATTATTACCAACACACAATTGTATTTCATCGAAGTGGGAAACCCTTCTATGAAATCCATGGTGATTACCTCTCATGCTTGTGTGGGAGTGGGAATGGGTTGTAGTAGTCCTAGTTTTGCAACATGTTCCTCTTTAGTTCTCTAGAAGACCTCACACTGTTGGACATGTAGCTTAACCATCCCTTTTAAGCCTTGCCAGAAGAAGAATCCCTTAATCCTTTGGTATGTAGCTTGAATACCAGAGTGTCCCCCTTAGGGTGAGTTATACATCTTCTATAACAGTTCTTGCCTCAGGTTCCCTGTCTTCCCAATATATACTCTACCTCCAAATCTCAATATTCCTTTTGAAAAGGTCCATCCTTCTTTAGACTTCTTGTTCACAGTCATATCAACAATGGTTTCTTGTGCCACATTATATCTTTGTAACTCCTTTCCACATCTTGAACCCATCCAGGAAACACAGAAGTAGCAGTGATGGCCATGAGCCCTGTATCTTCTTCATTCTGTCTAGATAAGGCATCTGCAACAAAATTGGTTCTTCCCTTCCTGTACTGAATTGTGTAGTCTAACCCCAATAGCTTGGTGAGCCCCGTCTTCTGTATAGTGGTAGTTAATTTCTGCTCCAATAGGTGCTTTAGAGACTCATGATCTGTTTTAATGATAAATGAGTTCCCTTCTAGGTAGTGCCTCCACTTAGTCACTGCCATTAAGATGGTCAGGTATTCTTTTTTCATAAATAGACAAGTCAATATCTCTTGAGTTTAGAGCCTTACTCAAGTAAGCAATGGGTCTTCATTCTTGTGAAAGTACTACCCCTATACCCTTCCCGCTAGTATCAGTTTTAGGTTTAAATGCCTTGCTGAAATTTGGTAATGCTAGTACAGGAGCATTGCACATAGCTGCCTTCAACTTTTCAATGGCTTTTTCTGACTCTTAAGACCACCTAAACCTATCATTCTTTAGTAAACTGGTCAGAGGTTTATTGATCTCTCCATACCCCTTCACAAATTTCCTATAGTACCCTGTTAGCCCTAGGAACCCTCTCAGGGATTTGAGACTTTTAGGTACTGACCAATTCTTCATTGCCTCTATCTTTTGTGGATCATTAGCCACTCCTTCCTCAGAAATAATGTGCCCCAGGCATTCAATGTGTCTCTGACTAAAGAAGCATTTCTTTTTCTTTGCATACAACTGGTTGTCTCTCAAGACTTGTAGAACCATTCTCAAATGCTCACTGTGCTCATCTAGGTTTTTGTTGTAAATTAGTATGTCGTCGAAAAATACCAGTACAAATTTCCTCAGAAATGGGCCAAACAACTTATTCATTAAGGCATGGAAGGTGGCTGAGGCATTTTTAACCCAAAGGGCATTACTCTGAATTCGTAGTGCCCTTGGTGTGTCCTGAATGCTGTCTTGGAAATATCCTCCTTCTTAACCTTGATCTTCCAGTATCCTAACCTCAAATCAATTTTTAAAAAATACCTTGCCCCTTTCAGTTCATCAAGAAGATCGATCATCAACAATGGGAATAGAGAATTTGTTCTTTTCAGTAGCCGCATTCAACTGTCTGTAATCTACACAGAATCTCCAACTTCCATCTTTCTTCTTAACCATTAGGCAAGGGGCAGCAAAAGGGCTCTTGCTTGTTTGGATTACTGAGTTAGCCAATATTTCAGTGATCTGTTTTTCAATTTTTGCCTTTTGATGAATGATAAACCTATAAGGTCTCAAGTTGATAGGTTGTGTGCCTGATTTAAGGACAATAGCATGGTCATGTGACCTCTCTGGAGGTAGACCTCTAGGTTCTTCAAAAACATCAATGAAGTCTACTAAGAGGGCCTATAGAGTGCTTGGGATCTCACCTTCTTCCCCTTCCAAGCTCAGTAAATACACTTCTCCACAACAATCAGGTTCCTTCTCAGCCAACTTTAGCATCCTCTTTTCAGAGATCAACTTCACCTTAGTTGTTTGACTTTCTCCATGCAAGGTGATGTTTCTCACCTTCTTCTCAAAGCTAATGGTCATCTTTTTAAAGTCTAAGAGTATAGGGTTGTATTTACTCATCCTATCTACCTCAAGGACCATGTCACTTCCTCTCATCCTTAGGACTCTAAAATCATGCTCAAACTCTTCCCATTGCATCTTCTAGAGCAACTGATTACTCTTTGCATTGCTATATAGTTTCTCTTCATTAGCTACAGTGATAGCTAGTGGTGGAGTTGAAACTAATTCCAACCCATCTTTAGCCCAAGTGGGGGTGATGAAACTGTGGGTACTCCCACTATCAACTAGGATGTTGAGGGCTCTCTCTTTGATGGATCCTACTATCCTTAGGCTGTTGAAACCCACACTTCCAGTGAGAGCATTCATTGATATCTCTAACCCCTCATCCTGCTATTTCTCCTCCTCGGTTACCTTTCCTTCTAAGTTATCCCCTTCTTCTTGTTCCTCCACCTATTCTGACTCTCCTTCTTCCATCACATTCAACTGTTTGAGTTTACATTGATGGCTAGGGTTGTAATTCTCTCCACACCTAAAGCATAGGTTGTGAGATCTTTTGTATTCCATGAGGGACTGCTTAGGATTCAGTGTAAGGGTTGCAGCTTTACTGTTCTGGTTTGAGCTAGCATTCCTCTGATTTTCTGGTGACCCTGTCATGGAGAAACTCTTAACAATATACTTTTGTCGCATATGCTCAAAGTCTAGGGCCAGCTCGAACAACTTAGCTTGCCTGAAAGCCTCTGCTAAGTCCCTGGGAGGATGCACTTTAATTTTATGCCTTAATTCTTCCTTCAACCCGCTGATAAAGCTAGATACAAAATAATTTTCATCCAGGGATGCATTCATTTGCAGCATGAATGGCTTTAACTCCTCAAACTTGTCTTGATACTTTTCCATTGAAGTTTTCTGGGATAGTTTGTTAAAGTCTTCGACAACATCACTCATATTTTTTCTATGAAATCTGTGGCATAGATCAACTATAAATTCCCGCCATTGGACTCTATGTTTTTGCATCATATAGCCATCGAACCATGTTTCAGCTCTCCCACTCAAATACATAGCAGCTATTTCCATTTTATGGCTCTCTGGGATATTAAAGATAGCAAAATATTTCTCACACCTTCTTACCCATCCCTTGGGATTTTCCCCATCGAACATGGATAGCTCAATCTTAGGTTTCAGGTTAAAAGAGTTCCACATGTTATCCTGACCACTCTTTTCTATCCTGGGGTTCTCCTAGAGGTTCGAAGTGTTTCCCTTTTCCTTATTTGGGGAAGTGAAAGGTGGTTCAGATGACAAAATTCCAGGTTCATCAAGGTTCATGGAATATCTCTCATGGTTATCAATATAAGTAACTAGCACATGTTTCTTACCCTATTGTTTTGACTGAATATTGGTTGTTGGCTGCTTGTTCTTTTCAAGTGTCATTGGTTCGGGGCTTTCACTCGATCTGGTTACGGCCTCAATAATCTTCCTTATATCCTCCTGGACTTCATCTATCCTGGTGTCGAATCTATCCGTTATGTCCTTCAATATGTCCTTATCCTTCTTCATCTCGTCCATTTGGTGTTGCAAGGCGGTCAAGTCTGTGTCACCCATTTGCTGTGACTTTTTAGATTTTCCCAGTGTGCTTGTTGGATCTTAAAACCCGCTCTGATTACCAATTGTAACGATCAAGCTAGAATTTTTAAAGAAAAATGATATTTCATGATAGAGGAAATAGGTTTTAGGAGAGAAAATTTCATTTCATTCATCAAGCATAAAAACGCACAGCTCAATATAACCCTGTATATATATGGTTCGTACAAATTATATATAAACAACTGGCAAAACTAACTCTAACAACCAGAGCAATGCATATCCCTTTTAATTCCAACTCCAACGGATAACAGCTATTGGGATTGATAGTCAGCCGGTCCATTTCTCGCGTCTCTGACCCACTTCTTTGGCCCGTCCAGAGTTGACTCAACCGCGTCTCGCGACACTGTCGTTCTACTTGGTCAAGTTTAATTCCTCACGTGCGCCCGACATTTGTGAGTTTAGCTCTTTAGTTTCACTTGCAAGGCTCTTTGAAACTTCTGATTTTCCCATTTCTCTCAATTCCAAATCAAAAAATCTTAAATCCTTCAATTCTCTACATGTGTCCATGACATTTCCCTCTCTTTCAGCAGATCCTTGTCCCCAAGGATCAAAGTCTGGGAATTGTGACTTCAGCACGCTGTAATCTTCCCAAGTGGCGTTCTCTGAGCCCAAATCTGACCACTGTATTAGTAACTGAGTGACGGCCTAGTTATGCCGCTTAACCATTCTTTTATCCAACACCAAGGCAGGGTAAACCTTCACTTGTCCATCACTCGTCATCTCCGGCGGTTCCAGCGAGGTAACGATTCCCTTTCCCACTTTTTTCATTAATAGGAATACGTGAAAACAAGATGAAACTTAGATCCGAGAGACAATTCGAGTCTGTAATTTACTTACCCAATTCTCTATTGTATCTTGTAAGGGCCATAATACCTTGCGGTCAGCTTCAAATTCTTTCTCAAGGCCAACGAGGTTTGTCGGTATGTTTGGAGCTTCAGGTAAACTTCATCTCCCTCATTAAATTGTCTTTCGATCCTTTTCTTGTCTGCATAATGTTTCATCCGATGCTGGGCTTTTTCTAGATTCTCTCTTAGTAGCTTATTCAATTGTTCTATGTTCTGCTACTCTTCTTGCACATTGTTCACCTTAGAATTAAGATTTCATGACTGTGTATGGGGCTTATAACTATATAAAGCCTCAAAAGGGGTTACTCCAATGGCGGTATGATAGTTAATATTATACCACCACTCTGTTTGGGGTAAGTACCTAGCCCAACTGTTGGGGTTTAGGAAGCACATGCCTCTGAGATACTGTTCCAGGCACTGATTGAGTCGTTCACTCTGACCATCAGTCTCTAGATGGTAGGATGTGCTGAAATGGGTCGTAATCCTAGCTTGTTTCATCAATTCCTTTCAGAATAGGCTAGTGAAAACCTTATCTCTATTTGAGATTGTTATTTTAAGGGGTCCGTGTAGTTTGTAGACCTGGTCAAGGTAGGTCTTAGCAATCTCCAAGGCAGTGTAGGGATGAGATAGACCCAAAAAGTGGTCATACTTTGTGTATTTATCAATTATTACCTACACACAATTGTATTTCATCGAAGTGGGCAACCCTTTTATAAAATCCGTGGTGATTACCTCCTATGCTTGAGTGGGAATGGGAATGAGAATGGGTTATAGTAGTCTTGGTTTTGCAACATGTTCCTCTTTAGTTCTCTGGCAGACCTCACAATGTTGGACATGTAGCTTAACCATCCCTTTTAAGCCTAGCCAGAAAAAGAATCCCTTAATTCTTTGGTATGTAGCTCGAATGCCAGAGTGTCCCTCTTGGGGTGAGTCATGAATCTCCTGTAACAGTTGTTGCCTCAAGTTCCATGTCTTCCCAGTATATACTCTACCTCCAAATCTCAATATTCCCTTTGAAAAGGTCCATCCTTCTTTAGACTTTTTGTTTACAGTTAGATCAATAATGATTTCTTGTGCCACATCATCATCTCTGTAACTCCCTTCTACATCTTGAACCCATCCTAGAATCACAGAAGTAGCAGCGATGACCATGAGCCTTGTATCTTCTTCATTCTGTCTAGATAAGGCATCTGCCACAACAATGGTTCTTCTCTTCCTGTACTGAATTCTGTAGTCTAACCCCAGTAGCTTGGTGAGCCCCTTCTTCTGTATAGTGGTAGTCAATTTCTGCTCTAGTAGATGCTTTAGAGACTCATGATCTGTTTTAATAATAAATGAGTTCCCTTCTAGGTAGTGCCTCCACTTAGTCACTGCCATTAAGATGGCCAGGTATTCTTTTTCATAAATAGATAAGTCAATATCTCTTGAGTTCAGAGCCTTACTCAAGTAAGCAATGGGTCTCTCTTCTTGTGAAAGTACTGCCCCTATACCCTTCCTCACGTGCGCTCGACATTTGCGAGTTTAGCTCTTCAGTTTCACTTGCAAGGCTCTTCAAAACTTCTGATTTTTCCTTTTCTCTCGATCCCAATTCAAAAAACCTTCAATCCTTCAATTCTCCACATGCC
Source organism: Hibiscus tridactylites (assembly GCA_958450335.1). Lineage (NCBI taxonomy): Eukaryota > Viridiplantae > Streptophyta > Magnoliopsida > Malvales > Malvaceae > Hibiscus > Hibiscus tridactylites. The sequence continues at coordinate 77,386,455 of OY288281.1, forward strand.
TCCATGACATTTTCCTCAAGCGTTGGTTCCTCCTCAACCTCTTCATGGATTGATTTTGACGTAGACTTTCTTAGTGACTCAGGTAACTGAATGGCCTCTTCCATAACTTTATTCTAATATAATTCAATCTTTTTTTTCGACAAAGATCGATCCCTTTAATTTTTACCACCAAAATGATTATATTTTGTTGAAAATTATTGATCTGATAAAAAATTACTTAACTCTTTTTTCTTTACTTTATAGTTCAGTCCAAATAAATAATAATAATTTTCAAATAGATTTCGATTTTTTCATTTATTTTTCAAATGGATTTCAAGTCATGTAATATCCTATTGTGGTGCAATAACTTATTAGTCTAATATAAATACGATGATAGAAACACTTTAAGAGCTGTATGTTTAAGCCATTTTTTTATTAAATATAGATATTATATTCTCTTGCCAAGATTCAAACTCATACAAGATGAGATAAGATGAGCATTATTAATCACTAGGTCAATTAGTGGATCTCATGTTTAAGCCATTTTCTTTTCACATTTAATGCTTAATTTTATATAAACATGTATACACAAATTTAATTTATAATCTATTCACCCTTAAAAGATATTTTTAGAATTTTCTGAGTATTTATAAAAAAAAATAAAAAAAAAATTGTATGAGTATCTATTTCTTACCCATCGAACATGAAAACACATTATATTTTAGGGTAATCTTTACCGGTAGTCCCTTTCGTTTAGGGTGTGTTCTATTTTGGTCATCAAAATTTAAAAAAGATTATTCTGGTCACTTACGTTTAGAATCGTTTCTATTTTGGTCCCTTGACCGTTAGTCTCCGTTACTTAAAAAATTAGTTTCTAATTTAACCCCCAAACTTTTAAAATTTTATTTTTCGACATCTTCCCTAAAAGTTATAAAACTAAAACCCCAAAAAATTAATTCAAAACCCAAACCTCATTTGTTTTAATTCCAATGCTTCAATTAACATGAATTCACCAAACATTGATCCAATGTTGCCAAGTGACCCTCAGTATGAAGAACGGGGTGATTTTGCTTATGATTATAATGGTTTTCTCTTGAGAGAGAAACCGATGATATTTGAATGTGGGAATTTCTGTCAATGCCCACCAACTTGTCGGAACCATGTTTCACAACATGGGTTGAGAAACAGATTGGAGCTATTTAGGTCAAGAGAAACAGGTTGGGGAGTTCGATCTTTGGATTTGATACAAGCATGTGCTTTTATATGCGAATATACAGGTTTGGTTCTAACTAGAGAGCAAGCACAAATTTTCTCGATGAATGGCGATATATTGATCTATCCCAATCGATTTTTTGAACGATGGACAGAATAGAGAGATTTGTCTCAAATATTTTCAGAATATGTGCATCCATCATATCCCTCAATTCCACATTTGGATTTTGCAATGGATGTATCAAGGATGAGGAACGTTGCTTATTATATTAGCCATAGTTCCAGACGAAATGTGCTAGTGCAATATGTGTTGTTTGATCACAATAACTTGATGGTCCTTCACCTTATGCTTTTTGCAATGGAGAATATCCCTCCTATGAGAGAGCTTAGCATTGGAATAAAAACAAATGATGTTACCCTATATAATTTCTAGGGTTTTAGTTTTATAATTTTTGGAGAAAATGGTGAAAAATATAATTTTAAAAATTTGGGGTTAAATTAGATAGTAATTTTTTTAAGTAACGGAGACTAACGGCCAAGGGACCAAAATAGAAACGATTCTAAACGTAAGTGACCGGAATAATCTTTTTTGAATTTTGGTGACCAAAATAGAACACACCCTAAACGAAAGGGACCACCGGTGAAGATTACCCTATATTTTATACACAAACGAACCGTATAAATATATATGTATGTATGTATATTATTAAATTTTCGGTTAACATTAATCTTAAGTTTGTTAGATCTTCTGTTAATATTAGTCTTTAGTCCGTTTATCTATCGATTTTTTTCTTATCAAATAATATAATATGTGATACGATACTTTAAGGTGATTTTTTTGGAATAGTCTTAAAAGTGATTATAATGTAATATATGTTCATATTTTTTTTAACCATTTGACGTGCCACACATCTTACAGACAAAGCGGATTGAACTCAAGTCTCCTAGGATGAATATCATCCTCTTTTTCACTGGAACCACTCGTTAGCTTTAAGGTGATTTTTTTTTATTGAAAATGAGATATCACCATGTGCCTCATTAAAAACCCCTAAAGCTAGATGGGGAAAAAAAGTACACATGGTGATATGTACAAAGTATCAACTAGAAAAACAAGTGCAATTGCGCAAAAAAAAACGTAAACAACATGAGTCATGTCTGATCAATGACGCCTCTACCTCAAAAGGGGGAAACGAATAAATCGTTTCACCCAATGGAAGACCCCGGGCCAGACCCGCCAATTTATCTGCTATTATATTCGTCTTGCGGGATATATGAGACACCGTTATATTCCAACTCCGGGACAGATAACTCTTAATCCGTTTAACCAACCCACTTTCTTGTAGGATTGCAGACTTCTCATTCAGGATCTTAACAATTATTGCATTATCAATTTCTAAATCCACATATCGGTAACCAAGTGCCTATGCATGTACTAGAGTATCATATGCCACCCACAACTCAGTCATCAGAACCAAACACGATCCAATACTCCTAGAAAAATCAAATAGCCAAGTGCCAGTAAAATCACGAAAAACACCACCAATTGAAGCCATGTTATTAGAACCCTTTTAAGGTGATTTCTTTAATGGGAAGGAATATGTATTGTTCAAGATTTAAACTTAAGATTACATATAAGCTGAAGACATGATAATCGTGCAAGTTTTTTTCCACTACAATAAGTGACTTATTAAACTGGTAAAATTATGTACATTTAAAACAATTAATGAATAGATACTATCGTGTAATTATTTTTAGATTTTTCAAAAAATAATTAATGAATATGTGTGTGTTTTACAAGTGGTCTCAGTGAAAAAATGATGATGTTAAAAAAGAGATGGTGATGTTTACTCTGAGACTCAAGTTCATACAATTTTGTCTGCAATGTATATTTTATCAAAGATATAAAAAATATGAATATATATTATCTTGTAATCAACTTAAAACTATTATAAAAATAATTAATGAATATGTATATATTTTTAATATAATATTTAAATTATTTTTTATTCTATAAACTAAAGAATAATACACGTTTGAATGTATTAGAACGATTATAGCAATTAAATTAAAAGTGAGCCTATAAAAACATTTATTATTATCATTGTCTCAAGTACTATGGTTATATTTCATTGATTAAATAAAAGCCCTTTAAAGGCTTGTTGTGTCCGAAGTACTATGGTTATATTCAATGACAAAATAAAAGCCATTTAAAAGAAAAATTATATTATAAGTTTTTCTCGCCACGTTATTTATAGAACCAATTAATTAAATGTAAGATTCACTTAGTAAAAAAATAAGACGTAAAAAATAATAAAATAAATGCATTTGATTGGTTGGTCTCATGGATGAGGTGACGGCAAGGACCCATACTATAATTTTTCCATTCAAAGGTTTATTATTTTGACAACAATCTTTAAAACAAATTATAAAAATCGTCTGCCACTTTTCGGTGCCCCTACTTATGCCGCAACACTAAAAAATACTATAGAATTAAATTTCAAGCCCTAACTCTAAATTTTAAAACCTAAATCCTACAACCTATATCCTAAAAAATACACCTACCCTAAATTCTTTAAACTTAATTTTAAGCGTAGGGCCATATTAGAGGCACCGAAAAGGGGTAGAAAATTTTCATCATAAAACAGATGGTTAAAATTTTTAAATTGGCTCGGTGTCTTCTCTCTCAAGCTGTGAGTTTAATAAGAAGAAAACTTTTTCTTCTCATTTCTCTAGATAGTAATTATTCAAAAAAAAGAAGATTAATACAGTTTTTTGATAGTCTGAAAGTGATTACAATGTATTATCTGTTTATACATATTTTTAATTTTTTGAAAATGTAATAATTTGTATACAAAACGATTAAACTCGATTCTTTTAAAATAAATATCTTCCGATTTTCTACACTTGTTGGATTCGTTTGCTTTTTTTTTTTTTTTTGCCATAAAAGTAAATTCTTAATGTTCATAAGGCTGTTCATCATCTCGAAGAGGTCCAAGCTACGCTGCCCATATCAATATACAAAAGGAATAAAATAATTAGGAGGTCCCAGACAAAATATGAATAATCTTCCTTTTTTCAACAATTTAATTTTACAATGAACAAAGGAACATAGGGAAAATCCTGATATTTTCAAAGAAGAGGGAGGGTTCCAAAATGAATTAACCCCAAAAAGATTAAACGCCTTCATTTTTTCATATTTCCCCCCACACTCCTCAGTTTTTCCCATTTCTCTAATTTTTACCCCTACCATTACTTTCTGCTTAATATTTTTTTCCGGTCATAGTACTACATGAACAGTTCAGACTGCAACAAAGTGTAGTAATTAGCAGCCTCGTCTTCAAGTTCCCATAACCCATCACACAATGCCAAGCCATTTCCACCATTGTTGAAACCTTCATCGAACTCAAAGCCGACAACACCTTCTTCTCTGTTCGGAATCCCGAGCTCATCATCGGAAGCTTCAAGCAAATGCCTAATGACTTGCTCCTTATCTTCGTCCGGGTAATCCTCGTCTCCTTTCAAGGAAGAAGTTGCCGTGGTGTAGTCTTCTATGCTAACCATGGTCGTAGGGTTCTCATGGCCGTCGGGTTTTAGCGGCGGCGTTGTCGGCTGGGATGGCGGGAAAGGGAGGTCTAAAACGGAGTCAGAAGACAGCTGTTGTTGCAAAGAGGTGATGAGAGAAGAGACGTCTTGGCTTGGCTCATCCTCTTCCGCTTCGAGCAAGGAGAGGATATGGTTGTATGATTTGTGGCGTTTAGTTTCTTCGTTTGAGTTCTGGGTTTCTTCTCTTTGGCGCTTGGAGGGCAGCTGCTCAGCCATTACAGAGGAAGAAGTAAGGTGGAGAAATGGGAGATAACAGCGGAAGGGGATGCGTAGAGGGATGGAGGGTGGAAAGGGGTTATATAGAGAGAGGGGAAAGTGGAGTTGCGGTCAAAACGAAATAAAATAAGACAGAGATGAACGGACTACCTCTGCATGAGTTGGCCTCCTTTCATTGTAGACCGTTAGATTCATGTCTCGGGGTTCCCGAGGGTCCTATCAAAGGTTTAAATAGCATTAGCCTGAAAAAGAAAACTGGAAAAGCTCAGACATAAAAGGGTACAGAGCTCTGAGTTTGTACACTACATCGACATGACATGACAATAACTAAATAAATAAACAACTGCAGGGCTTGTAATTGTTGTTAAGATGCTCCTTTAACCTTTCTTTTCTTTTTCTTTTTCTTTTTCCAATTTTTTTATAATTATTCTATATATTATCAATAAACTTTTTCCCCTTATCTTAAGTTACTTTAATCGTTTTGTCTTGGAGAGGTTTTTAAAAGTTTTAATTTTGCTTAACGGTTCAATAAGACTCTAAATTTTTTTAAAAAATTAATTAAGTTTCTAAATTTTTTTACCTAATTAAGTCTTCAAACTCAAGAAAAAAAATCAACTTCCCTTTGACTAACGTTGACCATTAAATTTAACGATTTTTTTAAATTTGTCACGTGTTGCAATAGGATAATATCGCTTGTTATTTCTAAGAATTTTTAAATTTTAATTTTAAAAAATAAATAAAAATCAGAAAAAATATAAAAAAATCTGAAAAATTCTAAAAATTATTTTTAAAATATAAAATATTTTTAAAAATTCTAAATTTATTTAAAAATAATAAATAATATATTTTTTAAAAGATTAAAACATTTTAAAATTTTAAAATATTAAATATTACCATAAAATTATAAAAAATTGAAACAAATATTAAAAAAATTATTTTAACTTTAAAATATAAAATAATAACAGTTATTTAAAAAATATATAAACAATAAAAGTTATTTTGAAAACCAAAATAACTTTTATTGTTTAATATTTTTCAATTTTTTTATAATTGTATAATAATATTCAATGTTTTTAATTTTTTTTAAATATTTTAATCTTTTGAAAATTTATTATTTATTATTATTAAATAAATTTCGGAATTAAAAATATTTTTTATATTTTAAAATAATTTTTCAGAATTTTTTGAGGGCTTAATTGGGTGTAAAAACGTTTAAAGGCTTAATTATTTTTTTAAAATAATTAAGGGCTTATTGAACCCTTAAGCCTTTTAATTTCATATGTTATACAAAGAAGTAAAAGATGGTCGTGTAATCAGAGTTTCTTATTAACTTCCTTTTTCTTCTCTTAAATTAAAATCTTAAATTAAAACTCTAACTGGGCGTTTGGTTTGCGGAAAAGATTATTAATAATCTTTTTCGGAATCACATACCCACGTTTGGTTCAAGAGCATTCCCTCCCAAGGATAATGAAATATTCCCAACAGTAACTATTTTTGAGTCTTTTCCTGGGAACGTCATTCCCTCACTTTTCTTAGGTATTAGACAATTCCCTCCCCTTTGGACAAGAATACCCCTAAAAATATAGTTATTTTAAAATGATCTTTTCTTTTTGTATATAATTACACAAGAATAAATCTATTTTATTCCTATCTTATATTCCTTCAACCAAACAATATAATCTTACATTCCTGTCAAACAAATCAAACAAGGTAATACAAGATTCCGAGTAATATGTTAAGTAATGTAACATTCCGGTAATCTCATTCCCAAAGATAATCTTACATTCCGTGAACCAAACGACCCCTAAAAGTACAATTTATACGGCTTGTGTACTGAATTTTTTTTCCATAACATATATCAAAAAAATTTTGTCTGTGATACATTGAAAGTTCTCTAAAAATATAGAATTTACCTCAATCAAGTGTTACGATAGATGATGGAATCATTTGGAGATGGGAGATAAAACATAAATATTTAAAGTGTTGACAAATTTATAAGTAACTCAATTTTTAAAAGTATATATATATATAAGAACAAAGGTAAAAAATAAAATTGAGGGTTGGAGGGAAATTACCCCTCTCACTCCTTAGTAGTTTCGTCTTTGGTTATGATTAAGGTCAGATCATATTTATTTTTATGCTTTTGCATATAATTTTGATATCAAATTATTGTTGAAAATGTTCACCTATATTTTCAACTTTTCGAATCATGTGATTTATTTTAGGGTAAACTACCTGAAATACCACTCAACTTTAATGTGTGACTCTAATATGCCACTGAACTAAAATTCGATACTATAGTACCATTGAACTTCACTGTGTGATTCAAAGTTAGCACTCCACCGTTACTCCCATTACGAAATTCTGACGTGGACTCTAACTCCCGTTACAGGGATGACGTGGCCGATAAAAAAATAATATCTTTTTCCAGATATGATCCACCTCATTATATTTTATGTTTTATTTTTTATTGTAAAACGACGTAGTTTTGTTAAAGACTCTTTATCTCCTCAAAATTAGGTTAATGAAATTTCAAACTTCAGAAATCACTCTGAAATTAGACGCAAAAAAATCAGTGGGTTTTCTATGGATTGTTATTGATTATTCAAGTGGGTTTCTCTGGGTTTTCTCTGAAAGAAGATTGTAGTGATCGATTGTTAGAAAGAAATCAAATGGAAAAACGTGGGTTTCTCTGGGTTTTCTCTAAAAAAAGATTGTAGATGATGTTGTAGAAGAGACTGGAGATGATGATGTAGAAGAGGATGATGATTATGTAGAGGATGAGATTGAACAAACTGATAGTGATAGTGGATATGAAAATAGTGATGATGCCTTAAATGATGAAGCTCGAGAAGAAGAGGTGGATCTGATGGATTTGGAGTTTGGTAATGAGACACATTTGAATGGATATGTTAGTGATGGATCAGATTCATTGCATAGTGTTAGTGCAAATGAATCTGATGAAGATGATCGAAAGAAAAACCCCAAATGTCTTGTATTTAATGCTGAGGTGGATATGGAAAATCCGTGATTTAAAAAGGGGATGAAATTTAGTGATAAAGAGATTCTGAAAAAAGCTATAAGGGAGTATGGGATTAAGACCAGACATGATATCAAATTCAAAAGGGTTGACAAAGGTTGACCCTAAAGATCTTATGAACAACACATGGCAGATTAAGTCTTATATTGAAGAGCATAACTGTCTCAAAGATTTTAGAAATAAAAATGTTACTTACAAGTGGTTGGCTAAAAAATATTTGGAACAATGGAAGGCTGATCCTACCTTTTCAATTAGTTAGTTGTATTTCTTTTATTCTTTCTTTAAGTCTTATACCGGTATAAGTTGTATTTCTTTTATTCTTGCTTTAAGTCTTATACCGGTATAAGTTGTATTTTCACTCCCCTTAGTGCATTAAGTACCACAGTAGTACAATACTGATAATCAAAACAAAAATCCAAACAAATCTCTCATTCCTTCTTTGGATGTTATTCGTCTTGATTTTGTTTAGCAGTCCGACGAGAACAACTCTTGCACGTGGACTCATTGGAGGATCAAACCAACAAAAAAATCTACAATGTTTATGAAGAAAACTCCCGTAATTTTTGCAGCCAAAGAATCTCCTTCCAGGGTTGGCATTAGACCACGATGTAGTCAGCTTTGCCGGATATCCGCATCCACACACTGGAATTGAAATGGGTTCTTCTACTTCAACCCTGCGTTCACTTGATCTTTGCCATTCTACCTCCATTGATTTGGATCAGCTTCAAAATCTATGCTGGGAAATAGAAAATAGGAAATTAGGGTTTTGTTTTCAGCCAAAAGAGATTTTATAGTAAAAATAAAACATAAAATATAATGAGGTGGATCATATCTGGAAAAAGATATTGTTTTTTTATCGGCCACGTCATCCCTGTAACGGGAGTTAGAGTCCACGTCAGAATTCCGTAATGGGAGTAACGGTGGGGTGCTAACTTTGAATCACACAGTGAAGTTCAATGGTATTATAGTATCGAATTTTAGTTCAGTGGCATATTAGAGTCACACATTAAAGTTGAGTGGTATTTCAGGTAGTTTACCCTTTATTTTATTCAGATCTAACAATAAGAACGCAAAGGAAATTTTCAATCCACTAGTAAAATATTTTTATTCTCTTGCAATGAACACGATAATTATATATAATCCATTAATTAACTTCGTGATTAAAGATGCTCATATTTTTTTATCTAGTATTTATTTGAATCTCATCATGAAAATATAATGTCTCTATTTAATAAAAGAAATAATTATATAATGTTTAAACTTTGATTTTCTTATGAATGGAAGAAATGCACACATGGATGATGAATGGATATGAAACATGTATGAATCAATCCTTGTGACGTGCATGTAGCAACAAATGAACATTTGAAAATGGATGAAAGCTGTAGATATATGGCCATAATAGTAATAAATTCCAACATTAATGCATTTATAAATACCAATAACCACAGGTAGTAGTAGACAGTAGAGTTGAAGAGATAACGCCAAGGGATGGGGGAGAAATGGAGTATCAAAATTCAATTCCTCTAAACAAAAGTCATATATAAAACAAAGGGAATCCACCCGTCTTTTGTTATCCTTCAGGATTTAGGAAGCTTCGCAAAGCATCATGTCCCATGCAACCCTGCTACTATGCCCAATCACTTCTTGTGACTTTACTAGAGATTGGGTGGGCATAACTCGACTCGACTCGAAATAATAAATTATTCAACTCAATTCAACGGAAAAGAAAAACTCGACTTGTAATTTCATGAGCTTGACTTGAAAAATTTCGAATAAAGTTTGAGTTATGAAATAAAAATTTGAATAACTCGAGCTTTTCAATAATTAGTTGACCGGTTTTTATATTCGAGTTGAGTCTGTCAATTCTGGTTGATATATTATGTATATCACATGTGAAAATATAAAGAAATATATATTTATATCGTATATGGATATAGAAAGCAGTTAAAATTAGAATCAATATGTATTATAACATTATAAATTATTACAAATAAATTTGTGCAGGAACTCAAAAACTCGATTCGTCCGGCTCGAATTTCATAAACTCAACTCGAGTAAAAAAATCAAATAAAGTTTAATAGTAAAATAGGACTTGTAAACTCGAATAACTCAAAATTTTTTGACTCGACTCGACTCGATCAAACGCCCAACCCTAACTAGAGACTCCTTTTATAATATATTATACATAAATGTCAAATCAATATTTTGTTAATAGTCTTAAGGTGATTACAAGATACTTACTATTTATTCATATATTTTTAACCATTTGATAAGGTATACTCACCTTGCAGACAAAGCTGCTTGAACGATTAAACCCGAGTCTCCTATGATGAACATCATCATCTTTTACACTAAACCACTCATTGAGTTCATGTCAAATCAATATTGAATTAATGTATAACATGAGACATAAATATTAATTTATTATCGAGTATTACTTGATCTGATCAAATAAAACGTTAAGCATATTAAGTAAAGTTATTGATCTGAACATTAGCATTTTAAATTAAACAAAGTGGGTACTGAACGACGTCCCCATAGTGGAACTATACAGTACCCAATTAAAGTTAGTCTACATATGGATTGAATACCGGTTGTCATTCCCACAAAAATAACTAAAAATTTTAAAAAAATAGAAATATCAAAATTTCAGATATTTTTTTCAAGTTTTATATTTTTTTGAAAATGTAATTATGCTTGCAAAATTTTAAAATCCTTTATTTAAAAAAAAAACTTTAAAATGAATCTAAGAACATTTTCTGGGAACCCCCCCCCCCCCCCCCCCCAAAAGGCTAATTATGCTTAATTACTTTTATAAAAAATGAGATTTTTAAAAAATATATTAAAAAAACAAATCTCTGGAAAAGAATCTGAATTTTCTTTTTCCAGATTTTCTTAGTTTTTTTTTAGAATCAAACAATCATATTTAATATTTTATCTATATAGATCATGTATGTTAGATTTAAACTAAATTGAAAAGTTTAACTTTTTATATAAAATTTAATTGTTAAAAATATATATTAATAAATAAAAATTCCAGACCAATAGTATAGAAATAACAGATCAATTTAAAAAAAAGTACATATATAAAAAATACAAGGAAAATTCTACAACGGGCGACGAACATTGATGAACACCACTAACGATAAACACCGATGAACACCATTAAATTTTTTAAAATTTTTTAAAAATCTAAAGAACTAAAATTATAATTAAAATTATCTCTTAAAAAATAAAAATCAAATTTAATAGTTACTTTATAATATTTTTTAATAGGTTAAAATCAAATATATTCAATTCTCCTAAACCCTAACAAAATCAATCTCTTAAAAAAATAAAAATCAGTTTATAATTTTTTAATAGATTAGAATCAATAATATGAGAATTAGGTATATTTGATTCTAATCTATTAAAAAATTATAAACTGGTTTCTATTTTTTAAGAGATTGATTTTGTTAGGGTTTAGGAGAATTGAGTATATTTGATTCTAACCTATTAAAAAAATATTATAAAGTAATTATTAAATTTGATTTTTATTTTTTAAGAGACAATTTTAATTATAATTTTAGTCCTTTAGATTTTTAAAATTAAAAAAAAAATTTAAAAAAAATTAATGGTGTTTATCGGTGTTCATCGTTAGTGGTGTTCATCAATGTCCGTCGCATGTAGACTCATCAAAATACAATCACATTTACAAATTTAATGATTAAATTATTAAAATAAGAATCCTAAAAAAATATAAAAATCCCCTTCTATAAATTCATGTATACATACGAGAAGCGAGAAATTAAAAGGTGTAATGTCAAAAAATGCTCCTAACATTTGACTGAATAGTCATTTTAGTCTATATTTTTTTATTGAAGCAATTTAATTCTCAATGTTTTATTTTGGGTCAAAATGGCCCATATGTGGATGAAAAGAGCTAGTCAACTGACGATTTCTGACTTGAAATGACGTGACAAACATATATGGCAATACACGACGCAATAGCAATATCATATAGACAAATATGTTGAGTTTACAGAATGACACATGAGTTAAAAATAATTTTAAAAAATTGTATAAAATATAAAATATTTTTTCTTTTGACGTGTCATTTTGTCAAGCAATTTCAAGTTGTTTATCATCAGTTGACTAACAATTTTCATCTGTAGAGGGGCTATTTTGACCCAAAATAAAAAATTGAGAGTTAAATTGCTTAAAAAAAGAATATGAACAAAGTGACTATTCAGTCAAACGTTAGTGACATTATTTTGGCATTATGTCCTAAAAGAAAATTGAAACCTAATTTCCTTTGAGATCTCACCCGTCAAAAAGATAAATATATTTCGTAGGGGTGGCAATGCATGCGGGCCGAGGACGATTTTGCATTTCTCACTCCTTACACAACACTTTCAGATACAGTTTTAAAAATTCCCATTAAATATTTTAGGCTTTTTTTGTCCTCATATCATCCTTTACGGATCTTCGCAGTTTTCAGTTAAAATCTTTATACAAAAAAAAACTTAATACATTAAAACAAGTACTCAATCTTAAATCTTCAAAATTACAAACATAAATGATAAATTTAATTTTACCAACAACAAACAAACCATTTCAAAACTATAAAACATAACTAAAATATTAACTATTGAAACGTGATAGATGCACTACACTTAAAAGAAAATATGCAACTAATAATCTACGGTTCTAAATTAAGATCCGTTTGTTTTAAAGGAACTAGATTTGATAATCTTTCCAAGTATATAAATTACCTCTTCTGACTTTACTCGTACAATTTATGGCGAATTTCTGAAGTCACCGCCATTGTTGTTTTTGGAACAATCTACAATTTTTTTTTACTTCTGAGCTTTGCTCACTCAAAAATTAATAACTCACAATATATAATTCGAAATCAAGAACCGTTTGTTTTAAATGAATCAAAACATCTGTATGGTTATAGAAATATAAGGCTTAACTGATTTATCTTGTAGAAGTTTTGGTGATTTTTAAAACTCACCGCTAAAATTGTTTTCTAAGAAACATGCTTCCAAATTTTTATGACATTTCAACATTGAAATATTCATATTTTTTAAAATACACATCGAAACCGATAATCATGCATTTTAAATAAAACTAGATTGAATCAGGTTTACAATGATGTATAGACCACTTCCTAATTATTTTTATGAAATTTACGGAGAATTTTCAAAATTACTCCAACCAACCATACTCATGTTGTGGGAGATTAGATTTTTGTTGTTTAATGGGTAAATTACCCTAACGGCCATCTAATTTTGTAAAATATTGAGGATCCCCGCGGATATTTTTCGAGGATCCCTACGATGATCTATACGAGTACGGTTTGGTTATCCTCACGGCTCGGATATAGCAATCATCGTTCTCATCCCCATTTGAAGTTCGGTGGTAAAACTTCCCCGCTTCATCCCCGTGAATGAAGATTTTAGTTATTTTCCATACGCGTCGGTTAGGATCCTCACGATTTTCAATTATTCCCCACCTGATTACCACTTGAGTGTCTATTAAAATACTATTTAACGATTAACTAGTACATTTAGCTCACTCTTTAAAATTCATTAATATTTATATTTATAATATGAAATATGGTTTTCGATTTATTTTATTATTTATTATTTTTTTGTCATTTTCATTATATCGAAAGAAGATACAAATTTGTCATTTATCTAACAATGAATGTTAGGATAGTTTTACTAAAATACTTAAAAATACATTTAATGAATAAATGTCGAAATAAATTTTAAATTTTTCAATTCATATTATGAGAAATTAAATGTTTTTTTGATAGGAAGGGAAATTAAATGTTAACCGTTATGAACCTATAAGTATTCGAGTGATCAAAGTAGAAAAAGAAATGTAGTTTCTCTTAAGTGACTTAGGTTTAGGGACAGAGCTAGGATAAAACATTAGAAGAGGCAAGAGTCTATTAAACCTTTAAATAAATTGAGAGGGATAAATATTTTATTTAATTAATATTTACACTAAAAATGACCTAAAATATTATTATATCAAAAATTTTAAGAGGACAACAATCCCTTTCATCCCCTATATACCTCCGTCTTGTATTATTAAAAAGTGTTCTTTTAACAATATTAATTATCAATTATAAAACTATTCTTAAATAGTTTCTCAACTAAGTTGAAAATTGATAACGCCAACTCAATCAAAATTTTAAATCAAATGTTTATTTAAGCAGTTTAACAGTATAAATAAAGAAAAAAAAGTATAATTTGACCGTTCTGGGGAGGTGTTCATGTTCCTCATTGCATCAAAATAATATAATTATAGTTATATTTAAGAAAGACAAAGTGCTTTACTTTATTGGTTGCTTGTCTTGCAGGAAATTCTTTTCTTTTCGTTTTTCTTGATCTAATACAATTTTTTCCGGGTGTCGGCATAGTTTTAAAGTAATTAACCGATGGCAAGGTTCATGCTTAAACGCAATAAAAACAAAAACTTAAATCAATTATAGTTTGGTTTTAAGCAGGGATGACTGAGGGAGTTCGTTCCAACAAAATTTAAAATTTGTATATAATTTAGAAATATTTTAAAAATATTTAATATATTTTTATTAAAAATCTATTTTCGTCCCCTAAAATTTTATAGATTCGCCCTCTAAACATATAGTCATAGGTGCATCACTGGTTTAAAAGATGAATTAAATCTGAATAAACTGAATTAAGAAGATCATTTACATAATAAATAATTTAAAATATCTGATACGAATTAATTGATCAAACATAACTAATTATTAAAAAGCAAAGAACTTAACCCATATTTTTATCATTGAGATTTGGATCTAAATCACGTGTGCTGTTGATTTTAAATTTTAACAAAATACCTGTTAAAAAATTGCTAACTGTGTTTTAAAGTTATTTATAAAAAATTATAATTAAAATATTACTTAAACTAATATTTTTTTGAATATGCTGGTATGGTTACAATGTAGTATCTCTCCAATATTTTTTAGCCCTTTAATAAAGCACACACAATGTGCACTCCACGGGTTATAGTTATACTATTACTTTGTTGTTTAATCGATAACCGACTATTAACTTCATAACATTTACTAAACTAAAAATAATTTATTTAATACAATAACTTTAAAAAATAAAATGTACTTCTAAAACAGTATTCTAATAGTCAATTTTAAATAAAAAATCTCTTTTAAATATTTAATTAGAAGAATGACCTCTTGCCAATATTATTTGGAAAAATGATCCTTAAATTATTTAGGTAAGGCGAACTCGTTTTTTTAGAGGACGCGAGTTCGAAACTCGATTTTTACAAAACGTGAGTTTTGAGTTGAGTAAATTAGTAAAAAAGAAAAAAATTACCGCGTTTTTTAACATAAAACTCACTTTCTATATAACATGAGTTTAAAACTCACTTTTCGTAGAACACAAATTCATGTTACGTGGACTGAAAAAATTAGTTTTTTAAATAATGCTGTCAGAGAGTATTTTTCTAATTAAATATTTAAAAATGAGTTTTTAATTTAAAAATGCCGTTCTAATATCCTTCATTATTTTATTGTTAGAGTGGGAACTGGGGATTCGTGTACTAGCCAACCTTAAAGAACACTTTCCGTCTAATTATATTTCTAGTCCCTCCATCGTATTGATATCAGATATCTATTCTTTTTATTTTATTTGGTAAATTAGTTCTCTACTTTTTTTTAATCTTAATCTTAATTCTAATTCTACTTACAGACTTTTAGTGAGTCTAAAACTAATGACGGAAATATAAGAGAACAAAAAATAATTGCTCAATTAATCCTTTACTTTTTTTTGAATAGTGTTAAAGTTGCTCAATTAATTCTCTATTTTTTTTTGAATAGTGTTAAAGTTGCTCAATTAATCCTCTACTTTTTTTTTTGAATAATGTTAAAGTGATTACAAGTTAATATTTGTTCATACACATTTTTAACTCTTTGACAATGCACACACACTTTGCAGACAAAAAATAATGAAACACGAGTCTCTTAAAATAAACATTATGCGCTTTTCTACTGATACCACTTGTTAGATTAAGTTAATTCTCTACTATTAAATTGTTATTAGTAAGTCTAAATTGATAATATTGTTAACCATTGATGTTAAAGTAACGACATTATATATTTTATCTTTTACCGACCTTAAGAATTCAGTTAACATGTAAATAAATTTATTATCAATTGAATATAATTGCTAAGATTTCCACACAGCAGTGACAAATTGACAATATAGTCAGGTGATAATAAAACAAAAATAATGTTATAATTTTTACAACAATAAACTAACTTTTTATCGATTTGAGCGAGCACATTTAACTAGTTAATTAAATTGTTTATCTTATTTATTTATACACTTTAAGGTATGAATTTTAGACCTATTAGAAGTACTATCTTTCTTCCTCTAGAGTTTTCCTTTCCCCTCTCCTCTAAGTAGGATTAAGATTAGAATTAAAATTTATAAAAATAGTGTTATCAATTTCAACCTACTAATAAAAATCAAGGATAGTAACTAACGAGTTGGTCCAAGTGATAAGCAGTTTGGTATCGCTTAAGCAAGTCTTGAGTTCAATATATTGTGTATGTAGAAAATCCTCGCCGGGAGACTCACCCACCTAAGCCAGGTGTGCAACGTGAGTCGATCCAGATTAGTCAGGACGGACAGAAATTCTCTGCCCTTTTCGTTGTCCTTTTCTGTGCCCCAACACTAAAAAATATTAAAATTTAAATTCTAACCCTAACCCTTAATTCTAAATCCAAAACACTACACTTAATCTCAAATTTCCTAAACTTAATTATTAACGTGGGACACTAAAAAGGTAAATAATTTTTATTCGGTCAGGACAAAGCCTTGAAGAACCGAGAAAACAATAGAAAAACAAGGATATTAAAATCCACCAAATTAAAGTGAAGAGCGATTAAATATTAAATTTCAACATCTAGGGACTAAACCAGGATTAGGCCGGTTCCTTCTTATTTACTATTTTTATTTTTTTAATATTATAATATGATTACATGAAAAAATATATTATATGGGTCTAGCTTATCACATTATTTATGGTCTCATCCAATAATATTTTTTTGTCATTTTAAGATAAATATTTACATTTCCTACATGTAACTGAGGAATGGTTAGTTACTTGAAAGTCACACTAAAATGTATGAATATTATTAGATGGATCATAGATGACGTGGTCAGCTGGGTCTATTTTAATTTTTTTTAAACATAATATACCATGCAAACTACGCTGCTCGAATCCGAATTACTTGGAGAAAATAACGTCATCTCTTACTTCTGAAATTACTCGACGACAAGTTTTACCGTTTTTTTAAAACAAATTTGCAAGAAACACCAACTTCATGGCATAAAAAGTTGGGGTTCTTAAAAAGTAATTTTGTTTTGGAAGTTTGCAACTAATATTATTAAGAGTGAATGAGAACACACACCGCAGTGGACGCAGCACTGTCTTTGATAATGCAGGGATCTTGCCAGATCTCCGTCTTATTATTTTAAACTCTGTAACAACCGTTGGTTTGACTGGAAAAGAAAAAATAACACTACACCTGTGAATGTGATGATGATATGATCACCAAGTTCCATAAAAACGAAAATATATAAAATTTTAGAACGTAAAGAACAGTTTTAGTTGTATAGTTTACATAGGCGGTTTAAAAATTTTAGGGGTTATGTGTAATTTATTAAAACATGGCTTTTAATTTATTAAAACAAAATTTTTAATTTATAATTCGTAAGAGATATAATTTTTTTCCAAAAAATTATGTTAGTACAAAAAACATTATTAAATTATTCTCTTAAGCAACAAAAAAATGACTTACAAATATATAAAAACAAAATATTTCCATTTAAAATTTTCCAATTTTTAATATTTTAATTTTAGATTATTGTTATATATACACACACATAATTATATATATATTTATAATTTTTTATAAATATTTAATTTAATTTAATTTAATTTAATTTAATTTAATTTAATTTAATTTAGGTTCTTTATTTTTGAGCCTCTCTCTCTTATGAACTATGTGCGGTCGCTCTTATCGTGCCTGTCCAAAATTTCCACTGATAATTTATTTAATTCTCTTAAATGATTCGAATTTAAATAATATTATCATCAGTGAATGTGAAAGAAAGTATAGGGAAAAAATAAAGAAATAAAGTTGTTATACTTACTATGATTATGTCTAACCTCTCCGCAATACAATCTTCTGCTCACTAAATTTTTGGAAAAATCCTTTGGAGCTATTCATTTTATACTCATTGAATAGTGAAGCATGATATACTTAAGTCCTTTAGAGTAACTTCATTAATAAGTTACATAATGGCATTTACAAGATAATCGTTAAGTCCACTAACTCACCATTATAACTTAAGAGGTACAGATTTAATACTGCCATCAGCCAGGGACGGATGCACCTCAAGACATGGTATGTCCTTTGACATACTATTAAAAATATTAAGTAATTAGCTTTCTTAAAATAAAAATATTCAAACTATCATTTTGTAGCTATTTATGTATATTTGTTAGTCTGGTTAAAAAATTCAATTGAATACATCAACATTCACGTCAAATAATTTAACTAAAATTTAAATTTAAATAAAATTAAAAATGAGTGAAAATACACTTTAGCTATAAAATAAAAGATTAATATCCTATACACTAGCGGTGAAAACTGAAAGTTTCTACAAGCGTCTTAGTTTTAAGGTATAAGATTTAGGGGTTTAGATGTAGGGGTTTAGAATTTAGGGATAGTTGTTTCAATTTAAGGTTTAGGGTTATAATTTAGGGTTTATAGGTTAGAGTTTAGGGTTTAGGGAAATAATTTTTTTTCAATACTTGTTATTAGAGACCCATCTTCCCCTCTAATATATGTTATTAGAGGCATACTTTTAAATTTTAATTTTTTATACTTTTTATTAGGGGCTTAATTTTTAAATTCTCCTTTAAACTACCAAAATTTCAAAAACGAACATGTGCAGATACGCGGAGGCTATCAGCTTTCCTCAAGTTGAATCCTTCCTAAAAGGTCGATCCGAACCCTATTTCTTTTATTTTTTTTCATCTCTCTTATAAATATTGATCGCATATTTTCGCTCACATCAGTCTGAATGAACCGCCTGAAAACCCACCACCATGGTCCTATATATTCAACTCATCAACAAGACCCAACCCCCATGTGCTACTTCACCTAATAACAATGATGGGGAGGGAAAATAAAAGGCATGTGGGGTTAGGGTGGAGGGGTGGCTTGAAAGTGGCATTCACGTGATTCGTCGACCCAATTAGAGTTTAGAAGTGCAACCTTCCATGGATCCATCTTGGCATGCCATTCTCCTTATATCTTCTGCCTCCAACGTTTGCGCTGGCGCTTACCCACAATGATTGACTTTATTATCAAAATACTCTGATCTCTTTTGGTGCTCTTTTAAATATTTAATATAAACAATTAAATTTTAACTCTTAATCATATATTATTTTTAAATTTTAATTTTAAATTTAATTTTTTTAATGTAAAAACATAAATAGGTTCACCAAAAAAAATTCTATTCAACACCCCTCATCCTCATCTCATATAATCCCAAACTCTATCAAAAAATTAAAATTCCTTTTTCCTGCTATAAGTTTCAATAATGTTATGAGACTCAACTACTCGGCACATGGACCATCTCATTTCATTTGTTTGCATTGCCTCTTATGCATTTTGTACCTTGTACCATATTTGTATTTTCTTTTTGGTATTATAATTAGACCTTATTAATAATTTGTAAAATTTATATTCGATATATTAACAATGTATATTAATATATACTATTAGTGAATTAAATGATAACAACTGATCTAAAATAAAATCGAGTGCACTTATTTTTTTAACACGTTAACCGAACATCTTTATTAATAAACAAAATAAAAATAGAACATAACCTAATAAATGTTTTAGAACATAAAAAATAACAAAAAATAGGATTTCCGCCGCTATTCGATCATTGCATTTTCTTCTTTAACTTTGTTTAACTGGCTGCAACACCGATTTTGATGTTTGTTGTTGTCAATTGGTTCTATTTTTGTTTTATTTTTTAATAAGAAAAACTCTGTCTTTATGACACGTTTTTATGCCTTTTAGCACTTTTTCGTCTTCTTTCTCGATCGTTTGATCGTTCTTTTTATTTTATGTTTTTTCAGGGTTGGATTTGACAACCCACGACTGATCAAAATGGTGCATATTTGTAATCCTGCTATTCTTCCCTGCTCTGGACCCTCGAATTGAATTTGGATACACAGTTTGGGTTCGTGGATATTTTCTCACGACGCTCGGCTCTGATTTGCGGTTCTCGGTGGTTTTTCAATAGATCAATCCCTTTTTGTGGTTCATTTGCCGATGTAGTTAGATTTGTTCGTATCTATTTTTTGTTCGAACCTTTTGATTGGGTTTTTAACATTTTCTATGTATGGTCCTTGTATGATCTAAGGTGACTAGTTTCTTGTTCCAATGTTATAGAAAAATGTCTAAATTATATATTTAGTTTACGATGATAGTTGTAAACCTTATTGTAATTTTGAATATTTTCTCTTTTTAATAAGACCAGCGGCTTTTATTAAAAAAATAACAAAAAAATAACAAATCTAAAAAAAATAAACGTGTATCAATCAGATCATAGACTTTTTTTTATACACAAAAAAATCTCTACCATTCATTATAAAAAGAGTCCATGAATTTACTTTTAAAAACCATAAAATTAATGAAAATTTATGGAAACCTGCCTAACGTATATTATTTTTATTTTACAGCTTATCGAAAATGGTATGGGGTTTATAATCCGATAAAATAGTGATAGCAACGTCATAGCATAGCACACATTTCCCATCTTTTGATAAAATATTGTTACACGTCTATTTATAATTTAATTTTATAAGAAAAAAACCTTGATAATCTAAACAACGTAATAAAATAAATTATATTTTATTTTCTAAAATATTAATTAAAGACATACAATACATTTTAATTTTTTTGAAAAATAAAAATTACACAAACCGATAAATTAAATAATTATCCTATCAAAAAAAAAATTTATGGAGTTGGATGTTGGCTGAGTTCGTGAGGGTGTTTAGCACAGGTTAATAGGTTTCTTAGTTTTGGTATGCCGTTTTTGGCTTTAGCCAAGGTTCTCTTGTAGGGTTTTTTTAAAATTTTTGTGTGTATTTTTTTCCTTCCATTTAAAATTAGAGAAATTTTTAATGAGACACATAATTATTTTTTTTTCTATTTATCAAAAAAATAATAATTATCCCATCTAATATATAAAATCAAACAAGAAAAAGAGTTTAGACACGTAATTATTGTTAGCATAAAAAAGAAATTGCTGTCACATATAATTATTGCTAAAATGAGATACATGAAACCATTTGTTTCTCTTTCGAAGCTTTGGAGCAAAGCACACGCCAATTTACCAAAAGCTTGATGGCCAAGTAAGATGAAACAATATAATAGGGATGACAATGGATCAGACTATATAAAGTTCAAGTCCAATCTAATTAATAATCAGACCTTCAAAAAATTCAAGTCGGAATCCAAGTCTAATTACAAAAATTCGAGTCCGATCCAATAAAATATCTAAAATCCAAATCCAAATCCGAAAGCTTGAATCCAGTTAATTTTTTCATTTTTAAAGTAACAACTCAAACAAATATATTTAAATAAAAATAACAAATAATTTTCATCAAACGAATCGAGTTGATTAAGGGTGAAGAATTACATGTTTAAAATTTGGAATTCTGAATTTGGAGAAGATAGATACCCAATCACGATGTCGATTCCTAAGCCGCAATGATAACGCTCCGACCTCTACGTAGTTCACCTAGTTGAAACGAACATATAAAACTCTCTAAACTATTTAGAGGGGTTTTCCAAAAATCATTAATGACTGTTAGATCTTTCATGCCTTTATATAGCCTTTGTAATCCTAATTCAACTTAGGACCTGTATGTTTCACTGTAATTAGTTTTCCTGAAAACGTTTTCATAACTTTCCGTTGTTTGGTTCATGAAAAATGAAAAAGTCAAAGGAAAATAAACTACAGTCAATGGAAAACAAACTTTGTTTCAGTGTAAAATGACTTACTCATTAATTTTCGGTAAGTCGCTTTCTTTCCTCCCATTCTCTCTACAAATACTAACCTAAACCATAAACCCTAAACCTTAAATACTAACATAAAACTAAACCCTAAACCTTAATTTCTAACATAAAAACTAAACACTAAACTTTAAATCTTAAACCTTAAACCCTAGACCTTAAACAATAAGCACTAAATGTTAAACCCTAAACCATAACCCATAAACCTTAAATACTAACATAAAACTAAACCATTAACACTAAACAATAACACAAACCCTAAACTCTAAATACTAACATAAACACTAAACACTAACAATAAAACCTTAAACATTAAACACTAACATAAACATTAAACCCTAAATAAGAGCCTAAACCCTAAACACTAACCTAAATCCTAAACACTAACTGCTAAACTCTAGACCCTAAACCATATATGCTATACACTAAACACTAACATAACCCTTAAACCATAAAAACTAACCCATAAACACAAAACCCTAAATGCTATATCTTAAACATAAACCATAAACCCTAAAACACTACCATAAACACTACCATAAACCTTAAACCCTAAATATTAAACCACAAACACTAACATAAACCCTTACCCTAAACACTAACCCATAAAACCTAAATGCTAACATAAACACTAAACCATAAACAATAAACAATAACATAAACCCTAAATACTAATATAAACACTAAACACTAAACCCTAAAACTTAAACACTAACCTAAACTCTAAACCTTAACATAAACCATAAAACATAAACCCTAAATCCTAAACCATAAACAATAAACACTAACCATTAAACCCCAAATGTTACCATAAACACTAAACCCTAAACACTAACATAAACCTTAAACCCTAAATGAAAACATAAACCTTAAACACTAAAAGCTAACCACTAAACACTAAACCATAAATTGTGACATAAACCCTAAACCTTAAATGATAAACCCTAAACACTAACCATAAACTATAGACACTAAATGCTACCATAAACCCAAATTGCTAAACCCTAAACCCTAAATATTACCATAAACCCTAAATCCTAAACCATAACCACCAACATAAACCCTAAACCCTAAACACTAACATAAACCCTAAACCATACACCCTAAATACTATCATAAACCCTAAACCCTAAACAATAAACACTAACCCTTAAACCCTAAATGTTAACATAAACAATAAACCCTAAACCCTAACATAAACCTTAAACCCTAAATGATAACATAAACCTTAAACACTAAAAGCTAAACATTAAACACTAAACCATAAACTGTGACATAAACCCTAAACCTTAAATGATAAACCCTAAACACTAACACTAAACCATAGACACTAAATGCTACCATAAACCCTAATATCTAAACCATAATCCCTAAACCCTAAATATTACCATAAACACTAAATCCTAAACCATAACCACCAACATAAACCCTAAACCTTAAACACTAACATAAACCTTAAACCATACACCCTAAATACTATCATAAACCATAAACCCGAAACAATAATCTAAACCACAAACTCTAAACCTTAAACATTAATCCCTAAATGCTACCATAAACCCTAAATATTGATCTAAACCATAAACCATAAACCATAAATGCTATCCTAAGCCATAAACCCTAAACACTAACCTAAACCTTAAACCATGTTTTGGTTGGAACCTATTTTTAGCATTATCGATGCTTGTTTGTGGACTGTTCATGAAATTTTCAGGAAACTCTACCAAACAGTGTAAAATGAATTGTACAACATCATTCAAACACCGGAAAATGGTTTCTGCAATTAGTTTTCCAAAAGCTGTAATTCATTTTTCAAAATTCATTTTCCGGAAACAGTTTTCAGTGAAACAAACAGACCCTTATATTAGAATTTCAATATATATATAATCTTAATTTAACTTTAATTAAAATTTCAGTATATATATATATATTTATTTATATATATTAAATATATATAATCTCAATACAACTTAATTAAGATTTCAAAATATATTTAATATATATATATTAAATATATATATATATATATCTCAATTCAACTAATTAGAATTTCAATATATATCTATATTAATATACATAATCAACTCAACTTAACTAGGATTTCAATATATATATATATATCTATATGTTTTAAATCTATATTTTAATATACATAATCTCAACTCAACAATCTCTAGAGCGGGTGATTAAAGCTCTCAGTTGACACTCTCCCCTTCCCCTAGGTTGTGGGTTCAAGATCCAGTAGGGGCAAAATTCCCCTTCCCCCTCCCCTAGGTAAAAATTGTTCAAAAAAATGTTTTTTATTCGAATTCATATATGGATCAGACTCGGATTAGACTCGAATCGAATATGAATTTAAATGGGATCAATGTAATGTCCATATCTGATCTACCTCCTATTAAAACTCGAATTTTTTTTGAATTCGGATTATATTGTCATCCCTACAATAAAATACCTCCACGGGCGTTGGTTAGAGTTGAAGAAAAAAAAAATATTCAAATCATATTGTTTAAATAATTTATGATTTATAAGTTTAAAAAGTTGTGATCATTTAATTGAATTGAAAAAAAATCAAGGCTTTAAGCACCTTTAAACCTAAATACAAAAAAAAATTTAAATTTTAAAAATAATGTCTTTTAATAAATAGTTGTATACATCAATCGAATAGAAAAACTTTAGCTTAGTGCATAAACAGATTAAAGAATATTTGATTGAATTTATCAATGTTAAATGCTTGAAAATTCGAAGAATAGTACATAAAAGTTTTAAAACATAAATGAAAAGAAAGGTGTATTTTGATTCTCAATTGGTTTTAGAGAAGCACAAGCAGTGGTAGATCGATTCTACACCTTTAGAAGTGATGCATATAATATAATAAAATAAAAGATGGCGAAGCATTGAATATAAATTCTCTGCTCTCTTTTTTCATATTTATGTTTCAACGTTAGAAATAAGGTTTAAGGTCTAAAATTAAAGTTTAGGATTATAGTTTAAGGTGTATGATGTATGATTTAAGGTATATGGTTTAATTTTTAGGGTTTAAGATTTTACAAATTAGGATTAGAGTGAATATTTTAGTTCTTTAGTGTTGGGGCATAGATAAGGACACAAAAAAGAAACATATGATTTTTTGTTCGTGAAGCATGAGCCCTAATAAGTACTCCATCCAGGGATGGACCGAGGGGGGCTGGAGAGGACGATCACCCCCTAAAATTTTGAAGTTCGTATACAATGTAAAAAATTTCTATATATTTTCTTTTAAAAATCTATTTTTACCCCTAAACATTTATAAATTAGCACCCTAAAATTTTATAGGTTCACTCTTATAACATAAAGTTATTTGTCCGTACACGACTCTACCTCCAAATTCTCTAATATATATAGCTTTGTTAACAAATAGCCAATTAGTTTTAAGATTGGTCAACCTTTAATATTATACTCACTGGTTACCATATTCCATTGCAGGGAAATGGGGTATCCAAAGCAATTGACTTGGTCGTCCCCCCCCCCCCCCCCCCCCCCCCCCCCTAAAATACTCATATCTAAAAGTACACCTCCTAAAACCAATAGTTTAATCTTTTATGCCCTCTAAATTGAATATTTGGATATAATTCATAC
Source organism: Hibiscus tridactylites (assembly GCA_958450335.1). NCBI lineage: Eukaryota > Viridiplantae > Streptophyta > Magnoliopsida > Malvales > Malvaceae > Hibiscus > Hibiscus tridactylites. The sequence continues at coordinate 77,412,284 of OY288281.1, forward strand.
CACATGTTTTTCAGTATTTTAATTCGATTTCAAGGTGGGTTTTTTAGTCTCAATTTTATATTTGTATAAATTCGCACATTTTAAAAATTATGTTGCTCGAATCTGAATCAATAGAAAAACATGTTACCCTTTACCATGGTTAAGGAAAAGAAAAGGGAACGGTTCAACCTCTCCACTAGTCCATTCTACCTTTTAGCTGGCAGTGGCACTGTACTTGTACTCGAGGCTGATGCTGGCTGGGCCTGCCCAGTGGCCACCATAACGAAACCTCATATTCTGAATGCAAAACAATTGGCCGCTCTAGATTTTGAGGAGATGAGAATCCAGATATAGTTGGGGTTCGTATTTAAGAAAAAAATTAGTGGAATTCACCATTATTCATTAGCTGCCCGGGCTTTGAACCCAAGTAAAGGCGGTTCAATAGACATTTCTCAGCCCATTTGAGATTTACAAGCATACCTCAATTAGCTTATACTCCAACTTTATTGAGCTGGTTCATGCAAGTATTTCTTTAAATATTCTAATTCAATTGCAACATAATAACTTAATTTGATTTTAAATTTTAAAAAACTTACGTACACAACGGCGGACAATAACGCTAATAAATTTGAACCTACCAACGTTTTTGTCCTTGTATTTAGGGCTGAAATTGATTCTAGACACATCATGTATTTAGTTTTTGTTCTTGTGCTCGAAAAATAAAAGAAAAAGGAAAAAAAATGAAAATTTGTATTAATTCAACTTCCTAAAACCTAAACTTGACTTGGTAAACGAAATTTATTTTATATTTTACACCTTAATTTTATTTTTCTTCACATTTTATCCTATGATCTTGCGGTGACCCATCTTGAAGTATGATCCGCATTATATACAATCCAGATAATTTGATTAATAATTTCTTTAATTTTCAGTTCATTTAATTTATTGTTATGTTAATTTTTGCCCTTCGATTTGACTTATATTCTAGTGATTCGCGCTTTCACTTTTTTTTCTTTAAAATGACAATACATACATATAAACTTTTAATATTTGTAAACTTGCAAGATAAATAAGTAGCGAACGCTTGCCCTCGTTTAAAAATAGTTCGTAGGAGAGGTCGCTTTACGTCGTTCCTTATGGAACAACTTCACTCTCTCGGAGCGAATTTTATATTTGCATAGTTACTTTGAGTTGCGGATTATAATTGTAAGTTCTTAACCGGCTAGCTACACTTTACCTCGCCACTTTCAACACGTCTAACGAGGGTAAATCTCTGACTACTACATTGCACGTCTCCACGAATGAAACATTAGGAGCACCAATAAAACTTGTTGAGCGAGAAATAGTACCAGTTGTGTTTCCCAAAGATACCACGATAATTACAAGTCACCAAACCTGGCGAACTTACTTGTTTGTCGGCAGGAGCACGCAGAGAGTTTACCCCTTTTAAATCCTACGGATCCATTCGTTCGTCAGCAAATGAATGAAGAGATACCTCTAATAGATCATTGCCTTCAACAACTTGCAACGAGGCCTCTACCACACTTACAACAAAAGGAAAACACGAACTAAACAAGTTATAATTCAGAACTAAATAGGAAAACAATTGTACCTTCAAATAAAGCGCAAACATAGACTACCCTACATTATCTCTCGGAACGCACGATGAAGCAACCCCAACATTTGTCCTGCGCTCCAAATTAACAACATCACACTCTTTCACCGCAGACGACTGAATGGGCAAACATGCATATTCCCCATTTCTTCCCTTTGCTACCTCCAACCTCTATCCAATACTTTCAAGGATGAATACAAGTATTGGCATAACGGTAAAAGAAATTTTTAAGTTTTGCCTTATAAACTAGAAGAATTTTCGCCACACGATCATGACCACCGAAAGGCCAAGACCCCGTATAAATTGACACTTTTGCCAATAATCCCTCTAAAAATACGCTGAAATCAAACTCGTCCCAATCATTCAGACTCTGACCCTTTAAAACAATACACCCATATGTTCCTCGGAGTACCAACTTTCCCAAATCGCAAGGGAAGACCTTCTTCCAACCTCCTAGAAAGACTCAATTCACCGGACGATAACTTGTTTAATTAGACGATTCAACTCTATCCTTCCCCGAATGATGCTAGGCGACACGAAAAGCAAAACTCTCAATTTCGCATGTTTACCCAGAGGAAGATTGCTCGTGTAATTTAACTGGCATCTTCCCAGTACGCACGCTAAATTGATAACGAAACGATTCACCATAAAAAACTCCTACATTCCAGATGATCTCGACATTCACCAAAGCAATATGAAACGTGACATTTCATATCCAATAAACTATTTTCCCTACACTACGAATATTCCCATAGGTACTTTCGCCTTTCTTAAAACCTCTGATACTTTTCAAGCGCGCCAAGGTCACTTTATAACCTTTTTCCACCCGGGGGCAGTTATTAACACTAGCAAGCTACTGCCATGCGAATACCTAGTAACAATCCTCTGCAAACATACTAGTAGGGTCAAAGTTATTTCGTTGTGGACTCGACATGCGTAAGCTACTCGAACCACATGTATAATCGCGTGATTCACGTCAATATTCGAGTTACGACAATTCAACTCACTAACACACATGTCCTCCTTGGTTGACACGTGTACACGCCCCTTCTAATTTTTCTATAAAGGATCCTCCAATACCTTTAGAGGAAGGCTCTCTCTCGAATCCCCCCCCCCCCCCCTCTCTCTCTCAAAACCTGAGACCAAAAGAGCCGATAACTCCCTCATCTCCTCCACCATGGTAGCCACAGACTACCACCAAGGGGTGTTGAACACATTCATGATCAACATACATATACTTTATATAGCTTATCTGGTTATGTGCCCTTTATCTCTGGATTCTTGACCGCTTCTGTTATTTTGTTGAGCATCCGCTTGCTTCGCAGATTAGATGTAGCTCTTCTTTTGGCTAAGTTTGCAGCATACATCAGCTATTTAGGGGTTGGCATGTGATGATGTGCAGACCTGAAATTGCTACCTAACAGTCTTGATTCTGTAAAGGGTGGAAAGTCTTCTTCCTGATTGCCACTTAACTCTGACAGTTCCTACTTCCTAGACATGTCCTTCAACATTGTTGCTTCACTTTTGAACTGATTCCTTGTAATTAATTTTATTTACTGGCCTTAAACACATTGGAAGCTGAGAATACACTCGTATTATATATAAAATTTCCTTGTTATTATATATGCGTGTGCTTTGAAGGATTCTTATGACAACTGTAAGACATACTGTATGCCAACTATATATTTTCTGGTATGAATAACCTTGAAAATACATTTAGAAGTTAGAACTTGATAATATTAGGATGATTGTGCCTTGGAATTTACACACTCCTACTCGCACATAGATTTGGGTTAAGTAGTAGGGATTTGGAATGAGTTCCTTGATTTTCTGGAAATTAGACAGATTTCTAAATGAGAAAGCTACACATTTTGTTATTTATTTATTGGGAATTACCATACAAACTATCGTCGAGTACACAAATACATTTTATGTCCTAACACTAAAAATTAAGTTCTAATCCTTAATCCTAAATTTTAAATTCTAAACTATAAATTTTTAAGGTAGCATAGAAAGTGGCATCGAAAAGTAGGTATGTTCATAAAAACCCGAACCTATATACCATACCAAAAAACCCGAATTAAATGGTAGGTAACTATACCAGTAAAAATTTATTGAAAATGTACGGTAACCATATCGAAAATATTAGCAGTTAAACGAGATGGAAACAATTACAATTTTTGGTTAAACGGTTAACCAAAAAAATCGATATGACATTTAAAATTAATTGTATAATGATATAAAATTTTGATTATTAATAATATTTGTGTAATTTTCATACTTAGACCATGCTTTATAATTGACAAGCGTTGTAAATTGTCAAATAAATATCCTTTAATCTCATATAAATATAAAAATAGAGTAGTATAGAGGTAAGAAGAGTCGATCCACAGGGACTTTGAAGCTTCAGATATTTGAAGGTTTTGATTCTGACTTTAGTGCGAAAATAAAAATAATGGGGGTTTTGATAGAGTAGGAACTAAAGGTAAAATAACTAATTTCGAAATAAATATTTTTGAGAAGAAACTTGATTAAATTAATTAGCCTCAATCTTTGCTTAGCTTCAATTCAAACTGATCATCGAAAAAGGATTTTTACTCCGGATACATTCTACAAGGCCCAACCCTTGTAACTTGTTTTTCTCTCCGGTAAACCGATAATCTAAAATTAATCTTTAGATTCCAGTTTTGAAGATGCATATTAATTCCATTTATCCATTGTGAATCGATAATTAGTCATTTAGGACCAATTCCTAATTATTACAAGTTTTAGGGACTAAATTATAAATCTGAAAAATTAGAGGTCATTCAATGCAATTGATTAAACCATAATGAAATTCAATACAATATCGGAAAGTCTGTAAATTTTCATGCAATTTGAAATTCATTTACTCATCCAATTTAATCATCCTAAATATAGTGACTAAACTGTGGATAATGTAAACTTTCAGTTTATGCCTTTTTACCAACTTAACTAACCCTGTATCGAAACACCTTAAAGTTGTTCCGATACGGGTACACGATGGTCAACCTTGGTTGACTTTGCCCATTACCTGTATCGGTACAGGGAAGCCCTGTTTCGGTACGGGTTGACTTTTATTGACTTTGACCCGTTCCGATACATGCTAGGCCCGTATCGAAACAAAGAATTCCAGTAGCAAAATGTTTCGATACAACTCTAAAATGTATCGATACACGATGGTTAACCGTATCGATACGCTATTACCCCATATCGATACGGTCTGACCTGAAATGACAGCTTTTTGTTGGTTTTTAATCGAATTGATTCAAATGCAATAAAACTTTACACAAAACATTTCAATACTATAAACTATTGGCATGGCAAATTTCATCATCATTCGAATACGTTTACTAGGTTTTGACCTATGTGAGCCAAATAAGCCATTTTTACCAACTTTTAGCCACACCAAAAGTCAATTTAGGGCCTTTAACAATACTAAAACTTATACACAATACAAGCATACCAAAAAGGGAACAAATGACTCGTTCAACTACATTGCCACCTTCCTAGGAGTTCGTAAGGTCAAAATACATTACTTTAGGCTTGAAGTGACTTGTCTTGCCTCGACTATCCGATCTTCAACCACGGTGATCTCTCAACCTGAAATGCATGAGATGAGACACGTTAGACATACATTACCTAGTGAGGTAGTCATATGCAATATAATAACAATGAGCGATGCAAGTACATATTTTCATGCTTATCAACAACAATACCATGTTTCAATATACCATTATATCAAATTCATTAATAATCCTTGGATTGATTCAAGATAGTTTATACGCGAATTTCTATGCCTCGCCAAATCAATGAAAGGTCTAGTCACTCCGCCTCGCCAATATGACCAATACCAAAACACATCCCTTCACCTCGCCAAATCAATATAGGTCGTAACCTTAGGACTGTAGTCCACCCGTATAATAAGCTCATGAATTCTATGGCATGCCAATTGTATCCAATGTCCATTCAAATCCAAGGTTTCAATGCCAATAACCATATTCAATATTCAAGGAAAATTCCGATGACCAATGACTTCAATATTAGTAACTGTGAACATGTCCCATTATCAATATTTCATGGTTCAATGTCAATGTCAATATCAATATCCAATGATTTATTTACAATGTTTCAATAACAATAACTATATCGATGTCGATGCATGATGACAATGCCATTAACTATGTCTGATGTTCATTAGCAAACTTACCGACGCTTACCAATGGATCCGTTTACCAATCCGATGCAATTTTCTCAATGGTAATGTTAGCTATAAGACCGAAAACAATAATAAAGGATTTGGGAAGGCTCATCGCCTAATCCCGAGACTCCGACTACACTCACCTTGATATCCGATACTCTTACGACTCTTGAGTTATAACACCCTTGTTTCTAGCTTTCGATGGAGATGTAGAAACCTCTCTCTCTCTCCACTTCCTGAGCTAGAAATTCAATAGGAAAATTATTAGGATCGATATATACGATATCAAAATCAATATAAGGATATCAAAATCGATATCTGAATTCAATATAAACAACAACGATGAATTATCCATGGATGGTCAAAACACTAGCTTGAGATTAAACTTGATGTATTCATGGAATCCAATAATCGATTGAGGAATATAGCTTACCCGATCGATAGCAACGATTTGATATCAATAAATCGACGAAAAACTAAACTTAGATTTCCTCTCCAATGGAGGTGTGTGCGTAGAGGAAGATGATGAAGATATAGAATCGGGAGGTGCTTACTTGTTTTCCTAAGTCTCGGTGAGACTTCAATTTGGCTATTCACTTAGCTTTTAATTTTATAGCTTTCTTTCCTATGAAGAAAACTCTCCAAATTATTTCACGTATGGAAACCTTAATGAAAATGGGGCTAATCGCAAGGTTAGCCCCTTTAGTTTCTGATAGATTGTACTTTTATCCTCAAACTAGAAATTTTCATAATTTAGCCACTAAATAGATTCTGATATTATTCGATAGGGTCCAATAACATTGGTTTAACTCAATTAGAGTCCAATGTCAATAATTAACTAGCTAATACTATATTTAGACTATATCAATGTAAAATTTCTAATCACCGAAACCTAATTCCGACTAGACCAGATTTTGGGGTGTTACAACTCTCCCCCTTAAGAAAAATTCATCCTCGAATTTTACATGAACCAAAGAGGTGTGGATATTGATGTTTCATGGTCTCTTCAGGTTCTCATGTAGCTTATTCAACAGTGTGGCTCCTCCAGAGCACTTTAACTAACGACACAGATTTGTTATGAAGCCTTTTTACTTCCCTTGCCAGATCTGAACTGGTTTTTCTTCGTAGGACAAGTTTGGTTGAATTTCTACAGACCCAGGTTCCACAATGTGTGAAGGACCGGAACGGTATTTCTAGAGCATCGATACATGGAAAACATCGTGGATTTTACTCAATTCAGAACTTTCTTCCACGGTGAAACTTTAAGAAAGGCTTTTTTACCAACTTCATACTCAATGTCTCTCCTCTTAAGGTCGGCATAGGCCTTATGTCGGTCAAAGGCGACTTTCAAGCGATCGTGAATGATAGTAACCCGTTCTTCGGTTTCCTAAAGTAATTCAAGGCCTAACATCTTGCCTTCACCAAGCTCAGACCAACAAAATGGAGTCCAACATTGTCTGCCATACAATGTCTCATACGGAGCCATTTAGATTGAAGCTTGATAGCTATTATTGTAGGCAAACTCAACAAGGGGTAGGGATTTCTCCCAAGTTCCACCAAAATCGATGATGTATACATGAAGAATATCTTCTAAGATCTGTATAGAAAGGTTCAATAACAATACAGATTTCTAAGGGTTCAATGGAAGAGTCTTTTGATAATTACCTGAATTACCCTTTCTGACTGCCCGTCAGATTGAGGGTGAAAGGTTGTGCTAAGATTAACTTTGGTGCCCAGAGCTCCTTGTACGGTTCTCCAAAATCTAAATGCAAAACGAGGGTCTCGATTGGAGATAATAGACTTGGGTACTCTGTGGAGTTAGATAACTTCCTTGATGTACAAGTCAGCTAATTTAGGAAGACCGTAGTCCATTCTAACCAGTATAAAATGAGATGACTTTGTGAAATGATTTACAATGACCTATATGGCATCATATTTCGCGAGAGTTAAAGGTAGACCACTAACAAAATCCATAGTGATCTTTTCCCACTTCCATTTCGGTGGATCGATAGATTGCAATAATCTGGTAGGAGCACAATGTTCTGCTTTAATACGTTGGCACATGAGACATTTAGAAATGTAGTCGACTATGGCCTGCTTCAAGCCCGACCACCAATGGAGTTCACGAAGGTCCTTATACATCTTCACAGACCCGAGGTGAACAGAAAAATAACTTGAATGAGCTTATGAAAGGATGTCAGTACGGAGAGATTCGTCGTTAGGTACACAAACCCGATCATGGAAACACAAAAGCCCTTCAAAATTAAGTCTGAAACTGGGGTTGTCCGATAACTTAGAGACAATGGATTGAAGCTGAGGATCTTGCTCTTGCAAAACCTTGATTCGCGAAACGATGGTAGACTGAACTAGAAGTTCAACTACAAGACAACGATGCTTCTGAAGCTGGAAGTGAGCGTTAATTGCCTGAGGGGCTACAATATAGCGATATTACAATGAGTTAATGTACTATACAATACATATAACTCTATATTCATTGTCAATACTTACCAGGCAAAGGTTTGCGGCTGATTGCATCAGCTACAACGCTGGCCTTGCCCAAATGGTAATTAACGAAAAGGTCATAGTCTTTAAGAAGTTCCATCCACTTTCGTTGTCGAAGATTTAACTCTTTTTGGGTCAATAGGTACTTAAGGCTTTTATGATCGGTAAAGAGATAACATTTTTCTCCATAGAGGTAATGTCTCCAGATTTTCAATGCAAAGACAACTGCAGCCAACTCAAGTTCACGAGTGGGGTAATTCATTTCGTGTGGCTTAAGTTGTCTTGAAGCATAAGCGATGACTTTGCCTTCTTGCATCAATACACATCCTAACCCAAGATGTGATGCATCACTGTAAACTGTGTAGTCTTTTCCAGACTCAGGTTGGGTCAGGACTGGTGCATGAGTCAATACTTGTTCCAACTGATCGAAACTCCATTGTTGATCCTCAGTCCAAACAAAAGGAGATTCTTTCTTCAACAACTTGGTCAAAGGAGCGGCTATCATAGAGAATCCTTTTACGAATATCCTATAATAGCCAACAAGCCTAAGGAAGCTTCAGACTTCACCAATATTCTTCAGTGGATGGAATTCTACAATAGCTTGGATATTCTTCGGGTCCACTTGAATACCCGAAGCCGACACGATATGTCCAAGAAAAGCAACTTTAGTGAGCCAAAACTCACACTTAGAGAATTTTGCATACAACTGTTTTTCTTGTAGGGTTTGAAGCACGGTACAAAGATGATCTCGGAGTTCCACAACATTCTTGGAATTGATCAATACGTCATCTATAAACACCACTACAAATTTATCAAGATAGAGTCTAAAGACTCGATTCATCAAATCCATAAAAGCTGTTGGTGCATTGGTTAACTCAAAGGGCATCATCAAGAATTCGTAGTGTCCATATCTTGTACGGAAAGTAGTCTTCGGTACATCATATTCTTTAACTCTCATTTGGTAATAACCCGACCTTAGGTCGATCTTGGAAAACATGGATGCATCCTTTAGCTGATCGAACATGTCGTCTATTCTAAGCAATCGGTACATGTTTTTGATGGTTGCCTTGTTCAACTGTCGGTAATCAATATACAATCGCATAGAACCATCTTTCTTCTTCACAAAGAGAACCGGAGCTCCCCAAGGTAAAGAGCTCGGTTGAATAAAGCCTTTGCTTAACAATTCTTGAATCTGACCTTTCAACTCCTTTAACTCCACAGCTGTCGTCATGTATGGTGCAATGGAAACTGGAGTAGTCTCAGGTTGCAACTCGATGCCAAATTCCACTTCACGGGTTGGGGCAATCTCGGAAGTTCATTAGGAAAGACATCAGAGAATTTACATACAGTGTCAATGTCTTGTAACTGAGATTCGTCATTGGCTTCTAACGTCAGAGCACACAATGAAGGATTCTTTGTATTCATTAAAACAACACTTTCCTTGCCAAGACCCCGGAGATACAACTTTCTCTTACAACAATCTACCCAGACTTGATGCTCACTAAGCCAATCTAAACCTAGGATAACATCGAACTCATGGATCAGTAAGGCCAACAAATTAGCCGAAAAAGGAATCCCTTGGATCAATAAGGGGCAATTCTTGCACACTACCCTTACGGTGACACAATATCTTAAGGGATTGGTTACAAAAATTCTCGATGTTATTAGTTCGAAAGACATGCTATACTTCTTAACTACGATGATACTTATAAAAAAGTGAATAGAACCAGGATCAATCAATGCATATAAAGGATGAGAATATAACTCAATGGTACTTGCAATGACATCAGGTTCGTCCTCCTTTTCCTTGCTCCTCACATGATACATCTGGGCTGGGGCTTTAGAATCTTGCTTACTGAATGGTTTCCCCGAACCACTCGATCTTCTATAAGTTCTCGTTGATCCTTGCTTTGATCCTTTACCTCAAAAGAATTGAGCAGGTCAGGCAGAAGTAGTCGGTGTTGCAGTAGACTTGGTTGCATTCAGTGGACAGTCACGAATGAAGTGACCTTGCTTACCACAATAATAACAAGCTCCAGTCTGCTTACGGCATTGACACGCTAGGTGCCTATTCTGACAATAATTACAAACTGGATGTTGATTGCTTCGATTTGAACCTCTGGTGCTATCAATAGACGTTGCCTTAGCATAAGACTGTGTCATAGATTAAGGCCTATCAATAGTTCCAAAATGGGAGGGCTGTAGATAGACATTCTACTTGGAGCCTTGATATCTCCCTTTCTTGTTCCACTTTGGAGGTCGAGAATCATCCCTAAACCTCTTTTCATTTTTACCAGACCCACCGGCTCGTTGAGCTCTCTGTGCAGCTTCAGTGGGTTTAACTCGGTTCACCAGGTCTTGGAAATCAACGATGCACAATGTAGTAAACATAGGGCGTAATTCATCATTGAGCCCTACAATGAACATTCGACACTTTTCTTCCTCCTTCTTAATATACTCAGCACCGTATCTATAGTACTTACAGAAATCATAGATGTACTGCTCGATCGGTCGTCCGCCTTGTTTGAGGTGGAGGAAGATACTTTGCCTCTCAACGAGATAAAACTCACTAATGTACTTCTTGTAGAATTCTTTAATGAAGAACTCCCAAGTTACAGTGTCCTCTGAGACCTTCAATATTGTAGTCTCCCACCAGTGGAGTGCCTCGTCAGCTAGCAACACGATGGCACACTCGAGTTTGTGCACGTCTGAGCACTGTAACTGCTTGTTCAAAATCCGTAAAGTGTTGTCCAACCAATATTCGGAAACTTCAGGGTTGTTGTCGTCTTGTCTGGTAAAGGTGTAAGCTCGATACTGTGATAGCTTATCGATAGGAGCTCTAGTATGTTGGATAGCAGGAGCGATGAGTAGCACAACTTGCTCAGCCCTCATAGCAGTCATAAACTGCTTGAACATGTCAGCCATGTTCTTGTAACATTTAGCCTGAGCGGTAGCTGCTTCAGGCTCGGTATTCTAAACAGGAGGTCCTACGGATAAGGTGGATTCGAAGGATTTCCTCCTCTTATCTCCTCTCTATGAGTCGAGGAGTCGGTTGAAAGCTCGTCAATGTGAGCTTCATTAGTTTCAGACATATCTATATGAAAGATTAGATTAGTCGACAAGTCACAATATACACAATATATAACTCCTAGGTGGCAAAGTAACACAATAAAAATGCAATAAGCTTCGGTTTAGTCCTAAAATCGACTAAAGTTTAGCTTTGATACCACAAATGTAACACCCCTTCCCGGTCTGGTCGAAAACCGAGTCGGAGTGTGTTATCGATAAATAGTACGGTGATCGGTGTAATAAAATTTCAATTTATAAACAATATATAAGCAATGTTATACTATAAAACTTTACCTAAGATACATATTAATCCCATTTATCCATTGTGAATCGATAATTAGTCATTTATGACCAATTCCTAATTATTATAAGTTTTAGTGACTAAACTATAAATCTGACAAATTAGAGGTTCTTCGATGCAATTGATTAAACCATAATGAAATTCAATACAATATCGGCAAGTCTGTAAATTTTCATGCAATTCAGAATTCATTTACTCATCCAATTTAATCATCCTAAATACAGTGACCAAACTATGAATAATGTAAACCTTCAGTTTAAGCCTTTTTAACCAACTTAACTAACCCTGTATCGAAACACCATGAAGCTGTTTCGATACGGATACACGATGGTCAACCTTGGTTGACTTTCCCTATTACCCGTATCGGTACAGGGAAGCGATGTTTCAGTATGGGTCGACTTTCATTGACTTTAACATGTTCCGATACAGGCTAGGCCCGTATCGAAACAAAGAATTCCAGTAGAAAAATGTTTCGATACAGCTCTAAATCGTATCGATGTGCCCTGTTTCTTAGGTTCAATTATGCTTAACTGTATCAATACGCCATTACCTCGTATCGATACAGCCTGACTTGAAATGACATTTTTGCTGGGTTTTAATCGAATTGACCTACCAAACGATGTTCAAATGCAATGAAACTTCACACACAACATTTCAATACTATAAACTATCGGCATGCCAAATTTCATCGTCATTTGAATACGTTTACTAGGTTTTGACCTATGTGAGCCAAATACAAGCATACCAAAAAGGGCACAAATGACTAGTTCAACTACTTTTCCACCTTCCTAGGAGTTCGTAAGGTCAAAATACATTACTTTAGGCTTGTAGTGACTTGTCTTGCCTCGACTATCCGATCTTCAACCACAGTGATCTCTCAACCTGAAATGCATGAGATGAGACACGTTAGACATACATTGCTTAGTGAGGTAGTCATATGCAATATAATAACAATGAGCGATGCAAGTACATATTCTCATGCTTATCAATAACAATACCTTGCTTCAATATACAATGTTTAACATATCAAATTCATTAATAATCCTTGGATTGAATCAAAATATTCGATATGCGAATTCCTACGCCTCGCCAAATCAATGAAAGGTCTGTTGGGATTTACGTTGCTCGATTTCCTTCAACCGTTCTAGCTCGCCAAGTGTGAAGAAGTTGGATTTTTGGGTGTTTTAGTGGAAGGTGAAACATAGGCAAATGACACAAGGAATTATAGTGGTTCAACCTTCTAACCAAGGTCTACATACACCACCTTAGCTCCCCACTAAGGATTTTAACAAATTCACTCTTGAATTTTGTCCCCTTTTCTCGACTTAGGAGGAAACCGTTACAACGATTAAGCTAACTACCCATAGCTTAATCAAACACCCTCTTACAAGAGAAATTCTTAAGCAAACTTGAAATCCCTCTATTAGGTATTTGTTTGCACTATAAAGCTCTCACCCAAATCCTAAACACTTCAGCAAATTTAACAATATTTAGCTTACTAGTGTTGTCTATACAAGAAATGGACAATTTAAGCTCTAAGACAATTTCTTGATCATAGTGTTGTTGACAATTGAAGCATTAGTCTTCTCTTGATGCTTAGAGGTCCCTTTTATACTCCCAATTGAGTTTGTAGCCGTTAAGGACCGTTGGGGATGTTTTGGAGCCATTAGAGACTTTATTTCCCACTATAAATGCTATTCTACAGATGTTCGTTTCGAAACACTAGACCTCGTTTCGGAACGCTCTTCTTCAGAACTAGTCGTTGAAGTCTGATGCAGCAGGTCGTATCGAAAAGCCTATAGCCGTTTTGAAACCCTTCTACCCGTATCAAAACGGTTACAACTTGTTTCGGTACGATTGACAGTTAGGCTGCAAATTAAATTACCGTTAGGAAAGAGCCGTTGGGAATTTGACCATTGAGGAAATAGTCGTATCGAAACGGTGAAGCCCGTATCAAAACACTATGTAAAACCCTCACCCAAATTAAAGCCCGTTTCAAAACAAACAAGGCTATATCGAAATGTTTTGTCTCTGTGAATGGTCGTTTCGAAACGCCTATGGGTGTTTCGAAACACCTGGGTGGTTTTGTAAAGTTTAACTTTAGAAAGTGCATTAAAACCCCTTTAAAACTTCTTCAAACATATTTTCAAGTTGTTTGGACTTAAAAGCATTTTGAAATCTTTTCAATTTAATCCAAAACTATTTTCAATTATTATATCAAAACATTAGTACTTCAATCTCCCCTTTTTTGATATAATAGAACCAATCTTGAAAAATTGTTTGAGATTCTCCCCCTTAGTAAAATAAATTTTGAATAAGAGAATTGAAGTTCAAAATCAGTTAAAGATCCCACTTACTCATTTGAAAAATCAAATTTTCAAACAATTTCTCCCCTTTTTTGTTATATCAAAAAGACTTTAAATAAATTTAAGTTCAAAATAACTTTAAAAAAATTGACACAAGTATTTTTAAAATTGGCTCCCCCTTACTCAAAGCATCATCAATGTTAGTCCAAAACATGATAACCTAGTTGAATTAAAAGAAAATAAATCAAATTAAACAAATAAACACAACTAGATTTTACCACACTTGAACTCAAGGGAAGATGTGAAGCCTTCCTTCTTCAAGTGTTCTTCCTTGTGTGCATGAAGCTCCCTCTCAATATTTGACTTGTTAATCAAACTCCATCGCACCTATCATAAGACAATCAAGTGATTTTTGCTATCCAAATTGCTTTGGATCCATAGACGTTAGTAGCGCATAGTTTAGTCCCCTTAGTAATCCATTTTTCAATTTTATCCTTTTTAGTTGAAGTGATTAGTTCTTTTGGAACCCAAACACTTCTAAAAACTTTTCCATTTACAAATCTAGGGGCACTAGATTATCTTACATCAAAAATTGATATTCCAAAATTATTTTTCTTTTCAAGCTCTTTGGAAATCAAATATTTTTCTTCTTGAACTTTATGAAGCAAATTTTGTAAATCAAAACATTTTTGTTCAAACCCATTGAGTTTTGCTTCAAGTTCAATTTTGGTTTTAGAAATCAAATCATTTTAAATTTTAAAATTTGAAATCACTTTCTTGTTTTTCAAAATGTGATTTTTAAATTCTAAAACCAACTCATCATAGGCATCTTGTAATTCATCAAATGAATATGAACATGAAGTAGATGAATTAGAAGTTACCATTGAATCTTTTTCAATGGCCATAAGGCAAAGGTTGGCTTGTTCATCGCCGGTGGAGTCTTCATCAATCCAAGTAGCCACATATGCCTTCTTCTTATGGCTTGAAGTGCTTGCCCTCTTCTTTTTCATAGATTCTCGTTCTAATTCTTTCATTGCTTTCTTCATGAAAGGAGCACACTTCTTGAAGAGATGGACTATCTCTTCTTCTTCATCCTCCTCCTCACTTGTATCAACGTGGTTGCACTTTGAGGACTTGAGAGCCATGCCATTTGCATGGATGCCTAGCTCCATGATCTTCTTCTTCCCCATCTTTCTTATCTCTTCCTTCTTCTTCTCCTCTTCTTTATCCTTCTTCATGATAAGGTGAGTGAGAAGTGACCCCATGAGTTCATCAAGCTTCAAAGTCTTCAAATTCTTAGCTTCGATGATGACGGTCCTCTTTGAGTCCCATGACTCTAGAAGAGAATAGATAAGCTTTCGGACAAGCTTTTCTTCCAGAATGACTTCTCCATAACCCTTGAGTCCATTTGTGATGGTGGAGAATCGGTGGAACATCTTCTCAATATCCTCTTCTGGATCCATTTTGAAGTTTTCATACTCTAGGTTGATGAGGCCGATCTTGGTCTCCTTTACTTCGTTATTCCCCTCGTATGTAACTTCGTGCTTGTCCCAAACTTCCTTGGCACTCTCGCAAGAAGACATCTTCTCGTAGATGTTGAGGCTAAGTGCACAAAAGATAAAATGCAAAGCCTTGCAATTTAGTTCCATCTTCTTGCGGTCGTCGGCACTCCACTCCGCTTTGCTTCCTTTTGGTACGAACGAGCCATCTTCTATAATATCCCAAAGCTTGTCGTCTTTGGATTTGACAAAGAACATCATCCTTGTCTTCCAATAAGCGTAATTTGTCCCGTCGAAGAAAGGGCGACTTGTCGATGGATTGTGCCATTGAACTAGTTGTTTGAGATGTTGTATCGAGCTTCCGGATCGCCTCAATAGGATGTTATTCCCCTTCAATTGAGCCTCGATCTGATACCAATTGTTGGGATTTATGTTGCTCGATTTTCTTCAACCGTTCTAGGTCGCCAAGTGTGGAGAAGTTGGATTTTTGGGTGTTTTAGTGGGAGGTGAAAATAGGCAAATAACACAAGGAATTATAGTGGTTCAACCTTCTAAACAAGGTCTACATCCACTACCTTAGCTCCCCACTAAGGATTTCAACAAATTCACTCTTGAATTTTGTCCCCTTTTCTCGTCTTAGGAGGAAACCATTACAACGATTAAGCTAACTATCCTTAGCTTAATCAAACACTCTCTTACAAGAGAAATTCTTAAGCAAACTTAAAATCCCTCTAATAGGTATTTGTTTGCACTATAAAGCTCTCACCGAAAACCTAAACACTTAAGCAAATTTAACAATATTTAACTCACTAGTGTTGTCTATACAAGAAATGAACAATTTAAGCTCTATGACAATTTCTCTATCATAGTGTTGTTGACAATTGAATCATTAGTCTTCTCTTGATGCTTGGAGGTCCCTTTTATACTCCCAATTGAGTTTGTAGCCGTTAAGGACCGTTGGGGATGTTTTGGAGCCATTAGAGACTTTATTTCCCACCATAAATGTTGTTCTGCAGATGTTTGTTTCAAAATACTCGAGCTCGTTTCGGAACGCTCTTCTTCAGAACTAGCCGTTGATGTCTGATGCAGCAGGCTTGTAATCACTAAATTTATCTGGGGTAGGTTTATCTTGTTTTATATGTAAATAATGGGTTTTTGATTACACATTGTCGCCATCTTTAAATAAGGGTATGTATGTAGTGGGCTTTGTATAAGTAATATACCATTTTATTAAAGCCCAAAAATATGAGTGATCCATATATCATTGTAGTATTATTAACATTATCTTCATTATTGTTGTTACCCTTATTATTATTATTTCATTAACTATTATTATCATCTTTCTCCATTAATTATTACCGACCCTATTATTATTATTATTATTATTATTATTATTATTATTATTATTATTATTATTATTATTATTATTATTATTGTTATTATTTTATTAGTAACATTATTATTATTAAAACAAATCTAAAAATCAAAAATCAATTTGAAACCCAATTTAAATAAATAAAGATCAGCCCAAGTCTTATTACAGTCCATTTACAAATAGAATTAAAGCTACATGGTCCGTTTGTCCCAAGTGAAACATGGTCTGAATCCCTAGCCCTAATCGAGCCCCTTTCTTGCGCAGTCAATTTCCCGACGTCATATCTGATCCATCAACGACCCAGATCACTCCTTGTCGTGGTAGCCCTAGCACCCATCTGATGATCTCGCGCCGCACGGGTCTGAACCGTTAGATCGAGATATGATCTAACGACTCGTATACGCGATGAAGGCTCCACGCGTGACCTCTCCACTCCTAACGCGTCCACGCGTGACATTTGGAATTATCCCACGCGCGCGTGCGATGCACTCCTCTGCCCTTTCGGCTTTCCCCGAGACCAGTGGCCTATCGCCACGTCCCCGTTTCAGTACAACGACAGCCACGTCCGATGCTGACTCAGCGTCCACGATCGCCCCTCGTCTCCGCCGTACGCGCCACACACACAAAAAACAAACGAAAATGTCAAGAAAAAAGAAATGAAATGAAAATAGAGGCAAAAACGAAAAGTGGCAGAGGAATGACAAGAATTAGAGCAGAGCCGCGCATGAATCCGGCCAAAAATTGTACGATCCAATGGATAATTTCCATTCCAATTTCATGTAAACACAAAATTACCCAATATTCGGCTATAAAACCAAATGGAAACAAACATGTAAAGGGATTCGTGATCTCCTAAAAGTACGAAGAGAAATACAAACAAAAGCATTCAGAGGTAATCTTATTTTTCACATCGCATGAGCAAAAAAAAGCAGAAAGCATCCATTTTTTACCTTTTCGTTTTTTTCCTTCAAAACGGTTTTTGGTTTCTCTCTCGCAAGCAACAATCCTCTCCAAGTCACGTGTGGCTTTGCATGGTGAGTTGGTTGAGAGAGACACCGAGGGCTTCCTTTTTTTCCTACTTTGTTTCTGTTTTCAACTCTAAAAGAGGGGGGATTTAGTTTCTGGTTTTCTCAAAAACAAAGGTGGGGGAGGTTTTCTTTTTGGGGGATTGTTGTCGTCGTTTATGGTTTTTGAAACACAAAAAGGGCATCTTTTTTGGGGTCGTTTTGAGTCTACCGGTCAGTGATTAACACCGGCCGGCGTTTAGGGCTTTTAAGGCAGAGAGTTTTGGCGTCTAGGTTTTTAGAGGGGGAAAAGGGGGCTCAGGTTTGGTTAAGGTAGGTTTTTATATTGTTTTTAGGTTCTAAGTTGGGGGTTAATTAGGCTTAGGTCCCCCCATGTCGCGCTACTTGCGCACCTAGGGCTTGCATGTCTTTAAATCCCGTATTAGGTCCTTAGGAGTTTGTTCGTCTTTGCAAATTCGTCATGCGTCAGTCCAATAGCGGTCTATTTGTCCGTCCCCTCCCTCATAGTTTGTGTTCATTTTAATTAGGTCCTTTTCATTACCTTGTCTGATTTTTTTCATGCATTTTCAATTCAGCCACTGTTTTTTATTTCTTTAATTTTAATCATGGTTTTGCTCTTATTTATGTGATGTGTGTGGAATGTATGCTATGTGAGATTATGATTTTGTTCAATGATGAGGATTGTATGTTGTTATGTGTGCGGGATGAGTTTTTAAAATTTTATATAATGTAAATTTGTATAACTTAAGATGAGTGGTTTAGGGTTCTTCGATATAAAATGTGGCATGACATATATGGTAATGTTTAGATTAAAAATGTGCAATGTAATGTTTTAATGGAACGTTTTTAGCATAATACATGGTTTCATATAAGGACCCATTTTTATAAGAAATGTAACAAAACAACAATATTTTTATAAAATGTATGCTTGTCGTGGGTAATTGCTTAAAAAGTGTTGGTAAATAATTGATATGCTAATTTGATTGTTAATGTGGTTTGCCTTAGTATCCTTTTAGTTTGGGCTTTGGGCCTTATGGATTTAGGTGGCTAGAGTTAGGTTTTTGGGCTTGTTCAGCTTAGGTGGGCTTGGGCTAGTTAGGTTAGTCTTTTTGGAGTTTAGTTTAATCGATTTACTTGTTTCGAATCGCGTGCCAGCCTCATAGGGGCATGGTACGTACAATTATGTCGGTTTAGGTTTAGAGCATAAATTAAGTTTAGGGCTTTAACCGGTTTAATTAGCTTAAATTCATCCTTGTCTTATTAGGATGGATATTAAGCCCGTTAGATCGGTTAGGCCATTCTTAACCTTTTTAAGATAAAATTAACATCACATTTAGACGGGTTAAACAAGATAATTCATAATTTATTAGAGTCTTCTAGTCATTTAGGATTTAGATAATTTAGGGTTTAATATTAGAATCATCTAATAAATAATTATATCACTAATCGAACTCCCATAATTCGAGCCTTTAAGATAGGGCCTTGGGTGGGCTTTTGTATGTTTACTTCCAAGCATTTCTATGACATGCATTTTACACTTGTCATTCACGAAACTGTTAATAATTTGACATGTTAATTAAACTTAAAGCATACAAAAGAGAGGTATCAATTAACCCCGGTATTTGTGTCAAAACAGTCCAAGCTTAATGGATGTCGATCGAATATTTAGGTTAATTTTCATCGTCTCTAGGTAAGCAGTAATATAAAAATGGAAATATCATATAATCATCCCTTATTTGCTTGCACCATCCATAAAGGTGACGTACGAGATCCAAACCTTAAACTAACACGACAATCAGTCTTATATGATGTTGGTTTAGTCTATGGTCCGGTGTACCGTCATCCTTTTTAATTAAATGCTCAATTAATTCTAAAGTCACGATTTGATAAAGCTCGTACCATTTAAGTTAAATTTTCACTTAAGAACATCTAATTAAATTCACTTTAGATTTTAAATAATTTCTATCGATTAAAGGCAACAAATGTTTTGGTACCAATTTCCGAGCGTGATGGGGGTGCTAACCCTTCCCCACACGTAACCAACTCCCGAACCTTTTTTAAATTGAATCTTTGGTTTTATGGTGCCCGGCCTACCTTAGTGGCCGGTGGCGACTCCGAAATTTTCACTGTTTTCCAAAATTCAAATTTTCCCCTTTTAATAAATCTTTTTCAAAAAGTGGAACACCTAAAAGTTTTTTTTAGAAAAAAATGTTATTAAAGTTTGGCGACTCTGCTGGGGACGAATTTTTATTTTTTACAAAACAAAAAAGAGAGTTAAACCAATAAAACACTTGTTGCCTTTAATCGGTAGAAACTATTTAAAGTTTAAAGTGAAGTTAAGTTAATAAGTTTGTTCTTCCTTGAAAATATGACTTAAATTGAACGGGATTTGAAAATTTGTGGCATTCAAATTAATTATTCATTTAATTTCTAAGGAGTCACCAACATGTGTTGCATCATGATCATCGAGATCTATACCCGAGCTATCCCTCTTAAGTGAGAGTGAAACGCCCATACCCACGTGAGTATCCCTCCACGGGTCGGTAATTCACTTTCGGAATCCACGCCTTTGACACGTGAGTAGCCCTCCACGTCATTAGGTCGTGCTTTCCCTTAAACGGAAACCAGTTCACAAGCCTGTAGTGGGCTAGAATTGGGGTTCTCGTCGCCTTAGTAGGCGGTGAGATAGGTTCGGGTACCCTTGTTAGAACCGAACCCATGCGTGAGAATGTAAGAAGCCCACCCCATTAGAGCCATGTGAATAACCATATAGTTTTGAGTGACTAGGTTCATCTTGTCAATTGCTTGTTTCCTTTCTTCTTTTTTCGTATATGCTCGTATTTTCCTTCTTGCCTCCTAATTTATATTTACCGTGTAACTAACGCCTTTCCTTTTCTTGCCTTTTTCTTTTATTTTGCATATTTCATCATGACATAAAGAGCACATTGTGTTGGAAATAGTCTGAAATTAAAGGCAAGGTCAATGGGGGACATAGTCAGGAGTAATGATGAGAAGAATTCAGATGTGCTAGTATGGTCTGAAGGAGAGCAACAACACGAGAGAGATAGTATTTCAGTCGGGTTCAGGTCAGAAATGGAAAATGAGACCTTCATGAACACGGAGTTTAATGACGTGGCCGAATTGAAGCATGTTTGGAATAGTTGAGACTTCGAGGCGAGGAATGCCTTCAGGAGCGAATATGGTGACATTGCATGTCTGTTATATGTTCCGGTCGATCAATCACTACTTCAGGATTTGGTGGGTTTTTGGAATTCAACCTATAGTTGCTTCACGATTGGTGACTTGGATTTAACCCCGACAATCGAAGAATATCAAGACCTTGTGAATTGTAAGAAGATAAAGGTGAATCACTTCTACTCTAAGACAAGCAAGAACAAGCCCTTCCGAGTGAAGCTTCATAAATTTTCAAATACTTTGATGTCATGGGTTGATCATCAAGTAACAACTTGGAACAACAAGGAATATTTTAAGGAAAAGGGGATTTTGGCCTTTGCATCAGTGCATCCCGCGGGGAGGGTTCAGCGTAATCTCTTCGCACTCTTGATTTACGGGTTAGTGCTTTTCCTTAAGGCTTTAGGCCTCATTCACCTTGCAATTTTGGACTTATTCGATCATTTGATGGAAGGAGGTAATTCGGTTCCGGTGATCTTATCAGAAACCTTCCAGTCATTGAGGTTTTGTAGAAAGCATGGAGGGGTCGTTTCTTAGGGTGCCCTCAACTTTTGACAGTTTGGTTCTATAGCCACCTTTAGACGGATGTCAGCTTCTCGAGACCAGTTTATGATTGTAAGTTCTCCCCTTTGGAGGAATTTTTCTGAAAAAATGTTTGGCCCATGAAAAGATCCGAAGAAGTTTGGCTTGATATTCTCTGAAACTTGAGTGACAAGGACGTAGTTTGGAGGGTTTTGTGGTTGTCAGCAAGGAACATCCTTTATAGGTGTGGGATGTATTTGTGGGTACCTTTACTAGGTCTTTAGGGGCACAAGGCTTACGCACCCCCTTGGTTTTGAGACAGTATGGATCGAAACAGTTTGTACCGGCCACGGATGGTTTGAAGGAATTCAATATAGGTTATGAGAGAGAAAAATGTTACAAAGGAAAGGCGTATAGCGCTTCTTCAGCGTGGAACAACACAAGACGAGTTAGGATCTTGAACGCTCCTTATATGGTTATTCCGTAATATGAGGTGTGGAAGTTTAACCGGGTTGACGATAACATTCCCCAACTGAACCCATATAAGAGAAAAACCACCGGAGAAAGATTAGCTTCGCTTCCCACCGATGCAGATCTGTTGAGAAAGCAACTTGAAGAAGAACAAAAGAAGTATGAACAGCTCGAAGAGAAGGCTAAGGGGGAAATGTTCGACTTCAAATTGGAAAAGGTGCAGTATGAAGGAGACATCAAAGGTTTGTAAAAGAAAAACGATGAATTAGAAATCGAGCTCATGTTAGAGAAAGAAGAAATTCAGAAGTTGCAAAGATTAAACAAAAGTAAGAGAGTCGTCGAAGGTGGATCAAGTTAGGGGTTAGAGCTTCACCTCAAGGAGGAAAAAGCGAGAGCCAAGAATTATAAGAGGGGGTATCATGAGTTCAAGGACCGAGTGTTTGCCTTGACACAAGAAATGAAGAACTTACGGGCCGAGTACTCCGAACAGCTTGAAAGGGAACTAAGTCAGAACGGAACTTTGAAGGATCAGGTGAAGAACTTATAGAGGTCTCTTTTCAAACACAAAGGATCCACCAGTAACCTCCGGTCTAGCGGATTAGAAAACCAAGCCCTGAAGGGTCATGTCGATGAATTGGAAACCGAGGTCCAACAGCTCAAGGACCGCATCGAGAGCCTTAGTGGGGCAATCCAAGTGCGCCCAATGCCAACTCTGGAACAGTTGCGTTTCGCCGCCTATACCATTTGGAGACAAGAACAAGAATTAGCACAGTAGACTGCTCGGATGCACGAGGTTGCCGCGAAGGTATAGTTTTTGGCGGAGGACGCTGCCGAACTTGATGGTTGCGTGGATGACTCGAACAAAGCGAGGGAGATAGTTGTTTGGATCTTAAGGAAGATCGTCGATTTAGGCGCCAAGTTGGACCAATATGTGTGAAGGAGATGAAGTCGGGGAAAGAAGAATGCGCATTAGGATTTCTAAGAAGATTCTTAGTAGATGCTAGTGTAGGACCGTATATGTAATTAGTTTTCTTCAAATCATTGTAACAAGAGAATGTTCCAATTAATACAAGTCGTTTAATGATAATATTTGCCGAACTCAGTTTTGCTTTTTGCATCCATGCATTACACATTTATTTGTACATCTTGTTTAAATTATTTGAATTTAATTAAAAGACCTTTCATTTTCAGATAAAATTTGCATTTTGGTTCTTTAAATTTTCAACCATTCCTCATTCGTACAAAATACGGTCCCAGTCTCGATTTATGGAAGAATAAGAACGTGAAGAGAAAGGAAATTTTATAAGCATTAAAAGTAAAAACAAGCTAAGAACAAGAGATGATTTTTGAGTTTACCCCAAAAGGGGTATTTATAGTATTCTAAAAACCCTAAAATAACCCTAAAGTAATAGAAGATAAATCCTAAAATATTTAAATTAAATACAAAAGATAATTCTCAAGTTTAAATTTTAAATCTCAGCTAATAAGCTATCCGACATCGCTGACGTCATCTTCTAGAAGCTGCTGACGTAGAGTCCAGTCAGCCTTTCATGCCCACTAATCTGGCCTTGACTCCAGAAAATAAAAGCTGCAAAATTTTGCCTCTTTTCAGTGTGTTTTCCAGAATTACAAACACGCACGAAAAATATATAATAAAATCCAAATCAACACCATATTTCAATCATTAGAGGCCTAATTAAAGATGAAATAGTGATCATTTTAGCTACTTATCAATAATGATCTTAAATTATAATCATAAGAAATTTTTACAATGATATTAAATTATTGATTGTTACTAACATTTGTGTAATTAATACAAATTATTGATAATAAATAT
This sequence comes from Hibiscus tridactylites, assembly GCA_958450335.1. Classification (NCBI taxonomy): domain Eukaryota; kingdom Viridiplantae; phylum Streptophyta; class Magnoliopsida; order Malvales; family Malvaceae; genus Hibiscus; species Hibiscus tridactylites. The sequence continues at coordinate 77,436,196 of OY288281.1, forward strand.
TTGTGTAATTATTATGTTTTTTTCTAAATTTTTTATTGCTTTAAACTTTGAAGACTTCATAAATATAAATATTGAAAACTCTATTTGAATTTATTTGATTGATATTTTTAAGTTATTAAAATTAGTAGCAATATATATATATATATATATATATATATATATATATATATATATATATATATATATATATATATATATATATATATATATATATATATATAATACTAGATGTAAAACGGTTTATGATTAATCTAGGAACCTTACTAAACAAACCGGTTAATCGTTTTGGCGATAATCAATTTAAATGGGACAGTGACAGTTCATTAAAATGTTTATAATTATCGGTATATAATTTATTGAGTGATAAATCCAGATCGAGGAATTGTTAAATTGGAGAAGAGATGGAAGCAGCAGATAGGAAAGGGACATCGGAGAACTCATCGGAGAAGAGTAATGGACTTTCGACAGGGAAATCAGAAGCATGGTCTATTTTTGTCGACAATCTGAGTAAGCGGATATCCAGAACGGCACTTAGGGAGCTGTTCAGCTATCACGGGAAGGTGGTTCGTATCTTTATTCCGGCGGTGAACAGGAAAGTTAAGTACAGGGACTCAACTTTTGCTTTCGTCTCGGTTTCAAGCAGAATGGAGATGGAGTTGGCTATATCGAAGTTAGACAATACTTTAGTGGATGGGAAAGTCATTAGGGTATCCAAAGCAAAGTACCCCAGAAGTCATGCCTCTAATGTTGGAGTCAGGGTGGATTCCAAAAAGTCTAGTGGGATTTCGAGTAAAGGAAAAGAGAAGATTGGTGAGAGGGATGTTAATGATGCAAGAAGGGTTGTAGGGAAATCGTATAGAGATGCATTGTTGGGTAATCTAGCTCAAGGTTCTGGTAGCCTAAGCGTCATGAACCTCCCGATTATGTTGCTGCATGAAGATCGGGTAGGAGAGGAGTATGGAGTTGATAACATTCCTGCAAAAGAATCTGAATGGATGGACAGATGCTTAGTCGGCATTATTAAAAGAGACTTTGAGATTAAGTTGGTTCAGAAGGGACTTCATAGCGATGGCATTCCAGTAAAGATGGCTCGTTGGGGTAGTGACAGTAAATCAGTCATTATAATATTTGACTCTCCAGGTGAACTGAAAAGGTTTTGGGAGTCAAAGAAGGAAGAAATAAGTTTCTGGTTTGAGTTTATTAATTTTCTACTGGTTAATGGGATACCGCATTTCTACAATAGTGTCAGTTTGACAGGAGTTCCATTGACATGCTGGTTTGAGGAGTTTTTCTCGTGGTTAGGTAATTGCTGGGGAAGGTTTTTCGGAATCTCAAAATATACTTTGAACAAGGAACACCTGGATAGAGCTAACCTGGTTATACGAGTGGTTAATCCACTGGATATCCTAAAGTATGTGTGGGTTCGGACGATGGGATCAAATTTCAGACTAGGTGTTGAGGTTGGTTTTTTTGACATGGAAGAAGATACACGTGGAAGTGAAGCTTACAGGGAAAATAGAGAAGATGAATGGCCTAGAGACCAGGCTTTCTCCTGGCCGGAGAATCCTCAAGAGAAGGGGCCGGTGTTTCCCGGATGTCCATCGGGTTCGAAGATGATGGATGATGTTGGAAGGGATTGCGACACTTCGAATTCTACAACCAATGAGGTAAATGCTGGCACAAGTCCCAGGTTTAGGGGGGATCCCAATAGAATGTCAGAAGTTGATATGTTTGTGGATGGCGGCGGTTGTCAACCAGATATACAAAATTTTGGGATGGGTGGAATTCATGGGTCTATACCTATTGGGCCGTCTGTGGAGAAGGGCCCAACGAGGATCAGTGGGTCTTTTGAGGACATGGATCCAAAATATTGCAACCCACCAGTCCATATAGAGTCGGTTGAGGTTAGAGGTGATTCTGATGATTTATTGGCCCAAGGAGCCGAAAACATGGTGAATTACTTGACTCGCTCAGTCTCGACAAACAGGGAGGTGGTTTCTTCAGTTGATTTTGTTCCAGACAGCTTTGAGGGGAGAGGCTTATCAGACGGGTTAAGAGAAGTTCTTGACAGAATTTTATTAGATCAACAGTTCGAAATTAATCAAGGTACGGGCAAAGGTTTCTTCAGAGCCAGTGTAAGAAGAACGATCCGAAGACAAGTCAGAGAGTCTTTGGAGGAGCCGTTGGATAATCTTGAGAACACAGAGATTCGGTTGGGGTCAACTTCAAAGGTTTTTGTGGAAGAAGAAGAGGCAGAAGCAGTTTTTGAGGTTAGTAATTTACTCGGAATCTCTTTTAAATGAGGGAAAGATGTGGTGGTGAAGAAGGTGTGTGAACTTGAAAGAGAATTAAGGCAAAACTGTTAATTAAGCAGGGTTATCGGGTCATAGATTAAACGTTTTCTTATCATGAATCTGTCAGTAATTTCTTGGAATGTAAGTGGGATTAGGAAAGCAGAAAAACGTCGGGCGGTAAGGAATTTAATTGAGAAAAATAAGCCTAGAGTAGTGTTTGTACAGGAAACTAAACTGGAAGTATGTAATCGAAGTTTGGTTCGTAGCTTATGGAGATCGGATAGTGTTAATTTTGTTTTTTCGCCTGCGGTGGGCTCGGCTGGGGGGATTCTTAGTATATGGGATAGTGAATTTTTTAAGGTGGAGGAGAAATTTATCACTCTATTTTCATTGCTTTGGTTGGGGATATTCCATCCAAGAAATTGAAATATGGTATGGTGAATGTATATGGGCCTTCTTTGGATTTGGAAAAAGGCGAATTTTTGAGTAATTTGGCTGCATTTTTGAACAACAAGAGGACAGCTTGGTGCATAGGAGGAGACTTCAACTTGTTCCTTAAAGTTGAAGAAAAGTTGGGTTTCACTTATAACACCTCACTAATGAATTGATTTTCAGCATTTGTTTTCGAAGTAGGCGTGAAGGATCTCCCATTGCAGGGGGGCAAATTCACTTGGTGTAACAATCGTACTCCCCCGACTTTTGTTCGCTTTGATAGATTCCTCGTATCGGCTGAGTTTGAACTCGAGTTTCCAGAGGTTGAGCAAAAATTGTTGGGTAGGTATATATCGTATCATAATGCAATATGGTTAGTGGATTCAAAGGTGAATTGGGGGCCTAAGCCTTTTAGGTGCTATAACTATTGGTTGAAAGATGATAACTTCTATGCAGCAGTGGTTGAAGCAATGGAAAGAGTTAAAGTAAAACAACCACAAATTAGGATTGGAGGGCTATTGCGAGAATCAAAGGCAGCCATAAAAGTTTGGTCGGGTAAGGTTGAGAATATCCCGAGAAAGGAAATCGAGAGACTTGAAACTGAAATAGTCAGGGTGGAACGTGAAATGCAGAATGGTCAATTCAACGAGGCATCGTCAAGGAAGTTGGCAAGTTTGAGGTCAATACTTTGGGCGGAATTTCGAAAAGAAGAAAGTAAATGGTTACAAAATTCACGATTGAGGTGGTTTAAGGAGGGGGATAGGAACACCCGATTTTTTCATCTAATGGCGTCCAAGAGAAGGAGGATGAACTCTATCAGTTGCTTAAAGATAAATGGGGTTTTGATATCCGATCCGGATTAGTGAAAAAAGTGGTGTATGATCATTTTGCTGATATGTATAATAAGAAGCTTGCTTTGGAAGTGGCCGGTATTGATTTGAATTTCAAAAGAATCTCGTGTACTCAGTCGGTTCTCCTAGAAAAGAAATTCACTGAAGGGGAAGTGTGGGATGTAGTGGTTTCGGCTGACAGTAACAGGGCCCTGGGACCCGATGGTTTCAACTTTGGATTTTTCAAGAAATTCTGGCTACAACTCAAAGAGGGAATCATGAATTTTTTCGAGGATTTCCATAGGGGTCGAGATTGGGAGTATGGCACGAATCATTCTTTCATTACTTTAATCCCAAAAGTAGTGAATCCGGACTCCTTGGATGACTTTCGCCCTATAAGTTTGGTTGGAGGCCTGTATAAAATTTTGTCGAAGGTTTTGGCTAAGAGGCTTCGATCGTGTATTGGGGATGTTATTGGCGAATCCCAATTCGCGTTCATTCAGGGTCGACACTTGTTGGATTGTTCGATGGTGGCTAACGAGATGGTGGATCACATGACTAGATCCGGTAAACAAGGTGTAGTATTTAAAATCGATTTTCATAAGGCTTATGATTCGGTTTGTTGGGAGTTTTTGTTAAAAATCCTAAAAGCTTGCGGGTTTGGTGACAAATGGTGTAGTTGGATGACAAAATGCATCTCTTCGGCCTATATTTCGGTGTTAGTAAATGGTGCTCTGACTAAGGCTTTTGAAATTTCTCGCGGTTTGAGGTAGGGGTGTGCCTTGTCACCTTTCCTATTTAATTTTGTTGGGGAGGCGCTGAATTTAATGTTGTCCAAGGCAGCTGATTTGGGACTGTTTCAGGGGTTCACCGTGGGATCAAATGATGATAAGGTGAGTGTATCGCATTTACAATACGCCGACGATCTAATTATATTCTGTGGAGACTCAGTGACCCAGGTGAAGAATGTAAAAAGGGTGTTGCGCGTTTTTGAGTTAGCTTCGGGCTTAAAGTTAAACTTGAAGAAAAGCAAATTAATGGGTATAAATGTCGAGGATCCTCTAATTCACAACTGGGCTAAGGAAGTAGGGTGCTTAAATGAATAGCTTCCTTTTAAATACCTCGGGTTACCTTTAGGGGCAAGAAGAAACTCAGAGGCACTGTGGAAACCGGTCATTGCTAGGTTCTCGGGTCGATTAGAGGGTTGGAAACCGAAGTTCCTTTCTCTCGGGGGCAGGTTAACACTAATTAAATCAGTCCTATCCAGCTTACCTGTATTCTATTTGTCAATGTCCAAAATGCCAGTGTCCGTGTCTAACAAATTGAACAAGTTGATGTCAAGATTTTTCTGGGGTGGGGACTCGGATAAGAGCAAAATGCACTGGATTAGATGGAATGTTTTGTGTAAAGCTGTGAACGAAGGAGGGCTGGGAATTGTGAACTTAAATGTACTGAATAGTGCCTTACTATGCAAGTAGGTTTGGAGGTTCGGAAATGAAAGGGATAATTTGTGGAGAAGGGTTGTAGCTCACAAGGCGTACGGCACTAAGGTTGGGTTGTTACCTAAGAAGAAAGTGATGAATAGAACCTCGTGGTATTGGAAAGGGATTGTGAATTCATTTCATAATTTGGATAATTCCTGTAAACTAAATTTTTCGTTACAAGTGGGAGATGGGAAACATGTCTCGTTCTGGCTCGATGTTTGGCTGGGAGATCGAACTCTAAATGAGGAATTCCCGAGTTTTTTTACGCTTTGCTCTAATAGATATGGACAAATTTCAGAATTCGGGAGAACGACTAATGGAAGTTGGAATTGGAAGATACCTCTGCGTAGAGGATTATTAGAGCGAGAAGTCCAGCACTGGAATGTTTTCATATGTAAGTTAAACAACTTTAGATCAGGCGATTTTAGCCATGACTGGGTGTGTTGGAAAGGTTCATGTGATGGGACGTTTACCGTAAAATCTTTGAAGGGAATGATTGTTGGGAATGTCCAAACATCTAGCTTTTGGAAGGATTCCATTTGGTTGGGCGTCGCTCCTCCGAAAATTGAGTTGTTCGTTTGGTTAGTAATGCATGAAAGAGTCCCGGTCAAAACTGAACTACATAAGCATGGAGTCTCGGTCATGTCTGACCTTTGCTGTCCGTTGTCCGTTGTGCCGAAAGATTTCATGCAAGCTTGGAGAGGGATCAGACTTAAAAATTTCAGCGAGGTATGGTCTTGCTTAACCTTTGTTGTTATTTGGATTGTGTGGTTACATCGGAACGAAATAGTCTTTAGGGATAAGATTCTCGATACGATTCAACTAGTCTACCTAGTCAAGTATCGGCTAGCTTCTTGGTTGAAAGCAAGGTTTGCAGACTGTAAGCTTGGCATGGAGAGTATAATGGCGGATCCGCGATTGGTTTCAAATTCTTCGCTAATTCCCTCGGATAAAACTGTTTTGAAAGGGTGGAGTCCACCCCCTATGGGTTTTGTCAAGTGGAATGTAGATGGAGCGTGGTCGAGAGAGAGGGAATGTGGGGGTGTTGGAGGAATTTTACGAGATGCAAGATGCCGCACTTTAGACCAATTTTCGATATCATGGGGAGGGGGTGCGCCAGCCATGCTTGAGTTGGATGCTATTAGAGTGGGTCTGGATCGATTCCTGGCGTCTAGTGGGGCAGGTAAGTCGAGGTTGATAATCGAAACAGACTGCAAGATGGTGTCGGAGTGGTTGACGGGAAAGCTGGAGCCTCCGGTGATCGTTGCTGTTGAAGTAGAAGAGTTGATGAGGGCCTTTAACAACCATGGTGTACAGATTCGTTGGGTTCTGAGATGGTGTAATATTGATGCAGATGTATTAGCAAAAGTCGGGATTGGATAAGGCGCGTATTAATAGGTGGTCTGCAGGTTAGCTAAGGGGTATTAACAGTGTAAGGTTATGAATTGGTCGTAATGACCCAGTTTCGTTTTGTTGTATGTTTGATGCACTTCAATTTGAAATAAAATTGGGCACTCTTTTCCCTCTATTTAGGATTAGTGTGGGGTTTTAATGAGACTCTTCTTACTTTTCAAAGAAAATACAGTTCATTAAAATGTCAAATTTTTTATTCCGATAACTGTACTGATATTATAAAGGGCATAAGATTTCTATTCCTATAGTCCTATGGTCCAATTGTTTGCGAATGTCATTGTCATGTGAATGCTGGATTATTTCCATTTCTATGTGCTGGTAGCATTCTCATAAAATTAACGAGAAGTGGTGTTTTGATTTGTTTCCTTATTTATTTTACTGAGGGTTGTAGGGTAGTGGTGGACACTGCAAAGCATTTATTACTAGTGAAGTTTGCCTAACGAAACTGACTGGTTTCAGCTTAGAAATTAACTCGTTGAATGCTACATTTCATGTTGAAGGAACAGTGGTTTGACTGTGACAAAAAGCTGAGTTGGCTTTTCTTGTATATATATACATCCTTTTTCTTGTGTAACTTGAAATTATTGTTACTACTATTATAAATTTTTTATTCCCATTTTTATAATTTTGTTCATTGTAAATCGTGAAATAATAAAATGTGTACTATGTATAAATTAATCGAGACTTAAATATGATTATACAAGAACGTTACTTATATTTAAACTTATGGGTACGAATTTAAAAAGTGATTATAAATGTGAGCTCTGATGGTTAGAGTGTTTATGTTTTGGATTTGAGTTATGACTTGTGTGTTTATTTTAATTTTTATTCTCGTTCAAATTTTTTTTTTCTAAGACTTCAATTATATGAAACAAAATACATGCACAAAACTTTGATTTGAAAAAAGCAATAAAGAAAAATCAAACCCTTAATATATTATATTTGTGAACAGAAGAGAAGTATATCTAAGGATGAGAGATATACCAAATTGATATAAAAACAAAAGGTTCATCTGATTCTGATCAGCCTCATTATCCAGGTATTAAAATAGCATGTTAGTTCTGAATTGTGGGGAATCCAAGAAGTGTAGAGTTTGAATGGGGCAGCCAGTGCCACAGCATGAAAGTAATAAGAAAACAAAGAGCAGCAGTGGTTGAGAAATCACTATCAGGTTGCATATTCCCTTCCCCTGCCCCTTTGGCCCAGAATTCATGAGGGGGGAAAACAAAAACGCAGAGGGGCGGGTGGGCAGGTAGCGTCGTCAAGCAAAGATTAGCACATGGGATTGCAAGCTGAAGCCTGCCCCATAAGAGCTGTGCAACATGCCTTGTGGATTGCCAAGGTTCTACTGACTTTTGACTTGATTAATCGAGACCGACTTGCATCGCACATCTGATTTTGGTGAGTGAATCTCTCAGCAGAATTTTTTTGTATACACAAAGTCTCGAACTCAAGTCCTGCTTAAGAGATATGAAGCTACTTACCACATGCTCCAATCGCATTTATATGATTTGTTACTATTATTCAATTGATTGTTTTTATATTATTGAGTGTATATAATATGGTCACACATTGAAATGGGGGCAGGCTTCAGCTTCCAACTAATAAAGTCATGTGAAAGGCAGTGAGTGTGAGAGTAGCTTTTGTCTTTGTCCCCATTTTTTTTATCATTATCTTCAACACCACCAGGCAGATTGATGGAATGGGGTCCCAGCTCCCAACTATGCACATATATATTTCCATTCTTCAATCCCCCGTCCCTTTTTTAGGTTAAAAGCAGCTAATCATTTTCCCAATCAAAACATACCATGACCACGTACGCTTAATAAGCATTTCCCATGCCATGCATAGTTGCATACCCTATATATTCCTATTTGGACCACCAAAATCCATGACTCTTGCATCTCCCATTTCTCATTTCCTTCACATAAACTTATTTACATCAAAGATCGAAATGATCCAAATCTGAAATAACTCAAAAAAAATTATATTCAATTTAATCTCATTCAAGTTTAGGCAGCCTGAACTAAACTAACTCGGTTTGCTTATTAGATGGATGTATAAAGTAATATTTAGTCTTTGAGTTCGGAATCATCTCTCAACTTGGTCAATAAACTTTTCGTTTGTCCATATTTTAAAAAAGATTTGAAGTGATAATGTTGCACAATGTCAAAATGTTCGAGATTAGATCGAAAAATTGTTAAATCGTGAAATAATTGTTGGCAAAGATAATCAAGAATCAGAAGTGAAAAAATAGGAAATATCCATCCCATCGACAGAGATGGGCGTTTATAACGGAAAAAGGCAGTGAAATTCATAAACTTTTTGCAACACGTCAAGATCAGACCCTCAATTCTAAACCTTCCAAAAACTAAACGGAAATTTGACAGCCCGTTTCATCATCTACGAAATTTGTGTCAGTTGTACATTTATGGCTAATTTTATCTCTTTAGGGACCCTATGTTGGATACTTCATTTCATTGCCTCCATTCTCCTTTCTTTCCTGTGACAACAATCAAAGGGCCGCTAAGATTTTTGTACTGTTCCTTCTACAGGTTAACTTTACATCTTTACTCCCTTTCTGTAATTACCAGGTCAGAAAATTACAACGGTAAAGACCAATCATTGTGGCATTACTCTTGTAGAACTGTTCTGTTCTGTGTAACAAAGAGGTAAAAAAAATCACTGTCAGGGTATTTACTGACTTTCTCTTCATAACCCATTATTTTGTGTAGTACTGTCAACTGTGGTCAAAGTAGAATTTCACTGTCAGGGTATACTATTTATTGACATTTCAATCCCTCTTTTTACCCTTTCATCGTATTTTACATACTTTTGGTAAATAAATAGTTACGGCCACAAGTCTTTGCTACTTATTTATGTTTAACCCCTTTTTTCACCCTTTCATCATATTTTACAACTTTTTCCATCCCTTTTTATTTCATTAACAAACTTTGAACATTATTTAATAGATTTAGTGTCTGGTCTCATTAAATTTCCGGCAGATTTGGATGAAAAAAAAAGGGTTAAAAAGTTGGTTTCTAAAAGGCAAGACCCGGGCAGCACTGAGTGAAAAAAGAAAAGGAAGCATCTATGTCTAATCATGAAACCTGCATAAATTTGTTTAAGATAGGAAGTTCAGATTTGGTACCGATCGTTGCTGCAGAATCTTGGTTTAGCATGGATTTAATGGGAATATTTAAACTAACTCTTCTTTTTTTTCCTTGTAAATTATGGGGTGGGAGGAGAAAGAAGAAAAACCAGGTGTTGTAGGGTTGGAAACAGCAGACAGGACAGGGGTATTGCTGGTGTTATCTTATTTTAGAGGCATTTGAACTTTGCAGAGAGGGATGAGTGAAGGGAAAGAAGGGTTGGCCCCAAACCACGATGGGTGTTGGTGGGTTAGGTAGCAACCCCTGCCCCCTGGTCCCATCCTCTCTTGCTTCTCAAGCAACCCTTCTTTCTCCTCACGTAACTATAGCCCCCTTCCAGAACGTAACACCCATCTCCTACGGATATCAATGGGGCCCTTTACCATGACTTCCACACACATGGATGAACCAAGGGTCTGCAGCAGTCGCACCTCCTCAAAATTTCAAATTCCTATCTAATTTTATTAAATTCTCATATATATATATATATATAGTTTAGAATTTTTTATAATATTTTATATTGATGATTTAATCTCACACCCATTAAAATTTTAAATTCTCATATAATTTTATTTTATTAAGTATAAAAGTTTACACCCCAAACGTAAAACTTTGTGTTTGTGCCTACAAACACATATATGTGTGGTGTATAATTTTATGTTTAAATATGTATCGTAGGCAACATTCACCATGTCTATATGTCATTGTAGCTATGGATTCAAGCTTGTTTGAAAATTTTAATTAATTCATGTCTAAAGACAACTGTCCTTATTGAGAAAACGCCACTATTTGTCTCCTAAGGGTGGAAAGAAAGAGAGTCTAATACAATGAAAGTGACCTCAAATTATTGGACTTAGGTTGGAATCACTTCTTTAAATGCTTTCATAGTCACCACATATAACCAAGTTTACAAACTAACATTTTCCATTATATTTTATGGAAAATATTATGTACAATAACAGTGAAAATTTTGTTTTCTACAAGTGAATCTATTTTAAAATTAGTGGTTAGTTTAAGATTATGAGTTTAAGTTTTGAGTTTAGAATTTAAGATTTATAGTTAGAATTTATATTTTAAAGTTTAGAGTTAAAATTTAGAATTAAAATTCAAATTTTAAAGTTTAAGAATTGAGTTTTAATTTATGCAGTGGAGTATTTTTCCCACTATGAGTGCATGGAATAATAACACTAAATTTATAATATTCTTTTCTATTTCCTTTCTTTTCTCACTTTTTTTCATGAACATGCATGCACGTGTATATAGAAATTATTCTTTCAATTATTTTAGCTAAATTTCTTGAAGTTTTATTTATTGCTAACTGTTCCTTAACCAATAACATAGTCTACAAACACTAAAATCTTTAATTAATATAATTTCAAATTTGATTTTAGGATAACATTATATATTAAAAAACACTGTTCTGAAGGAAATAAAACCCTTCTCATATAAAGAGAAGTGAAACTTTATAGAGTCATCACACATGCATATCTCTGTTTCTCTTTCCTTCTCTCTCAGAATTGATACACACACATAATATAATAGAAAAAAATAGTTTTTTTTTAAAACAAGTTGATAAGGTATAAAAGTCATTCATTTCACAAAAATCTCTGCATTTCTTTTCCTTTTAAACTGAAAAATCAAATCTCTCAGTTGCTTTGCTTCCATTAAACTCTGTGTCACCACTCCCAGTATCTGCTGCAACATCATTTGAATTAAGATTAGTGCTAAAACTCAGCAGCCTGTTGGGTCATGTCTTGCAATCGGATGGCTTTTTTCCCAGCAAATTTCATGCTCCAAACTCCTCATGAAGAAGATCATCATCAACCCCCAAATCCCATCAATCAAATGCTTCCTTCATGCTCACCCCAAGACTTTCATGGTACATATATAAAATCTTTAGGGTTCATCAGTTTATATAATGGAATTGATTTCTGTTTTTGTGTGTGTGTGTGTATAGGTGTTGCATCACTTCTGGGGAAGAGATCAATATCGTTTTCTGGTATTGAAGAAGCAAATGGGGAGGATGATTTATCAGATGATGGTTCACAGGCAGGAGAAAAGAAGAGGAGGCTTAACATGGAACAAGTGAGGACTCTTGAGAAGAACTTTGAGTTGGGAAATAAGCTTGAACCCGAGAGAAAAATGCATCTGGCTAGAGCTCTCGGGTTGCAGCCCAGGCAGATTGCTATCTGGTTTCAGAACAGAAGAGCCAGGTGGAAAACTAAGCAACTGGAGAAAGACTATGATCTGCTTAAAAGACAGTATGAAGCAATCAAAGCAGATAATGATGTACTCCAAGCTCAGAACCAAAAGCTTCATGCAGAGGTAAATCATATATAATATTTGAGCTTTTTCAAGATTATAATCATAACCAGAAAGCTTTATTCACTTTCTATGGAATCATTGTTTTCAGACAACTTAGTTCTACTTTCTTATGGAGTTAATTAATGGTTTTAGTCCCTCTACTTTATAGTGTTATTAGCCAGTCAAAATTTAGTTGATGTCATTGGAGTGCTGTTTTGAATTTGAAAATAGAGGGATTAATTGCAAATGCTAGCATAGTAGAGGGCCTAAAACCATAAATAAACCTTGATGCCTAACAATTTAGGAGAGTGATCTCATTGGTTTTAGTATAAAATTATGAATATTGGGTTATTTGTGTAACAACATGCTTCATCTTTGATCGGATAAGTTAATTTGTGGGAGCAGATATTGGCACTGAAAGGAAGGGAACCGACAGAATCCATCAACCTCAATAAAGACACCGAAGGTTCATGCAGTATCAGAAGTGAAAACAGCTCCGATGTGAATCTGGTTATCTCAAGGACACCAGCAATCGACAGTCATCCGACAAGCATAACCCTTTTCCCTACGACATCCATTAGGCCGACAGACGGAGGCGTTGCGGTTGCACAGCTGTTCCAAACGGCACCGTCGAGGCCTGATAATCACCTGCAATGCCAAAAGATAGACCAGATGGTTAAAGAAGAAGGCCTGGGGAACATGTTCTGTAACATGGAGGATCAAACCGGGTTTTGGCCATGGCTGGAGCAACACAATTTCAACTGATAAATTTGGAATAGTCCCCCCCTCCACCATTTCCACAGTTACAGAAAAGTTTTACATAAAAGAGTGCTCTAAATATCATATCATAATCAAGAGAGATGATTATGGAGGAATAAATTGTGTATCTGGGACTGGGTTCAGGCTTGATGACTAGTTGAATTGCTGCAGCTCTAGCTAGCTTTGGAATCTTGTTCTTTGCATTGAAGAGAGATCACATTGTAATGATTTTTTTTTCTTTCTTTCTTTTTGGTGCTGATAGATAGTCATCAAACGACAATGGTTAATGAAGTACTGTAGTATTTTAACCCTTTTTTTCTAGTGTCGAATTCCAACACACGTTCCAAGAGAAGAAGAAGAAAACCACAAGGGTTGGAAACGGTCGTTCTCGTTGCCAAAGCCCTATTTTACCCACCACTGCCAGTTACTGCTCTGCCATTTTTTGGATTCTTTGATTGCACCAAAATTCTATATATATGTATGCTATGACCCACTGCCAGCCTAAGGGTGGTAAAAAATATCCAATCCGACCGATCCGATCTGGTTATTCATACGTAGTCCTAGCCAATAAGGTTCATCCACTTCAAAATAACTACCTAATAACTACCCACTCTTTACTAACATGGAGGAAAGAGATGATTCACCTTGGAAAAAAATGAGATAGATGGATGTTATTGGCTGAGACCACGAATGACGTGATGAGCCGAGTCCATCTAATAATTTTTCAGAGAAATTAATTGCATACGCGTGTTAGGCACCTAATTGTATCATCGTTTGGTAGCTAACGTATAATCTGATCCTATCATTCATTGAATTGTATAACCATAACCATAATATATACACAAAGTCAGATTCATAGTTTGAACTAGTATATCTAACTCAATTAATGAAGCTTTGTGTATCCCAGAAAATCATTTAAACAAATGTCTTCTGTCACTATTTATAGCTTGATTTAGACGTATATATTATCATGTCGATATGCGACTTCTTAAACATCATCTTTTATATATGTGGACAAAATCCGATTTTGCTTTCAAGTTTACGAAACTTGACTTCATTTTATTTTTATAATTTATATAGCTGAATAAGATGGATGATTTACATGTATCATGTTGGTACATTATAATATTAAACAAATCGTATTGAATCAACATATAGAATCACGGCGTGTATAATTTTTCTATTAATAAATATCATATCTTGTCGAGCAAAAAAATATGAGTTTACTTGATTCTTTTAACAACAATTGGGTCTTGTTTTTTCCACGTAAAGGGTCATTTTTGGTTCCATCATCAAGAGACGCCCTTCCCTTACGTAGGTCATATGGGGAAATGGCAATGACCCTCCACTCTGAGTTAACTGCACTTTTTATTTATTTAATTATCGGTATCTAATTTATTGACTGACTAATTCAGAGTACTACAAAGCCTAATATGGTGGCTACCTTCCCAACTCATTTTTGCTCCATTCACAATGTTAGTATTCAAACCCTTAACTTTGCTTAAAAGATAACTGGTTGTTGGTTAACTGCACTTTTTTTTTACTTCAAATCAACCTATTTACCTTGCAAAACTTGGCTTCTTAACCTGGAGGCTAAACCAAGAAGGTCAAACTGTTGACTTGAGTTGGGCTCAACAAGTCGAAAGCCCAATACAGAAAGTAGAATATATACAATGGGACTGAAATGAATCAAGGATTAGAGCAATGGTGGCCCATATGCACAGCTGGGTGAAGCAAAATGGAGCCGGGGGACACTGTTATCACGAAAGGTGACGGCACATGGGGTTCAACCCTGGAGCCAAAATATTGAATGAGATCTCATGCAGGGAAAAGTGGCCTTCCCTCCCCCAACTTGTTTCTGTCATGGAGCGGTGAAATGGGGTCCCATAATGCTTTCAAAGTAAATCATTTATTTGACAATTGAAAAACAAAAGCTTTAAAAAACTCAATCAAATCAAATCATCCTTTGCTGTTCCAATGAGTTTTATGTGTCATGGAACTAATGGAATTTACTCATTAGAATCTGACAGATAACGTGGAAAAAAGTAAGCAATAATGTGATCAGACTGGGGCAGTTAATTACCCTCGTCAGTCGTCAGACTCCAAGAGTAAGCAAGCCCCCTTTCACTAGGGTGGTAACATTTGCAAGGGTACAAACCAAGGCTTTAGAGGTAAAAAAGTATAAATCTACGTACGTCATGTGAGGGCTGGCCAGAGTTTGATAAACGAAAGGTGCTGGCCTGCTGGGGTTATCACCGATATAGCTAGTGATATTCCCTACTGAGTACTGACTCGGGCAGAGTTAAAGAAAAGAATGAAAATGGCCCAAAGCTCTGAGAGAAACGTGAAGCTGCTGGCCCTGGGGTTATAGGAGTGTAGTACTTTTGAGAAAGTAGTAGCAGTCTGCAGTCAGCATTACCAAACTTTACTTTGCAGTTACTATTTGTAGATACTGTCAGTGAGGGCAGGGTGATGAGAATTCTGAAACAAGAAATAAAAGACATGTCAAGTCATGGTTTTGATGAAGATAGGGGGCTATCTATATGCTGTGTTGTGCCCATTTGGTAGGTGAGCTCTTCAATCAACACAACACCATCTCAGGGTTAATCCTCCCTTGGCAGATGCCACTTTGCAATATATATACAATCCATTTCTGAAAATTGAAATAAATTAAATGGAGAATTTTCCTTTCTTTATAATCTCACTGTTAGTGTTACTCACCAGTGTTGCCAACTAATGAATGTAACAGTACAAAGATGTTTATATGGTTGGGAGATTGACTCTTGCCTCTTTCAACATAATATACCCACGAATTTTGAGAAAATATAAACATATGGTCAACTTATGGGCACAATACGCAGCCCAAAATAATTTAGAGTATCTTACTAGTCGATCACAATTATACCAAGGAAAATAAGGATGGTGGTTTGAATTATCCCTTGATTAATACTAAATCAGAATCCAAGCTTTTGTCACAAAATCTTTTATGGGGCCATCAATTGAATCAAATCAGATTTAGCAAACTCTTTTGATTCATTTTGTCATATATATATATATATATGGACATGGAGATTAGGTAAGTAAACTTATCATGTTATGCAGACATAGTCCAACCAACAACCTAATCAAGGAACGTGGTCATCATTCGTTAATAATACTAATTTTTTGAAACATGTGGAATGTACATAAACAATAGTAGTAGCTAGAGTGATGATTTAGTTGTGCAGCATGGAAGAGAGGCATGCAGGACATTTTTCAATTCCTTTAGTGCATCGGATTTAGTCTCAAATGCGACTTTCCAGCTTCTCCCCAAACGCTGCTTCTTTACCCAGCCTTCTATTTCAACAGTTCCGCTAAACGAAGCCTTAGTTACAAATCTGCATTGATCAGATGCTTTTTTTGGGGTCCTAAGATGAAGTTTCAAAGGGATAATAAATTGTGGGGGAAACCATTAAGAAGCAAGTGATAGTTAGGGATATACATTGGATTCCCAAAACCCTATTTCCCCCCTTTAACAAGAAGAGTGTGGTTTGTAGAAAAAGAAAGGGAGTGAATATCCGGCTAGTGCTGAAAAGGTGGCTCAAATATCAAAAGGTAAGAATCCCATGCACATAAAGCTATATTTATATATTTTCTGTTGCATATGCTCCAATTTTCCTTCCACACGTGGGACCTTCCCTCTTTCCTTTTTCTTATTTAAATCTTTATCAAAGAGAAATAAGGTTCAATAAGAACAAGATTTGTCAATTCATTCATAGAAAAGAAGGGAAATAATTAAACATAAAAGCCAAAGCGCAAGATTGTATCCTTGACTTATATATGCTACATTGCAATCCATGTTTCATTTCAAGTTGAAGAATATCTTGAGCAACAATGCACCTTCATCAAACCATTTCCATACTCTCAAATATGATTGCATTTGTTTTAATGAATAAGCACTAACAGTGCATAGTTTTTCACGCAAGCACATTTGGCCGGTTAATCAATTGTTCGTCTTTGTTCCCTTATATTCTTTTAGGTCATGAGTTCCAAACCTACTAGAAACACTCCTTCTCCTAGACTCTAGAGTCTCCCATTCCCTTTCTCTCCCCTCTAGGTAGGATTGAGATTAAAATTAAGATATAAATGGTAGAAAGTGAAAGTGTACTCTTTGGTTTATTTTTTCTAAAACCTTATTTCTACTTTTTGCTTAAGTCTTAACATTGATTTATGTAATAGTTTGAAAATAGATAATGGAGGAATTGTAAACAAATCCCAAACGGGGGCCTTTCAAAAGGGAAAAAGAAGTATGGATTAATTTGAGTGAATTAGCTTATAATCAACTGGTATGTTATGGGGGTAATGCACAAACAAGACAAGTTAGTACTCTCTATGTACTGCGAAGATTGATTTGTTCTTTATTGACTTTTTAAGTAATTTTTTTTAACTTTGACTCATAATTATTTAAAATTTATTATTGATAAAAATATTTTAAAAGTATCAAGTTAGAGCTTTGCATTGTATTCTATCCAAAAAGGCAATTCACCGGCTAAAGTTGTCTTGTCGCTCCCCCATACACATGCTGCTTTTCTTTCCGAAAAAACAGTAAGACCAGCCAACAAAGGGGTGGGAAAATCTATATAATTGTTTAAACAGTAAGACCAGCTTGTGAATAAGATTACGGTCCAATATTATATAAGTCTGTACTATAAAAAAACCTTAATCTATGAGGCTTTAAGTAATTACTAATTTAACCAGTTGACGACTAGTAGCATTAGGTCAATTATCTAACAAGATAAGTGGTTGGTTAGGATCAACAAACCCTAACCAACCATGGTTGTAGGGCTAACACTAGACAAAATAGCACGCCAACACGGGCTAATGAATAGTTTTCAAGTAGTTCCTCCTCCGAGACATCAACATGAGTGGCCAAGGTTTCAATTAATATAAGAATATAGCTAGGCTAGGTATGATTCATTTCCATCCATATTCTTACAAGAATTGTCCCGCGAGACATCAACATGAGTGGCCAAGGTTTCAATTAAAGAGGGTTTAGTCTTTTTCTTGTCTTCCTTTAACTTTAAAATTCTGTCTCTCTTTAATTTTCTTTTCAGCAATTCTTTGTTAAAATGGAAGTAAAAAGATCGATGATGGACCCTTTCTACTAAATGTAAGTTTTGATGGAGTATAAACAAATTGACTCCAATCTGATTAATTAAAATGTAAAACCAAAGTTCACTACACCAGACTTGTTCTATAGCGGCGCTATTCGCGGCGTTTTTGATACAAACGCCGCAAACATTTCACTTATAACGGCGTTTTTGTGAAAAACGCCACAAAACGACAACATTGGCGGCGTTTTTACCACAAACGCCGCCATAGGGTGACATATAGTGGCGTTTACTTCAGTAAACGCCGCCAATTGTTTCAAATTAGCGGCGTTTTCCACCGTAAACGCCGGTATAGGTTTCATGTTAGTGGCGTTTATCGGTAAAACGCCGCCAATGTTGGTGTTTTGTGGCGTTCGTTACTTAAAACGCCGCCATAGGTGTAGCGTTAGTGGCATTTACTGCGAAAAACGCCGCCATAGATTTCTTAAACCTCGATAAACAATTAATGAGATTAAAGGTTCAATATAAGGATTTGTATTTTCGGTCGCATAACGGATGTAATCACGTATAAACAATTAATAAGACTAAAAGTTCAATATAGAGATTTGTATTTTCGGTCACATAACGAATGTAATCACGACCGTTGTAAGTATTGCCATCGTGAATTTTTCAAAAAATAAAAGTATCATAATGTTGGAGTGGCAAAATCACTATATAATATTGGTAATACTTAAAGTGAGAACCAAAGGCATAAGCCTATATCCCACATGGGTTAGGAAAAATGTGTGTAAAGGGTATTTATACACAAGTTCCCCCCTCCCTTGTTGAGTGGGAAAGAACAAGGAACTTCCTCGCGCGCCGCCGCCGCCGACCGGCCGGGCTCGGGTACGGGTACGGGTACGGGTACGGGTAACACGTGTCTTCGACACGTCCACCCACCCGCGAATATAATTTTTTGGAGAAAAATAGTGAGTTAGTGGCGTTTTAATAGAAAACGCCGCAAAATGTTTTCGGTTCGTGGCGTTTTAGAAGGAAAACGCCGCAAAAAGAGGTTTGTTCGTGGCGTTTTTCAACGAAAACGCCGCAAAAGAGATTTGTTCGTGGCGTTTTTCAAAGAAAACGCCGCAAAAGAGGTTTGTTCGTGGCGTTTTTTCAAGAAAACGCCGCTAAATTAACATATATCCCCAATCTCTGCCCTAGCCGTTCATGCCTCTCCTCCTCGTGCAATTTTAAAAAAAACCCAAACCCCAAAACTCTGCCCTAGCCGTTCATGCTCTCCTCGCTGTCGCCCCTGTCGCTCCTCGCCGTCGCCGTCGCCCCTCGGCCTCTATCGCTCCTCGCCGTCTAACGCCGCTCCTCCCGCTCAGGTTAGCATTCAAACCTGTGCCCTAGCCGATCCTGCTCTCCTCGTCGTCGCCCCTGTCGGTCCTCGTCGTCGCCCGTCCGTCACTGCCGCTCCTCGCCGTCGACCGCCGCTCCTCCCGCTCAGGTTAGAATTAAAACCACCCTTGCTATTCTTTCACAGATCGACAGTGAACCCTTTCAATAAAGAAATGAAATTGATATGAAATATTAGATTTAATACCGAAATTGATTAGGTTAGGGAAATAAATGAAATTGATTTGTTGAAGCTAAGTTAGGAAACCTTCAATACCGACAGAGAAGACTTGTTGAATTAGGAAAATGTTAGATTCACCACCCTTCTGATATAATTTGATACTCGGAGAGCAGACAGCATAAACAATAGAAATTGATATGAAATAAATGAAATATTAGATTCAATATCGAAATTGATTAGATTAGGGAAATAAATGAAATTGATTTGTTGAATTAGGGAAATGTTAGATTCATTAGTCTGCTAGTTAGGGAAACCTTCAATACCGAAATTGATTTGTTGAATTAGGAAATTGCTTAGCATAATAAATCACAATTTAGTTTAGTTTAGCATAATATTGAATTAGGAAATTGCTTAGCATAATAAATCACAGTTTAGTTTAGTTTAGCCTATAAGCATTGGATTTATATTGTTGATTGACATGGCAAAAATATCATATTAATTTAAAATTTTGTATACATACACACACATATATATGTATGTATGTTTTGCCGACTTTCTTGAAGCGATGCCTTAATTTCCCAATAGTCTACAACTAAATGTGTAATTTTGTTAGATTGTTAATGTTAATTAGCAAACTAAGCTTTCCTAAAACAAAACCCAAATACATGCAAATTGCAACAAAGTTGATAGCGAAACCTCTAATTAAGCACATTAAACTATATGTAGTTAGACTAATAATGCCACTGCGTTAGTTTTAGGCTTCCCTTTTAAAACAAAATTGAATCAATAAGTAATAAAATAATATTATTAAAAACTTTTTTTTAATATTAAAATTTAACATTATCTTTTTGTTGCCATTTTAGTAATGCTTATCATTATCTTTTAGTAATGCTTATTTATGTATTTGACTTATCTTTGACTTAATTGATAATATAATAGTTATATCTCTTTTCATCCTTCAAGTATGACTGATAGGTAGTTTATATCTTTTTAATTTGGATATGACAGAAATTGAAAATGGATAGGAGTTGGATGAATTTGCCAAGGGTAAACGCCCACTATCGAAATGGGGTAGAATATTTTCTGAATTTAGCTTTTGCAAATGCAAGCCAAGAAAATATGATTCTTTGCCCCTGTAAGAAGTGTGTTAACATGAATTGGCATGTTCGTGAAGTTGTGCACGAACATCTAGTCATTTTTGGCTTTGTTCCGGGTTATAGAAAATGGGTATTCCATGGAGAGTTGACATCTCGTACAGCTTCTTCCACGAGTAATCCACCTTCTCATCATAATTCTCATCGTGGATCTCTTAGAGAAGATGACATGGAGGGTATGTTGCAAGATGCATTTAATATGCACGATTATCATCAGCCTGTTAGAGAAGATTGTGATATTGGTGTTACTGATTTCACGAGATGGGAAAAAGTGGATGTGATGAAGAACCAAATGGAGAAGCGTCAAAGTTTTACAATTTGCTTAATGAAATGAATGAACCACTTTATGAGGGATCAAAATATTCAAAGCTCTCATTTTGCATTCGCCTTTTCCATTTAAAATGCTTGGGAGGGTGGACCGGTAACTCTTTTACACAATTATTAGAGTTTTTGAGTGAAATTTTTCCTTTTGCAAAAATTCCTCAATCCGGCAAAGATATGAAGAAAATGATAAATGATTTGGGGCTTGGTTATGAGAAAATTCATAGTTGTCCGAATGATTGCATGTTGTATTGGGGTGATAGAAAAAATCAAGAATCTTGTCATGTATGCGGTAAATCTCGATGGACGAATGGGGACACAGAAAATGTGAGTGAAGACGAAGTTGCAACACGAGCAAGAAAGAAGCCAATAAAGATTCTGCGATATTTTCCTCTAATACCCAGACTTCAAAGACTTTTCATGTCTTCAAAGACTGCTGAGTCTATGAGGTGGCATCACGATGGACGAACAGATGATGGATTATTAAGGCATCCTGCAGATTCTTTAGCTTGGAAGACATTTGACCAAAAATTTCCAAGTTTTGCAGGAGATCCTCGCAATGTTAGGCTCGGTCTTGCATCTGATGGGTTTAATCCCTTTAAAATCATGAGTACTTCATACAATACTTGGCCTGTTATACTTGTTCCTTACAATTTGCCTCCATGGATTTGCATGAAACAATCATCATTTATTTTATCCATGATAATCCCAGGTGAGAAAGGTCCAGGGAATGATATTGACATCTACATGCAACCTCTTATTGAGGAGTTGAAACAATTATGGGTTGGTGTCGAAACATATGATGTGTTGAAGAAGGAGAACTTTAATTTGCGTGCAGCTTTATTGTGGACTATTAATGATTTCCCCGCTTATGCAAAGTTGAAATTGCACAGTTAGATTACAAGTCTTGGGTACAAGCACATCGATATGTTCTCTTCCATCATGACTCAACAGAGTCCTTACGGACGTAAGTTTATATAAATTTTAATGTATTCACTTCATATTTTATATTACCCCATTTTTTAACCACGTAGCTTACTTTGTAGTGAATTTAAAGAAGAGCTACAATCTCAAGTACGCTCCCGAAGATTACATCAAAGAGAAATTCATAAGTTGTTTATAGAAAATTTCCATGATTGGTTAGCGAAGATGGTAAGCCACTGAATCTTTGTACTACATGTACTTAATAACTTTTCTTTCTTTGCTACATCAATATAAATGATAACTTATTCACCTTTTACGTGTAATAGGTTTGGTGTGGGAGTGAAGTTAGTGAAGAGGTTAAGTGGCTTTCTCAAGGTCCAAATAAAATTGTTAAAAGATATAATGCCTTCCTCATTAACGGGTTTAGGTTCCACACGAAATCTCGAGAAAGATTAAGGAGGACACAAAATTGTGGAGTAGTTGTAACTTCTTCAACTACAAGTTATGCTAGTGCTAGGGACAATCATCCTGTGGTGGGAGATGTAGAATATTATGGAATTCTTACGGATATTATTGAGTTAGATTATTATGGCAAACAGAAAGTTGTGTTATTTCGTTGTGACTGGGCCGATGTAAATACAGCTCGAGGCATTAGAAGAGATCAATTTGGTTTTACAATGGTGAACTTCTCTCGGTTAATTCACACAGGTCACCAATTGATGGACGAACCATATGTATTTCCTTCTCAAGTCAAACAAGTTTTCTATTGCCCTGATCCAACAAAAGAGGGTTGGTATGTTGTACTCCGTAACACTCCTAGAGACTTGATAGACATCGGTGATGGAAATAGAGATGACATTGAAATAAGATCAGAAACTCTGCCTTTTGCAGCACAAAACCTAGATAGAACAATCCCTAGTTCTAGTTCACAATTCCAATGGGTTCGAGAGGACATGGATGAAGATTTTAATGAAAATTAATTGCATAATAATGTAGTAAGTTTTATATCTTAACTTATTAATTTATAATAGTATTGTTGTCTCTAGTTACTAAAATTGTCTTTTGTTTATTGTAGATACTATGCCTAGGAGGAAATTGAGTGATCTGCGGATAATTCAAGTACCGAGAGAGGGGGAAGAAACAAATGATGATGATTTGTCTGGTGTTGGATCATCGCAAGTTCCGGAGACAGTTCCGGAGACAGTTGAAAATATAGAGATTGATGGTAATGTTCAACACTTTATTTAAATTCTAGTTGTTTGTTATTATTGACTTGATTTTAAAATTTTTATTGAATTATTTCTTATATAGGTGGAAATGGTCGAACTCGTAAGAGTAGAGGGCGCACGTCGTTGAATGATTTGTACAATCTTCCCGCTGGTGAACGCGTAAAAGTTTCAAGAAACGATGTCGGCCAACCCATTGGAGCAGAAGCAGGTGTTCTGGGCAGTTACTTAGGCATTGTTGCACGCAATTCTGCGATTTTGCCGATCAATTATGAGTCATGGCGTCAGATGCCGAATAGTAACAAAAATCAGGCTCTGGAACTTATTAAGGTAATAATGTCATTGTTAATCTATTACAATTGAAAATAATATTTATATTTGCTTTGATTGTGTCATTTGTAGGATAAATTTTCTTTAGAAGTCTCAGACGATTATGTCAAGCATGCATTAGGGAAAAAATGGAGAGACAATAAGAGTTTCTTGAAGAAGACATATTTCAAGAACGATCTCACTCTTCAAGAGAAGCTGCAAAATATCCCGCCGGGAATTCTCCGATATCAATGGGAAGATGCAGTAAGGTTTTGGACTTCAACGAAAGGAGAGGTATGATCAATGCACTTTAAAAAATTGTCATTATAATGTTGACTTTATACATAATGTAAATTTTAAATTGTAGGATCGAGAGCGCGTTGGAGTTGCTAGCAGACAAAAACAGAAGTTTACTCACACCGCCGGGTCAAAGAGTTTTGCTCGTATAGTTAATGACGAGGTATTATTATTTTTAATTATTGATTAATTTTTAATGAATTACATAGGTTTAGTATTAATTTTTACTATACTTTGTAGCAAATTACAACCGGCACTAGCATTGGACGGATAAAGCTCTTCGACATTACGCACACAAAAAAGGATGGATCTCCTATAACTCCCGAAGCTGCAGAAATTATGGTATGTTAATTAGACATTAAATTTTGATTATGTTATATTTAATATTAATTGTATAACATTTTTAATTGATTGTCAGGAGAAATTGAGGGAAAAAAAAGACCGAGTATGAAGCTACAGTTTCAACTAATGGTTCTGTTAATATGGAAGAGATCGAAAATCAAGTTATTGTTGACGTCTTGGGTCCTGAAAGATATGGTCGGGTTCGTTGCCAAGGATCATTCGTTACCCCGACAAAATATTTTGGGGCTAACTCGTCTCAGTACATGCCATCACAGAGCCAATCTTCTCAAGCAGAAGTTAATTGGTTAAAACAACAATTATCTCAATTTCAAGCCGAGGTACAAGAGAGAGAAGCTGAAAGAGAAAGGAAAGAAGCTGAGAGAGAAGCTGAAAGAGAAAAGAAAGAAGCTGAGAGAGAAGCTGAGATAGCAAGGAAAGAAGCTGAAAGAGAAGCTGAGATAGCAAGAAGGGAAGCCGAGAGAGAAGCAAGAGAAGCTGAGATAGCAAGAAGGGAAGCCGAGAGAGAAGCAAGAGAAGCTCAGAGAGAAGCAGCATACCAAAAGCTTCAACAAGAATTTCAAGAAATGATGGCGATGTTAAGGCAGAACCAACCAAAGAATCCGCCATCTTAGTTCATTTATGTGTGAATTCAAATGAAAGTGTTGGACTACATTTTAATTCGACGTTTGAACTATATTTCACTTTAATGTTGTAGACTTTGAATTTGTTATTGTTCTGTTCACTTAATTGTTGGAGTTTGAAAATGATGGCTATGTTTGGATTTATTACAGGTTATTTGGGTATTTCAAATTTTAAAATGTATTTTATACAGGCAGTGAGTATAGCGGCGTTTTCTAGAATAAACGCCGCTAAAAATCCATAACAGATTGTGGCGTTTGTAAGAAAAACGCCTCTATAGAACAGTCAATCCCGGCGTTTAGGAATAAAAACGCCGCTAGAGAAGCATCAATCCCGGCGTTTTAATATACAAACGCCGCTACAGAACATTCACCTTTTGCGGCGTTTTAGTAACAAAACGCTGCTATAGAATAACATTAGCGGCGTTTTAATATACAAACGCCGCTATAGAACAGTGACTTTTCGCGGCGTTTGTATATAAAAACGCCGCGATAGAACAAAACCTATAGCGGCGTTTATACGAAAAAAACGCCGCTACCTATTGCGACGCTGCTTCTTGCGGCGCTTTTGGCGGCGTTTTTCTTAACGCCGGGAGAGTTTTTAGCGGCGCTAAAAAACGCCGCTATAGGGTTAAAAAAACGCCGCAAAAGGCCTGTTTTGCTGTAGTGGTTATGAAACAAAGTAGGGTCTTAACTCTTAATTAAAAGTTTAGAAAGTTGCACTTCACTGCTCGAGCCATATGCTAAAGCATCAAAGCTTTATGTTTCTTTACTTTTTTCCAGGAGCGTGAAGTGCTTGATCACTAAATGTATCAATTTCATCATTTGAAGAGCGTATATTTCAAAATCAATGGTTTTTGAAAGGGAAATTAGGGTTATATAGCAAATGACCGCAGCATTAAGCTTTGTGAGCTTCATAAGAAGGGAAAACATGTTATAATAAGATCATTGAATGTTTAGTAGGTAATCATTCGCATCTTTCCCTTTATGGTAAAGGCCCACGTGTTTTAGAGAAAGGCACATGGGTGGCAGCATCTGATTGGGCGAGGGGTCCGGTCTATTTGGCATCATGAGGAGTTCATAAAAAGAAGGTGAAGGATAAGACCCACACCACACTCAACCATCAATCTCTTTGGGAACTTGGGCCTCTCCCACTCAACCTCCATTAATCCTTTTTGTATTCTTCTTTAGGTTTTTCATTCATGGATTAGTGAAATTTATCATTCCAACTTTGAAACTCCTCTCTGCCTACAATTGGCAATGCATGCACTTGGAAACAGGAGCGGTTTCAGAAATTTATTAAAAGATTGTTATTTTTTTTACGTATTTAAAAAAAGTTAATTATTTATAAAGAGTGTCGTTTTATTTTTTAAAGGGTATCAATTATACAAAAATTTTAGTTTTTTATATATAAATTATATAAAAAATATAATTTCTAAAAAATAAATTGGGTGTCAACACCCCAATTGTAAAAGCGGCTCTGCCCATTTTTGAAAACAACAAAAAAACCTTTATGTATTTTTTTAAGACTAACACTAAATTCTTAAACTTTAAACCTAAACTTAATTTTTAATATGAGAACATAAATAAATACATAATAAAGTCGCAAGAGATTTTCTATTCATTTGGAGATATATCATTGCCCCTCTAATGTTGCATATTGTCTTTTACTTCATGGTTTATAAAGTTATCTACAAATGATTTATTTGATTTATCGGATCGTATTATGAAAGTATGATGGAAATCCTCTGCCCCTTTTCAGTATTTTTATTTATGCTTTCATGCTTAAAATTAGATTTAAGGTTTAGGGTTTAGAATTTAAATTTTAGGGTTAGAGCTTAAAATTTAATTTTGTAATATTTTTTTTAATGTTAGAGAATGAGTAAAGATACTAAAAAAGGCAGAAGGTTTTTATCCTAGCATCAGATTATTTTTTAATGTTTATAAACGTTTTCAAAAGATTTTATCATCATGTGTTTCTTGAAAGATTTGAAATCACATCCTTAAAAATACAAAAATATGTTTATGTACAACAAATATCGATTAATTATGTTTGATGATGTAATTTCAAACATGGTGCATCTAGGGATGATAAAAGCATTGAACCTATTGTTTTAATTTTCAAACATATTTTGATGATTGCTGGCCATAGGCGTCGGGCGTGGAGAATTGTAATTAATAAGCCTTCTTTGTTAGGGACCCCTACTGCCTTAGGGTGTTGGGTGGTCGAATTTTATTATACCACTAATAATACCAATTACTCGTCATGTTGATGAAAAAAAATAAAGTCATAGCGTGTCATTGCTCAACATATTGTCACATGGTCATTATCTTCTTTTCAAAAAAATATGTTTGATAAAATATACAGTGCCAGCGTTTATATATCTCAATATTTTTATTTTCGTTTTCGATGTGAGATTAATGTCTCTGACTCTTCTCAGACGTACTAATATTGACAAAAGATTTTTATTGAGTTTAGCTATTGATTGACATCGTGTATCAATTTCAAACTTATACTCCTAAACCCTAGTGAAAGAAAGTAAAATCTAAAAACAAGATGTTAATTTCTCCTTCTACAATGGCCTACACTAGAAAATATAATATAGGTGGAAACATGTGGAGTTAGCTAGAAAGATGTAATGTAAATAAGGTTGAAAACGTAATTGGACTTTTGAGAACACGTTTTCTGGGACCATGGGGGGATAGTTGCATACATGTAAAATTATCTTGTTATAATTGTCAAAGATTACGATAATTTGCTTTCAATTTTTACAAAATATAATCATGAGGAGATGATAAAGCCATCTTAGATATTCATAGGGTCTAGCCTAGACAAAATGACTAAAGTTTAATGTTTCACTTACTGACAAAATTAAGGCATCATAAAGGGACGGAGTTTTCTTCCTTTCTTTTAAAAGTTGAGCTTATAAAGAGGGTAATAGTGAATGAAACTTTTATATAGGGTTCACTACAACAATATAGGTTTTTAGTGACAAATTGATAGTGACTAAGAATAATTTTATCACAAATATTAACTTTTTTGTGACAATTTTTTTGTACGACACTATTAGTATAAGTAATTGTGACATCTTTTTATTTGGTCACTGTAACAATAATAATTGTGACGATTATACTTTTCACAAATGAATTCTCACTATATGTATACAATTGTGACACAAAGTTCATTGTCACTAAAACTTTGACACATGATAGTGACGATATGTGAAGTGGTCACTATTATTTGATATTTGTTGTTACAATGAAATTACTTGTCACTTAAAGTTTCACTTTTTGTTGTAATAAATTTTGTCACCAATAAAAAAATAAAAGTAATGACAAATTAGACATTGTCACAATGATAAAATTATTTTTATAATTATAAAAATTAAAGTTATCATAAACTAGTTTGTCAAAAGGTAAAATATTTCAATAGTCTATACTATGTGTAAATTGTTGTTTTAGTCAATCTATTTTGATCAACTTTATTCCCTATATTTTTAGAATTTTAAAATTTTAATCCTAATCCTCACGGGACACCGACAATATGACTAAATTACAAACACTAAAAATGATCAAATTAAAGAACAAAAATTAAATAAGCAACTTATGTATAACAAATTAGCTAAAGTAAAATTTTTACTTAACATATTTAAATACTACCATTCATGTCAAGATCGAAAATTCAAAATTTAAAAAGTATAGAAATTTAAAGTGACCAAATTATAGTAGAAAGACTACTATGTGATTTTAGCATAATCTATGATAGATTTTTTTTTTGAAAATTTTAAAAGATATATTCCATTTTGATTAGTTTTTTCTTCAGAAAAATCTAAATAGTTTCTTCAATATACATATTTCGTATAAGAAACCATAGAAAATTTGTTTAAATTATTATTATAATAATTAATGTTATAATTAATAAATATTTTTAAAATAAATAAAATTAACTTCAATTACAATTAAACCTAAATATTATTTTTCTTTCAAAATAGTATTAAATTTCTTGCCTAACCTAGTGGATAAGTATTGCACTCTCACCCTAAAGGTTGCAGGTTCGATCATTCTTAAAGCCATGCATTGCATTTATTTACTAAAAATTGATGTCTGAATATGTTACATCATCTATAATTAAATTTCAGTGATCTAATGAAAACTTAAAAGTTTGCTGACTAAAATGCAAAAGCTCCATTAAATTTTAGAGACAATTAATGATTAGTTTAAACCCTAAATAAAATGGTTACAATTAAAAATATAATTAATTTTTTATCATTGACAGTGACGACATATTTTGGACACTATTTAAACATGTATTTGTGATAGAATGTTTGTCACTAATAAGAATAACATTAGTGTCTAAATTTTAGTCACTATTAATAATCTTTTGTGTCAAATAGTGTGGTCATAAAAAATATAACTATTGTGACGAAATCATAAAAGTTGTCACTAATATAATAGTGACGGAGTTATTAGTGACGACTGGTGACGACTTAGAAAAATAGTCACCGTAAATTTCAGTGACTAAATTTAACACTTTTTATGACTATTTTCAATGTCACTAAAAATGCATTTTCTTGTAGTGGTTCCACACGATGCTCTATTAAGGGGTCGCCTTCCTCTTTAATGGCTACATGTGGGACAATATGAACCTACATATCACCGACTATCACCCCTTTGCTCTCTATCTGTATGCTCTAAACATTTTCACTCTCCTGATTCTCCCATATAAACGTTTATTTTTTATTAAGTACAGAGATATTACATTCTCAAAGTAAATGTCGAAATTTAATCTCATATAAGATATGAGAACATAAACATTCTTAGTCACTCAACCAATTAATGAATTTCTATATAAATGCTTGTTTTTACTTTATACATCTTATATATAAATCGATATTATTTGATTAAATGTGATTAATGAGACTTACACGTATCTTTGTCCATATGAACAAAAAATATTAAAAAGAAATTCATGTCATCATTTTAACATAAATAACTTATGATATTGTCAATTTGGACCTATTAACAATATTATAAAGTTAGAAAGATCACAATACCGCAAAAACTAATATTTTGTTTGGTTAGGCAGAAAAATAAAAGGGAGGAAAAAGAGGTGAGAAAATTGAAAAGAAAATAAATTGAAGAGTTGTTTGATAGAGTGGAAAATTGGTAGAAAAAAAATAGAAGAGAAGATAGTTTTCCTTGCTCCTATATAAATAGTATTCTCACCAAAATTGGGTGGAAAATAGGAAAGAAGAGTAAAAGCTAGAGTGTAAATGAACCGAGCTTGAACGAACAAGCCTATGTTCGTGTTCGTTTGTTTAATTTTAAAGGTGATCATGTTCAGTTCGTGTTCGTTTAAATTTTTAATATTGTGTCCGTGTTCGTTTGTTTAGTGTTCACGAACGTGTTCGTTTAAGTGTTCGCGAACGTGTTCATTTAAGTGTTCGCGAACGTGTTCGTTTAAGTGTTCACGAACGTGCTCATTTATTCGTTCGCGAACATGTTTGTTTATATTTTAAGAAATGTTAACTAAATTAACAATAAACAAATAAATAAAAAGCAACAAATTGAAACTTACATTTAAACATGAACTTAATATAATATCCTTAGCAACAACAAAAATTAGTATTTAGATACACCCACAAACATTTTCATTCTATAAACGAGCTTATAAACAAGCATGTAAACGACCCTATAAACAAGCATGTAAACGACCCTATAAACAAGCTTATAAACGAGACTATAAACGAGTGCATAAACGAACCTATAAACGAGCATATACATGAGCGCATAAAATAGCTTATAAACGAGCTTGTTTGTGAACATAAATGAGCTTGTTCGTGAACATAAACGAGTCGAACACACATTTGTTCGTGTTCGTTCGTTTATTAAACGAACATAAAATTTATGTTCATACTCGTTTATTTAACTTAATAAACGAACGTTATACGAACAGTTCGTCGAACGCTCTGTTCATTTACACCCCTAGTAAAAACTAGTATACTTTAATAATAAAATTATCAAGTTATATTTTAAAATTCTAATTTTATTTTCACCATATTTATAATTATTTTTTTATAATTTCATTCAATATTTTTATTATAATTTTATTTTTGTTCAGTTTAATCTCTAAGAATTTTATTTAATATAAAATTTACACTTAATTGTTTCTAAGTTTATTGCTAAATTTAATATTTTTAATATAATAATATTTTTTCACTTTAGTCCTTAAAATATTTATTTAATTCAAAATTAATCCCTATTTGTTTCTGATTTTTATAATTTTATCTAATATTTTTACTATGGTTTAATTTTTTTCAATTTGAT
Organism: Hibiscus tridactylites; assembly: GCA_958450335.1. NCBI lineage: Eukaryota > Viridiplantae > Streptophyta > Magnoliopsida > Malvales > Malvaceae > Hibiscus > Hibiscus tridactylites. Next base: position 77,467,050 of record OY288281.1, read on the forward strand.
CCATAAAATGATTTGATCACGTTAGTCACTAATTTTATAACTGCATTTAAGGACTCGTTTTAGCTCGAATTAACCTGAAACTTGGTCTATATGTCAATGATGACATATATTTCATAAAGAAAGATTTAATTTCACTTTTTAAAGAATTGGTCCTTGTATTTTATGAATGTTTTCAAAATGGCCCATGAACTACTTATTTTTGCAATTAACACTCTATTTGAAATCTGATTTCAACATGAATTTACCATTGAGTCTAATTGAAACTAATGAGTCTAAAATGGACCCGGAATTAAGTTTTTAACATAAAATTCAATTAATGAATTAATTATATTTTAGTCCCTAAACCTCGATTTGATTAAATTTACTTCGATTTGAACTTTTTTTAGCAAAACAAAGGTATAAGATGTTTCTACTTATATTAAACTTGTATCTAAGTTTTTGAATGTTTTCTGGGTTTAAATTTGTAAAATTACCAAAATATTTTTTTGTTAAATCATTTATTTTTCTAAAGTTTTTATACGTTTATTTTCTCGGGTGACTTTAGTTAATATTTTTCCAATTTATTTTCACGTTGTTTGTTTACTTTCTTGTAATATAATATACTTTTTTTTACAAAAAAAAATATGTTTTAAGCCACAAATGGGTCATTTGTAGCATTTGATATCCGAGTTGGATTCGTCTAGACCAGGTATTAGGTGTTACATTGATTATACAAATATTAGACTAAATTATAAAAATTAAAAATAAATAGAGGTTAGTTTTGGATTAAATAAAAATTTTATGGACTAACTGAACAAAAATAAAACCATATTGTTAGGCTTGTAGCACGCTCGAATCGATCACCTAAATCCGTCAAGAGGGTTGATTTTGCTCCTTGGAAGAATTAGCTAAAAACCGAAATAAAGATGGACAATTTGCACAAGGATTTTAGAGTGGTTCGACTACACAACTGAGTCTACATCCACTACCTTAGCACACCACTAAGGATTTTCCAATTCACTATGAATTCGTTCCCTTTTCAAGGCTTAAGAGGAAACCTTTACAACCCAATCTTTTAATGGCTAAGATTGTCTAAGGCTAAACTAGAACCTCTCTTTTTACAAGGGATAAGATGTAAACAAATTAACCTCACAAGGTGGGTGTTTACAAAAATTTGAGCTCACAAGAGTGTAGAGGATTTACGATAAAAGCACTCTCTTAAATATTGTTTACAAGAGAAATGAAAATATGAGAATTGAACTCAAATTCTCTTGATCATGTTGCTTGGATGTGTTTTCTCTTATTTTTCAAGTGTTATAGCCTTTATAAGATAGCTAGGAACAAGCTTGTGGCCGTTGGAGACCGTTGGGGCCTTTATTTCCTGCAATAAATGTAAATCTATAGTTGTCCGTATCGATACGCGGGTAGCCGTATCGGTACGCCCTTCTTAGAACTAGCAGCTGAGCTTTATGCAGCATCACGTATCGAAACGCCTTCGTGCGTTTCGGTGCACCCATATCGGTACGTCACTGTGCCGTTTCGGTACAACCTACAATTTAAATTACCGTTAGGAAATAACTATTGGAGGTTTTGAGCTATTGAGGCTTTTGCCACGTAGGCGTATCGAAACGCTAGACAGTGTATCGAAACGACCACGATCCGTATCAATACGGCCAAGGCCTATATCGGTATGAGTTTTGACAGTTTTAAATTGACTGTAGCTGAAACCCTAAGGCGTATCGAAACGGGGTATAGCATATCGATGCAGTCACACTGAAATCTTAGGTTTGGCTACTTTAAAACGTTTCAAAACACTTAAAAAACCTTTTTTGAAAACTCCTCAAACATATTTTCAAGTTGTTTGGACTTAAAATCATTTTTGAATACTTTTCAATTTAGTCCAAAACTATTTTTTAATTATTATATCAAAACAAATATCTTAACACATATAAAAATATTAGACTCAATTATAAGAAAGTAGAAATACATATATATTGGTCAATTTTAAATTAAATAAAAAATTTAGGAATTAAAAAAATAAAATTATATTAAAAATATTAGACTAAATTATAAAATTAAAAATAAATTGTAATTTTCAAGACTTAATTTTCTTTACTTTTACTTTTTCCATGGTAACAAACAATAAAGAGGAAAAAATATTATTTTTCTTTTAGTTTTTCATATTCTTAATCAAGTTCAATTTTCTATCACGTTCAATTTTCTATCCACATGGCATGCAATCTCTTTGTCCACGTCGACTGCTTGAGAACAAAAGAGTAGTTTGTTAATTTATAGGATTTCAACTCCAACAACTAAGCTAGGGTTCGGTACTACATCTTGTATTTATGCTTCCCCCACAAACATTTTATCAAATACTATGGAATAGAATTCATACGAGAATGACCCACTAAGAAAGAGAAATTATATCATGAGTGATTCTCACCACGTTATTCACGAGACTAACTAATAGAAACCACTCACTTAATTGTTATTTTTTATGTCATTAATCTAATAATAGAATAACTTTCAAAAACAGTTTTTAAAATGACATGAAAAAACTTTAGTGAGGATTCATTGGTTGGAAAAAATGACATAAAAAAATCATAGTGAAGTGTGTGGTTTCCATTGGTTGGTCCCATGGAAGATGTGATGAGAATCACCCATAATATAATTTTTCCACTAAGAATGAATGGACAGAGGGGTTGGAGGGGGCGGTCGTTCCCTGAAAAATTTGAATTTTAATATAATTTAAAAATTTTATGTATTTTCTATTAAAAATTTATTTTTCACCCCTTAAGATTTTATAAGTTTATCTCCGAACGCAAAATTATGTGTTCGTCCCTGCCAGTAAGTAACACCAGCCATTCCCACACCTTTTATTATAACTAAATTTCAATTTTAATAAAGTTCGAAACATAATATAAGGAACAAAGGTTAGGTTTGGCTCATTTTTCTGATATTGGTTTGTCTTTCATGCATCATGTTTCATATGTTTGGAAGTAGACACCGTATGGTTTTAAACTACACAAATATAGACGGTCTACTTATTTTCTTTTATTGCTTAGGTCGAATGATAAAAAGTATGATATTTTTTAAATAAATTTTTATATTCAAAATTTATAACCTGAATGCCAAATTTAAATTTTTAAAATTTTTCCAGTGTTAATTGATCATAAATGAAAACGTATGTTAGCCAAAATATTTGACTTTTGGATGATTTTTTTAGTTTTAAAATGCCTAGCAATATATGACTTAAAGGGTTCATGTATGGTGAAAATATTATTGTAAAATTCAAAATAACCTTTGTGTTTTTTTTCTTTCTATTTTGTTTATAATAATGTCCCAAAAACAATAAGGAAAAGAGAAGTTTCCTATCTAAAAATATTTTGGTAGTTTCCCTCTAAAAATCCAAATATGCTTCTCATGAAAGAAACAAACAAATGACAAATGACAAAAATTGAATGGAAGCAACTAACTCCATTTAAGTCCAAATAATAATAATAATAGAGGAAAGCAAAAATTAGATATTATTTATTTATTTATTTATGTTTGCATGCGTGTGGTATTTTATTCCATACATGTTACAAACATTAAATAAATCATAAATAAGCCTTATTCTAATATTTCTAAATATATTATATATTTATATCATATTTAAAAATATGTCAATGACACCTGGATTTAAGGTAAAATTTTAAGCATTAAAGTTTTGAAATCTCAAATTTAAGTTGGGCAATGCGCATTATATAATTTCCATGAATATTTCTAATAAATAAATAAGGGTAAACTACTCTAGTGACTACTGAACTATTTGAGCATATTTATTTTGACCACCGAACTATGCAACTCGTCAATCAAACCACCAAACTCATTAAATCGACCTATTTTGACCACCGCCGTTAAAAAATAAAGAATGGGTGACGTGGCAATTAACGAAAATTTGTCAAATTACACATTTGATCTTTATTATTTACTTATTATATCAACTTATTAAATTAAATTAATCAGCCAATCAAATAATGATATGTGTCACCACCCAATTGGATAAATTTACTCAAATTTTAATTTATTTTCTCACCACCTAGTTAAAGGAAAATTAAAGAGGAATGATATGTTTGGCATGGATTGAACTTACAACCTCGAGGTTAGAAACTCCATGGCTTTACCATTGCTCCAACCCATCTTTAGTAAAATAAATTGCAACATTTAATATATATATATATATATATATCATAATATAGTAAATGCTTGGGAATAAAGAAGTAAAGATTGTTGAAAGAGACTCAAACCTAGATCACTTGAGATGTGTAAAATCACACAAACCACCGAATCAAATCAAATAATGAATTAAAATAAAAATATATTTAAAATGCTTTTAAATATTTGATTTAGTTTAAAAATAAAAAATCATAAATATATTTTCATTTTTAATTCATTATTTGATTTCATTTGATGGTTTGTGTGATTTTACACATCTCAAGTGATTAGGTTCAAGTCCCCTTTCAATAATTTTTTACTTCTTTATTCCCTAACATTTGCTATATTATAAGATATAAATTAAATAATGCAATTTATTTTATTAAGGAAGCTTTGGAGCATTGGTAAAGCCATAGGGTGTTTAACTTTGTGGTTGCAAGTTCAATCCACCCTAAATCTATCATTTTTCTTTAATTAGGTGGTGACGCGTGTCACCATATGATTGATTGATTGATTAATTTTATTTAATTAAATTAAAATTATGATCAAATTGATATAATAGGTAAATAACATAGACTAAATGTGTAATTTTATAAATTTTTGTTAACTGTCACGTCACCCATTCGTTAATTTTCTAACGGCAGTGGTCAAAAATCAAAATATGTCAATTTAATAAGTTTAGTGGTTTGATTGACGAGTTGCATAGTCCAATGATCAAAATATGTACACCCAAATAGTTTGATGTTCACTGAATTAATTTACCCAGTAAATAAATAACACTTATTTAAAAAAAAATACCAAGCAAACTAATGTTACCAATGATTGAAGTGTAGTTCACGCCCCCAATAGGAACAAACCACGTTGACTGACACATGAGGCATCCCAACCAATAACTCCAAGCGTGTGGTTCACGTTATATCAGGACGAGTGTGGATTCTTTAGAATTTTTGAAATGTAAAATTAACCCTCCAAAATCATAAAATCAATGAATTTAAATCTGAAATAATAAAAGAAAGTGAGCCTGGCTATGTGTAGGTTAGGTCACGACGATCGTCAAGTTCCTTTTAATTTAAATTTATCAATGATTCGAAAAATAAAAAATAAATAAATTATCCATTTTAAAAAATAAATGTGTGCTTGAAGGACACTTAAAAATAGAAGAAACATTTTTTATGATATTCTTATCTAATGTATTAAAATAATGAATGAAATTATGCAATATTATAGTTTAATAGAAATTTGATATTATTATTTATTTATAGATTTATATTTTAAAATTAAAATACTTCAGTTTCAATATATTAATATGATGGAATTGGGGTTTGCTTAAAGAGCACAGTGGGCTTAGTCCGCGAAGTATTGATTAAAAGCACAACCGATGTCATGAAATTCAGCGTTATTTATTTATTTCTTTTAGGAATATAATATTTTCAAACTCCCCCTTCATACCGCGCACTAAAGCAAGAATCCGTTGATTTAAATTAATATTTTAGCTCTATTTTCCCCTTTTTTAAATTTGAGAAATCCATATCCTACAAAATCCAACAGCCTTGAAAGAAAGATAAAAAGTATTTAAATGAAAGTTCCTTCCTTTGAAAGAGAAAACCGACCAAAATATACCAATTCATTTCACATACACATCATTCACCAGTCAGTCTTCCATTTCTCTTCTTTTCCTCATCAAAGTTTCAATTTTCCCCCATTTTAGATCTACCATTTTTCCGATTCTACGTGTATAAAATGTAAATTTGAATTTTTTTTTTATAAAAAAAAACAGGCTTTGGTAATGGTGGGGTGGTGGAAAGTGGGGACTTTGTGATTCTAGTTTTCCAAATATACACAGAAGGAGAAAAAAGGGTTGGAATCCGAGGAACGGAGTAGAAAGGGAACAAAACATAGAGTTGTTGAGAGTAATATGGGTTCCATTTGAACCCAACAGTAAGCTACGTTGTAGAAAGCATAGTGTTGGTTCCTTTTCCAGGGATCTAATTCAAGTGTTCTTTTTTTTTCATTTTTAATAAAGGGTGAGAAAGGTAGTAGCTTTCTAGCATATGCCACTTGGGATTTAATAAAAGGAGAAGGGAGCGTCAAGGAAAGCCAGCCAAAGACTGAGAAGTGAAGGCAAAACAAAAGGGAAAATGATGCAGGAAACAAAGAAGAAGAATGGAGGCAATGAAGATTTCAAGAAGAAGGAGCGTCATATAGTGACATGGACTCAAGAGGTTTTTCTTTCTTAAAAAAAAAGAAATTGTTTTCCTCTGTTTCATTTATTTATTTGTCCTAGAGTTCTTATTAGTTTGATGGGTTCATATCTGGGGGTTGTTGCAGGAAGATGATATCCTTCGTGAACAAATCAGTTTGCATGGAACTGAAAAGTGAGTTTTCTTTTTTCATTCATTAAAAGTATTTTGATATATTTTTAATGAAAAAACTCAAAGGGGTTGTGTTTTTGAATCTTGGAATGCAGCTGGGCGATCATTGCATCTAAATTCAAGGATAAAACAACAAGGCAGTGCAGAAGAAGGTTGGTGAAACCAAACCATGATGATCTTGTATTTTGATCCATTTGGGGTTCCATCATTTAAACTCATATAATGTCTGAAAAATATAATGAAAACACAGATGGTACACATACTTGAATTCAGATTTCAAGAAAGGAGGATGGTCGCCAGAGGAAGATATGCTTTTATGTGAGGTAATATCGATTTTGTATGGTCTATTTTCATTTTAAGTTAATGGGGTCAGTCTGTTTTTTGTTTGAAAAAAAAAAACTTCAACATTTTCAAAAACTTATTTAATGGTGATTTATTGGGCCGGGGGGGGGGGGGGGGGATTGTTACTATAATTGATCAGTTGTGCCAGGCCATTGCATGTTACTGGTACAGTAAGTGTTGAATTTTCCAAACAGAAAGAAAATCTTAGAGGTAGGCCAGACTTTTTAACTAATTGACACACTGTGTCATTCAAAAGTAGGGAAAACAACAGCCACTAAGTTCAGTTTGGATAAGTGTTTTCCGTAGATTGTTGAATACTGCTTCTAAGTAGATGACTTATGGTGTGATCTGCAGGCTCAGAAAGTTTTTGGCAATAGGTGGACTGAAATAGCAAAGGTGGTTTCAGGCAGGTATACATATTTTTTTTTCTTTAGTTTTTTACTAGCAAAGCGCAGCTTCGGGATAAGGAAATGGATTGCAAAAGCTGGGATTCGAACCCCGTATTTTATCATCACAAGAACTAACTGAGAGAAAAAAATGATCTCTTTTCTGCAATCTTTTTGTTTTCAGTTTTTGTATTGATTATATTATTAATGCAGAACGGATAATGCTGTTAAAAATCGATTCTCCACGCTATGCAAGAAGAGAGCCAAGTATGAAGCCTTAGCTAAAGAGAATACTGCTTCATGCATAAACCCAAATAACAAAAGAATTTTACTTCAGAATGGGTTGAATGTAGATGGAACAGCACACTGTACTGGTTCTGTTAAGAGAATGAGGTACCTTAAATACAGAAATGTCTATGCATAGAAATGATTTGATGTTATTCCACAAATTGAAAGTCTTTTACTTTATCCAATTCAGGAGATCCCACATTTATGATCTCACTGAAAACTGCAACTTTGGAGATAGATCACATAGAGTATCTGGAACAATGATCAATCAGCAGCTAAGACATCCCTTTGCAGTTTTGGGTCAAAATCTCCACAATGCTAACAATGTTGTGGCACAATCTCAAGTCAACAATGTTAAGGAGATTTCTAATGATGGTAAATCACCTCAAGCCGACAATTCTTGTTATCGGCACCCATGTTTCTCTTGTCAAACCTGCAAATACAAGTTTCTGTATTTGTCAATCTCTTTGTAGTTTAGCTAAAACAGTGCATACATTCTTCTACTAATTCTCTTCTCCTTTAAACTTCATAATATACACTTACATTCTCTTCCTCCATTATTGATTAGCAGCACAGAATAATACAACCCAAGGAACATTTCTCAAAAAGGATGATCCAAAGATAAATGCTTTGATGCAGCAAGCAGAGCTACTCAGCTCACTCGCATTGAAAGTTAACTCAGACAATACAGAACAAAGTCTGGAAAATGCTTGGAAGGTGAGAAGTAATTTGTTATTTTCTATTTGTTTTTGTGTTAAATATTTTTGCAGCTATTGGACTAACAGTCCGATGATCCGATCCATGCATTGTGTACTATGTCCCTAAACTCCATCCTATGTTATATTCAGATTTTCCAAGACTTTTTGAATCAGAGTAAAGAAAATGATATCCTGAGATATACAATGTCTGATATTGATTTGCAACTAGAAGATTTCAAAGACTTGCTAGAGGATTTAAGGAGTAGTAATGAGGCAAGTCAACCATCTTGGAGGTAATAGAAAAATCAGTTGACTTTCAGATTTTGTCAGTTTTTGTACTTACACTAATTGACCATTAATATGTTCTAGGCAACCTGATTTGTACGAGGCATCTCCAGCCAGCTCTGAATACAGTACAGGGTCGACACTCATGCCTCATCCAGCTGGGGAAGCAGGAGAAGAAACTCAAGCTAAGATAGATGCACTGCAACAGGATATACTGTCAAGTCATATTGGAGAGCAGAATTGTGGGAGTGAAGAGGAGAGAAGGGCTCCTTCTGGAGCAAACACAAATCAAGGTAATAAAATTCTGTATCTGGTATCAGGCCTAGGAATACCTTGTTTATGGCTATAAAGTGGATAAGGACTTTTCTGATGAAATGTCTTCTGGTACGGTACCACAGTCGAGATAATCCCGTCATGTAACGACCAAACAAACAATATAGTTGCTTCTACCTCATCAAGCATAGAGTTCAGTTCCCCGGTCCAAGTTACCCCACTTTTCAGATCTCTAGCAGCAGGAATTCCCAGTCCAAATTTTTCAGAAAGTGTAAGTTATTTTGGTTCCACCAACCATTGTGACTCTTCTCTATCTTGAAGCATCATTGTCCGACACATTTCCTCGCATTTATTTTTGTTGCAAGCATTTCCGCTTCTTCTTTCACACTGACCATTGTGTGTGTGCAAGGTATAGTAGTACTAATAACTAATCAACAAAACTTAAGTAATAGTCAGATGAGTAATTATACTTCAAGCACACTTCATAGTTTCTATGGATTATCACATAGATGTTATCGTCGCAAGACTAAGTGAGGGCTGAGGCCAGCCACCAGTTAGAATCCTGGTCATTGCCCAAGTGGAATCTTACTTTCCTACATCCACTTAGAAAAATAGAGTCTGGATGGTAGTTTAACTAAGTAATGGAAAGGATCTTTTTAACCAGAACTTTTTATATATGGAAATTTTTAGGATTTTATTCATGGTCAAGTGGGAATACTGGTTCAGCATCTTGTTTTTGGTTCTTACAATTCCATCTACTCATAAAATTCCTCCGATTTGTTCCCTTGTATCTTTTATTCTTTGGCCAGGCATGGGAAGCTCAGAATAGAGTTAAAGCACTACTTTTTCTTGTATTACTGTTCCCCTTTTCTAATTTAGCATAGAAATGCAAGCATACACACACATATAGTTGCATTATCTCAAAACTTTAATACAAGACTGACCACTGTGTTTTGTTTCTTTTTTCAGGAAAGGAACTTCCTACTTAAGACACTAGGAATGGAGTCCCCTTCTCCTAATCCGGGAAACAATCTTTCACAACCACCACCTTGCAAACGAGTCCTCCTTCATAGTCTATAAATAACCTCTGATCATCTCTTATAATGAAATCAACATCAGTCTATAGTCCATATAGACGTATACCTCATAATTTGTTTCCTTGAGCAACATAGCTCATATTTGAGTTTTCATCCATTTTTTCTCCTTTTTTTTTTCTAAGGTTGCAGCCTTTGCCTGGAATTTTACAAGGCATTTAATGATCTGCATTCCCAACTCCTTGGCTTAGAATGTTTTGGTGCATTCAGCTTCCCAGAGACATCCGATACGATGTCCTGAGTTCCAATAATTTCTTTATTTCCCCCTACTAGGGAGTACTACCTTAATACTCACATCAAAACTAGTGTGTGCTTGTTAGTGTGTCATTCTTCTGTTTGTCATCTCATCCGAGCGGTTTCGGGTATCTCTACATCCATCCTTCTGGTCAAGTTTTTGTAATCTAGTACCGAACCTACTATATAAAGTCATTAGAGTGTAATTATACATAGGCAAGATGCCTAAATATGATAAAAGATAGAGAGGAAGAAGAAAAAATGAAATAGTAAAGGAGGATTAACCACTTGATTTGAATCCTATTTGGTGTGCAGGCGGGGTATAGAATAAGTTATTGTGTGGTTTTCTATCCTTATTCCTAATGTAATGAAACTCATATGATTTGAGTGAATGTGTTTTGGCTTTGGTGTGACTTAAGCTCTTCACATTTTTACTTACAATTGCCCCAATTAGAAGGGCTGACACTTGGTTGTAGCTCAGAGTATGATGCAGCAGGTAGCAATGAAACCAGGAACTCGGTTCAAGCATTTTTCATATGTTCCATTACATCCAGGAACCAGAAAGATGAAAAGAACATGAGAAAATAAGAATGTAAGGCAGCAGACTTACGGAGAAAGCGATCGAGCATGGAGAGGAAACAACCCCTTTCTTTACCATCTCCTTCCTACATGAAACCATTGGATAAGGAGAAGTGTTGGAACATCATAGTGAAGGGATAAGGAAGGAGATATAGTGGTGGACAAGTGTTATTATGACCAAAGTAAAAGCAAAAGCAAAAGGTAGAGGCTAAAATTAAACAGAAGAGTGAGGGAACGTCATACAAAATAAATTGAACCTATTGCCCATCAAGTTTCTCAATGGAAGGTGCTGTTTTTATATGCTACAGGTATCTACAGGGATGGGTCGGGTTTTTAGCCGATCTGAATCTGACCCAAAAATAGTTACCCTGAATCCGACTCGATCACCTCCTTTAAAAATTCAACTAATCCGAAAATTATATACCCGAACCTGACTCAATTTATAAAAAAAATAATTTTAGAGATCTAATTGTAAAAAAAATAATTAAATTTATCAAATAATAAATAAAAAATTTAATTTTAAAGACATAATTATAAAAAATATAAAAAGAGCATTATTAAAATATCCCTAAAAAGTATAAAGAAAATTACACTATTAATCTTGAGTTGGATCGAATACTTATTTAACTTAAACTCAAACCCAAAAAATTCGACCCAAATTTAATTATTTTTTTTTTAAATCCGACCTACTTGAAATGCCCATCCCTAGTTACCTCATCTTCCATACTTCATTACAAAAAGTGGGCTCCGTAATGGCAACAATGCAGAAAAAAGATTACCCAACACCAGAACCAGATTTAGCCCAACTGATTCGTACATGAACTTGACATTAATTGATTTTGGGATTCTAATTTCAATATTTACAACCCATGTACATGAACTTGGCATTCGTCTTTAGAATCTCTATTTATTAAAAAAATTGGCTTAAATTAAAAATAGGTGCCAGAAGTATATTTTTTTTGAACTTTAAGTGCCTAAAGTATTATTTTGTAAAAATAGGTGCCCGAAGTTTCAAAAGTTATAATTTTAGGTGTCTGACCGTTAATGAGTGTTAAAAAAATCTTAACTAATCAATGCTTGACACGTAGCACTAATTTAATTTGTTTTATTTTAAAAAAACACCAAAAATTTTCAATTTTTTTATAAATTCCCGAAAGTTTGCAATTTTTACAAAATAATCTGTTGAGATGTTTGTTTTTATATAATCATAAAAATTTGTTTTGGACTAAATTGAAAAGATTTTAAAAATGTTTATAAGTTCAAACAACTTGAAAATATGTTTGATGAATTTTACAAGACTTTGGAATGTTTTAAAATGTCTTTAAAGTAGCTAAACTCGAGTCTTTCAAGGAACCATATCGATAAGGTGTACACCGTATCGATATGCTTTATGGTTTCAAGCTACAGGAAAATTCTAGTAGCCCAAATTCGTACCAATACGGCTTGTTCGTATCGATATGGAGCAGAGTCGTACCGATACGATTTTAACTACCCCAACGATTAGATTCCCAACGACTAGTTCTAAAAAAGGGCGTACCGATAGAGCTACTCGCGTATCAATACGGACAGCTCCAGAATTGCATGTATTTTAGAAAATAAAGGCTCCAACGGCTCCAATTCAACCCCAATGATCTCCAACGGCTAGGAACTCAATTAAGAGTATAAAAAGAACCTCCAAACATCTATATAAGACTAATGATCCAAATGCCAACATGTTTATGATTGTAATCAAGTCTTACCACTTATTTTTTTCCCATTCTTTGTAGAATACACTTGTTGAGCTTAAGAGTGCAAACATCAACATTTTAGAGGAATTTTTAGTTTGCTAAGTTTTCTCTTGTTAGAGAGTGATCCTAAAGTTCGGTTTGTAAGCTTTGGTTGCTAGACTTGGCGAGCAAGTCTAGGTTGTAATTGGTTGCCTCCTAAGCAAAGAAAATGGGAAGAATTTTTAGTGAATTAGTTGAAATTCTTAGTGGGAACTAAGGTAGTAGATATATAGCTTGTTAAAATCTTGAACCACTATAAATTCTTTGTCCATTTTATCCAATTTTTGCTTCCACCAAAAGCACCCAAAAATCAATCTTCTCCACACTTGGCAAGCAATTCGATTAAAGGATATCGAGCTTAACACAGTCCCTAAATCTCTAAAATCTCCCAAACCCAAACCCCAATTGTCGTCGCTTCTGCCGCCAATCCTAAGCCTACCACTTTGATCGTCGAGCCTATTCGGTCGTTTCCCTCATAATGTCGTCGCTAGAAACGACGAACGACGTGGCAGCCGAACTTTAATTTCGCGTTCGATGTTCGACATTCGACTGCCATGTCGTTCATCATTTTCGGTGACGACGTTATGGAAGAAACGACCGGTTAGGTCTGACGACTAAAGTGGTAGGCTTAGGGGCGGCAATCGACGGTAAAAGCATCAGCAATTTAGGGTTTGAGTTTGGGAGGTTTTAGGGATTTAGGGACTATTTTGTAAAAATTACAAAATTTCAAGAATTTATGAAAATTGAACAAAAAAATGTTTTAATTTTAATAAAATAAAATGAAATAACATGTCATATGTCAAGTATTAGTTGGTTTACAATTTTTTTGGACACCCATTAACGACCAGACACTAAAAATTGTAACTTTTAATACTTCGAGCATTTATTTTTACAAAATAATACTTTATGCACCTAAAGTTTAAAAAGGTATACTTTGAGCACCTATTTTTGGTTTAAGCCTCAAAAAATTTACATTAACATTAAGTTAAAAAGTAGACTACAAATGCAGTTAGAGCTGTTATTTTGTGGGTTCATTAACCTGGATACGATGAACTAACAACCAAATCGATACAAATGGAAATCTATTCAAAATTACATCTAGTTTGTATTGTCTTAAAATTGGTATATCACTCAACCTTAGGGCTGCAATGATAGTATACCGTGGGGACGGTTAAAAATACAAAATGGGAAAATATGAGTCATACTTTAACTGTTAAAAGATGCCCCTTTAGGTCTTTTTCTTTTTCTGCAACCTCTGCAGCTTCTTCCACTTAAGGTAGATTTGGTATGACAACCCAGAGAAGACCATTAGTACACAACCCCATTGTTTTGGTGACAGTGGATTGCCACTCAGCAGAGAAGACACCACGATGCTGACAAACTTGCGTGTGGTGGTAATGGTTGTGTTTGCCAATGAGCCAAATCGACTTATGGTCAGGAAGATGAAATTTTGTCCGACAGCGCCGCAGAGGCAATAGAGGAGTATATCCCAAGCAGCTTCTGGTTGCTGCTTGCAAAACTGGACTGCCTCGAAGCCACTACCGTGTGGCCAGCCAAACATGTATATCATGTTGTATATGGTACCCCAAAGGTTCATTCCCAACATGATATCCCAAGCACTTGTCTTTGGATACCTAGGCAAAGGAAAGCAAAAAGATTTGAGCGAGACATACTCAAACTAACAAGAGAAAATCGGTTCTAATTAAAATATTAAGAATGCTGGCATGGAGTAACTGAGGCGTCAGCAAGCTGGCTGATCTGTTTAGAACTCGTAATTGTTGAAGTCAGCCAGTTGCTGCAAACTCACTCCTTTTTTTTTGATCGCTGAATCAACTTGAATATTAACAAAAAATACATTGAATATTTATACAAAGAAGTCTGGTAAATATAACGACCTAATTGTCTATCTAACAGACTTTAACTAAAGACTAACAATCTTAATTACAGCTTTACAAAGACTTATCAACAACTAACATGCTTAATGTACAAACTCACTCCTTCATTGTAATTACGCTCTAAATACAAGGATTATTGTTCAAAAAGTAATGTACATTTCAAGATGCTGATAATAATGATAATGCTTTAAGAAAACGGGTCCAAAGTTAAAGGAAAATGTTTCCACAAACATACCTTGCAGTTATCGAATCCTGCGTAGCATTTGTAAAGCCATCAAATGCAAGGTTCAGAAAACAAAGCCCATAACCAAGCGGCGCATTGGGGTGTGCCAACTTGCTAATAGTTTTTGAGCTAGTCTGAAACAATATCAAATTAGACACAAGAGTAACACACAACTCAGAACTGGAGTTTCATGGGGAATGTTTAATGGCATTTAGTCCTTGAATATGCCTAGTGAATATGCAAGATGACAATTATAATTCACAAAATAAAAACATCATCATCATTTTTTTACAGAAATAAATATAACACTTTTCGCACCTTCATAAGTGCAAAAGCAGATACTCCTCCAGCCACAAGGAATGTACACATATACTCGGGGAAAGTGTACCGAATACCATAAACTAGAGTGCCCATAAGCATGACTGCATAAACACAAAATACATTATTAGCTAATTACTGAAACATCACACGGAAGGAGTCTACTAATCAATGAAGACATGTAAGAAAAGGAGCTTATAGTAGTATCTTACCTGGAATCATTTTTGAGGATTTGGCCAGAACCTGCAAGAGAGACGAGCAACATTAAATGTTAAACTGTCAACCTACAATAGCAGCCAAACTAGGAATTTAAACAATCTGGCTGGGCGATAACTAGTGGCACTTAGACACATGAGGTAAAATGATCAGATATATAAGATTACGGACAAACTAGGACATGCCTGAGCTGGGTAGCTGATGTACTTCAATGCTTCTATACCCATGGCTGGACCAATTGTGTTTGTGATTCCAGCACTCCAATAAGTCCACCAAGGAGCACCGCCGCCGCTGCTACTGGACCAAAGTTTTATCACTAGATGTGAGGCATAAGAACAAACATATTATTAACCATAATCCTCGAAAATCAATGGTGCACAAATAACCAAATTTATTATAACAGTATGGTAGAGGGGCTTACTTATGTATGACCAAACTAAGCAGACAACATTTTGCGCCAAATTAAGAAAAGCAAGATGCTCAAATCTCTTCCCATCCGAACCAAATCGCTTGGTGGACCTAAACTCAAAAAAGGCCAAAAAATGTAATCAGAAAATCATAAACGCTAACAATTTACTCGTACAAAAGCCATTTCAAACTATTAAAATGAACAGTTGCTTTCTGCCAAAAAAAGTACATTCAAGCAAAATGAAATGGAAGAATCACAACAAAGTTATTCAAATTCGACCAAATAACAGCCATTTCAATCTAATGGTAAAATATCAACTTAGATCCAAGCTTTTTCTCCTTCACACCTAATCCCACTTCCAAATTAACTAAGAAATTGAGATTGTCTGGCATATTTAAAAGTAAAATGCATACCAAAGAAACTTTCGACAACAGATCAAACGAAGAAATAAATAATCGAAAACGTTCAACAGAAATAAGGATAACAAGATTTTTTTATAGAAAAAATGTATATAAAATAAATCAAAACATACAGAGTTTCCTGAAGAATGCCCTGATAAATATAGGCAGACCAAATCCCGGCCACGCAAAATGCCAACACTAAAACTCGCCGGAGTCCGGCGCCGTGAGCTTCCATTACGACGCCGTTAGATGAGCGTTTCTCCCCCTTTCTTTTTACTTGTTTCAACCGGTGAAGATTATTGAACCCAAAGGAGATCAAAGAGCAGGATGCGAAAAATAAATGGAGTTGATTGATATTAACATGTTGGCCTGGGGAAGGTTGCGTGGGTTGTCCACGTGTGTTTATTTGATTGGATGGGTGACTTCATGACTTTGTTTTGATTGGTTATTGAAACGCGGCCTCCAATCCCTCCGTCACGCTTCAAGTTCAACCCCACCGTATTCAAAAGCTCCTTTTTTTACTTTGAAGGGAACCGACCCGAGTTAATTGAACTGTTGGTGTTGGGTTATGGGTCGATTGTTCCACAATTATGAATGCGTATAGATCGGGCTTGGGCTGAATTTTTCAGGAGCCCGATTATTTCTTATTCAAACATATTTAAATCATTATAACTATGAATTATATGGAAAAATATATATTTCATGAACATGTTGCGAAAATTTTGTTTTTATAAGCATGTTTAATTTAGAGTTTATAGATTTAATGTAAGATTTAAAATTTAAATTTTTAAAATAAAATTAAACATGCTTATAGAGTATTTTTTTCATTGTCGGTACATAAAATAATAATTTATTATATATAGGATTATTATCTTATACACTGGCGGTGAAAACTAAAAGTTTCCACAAACCCTAAATTATAACACTAAATTATAAATTTCAACCATTATCCCTAAATTCAAAACTCATACACCTAAACCCCTAAACCATACACCCTAAACTAAGCCCCTAAACTTTAAAACTAAAACGCTTGTGAAAACTTTTAATTTTTACCGTCAGTGTATCAAATAATTATATATATATATATATATAAACATTTACAATCTTATAATAAACCTTTTTAAGGGTTATAGCATGAACTCTCTCGATATTGATTGATTGGGCCAGTTTATAGACCGTATAAATAGTTAAACTTGTAAAATAAAGAGAGAAATAGGAACACATTTGAATTTATACTCTATATTAGTATAACAAAGAGTAAATCAAACAATCTTTTTCTTGATGTCGTCAGCTGAGTTTCATCGAGTGTTGTTGTATTGTGTTGAGAGTTGATAATGATTGGTATTCCCCTTAATTTGATGACAGCATAGACACAGTGAGTCCTTTATTATTGGGGCCTTGTTAAATGGTACAAGGGAAGCTTCCCCGTGTTTACACAACGCAAAACCTGGGCGAGAGTCACAAGACTTTTATGAGATGTAAACAATGGTTTCGGTACCGCACAAACACAAAATATTACGAAATTAAAAATGTTACACTTTTTGATAATATTTTAGATTGACTCTTACGACAGTATCGATACTTAAAGGTAAGTTGCGATACTTATAAAAACCTAAAATGTTATCAGAAGCCATAAGTATCGATATTTGAAGTTAAATTTCGATATTTAACCACCAACTTAAAATGTTACCAAAAAATGTTACATTTTCAATTCTATTTTTCGTATTTTTTTTTCGTGTTTTGTAACATTTTCGATTAGTGTCGAACAGTAATCTTATTATGCCTTAAGTTAGACTCGCCCGGTTTTCAGGCGTCCCTTGTACGCTGAAACCACGGTTGGGTCAGGACACGACCTTAATTCCACTTTTGTCGTATCACAAAGGGACCAGCCCTGCCCTGCCCCATCGCTAATCAATCTTGCTACGCGGCTTTAAAATCCCACAATTCCACACTAATTGTCGTTTACCAACATTCCATCCAATCCAGTCTTTTCTTCTCGCTTGCTAAGACCAGGCTCCTTTTCTTGGGCTCAATTTCAGAGTGAAAAAACAGATGATCTTTTCTCAGGCTTACTCCAACCAAAAAAATTCTATTATGCTAATATCAGATCTTAGGTGCTTAAAATTCGGAACAATGATCAACAGAGTTGGTCCAAGTGGTAAGCAGCTTAGTTCTGTTTAAATAAATTTTAAGTTCGAGGCATTGTATATGTAGAAAATTCTCGTTAGAAACTCACCCGCCAAAACCAGGTGTGCGACGCAGGTCGGTCCGAATTAGTCAGGGCGAAGCCCTAAAAACCGAAAGGACAACAAAAAAATCGGAACGATGATTCAAACAAAAAAAATATTTGAATCACTCCAAACTAAAATAATAACATTCATTCATATGGTCTGAATACACCGTTTTCTGCTGAATATATAGAATCCTTCAAAAATGATTAAGAAAATAATTTTTAGCTGGACTTTGTACCCAGTCAAAACCTGAAAGAGCTGTAATATGTATAAGATTAAATTATTTATTGAAATCTATTTGATTGAATGGTAAAAAAAGTTAATCTCTTAAAAGAAAAAGATGCTGGAAAATTTGTCAACATAAAAAGAATTTGGAACATACATAAAATCAGTAGAGAGTTCAAGCCCGGAAAATAATGGGGAAAAAATTCAAAGAGTCATTATAATTAAAGGTTAAAGAATGGTTAAAGTCTTCCAAACTCAAAATCAGCTGCTGCAGCTTTGCTTTAAAGCAAAATTTGATATTCCATTATCCCCACATGGGAGGATGAGAGTCAAAGTTCGCTCTCACAACAGCATCTACCGCTTTTTTTATTGGGGCAAGACGAAGCAACTGTGTAATTTTAGTATCAAATAACAAAAAAAAAATTAATAGTTAAATTTTAGTGAATAAATTAAATATTTTAAAAATTTTAGCGACTAAAATAAATTTAGGAGTAAAAATTCATGATGATTTATGTAATTTACACTTTTATATATAAATAAATGCCAATGGTAAATTGGTAATACTAGTATATTTGAGCATGATGATTCACGGAATCATACATGGAAGCCTACAATATTATTCTAAAAAAATGGTAGGGTCCAAAATGTAAATAAATAGGTGATGCACGTAAAAGAAATTTTGGTCAATTCTCATCCTATTATATTCTAAAGAGGATTTCTCTTTTCCTTTTTTCCACTCATCAGCACTTAGCTCATTTAATTCGATGGTTAGAGGTTTGGTCCTACGAGATTATTTTTGTTAATATTTTCCATTTAAAAATTTTAATTTCACGTTCGATTTCTTTAAAAATTGTCAGCAATGTATAAAGATAAATTATTATAAACTATAAACCTATTTGATAGTAAAATACTAATCTTAAGCTTTGTCAAATTACATGATTGACGTCACTTTTTTATTTTCTCTTTTTAGTACGGAATTATTTTTTGGATTAAAATTTAATTATTAAGATATATTATTAATAAATTATTAATATTAAAATTTATATAAGAGATATAAAAAGAAATCGAATCGCATCCGAGAACAATTCTAACTGCTACCTTTGTAATAAGTAATAGCGGTACTCAAGAGAGATCGACTCTCTCCCGTCAAAAAATTTGAAATTTATTTTTTAAAATTAAAATAAAGATAAAATTATATTTTAATTCCTTAAAAATATATAATTTATATTATTAGTTTTTCTAAATTTAAATATTTTAAAATAGTTTTTCAAAATTATAATTTTTCTAAATCTAAATTTATATTTTAATTCCATCACTTTACATTCTTCGCTACGAGCGAGTGGGGAACGAGTGCTTAGAATTTGGATGCCTTTTTTCAACCTTGTTTGTTTCTGGTGGGCAAAGACGAGAGATTGGCCCGCTCTCGTAAAGTGATGCTACTTGCTTACCTAATTTTGACGTGATTGGGTGATTTAGGGGGATAATCCATTTTGGATTATTAATTAGGGATATAGGGGAGTTTGGGGTATATTTTGGCATCTAGGCCAAAATCTACAGGACCACGCCACCTCCTTATGGCGTGGTCACTTTTTAGCACAACCTCGCCACCTCCTTATGGCGAGGTCACCTTTTAGCACAACCTCGCCACCTCCTTATGGCGAGGTCACATGGACCACGTATCTATATACCTAAGAAACATCCATTTGAATCATGTAAGGTACGTAAGTTGCATGGTCCATGTGACCTCGCCATAAGGAGGTGGCGAGGTTGTGCTAAAAAGTGACCTCGCCATAAGGAGGTGGCGAGGTCCTGTAGATTTTGGCCTAGATGCCAAAATATCCCCCAAACTCCCTTATATCCCTAATTAATAATCCAAAATGGATTATCCCTCAAAATATCCCTAATATATTAATACTCTTATCAACAAAATAAGTAATTTACCTATTTTGTTATCGTCGGATTTCCAAGGCCTCATCAACTTAAACTTTAATAACATAATAGGCGCTATCTAATATGTTGATAATGTTATCAACAAAATAAGTAATTTACCTATTTTGTTATCGTCGGATTTCTAAGGCCCCATCAGCTAAACTTTAATAACATAATAGACGCTACCTAATATGTTGATAATATTATCAACAAAATAAGTAATTTACCTGTTTTGTTATCGTCGAATTTTCAAGGTCCCATTAGCTTAAACTTTAATAACATAATAGGCGCTACCTAATATATTGATAATATTATCAACACAAATAATCTTTTCGGTGTAAGCATATAACATATCCAGTCGCGCTTTTAACCGGTCACAACGTATATTAACCGCCTCAGAGTAGAACCTCCCACAATCACTCATAATGCATCGGTTTAATGATAATAAGCCATGAAATTTTGAGATTTTAATTTTTTTTATTAAATAGCGTTGTAATATAATTTTTTGATTAAATTTTATAATATTTGAATTGCGTTCAAATTAATTTAGTCAGTGAAAAAACACAATAAACATATTTTTTTAGTATTTTAATTTAGCTGCTAGATATATAAATTTATGTACAGCTGCATGTTAAATTACTTAAATTTAAATTTTTTAAAAATAAATCATCATCATTTATCACTGTGTCATGTTCATTAATTATCTTATTTGAATATTCTCTAAAAAAATATAGGCTAATCTTACAAGTTATAAAATATTTAAAAAGGATTAATAAATCTAGAATGATTGGAATGGAATAATGAAAAATAGTGGTAGATTTGGAAGAAAAAATATTGATAAAATCACGTGGAAACATTATTTTTTTGAGATTTGAAACTTGGATATTTATTAGTGGAATGGTAGAGGTGAATTGGAAGCAAAGCAAAACATATGGGAATTGTAGAACGTGCAAATACGAGTCATATGCTTGCTTTCACATTTATATGGGAAGGTTTGCTTATTTACTTTATTCTGGTTTCTCAATTTATATTTCCAACCAATTTAAATCAATAACTAAACAACTAACATATTTACTTAGAATTAGATATTGGAACCAAAATGTCTGTTCCACTATTTAAAGCTCCATAAATGTCCACAACAATTTCTTGATAAAGAAAATGTCCACAACAATTTGATATAAATCCTCCCACCCATCCAAATTTATTTAAGTAAATTCTTTATATTCTATATATATATTTTTATTATTGATGGTGTTGCTGAGGTATTTTGCTAATGAAATACTTGAATTTTAGATGATTAACTAACGAGAAATGTCCAAAACTGGACTTTATTTTCGGTAAATTTAATTGAAACTTGAAAGGTACCATCAATCTAAAATAATTTTAAGTGGCTCTTGAGATATTAATTTTGATATAACTTAAATAATTTTTTTTTTAAATTTAAATAAATGCAAAAATATTTCAAAAGTCTATTAACTTAAAAAATATAATTGAAATGTTTTTAAAGTGTTTCTAACATGTTTAAATGCTTTCAAAATAACCAATTTGTCAAAACAGGCTGTGAGTACCGGTACAATTTTTCGCGTATTGATAACCAATAGTTCGTACCGGTACGATCGTACGTGTACCAATACGCCCTTTATTTTCCCAAGTTTTCAAAGTTTTTAGTAACCAATCTTCGTATTGCTAGGACCAAGCCCGTATTGGTACACAATGGCCCGTATCGATACAGGTGTATTGTGTACCAGTACGCCTTGCATTAATTGCTTGTAACGACTCTTTCTTCTCAAGGCATATACCAGTATTGAGATTCGTATACCGATACCGAGATGGGCAAAAGTGCATTTATTGCTGTAAATAAAATCCCCAACGACTAGTAACGATCAAAAACACCTTATAAGGTTTAAAAGACTCATTCAAACAACAATGAAACATCATTGCTGAAGCTTAATCCTGTGTATTTCCATTCGGTCTATGTGTGAAGAAAGGATATGATATTTTAAATGTTATATAAAACATTTTAGATTAAACTACAATAGTTCACGTGAAAACTTAAACATTCTCATGGGAGTTAGGGATCCATAAGCTAGAGTTTGAGAAAGATGTTCTCGATGAAGACTGAAGCTTAATCCTGTTTTTGCTGCTATAGGTGACCTTACTAAATTGAACACTCGCATGCTATGGCTCCGAAATTCGACTGAAAATTTGACACTAAACACTTAGTTATTTCTTGGGATATTAGTGCTTGAGCTTGAGTATTCATTTTTTGTGAGGATATTCTTGTTTTTTCAGTTGCTGACTAGTTTTTTTGAGAAGTTTTAGAGAACGACAGCTTAAAAAGCGGCTAAAAAAAGGTGTGTACACAAATTTTTACAAAAAATCGTAAGGATTTGTATATATGTATAAATTTTTTTACAAAAGTGGTAAAGATTTGTGTACATATACAAATCCTTACCACTTTTGTGTACATACATAAATCCTTACAAAATTAGTAAGTACTTGTGTACATACATAAATCCTTACAAAATTAGTAAGTACTTGTGTACATTATACATAAATCTTTATATTATATAATTTTTGTAAGGAATTGTGTACATCCGTTTTTTTTTAAAATTTTCCCTAATTTCTTGGATATAATACAAATCAATTTATCTAAAATAAAAAAAATTAAATTTTTGTTGTACAATTATTCAATTTTTCCAATATATAAAATTTGTTAGCAGAGTGCATTAGGAATTTAGGAGAAAAGAAAAAGCATAAAAAGGAGGCATCATTTGAGGTTGACTTGTAAAGACATGAAAAGCAGGTGGACTTTGATGTGAAATGAAGGAGAAGTCGGTCATTTCACAAAAGAAGGGATTTTCCTGGCAAATATATAAGAAATGGTCTGGCCATTTGATAGAAGATGAAGAGCATTGCCACCAATACCAAGCGAAGCACCGGATGTGTGATGCACGCGTCATACCATAGATAAGGCCAAGTCCTCACGCGGTTGTTGCCTCTCATCTCCCTTCTTCTTCTTCTTCCCATTTTCTCCTTATTTTTCAGCTAAGAATTTAGTTTTTTTCCCCCACCATTTAAATCTTCACATTATCTAAAGTTTTCACCTTGACATACTAAACCAACCCAAAGCTCCATGTGAGAGATACAAATTCCAATATAAAGAGAGCCGTGTTTTTTTCCTTCTTCAGTTTCCTTTCTTCTTTGAGAGCCTCATTAGTTACCATGACTTGTTCAAGTGTTAGCTCATATAAAAGAAAATAGAAATAGTTTATTTCTTACTTCGGCCAGGCATTAGCTTTTCTACAATGGGCAACTGCTTATTTTCTTCTACTAGAGTGGATTCCAGCCAAAGCCCCCATGCAACTTCCGGTAACCATTTCTTTCTTTTAAAAAGGGTATTTGTTGTTTTCTGAAGATTTTTGGAATGTCTTTTTAGCTCTCAAGGTTTAACTTTTTTTTGGGAGGGGGTATTCTTTTAGTGTTTATTTTCTCTTTCCTTGCCCTTGTAAATGAATCTGATTACATTCATTTTATACTTTCTGTTATTGTTGTCCGGGGGTTTCACTCCTGGTTCAAGGTGTAGAGAGCTGCTCCGAGCTAGATTTTTGCGACTGTTCTTCAGTTTCTTTAGTTTGAGAGTGAGGAATTGTCGGTGACTAGATGTAGTTCGCTTGAAATGGTGTTCCTTTTTTTCCCAGTAAAGTTTTAATGAGTTTCAAGGTGCAAACTATAGGAAAGTGTAAGCTTGACAAGCAATTTTTTTGTTTTAATTTGGAGTGTCATGTGAACATGAATATGCAGGGTTCTTGTAGGACAAAATATTCTTCAAATTTATGTTATGAAGTAAATGCAAAAAGTACAGTAGGTTCTTGCTTGGAGTGCTCTCACCTATGCATAATCTATGGGTTTTTTTTTTTTACCTAATAAATGTTGCTGGATTTTAAAACTGGGATGTATTTGTCAAACTTCTATTCAAATAAATTTATTTTGGGTGAATAGGTCAATTCTGACTTCCTCATTAGTCATTACCATGTATTGAGGATTTCATCATAAGTTAGATGTAAAATAAGTTTGCATCTAAACACATGCTCCATTAATGCAAATACGTGCTGACTGCTGAGTTGGGTGGTTTTGTGATGCTTACCATTCTCATGGAAGCAAACCAGATGTTAAATAACTTTTAGTTTGAATTTCTTTTGTATTTAATATATCATGTTCTCTATTTAATAATGGGAACTGAGGAACTTGTTCTTCTCTTTTGCAGCATCAGGAGGCTCAAGAGTTTCCAGCAAAACTAGTCGCTCTTCAGCTCCTTCAAGTTTGACCATCCCATCCTTCAGTGATACAAGCAGTACAGGGTGTCTCCCGACTCCAAGGACTGAAGGAGAAATATTGTCATCCCCTAATTTGAAACCTTTCTCATTCAGTGAGTTGAAGAGTGCCACTAGAAACTTCCGTCCTGACAGTCTTCTTGGTGAAGGTGGTTTTGGTTATGTTTTTAAAGGATGGCTTGATGAGAACACATTAGCTGCTACAAAGCCTGGATCGGGGATGGTTGTTGCTGTGAAGAAGCTTAAACCTGAAGGTTTTCAAGGTCACAAAGAGTGGTTGGTAGGTTTCATTTCTATAATGTCTTTTCTTTCTTTTTTCCCTCCATTTGCTTTACCTCTGTGTGTATTGCCCTGTTGGCTGATAGTCAGCTCATTACTTGATTTCAGACTGAAGTTGATTATCTGGGACAACTTCATCATCCAAATCTGGTTAAGTTGATTGGCTATTGCTCAGAGGGTGAAAACCGACTTTTGGTCTATGAGTTCATGCCTAAAGGAAGCTTAGAGAATCATCTTTTTAGAAGTAAGTCTCACATCCTATGAAGATTTTCAAAGAATCATCTATTTAATAGTGTTGCATCCATGAATTGATAAGGAGGATTTCTGGAATCCGATTCCATTGTATTATGTGTCTCTCGCTTGAAATTAATTCTTAACCTCAAATAATCACCATTAACCTACACACAGTTGCCAGACAAACTATTGTCAGTCCTAATGAGGTTTCCCATGCAGTTTTGGTTCTTAGACAATCAGACAAGAGAACTCTAGTCACCTTTGGTGCTAATCATGCTATGTCTTGTTTTACAGGAGGGCCACAGCCACTTTCTTGGGCAGTGAGGCTTAAGGTCGCCATAGGTGCTGCTAGAGGACTCTCTTTCCTTCATGATTTAAAATCCCAAGTCATATATCGTGATTTTAAGGCTTCTAATATATTACTAGACGGGGTATGCTGAGTCAAGAAAAATAATTATCCTGTGCTTTTCAATATTATGTTTAAAATTGTGTTATAAATTTATACACGTCTCTGATGGTAACAATCGATTGGATGCAGGAGTTCAATTCAAAACTTTCTGATTTTGGATTGGCCAAGGCAGGGCCTACTGGTGATAGGACTCATGTGTCAACTCAGGTCATGGGTACTCACGGCTATGCAGCACCTGAATATGTTGCTACAGGTATGAGGTTTAGTGAAATCCCATAATACTACTTGCTGTTTCCATAGACTTCTCGCAAGTTTAGTATCTTAATTGACCATCAGAAATATTTGTTGCTGAAAAACAAACTGTGAAGGTATCTTAGAGAGCAAGCAGCATTTGTTTGTTTGTCTTTTATATGCAGTGCATTAGTTCCAAAACTAGGAATACTTAGCCAAAGCAACTACTTTCTGGGTTCTATCTTTCGCATGCAAACTGCTTGCCCGAGAAAAAGTAGGCACTCATAGAAAACATCTTTGCACAAGATGGTTCCTAATGAAACTTGTATATTATATCTTGTCAAAAGTTACATGTAATGAAGCTTCCATTGTTGAACAGGTCGATTGACAGCTAAGAGTGATGTATACAGTTTTGGAGTTGTGCTGCTTGAACTATTGTCTGGACGACGAGCGGTGGATAACACAAAAGTTGGTGTGGAACAGAATCTAGTAGACTGGGCAAAACCTTATTTGGGGGACAAGAGAAAATTATTTCGAATTATGGACACTAGGTTGGGGGGTCAGTACCCCCAGAAAAGCGCTTATACAGCTGCTACCCTTGCTTTACAATGTCTAAGTAGGGAAGCCAAACTCAGGCCTAAAATGTCGGAAGTTTTGGCTGCATTGGAGCAGCTCGAAGCCCCCAAAACTGCCTCCAAACACACTCAATCAGATCAGCAAACAATTCCACTTCCAGTTCAGAAATCTCCAATGAGGCAGCTTCGTTCACCTATGCATCTAACACCAAGTGCATCTCCAATACCATCTCACTAGCAATCCCCACGAGCACGTTGGTTCCATCTGTAAATTTCCTATGCGTATGTATATCTTTTTTATGCAATTTTGCATTTCGTGTGACAAATTAGCACCACCTTGTTTCGTGAGGATTTCAGTTTCTCATTGTGATAGTCAACTTCTCTCATTGGTGTAATAGTACCTTCACTTCTAGTGATGCATATTAATGTTAACCTTATTCCATGCTACGAATTGTTAAGCAACCAAGCACTTATCCAGGTGTCTATGAATTATGGGCATGATGTATTACGATAGTCATATTGTAAAGATATGAAGAAACTTCTTAGCTTGCATATAAGATCATGAGTTAGGATAATATTCATGAAACAATCTAATCCGAATTACTTAATTTTGCCGAGGAATATGACCAACAGAAACTTACAGATAGTTGAGCACTCACTTGGTAACTTCTTGTAGCATGTGTGCCCTTCTATGGAACTTGAATAGTCCAACTGTGTTCAGATTGCTGAGTAACATATCCTGCTGCAATTCCTTAGGGTCAGAGCTAAGGCACTGGCTGATGATTGAAGCAAACCTGTATGCTTCTTCCATATCTATGCTCCTTGCTATTTTCTTGGCGATGATGTTATGCGGCTCCATGTGATTGCTTAGATGTGGTTAAAACCCATACAGTGAAATCCCTCTCGGCTCTCGGTACCGTTGCTACTTCTCTTGACTGCAACACAGTCGGAGAACATTTCTAGGAGCACTACTCCGAAACTGTAAATGGCATATCTGAAAAGGTTTTAAGGCAATAGCTTAACTTGATACAAATGTTATCAAGGAGTGCTAATTAGCCATAAAAGTATGCTTAATGATACCACTGATGAAAAAAAAACATAATGGCCTGCCACTTTAAGGTAGCTAGATGGCTACTTACTATGCAAAGAAAATACCAGTTTTAGTAGGTAAACAAACAGTTTTATCTGGTTTGGTTTGATCTAGTTTAACAACCCAACCCTGTAGCTAGCTATATTGGTAGCAACAAGCCTTTCAAATCACCATTGTAAATAACTAAAGAAATCAGCACATTTTTGGCAAAATCTAGTGGTTTTAGAGTTGTTTCCTTTCCACAAGGAAAACAGTAGTTATGTAAGTGCTCAATCAGCTTTTACATTCCATGGAGAATTACTACAATATCATAAACGTGAAATTATACAAACATGACATTAACTAAACTGGTCAGGACTGTTTGCAAAAACAAGAAAACTTCTCTTGGAAGTAGCCGGTAGTTTCGAAATGGTCGTGGCTGCCTCGTGGAAACATGGGTTAATTAACCTCACCTATTCTGTAGGACCCCTTGCGATTGGTTTTAGTAGTGCTGTTTTCATTCTCTATCCAGCATTTTCTTCATCCCACATAGAATCTAAGAAGCTGTTAATTGAAATGAACCTTTTTATTTAATGTCTTGTCAAAAACATACATACAGACAATTCTTATTTAAACATAGCTTTGGACTATTAATGGCATATATATCCAAGTTATTACAGGGAAATTGCATATAAAACTTTCTGAACTATCAAAACTATGACAATGATACGAGTATGGAAAAGGAGTGGGGAGAACTCAGTCCACTTAGCTCAAGAATATTCTCTATCTCGTCATCTCTAATCCCCCAAAAGCCATAATCCTGACTACATTCAGTTTGAAGAACTTCACATGTGGATATTGTTTCATCTCTAATGCCGGTCCATTCGGCTGAAGGGTCACAATTACTTTGCCCCATGCACATATAGAGCCTTCACTTATAAATAGGTAGGTTAGCTTTCTGTTGCCTAATCATCAAACCGCAAAGACGAAATAGAGCGTCAGCTGTCGTCTGGAGTTCCCTTGATCACTTCACTGGGGTTATGGGGTCTGCTCTTCTTGGACCCTTGATGACCTACTGAAGTGTTTGGGGGAACTCTGGGTGGCACCTGACGTTGATTAGGCAAGTTTGGTGTATATATAGTCTTCAATCTTCAACTGTCCACATGTTATCATGTTTATTTTACACACCATGCATGTAGACTTCTTTGCTCCAACTCCAAGTCATGCGTTACCATTTTTTTATTGGACTGTCACCGGAGTTTCGAGGAGCTTTAAAGGGTGTGGAAATCCATACCCTTTGTAAGATCAGGCATGTGGATCAATCACCATTTTCTCAAGTGCCATTGCATTGTTTTGTAGATAGAATGCAATCTCAAATTCACTCATTATTCCGTGATGAGGGCAGCCCAGAGAAGGTTTTGCTTCTGTTTCTTCATCGATATGATCACAGTAGTGTAGCTGCAGGCTGCAGTGAAGGATAACACATTCCTTCAATCAGCTACGACTGCAGCCTTAGTTTCACTGCCTTGCAATCATCTTCAAGACCAATTCAACAGATGCTAAAGCTAGAAGTAATAAGAAGTGCAGTATATGTCACCTAAACAATGAAAACAGAAGTGCGCTGATTCAAATGCAGACTTCGCATTTCTATTGCTTACCCTTTAAATAGAACCGCAACAGACTTCGCCAAGTTCTTGCTCCAATGTTCAAATGCCTCTGAATCACATCCTCTGCTTCTTATAGCATGATCTTAGAACTACAAATTCGAGGTTGAACATTGGATATTACTGTAAAATCTAGCATTTACATTTAAAGCTACGTGCATTGCTCATATAATTGGAGACCAACCGGGAGACTTTGATAACAAGAGCCTTGGAGCATGAAGTCGATGACATTAAAGGCAAGTCAATTTTAGTTACTGAATAGAGAGAGACACAAAGTTTGAGACTTTTTATTTTTTATTTGTTTCTTCTTGAAACGAAGCAAGTTTTCCTGAATAGAGGAGAGATGAAATTTGAGAGACTACTTTGAACCATACAGAATCAACATACAATAACCGAACATACATCCAGATCTCTGAGAGCCAGCTTTGCAAATCAGCACACTGTCTTCGTCATGATATTAAATGGTACCAAAGGGTGAAAAGGGGATCCAAAGAATTATACATACAAACACTAATGAACCAAAACAAACCAAATAACCAACTGTAACCTATTTATCCACATCGGAACTTCTATGACAAAGGAAACTTAAAGGATACACCAAGCAACAAAAGATTAGATGATTAATTTCCGATTCAACAACCAGACACCAGAAGTTTAAAACACGTGACGAAACTTCTATTAAGCCCGGACTCCATGTGAACTTCGATGAAACAATTCATTGCCCAAAAATTACCTCCTCCACTCAGCTCTGAGCGCCTTATCTGAAATTTCCAAGTAAAATATAACATATAATCATCATGCAGAAGCAGCATCAGGGGATCAGTGAGAGAACCTTGCTTCAATTGAATATGAGAAAAGAATATTGAAAACAATTCATAAAGCAAAGACAATGACTATCCAAGTCAGATACCAATACCATCCTACAAGTGAAACTTGCATGCTAATTACAACATAAAACAATCTCATAAGAGCAAGTACAACTACACATGTAGACATAAATTCATGTAGGCCAATGGGAGTCAATTTCCATATCCTAATTAAAGAATGGGGAAAAACTAAGCAGTATCTTCATAGATAATTCTGATACAGCAAAACAAAAACACAAGCATAAGGCCATAAAACATCCAATGTAAAATTGTGCTTACCATTAGCATCTTTAGAGGATGATTGAGATTTGTCATTGAAGATAGAACCTTTACCAGCTACACGAACCCGTGTTTGAGCACGTGAGGACAGTGAACCTGTATTGTTATTGGTCAAAGACGGAAGAGAATGTCGCCTGTTTAACCCATCTTTCTCAACAATCTCATGGGTAAACCTTGGGGAGCCTTGACCTCTAAGTCTGGCTTTCACAGATTCAGTTGGTGCCATATAACTAGGCACTTTTGGATTGTTTTTGAACCCATTTGCTTGGTTATCAATTTTTGCAGGGAAAGAAGCTCTTCTTTGGTTTGCTTTTGAGCTCTCATCACTGACCTGCTCATCCTTAGAGCTTAACTCCTCTGTCACTGGCATGTGCTCAATTTTACCATTGTTTTCGGCATGTGGCAAATCAACAGCAGGATAGACGTTAGGCTCATCAAGAGAAGCATCTTCCGAGGATAATTTAAGATCTGCCTCAAGATTTGACAGTTTTGATAGTACTGCAGGCACATCCCTCATCTTCTCAGCATATTCGTGTTCTGAAACATCAGAGTCATTAGAACTAGAAGGTTTCTTCAGAGTCTTTTTTGTCTTATCATTAACAACATCAGACTTATCAGAAACCTCCTTTGAAGAGTCAGAAAGCTTTCTTAAATTGCGCTTAACCCTCTCAAGCTCATTTTGTGGATGTTTGCGAACTGAGTCAGCTGCTGAGTTGCCAGACACTCTCCTCAGACCTTGTTTGCTTTTCTCATACTCTGAGGTAGAATGACTAGATCCATTGACAACTTTTCCATTGGACAGTTTCCGAACACTACGCTTAGTTTTTCCACTCCTAATTGGTTTTGATGGGGATCCCCAAAAACGTGACTTTGTCCATCGTTGAAGCCACTGCCAGGATGAGTTAGGTTCCTCTGGACCATACTGAAGTCCTAGAGGTATTACGGTAGGTGATGAGGCCAAAAGCTGAAAGTGATGGAAATGCATAGTCAAATACAGTTTGGAGGATAAAAAAAATCATATCAGAAATTGAATAAGTCAAGACACATGATTCTTGGCATCCACAAAAGGCCATCAGCTAAAGAACAGGAAGCAGCGACAAACGTCAGAAACATTCATCATTAACAAAGTTTGTCCTTCTTAAAGAAAAAGGAGCGAAGAGCAGGATTACATCTTGCATGCAAAATATTTTACTAGTGATGCTAGAGTTTGAACACTTGGCCTGCCAGGATTTAAAAAAAAATCATTTCATGATGTTCAACAACGAGAAAGTGCCACATGAGGGGACCCAAAATAATTGAAGGCATTTTCTAGGATTTAAGTCCTCTGAGAAGAATATATTAAGAAGTAAGCATTATCAAGAACTAAGAGTAGGGGGGGGGGGGGGGGGGAAGGCAGATAGATAAACAATCATTAAAAAAACAGGTGAGGACCCGAAATAACAAGCATGAATGTCTGTGGTCATTTTGATGCAAAAAGAAAGGATCTATGAACAACTGATACATTTACATTTGTGATTCTCAGAAGGTGAGATACACGATTCAGGCATGGAGGCTCTCAAGATAAAGAGGAGGCATCGAGCTATTTAGACATGAGTGGCGAGTTTAAATAGGAAAGATGCATCTATTGTACTGATATTATAAACATTAAGCACCACGGAGGAAAATTTTCTAAAGACAACAAAGAGCAAGAATATACACAATGCAAAATTATAACTTTAAAGTAAAAGGAATCATTTAAAGGATCAAGATGCACTGTGGAGGTTTGAAGCACAAGAAACGGGAGCAATAATATGTTCACGTTATATGCATCAAACAACTAGTATGGCAACAAAAGCATGCATATTAGGAGCACGGAAGATGTCCTCTAAAGGCTAAAGATCGTGAACTTTGTATCAACACAGATCTCATTTAGATGACATACCTTTTGAGCAAACACATTATTTGATAAATTCTTCACCTTAGAAGATGCACTCACTTTGACCGAGTCCAAGCTTTTAGAACCCTGCTTAAATAAATAAATAAATGCCACATAACGAAACAAAAGGGAGGTATAGTTTGATTTTCAGATCAGCATCCTGAAACAAAATAATCCTAAATTATTATTATTGCATGGTTACTATACAAGTGCCCATGTTAATATTGATATAATAGCAAAAAAAATACCTTTATTCTCATAGACCTTTTACATAAACAACAAATATAACTAGGGCATATAGCAGGTGTTTACGTTTTTTTTTTGTCAGGATAGCAAGAAGAGACAAGCCATCATCCATTGGTGGGTAAGAAAAATCACCTGAAGCAGTCTTAGATGTTTTTCCTGTACTTCAACAGTAATATCTGAACATCTGACCTTTTGACCACGAGCTAGTGCTTGCAACTTAACAATTCCCCATGTACAGCATAAAGTAGCAACAGCTTGTCTTCTGACCAAGTGACCACGAATAAGTGCTTGCAGCTTTATAATGCCCTTGAGAGTTCGAAATGCCCGGCGAGCCTTCCATTATACAATATCGTCATCAATAAGACTACATGATTTTGGAGAGGATAATACTTCTAATATAAGGGCACGCAAAATTTGACAGCAGATTCTATATTTCTATCACATTTTATGAAAACCCATAGCATATTTGCATTTAAATGTCATATGAACACTATGAAAGTATAAATCAGTACGTGGTTGATTATTTATATATTGGAATATCTCTAAACTAGAAGATGTTTGTATGAAAATGATAATGTATTAATCTGAGAAACTAAGTTGACTGCCCAAGTTACTGTAAATTTGTAATAAATGCCAAAAGAAATTTTCATTCACTTACATTTCCTGTGCTCATTTTTTGTCAACAGAAAGGGGCTAAGTTGAATACACACAGACCCTAAGAAAGAATGAAATAAATATAAAACATAAAGGCAGCAGGCTGTTGTAGAGTCTGGCATATCATGAAAGAAGTATGAATCAATTACATCTCATTCTATCCTTGCACATCCTAACTTTAAATAAAAAATAATCATAAACAATATAAGGCATGATGCATAAGTTCCAATATTACCACCAAAATGCTAACTCAAGCAAAATAAGCAGAACAATGACAGTGCCATACTAGTCAGCAGAATTTTCACACAGCTGAATGAAGACTATTAACAGTAAAAAGGCTTACAAATTTCATTACTCTGAATGACCCTTAAGAATAATAGTAAGTTTTAAAGGGAGGGTAGCTACCAGGTAACCTCTGAAAGCAGCCTGTAATGTCGCAGCAGCTTGGTCAAGCCTAATCTTATCAGGATTTTCTGGGTTACCAAAATCACCAGTTGTGGCATCATTTCCATCCGCTTTTGGAGACGGAATATTTATGCCATCATATGGCAGTTGAGCAGGTATACCCTTCTCAGAGTCCACCGCGGTCCACGCGTTGCTCACTGGAATAGGTGCTGAAATTGATGGAGGATCCACTGATAGGCCAGACAAAGTTACCTTGGAAGAAACCAAAACCTCGGCTTTATTTGCAGAATTCTGCACATAACAGCAATTAGAATATAGACATTTCCAATCTTCAATTGCTAATTACTATTTGAAGATAATCAGTACTTTCTTACCAGCTTCTCTCTTCCTTTTGAGAAATTGGACTTTGAAGATTTCTTCCCTAGAAGCAAGGTCTTGATCCATTTTGCTGGAGATTTTCCCATCTCAGTTGAACCCAAAATAATGAAAATGCCAAGTTTCTAAAATTGGAAATCTGCAAAAGTCATTCCCAACCAAAACCTCAAAACTTAGCATGTTAGCATTAAACTAAATAAAAGTTGTTTTAAAAGGTAACATTTTTAAAGAACAACCAAACATTCTCAATATCTTTACTACAGTTTGCAATTAATGTGTACTACATTACATAATCAATAGCTCCCTAGTTACTATAAAATATGAAAATTAATTCAATCATAAAAATACAAATTGATATCGAAGTGGATAGCAACGGAACCTGTAGAACCTAAGCAAGCAAAATAAAACAGAGAAAGTTGGAAACTTTACGGGGATTTTCAGATTTTCTTCACAATGTGAACGGTAAAAAGCAAAAGATTAATGACCCAAGTCCACATCTACTTAAGTAAAGCCAGTAAAAGAATGTGTGTCGACAGAAGTGGAAATCAAACTTTTACCTAAAAAATGCAGCAAACTTGAAGTTCTAGTTCGCTAGTAAGCTGCCAAGCATTCAGAGATCTGAAGAAGGAATTTCGTGTTTATATTTTGAAAACTTGAAAAAAAGAAGAAGAAAAACTCTGTGATAGAAAGAACACAAACAACACACACACTGTAGCACTGAAGATCGTACCGAGAAGGATTCCTGGAATAAAAGATTCTTGAGCAAACTTTTCTTCTTTTGGGGAGAATTTAAAATTAATTATTAAATAAATGCTGCTGTGTCTGTGTGCTAAGAAAGAAGGCGATGCAAATGGGCCCTAAACCACAAGGAAGTAGCCAGTAGGTGTAAATATTTGGGTACTGTGGTCCACAAATGGGCACTTTGAAATTTAAATCCCATTTTCAACGGCTCAATTATTTGTTGTTAAAGTCTACAATGAAGAATAAAAGCATATTAAGTGAGATTAGACAAATAAAACCAATTTAGTCCTCCTTGAGCACTCACTATTCAGTTAAAACTAAATTAACCGATTGAACTAAAATTTTAGTCGGTTAATTAAATGCTAGATTGGTTAACAATTAATTTTTTTTAAAGTTCGGTTAATTCGGTTTGAAACATGTTAATTAACTGAATTAACCATAATATATATGTTAAACATATATTAAACTATGTGAAAATTAACCGAATATATATATATATATATATATTAACCGAAAATTTAGGTGTTCCATAGTTATTTCGGTTAATTCGAAAACCGAACAAAGTTTGGTTTGGTTATTTTTTTTTAACAAAAAGTTTAGTTCAGTTAACAGTTAAAGGGTTAAAATTTTCGGTTAATGATATTTAGCTATTTCGATTCGGTCGGTTAACTAAATTAACCGTTTGAACCCATATGAGCACCCACTTTCCAACTAAGGGTCCATCAAATATCACTCACATTCCAACTATTTAAAATCATGGAAAAGTTTAGCTTTATACAAATATGCTAAAAGTTGAAGCCTGTAATTAATAATGCAGGGCATGCAAGAGTAAATGAAAATGTAGATGCAGCTAAATAGTAGGATTTGTCCAGAGGCTCGCTGCTCGGATGGAACGTTCGAGAAACAAACCGAACCGTTGGTGGCTTGTTTGGATAATCCTCCGCAAATTTAAAGGAGAGACCGATCAAAAATCAACACAAAGATGCATACAATGGATGGTACAAGAAACCAGAGTTCTTTAAGATAAACACCAATCAGAATTCTACAACCGAAGTACTAAGCCAAGTTTAAAAAATATGTTGTATAAATTTACTTGAAGGTTGACATACAAACCTTAATCTTTTACATTGTGGAGCATGCAAATATCCATTAAGTCATGTGCTAGTGCTACACAACAAGAGGCAGCTCTCCATGATTCGAACTTAACACTTCCAACTCGGAATCTCAAGCTCTAATCAAAGGGGAAAATCATTTTGAATATTCGTCATGGAGAAAAAAAAACATAGTTTTATAACTCACTTACACAAACTATCAATTTAGTCTAAAATTTTATTAATTTAAATATTATTTTAATTTTTGAATTAAAATTTTAAAATTTCCATTTTCTTCTTCTTTCAGTCAAATATTTTTTTGGGTATTGGAGTTTACAATCAAAATTTTAAGATTTGCGGATTAATGGGGGCTAATGCAAGGTCCATTGGAGGACCCAAACTCCACGATCGGGATACCGATGAGAGTACTAGGGGGTGAGAAAGAGATGGGACAAAATTCGATCAAAATAAACATGATGTTTTAAATTGATGGGTTTTGGGATAAATTGATTATATATAAGTATTTTGGACTAAACCTGTGATTATACCAAGCCACATCATCATCTCCGTTAGTTTTTAACGGTTGGAGTACTAAAATAAAACAAAAACGTAATGTTATGTACCATTTTACCAAAAAAATAATAGTTAGGGTGCTAAAACAGTAACACATACATAG
The DNA here is from genome assembly GCA_958450335.1 of Hibiscus tridactylites. Lineage (NCBI taxonomy): Eukaryota > Viridiplantae > Streptophyta > Magnoliopsida > Malvales > Malvaceae > Hibiscus > Hibiscus tridactylites. The sequence continues at coordinate 77,503,433 of OY288281.1, forward strand.
TTAAATATATAGTTTTCCCTAAAAAAAAAAGAAAAACTTGTTAAAAAAATAAAAGGGATTTTTTGTTTAATTAAAGGTATTCAATTTAATAATTAATTAATTTGAATAAAGTATTTTAGAAGTTCAGTCATTTATAATATTATCTCATATTCTCACTCGACGAATTGATTGTTGATGAAAACGAAAATTTTATAAGAGAAACATTTCTGCTTATTTTTTCCCACGAGTAATTCTAACTAATAGTATTCAATAATTTTATATTTTTTTATTTTATTTAGAAATAATTTTGGGTCAGATGTACAACCTGATACATAAATTTATATTTAGGGTAATTATACACATAAAATTTTATTTCTATTCCATTTTATACATTGAATTATATACAATTTAAAATTTTAATATGTCCATTTTTATATTAGATATATATAATTATTTATATGCATAGTATTTAAACATAAAATGGTGTTGTGGGGACAACAATTTTAATAACATTCCATGTTATGTATTTAATTAGGAATGTAAATGAATTGATCTTGAATGAATAAGACTTTGTTCGTGCCCGTTTAAAATTTTAATGTCTTGTTATTAAAAAAATTATTATGTGTTCATTTTTTAGCGTTCACGAACATGTTCGTTTAAAATTTTAATATTATGTTCGTTTGTTTAGCGTTCACGAACATTTTCGTTTAACGTTCACGAACATGTTCGTTTAATATTCATGAACATATTTGTTTATATGTTTGCCAAAACGGTGAAATTACGCCACTAGTCCATAAGCTCATTAGGCTTTACAATTTGAGCTCTAAGGCATACCATGTGTTCAATTTTAGTTCCTACCTTCATCAATATTTAAAATGTAAAAAAATAATAGGAAAAGGGGAATCAAGTAAACGAGATGCTTAGAAACGAGTCGATAAACGAGCATGTTCATGAACATAAACTGAATCGTGTTTGTTAAACGAACATAAAAATTTTGTTCACACTAGTTTATTTAGCTTAATAAACGAACATAAATGAACGTTATATGATCAATTCATCGAAGGCTTTGTTCATTTACACCCACATATTTAACCAAAGTTTATATATATATTATATTTATGCAACTACCCAAAATTAAATTTCATAGGTAATATTACACATTTGATAAAAAAGTCTATAATTTCAATATTTATTCCTTTTTATTTCATGACTTGTATTAAATTAATATCAAACAATGTCTTTAGCTTTTTCATGGACGGTCTAGAAAAAATGGTAAATTTGTACCTGATTGTACTCGGTTAATTTGATTGACTAATATTTTTTTAACTTAATTCTATTTTATATTTCATCATTGGATTTGAAATTACATGTAGAGGGAGTGCTTATACAAGATGGCAAGAAATTGTTAGTACTACATAGTGTTAGTATAAATTCATGAAGTCTGTTGAAGCCCAATGCCTCATTCAAGGTTAGCCCAATTATCTCTAGAAGGTTTCAAGCCCAGATGCTTCCAGAGGTTTCGAGCCCGCTTCTGATTTGATAGACGGTTAGGCATTCTGTTAGATGCTGATGTATAAATATGATTAGTGGGCTGAAGTCCACAGAGATCCAGTATATGTATTACTCAATTCTTTTGATACACATTAATAAAAGAAGTAGACACATTTACCCAAACAGTCTCAACTCTAGGGCTTCTTTCAATTTTTCATTTTCACAGATTCATCTTCTTCCTCTCATCAATCACGATATCACATCGATGGCCGGCGTTTATCATCACCGGAGGTAGTCTCACATGGTATCAGAGCTACAACAGTGATCTTCGTCAGTGTCCTTGTCTCCGATCAGAGTCTTCATCAAGGTTGTTTGGTTCTTTTGCGTTCTTTTTTTCTCGTATTTTACCTCTCTCTCTGACATGGTGAATCTTGTTGAATTCGGCGATAACAGAGATGCAGTTCACGGCGATGATGATCTTTCCTCTCAGATGTTCTCCAACAAACGGATTAAGGTGTGCCTAGACGATACAAATTACCTCTTATGAAAGCAGCGGATGATTATCACTATCCGTGGTCTAGGTTTAGAGGAATACATTGATCCTGACACACCGAAGCCGGCGAAGATCATTGAGCATGCGTCCGGTGAAAGGCTCGTCAGTCCAGCATACACAAGGTTCCTGCAACAGGACAGTTCTCTTGCATCGTGGCTTTTGTCCACCGTTAGCTCCACCGTTCTTCCTCAACTCGTGGGAGCAGAAACCTCTGCAGAAATTTGGTCAGTAATCACATGCCTCTACTCAAAACTTTCAACTACTAAAGTTATGCATCTTCACTGCAAATTGAGATCTATGAAGAAAGGATCTCTTCGTATGCGTGAATATACAGTCAAGATCAAAGAGATCTGTGACTTATTGGCTCTATCTAGAAACAAAGTCTCTGAAGTAGAACACATCGCAACTATCTTGAATGGACTCTCTTCTGAGTTTGCGTCTTTTGTGGCAGTCTTTACAACAAGCCAAACTCCATACTCTCTGGACATAGTGATTTTGGTTCTTGTTGATGCCGAGTCTCAGCTTGAGGATGTAGTTGAAATACCAGTGGGAATCAATCTGACTCAGTTTCAATATAGGGATACTTCTGTGAAACCAGATTATTCTCGGAGCACTAGATATCAAGACCGTGGTAGAGGTTTTCGGTTCGGCCCTTATCGAGGCGGTCGTTTTCGCGGACGGTCATATGGCAGACCTCAATGTCAGATCTGCAACAAAGTTGGACATGTGGCAGACTCATGCTGGTATCGCTTTGATGAAGGTTACAAAGGCAGTGTCTCTCAGCAATCGTCCCAGTCCACTACACCACAGGCTAATACGTGCCACTATTAAACCGATTCCTTCGATCAGTTTTATGAACCGTTTGTGGATTCACCTTAAGACACAACCAACATGACTGAGAATTAGTAGCCCGAGGAGAAAATTCACGTCAATTCAGTTACTGCTTCTGGCTTCAATAGTGGCTCGGTTAAGTGGTACCCTGATTTCGGTGCCACTCACAATGTAATAAACATTAAGTCTTCTATGAACTCCTCTATGTGTTATAGCGGTCAAAATAAGGTGCATTTAGGTGATAATTCTGCTGTTAACATAACTCATGTTGATTGCTCTTCCATTCATATACCTGATCGCGACTTAGTAATTGATAAGTTACTACATGTTCCGCAAATCTCTCGTAGTCTGTTATCTGTCTCTAAGTTTGCTGCTGATAATCACGTGTTCTTTGAGTTTCATTCAACTGACTGCTGTGTGAAGGATGAAAGCACAGGGAAAGTTTTGCTACGAGGGGTGCAAGAAGGTGGTTTATATTCGTTTGATTTACGTTCTGTTGGTCAACACATTTTTGTTCAGCATACTACAGTAAATAAAGATGTGTCAGCTTATTGGTTGTGGCACAATCGACTCGGCCATCCTTCACCTGAGGTGGTCTCTCTTGCTTTAGATAAGACTTTCTCTCATGGCGAAAAGATATTTTGTCCAGCTTGTCAAATGGGGAAGGCTCATGCCCTGCCATTTCAGCACTCTACTACTCAGTACTCAACACTTTTCGAGCTCGTGGAGATTGATGTGTGGGGACCAGCCCCAATTGCCTTAGTTGGTTTTACTTACTATGTTTCTTTCGTAGATATGTACACTCGATCTTGTTGGACTTATTTGCTTCGAAATAAGAGTGAGGTCTTTGTTGTTTTTGATGCTTTTGTTGCTTTGGTCAAAACACAATTTTCTTCTGTTATTAAGGTTGTCCAAACCGATGGTGGTGGAGAATTTCGTGCTCTTACATCTAAGCTGCGAACTTCGGGCATTAAGCACCGTGTAACATGTCCGCACACGTCACACCAAAACGGAGTTGTCGAACGAAAGCATCATCAAATCATCGAAATGGCCCTTTGTCTTTTAGCTCAGTCCTCAGTCTCATTCAAATTTTGGTCCTACGCAGTCTTGACAGCAACCTTTCTTATCAATCGTCTACCATCTCGTACACTCAATAACATGTCTCCCTTTGAGAAATTGACTGGCAAGAAGCCTGACTACAACTTCCTCAAAGTTTTTGGGTGTGCTTGCTACCCCTATCTTCGCCCGTTTAATCGACATAAGTTGGATTTTTGTTCCCGCCAGTGCACGTTTCTTGGATATTCCCCGTCACACCATGATTATCAATGTTTGGATGCTAATGGTCGAATCTTCATCTCATAAAATGTTCGTTTTAATGAGAATGTTTTCCCATCTGCTTCTTGTTCGTCTTCAAGTCAGTCGTCTTCGGCTGAGTCCTTTTCTACACCAGTGCCAATTTTGCAGCCATCTCGAGGCATATTTTCATCTGATCAGCCTGTTAGGGAGACAGTTTCAGCACGCTCATCTGAAGTTTCAATACCTGCTGGTTCGACAGAGGCTTCCCCTGCCTCTACTCCTTTGGTTCGTGTTGACTCTTCCGAGGGTGATCCTGTTGAGGTAGTCTCGCTACATAGTCAGTCAGCTTCCTCATGTCGTAATGAGACATCGCCCTTGCATACTCCTGTATCACAACATGCTTCTTCTTCTTCTAGCACACATGCCCTTACTCGAGAAACTGCTGCTACAAGGGACATTGTTCCTGATGATACTAGGGATCTTGTTGCACCTATTGATGCATTCCCTCTCCTCTTGGAGCAGATACTGCTGGCTTTGATCATCATTATTCCTCTACGCAACTTGTTCCTACAAGTGTCATTTCCCCTTCAAGTTTCAGTACGAATCCAGTGGGGAATACACATGCAATGGTCACACGCAGTAAGAGAGGAATTTTCAAGCCAAAGCTTTTGTTGTTAAGCTGTGATGAGGTACCTCAGAGTATTCATGAAGCCATGCAGCATGTTGATTGGCGTAATGCTGTCATGGAGGAATATTCTGCGTTGATAGCTAATGGTACTTGGAACTTGGTGGAAATACCACGCGATAGGAAAACCATCAGATGGAAATGGTTATTTAAAATCAAGCGTAACGCGGATGGTTCGATAAGTCGTTACAAGGCACGTCTAGTTGCCAAAGGGTTCTCTCAAGTTCCTAGACACGATTTTACCGATACGTTCAGCCCAGTCGTAAAGTCTCTCACCATCAACGTTTTAATTTCGTTGTCTGTTACTAATGGATGGTACATCAAGTGAATATCAATAATGCCTTTTTGAAAGGCGATCTTCACGAGGAAGTTTACATGCAACAGTCGCCCGGCTTTGAGCAAGTCAGTCCAAATGGTGCTCCTCTCGTATGAAAATTGGTAAAAGCTTTGTACGGTTTGAGGCAGGCCCCTCGGAGTTGGTTCTTCAAGTTGCGGAATTTTCTGGTTTCACTCCACTTCGAGTGCTCGCTTGCGGACACCTCCTTATTCAAATATAAGGTTGATAGCGTACTCACTTACATCATTGTTTATGTTGATGACATCTTAATTTCTGGAAATTCTGAGGCACACATTGCGCACGTGAAGCATCAACTGCATGCTCAATTTTCACTTAAGGATCTTGGAGTTCTCGATTATTTTCTGGGTACCGAAGCTACCACAAGCCCTGCTGGAATTTTTCTAAACCAAAAGAAATACATTTTGGATTTGTTGAAGCGTACACAAATGGCAGAATCAAAGTCGGTTGATACACCCATGGCGGTCTCACCCAAACTTAGTAAGTACGATGGTTAGATTTTTTCCGAAGTTACTCAGTTTTGTAGCATTGTGGGTGCACTCATTTATATTTGTCACACACGTCCAGACATTTCTCATGATGTCAATAGAGTAGCTCAATACATGCAATGCCCCACTGTTACTCATTGGTGTGCCATCAAACGTATTTTGCGGTATCTTAATAGTACACTGGACTTTGGATTGTGGTTCTCGGCTCAACAAACCACTCTCCCTAATCTTGTTGCTTTTTCGAATGCGGATTAGGGCAGTGATGAGGATGATCGCAGATCAGTTACAGGTTATTGCGTGTACTATGGTGAACATTTGTTGTCTTAGAGCTCCAAGAAGCAACGGTCAGTCTCAAGGTCAACTGCTGAGGCCGAATATCGAAGTTTAGCTAATGCTACACCGGAAGTCATGTGGGTACGAAATCTGTTGAAAGATATGGAGGTTCCGTTGACTGGTTTACCTAAGATTTGGTGTGATAATACAAGCACCATTGCCATGGCAGCAAATTCGGTGATGCATGCTAAGACGAAACATGTGGATTTGGACCTTCATTTCGTCCAGGAACGAGTTCTCGGAAATCTGCTTCAAGTTCGTTATGTTCCAGCTAATTGCCTGTAGATTGCTGATGTGTTGACCAAGCCACTTTCAGCACAACAATTTGCTTTGTTTCGAACAAAATTAAATGTGATTTCTCGTTCTGCTTTACAAGAGAAAAAGAAAAGCGGGGTGAATGTTAGTATAAATTCATGAAGTCTGCTGAAGCCCAATGCCTCACTCAAGGTCAGCCCAGTTATCTCTAGAAGGTTTCAAGCCCAAATGCTTCCAGAGGTTTCGAGCTCGCTTCTGATTTGTTAGACGGTTAGACATTCTGTTAGATGTTGATGTATAAATAGGATTAGTGGGCTGAAGTCCACAGAGATCCAGTATTTGTATTACTCAATTCTTTTGATACACATTAATAAAAAAAGTAGACCCATTTACCGAAAAACAGTCTCAACTTTAGGGTTTCTTTCAATTTTCTCTTTTCACAGATTCATCTCCTTCCTCTCATCGATCACGATATCACATCTACGGCCGGCGTTTATCATCACCGGAGGTAGTCTCACACATAGATCCTTTGGTGCCAAGACTCTAGAATCACACTACCAAGAGTTGAATCCACTTTGCATGTTACTAGATCGCCATTCTGGTATCTAACCAGAATTATCTTAGGTCATTTGGGGTTACATTTAGGGATGAATCGAGGGGTGCTGGGAGGCAGTCGCCCCCCCCTAAAAATTTTAAATGACCTTATAGTATAGGTATTTTTCTGTATTTTGTTGTCAATATCTAATTTTGCGTCCCTAAAAAATTATAATTTTGCACCCGCTTAAATTTCATTTGAGGTAAGCCGAAAAAAAAATTATAATTATGATTGTTATTTTATATTGACTTGTGTCACCATAGTTTATATAAAAGTTCGCTCCCCTAATATAAAATTCTGGGTCCGTCCCTGGTTACATTATTATTCATAGAGAAAGAAAACCAACATATAAACAAAGAAATGCTTCTTCTTGAACCCAACTCTTTGTATATATAATCAAATATTGCACCATAAAATTTACACCACTCAACTTGAACCCAAGTTGTCAGCAGCTGCTGGACTCATGCTTGATCAGCTGCCACAGCGGTTGCCACTGCAGCGACCGCTAGTCCAGCAACTGCGGCTCCCAACTCTTTGTATAGATAATTAATTAACATCAAAATTAAAAAGAAGAGAAATTATTCATATAATCTGTATTTGGAAAACCACTACATTCTCTAGTTTGCAGAGAATATAACAGAAGAAAATGGTTAGGAATAAAATCTAGTGCAAGCCTTGATAAGAAAACACCCCAACGGAAGCAGAAAAAGTGCACAGCAAATTTGGGATCGGGCTTCAGTTTTCAGGACAAGCAGTTTCATTTCGTGTGCTAAATCATATTTACAAGTTTTTGGTTTATGCATGGGGAGTCGTTAATGCCAAGTGTAGCCATTTAACAACATTGCATGCCACCTGTTGTTCTGAAATAGTCTACCTTATAAACACATTATATTAAAAGAAAAACCCAGAAGTCTCTTTATTTCTCTATATAGAAAAGAATCTTTTACTTTACTGCAAAAACATAAGTGAAAATGGTTTGACTTTAACATACAAATAGCTAGAGCATCACTTGATATGATTGTTATTATCTGCAGGAGGATCTGAAGCAGTCTTGGATACTGGGAATAGTAGTAAGCTTCCTTGCTTTTGTTGTTGCTGATGAGGATTATTCATGGATGAGGTTCTTCCCAAGTAGCCTACTTCATTCTCTACAGCTTGGGGAGCTGTTTTCATAGAAAGCGATGCCTCACCCCATTTCCCTTCATTTCCATTTCCAACAAAGGAAGTGAGAGCAGCTGCCAGGGCAGAACAAAAGCTTGGGTTTGATGTAATAGCCTTGGTTGCAGCTGTTATTGTCTCCGATAAACTCTGGTCGGCCATTTGCTTGTAAGGAGATTGCCTTCCAGGATAACCCAATATTGGCCCAATGGAACTATTTGCATGGTTAGGGAATGCCGCCCCGAAGGATAAGTGGCTGGTGTTCTTCCGAGATGCCTGTGGGTTGGAGAGTAGTTCTAAAGAAGAAGAAGAAGAAGGAGGAGGAGGTAAAGAGGAAAAGTTGAGAGATGCTGATGGATATCTGGGTGCATTTGAAAATCTAGTGAAATATGAGGAGTTATTGGGTGGTGCAGTAGTAAGATCAAGGGTGATAGTAGGGTGAGAATTGCAAGTTGAGATTGAAGAGTTGGGGAAATTGTACTGGTGATATGGCAGTGAGTTTTGGGCAAAGTTGAAGTTTAGAGCATGGAGATGGTTAGCTGAAGAAGAAGACATGGAAGCAGCGGGTGCAGACACCGAGGTCCCGAGGCCGAGGCCTGGTTGGGAGCTCGATGATTGAGACTGTAGCATGGAAGCTGCTGCTGAAGTGGTGGAAGCCATGGCAGTCGCATTTAGAGGCAGTGGATGGTTATGGTTCCCTTCATAGGTTGTGATTAAGATGGACATGTCCTCAGCACATCTTTGTACCTGGTGTTTCACAAATATAAGAATCTGAACTTATTAATCGTGTCTGTCACGATTCATGAACTGTTGAACAGTATCATTAATGGTTTGTTTTTTCAATGGTAAAAATAATGGCGTTTGGAAATTAATTATTTGGATATCGGATTTCAAATAAAGCAGGCACCTGTTTTCTCACTGGACAAGTGGGTGAAAGCGTACAACGGTAGTATGCTCGAGGACATGGATTTCCTTTTGAAATTTTCTGCCCATATTTTCTCCATTGACATCCATCATTCATCTGCATAAATACAAAACCCTAGTTCATCATATCAGCAAAAATGAACTAAAGCTTCATACTATATAAATACACACAATATTACCGTTGGTGTATCACATCTAGTTCTGACAGAAACCCTAGTTTTCTTCAACTGCATTGGCTCTGAAACATCTTCTTCATCTCCACTTGTCATGGTCTTGAGAATTTTACTCGGTGGCCATACCTCAGTTGGCTCTTCTTCCTCCGGTTTCCCTAAGCTACTTTCAGAGCTTGGGTTATTGTTCTTCTCCGGTTCAGTTGAACCATCTAGCTCGAATTTACATTCTAGACCAAGTTCAAGGCCTCCATTATGTTTCCCATCATCTTCTTTGTTGCTAACCTTTTTCTCCTCTTTCTTGGGTGGATCGCTGCTCGAACATCTCCCCAGGCTAAGGGAGATAAGCTGATTGTGTTCTTCATGGCCGCTTGCAGGTGATTTGTTTGCTTCTTCTTTTTGAAGAGCGTCATGGAACCGCGTTTGCAGGGACTGGTATTCCTTAACGATTTGGCATAGTAACAATTTTAGCCTTTCGTTCTCTTCTTTAACCTCCCCCACCTTGGCTTTTGTGGATTCAATTTCATGGTCCTGCTGGAAATTGGAAAAACAAAATCGTAAATTAATATATCTTAATTGGATTATTCCTTAGGTACATATTTCAAAGCCTATCACATGGCTTTGGGTTTTAATCCTGTTTTTAGCCAGAAAACCGATGGATTTCATTGTTAATTCTGATATATGTTTGTCCAATGGGAATAAAAGAAATAAGCATGACGGCCTAGCTGCTAGCCGACACAAATATAATATATGAGTTAATAAATGAATTTCAACGCTGCATGCAAGCTGAGCATATATATATATTAGAATTCAGTAAAATAATAAATCCCGATGTAGTTGTTTCTGATTAATTAATGAAGTTGTAGGTAGCTTCATTTTACCTCTTTGATGGCGGTTGAAATATCGTTTTTGTTAACCCAAGGCTTGGTGTTATCATCTTCTTCTTTTACATGCCTTTGATGTTCTCCCTACACATTTGCAAATAAATCCTTACACATCGAGCAAGCAAGAAAGAAAATCCAAACAAAAATCTGGGTTTCAACTTTCATAATCATGTTCAAACATAAAAAAAAGAGAAATAAATAGAATTAATTTCCCCATAGATGAATTCTCCTTGGTTCATTCAAAACATGTTAGATTTCTATTGTAAAAACCTATGAACATGCACTGAAACATCAAACTACCAGATCAGCTAAATCTTTGTTACATATATGGCTTGAAAATAAAACAATATCATCCAAACCAGACAATTATATGTGTTGAAGAATCCCAAAGGTTTTCCATTTGATAGATTAATCGGGTTTCAAACATATATAGATATAAATACAAGCTCACCTTGTTAATTACTATAAAAGCACGGTTCTCTTCTCCAGCGCAGCTAGATTTGATTGTCTTCTCTTCTTCTCCAAGAACTGACTTCTCTGAATTGTTCTCCATTGTTGGTTTTCTCTAATTTTCGACCTTACAAAACGTAAGAACATGGCATTTATATAAGGCGAAGGACAGCTTTGGGCTCTAGATTTTGACTTGAAAAAAACAACATTAAAAAAAATGATAATAAATTCAAACTATCTTTCTGTCTTTCAATTTGCTATTCATCCATCGAAATGTCAAACATCCAGCTACCTATATTTTTTAGTCTAATCTGATAATCATAAATCTCAATTATATTTAAAGTTAAATTGAGTAAAAAAATTATCAATGGATTAGTTTAAGTGACAAGTAGCTTGGTATCGTTTAAGCGAGTTTCGAGTTCGAGTTCGAGATCTTGTGTATACAAAAAAATCTTGCTGAAAAACTCACACACCAATACCAAACATAGACGATACCGGAATTTGAATTGAGGACAATACATAAAATTTGAAGGGGTGGAATTCATATTTGTTCTGAAGTCAGATAGTCTCGAATATTAACAAGATTCGTTCAAATTTCAACGTTTTTAGTGTAAAACCTAGAATCCAATATTAGTCACGTAATGAAGGTTCGTAGGAGCGTGCATAAGATGTCATGCGACCACCGAATTCGGCAGCCGTCCTTTTGACGGTAATGACCAAAAAACCTTAAATTTTCTTCAAATACTGGCCAATCATAGGTTGTCACGTCATCTAATCACGCCGAAAGAATTGCGCTCTTATCGCTCGACTTATATATACACACACACTTTGAATGTTCTTGGAAGTGCCCGTTGATTATCGCTAGCTTCATTTTGGATGAGTGTTCGATAAATTGTGATTTGGCGAACATGGTTTTTCACCATAAACCCAAATCAACTATTTATGATTCAAATGTAAATTTGACACCCTCTAACACGAGTTTTAACGTCATTTCATTGTTCGTATATTCGTCATACAATTATAAATTTTATGTATGACGTTTGTGGTTTGTTTGTTCGTCGATTTCTAATGACGTAATGTTGAAGTTATCAGTTGTAAAGATCGTCAAAGGAATGAGAGGTTGATTGTAATTGAATCAATGATTTGACGAGAAAAATTTGGATATAGAAATTTATGGATAGAAATTGTAGATTTCTTTGAGAAAGTAAAAATTTTAAGTTTTTTTATATGAAATTAAAGATTTATGATTTTAAAAATAAAAATTAAAGAAAATTACAGGAATAGCTCACATGTCATGAAAGATTTGAATAAAGTAAAATTTTTAATGTTTATCACGAAAAAAACCTTAAAATGTTACCTAATGAAACATTAAGCACCTAGACAAAAATCTTTTGCCCATTTTTAGCTTCTCTATCTATGTCCCAACACTTAAAAAATAAATTTTAAGCTCTAATCCTAAACCTTAAAACCTAAAAATACACCCCTACCATAAATTCACTAAAATATAGTCATAAATTCTAAGTTTAAACTTTAAACTTGGCTTAACTACAAAATAAGTGCCCAAACTATACTCATTTTTTGAGATAGGTGCTTAAAGTTTTTTTTTTTGCCAAAGAATGTGTCTCAGTTGACTTTAAAACAAGCCAAAAATAAAACTTTAGGCACCTATTTCTAGGGGTGCTCAAAGTTCGGTTTTAACTGAATTAACCAATCGAACCAAATTTTTTTCGGTTAATCGATCGGTTAATTTTATGTTCAGTCGGTTAACGGTTAAGATTTTGTTTAACATCGATTATCGGTTAATTCAGTTCAAAATTGGTTAATTAACCGAATTAACCAAAATTATTATATATTAAATATATTTATTTTTGGTCATTAAACTTTTAAAAATTATAGAATAAAAATTAATTTTTTTATATATTATAAAATGATAATTAAATTTAATCAAATTAGCACAAAATGATCATTAAATTTATTGAATTATCACAAAATGGTCATTAAACTTTTCAATATTTATCACTAATTTATAACGTGCAATGACCATTTTGTAATAGCTTGACAAGTTTAATGATTGTTTTATAACTTTTGAAATTTTAGTGGCTAAAAATTATTTTAACATAGTTTAGAGATCATTTGTATAATTTACCCTAAATTTTATAACAAATTTCGGTTAATTTGAAAATGACCGAATTAATCGATTTTTTTTCCAGTTCGGTTAAACATTTTTGAAAAAATTTGGTTCGGCTAACGGTTAAAAGGAAAAAAAATTCGGTTCATGAATTTTAGGTAGTTTGGTTCGGTCGGTTAACCGAACCGACCGATTGAACACCCCTACCTATTTCAACCAAAAAATATTTTAGGCACCTATTGCAGAAAAGAGACATAGTTTGAGCATTTATTTTGTAGTTAAGCCTTTAAACTTCAAACTTTAATCCTAAGCCATAAGAATAGAAATCCTATATCTTTTTGGTGTCCCTATTTATGCCCCCACACTAAAATTTATGCTTAGTGTTTAGAGTTTAAGATTAGGGTTTATGAAATTTAGAGTAGGGTGCACTTTTTAGGGTGTAGGGTTTAGGATTTAAAACTTAGGGTTAATGCTTATAATTTATTTTTAGTGTTTTTTTAGTGTTGGGACATAAAAAGGGACACCGAAGAGGGGCATATAATTTTTGTCCAAACTATAAAACTAAATTTTTAGTGTTGAAGCTGACACCTAAAAGAGAAATATAATTTCTATTATAGTCAGCTACTTAGGCCCAAAAATACTTTAGTCAGATATAGAAAAAAAATGTATGGTTTGAAGCCTAATTTCAACTACAATCTTTCATATTGATGAAACTTTAAGGTTAAATTTTGTTATTAGTCCCCATATTGTGTTAAGTTATAGATTTAGTTTATGTGTATTATAATTTGATCAATTTAATTCCATGCACTTTTTCAAATTTTATATTTAAACCCGGATTCAAAATATATATGGACAAAATGATTAAATCTACAATTCATGTATAATAAGTCAATACCGAAAATTTAAAATTTTAAAAATAAAAATGACTAAATTAAAATAAATGGCCTAAACTCACAACTTTTATTTAACATATAGGGCTACTAGAAGAAAGTCTATTTCACAACATTTGTTGAAAGTTTGGATAGAGAATATTAATTATGTAATATCTAAGTGAAATACATCTTTAGTTTTTTTAAAAGATAATATAATATGTACTTAAATACACTTAAACATACGATCTTTTAAATATTATAATAACAATCATATCAATCCAATTAAAACTTTATCGTATAAAATTTGTCTGCCCCTTTTCGGTGCCCCTACATATGCCCCAACACTAAAAAAACACTACAAAATTAAAATTTAAGCCCTAACCCTAAATTCTAAATCCTAAACCCTACACCCTATACCCTAAAAAATACACCCTACCCTAAATTCCCTAAACCCTAACCACAACCCCTAACCTAAAACCCTAAACCCTAAACCCTAAAATTAATTTTGAGCGTGGGGGCATATGTAGGGGCACCGAAAAGGGGTAGAGGATTTCCATCCAACTTTATCGACAAATGATAATTTATAAACTAGCTTTAGTTAATAATTGTTTATACAAGTCAAGTGCCCGTCAATCTTGAATTAATTTTATAAATAATTGAACTATGGAAATCAACGTTCCAATAAAAAATAACTCAAATTTAATTTTTAGTTTCACTTGCAATTTTCTGAAATTTCAAAAGGAAGATGGAAGCAAATGGAGGAAACTAAACCATATGTATGGATGTGTAACATTTAATTTCATATTAAAAATCAGCAAAGCATTGAATTATTTATTTTGGAAAGAAAAAATGGTTAATTTTGCATGGCAATATGGACCGTTTCATTTTTAGTTCCAGTGGAACCCTAGAATTTGGACCTTGAGTAGTAAATTAAAACGGCATTGAAAATGAATTCATCAAATAATTGTTATTAATATGACTAATGAGATTACCAACCAGTGTTGATTGTATTGGTAATTCACGTTACACTTTTAAGAAAAAGACTCGAGTTCAAACTTTGAAGACGATATTGTTATGAGGGACTGTCACGCATCCTGAACATGGACTTTAAGATGAACATGCACAATATTACAAAAATAAAAAAATATTATCGTTTTCTCCAAAAAAAAAAAAAAGATAACATAGTTTTTTTTAGTCAATGAGGAGATTTGTCTTTAATGAAAAACCCTTTAATTTAATTATCTCTAATAAGAAATAATCCAAATTTTGATCTCAATAATTTTTATATCATAGCAGCCGTTGGCTTCATCAACTATACGTATTTTATTTACATCCAGTCATAGCCGTACCAACGTCAGATTTTCTAAAAATGATTTAATAGTGTTTATTAAGGTCTACAAGTTTTTTAATACAATAAATCTATCAAACTGGAAGAATTAAATATTGAACAACCTTCAAAGGCTTTGCTTTGGGACTTCATTAGGATTCTAAATCAAGTTGTTATTATTATAAAACGGGACCGATCTAAGAGTTAAGCAGCTTGGTATCATTTAAGTAGGTCACGAGTTCAAGGCCTGGTGTATATAAAAAAAATTTGTTGAAAGACTCATCCACCAAAATTAAGTGTGTAACGTAAATCAGTTTGATTATTCAGTGCAAAGCCCTGAGAAACAGAGAGTACAAAAAAAGCCAATGGATGCTGATTTAAGTGGTTGGATTTTCTTTTCTTCCCTACTTTAATTATAGAAATTAATTATGGCTCTCGACATATACGTATGTATAGGATGAAAATCTTCTGTCTTTTTCGGTGTCTCTACTTATGCTTCACGCTCAAGATTAGGTTTAGGGTTTAGGATTCTATGGAATTTATGTATAGTTTATTTTTTAGGGTCTAGAGCATAGTGTCACGACCCAACACTCTTGGCCCGAGACAGTGGCGCAGAGATCTGCCCCAGAGGTTCAGGACGGATCATCGGGCTTGCCAAGGCCACCAGACTTGGCCCAACACTTGGAGAATGCTAGTGAGCCCGTCCACATTGATTCGGTAAACATGGCAGGAGACAACATATCATAGAGGATTATGGAAGAATCTTGCCATATTCGGTGTGGAGACTTATCCGAGGAAAGCTTCCTAATAATGGATGAAATTAGATAGGATTTTGATTCTCTTTCCATAGATAAGAGATCTTGTAAAGATAGCAGGCTAATCTGGGTCATCCGTGTAATTTGATCTAGACCATTGATTTGGAGGGTGCTCAACTATAAATAGAGAGCCCCTCCCTCATTTGTAATAATCCATCATTTGAGTAATACACTTGGCTTTTACTCTAAAACACTCTGTAGCGTTCTTCGCGTTCTTTCCACTGTTCTTGTGCCAATCTCTTTCAGAGTTCGTTTGATTAGCTTTCGCACAGAACGATCTTGTGTTTGTGAGACTTGGAAGTTTCGATCTTCCGGAGAAGGATTTTAGGCTTACTTAGACGTTTGTCCAAGAACATCGACTAAGGCCGCACGTTGGGCTAGTCGAAACTCTAGCCACGTGACAGTTGGTATCAGAGCGAGTATTCGAGAGCAAACACAGCTTCGAGATGGTAAGGAAAGGAGGGAATGCCGCAGCACAAAAGGGTACTAAGACCCAGGCTGATGACGGAAAGCGAGGCAGTCCGAGTGAAACTGTGGTTACGCTGGAAAAAAGGGTGGAAAAGCTTGAGAAGTCCTTGAAGGATACTCAAGAAGAGTTCGACGTTGCCAAAGTGCGCATTGAAGAGCTAGACTTTGCTGGTGAGGAGCTCGATGGAAGTGTGCGGGAACTTAAGAGCAACGTGCGAGACCTTGACCGATGTTCTGATAGTTCGGACAGACGGAGTGATGCACTCGAAGCCGAGCTGAAGGCTTTGAAGGCGAAGATGATGGAGGAGATGAAACAACTCAAGGCAGAGCTGCAGATTTACAAGGCTGCTGTGAGTGGTGTGGTATCCACGACAACAGTCGGACCAAAGTTGGACGTGCCAAAGCCGAAAGAGTTTAATGGGACTAGATCGGCCCATGACGTGGAGAACTTTGTGTGGAGCATGGAGCAGTACTTCCGTGCCGTTGGCATCAAGGATGATGCGGATAAGGTAAACATTGCTTCAGTTTACTTGACTGATTTTGCCCTTTTATGGTGGCGACGCAGATGCTCTGAGGAAAAGAGCAAGGATTGTCCCATTGGGACGTGGGGAGAGTTCCAGTCTGAGTTCAAAGAGTAGTTCTACCTAACTAACGCCCAACATGAGGCTCATGAGAAGCTGCACGAACTCAAGCACGAGGGTTCCATTACCGAGTATGTCAGATGGTTCACTAAACTCAAACTTCAAGTCACGGACATGACTGAAGCGGAAGGCCTCTTTGTCTTCAAGAATGGGTTGAAACGGTGGGCCAAAATAGAGCTGAAGAGGATGTGAGTCGAGGAAATTTCCAAGGCTATGGCTGCAGCTGAATCCATAGCCGAGTTCGAGGTAACCGAGTCCACCAAGCCCCGAGGCAAGGGCTATGGTGGGGGAGTCAAGAACGTTGAAGTTCTCAGATGTTTCAACTGTGGTGGGAACCACATGAAGAGTGATTGTCCCACGAAAGATCACCTCAATGCTATCCAAGGTCACGAGACCGAGGAGTCGGAGGAAGAGGTGATGAGACTTGACGCAATTGTAAGAGTCAATAAGCTAAGAGGGAGCCAATGAGTGACTACGCCTATCAAAGTAGCCGAGCCAAGGCCGAAACCCGGTGTGATAGCGGATGATGAAGTCGTCAAGCCGAGGGTTGAGAAGGCGCCAATGGAGTGTCACCGATGTAAGGGGCCTCATGGAGTGCGCGAATGCCCACATCGAGTCAAGCCATCCAAGGTGGTGGATGAGCCCGAACAGAGCAAGGCTGAGAGACTTGGTTCGATGATACTGAATTCTGCTAAGGCGAAGGGACACAAGCAGAAAGGGTTGATGTTTGTCGACATCAACATTGCGGGTAGACCGAGGAATGCTCTAGTGGACACCGGAGCAACCGATCTATTCATGTCCAAGAAGGTTGCCGAGAAACTTGGTCTTAAAGTTGAGAGCTCAACCGATAAGACCAAGACTGCAAACACTAAGGAAGTTCCGATTGTCGGGGAGGCAAGGAAGGTGGAGCTACAGATTGGTCAATGGAAGAGCAAGGAAAACTTCAAGGTAATCCATTTGGATGACTTTGATTTCATTTTGGGACTTAAATTCTTTAACCGGATTAATGCTTTCATTGTTCCTTGTTACGACGTTGTCTGCATTTTTGATTCCAAACAACAATGTGTTGTGCCCACGTACCGAGACGAGGGACAAGGAAACAAAACGGTGACCGCCATTCAGTTTATCAAGGATGCTCCAAGTCAAGGAGACATCGATTCGAAGACTGTTGTTGAAGGGACTGCCTTAGTGGGGCAAGAGTTGCCCAAACCAGCTAGCGACATGAGGCCCGTGGGAAAAGCACCTTTGGGCAAGGTGGGAGCATTGAACTTCAAGTGTGAAGAAGGGTCAATGCGAGAGAAGTTGCCATTGGGCAACGAGGCACCAAACTTCACTAGCGAAGGGAGGGTGTCGTTTAGAGTAAATGCTACCAAGGGGGAGGTACATCTTGAACTCAATTCTTTTGATCATGAGTCTGATTCGTCATCTTTGACGAGTGTAGGATGGAGTTCCTACGGTGATGATGTACACGGAGCGTCTTAGCCCGTGACATCACTTTTCGGGAAGCGTCGAAGCAAGCGATCCTTGTGGGAGGACATTGTTGCCCGGTTCCGAATTGGGAGCTAGCGGAGACCTTGATCAAACAACAAGTTGATGTGAGAAATGGTGCAGAAGATCGAATGGTTAGATGGCGGCAAGAGCCGAGGCGAGCAGTTCGTATGGGAGAACCGCACCAAGCTGAGACAGCAATAAGCAATATCCATAGTGGCCCTACCCATGATCGTTCGAGTGAAGCGACGAGGGCGTCGCTAAGTTCGGTGGGGGAGAATGTCACGGCCCAACACTCTTGGCCCGAGACAGTGGCGCAGAGATCCGCCCTACAGGTTCAGGACGGATCATCGAGCTTGCCAAGGCCATCAGACTTGGCCCAACACTTGGATAATGCTAGTGAGCCCGTCCACATTGATTCGGTAAACATGGCGGGAGACAACATATCATAGAGGATTATGGAAGAATCTTGCCATATTCGGTGTGGAGACCTATCCGAGGAAAGCTTCCTACTAATGGATGTAATTAGATAGGATTTTGATTCTCTTTCCATAGATAGGAGATCTTGTAAAGATAGCAGGCTAATCTGGGCCATCTGTGTAATTCGATATAGACCATTGATTTGGAGGGTGCTCAACTATAAATAGAGAGCCCCTCCCTCATTTGTAATCATCCATCATTTGAGTAATACACTTTCCTTTTACTCTAAAACACTCTGTAGCGTTCTTCGCGTCCTTTCCACTATTCTTGTGCCAATCTCTTTCAAAGTTCGTTTGATTAGCTTCCACACAGAACGATCTTGTGTTTGTGAGACTTGGAAGTTTTGATCTTCCGGAGAAGGATTTTAGGCTTACTTAGACGTTTGTCTAAGAACATTGACTAAGGCCGCACGTTGGGCTAGTCGAAACTCTAGCCACGTGACAATATGGTTTAAGATTTAGAATTTAGGGTTAGAGCTTGGAATTTAATTTTGTAATGTTTTTTAGTGTTGGGGCATAAGTAGGGCCACCGAAAAGGGGCAGAAGATTTTTATCCATATAAAGATGAAAATCTTTTGCTCCTTTTCGGTGCCCCTACTTGCCCCACGCTTAAAATTATGTTTAAGGTTTAAGATTTAGAGTTTTATGTTAGGGTTTATGAAATTTAAGGTAGAGTGTATTTTTTAGGTTATATGACGTATGGTTTAGAATTTAGAGTTAGAGTTTGAAATTTAATTTTATAATATTTTATTAGTGTTGAAGCATAAATAATGACACCAAAAAAGAACAAAGAATTTTTATCCATATAATATACCAAGTTGATAAACATATTGGATCATTTTCGCTGTCATCAATAGCTTTATTTTCATATAATATTTACAAGATTTTAGCTAATTCTTGCTGCGTAAACTTTCCAAAAGTTTTACTCTTTTTTTCTCTATATAAATATACATATTTCGATAACCCAACTATTACAACTCTCTCTTGCCTTTTATATTTTCTACGTCAATTTATGGATTTAGTCCATTTTGATGTTGTGATTGAATTTAAAAACTTTTATTTTCGTCTATTTATTTATTTGTGATTTTAGTCTTTTTTATTATGTTGAAATTTGAGATTTAATCTAATTTATTTATATGATTATTTTATTATTAGTAAGTGTAAATTAATAATACCATTAGTTGATGTTGGTATAATGAATATGCGAAAAGTATTTTTTTACTATTTAATTAATTACAAAGTAAAGTTACATGAAAATATAATAAATGATATTTGATCAATAATAAACTTACATTTTAAATTCTTTGATAGAACTAACAAAAAAAGTTAAACTCAATATTAGATAAAAGATCAAATTATAGTAGAAAGACTAAAAACGTACAGTAAAAAAATTGATAAAGTTAAACCAGTGACGGTTCAAAGGTTTACGGGGTCTTGTGCAATTTACTAAAACGAAATCTTTTAATTTATAATTTCAAAGATATATAAGATTTTTTTTAATTTTTTTATCTTAGTAAAAATTATATTATGAGCCCTCTTTAAGGTTTTATTTATTTTTTATTTTTTCTTGTAATTTATTAGACTAAAATCTTTTATTTTCTTTATAAATATTTAATTCAATTCATTTAAAGCTCTCTTTTCTTAGGGGTTTATACGATCACTCCTCTCACGCTTGTCCAAAAAGTTAAACACTTAAACTAATATGTGGACCTAAATAGAAAAGAGTAACGAAAGGTTTTGGTTCACGAGTCCACTAAGGTTTCCTGGTCAATTAATTTGATAGATCACCATGACTTAAGCCAACTACAAATCAAAGCACATTGATTAATTATAAAAAAGAGTAAATTTTTCCTCAAGATTACATCATTTCTTGGAGAAGCTGGATTCATTGGATTTGAAAATCTTGTTAAATTTGAATATATATTTTTTCTCAGTTTACTTAAATATATAAATTTGAATATTAGTAATAAAAAACCCTTATAATCTGAGGGGAAAATCATGTCTCATGAAAGAGATTATAATTCGTTGTGCCCATCACCGATGAAGATTGATTCAAGTGGTAAGTAGTTTAATATGTCTCAACTCTCAAGTTTAAGATTTTGTGTATGCAGAAAATTTCCGCCGGTCGATTCTGCTGGCGATAAAATATCAAGAGTAATTTGAAGGTTTTTCTTAGTCAAGGTGTTGCACTCTATTGACCGGAAAAGCTATCCCACCCAACCCAGCCCTACTGGTCCCCAACAATTGTTGTGGTGTATATACCTCTTCTAGATATTCTTTGACCCATGCCTAGGCCTAGCTTTCTCTGTAAGTCCCACTTTAGATATTTTTGGGATGCTTGGTTGGATTGGAGCCAAAAACCCAATTAGATAAGTATGTTGTCTCGGAACTGATGTCAATTAAAAACTTGATAAATCACTCTATTTTGTGGTCTAAAGTGGACTGCAACTGTTATGTTAATACTAAAGAAATGCAGAGTTTTTTTTATTGCACCAATTGAAGCAGCAAAATATTGACACTTATCAGATTGGGATTTTGATTGTTCTAGGTAAAGGGGACCCCTTGATGAATGCCCGGAATAGAGTGAGGCCTTGTGAAGGAGAAGTGTAGGGAACTTCATGTGCTGCACCTCTAACCGTAGCATATGTCAAAAAAGTCACATTTTTCCCATTCCTTGCCTGCCCAAATGATTGAGTCCACCCACCAATCTGATTTTGAGGCTATACAGAATTAGAAATCCAGTGGAGGGAACATAATTGAAGTTCAAGGTCATAACTCTTGACCTATTATGTTTGCATACCTGCATGGTGTCAAACCAGGGAGCATAGTTTCCCAATGCCACAAATTTCATTTCTTTGGCAAGCATGTTGGCTATTATCCTTGTTTGTGTTAATGGGATTTTTGAGTCTTGATCCCCACTGCATTGAAACAGCTCAACTTTTCAGTCAATATGCCGGGAGAACATAAATCAGAATTGTTCCTTTTAGACAATTCTGGTTTATGTTGTCACGACACGGCCTGACTTGTCATGGCACAATATTAGGCTAATGGAGCTTGAAAGAGACCATCAAAGATGTTTTACTTACTTGAACAAGAGAATTGGAATACCACTTCTCAGAAGTTTCAATAGAATAGGTATGATATTGATTCCTAGGTTATCTCTTTGATAATCAGGCCTGCAATAGAAACAGTATATGTTACCAATATTCACACATTAGAGCAAGAATGAATTTGTTAAGGAAAATAAAGAGAGACCCTCCACAAAATTCCCAAGCATCAGGAAGATTAGTTGTGTTTGCATGGAGTGCTTCTTGAACTTGGGGCTTGTTAAGGTATCGATGTATCCTATCTTCGATACATGGATCACCGGGGATGACCGGTTTCATCGGAAGCTGCCAGACCCAAGAATGATTAAAGATTAACATTTGCAACATACAGTTTTACTGAAATTAATTGAGATTCCTTGGAGATAAATGCAACACTTACCTCTGCATGTCGTGTATCGAATTTCCATAGATAAAGAGACTGCCCTAATGAACTTGTTGATGTGCAAAGGGGCAAAATCAGATCACCGGAGTCGGTAAACTCGCTTATTTCTTCAGCTTCTTTGCGTATCACATCTTGCATTCTATGGATATATTCTGATGAATAAACTCTTTTGCGTACCTAGGGCGACTACATACGGTCTTTCTCTGCATAAGCTGCTCATCTGAAATGACTCCATGTGACCAAAGGAACTCAGTGTTGTCAATACTGATTTCCCAGTCCAAAAGAGGATTTCCCAACTGCAGCAATAGGGGGGAAAAGCAAGAGAAATGTTGGAGATATCAAAGTAACATAAAGCTGAGAACAGTTTGTAAGCAATTAGAGATTAACTGCAAGAGCTTTGAGCTTGATTGGTCTGCAATTGGAACGTTTATTGTAATCCAGCACTAAAGCAGCAAGCTGCGGTACATAGTGACCTGCAATTTTATTTTGCATTTAATAGAAGTCAATCATGCTTTACAAAAATGAATCAAAACAGAATGAAGAAAGTTTACCTGCATAACTTTCCCCAGTAAGGAACAAATCAGAGTTCCTATATTGCGGGAATTCTTTGAACCAGTTAACAAGAAATTTCAGATTCTCCTCGGCTGAAAAGGGCTCAAAATCAGTGGTCTCCTCTGAGTTAAACTCTTAACCAATGTGCCTTAATTCATGTTAAATTTACCTGTAAACGTATCATTGACACCGATATAGTCCGAGCTAGTATTCGAGTATGAAAATCCAACTCCAATCGGACTCTCAACATACAAGATGTTTGATTCTGTTCAAGAGGAAAATGAAAACCAGTGCCTTGACAGTAATTTCAAGTACTCCAAAATTTACACTTTTACCCAAATTCCATGAATATTGATTCTTGACCAAGTTTCCATCTTGTCCCGGCTGGAAAGGACCGTGTTCCATAAATGCACCATAGCCAAGAGATGAACATCCAGGCCCTACCCCAACAAACATAACTAAACAAAAGCTGCAAATAATGTCTAAAACAGTGGTGATTGGTGAATGTGATGAGACTTGAATTTATACCTCCATTGAACCATAAAGTTAAGGGATGTAACAGTGGGTCTGCAGCATCCACTTCCACAAAGTAGTAGAACAAAGCTCGACCATGCTTAGCATCTGTAACAATGTAACCGGAGTATTGCTTAAAAGAAACATCGGCAGGTTGAGCCGGCAGTCTTGTTATCAGCTCCGCAGAAGCCCTGGAAACCAGAAACAAGCAAGAAATAACAGTGAAGCAAACCAAGGATTTCATCTTCTTTGAGATAGAAACAAGAACTGTCTGCAATATAGAATTGAAGCGAGAGTAAAGCACTAAAGCTTATAGGATGGATAAACCATTTTTATATACTCCAATAATTAACGTAGCTTTCACTTTTGCCATAGGAATCTAAAAGCACGGGTCACTATTCTTATTTCTTAGTCACATGTAGTAAGTAGGGCCACAGCCAGCAGTCCAGCACTTTGTCGAAAGAAGGCAAATTTGAAACGACAGCGAATCAGGTTCAAAACAATGATTAATAAAACTTTATCATAATTTTTCATATAAAATCATTTCTTTTCCCCATTTGAACTTGGCTGGCTGAACTCAAATTACTCCGTCAACATCTCTAATAAGTAATAATATAACATATGCGCCATATAATATCCAATTTAGGCTCCATTTTTTGTGGTTGGTCTGATGACTTGGTCTCGCTTTAATTATATATAATATAATACGCTTGAAAATAACATCACTTTTGAAGCTTAAAACACAACTCTCTAAGTTTTCCAGAAGCACTGTAATAGAGGAAGGCAAGAAGCAACTTCATAGTTTCCCACATTGAGCTGATTTTTCCATTTTGGGTAAAAAAATCACAGGGTCGCTTTGTAATTCTACCTTTTTTCGACTATAAAATTCAAACTTTAAATTTTACATAAAATATAATACTTCTCTATTCAATCAAAAAATATATATTATTTCGATCCAAAAACTCGAGTTAGTGTTTATTAGAGCTCATGGTCACAGATAGTTTGTTGGATTTGATTAAGTCTAAGCTTTAGAAAGCCCATACCATAATAAGGCCCAATACTACATTATCTAATCCAAACGGCGCCGTCCCTCCTCCACCTCATTTAAGGCGGTAGCGGCTAAAACGAAGATCTTTACTGCCCTCTTTGAATTCGTCTTCCCCAAATTTTCAGAGTTCCAACCGTAAGCAAGCCAAGCCAAGCTCTCTTTGGTAATATTTCGAAAACACTGCCATGGCTATGCAAACTGGAGTAGGCTTTTCGAAAATCTTGATCCTAGCTGGTGCAGGTAACGCTCAGACTCGCTTTCTTACTTCAATCATTCTTTTGTTCTTATTGTTTTGATTTTGACTTTTTTTTCGGTGTCGTTTATTTTCTCTTCAGGTTACACCGGTACGATCCTCCTCAATAACGGTAAATTGTCGGATATATTGGGTGAATTGCAGGTTAGTCTTGATCGTTTTTTGTTTGTTTCTCGCTGCCGTCTCTTTGATATTTGGGTACTTTGAATTTGTTTTGATTGGCTACATTTCCAATTCTGTTCTTTGTAAATTGTGGCTTTTAAAAAAAATTGGTGGTGGTTTGCAGTCACTGGTGAAGGGCATGGAAAAATCTGGGGTGCAAGCTGATGATTCAGATGCCCTTCTGGCTCAGGTATTATGATAAAATAGAACTTAAAGTTTAATTCTTTTCGTTGTAAAATTGATTTTTTGTATTAATTTGTAGGTGCGTCGTTTGTCAACGGAGATCAGGCAATTGGCCTCAGCACGACAGATAACTGTTCTGAATGGGGATTCTGGCGGTATTTTCTTAAATATATTTGTTTAAGTAGTTGCTCGCTTAGAACCATAAATGTCTAACCAGTTTATAGTTGTATTAACGAGCTTAGATGAAGCATTTTCTAAGTCGATGTGATTTGGTTGTCTGCTTTTTGTTGATTTGGCAGGTATGTTAAGCCCCTTTGTTATACCAGCTGCTACATTGGGGGCATTGGGTTATGGTTACATGTGGTGGAAGGTATGCCATGATTTAATTGAGTACTGATATGGTTTCAATTATACAATGAAGAATTAACCATCATTTTTGTATGAAATAAATCCCTCGATGCTTTGCCCTGTTTGTCAAGATTTCATTTTTTGTATTACAGTTTCTTTTTTATTCTTTCGTGGCTATGTAGAATTAGTTATCTTGTGTTCCACAAAATAAAGTCCCTTGTCCCTTTTGATTTTTTTTTGCATCCACATCATTAATGTCTTTCAAGGAAAATAAAATAGATGCTTTTGCACATTGATATTAACTTCCTCTACAATTAGCTATATTTCCCGTCAGTAACGAAGTATGCTTCGTAATTTGACTAGTTTGCTCCCTTCTTTTCCCCATAATTACTAGGGCATTTCATTCTCTGATCTTTTCTGGGTCACGAAACGCAATATGGCGATGGCTGTGGAGAACTTAACAAAACATCTGGATTCTGTCTCAGATGCTCTCTCTGTAAGTTTATGCTCTCTTCATTGCTTTTTCTTGCCATGGTTTTGGCTTAAATGCTTCACTGAAGCAGTTTTTTGCAAACCAAAATGTATTACTTGCCTTGAAGCTACTTTTTTCATTAAATAAGGATTTGGCCTGTCAAAGTAATTGTGATCCATGTTTAGGGGTGAGCATTCGATCGATTCGAGTTAAAAATTTTCGAGTTATTCAAGTTGACGCGTCATATTTTACAACTCAAACTTTATTTGAAATTTTTTCTAGTCGAGTTTTCGAGTTCCTATACAAATTTGATTGTAATTATTTATCATGTTATAGTACAATTTGATTCCAATTTATATCGGTATATATATACCAGAAAAATTCCCCTCTAATTAATTCCATATTTTGTGAGATCGGGTAGAGACCAAAAAACTTTGGGCATAGGCTTTCTTAAAAAGATGTTAAAGATTTCATTTTTACGTACTCTTCCCGTGGTTCTTCCTTTTTTCATGTATGTTCACTGAAATTATTATTTGATGAAGTTTTGTCAAGGAATGTGCATCTTCCCGTATACGTTGTCCTAATTAGTTTTGAAATCAGTTTTATATTAAAATGACATGAAATGTAATATGCATAGAGCCTCTGACGGGTTTACAAATCCTATGTGGACAGGCTGCAAAGAAGCATTTGACACAACGTATTCAGAACCTGGATGATAAAATGGAAACACAGAAGGAAATCTCAAAGAGCATTCAAGCAAGTGTAAGTGCACATGTTTTTCCATTTTTGAAGTCAGAATAATGGTGCCCACACTACCTTATTCAATAAGGCCCACTTCCCTATCATTCGACCCCTTGTCTCTTCTTGCATTCATATGCTTTTTTTAGTTCTAAGAAAGGTTTTAAAAGAATGCAGCCGGTTAAAAATTATATGTGATTGTTTCAAATGCTTCTAATTGTGGGGATTAATTTGCTATAATAAGTAGGTCCCAAAATTTTATTCGACACATTTGAACTGAATGTTATAATATCAGGTTTATGATGCTTTTTGTCGCTCTTCGGTTCTGAGTTTCAGATTAATGTACTTGGTTTTTGGGTCATGTAACACCAATAGATCAAGCGAATTAATGTGTTACATTCCCTAATGCTGCTCATACTTTTGGAACAGGTAGAGGATGCTCGTATGAATCTTTCTAACATTGAATATGACTTGGATGCACTGCAGAGAATGATTTCTGGTTTGGTGAGAATTCTTTGTTATTCCTTCTAATAATTGTTGCAGTTTTAAATGGTGTTGCAATAGTTGTCTCTCTTCTTTATCTTTTTCAATTTCTCTCCGACTTCAGAAAATGTTTAACTTGTTAATGAAGTCAAGTGGTTCTCCTAGTCCTAGTAAGACAGAAGAGGAGCATCGTCCTTTTCATGTCTCTATTCTCCTCTTCTTAGTGAGAGTTAAATCTCATACAAGCATGGATGAAACTTTAAATTCTATCTATTCATATACATGTATCTGATTTGTTTTGCCTCGTTCTTTTTTCTCAAATTTGCTCGCTTGCAGGATGGTAAAATTGGTTCATTGGAATATAAGCAGGTAAATAGATTTTTACTGTTTCTTGTACTTTATTTTTTATGTTTTGTTCAACATTTCTTGCACTTTACAATATGAAAGTTGAATATGCAATTATGGTAGGAAATTGCACCTATTATAGCCGTAACTGTATATTTTTAAATATTTAGATCCATTATTTCTGTTTTGCCTTGAGAAGGAATGTGGTATTTAGTTTATTGTACATCTAGAGGTGTTTCTTTTGTCTATGGTTGTTTTTATTGGTTTTGTTCAACATGATTTACCTACAGTTTTTTTGTGGTAGGATCTTGCCAATGCTGGCGTGTGGTACCTTTGTAATATGGTTGGTGGCAAGAAAGCGAACATGCCTGAAGCTCTGCAGGTTGGTACTAGTGGAAATATGAATATTCTGTTTTTACCTTTGAGTTTACAATTGATATTATTCAGTCCACATACTTGATCATATTTAAAAGAGAAAATGGAAAAGGAAAAAAGTAATGGAGGGGTGAAGTTTGTCATTGTCATTTCCATTTGGCTTTCTGTAATGGATCATTTCTTCTTTCAAAACCTGGTGCTAAATCCCTACTAGTTTCTAGAAGATTATATGATGTGTTTCTGCAATAAAAGGGAAAAGATTGTTTTTTGAGTATCTTATTGTCTGATTTTACATTTTCTTGTAGGAGCAACTTAAACTTTCTGGTAAATCTCGTGCTTTGCTTACATCAGGAACTCCAACTCCGAAGGTATCTTTCTGTATTTATAGAGTTCAAAATTGTGTTATATCTAGGCAAATTCACATGCATTGTACTTAAATCTGTTTGGTAAAAGGCTTAAGAAATATATGTTTTGGTAAAATTAAGTGTGCATTGACTGAGGTATCGATATTATTGGTTTGTGGTGGCCCTAAAGTTCCATGGATCGATCCACAAATCATGTGTTCATTGAGCTGTAAATTTTCATTTGCTTATTGATTGTAATGCCTAAATATTATTCTTGACTTGTTTATTTCAGGGTCTGAAAGGCTTTGCAGATATTTTATCCGGAAGTAAGAAAGATTCTGGAAGAGATGGTATTGATAATTTGGATGAAGAGCCGAGAAGCCTGCACAGGTTTGATTCATAATTTTTTGAACCCTTTAACCTATGTCTGAAGAAATAATGGAAAAGAAAAGTGAGCATATTTCCCTTGTTTGAATAATTTTTTTACTATTTAAGCAAGGGTTTGATACATGATATCAACAACTATGGAGTTTTGATAACTGGAAATTGACATTTTGCAGGAGCATTTCAGCTAGGTGTTGATGGCATCGTGTTCATAGTCATCATTTTGGAGTGCAGCAATTGAGAGAAATTACATATGCCTATAAACAACATACTTGACGTCTTTCTGCAGGCAGTGCAAATTTGGTAGTCTGCTGTGGGGATGGTGGATGCCTTATATATGAGAATATAAAATTTGGAGGGGGAAAAACCTACATTTCCGTTTGCAACTATGTATTTTGATTGATTCATATGCTCAGTTTGAGCACTGTACTTGTATCCATGGTTTAAAAATGTAATTTGCAGCATGTACTTATTATTTTGTAAAGTAATCAGGGACGTGCAATTAGTGTATGCAAAACTTACTCGAAAAAATTTACTTTGAAAAATTTTTAAAAATAAAATTTGAATTATAAAATAAAAATTTGAATAATTAAATTTTTTTTAACAATTAGTTTACTAATTTTTAAGTTTGAGTTGAGTCTATTAATTTTTCTGATATATCATATATATTGTTACGGGCCGCCAGTCCGAGCCCGTGTCATATGCGCATTTGCCGAGAGAATGGGTTTAGACACAGACTTGGACCTCGAGAAGACCATCAGACATGGCCCAGTTCGTGAGAGATTCTGGAAGGTTCCGTAATGTTCTGTAAGATCCTGAAAGATTTAGTCAACATTATCCATTTGAATTGATTTTATTTAGATAATGTTGAGATATTTAGAGATTTTGTAAAGATATTATGTAAATCAGTTTTGACCGTCAGATCTGGGGGAGTTCAACTATAAATAGATTCCCCAGCTCATTTGTAACTCACTCAGTTTTCTATCTTCAGAGTAATCAAGGCATTCACTCTATATCCTCTGTGTTGTTCTTCGTGTTCTTGGTTTTCTTCTTTCAGAATTTAAAGCCATTCGTTATAGTTTGCTTTTGCTTATAACGATCTTGCGTTCTTGAGTGCTTTGGAAGTTTGATCTTCCGGAGTTGGAATTTAGGCTGACTTAGGCGTTTGTGTGGTGAAATTCGCTTAAGGCCGCACGGTTCGCTGGTTCAGAAATCTAGTCCCGTGACAGTTGGTATCAGAGCGAGTGTTCGAGGAAGGCACTGATCGTGATGGCACCGAAAAAAAGGAGAGAATGCTGCAGTGCAAAAGGGTGCGGAGACCCAGGCTGCTGACGGGAAGCGAGCAAGCTCGAAAGATATCCTCACGACAACAAGAGGGACCATCTCCAGGGAAAAATGGAGGAACTTCTGAGGATATATTCGAGAAGTTGGGTAACAGAGGTGATGTGCTTGAGGCCGAGTTAAAGGCTGTGAAGATAGAGCTTGAGGAGATGAAGGTAGGTATGACGATGTTCAAAGCTGCCTTGAAAAATGTGATCGAGCCAACTGCATCCTTGCTGAGGAAGGACATCCCAAAGCCGAAGGAGTTCAAGGGAAACATGTCGGCCCAAGATGTTGAGAACTTCGTTTGGGGCATGGAGCAGTACTTTCGGGTCATGGGCATCACAAATGATGCGGAAAAGGTAATTGTTGCTTCTATGTATTTAACTGACGTCGCTCTTTTGTGGTGGCGACGTAGAAGCTCTGAGGAGGAGAGCAAGGACATTCCTATTGAGACTTGGAAGGAGTTTCAAGTTGAGCTGAAAGATCAGTTTAGTCCGACCAACGCTCAACACGAGGCTCGAAAGAAATTGCGGGAACTGAAACATGAGGGTTCCATCCCAGAGTATGTTAAGGAGTTCATTGAGCTCAAACTCCAGATTCTGAATTTGAGTGAAGTCGAGGGCTTCTTTACTTTCACACATGGACTTTCACGATGGGACCAAATGGAGTTAGTGCGGAGGGGAGTCAAGGATCTCTCCAATGCCTTGACCGCAGCTGAAGCTATTGTAGAATTTGAAGTTAGGAAATCCAAATCTGATAAGCCCCGAGGCAAGAACAATGGTGGGGGAGATGAGGATGATTACTGTTGCAGTGATGGTGATGAAAATCCCAACAATTTCGTCAGACCATTGGAGAAACGAGGGCCTATAAGGTGCCATCGTTGTGGTGGTCCGCACATGGTGAGGAACTGTCCCAAGAGAGGTCGCCTCAATGCTATCGCCAATGAGGACGACGAAACAGAAAAGGAGGAATGTCGACTTGGTGCGATTGCCAGTGTCAAAGTAATCAAACCAAGTGTAGAAGGGAAGCAAGTGAAATGTTACCGGTGCAAGGGGGCTCATATTGTGAAAGAGTGCCCGGATCGAGTCAAGCCGTCCAAGGGGGAGGACAAGCCCGAAGACAGTGAGGCTTTAAAGCTTGGTTCGATGTTGTTGAGTTCTGCCAAGGCAAGTAAGAACCGGAAGCAGAAAGGGTTGATGTATGTTGACATCAACGTGGCGGGTCAAAAGAGAAGTGCTCTTGTGGACACATGAGCATCTCATTTGTTTGTGTCGAAGAAAGCTGCCGACGAGATTGGTTTGAAGGTTGAAGATTCAACCGGGGTAATC
Source organism: Hibiscus tridactylites (assembly GCA_958450335.1). Classification (NCBI taxonomy): domain Eukaryota; kingdom Viridiplantae; phylum Streptophyta; class Magnoliopsida; order Malvales; family Malvaceae; genus Hibiscus; species Hibiscus tridactylites. The sequence continues at coordinate 77,534,438 of OY288281.1, forward strand.
AAGACCGTCAATTCCAGAGGTGTTCCGACAGTGGGAATGGCACGAGGCGTGGAGTTGGAAATTGGAGAATGGAAAGGCAAGGAAAATTTTGAGGTAATTCACTGTGATGGCTATGATTTTGTCATTGGTTTAAGTTTCCTTGACCGAGTTAATGCACTCCTTGCCACTTTTACCGATTGTGTTTGTATTTTGGAGCCTCGCAAACAATGTGTCGTGCCGATTCGTCGGGTTGTGAGGACTGAGAACAGGGTTTTGAATGCTGTTGAGCTAACTGAGGATGCTGACTTGGTTGCTGCCACTGAGGAAACGACCTTGGAAGGGCTAGTGGAGCCGAAGTCTTTGAACGACGTGGGATCCGTCGAGTGTCTACCAGTGAGTAAGGTGGATGGGGCATTGAGCTTCGTGGACAAAGAAGCATCAGTGCGAGCTGAGGTATCGGACTTGCAGATTGAAGAAGTGTTGATGAGAGTGGCAATCGATCGAACAAAACCAAGAGGGGGTGAATTGGATTTTTGAAGGAATGGTGGACACTAATTGCAAATGTAAAAATTGCAAAGAGATTTAGAGTGGTTCAACTCCCCTAATTGGAGTTTACATCCACTACCTTAGTGACCACACTAAGGATTTTCCACAAATTCACTAATTTGTCTTTCCTTTAAGGATAAGGAGTAACCTTACACAATTCAATAGACTTATACCCCAAAGTCTATTGAATCCTATCCCAAAAATAAATACAAATAAGCAAACTAGGAAATCCTCACTAGGAATGTGTTTGCAAAGTTTAAGCTCTCTCACACACCCAAAGAAACACTAGGAAAATAAAATACAATGAAGAACTCTCTAGTGTTTACAAGAAAGATGAGAAAATTGAGTACAAATTGGAATTTGATTGCTTGGAAGTTTGGATTGACTTTCTTGTTACTTCATTACTGTTTGGAGACCCCTTTTATATGCTCTTGATCTTTTCTAACCGTTGGGAGACTTTGGAGGGAGTTTGGAGCCGTTGGGAGCCATTAAAACCAAGCATTAAATGCTCACCTGCATAGAGGTTTCGAAACATTTACCAGAGGTTTCGAAACCTTAAGAAGGGATTTGTAAAAACTAGCCGTTACAAGGCTAAGGTTTCGAAACCTTCATAAAGATTTTGAAACCTTTGTTAAGGTTTCAAAAACAGTAGCTTACTGTCCAGAAAGGTTTCGAAACCTTAATGAAGGTTTCGAAACTTTTCTTTAAATATTTAATTTTTGGCCATTTATTGACTTTTAAAAATATAATTCGATATGGGTACAAAGTCAAACTTTTTTAAAACATTTTAGCAAGATTAAATCGAGTTTTTGAAAAATTTATTTCTTGAAATTTACTTTACAATTTTTTTACAAATTAGTCCTTCAAAATTAATTTTAAGTTATATCAAAATCAAAATAAGTCTAACAATCTCCCCTTTTTGATATAACAAAACCTTTTGTAAAAATTTATTTTTGAATAATTTGTCACTTACAAATCTCCTTCATAAGCTCCCCCTTAATAAATGTCTTTGTGTAATTTTTGAAAAACATAAGTTTTAAAGACATGATTAAAAATTTTGAGAAAACAAATTGTTTAAAGTGAATTTTATCCCCCTTTTTGTTATAACAAAAAGGATAAATAGCTACAACAAGAACAAACGTTAATAGAGCATTAAGGTATAATCCAAAAAGCAATAGCAAAGTAACCACAATATTCATATTAAGCATAACATCCATCCAATAAAAATGATCCAATATATAAAATCCAACAATAAAATCCATAGGCAAAAGATATAAAAAAAACATAACAAAAGTCTAAAACAAAGACCGAAGCCTAAATCAAAATAAGTCCAAAAGTGCTATAATAAAACTATAAAGTTATACTAGAATGCATACAAGACTAAGTATCCGGTGCATCATGAGGCAATGTAGGTGGAAAAAGGTGACCATGAACATCATGCATGTCACGCTCCAATGATGCCACACGACCATCTAAGCTACGAAGATGCATCAATGCTATCAAAACGAGTAACTATGGTAGCAAGCATGGTCTCCATAGTCAAAGGTGCCGGTGCATCCTCATCTACCGGAGCCTCACGATCCTCCATGTCAATCTCCTCTACTCCTTCACGGTGAACCCAACCATGAACTTCATGATACCATTGAGACTTATGACACGATTTTATATTAATGAAGCTTTTGTTCTTAACTTGTAGATCAAGGGAAGTGTCAATGTTAAGCTTCCTAAAAATGTGGCTAAGAACATTTCCAAAGGATAGGGAGAACGAAGTGGGGTTGGTGATGACTTTGATAAGGTTGAGAAAAATGATGGTAGCTATATCGGGACGAGACCTATCACGATATTGGCGAAGCCACCAATAGTCAATCACTCGCATACTAGTGGTCTTTCCGCCGAAAGGACGAAAAAATCATATGGTGAGGAGTAAGAAAAGTCGCTCCTCAAGAGGGAGATGAGTAGGGCGATCATCCGGAAAAGCGAGAATATTATGAGCCTCATTCTCATCTGATTTTCCACCAAAAGGAACACCTAAAAGATCGACAATAATTTGAGGTGTTAAGACAAATTCGGTACCCATGAGATAGGAACGAATACCTACGATAGAATTTTTCTCACTAGGGGACCGGATAAATTCGGCATTTGCATAAAATGCACGAACTAACTTACGATGGGTATATAGAGGGATATTCAAATAATCGAGCCATTCCCATTCAACAAAGAGTTCAAAGAGATCAAAATTATATTCGAGAGACATGAGAAAATTGAAATCTATTGTTCGTTCCTCTCTAACCTTTTTAGGTTCATAGATGTTAATGTATCTATCTCGGTTTTCTTCATCTCTAAAACAAACATCCTCAAATTGAGGATTAGGATTAGAACCAAAATTTTGACCAATTTCAGTACGAGAACGTTTTGCTCTAGGAGGGTTGGTTCTAGGAAGGATTGTTCTAGGAGGCATGATTAAAAAAATATTTTTGACTTTAAAAATTAGTTGAGGAATTTTATCAAACACTTTGTGGGCAAGACCCTAAAAGAATTTAGACAAGAGTTCTAGATAGATTGGGTGATACCTCCTGCAAAATCATGATATATATAACAATTTAAGCAACCCACAATAATGTAATTATCATAAAAATTGATTTTTTCAAGAAAATTTTAATTACCCAAAAGATGATTAAAATTTTCGGAATATTTAAGAATTAAAAGATTTAAAGTGAGATTACCTCAAAAGATTTGATGAAGATGATGATGAAACCACAAAAGCTTGATTTAAAACTTGCAATGGAGGGTCAAGATTTGAGGATTTTGAGAGAATTTTGGGTTATGGCCATTTGGTGTTTGAAGAAATAGGTTAGGGTTTGAAAAATTTTGATTTTAAGCTTAAAAACGCGTCTGATTTCGGCCAGGTTTAATGAAGGTTTCGAAACCATGGATAAGGTTTCGAAACTGTTGAGCAGAAGGTTTCGAAACGTCTCATTCCAGTAAGCTCCTAAAAACTGAAAAACCAAGAAGGTTTCGAAACCTTTAATAAGGTTTCGAAACTTAGGTCCTGAATTGACAAAATTTGTCAAATTTTTGCCTCAATTAAGTCCGGAAAAGCATTCTAATAAATTTATGATTATTATTGGCATTAAAGACCCTTTTGATCTAAGATCAACATATATGACTCAAAAAAAATCACAAGCTAAAGATACACATTTTAAAACTAAAGAATTTATGCTAAGAGTTGGATCCTAAAAGGTTCAAATTGAGCCAAAAGTGACTAACTTAACTAAGGTCACTTAACCAACAAATGATTAAAAAATGTAAGCACACAAAATTGCTAATTTTAAGGCCAAAAGAGATACAAAAACACATAAGGCCAAAAATTAAGCAAACATGCAACACATGTCACCCCCTTACAAAAAGCATTCAAACAACATATGGGGAACCTCAAACATGCTTTAAAACAAATAACCATATATAAAGCAACATGAAAGAGTAAATATTGCATGTAAAGGAAAATGTTACCACTTGAGCCAAGATAAATTGATTAGGCTTTATCCTCTTCAAGTGTCCTTCCATTTAGTGTGTCTAGAGCTTTCAAGTTTCTTCAATTTGCTTATCATGGCTCCAACACACCTACAAAAAAGGAATTATGCATGTTTTGGTACCCAAACTCTTTTGGGTCCATAAGAGTTAGTTCCTACAATTTTAGTCCCTTTTGGTATCCACTTAGACAATAGACCATATTCTTTGTTAGCAATGAGTCCTTTTGAAACCCAAATGCTTCTAATTATCTTTCTATTAAATGATCTTTGATGACCTCCTTGTCTATACCCATAAAAGTTCTTCCTAACATAGTTGGGTCTTGAATTTTCACCTTTTTAAAATTTTTTAGTTCCAACTTTATTGAAAGAAACTTTAAGATCATCAAGTTCCTTTTGATGATCATCATGGACCTTTGAAAGTAAGTTGTGCAAGTCTTGATTTTTCTTTTCAAATTCTTTTATTTTAACTTGCATTTCTTCAACTTTACTTTCAAATTCCTTATTAGATTTGGAAAGAGAGTCATTTTCAATTTTAAAATGATTTTTCTATTTTTCAAAATTGACTCTTCAAACTCCAAAGCTAATTCATCATAAGCCTCTTGCAATTCATCAAAAGTATAATCAATTGAAAAAGATGAATTAGAGGTTACCGTAGAGTCATCCTCAATAGCCATGAGACACAAGTTGGCTACTTCATTCTCGTCCTCATCGGAAGATTCATCATCGCTCCAAGTAGCTACATGAGCCTTGTGCTTCTTTTTCTCATAGCTCTTTTTCTTCAATTGGGGACAATCAAACTTGATATGTCCCGGTTTTTTGCACTCATAGCAAATAATTTGATCTTTCTCTTTGTTGTCATTCTTGAAACCCTCTTCTCTTTGAAATCTTCTTCCTTTGTTGGATTTCATGAATCTTTTGAATCTCTTGGCAAACATAGCCATCTCTTTATCTTCATCCTCTCCACTAGAATAGATATCTTCTTTTGATGCTTTGAGAGCAACACCAAATTTCTTCTTTTTCACTTCCTTCTTCTTTTCTTCCTTACCCTTTGACATCATTTCATGTGTAAGCAAGGAACCAATGAGCTCATCCGACTTGAGAGTCTTGAGGTCCTTTGCTTCTATAATCGCCGTTTTCTTTGAATCCCATGAATCGAGAAGAGATTAGATCATCTTTCTCACAAGTTTATCTTCCGGGATCACTTCTCCATAGCCCTTCAAACCATTAACAATCACGGAGAATCGATCGGACATGGTTTTGATGTCTTCCTCGGGGTCCATCTTGAAGTTTTCATAATTTAGATTGAGAAGCCCGATTTTGGTCTCCTTCACTTGATTTGTTCCTTCATGTGTAACTTCAAGTTTGTCCCAAATCTCTTTAGCATTGGAACAAGATGACACCTTTCCATACTCATTCGGGCCAAGGGCACAAAATATGAGATGCATTGCCTTAGCATTTGTGGAGAATCTCTTGTTTTCTTCATTGCTCCATGTCTCCATGTTACTAGTCGGTGCGGTGTAACCACTCATGATGATCTTCCAAGCTTCAAGATCAAAAGATTGAATGAAAAGCTTCATGCGGTTCTTCCAATAAGCATAATTAACTCCATTGAAGAAATGAGGCTTGTTGGTGGGTTGAGAATCGCCCCAAGCTTCAATGGTGGAGGTGGAAGCCATGGATGACCTTTTAGATGATTACACACTTCTTGGATCTTCTCAAGAGGTTGTAAGACCTTCCAATGAGCAAGATTAAATCGAGTTTTTGACAAATTTATTTCTTGAAATTTACTTTACAAATTTTTACAAATTAGTCCTTGAAAATTAATTTTAAGTTATATCAAAATCAAAATAAGTCTAACAAGTGTCGACGTTGTCGTTGAGCGACGAGTTACCGATAGACGATGGCGGATCAAACTTCACGAGGAAGGAAGTGATGATGCGAGTTAGAGTGGATGCCAGTCGGAGTAGTCCGAAAGAGGTATATCTCGAACACAGTTATGGTGTTTTACAGTTTAATTTGCCTAGTTTGCTGGGTGTAAAAAGTGGAAAACCTAACCCAACAGATGGAGTTGCCAAGAGTTGGCGAGAACCCAAGCCACCTTTCAAAGTTCTGAGGGTCCGTTCGGTGTTCAATGTGATGGGGTCCGAGTACTCGAGCAAAGATCGAGGGGATCCGAGTAGAGGCAAGTTGCAACTGGTAGGAAAGAGTTCCTACGATCGAGATATACGGGGTGGATCGACGAATGATGTTACATGGCGGAGAGTGCCGAAGCGAGCAGTCCTTATGAGGGGACGACCGAGTCAGAGTCGAGTGCTCTTTATGGGGAGAGCGGTCCTTATGGGGGGACAACCAAGCCCGATTCTGAGTAGTAGGCGAGCCAAGGTACGGAAGCGAATCCAGGATCACCGAGTCAAGCTTCATCCTGAAGGCGCGACGAGGGCGTCGCCAAGTTTGGTGGGGGAGATTGTCACGGGCCGCCAGTCCGAGCCCGTGCCATATGCGCATTTGCCGAGAGAAGGCGTTCAGACACAGACTTGGACCTCGAGAAGACCACCAGACATGGCCCAGTCCGTGAGAGATTCTGGAAGGTTCTGGAATGTTCTAGAAGATCCTGGAAGATTTAGTCAACATTATCCATTTGAATTGATTTTATTTAGATAATGTTGAGATATTTAGAGATTTTATAAAGATATTATGTAAATCTCGTTCGTCGATGTAAATCAATTTTGACCGTCAGATCTGGGGGAGTTGCTTAGAACGATCTTGCGTTCTTTAGTGCTTTGGAAGTTTGATCTTCTGGAATTGGAATTTAGGCTGACTTAGGCGTTTGTGTAGTGAAATTCGCCTAAGGTCGCACGGTTCACTGGTTCAGAAATCTAACCCCGTGACAATATATATATATATATATATATATATATATATATATATATATATATATATATATATATATCACATGTGAAAATATAAATAAATATATAAATCATATATAAATATAAAAAATTTAATTCAATTCAAATTTTATAAACTTGATTTGAATTTAAACTTAAATAACTCAAAATTTTTACGCCCAGTCCTGCGTACAATATATGACTCAGTTGTGTGGCCTAAACCATTTGGGAAATTATAGGGTGAGGCGCTTAAAATGAGGTTAAAATGAAGCGTAAGTATCGATTTTTTTGGTATATACCGAATTTCTTACAAAAATTGTAAGAATTTCGGTTGCGCGCCTCATTTTAAGGCACCTCAGGTTAGAAAAACCCAAACCATTTACCATGTCTTGCAAAGTAAGAAACAGCAAACCTCAAACGTGATTGATTATGAATATTCTGTCTAAATTAGAAAGCAATTTCGTTATCTAATTGGTCATTATCATTGGAATACTGGTTTGAAATGGACATATCCGATACTTACTCCCAATTCCAGGGTCCGGAACATCAAATTGTTCATCACCATCATAATACTAGTTTGCACTACATCATCACTCAAAACTAACTTGAATCGCTAGCATCAGTTTAAAGCATAAGGCAACGACAATCTTCTCGAAGCTAGATACAATTCGGAAAAACACCAGGTAAACTAGAAAGGTCACCCTATGACAAAATTTAATTTTGAACTACCTGCTCCATTCGTAGTCTCCTCCATATCTTGGATTGGCATTATTCACACGACTTGTCTCATCCGGTTTGGTTGAATTTGCAAAGGCATGCCATCCTAAAAGATACGGCAAAATAAACTGCAGAGAAAAAAAAGTCGTTCAGGGCAAATTAGAGAACAGTCACGACACTAACAACTTATGGGCCCTATGTCCAAAGGTTTGATCACCCTATTCACTCCGAAAAGAAATCTTAAGGGGAAAGGCAAGTTTGGGGTGTGATGCCATTTCCAAACAGTTCTCACTCAAACATGCCAATCCTTAGGAATTTATGTATGCTGCTGTGCAAGTAGTATTTGTTGAACAAAATTCGCAGAAGATAAAAGAAAAAAGAGATTTAATCCAAGATGGCATTGACACCCAACTATACATCCTAACACCATAGATAAAAAGTCTACAAAGATGAAAATAGAGAGGTTTATCATACACTGAATGCTGATTTGAGGACAGTGAACTCTGCTCGCGTGATAGGAATATAAATACTTTCATCCATGTTTAGAAGTTTGTTTTGAACACCTTCAACAAAAGCCATTAGAAATGTTAGGCCTCAATCTGTCGCGGATTGATTATAATCACAGAGTGCATGTCATGAAAAAGAGAAAGAAAGGTGTTGGGGTGCATAAAATTATGTCAATCTTTCAAATTCTACGGGTTCTTGAAAAAAGGGCAGAATAGGCTAGTGTCGTTTGATCCACCAACGACAGCATGGGCACAAATTCCTCTAGCACATCATTGACATTATAGTACAATGACACAACTCTATACCAAACAAAGAGACTTATCCTTGGGCTAGAGTGATAAATGCATTAATCCTAAAACTGAAAAGGATCTACAAGTGATGCATGAATGAACTTCAATTCCTGAAAAGGATTCAAGGGAAGTGAGCATTACTAAGGTTAAAAAAGTGACCAGACCCATCAGGAAGTGGCTCCACCTTCAAGACCTTCCTAACCTTCCCTTCATCACTGAAAAATAATACAACGTCATTAGAATAAATCTCAATCAAGAGAAATAGTGCCTTTTCTGCAACATTTACGCATGACATCCCACTGCAGAATATATTTCACTATACAAATAATTTAAAGTACTAAACTTACTGTCAAGAAGTAACTCAATCTTTCCAGGCATATTATTAACAGTTACCAATGACAATGGTTGTAGCTTCCTCCACCCAAAAGTTTATGCATTATCACGATTAATAGAAATAAAAAATTAGAAGCACTTCTAGGCTTTAACTAAGGCAATGGTCCACAGACAAACATGGTACACTGCATATGGAAACATTCCTCCTCCTATTGTTGAAAATCTTTCTTATGGGAAAAAACATCCATTGCTTGTCTTATGGAATCACTGATCCCCGATAAGCATCTACATTTTATGTAGCACATGAACATATGAGAAACAACAAAGCTGATATGGGACTGGGGATATAAAATATTTAAGCAGTTGCCAAGAATTGTTCAATCACCAACTTTAGCATTCAATATAGAGAGGGGTGATTGCAGGCGGGTGGGTGGGGGAAGGGGGAGGATTGTACCTTTTTCCTTTTAAAGGATCATGGAAAAATTCACATGATTCCTTCGTGCCGAGGCTAATCAGAGCTCCAATTTCTGAAACTGATAATGAGAACACCTGGAGAAGCAAATCATCAATCGATGTATATCATGTCTCTAGTATGTATTCGTCCACAAATATTCACATTTGATTTACAGTAAACATCTGAATGTAGTGACCAAAATTATGAATTTCCAGACACATGCAAATCTTTAAAGTGTTATGAACAAGATTTGGTGACAAGAAATTCCTTTGTTTCATCCTAATATTCGAACCATGCATTTCTCCAAAGATTGGAAATACCAGTGCCTAAAATGTCCAAGTTAATTTATCAAAAACACTAAACTGAAGCTAACTTAGCAAAAGATCACCTGCTTCCTGCCCCAATCATATTGTCTAACACCAGCTGCAGGTGCAAACTGTAGCAGTACACATCCTTCCCTGGATATTTTAAATGCCCCGGACTGTACCCAAAAAAAATATCCAAAAAAGGGGACGATTCAAAACAAAGGAACACCATTAAAACTTCCATCATTTCCAACTACAACTACAGTAACAAAATTTTAAAAATAGCCTAAAAAAGAAAAACTTTGAATGAAACATACATCTAAAGGAACAAACTCAGGGGACTTAGGTTCCACAGTAAGAGCAGCCTTCCCTTTGTAAATCGAATGACCCACATAATACCTAGGCGGCGACCCTGCTTTCAAATAACTCACTTCAAACACTTGGGAAAAACACTAATAAGCGCTTAAAACACATTGTTTTCTTAAAACCTGAGGATGGCGGCGGTGAAGTAGACGAAGAGTTATTAAACCTCTGCTTCTGGTCGAAGTATTCAGATTGGCGGCATTTGACAGAAAACTTGGAGGGTTTGGGTGCCAAAGAGAGGGGGTTAAATTTAAAGGCATGATTTTGAGGGGACTTGAGAGAAGGGGAAAGCTTGGGGTTGGAGATGGTATTGAGGTTTAAAGTTTGGGCAGAGACTGGCGGGGAAGATAAGAATTGAAGCTGCAGCATTCTTTACTTTTGGGTTTTTTTTTTTTTGTTCGATTATCTCTTCCCAGCTGTGTTTATAAGTACTGAAGCTTATAGATTTCTTTTTCTGAATATCTCCAAGAAATCGGGTAAAAGCACCATATAAGTCCCTGGAATAAGGAGAAGATTTTATTTTGGTCCTTATACTGAAAAAAATGAGTAAACTTGTCCTTATACAATTTGTATTTAACAAATTGATCCCTCCACTGTCATTCACAACGTTGAATTTAGTTGGGTAAAATGTTTAAACACTAAATCGGCCCACTTTCTCCTAAATTAGTACTTTTACTTAAGGTTTAATATATCATTTAGTACTTGAATTTGTCACCTTTCTACAAATCTGGTACATGTGTTTTTTAACCAATCTGCAAGAAAACTTCCATCTTTGAAGCTCAGTATTAAACTGGATTGGTTTCAGTTTCAGCATTTGGGAAAGCAAGTAATGTAAAACAAGGGATTTGTATTAATGAATAAATGAGATTGTTGCAGCTTACATAGGGAGGAAATGTTCTACTTGGATTGCATTTCCTATTCCTATCTCTCCTTGGATTGCATTTCCTATTAAGGATTCCCAAACATGGCAATGCTCTATAACAGGAGTGTTTAGCAATTAGCAGGGCTTGCCGGATTTGCATTCAAGTACTCCAGAATGAGCAGTGAGTATGGGCACCATACGACCAGGGTGAAAAGGCAGCATCTCATCGGCTCCGAATTTCTTGCGGGCATTCGGATCTCCAGAAGGAGTGAAAAAGGCACCATTCAAGAATTCATCACCCACTGATACCCAATCCCAGCTCTTCCACACCTGGGGTGCTGCGTTATTCCTCACCGTCACCTCCTTTGTTATCCTGTCTGATGTGGCTCTAAATCGGTTGCCCTGGCTGATAATTGTAGGGTGGCTGCTGCCCCCTATGGCATACATGATCCAATGAGTGTAGTCATTGTTCACCACATGGATAAAACCAAATCGGCATCTAGGCATCCTCTCTACCAATCCTTTACCGAACCGGTTCAGAGCAACAGTGATCTGCATCTTCTCATCTTCCACATAGCTGTCACTTGCTCCAAACAACATCACCTACATGAACCAATTAAAGCATCACAATTCACAACTCCACCATGTTCAAATTCTTTTAGTAACAAAAACTTGTACTTACATCATTGTGGTCGGTAAAATGGCAGTTGGAAATAGTAACGGCAGTGGAACCCTGGATGACATCAATGAGACCGTCGAAACATCGGTACATGGAAAGATGGTCAATCCAAACGTTGGTTGCTCCGAACAGAGAGATCCCGTCACCATCGCTCTCTGTCCTTATTCCACAGTGGTCTTCAGCATCCCTGATCATGCCACCGTTGCTGGATACAATGTCGTGGATACGAAGGTCATGGATGATGATGTTCCTTGCAAAGTGGATGGTAATACCAGCCCCATAAGCAATGTGCACCCTGGCTCCCCTGCCATCGATGGTTTTGTCATTAGTTGAAATAACCAGCTCCTGTTTCAACCGGATGATCATGGGACGGCCGAAGGTGATCCAAAGAGGCCTGTTTTGGATCACAGCATAACGTAGAGTTCCAGGTTTTGGATCAAGAATGTTATCTGAAGGATCCGTGACCACGTAAAACTCTCCGTCCTTTCCACCTGTAGTGCCACGGCCAAATCCAAGGGCGCAATCAGCCAACCTCTTCCTGTTTTTTGCCCAGTTTTTGTCACAGCGCCAGCATTGGTCGATGGGGTTGGTTGCCTGACAGAGGCCCGTCTTCTTCTTTCCCTTCAAACCCCGTCTTGTGCTATTAAACCCCATCAAGATCCTTCAAGCAATACAAGATTTAACACTTTAAGATACAAAATCAAATACAATATTATTTGGGAATTGGGATACTAATTAAACATCAGCTCTACGTTCTTACCTGGCAGCATGCTCGTTGTAATGGTTGATGACTTCCTCTGGGTGGGGGTTATAGGCCTTGTCGAGATTTTCTTTAGCTTGCAACTCCTGTTCCCTCCAGTAATCATCATGTACTGCGATGTGAGCTTGCAGGCTTGGAATTATTGCAACAAAGGACAAGAAAAACCCAAGTAAGCTAAAACTATTATTGCTTGGAATAGCCATTCACTTGTTGCCCGGTAATGAAAGTGGTTTCAAGGTCCAAGTCCAGCAAACAATTTCTCGGTTGCAGGCAGGACAGGACCTTGACCAGAGACGAGCGCCCGGCCAACAAGTGAAGCTCAAGCTTGGTGTGCTTAGAGGAGCAGATGACGATGATATTTATGGTAGAGGGATTCGCCAAAAATAGCAAGAGACGTTTTCTAAAACTTGGCTACGAGTGTTTCTAGCGGCAAGAAAGTAGGGGAACCGCTGGGATTTTTTTTAACTTTATTTTTCCTGATAAAACAGCTGAGAGTTTCCTGGAATCTCTTCTTTCTTATTTATTTTCAACTTACTGAATTTTGATGCTTAGAGATTAGAGAATCTTGATTTCGTATGTTGTCAACTTAATTGTAGCTTTACATGCATGTATATATGGTTTACGTAGTTCTTGCTTAGCATTTATTTACGTAGTCTCAATGCATTTATCTGGTTCATGGCGCTCTTGACACGTTCAACTGGTTCAATATCCACAATTAGGGTCTGAACCATCTCAAACCCATAATGTGACTGACATGGCCTCAAGATCCAGAATAACAATATAGTAACTTAGTCTGCACAAATTTGGTTGGTACTGAAACAACCAAGTAGATAGGGCACTACTTTTTCGGATGGAAATCCTCGTCCTTTTTCGGTGTCTTTACTTATGCCTCCACGCTCAAAATTAGGTTTAAAATATTTAGGGCATGGTGTATTTTTAGGGTATAGGGTATAAGGTTTAGGATTTATAATTTAGTGTTAGGGCTTGGAATTTAATTTTGTAATGTTTTTTTAGTGTTAGAGCATAAGTAGAAACACCGAAAAAGTACATATTATTTTTATCCTACTTTTTCAAGCTCTTGTTCTACAGCTTTCACTATATCATTCTTCTGCTCAAATACCGAATCCAGATCCAACTTAGCAACACTTGCCCTAATAACTAAATAAACTATACATTAGATCAGCTCATTCTCCTAACTGTAATCTAAATCCATGAAAGCTTCTCACAAATAGCATGTATAGGCTGTAGTTAAGCCACTTCCATCCTAAACTTAAGTGGACAATTGTAGACCAAACTCAAGTTTCTCACATATAATTTAAAGGCTTAACTATAAATAAGTGTCTAAATTATAAATTTTTTTTCCAGTTAGATGCCTACATTATTTTTTAATTCAAATATGTGTTTAACATTTTATTTTATAACCCTTTTAAGGTTTTTCTGTGACAAACTTCAAAAACTTTTCGTTATCCAATAAAAACATGACAGGTAATCTATTTCTATTATTTTCTTTAATTTTTATTTTAAAAATAAAAAAATCTTTATTTTATAAAAAACTCAAAAATCTTTAATTTCTCTAAAAAGTGCCCAAAACCCTAACCTTAAATGCTTAATCCCTAAATTTCTCCTCTTCGACCACCTATTCAACCACCACTAATCACCATTGCTTTCAGCGGACCCCATGGCCGAAAACACCATCATCCTATCTTCGAAAATCGAGGGATGAATCGTCGATTGCACCGTCAACGAACATCCAACAATAAAGAAAAAAAAAGTCGGTTGAGTTTCTAACCAACGGCTAGAGGGTGGGGTGCCGAATGGTGAGGTATGGGACGCTTGGACAGTGAACGGTGAAACACCGACGTGTGGAATGTCGGACGATGTAATTTGAAGGTTTGATTGAAAGAATTAAAACTTTAAATATTTTAAAAAAAAACATAAATTAATAAAAAAACAAGTCGTGTGTCATATTCTGATGAATTTTTCTAATAACCGTTGATTATTTTTTTTAAAAATTACGAAATGAAATATTAAACATTTATTTAAAAGTGGATTTCTCGGCCCGTGAAATGAAAAAATAGACTCTGGAGTTTTTTGTTTGTTTTATATTCATCTGAAGGAAATATGAGAAAGAAAACAATAAATAAAAGAAAAAAATGAAGGAAATATATATCAAACTATAGTAATTTAATACACATAAAAATTAGAAGAATACATAAAAATATTGATTTTTATCAATCTCACGAACAAGATCCAAGAATAAGATTAGTTGATGGAGGGGGAGGGGTAGATCTGGGTGGGGATCAACCAGTAGCGAGAGAAGGGATCGCTTCTTCCTTGAATTGAAGAGTTCATTCAAAAAAAAAATTTATCTATCTGATTGATGAGCCATAAGACAATTCATAGTTCAGGTTCAGACTATTTTAAAGGAGAAACACACCAGATAAAACCGGTTGTTTGAAATTCCAAATAAACACCTCATCGTGTTTGGTCATACAAGTATCCACTTAAGTTTGTTTTGCCAGGACATGTCCACGTTCCATCTCTATCCATTATGCATAGCTGTTGAATGCATTTGCCAATTGCCATTGCCAGATTGCTACATTTCTGAACGCAATTTCTGTGCCTCACGCAACACTCTCTCGCGCCACCACGTTAACGTCATTTCCTTTTTCATCCAATTCCCAAATCCCTACACTTTTCTTATTTGTCAACTTATGTCCCAAATTATTTTTTTTTAGTAATATATGTATGTCTATAATTTTTTTATTTGTATTTTTTAAAATAAACACTGTCCATTTTTTTATTGAAACGCTTGTTAATACAAATAAGAAAATATAGAAATAGATTTTATATTTTATATAAGGATTTTAAAATTCCTTGAAATTTATCTTTTAAAAGTTTAAATTGTTATGAATAAAAATTTTATGTTTATTTTGCTGTTTTTATTTGTACTTTACACTAAAAATTAGGTGAAAATTTAAAATAGTGTGTAATTTTTTTAAGTTAAATGGGTTAGAATTTAAAATTTAAAGCTAGTGCTTGAAATTTAATTTTTTATTGTTGAGAGAACAAAAAGGTAGAGATTTTTATCCAATTGTTATTAACTTAGATTTGAAAATATTTAAGGCTAGAAAAAAATTGATAAATCATTTGAACTTAGAACTTGAACTTGAGCTTGTGATTCCAGACGAACAAAAAACAATCAAATTCAAGTTTAAGTTTTATAATTACAGTTGATCCAAGTGGCGGATACTGTCGGAAGATCCCAATGAAACTATCCACCATGTTTTCCTCCAACTGTTATTCATCGGCGATTGCTAAGAACCCCTTTCGCCCACCGTCTCTCAATATTCGGCCGGCCTCCGCCTTTTCTCCACCACACTCCCACAAGCTATCTTCAGGTCATTCCGTTTCCTTCAACCGCCTTTTATTTCGCCGGAATTCAACTTCTTCTACCACCGTCTCCGCCTCCGCCTCCAAATCTGACGGTCAATCCAAGGTGATCCTCTTGTTTTGGGTGGAAAATATCAATTGTTTTCATAAAATACTTTTAATGGTACAACTTTATCAGCTTTAATATCATTGAAACTTGATGATTCTTTGTACTGTACATGATCAGCTAAGAAATAATTGTAGGAGTGGTGTTTGGGGAACGCAAGTTTTAATCTTTTAAAACACTTCATCAATTTCTTCTTTTCTTTTCTTGTATTTAAAAACTAACACTTCTTTGTTTTTGTTTTAACACTTAATCTAAGACTCCAGTTATCATCTGGAATTCATATAGCATATAAACATGACTTTTTCTCTGCATAAAAATAATTAATTAATGCTTCATCTCATATCTGAATTGTTTGATCGTGCGGTATAGAGGACTTCATGTGCCAAGTGATTCTAGTAAAATTTACTGTCACAGTTAGATATATGATGTGATATATTCAATACAAGGAAAGTGAATTATATTGCAGTTTTTTGAGTTGGTCTCAAGAGCTGGCGAGGCAATCTCTTGCCTTCTCGATGTGAATATCTTCAACTGCAACTTCACTTTTGTCAAATTATTTATATCTGAAACATTTTACTTGTTATTATGCAATATCTCTGTTACAGGGAGGTGAATCATTTCTCAGGGATATCTTGAAAAGCATGGAAACAGTTTATTTAAATAGAAACCCTACTGCTAAATCCATTTTGGAACTTGTCCATTCCGTTGATGATGAACAAATTTGCTATGATCATCTGGCTTTCAGGACTTTTGGGGTATGTTTTCTCTACTTTCAAACTGTTTGGGAATCAACTGAACTTCATTAATTTGTATTGAATATTGAGCTATGCATACTTTCTGGTATTGTAACTTAGGTAAATGGTTATGGGATTAATTCCTTGGCAAGTTTTTTTCTGGACTATGGATATACCCAGAAGGAGGAACTAAGATTTCCTGCTAAAAAATTGAAAGCCTTGTGGTTTTCTCCTCCCAATAGTTCGTCTCAAGATGGTGGCAGTGGTGTTAATGGCCCCTTACCAAGAGTATTTATTTCAGAGCTTCTTGTGGATCAACTGAGCCCCAAAACACAGGTATGTCTGCCGTTGCATTATAAGTCAACATTACTATATCATATAACTGAATTAGTTCACTGTCCCTTGTTTAATCAAAGCTAAAATGTTGCCAAACTTGAAATGCTAAATGATGATCTGTCTTCGACCTACCAAAACATTTCCTGGGATTTAGCTTTTGTTGGTTGCTGAAGTTTATATAACACTTGTTCTTCCATTAAACTATTTAAAAGACGCATATTATGGTGGTGGACTAAAGGGATAATATGTTTAGCGGATTTTATTGACTAGGAATGCATTTTTTAAATGTATTATGATTGATTTTCAAGCTTGAGACCTAATGAGAGAGAGCCCTGATATCTAATAGTTATGCCTTCCCCTATCTCTCATGTAGAAAAATATCCAAGTTTTGTCGAGAAATCTGGCTAAAGATGTTATTATGAAGTGATATTATAATTTGCACCCGATGTCCACCTCTCTTTGTACTCCTGTGTTCTTATTTTGTATATTTTCTCATTGCTGATTCAGGAAATAATCAGAAAGTACACTGAAAAATCTGGTAGTGGAAATAAATATGCCGCTCTTGCAAGTGCTCTGGGATCTTTAACATGGGAGAAGCCTTTGTATTCTGAATTTCAACAATTGGCAGGGTACTATCTTGATTGCCTTTATTTCATTGAGCAAAGAATTTTGCACACTTCACAACATAATATGAGTTGACTTTACCTATCAGCATCTTAGTGCTATAATACTGCATTTTCTACAGCAGTTTGATTTATACACAGACCTCCAGTTACGAATGCCTACTTATATCTCTTTAATGCTCAGGGAAAGTGAATATGCTGCCTGGACCCTTGTCAATGGGTATGCACTCAATCATGTCACCATCTCCACGCATCGGCTGAAATCTAACTTGAAGAATATCAAAAGCCTCAACCAGTTCATTGAAAAGAATGGGTTCAAGTTGAATTCTGAAGGCGGAATTCTAAAAGGTTTGCTACTTTCTCAAACATATATTACTATTTTATTATAAACTGCCGTTAGACTAGCACTTTGGAGGCATAAGATCCTGTAACTTTTTGAGAGTGAGATTCTATTCATGATGGTTCCTGTCACAAGGCATGCTGATCCTAGCAACTAGCTAGTGACACAGTTTCATTGCAGGCTCCCTCTTTCCATGCCAGTTAGAGAAAGCACTGGAGAATTTAAATTATTCAAACATCAACATTGTTGATAGTTACATACCACCAGATTTCCTTATTAATGTCCAATGCGATAAAGTATTACTAGGAATGGTGTGAAGTCGAATATGCTAAAACTAATAAAGCAGGTCTTGTAAAAGTATGAAATGTTAGCATTTGATCTCTAGTTTCAGTTTTAGAGAACTAGGGCATTGGCATTGTGGCACTGGGAAGAGAGCTTAATGAATTGGTTTGTTGAAATGCTATATGCTGTTATCGGGGTGTTTTTTGTAATCATGCCTGAATTAAGGCTCTTCATAGCCTGAAACACTTTGCGCTAACCAGATACTTAGAAATTATTAAAGCTATTTGAGGAGCTTTTAAAATTTCCATAATCTTGGATTTCTCCAGCCATTGAGTGGCTAATAAGGTTAGTTGGGTTTCTTTTTTATTGTAATAGATATTTATCTAATTAGCAGCTTATATGCGGGTTACTTCCCTCCTCCTTCAACCTCCTTTTCTGTTATGATAACAGCTTTATGGATATACTCATTTTTCTGTAAGTTGCATGTGGCTGCTGTTATGACTGGTATTGGATATTGGTTTGCAAATGGATTTAAGAATTAAATGTTTCCTCGGTTTCAGTGAGTCCGGATGGCCTTCTGCTGCAAAGCTCAACCGTGGCGGATTCAATACCTTTCAGTTTTTCTGATGGAATTGATGCGTCTGTTCCCTGCTCATACATCGAGTTTGCTGAACGCCTTGTGCTGCCTCAATACAAAAATCTGCCCGAGAGTGAGGTATTTACAATGCTTTCAGTTGTTTGTTAAGATATTAATTCCTCTAAGGTACACAAGGTGCAGGCGAATGTACATAAACCCACAACGTAGGGATATCTGTTGCGGACATTAGCTCACTGTTTTAGCGTTGAATGGTTTCAATGTTCGTAATCCTCTGTATGCAACAATAAACATGGAAGGTATACTGATTTCTTGTATTATTAACCGAATTACACAGATAAAAGAGTCCCACAGGCGAGATGGATTTGAGGTCGGAAACGCTGACAAGATCTTTGAGAGCACATCCAAAGAGCAGCTGACAAGGAGAGCTTGATGGGCAGTCTGCATAACCACATCTTTACAAAGACTGTGGTAATTCAGGGGAAAGTGTAGCGGAAGGTTGCTTAATAAGCCAGTCAGTCATGTCAAATTTAGTAATGTAAATAAATCAACTAACGTTACTGTTGTTGGGTGTGGAAAACAATAAATGAAGGGTTAAATATGAGTTTTAATTGGCTTTTCCCCTTCCCAATCGCAGTTATGAAGAACCTAGGCAGTGCCAAAAAGATTCTATATGGAAGACTTGTTATAAATATTCCATTATAGCAACAGGCAACTCGACTCTTTCAACCAAGTAGATACTACCATGAAACAAACACTTGTATACATCAGGGAAAGGAGAAAATAATAAATCTTTCAATATTTTCCAAATAGATTGGAGCAACAGATGATTTAACATGGCATTTGGCTCCACAAGCTTTACTTGCCCTGAATGTCCTGCTGGGAGGCTAACAATTAACATCCTAAACATGATATTAAAGCAAACAAGCTACTCTGTTGTTTTCTCCATTGTCTAGGAAGAAATGCTTTCACAGAATACATCTATACTGGGGGGAAAAAAGAAATAAATTGATGAAAAGGGGTTGGGGAAAGATAATTTAACTAGTCAACATTATGGTTTACCATTGGGTTTTGGTGATTTATAGGGATACTGATGGTGATAGGGAGAAGCATGGGAACCATTTGGGATGGAAAGGCTTCTGTGCCCGTTCCTTGAAAGTGATCCGGCTGGATTTCGGATACCATTTCTAGTAATCGGACTGGATCCGACTCGTTCCGCTTGCATTGTCTGGAAATAATATGATGAGCTTGCCATGTCCTTGAGATTTGGTAGAGGCTTCAATGCTTCCACCACTTCACTCATTAGGGGTCTAGCTTTTGGATCACGGCTTAGACAGTGAGCAGCCAGCTGTGCAGCTTTCTGAGCACCTTTAATCGAGAAGTGACCTTCAAGCCTAGGATCAATCAATCTATAGAACCTTCTTCTCTCACCTAGATGAGGCCGAGCCCATTCCACAAGATTATGCTCTCCGTTAGGTCTGTTTTTGTCCATGGATCTCCTACCAGTTAACATTTCGAGTAAAACCACACCGAAACTGTAAACGTCACTTCTTGAGGTAAGATGTCCTGAGAGAGAATTAATGTTCATTTGAATCAGACACAAAGAGGAGAACCAAAATAAAGTGTTCCTTTCATCTCCGAATAAGGAGAGCAGGTAAAAAAAGGCGTTAAGATAATTCTTTAAAGGTTAAGAAATTTTAGAGTTCATCAAAAGTAATTGTGAAACCCACAATAAACAGTAAAAAAGTTTCTGACATGCCAGGTAATCCTGTGGTTTTCCCCCTGAAAAACATCTTAAATAATCGACTGACATCATAAACTCGAGCTGCCTCCACTCCTGTTAAATGATTACGGGTTCAATGGTATGGAAATCTCAACAGGCCGTGATTCCATCTAAAGAGCATGCAAGGGTATTCTACAAGCAGTTACACAGCAAAATAGTTTGGTGCTCATCAGCCAAAGTGCAATATTGTACGAAGTTTCTGCGTCTGACACAGTTTCCAATTTTCTTTAACTGCCTATCTCAAGGAGGTAAGGCTTTGAATAACAATTACACATGGAACCTCTAAAATTCTTACTATTGCATTTGACGGTGGCCCCTAAAATACTATGTGAGATATAAAGAACTCTGACAATTAGAGATTAAAGAACCATGCTGAAGGAGGAAGAAGAGCTAAACTACCGACTCTAACATGTGCCAAAGTGTGTCATGTCTTTCATAGAAAAGCATTAAAACATGCTTCAAAGATTGGAACATTCATTTGTCATGACTAAAAGAAAGGGTAAAAATTATAAGATATCCGCCCGAAAGAACAATTATATCATGGACCATACTTCATAGCTTCCATTTTTAGACATATTTTACCTTTAAAATACTGCTCATCTGCAATAAAGACGGATACTGAATGCTGTTTAATATATATATATATATATGACTAAGAAACATCATAAAGCAGACTAATAAGTTAAAGCTACCTTGCGAATCGTTTAATTGTCAAGTATAAACTTCGAAGAGCATATAACAGGGAAGGGAAGGGTAAAGTGGCAAACTTAAACAAGCATCTCCTTTCGATTGAAGCTTACCAGTCATTACATATTCAGGGGCTGCATAGCCATATGTTCCCATCACACGGGTTGATACATGGGTTTTGTCTCCTTCAGGACCATCTTTAGCCAACCCAAAATCAGAAAGCTTTGCATTATAGTCCTGCAAAACATATTATTAGGTGTAAATCATTCCATAAAAAGAACTCTTGTTTTATTTTTATCATTTAACATGGAACTTTATTGAGGTAAAGTTTTTGGTACACATACTGCATCTAATAGGATATTAGAGGTTTTGAAATCCCGATATATCACAGGTCTTTCTGCTTCTTCATGGAGAAATGCAAGACCTTTTGCAGCACCTAGTGCAATTTTCATCCTTATGGACCACGGAAGAGGCAAGGATCCTATATAAGCAACTAAGTGAGTTACAATGTTAATTGAAAACATAAAAGCCCCAATCACAGCACATAGATATAATAAACATGTGGAATATCAAGAGTGAAGTAATTCAAGTCCAATCTAAAAGGTCAGCATTTTCTAAAGTAGAGGGTAGATCCATTATTTTTGGAGTCCAATCGAAAAAAGTAGCCATATTCCAGAGATCAGAGATGATATTCATCGTAACTCAACATCCCTATTCCCTAGAAGATATATGTAGCAAGCAACTGAAACCCAGCTAAGCTTTAACATAGTTTTTGGATGAACATTTATGATGCCTCAAAAATGAATATTCTGAAGTGAAAATTCAGTCATAGACAAAATAGCAGCTACATACTTCTGAAGAGGTGGTTCTCCAAGCTTCCGCGAGGCATAAACTCATAAGCTAACAGTCTTTGATCATCTTCAATGCAATAACCAATAAGTTTAACCAGGTTAGGATGGATAAGATCACCAAGATAATTCACTTCGGCCTGCCAAATTGATGATCCAAGAATCAGCAAAAGATTAAGTACTTACAAGAAACAGAAAGAGAACATGAGGCACAGATATGAATGAGTAAAGGAGAAACAGTTGAGGAAATGTGTAAACCAGCCATTCTTTATGACCCTGGAGGCCATCATGGTTGAGTGTTTTAACAGCAACAGTAAGCCCAGTGCCTGGTTTTACTGGAGCAGTTCCATTTTCTTCGATCCATCCCTTGAAAACACAACCAAAACCACCTTCACCGAGAAGACTCTCAGGTCTGAAGTTTCTTGTCGCCAGCTTTAGATCATTAAATGTGAACTTCCGTAATCGAGATGCAATTTTAATCTCATCTTCAAGTTTGGAAGTAGATGAACTACTTTCTGCATTGCTAGTGGTTGTAGATGAGACAACTGGAGCTGCCGGTTGATCTTTACTGGTATCGTAGGCAGATTTGCTATCTGTTCATAAATGCACAGAATTAACATGTTACAAGTTAAAAATTATATAAGGCTCCAAGACGAAAAACATGTAGGGGAGAAATTTGGGTTTGCATTGTGGGAACTCAAGTTGCCACAGCGTGGTTAATATGCTGATAATATAATATAATATAATCCCTTTTTGAGTATAAATGATAGTAAAGCATCTTTGAATTTCACCATGTATGGCACAAGCTCTTTCTCATCAATGCCGTACATCATTTGTAACCTTCTCGAAAATAACATTTAAAATGAAACAGCTACCACAATAGATTTTTTTTCATATAAGCACTGATTTGGTGCTACATCATGCACGAAGTTCAGCAAACCAACTAATTTACAGTGGAGTTGTTAAGTCTTCACATTAAATCTCTATGCCAGATTTCAAGATCGCTCATGAGAACAAGGGTTCAAAACAATCCAGGACAGTAATTTCTGCATTTCATAATATTTAAGTAGCTCAAGTTTGGGGTTAAACTCTCATTGGATTAAATAGAGTTCCAAAATACAATTTTACAATTTTCTAAAGATAGTTAACTAGTTAAAATCTACTAATTGACCCCAATCATAACTAGGAAAAAAGAACACTGCTTGAGTTGTTAGACCCTAAGCTGGATGCATCATTTTAAAGGCTGCACCAAGCTAAATTAGCTTCCCTATTATCATCTCCAAGCTACTTACAAACTAGCATCACAGCATTCAAAACAATAATAACCATGAACAAAAGGTAACCCAGAAAAGAAAAGAGCGAGTTGTACAACTTAATAGCAGAGCATAAGAAAAGGGATAACATTCAGCAAGAAAAAAGAAAAAGAAAAATCACCATAGTTAGTACTGGTCCCACTAACAGAAGTATCGACTTTGGATCTTGAAGAAATGCAGCTTCCAATAAATCTGAGCTTAACCCAACACCCTGTTTCTTCTACAGCAGCATCAAGATCTTCTTTTTCACTGTTTTTCTTCTTCTTCTTCTTCCCTCCCTTTGATTTGCACGTATCCCAAGACTTCACCTTTCCTTCCTCAAAACCTAATCCCATCTTCCCTCTTCTTCTAACCCTAACAATTTCTCATATCATAAAATTAAAAAACCACCAAAGCTGAAGGAAGCCAAATTAAAAATGCTAAAGCTGAATACCGAAAAACCCCCCACCTGGAAAAGCTAAAAGGAGAGAAGAGAGACTAAAATCTGAAGCAGGCAGGAAAAAGTAGAATGATTATGGAATCTGGAAATGTTGAAGGGAAACAAGTTTGTTTATTACTTTGTTTTTCCATTTTTGCTTCGGAGATGAAATTAATAATAAATCTCACTCACTTGAAACTTGAAAGCAATGGATTGTTAAAATTTTGTATATGGAAACAAAACAAGGAAAAATAGTTCCCTTAGCTACTATTATTGATTCTTTCAATTCCTCCACTGTTTTTAATTTAATTTATTATTCTCCTTTTTTTTCTAAATCGAATCCAAGGGACCAAGACTACAAACGAAAAAAAAAAGTAAAATGGAGGCTGCCCACCCACCCACGTAAGCTTTTTATTTTATTTTGGTCGACACATCGACCAAACAACTTTGTTGATAAATACAAATAAAATTAGAATATAATTTAATAGAAATTTTAAAATATTAAAAAAATAAAAAAGACAATAAGTTTAAAAAAAATGTTGGACCAGATATAAATTTTTTTTGTACCAATAAAAATCTTTACATTCTATTATAGAAAAAACTCGTAAATAGTTGTCAAAACACGAATTAGATAAAATTCCAAAATTAGCCGCCATTTATTTTTTTATATAATAAAAAATTAAGACATTATATTGTACAATTAATTTTTATTTGATATACTTATATATATATAATTTTAATACTAATTTTAATTTTGATTCAATTATATAATAATCTTTACCGTCTATTGTAGGTTAAAATTAACAATAAAGTCACATGCTTGAATAAAAAAAAATTACAGTTTATTGTAGAAAGGACCTATGAAGAATTGTCAAAACGCGAATTAAATGAAATTTCCAAAATCAGCGACCACTTATTTTTTTATAATAAAAAATAAGATATTATATGAAATAACATATAGACCCATTTGTGATTAGCTGAAGATTAATTGAGTTTGTATGTCAAGAGATAAATATATTGTACAATTAATTTTTATTTGATATACTTATATACATAATAGTTTTGATTTTGATTCAATTATATAATTTTAAAAATAAATATATCATTTTATTTCCATATTAGATAAATATAACAATTTGTGAATTTAACATAAATAGTTAAATACATATCACGTGATCATGATGTTACGTAGATAATAGTGTTAGTGTCTTGTGAAATTAAATTAATTAAATTTAAATATATGAAATGACAAACTTTTAAGAAACCACATACATTAATTCAATTTAAATACATAAACTTTTATGTATAATTTTAGTGTTTATTATAAAAACATTTGGCATCAATTTAATTGAAGCATGTGACTTTATTGTTAATTTTAACCTACTGTAAATATTATAGATGTAAAAAAAATAATTTTAAACCAAAATAAAAAAGATTTTAACATATTAAAACCATATTTTTGAAGGGATTGAAATCGAAGGAGATAAGCAAGGGGCGGGGTAGCCCGGGCAGCGGGAAGGGTAAAAAAACATGGGCAGTACGGGATTGGAAAAGGTAAACAGTGGGACCTACGCGGATGGTGACGTGTCCGCCTACCTTAGGCGTAAATTGAAAATTCATGTTTCTCTTCCTCTCTCTTTTTTGAATGGATTTCTCTTCCCCCTTTTGTTTTGTTTCTAATCCGTTTTCACGTATTTTATTTTACCTAAGTATATATGTAAAGCTTAAGGTAATCAAGTCAATCTATTTTTTCTTCAATAAATAGGACAAAAGAGTAGATGTAGATAAATAAAGGGTAAACTACAATGAAGATGACTTAATTATAGGTAAGGTTATATTTGAGTCACCTAATTATTAAAAGTTACATTTGAGTCACTTAAATATGGGTAAAGTTATATTTTGGTCACCCAATTATTAAAAGTTACACTTGGGCCACTCGATTATAGATAAAGTTACATTTGGATCACTCTTCATATTTAGAAAAATATATCAATTTGTGTATTATATTAATTAATGATTTCAAATGAAATAATCTAGTATTAACAAGGTACAAGTGATTTGGAGGGGGAAATGATGAAATTGATGTATTTTCTTAAATACGAAGGGTGACCCAAATGTAAACTTACTCAGCCCAAATGTAATCTTTAATAATTGGGTGACCTAAATATAACTTTACCCATAATTGAGTGATCTAAATGTAACTTTTAATAATTGAGTGACCTAAATGTAACCTTACTTATAATTGAGTGACCTCTATTATAGTTTACCCATAAATAAATAACCGCATAGTGGTTAACAATCGAAACACTCCCCTCTCTATCGGAGGTCAGGGGGTTGCGAATGAATAGAAATCATGTCCCTTTTCAATGCTCTTGATTGTGTCATATACTAAAAATTAGATTTAGAGATTGTGGTTAGGGTTTAAGGAATTTATAATATGGTATATGGTATAGGGTTTAGTATTTATAACAAAAATGTCTCCAGCATTTATCCGAAGTCAAAGCAAGTAGAGAAACAATATAATTAACAATTTAGTTATTCTGTGACGCTTACCAGTTACCACTATGTCGCCATTGGCATTTTGTTGTGAGCAGTGTTTTTTGTTTCATTTGTAATATATTGTTGGGTATTCATCTCAGACCCAGAAGCACCTTTTTTAGACCAGAGAGGCTCATTAGACTCTACAATCCTGACAAAGAAATTAGAGTTGTTAAGCCTTTTCAACTGTATTCCAGTCCTTTGCAGGATCAATCAAGTTGTCACCATTCTGATCAATTACTGCACCATTAAGACTCACATCCCCTCCTCCAGCCACTGAATTTTTTCTCACCCTCCATGTTGAGCACCCTTTCTCTTACCATTTTTATTCATTACTGCAGCAACTTTAATGGGGTAATAATTTCTGACTGATAAGCATGCTAGAACATGAACTTGTTCACCTGAAGAAGAAAACATGATTACATTTAAAGTTACAAACACATGTCTAGTGTATGAATACAAATCAACAGTATGCTAAGTCTGAAGACTGAAAGAAGCAAGACGATCGAAAGAGACAAAGATACCTGGAAAACAAAAGAAAGATCCAATGAACGTATGTTCGGTGCACGATTCCAATCATCAGGGAGATCCTCTACAAAACCAAAATACAAGAAAGAATGGATTAGACATACAAGAAAGAAATATCAGATAAACTATGTATTAATTCAGGAAGTAGATCAACAAAACCAAAATACAAACTTGAGGAAAATATAGTTTGTAAATAAGCCATGTCAGGAAATTCTAATTAAGTCAAAGTATGTCTAACATAATTCCAGCAAAACTAATCATTTAACTTTTATATTTTAGTAACTAGCTAGGGCATTTACCTTTCCAGACACACTCGTTTCCAGAAGATGATCTGTTGATATGGATGCCAAATATGGCAGGCAGATTCTCGGTAAAGGAACTTACGAGATTGAGGATAATGACTTAGGTGGTGCATCAGTGTAGAAATTTGAAGATTCAATGTTTTCTTTAGTTGGTTTGGATTCATAGACTTCCAACGCTTTGTTTTTAGAGGGATAGGGGCTGCCTACAGATGACAGTGATTTGCATTGTGTATGGTCTAATAATGGAATGGATGATAGTGAACATATATTGTTTAAGTGTGTTTATTCGTGAGATTTGGCTAGTTTTCTTTCAATGCAAGTAGTATTTTCGGACTCCCTATCAGAATTCTTAGTACATGGACTGAATGGTTTTTTCTCGGCCAAGACGCAAGAATGGTGAGTTGCAATCTTGTGGACTGTTTGGATGAGTCGTAATAACTTGGTTTTCAATCGAAAGCGTCTCTCAGCTGGTAAGTTAATTTTAATGATTAAGCAACGCACATTATGTTGGGTGAAAGTGGGAATGATGCTCTTATAATTCATGAGTCTGTTTGGTGGGATTGTCTGTTGAAGTGTCTTCAACGAAGTACAATAGGGGTGGTGTGGTCCAATGATGTGTGGTGTCCGCCATTAAATTTAATGTTAACGGTTTAGCACATGGTGAACCGGGCCCAACATGAAACCAAATTTAGAGCAATACCATTCGCTTAGGAGTTGCTTGTTTGATCGAAATGAAAATCAGGATAACAAATGGTAATTAGATTAGACTCGACAATAATTATAATGGGTTACGAATCTTGAATGTCGAACGCGAAATCGACGTTCGGTTCGCACGTCGTTCATCGTTTTCGAAAACGCCGTGTTGGGAGGAATGACCGCCTTCGTCTGGCGACTTAATGGGTGTGCTCAGCGGCGGCGACGATTTGGGGTTTAGGTTTGGGTAATTTTAGGGATTTGGGGACTATTTTGTAAAAATTCCAAAATTTCAGAATTTTATGATAAATTGAATTTTTTTGGTTTGTTTAAAAAAATCAAATAGCGTCATGTGTCAAGCATTGATTGGTTAAAGATTTTTTTAAGACTCATTAACGGTAGGCACTTAAAATTATAACTTTTGAAACTTCGAGCACCTATTTTTACAAAATAATACTTTAAGCACCTAAAATTAAAAAAATGTATACTTTAGGCACCTATTTTGATTTAAACCTTTTAATTGTAGTGTCAAAATTTTAAATATTAACTCTTATTTTATTAAAAGCAGGTGAAACTAAACGACAGTGTCAAGTTCCAATTTTAAGATGTTAGTATTTTTTAAATGGTGTTAATTTCTTTTTCAATGGTGTCATTTTTTATATATATTTTATTAATATATAATTTTTCTCAAAATTTTTGGAGTGTCACATTCATACTTAGCTCTCTTCATAATGAGTAATACCTCATTTAACCATTTAATTAAAATTAAAATTTTATTGCAATATTTTCTATGATTTCTAAATAATAATTCTAAAAAATTAAAAAATTTAAAGAAGATATAAAAATATATGAAAAATTCATAATTCATTTTTAAAACTATGAAAAGTTGCTTTAAACATAAAATAAATCACCTGTTTTTGTTTTTCTTATACAGTTGAGAGTTTGAATAAATAAATTTCAGTTTAAGATAACTTTGGAGGATGAAAAAAAACTCGTTCTAGTTTATGGTAATAGATTTTATCACACCAATAATGTAAATGAACAAAAATATTTTATGTAGAAAATACATATCTATATAAATAATTGGGATAATGACACAAATGTTCCTTGTACTTTGCTAAGTTTGTCAATGTGGTATCTAAAGTTTGTATATGTTCAATGTGTCCTCTGTAGTTTTTTTCCGTCATTTAAAATACTCCCCGAGACTAACGATGTTAATTGATGACGTGGCTGAGACACGTGGCACTTTCTCAAACTACCACATGTCAATTTTTAAGGGAAAAAACTTAAAATTAAAGGACTTTGATAATTTTATCCTTTTTCTTGTTCATGACAAAAAATAAACAATGAATAAAATGAAGGACAAGGAAACAAATTAATCTTTTTCTCTAATTTTTTTTCTTTCATCTGTTACACTTCTTCTTCTTTCCAGTGTTTATATTCTCTTAAGAACACGTCCCCTTTTTTCTATTGTCGTTCATTCCTCCCACCATTGAGTTAAGATAATGTTTCTTCTGCATCGTAGTCGATTTTTACCCTGCCTTCGATTGCTCCACTTACACTTCCCATGTTTCTTTCTCTTTATTCATACTATATTCCAATTCATAAATCAACTCAGGATTTCATTTGTTGGTTTCTTTTTTGTTCAAAGCCGATCAACAAGGCGGGTAATCGAGATTTTTGTCTACACTTCATTCAAATTTAAAATCTTGTAAGTTAATTTTCTCAGATTTGTAAGTTTAATTTTTTTGCCTCGTTCTTTTGGGTGGGAGGGGTTTAAGTGAAATGGAACGTTGAAGATTCAATTTCTGAATGTATTGTTGAATCAACTTAAGATTTTATTTGTGTAGATAGTGTAGAACTAATGTTTTGATATAATAATTGAAAAATAATTTTGGACTAAATTGAAAAGATTTTAAAAATGCCTTTAAGTCCAAACAACTTGAAAATAAGTTTGTGGATGTTTTAAATGTTTTTGGCAAGGTTTGAAACATTTTTAAGTAGCCAAACTAGGGTTTTCAAGGTACATGTTTCGATACAGGCTAACCTATTTCGAAACAGTTTAAAACGGCCAAAACATATACCGAAATAGGGCTTGCCCGTTTCGATACGGAGGGTTTCAGTTTCGAAACACCCCTTTGATGTTTCAATACGCCCAACAGTCAAAACCTCCCCAACAGTCAAATTTCCCAACGACATTTTAAACTGCAGCTCAACTGCCACTCGTATCGAAACGGTTTGTAACCGTTTCGATACATCTCAATACCGTTTCGATGCGACCAAAGGCGTTTTGATACGGCTTTCTGCATCAGGCTTCAACAGCTAGTTCTGAAGAAGGTTGTTCCGATACGGGTTCACTTGTTCCGAAACGGACAACTACATAACTGTAATTAATGAGGGAAATAAAGTCTCCAACGGCTCCAATTCAATCCTAACGATCCTCAGTGGCTCCAATTCAATCCTAACGATCCTCAACGGCTACAAACTCAATTGGGAGTATAAAAGGGACTTCCAAGCATCAAGGGAAGACTAATGCTTCAATTATAACAACACTATGATGAAATATTGTCTTTAGAGCTTTATTGTACATTTCTTGTATAGACAACACTTGTGAGCTTAATTGTCAAATTTGCTCAAGTGTTTAGGTTTTGGGTGAGTGCTTAATAGTGCAAACAAATACCTATTAGAGGGATTTCAAGTTTGCTTAGAATTTCTCTTGTAAGAGAGTGCTTGATCAAGCTTTAGGTAGAAAGCTTGATCGTTGTAAGGGTTTCCTCCTAAGCCGAGAAAAGGAGACGAAATTCTTAGTGAATTTGTTTGAAATCCTTAGTAGGAAGTTAAGGTAGTTGATGTAGGATTTGGGTTAGAAAGTCGAACCACTCTAAATTCTTGTGTTCAATTCTTATCTTTTAGCTTCCACTTAAACACCCAAAAATCAACCCTCTCCACCTCTTGGCAAGCACCTCGGTTGTGACCATCGAGTTCAACAGATAGCTTTACACATTTGTCTAAGTTCTTATCATTAAAAGTATATATGGGTATGTACAGTGGTAACATTTGAATTAAATCAAAATCAGAGATTTGATTAAATCTTTTTTCTTTTTATAGATATTTTTGAGTTTTTTACTTTTTATGAATACTGAAGAAGGCTCGATCAATGTAAATTAGATTCAGTTTCTTTTTTAGTTATGGGTTGTGGCTTTAGTTATTGTTTTATTAATTAATGATTGATGGTTAATTGGAGCCAAGTTTTGTTCAGTTTCAATTGTCTTTGTGGTCTAAGGTCTTTTCGGAGGGAACGAATCTTTCTTCTTTTATTGTCTCCACCTTATGTTTCCAGGAAAGGCGTGACTGGTTTTTTTTTTATTTTTCATGTCTAATACGTTTGGCAGTCATGTTCAAACTCATATGGTTGTGCTAGTGTTTGAGAGTTCTGTTACATGGGAGTATCCTACAAACAATTGAAGGGAAGGAAAACAACCTACCGAGAGGAAACGACAACAATGACAACGGCAGAGAAAAGAGGTTGTGTACTTTAGAGAATAAAAACATCGAAAAGAATTAAAGGATAAAAAATGGTAAAATTGTAACCATATCTTTATATTTTTGTTTTTGTCACACACTCAAAAAAAAGAAATGGTAGAATTGTAATCATGCCCTTATGTTTTTTTCTTTAAAAAATATCACGTGGCAGTTTGAGAAATGTCACGTGTTTCTGCCACTTTATCATTTAACACTGTTAATCTTAGGGGCATTTTGAATGACGAAAAAAATTACATGAGACACATGGAATGTTTACAAACTTTAAACACCACATTGACAAATTTAAAAAAGTACAGGGGGCATTTGTGCTATTATCTCTAAATAATTTAATAAATTATTAAAACATGTTGTTTAGGGTATTGACGAACAAGACATTGTCTCTCAACTTAAGTGAGAATTTTTTTTAAATAACTTAAAGTGATTTTTTTTTGACAATAGAAATTAAGTCGTAATGTTGACAGCGTGATGTATGAGTATGATAGTTTGTATAAAAATAATAAAAAATAATTATGGATAGGTGGTAAAAAGTTTGTATGTAAATTTATTATGAAGATATGATTTATAATTGTTATATTTTTAAAAAATTAGTATTATACAAAAACATAAAAAAGGCGTAGGGTATCATAAGCTCTTGAATCTTTGAGAAAATATTAATTAAGCCCATTGACTTTTTTTTGCACTCAATTAAGTCTTTATACTCTAAAATTTTATCAATTTATCCCTTTGATCAATGTTGACTGTTAAATCTAACAGTTTTTTTAGATAAGTTAGTATAATGTGTCATGTTACGATGTTATCACATGATATTTTTAAAAATATATATTTTATTTTAAAAAAATCTTTAAATGTTCTAAAAAGTCTTAAAAACTTATAAAAATTATAAAAAATAGTTTTGTAAAAAAAATTGTAAATATATTATTAGTTTTGGGGCTTAATTGAGTGAAAAGAAATCATGAGCTTTATTGATTTTTTCAAAAGTTCAAGGACCTCAAGCACCTCTATATTATTATTATTATTATTATTATTATTATTATTATTATTATTGTTATTATTATTATTATTATTATTATTATTATTATTATTATTATTATTATTATAAAAATGTTATTTTTGAAAAAAATTACAAAATGGTGTTACAATAATATTCCTAAGAGAAAGGTTGAGTTTCGAACCCACACAAAAAGAGAACCGAGAGGTGGGTGAACATCCATGACCACTAAGTCCATTAGTGTAGAATTATTAAAATAAATTAATAATTCCACACTTAAATTAGTGTTAAGGTAATTCATTATACTAATTCAATCAGAAATTTAATTTGTAGTGTATATTAATACTTTTCAAGTACTAAAAAACCTTTTTTAAGTTATATAGAGAATTACAATGATACAATATGGTATTAAAATAAGGATTAATATCTTATACACAAGCGGTGGAAACTGAAAGTTTTCACAAGCACCTTAGTTTTAGGGTATAGGGAGTTAGTTTAGGGTATATGGTTTAGGGGTTTAGGTGTAGGGGTTTAGAATTTAAGGATAGTTGTTTCAATTTAAGGTTTATAATTTAGGGTTTATAGGTTAGGGTTTAGTTTTTAGGGTAATATGGTGAGTATTTAGGTTTTAACCTATAAACCTTAAATTATAACCCTAAACCTTAAATTAAAACAAATACCCCTAATTCTAACCCCCTACACCTAAACCTCTAAACCACATACCCTCAACTAACTCCATATACCCTAAAACTAAGGCGCTCGTAGAAACTTTCAGTTTCTACCGCCTATGTATAGAATATTTATCCTTAAAATAAATCTAAATTCAAATTCACACATCATATTTAAACATAAGACACATCAATAATAGGTAAACCATCTATTTAATATTTTATATATTTTCATTTTTTTGTCACTTAACTATTATTTTTGACAAGATTATATGTGTTCAGATATTTATTTTGATATAATTTGATGAAAAATGTTTTTTAACTTAAACAAAATTGCAAAAACATTCAAAGTCTAAAATACTTAAAAAAATATGTTTAAAATTGTTTTACAATGTTTTAAACTCAAACAAATATTTTCAAGTAATTTAAAAGTGGAAACAAGTTTTTGATATTGGTACGATACTCCTAGTACCGATACGAAGTTGCCCATACTGGTACGACAGTGCCCTATACCGATACGATTTTATTTTCATCTCCAACAACTAGTTTTTAACAGCTAATTTTCATCCCTAATGGCTATAAACGACTAGTTTTCCATTCCACGCTATAAATACAAACGAAGAACACTTGAAGAAGAGGATGGACATCCAAGCTTAAAGAACAAGAGAGTAGAGTTTTATTGTCTATTTCTTATAATCTCTTGTATTTCTTTAGTCCAATCCTAGTGAGCCAAAATTATCATTTCTTTTGTCATTTTTTGCTTCCCAACTTCACAAGAAATCATTACGCATTCCATCGGCGACGTTCGATTGGAGTACATCGAGCCTATCAATATATAACATTACTTTTTCTATTTTGATACATTGTTGTTAAAACTTAAGACAATGTTGTGCTACAGTTTTTAGTATTTTATTATTTTTTATATTAGTTTTCTCCTATGTAATTTTTGAATGATTTTATTTGACAAGTAAAAAAATGATGTGCATTAATCGAGTGAAATCAAAGAGAGAAAATACATTAGATTTGACGTTTATGTTTTGATATCGACCAATACAACTTATTTTTCTTTGTTTGCTACTAATATGAGTGATATCAACTATAAAGTACTAAAGGGAGTGTAGTGTTAGAATCCAGATCTTATTAAGTTATAGAATCCATATTTTATTAAGTAAGTGAATTAGTTTTGCCCCAACAATACATTTTTCTCTTTCATTTTACATTATTCAATAACCTCTTTTTAGGTGGCTTCGACGTCACTGAAGACAGTCGTTACTCTTCCGACTAATCTCTCTCTTTCGCATTACCCTTGGATGTTTTCTTTTGTCTTTTCTCGGTGTTGACATTTGGCTGTTGATTTCTTTGACAAAATATGGTGTGCATTGATAGTTGCAAAATATAGTGAACAAGTGCAAAATTGTTGTTTTAATCCTCAAGGGAGGAAGAACATGTCAGTGGTATGGCGTCAAATTGTGGAGGTTCAAGAAATTGATTGTGTGAAACGCTTTATGGGGCTAATCGATTCACGTGGTTAGTGGGGAAGGGTTCGTCCATACTATTTTAGCATGACTTGTGGTGCTCGGATGTACCTTTTTGCTATTTGTTTCCTCATTTGTTTCAATTGGAGATTGCTAAATTGGCAATGGTGAGCATTGTTGAGTGTAAAAGAGTCTATCACAATTGTAGTGCAAGTGTACATGACGCAAGTAGTAAGTGATACGAAGTATCAGATATCGTCTCCACAAGGATTGGGCTAATAGCTTCACCTTAATTCACTGCACGAAGTAAAGGAAATAGTTTAGAAATTTGTCACGAAAATATTGAAGAAAACGTAAATAAAAGAATTGAGATACCAAGATAGAGAGAATAGGATGGTATTGAATTGCTCAGTAGTGCATGTATTGCAATGCTTAGGAACTCCAGTTCTGTCGTCGTGCCCGTCGCGGCAGCATCTGTCGCGGCGGCTGTCCGTTGGCTGTCGCGGCAGCAAACACACCAACTCCGTACTTCAAGTTTGGCAAGAATCCCAGATCTGCCTTGGCCTATCCCTAGGTCCAAGTCTGTCGATGATCACGTCTTTGATGATACCTCCCGGCGTGAATCGAAGGATGAACACCGATGTGTATGAATTCTTCTTTAGCCACTTAACCTTGCCCTATCCCTAGGCACAAGATAGTTCAACTATAAACTAGAGAACTCGCTCTTATTTCTTTCGTATACTTAACTCTCCCGATGCTAAGTAAATGGATAACCTCACAATGCTCTCCCGATGCTCTTGCAAGATGTTAATAACCAAAATAAGAGAACTTGAAGTTTATTTTATTGAACTTGGAAAATCCTAAAACAAAACAACCCTTGCGACTACTTTACAAAACAACCCGTGGCCCTAGGGGGTTTTTAGAACATGTCGACGGCAGGTAAACGTCGGAGGGGTTTTAGTTGTCGGTTATGGGGTATGGAGTATGATTTTTCCTAGGTTAAAATCTATGCCCTTATATAAGCTTTGGGCTCAAGTATTCTAAGGTAACAAGGATTACAACTTTAATTAAAAGTAAGATTCTAATAAAGACTTAATCTCCAAGTATCCTACTTTTCAGTCGCCCTCCTTGTTTCTTGGGATTTTCTCTCCTTGAGCTTTGGCTTGACATATCTTTTGATCCGGGGCTTGGAAAAATATATGGCTTTCACACGACAGACGAGCATAATTTTCTCTGTCTATCGAGGTCCACTTTGCTTTTTCTCTCCGCAAAATTGTTGTCACCATGCTGTCACGGCAGATCCATGGCAGCATCGTCCTCGCCGTCTGCTTGTCCAGTTCAGCTCTTCTGCTTCTCTGCCCTGCGCCTGCCTTCTTCGTCAACTATGGCAGCAACCTGCAAAATCAGCCATCTTTTAGTAGAATCCGTGCCTTTTATATATTTGTGATGTTTTGCTGTAAACTAACCTAAAAGCAATGCAATGATGCTTGAATGCAGCAGAAATATGGGTTAAAAGGGTGTAAATAATAGAACTTTTACACACTCAACACACCCCCAAACTCAAGTTTTTGCTTGCCCTCAAGCAATTAAAACCTAAAAGAAAAATGAATATTTTTGTGTTGGCTTTCAAACAGTGAACTGTCCCTTACCCGCCGCTCATTCTCTTGGGCGGCAGCAACCTGTCGGAAAGATTAGGATCTGTCCGGAATCTCACTATAGTCCTCGTGCAGTGTGTGCATGCTTGTGAACAATTATATGCTAAGATTCTCTTAGTTTCACTAGAATATTCAATTTTTTAACTCGAATTTTTATGCCAAAGTTTATTTTCTTGAAGACACATTTTCATGCTTCTTTTCTTCTATTTTCAAGCTAAGTTTTTCTAGAGCCAGTTTTGGGCACCTCTAGTTAGCTTCCTAGAGCCGGTTTCGGGCACCTCTAGGTTTTTGAGTTTCTTTTGCTAAACTTCTTTCCTAGAGCCAGTGTTAGGCACCTCTAGGGGCTATTCAAGTACTAAGCATCCTATTCTAGTTTGGCTAAAAGAAATCTAAGCAATATAACAGTCACAATGGTGTTTAAATTTTCAGAACTATAGAAAGGCTCTAAACTTCTCCTTAAACTGTCCTAAAGATGCTGCCACGACAGAGCTGTCATGACAGGTAAGTTTACTTCACAGTTTTTTTAAGAGAACTTAATTAAATAAAAGACACAACAATAATTTAAAGATGTACTAAGACTCCATTAAAATGGAGGGTTGCCACCCCCAAACTCGAGGGTTGCATTGCCCTCAATGCAAATGACAGATAAAATGAAGGCAGGTACATCACAAAATATAAATAAGCAGGCAACAATAAAAAGAAAATAAAAGACTTAAATTTTAATCGTTGTCTTCACTGCTGCTGCTGACACGGATCTGGTGGCGGCGTCTGGTTTGTGGGACAGGCTGGGCAGGTTACTCCACGACCTGGATGTCTGAGCTGCTGCCGCTATCCCAAGTGCTGCTGGTGGTGGTGCTGGCCTTGGGCATTAGCTTTCTGTCGGCCACGTGTTTCTGCCTCTTGACAGGCGTGAACTCCTTCTCCAAATTCCTCCTAATAGGAGGTTCTAACTCGCTGTCATCTGAGGCGGGTCTCTTCATTCCTCGGGCGGAGGTGTCGACCGTAGGACTGCCAGCTGCCGTCGGGGCAGGTAATGGGGTGGAAGCAACATAATGGGTGTGGTGGGAGGCAGGTGGTGTGGGTGTGTGGACAGGGGTGGGGATGGTGAAATAATGGGCAGGGAAGGTGGGGAAAACAACATCGGGATAATTTAAAGTAGTGGTAATGAAATTTACCGTTGAGTTGGCGAAATCCCGGATGAATGTCATCAACCCCATCTGTCTGTCTTCTACCCGCTGTATGGCGGCAAGGATTTGTGCAGATTGGTCTGTCTGGGCGGCTGCTGCGGCAGGTTAAGGGGCAGGTTCAGTGGCAGGTTCCTCGGATGATTCTGCTGTGGAGGCAGTCGGGTTGAAGGAGGAGATAGGTGTTGCGACTATCAGCTCCATGAGGCTAGTAATGTTGTTATCGGTCCAGCCTCGTCCTTGGACCAGTTTGTCGGTGGATGCCTCCGGGACAGCAGCGCAGCGGCAGAGAGAGGTGATCATGAACGGTAGGTAGAGGCGTGAGGTGGATCGATAAGTGCAGTCCAAGACGCTTTCCCTTATATAGCGGCCCACGTTGATAGGTCGGTCGTGCATGATCGAATGAATGAGGGCTAGCCTTTGCTGGTCCACCGTCGTGTGATGGGAGGACTGTTGCGTGTAAAATAGTCTATCGCAATTGTAGTGCAAGTATACACGACGCAAGTAGTAAAGTGATACAAAGTATCGGATATCGTCTCCACAGGGATTGGGCTAATAGCTTCACCTAATTTCACTGCACGAAGTAAAAGAAATAATTGAGAGAAATTGTCACGAATAATAAGGTAAAAATGTAAATAAAAGGAATTGAGATATCAAGATAGAGAGAATGGGCTGGTATTGAGTTGCTCAGTAGTGTAGGTATTGAATTGCTTAGGATCTCCAGTTCTGTCGTCGCAC
Source organism: Hibiscus tridactylites (assembly GCA_958450335.1). NCBI lineage: Eukaryota > Viridiplantae > Streptophyta > Magnoliopsida > Malvales > Malvaceae > Hibiscus > Hibiscus tridactylites. The sequence goes on from OY288281.1 coordinate 77,572,421, forward strand.
CCGTCGCCGACAGCACCTGTCGCGGCGTCTGTCCGTTAGCTGTCGCGGCAGCGAACACTAACTCCGTACTTCAAGCTTGGCAAGAATCCCAGATCTGCCTTGCCCTATCCCTAGGCACAAGTCTGTCGATGATCACGTCTTTGATGATACCTCCCGGCGTGAATCGAAGGATGAACACCGATGTGTATGAATTCTTCCTTAGCCACTTAACCTCGCCTTATCCCTAAGCACGAGATGGTTCAACTATAAACTAGAGAACGCGCTTTTATCTCTTTCGTATACTTAACTCTCCCGATGCTAAGTAAATGGATAACCTCACAATGCTTTCCCGATGCTCTTGCAAGATATTAAAACCAAGATAAAAGAACTTGAAGTTTATTTTATTGAACTTGAAAAATCCTAAAACAAAGCAACCCTTGCAACTACTTTACAAAACAACCCGTAGCCCTAGGGGGGATTTAGAACATGTTGGTGACAGGTAATCGGCAGGTTTTCGGTTTAGGTTATGGGGTAGTCGGTCTTGCCCTAGGTTTAATCTATGCCCTTTATATAAGCTTTGGGCTCAAGTTATCTAAGGTAACAAGGATTACAACTTTAATTAAAAGTAAGATTCTAATAAAGACTAAATCTCTAAGGATTCCTACTTTTCAGCCGCCTCCTTGTTTCATGGGAATTCTCCTCTTTGAGCTTTGGCTTGACATATCTTTTGATCCGGGGCTTGGAAAAATATTTGGCTTCCACACGACAGACGAGCAGATTTTTCTTTATCTATCGAGGTCCACTTCATTTTTCCTCTTCATGAATCTGCTGTCATTATGCTGTCACGACAGGTCCGTGACAGGTTTGTCTTCTTCAGCTGCTTGTCCAGTTTAGCTTTCCTGCTTATCTGCCCTGCGCCTGCCTTCGACATCTACTACGACAGATACCTGCAAAAATAGCCATCTTTCAGTAGAATCCGTGCCTTTTATATAAGTGTGATGTTTTATTGAAAACTAACCTAAATGCAATGCAATGGTGCTTGAATGCAGCAGAAATATGGGTTTAAAAAGGTGTAAATGATAGAACTTTTACACACTCAACACACCCCCAAACTCAAGTTTTTGCTTGCCCTCAAGCAATGAAGACTTAAAAGAAAACTGAAAATTTTTGTGTTGGCCTTCAAACAGTGAACTGTCCCTCACCTGTCGTTCATTCTCTATGGCGGCAGCAACCTGTCGGAAAGGTTAGAATCTGTCCGGAATCTCCCTATAGGTCTCGTGTAGTGTGTGCATGCTTGTGAACAGTTATATGCTAAGACTCTCTTAGTTTCACTAGAATATTCAACTCCTTAACTCGAATTTTTATGCCAAAGTTTACTTTCTTTTAGAAGGCACATTTTCATGCTTCTTTTTCCTCTATTTTCAAGCTAAGTTTTTCTAGAGCCAGTTTCGGGCACCTCTAGTTAGCTTCCTAGAGCCGGTTTCGGGCACCTCTAGGTTTAATTTTCTTTTGCTAAACTTCTTTCCTAGAGCCAGTGTTAGGCACCTCTAGGGGCTATCCAAGTTCTAAGCTTCCTATTCTAGTTTGGCTAAAAGAAATCTAGGCAATATAACAGTCACAAAAGTGTTTAAGTTTTCAGAACTATAGAAAGGCTCTAAACTTTTCCTTAACCTGTCCTAAAGATGCTGCCACGACAGAGCCGTCATGACAGGTAAGTTAATTTCACAGTTTTAAGCCAACAGTTTAAATTTTCTTAGTTTTCTGATTTTTTTTTTTTTTAAACTTGTAAAAAAATAAAAACTGATTAGACAAAACACTTAAGCAAAAGATGTGCTAAGGACTCCATTAATATGGAGGGCTGCCACCCCCAAACTCGAGGGTTGCATTGCCCTCAATGCAGGATGACACTAAAAATAAATAAAGAGAAACATAAAAAAAAAGTACATCAAAAATATAGAGGCAGGCAGCAATAATAGAGGAAAAAGAAATAAAAACTTAAATTTTAAGTGTTGTCCTCATCACTGCTGCTGACGCGGATCTGATGGTAGCGTCTGCGTTGGGGAGGTGGCTGGGCAGGTTCCTGGGCAGGTGGATCAACAGGTTCCTCGGCCTGTTGAGGTGCAAATTCTTCCTCCGGTTGATGGACAGGGTCGTCAGCAGGCTGAAGGGCAGGTGGCTCCACTAGTCGAATGTCAGAACTGCCGCTGCTATCCCAGCTGTTACTCGTGATAGCCTTGGACAGCTTCCTCTTGTTGGCCACATGCTTGATACGCTTCACCCGTGTGAAGGCGCTGTCCAAGTTTCTCCGGACAAGGGGGCTGTCTTCAGTGGCAGCTCGCTTTGTGCCTCGAGGGGAAGTGTCCGCCGGTGGGCTGCCGGCTGCTGTCGGTGAAGGTGTGGAGGAGGCAGATTCTCCGTGGGGAGAGACAGGTGGTGTGGGAGTGGGGGACGGGATATTAAAGTAATGGGCGGGGAAGGTGGGGAAATTGACATCCGAAAAATGTAAATTATTGGTAATAAAGTTTACCGTGGCATTGGAGAAGTCTCGGATGAATGTCATTAAACCCATCTGACGTTCCTCAATCCGCAAGACGGCAGCAAGGATGTGGGCGTTCTGATCTGCCGGTGCGTTGTTGGTGGCAGCGTCTGGGGCAGGTTCGTTGACAGGCTCAGTGGCAGGCTCATCATCGGATTCAGCAGGTGAGGCGTTTGGATCGAAGGCATTGAGGGGCGTTACGACGATAACCTCCATAAGGCTGGAGATGTTGCTGTCGGTCCAGCCGCTGACCTTCTTAATTTTGTCTGAAGGGTCCTCTGGTACGGCAGCGCAGCGGCAGAGGGCCGTGATGGTGGAGGGCAGGCATAGACGTGAGTCCGTTCTGAAAGCGCAGTCGAGAATGCTTTCTCGCATGTACCTGCCCACGTTGATCGGCCTGTCATGCATGATAGAGTGAATGAGGGCAAGCCGCTGCCTGTTGACTGTCGTGTGGTGGGAGGAGGGCAGGATACGCTTTTTAATAAAAGCGTTCCATAGTTTAGCCTCGGGGAGCAGCTGTGCACGGTTGACGGAGTTGGGATTCTTTTTGCTGGTGCTCCATGTTGTGCCCCTTTCTGTCAATTCCCTCATGACAGCATCGTGGCCGGCAGCGTCGAGAGAGTCCCAAAACTGCTGATGGGCGTCGTCATTAGGGCCAAAGAAAAGGCCGAAGACATGATTGATGCTGCTGGCGGTGAAGGGAACTGTCACTCCTCGTACGACGACAGATGTCGCCGACTTGCTCTCGATCGCCGCGTAGAACTCCCTGACTAGGGTGTCATTGAGTTCTGCCGGCTGCTCGGCGAAATCTTCCCATAATTGAGCGGCTATGGCCTGCATGATGAACGGCCGGAGTCCCAACAGAGGGGCATCTCTGTTGTAAATGAAGCTTCGTTCCTCCCAAAGTTCCTTGTTGGCAAACGGAGATGCTGCTGCGGAAGAGGAAGCGGCGGCAACGTTCTGTCGGGTTTGTCGTGAAGACATGTTTAGTTGCAAGGGCTGAAAATGAAAGAAAAGAGATTAAACTAGAAGAGAATAGCAAGAGAGAAAATCTGAAGTGAGGAAAAAATGAAAAGGGGAAGGGGTTTATATAGCTGTCGGGGGCTGCCCATTTAATGCCGCAACGGCAGGCGGGAATAACGGAGCGGCAGATTGGATGTTGCGTCTGACACGTCTGACGGACATTAATGCTGCGTCTGCCGCACGATTCTTCGTCTGCTGTGCGTCTGTTGACAGCCTGTCCACTCCGTCTGCGCCGGCAGCTGAAACGACAGGTTATTATAAATGGACTTTATTTGGGCTGATGGATGGGTGGTGGGCTTGGGCCACTTCTTCTTTCTCACTTGTCTCTTTTATTTCCTTAAAAACTGAAATTAAAAACTAAACATTATTAAAATAAATCTAATTCCTAATAAATAATATTAATAATAAAAATAAAAATAAAAATAAAAATAAACGAATTAGGTTAAATTAGGGATGCCTTGTGGGGCATCACCTAAAGTAACCACTTCCTGTATTCCTGGGGCTTCAGTCCCTTGATAGTGCTTGAGGCGTTGTCCATTGACTTTGAATTGGTGCCCGTCTTTTAATGATTGAATTATGATGGCACCATGGGGGAAAACTTGAATTACTTGGAATGGTCCAGACCATCTAGATTTGAGCTTCCCTGGAAAGAGTTTCAACCTCGAATTAAACAACAACACAAGCTGCCCTGGGCAGAACTGTCGCGGCAGCAACTTCTTGTCATGCCACTTCTTTGTTTTTTCCTTGTATATTCTTGCGTTGTCGTAGGCCATTTTTCGTATTTCTTCGATTTCATTCAAATCTAACAGCCTTTTCTGACCTGCCTTGTCCAAGTCCATGTTTACTGCCTTGATTGCCCAATATGCCTTGTGCTCTATCTCGACAGGCAGGTGACAGGTTTTCCCATAGATCAATCGAAATGGAGACATACCTAATGGAGTCTTGAAAGCTGTCCTATATGCCCATAATGCATCATTCAGAAGTAAAGACCAATCTTTCCTAGTTGGTTTGACCATTTTTTCAAGAATGTTCTTTACTTCCCTGTTGGAAATCTCAGCCTGTCCATTGGTCTGTGGGTGGTATGCTGTCGCGATCTTGTGCTTGACACCATATTTTCTCAAGGCGGCAGCGATTACCCTGTTGTCAAAATGTCTCCCTTCATCACTGATAATCGCCCTAGGGATGCCAAATCTAGAGAAAATGTTTTTGTGCAAAAACTTTTGGACTGTTTTGGCATCATTCTTTTGAGTTGCGATTGCTTCTACCCACTTGGAAACATAATCTACTGCTAGGAGGATGTAAAGATTTCCACATAAAGATGGAAACGGTCCCATAAAATCAATCCCCCATACGTCGAAGATCTCGACTTCTAGGATATTCTGCAGTGGCATCTCGTTTCTCCTTGAGATGTTACCTGTCCGCTGGCACCTGTCACAGTTTTTGTAAAATTCCTGGGCGTCCTTATACAGTGTCGGCCAGTAGAAACCTGACTGCAGCACCTTGGCAGCAGTTTTGTTGCCTCCTAAGTGTCCTCCATATTGTGAAGTATGACAGTGATGGAGAATGTCCTCTTGTTCTTCTTGTGGGATGCATCTCCTTATAACCTGATCTGCGCATAATTTGAAAAGAAGAGGTTCGTCCCAATAATAATGTTTAACATCATTTTGGAACCTCTTCCTGGCTTGATAAGTAAGATCAGAAGGTAATATTCCGCTAACTATAAAATTAACGAAATCAGCATACCAGGGAAGGTTAGAAGACTTACCTGCCGCCATGGCTGTCGCGACAGCTATTGCGGCAGCAAAGAGCTGCTCATCTGGGAAGGTCTCTAGTATGTGTGTCTCATCTACAGGTAGACTCTGTCCCAACTCCAACCTCGACAAGTGATCTGCCACCTGATTTTCTGTCCCCTTTTTATCTTTTATCTCAAGGTCGAACTCTTGTAATAGTAATATCCATCGTATCAACCTAGGTTTAGCATCTTTTTTTGCAAATAGATACTTGAGGGCAGAGTGGTCGGTGTGGATTATGACCTTCGTTCCAAGTATGTAAGAACGAAACTTGTCGATGGAGAACACCACGGCTAACAGCTCCTTTTCCGTGGTTGTATAATTCACTTGGGCTTCATTCAATGTTTTGCTGGCATAATATATGACATGAAACAGCCTGTCCTTGCGCTGCCCAAGTGCTGCCCCGACAGCATAGTCACTAGCATCACACATAATTTCAAATGGCTGCGTCCAGTCTGGTGGCTGTACTATGGGGGCTGTTACTAGTTTTTCCTTTAGAACCTTGAATGCTTCAGTACATTCTTCATTAAAGTCAAAGGGTCGGTTCTGCTCTAGGAGATGACATAGGGGCTTTGTGATTTTTGAGAAATTTGCAATAAATCGCCTATAAAAACCAGCATGCCCTAAAAAACTCCTAATGCCCTTGACTGTGGTTGGCGGCGGCAGCTTCTCTATGACTTCAATCTTTGCCCTGTCGACTTCTATCCCACGACAGCTAATCTTATGGCCTAAAACTATCCCTTCATCTACCATAAAATGGCATTTTTCCCAATTAAGAACAAGATTAGCTTTTTCACATCTTTCAAGTACCTTTTGAAGGTTGCCAAGGCAGCTCTCAAAATCGTCTCCAAAGACGGAAAAATCATCCATGAAGATTTCAAGGAAGTCTTCAACCATGTCGGAGAATATAGCCATCATGCACCTTTGGAAGGTGGCAGGTGCGTTACAGAGCCCAAACGACATCCTCCTAAACGCGTATGTTCCATAAGGGCAGGTGAAGGTCGTTTTCTCTTGGTCCTCCGGTGCAATAGCAATTTGATTATATCCTGAATAACCATCAAGAAAACAATAATAAGGTTTACCCGCTAATCTGTCAAGCATTTGATCAATAAAGGGTAAAGGAAAATGGTCTTTTCGGGTAGCTTTGTTAAGCTTCCGATAGTCCATACAAACCCTCCAACCGGTCACAGTCCTGGTTGGGATTAACTCGTTGTTTTCATTGGTTATCACAGTTATGCCTCCTTTCTTGGGAACACATTGCACCGGGCTTACCCATTTGCTATCGGAGATGGCGTAAATGATACCAGCGTCTAACCATTTAATTATTTCTTTACGCACTACCTCCTTCATTGCAAGGTTCAACCGCCTCTGGGCATCAATAGTCGGCTTATTATCTTCCTCGAGGAGGATTTTGTGCATACAGATTGCCGGACTAATGCCCTGAATGTCTGCTATAGTCCATCCTATCGCCCTTTTGTGCTGCCTCAACATGTCGATCAGCTGTCGTTCCTGTTCCTGTGGCAGCTTAGCAGAGATGATTACGGGCAGTGTTTTATCACAACCAAGATAGGCATATTTAAGCTGTTCTGGCAGGGGCTTGAGTTCTAAGACAGGTGGTTCGACAGTGGATGGCTTTTGAATTAAATGGTTATCCGAAGTGTAATTTAAGGGTTCGAATAACTTACCTGGGCGATGGTCTAACCAGTCTACCTCCTCATGACCTTCATTATCAGATGAATTGTATTCAGAGGAGTTGCTGTCGTCGATGCTGTCGTCGTTGCTGTCGTGACAGGCTTGTAGATGGCTGTCGCAGCAGTGACCAAATTTTGTATCTTGACAGCTCGACCTGATGCAGGGTTGATCAAAGGTCACCTCAATGATGGCCTTGCATTCTTCATCCACGTCAGCATGTTTCATTGCTTGGAGAACATTCAACTTAATTTCTTGATCGTTTACGCGCATGGTGAGTTCTCCTTTTTCCACATCAATCAATGATCTTCCCGTGGCTAAGAAGGGTCACCCTAGGATGACTGGTGCGTTCTCATCTACCTCACAATCTAAAATAAGAAAGTCAGCAGGAAAAATAAGTTTATCCACTCTTACCAAGATGTCTTCAATTTTTCCCTCGGGGTGAACGTAAGAGCGGTCGGCTAGCTGTAAGGTAACTGTCGTGGGCCGCGCCTTGCCAATACCTAGTTTCTGAAAAACAGATTTGGGCATTAGATTAACACTAGCACCAAGATCACATAATGCCTTACCCACAAATTTATCACCGATTACGCAAGGTATGAGGAAGCTCCCTGGATCCTTCTTTTTCTGGGGTGGTTGTCGATGAAGAATACTCATGCAACCTTCTTGCATCCTTACCGTTTCAAATTCCCCAAGTTTAGATTTTTTAGACATGACATCCTTGAGAAACTTAGCGTAACCGGGCATTTCCCTAACAGCATCTAACAACGGAATGTTAATATGAACCTGTTTAAAAATATCATAAATCTTTTTAAGTTGAGATTCATGCTTAGCTTGCTGTATCCGTTGCGGAAAAGGTGGTGGAGGACGATAATCAGCAATGCGTCCTTCCCACTGCATGCGAATCTGAGGACGATGATCTTCTTTTTTCTCCTCTGTCGCTTCTGCTGTCGTGACAGGCTCATCGGCAGCAGTCTGTGTTGTCATCTGTCGGGACAGCTTCCTCGGCAGGTTTTTCCAAGGTCGGTTCTTTTTCTTTTTCAGCTTCTTTTTCTGGCCCTGGTAACTTTTTCCCACTCCTAGTAGTAATCGCCTTACATTGCTCATGAGGGGGCGTTCTAGCATTTTCAGTATTGCTAGGGAAACCTCCATTCTGCCATGGCTTAATATGCTGTGACACCTGTCCCATTTGTGTCTCTAGAGATTTTAAGGTAGCCTCATGGTTTATCATCCTCATCTTAGTCTCATCCATAAAGTCTTCTGTTTTCTTGACAAACTTATTGATGTTATCCATATACGTGCCAGTCTGAGACATAAAGGTAGCCAGAGTCTGCTCCAATATACTACTCGTGGCAGGTGGTGGCTGCTGTTGTTGTTGAGGCGGCAGGTTCTGCGGCAGGTTTTGCGGCTGTGGCTGCTGTCGCGTCAACAATCTAGGACCCCCTTGATTCTGATTATAAGCTTGCGGATTTAAGGCATTGTTGGGGTTACTCCAGGAAAATTTTGGGTCTTTCCTCCAATTAGGATTATAATTGTTGGAATTGTAGTTTGGCTTGTAATTTCCAACATATTTTCCTTCCTCTATATTTATAGGGCACTCATCCCTACTATGATTTCCTCCACATGTAACACAAACTTCCTCGACAGCAAACCCTCGTACTTCCTCTTCACTTAATAAGTGTTTCATGGCTTTAGTGAGGAATGCTACCTGTGATTTCATAGTGCTGTCGGCCTCATAATCCTTGACAGCAAGTACCCGTTGACCCCCTCTTCTAGCGGTTGGAAACTGCTCCTCATTCTTAGCCAGATGTTTCAGAACTTGCAGAGCCTCGTCTGGATCTTTGTCCAATAATAATCCATTTGCTGCAGAATCAATTCGAATGCGAGTTTGTAAGTTAGCAGCATTATAAAACTTAGTTACCTGATTCCAGACGGGGAATCCATGCATTGGGCAGTTCCGTAGAAGAGTTGTGAATCTGTCCCAGGCCTCGTGCATTGGCTCGTCATCTTCCTGTTGAAAAGTAGCAATTTCATTACGTAATCGCTCAGCTAAATGTGAAGGATTAAAACGAGACAAAAATTCACGAGTTAGATCTGCCCAAGTCATAATAGAACCCGGGGTAAGTTTATTCCACCAAGTTTTAGCTCTATCCCTCAATGAATGGGGGAATAACCGAAGCCTCAGTATCTCCGGACTAACTCCTGGCAGTCTAAACGAACCACAGATCTCCTGGAACGTTTTGAGATGCTCCCTGGCATCTTCTGTCGCAGAACCACCAAACTGTCCGGCGTTGTTGATCATACTAAACATGACAGGTTTAAGCTCGAAGTTGTCAACGTCGATATCCGGCAGCGTGGTTTCCAATTCTACATGATCATTAAGCATGTAGTCACGACATGACCGTCGTACACCTGCCGCAGGCGGGTCACCGACAGGCGGTATTTCTTCACCGGCAGGCTGATTACGGGCCATCTGCTCTAGCTGTTCTTCAAGGTGTTCGTTTCGGTCTAAAAGGTGGCGAATCTGTTTCTTGAGATTGAAGGAACGTTCGATCTCCGGATCTAATTTATACTCAGGATCTTCACCTCTTTTCGATCTACGCATAAACAAGAAAACCTTGTGAAAAGCAAGAGTTTCAAACACGAAAGAAAATAAAAATAAAAATAAAAATAAACAAAGAAAAATAAAAACGAAAGTAAAAATAAAAAGTGCAAGGAAAGAAAGGTGTAGTTATGTTGCCAATCCCCGGCAACGGCGCCAAAAACTTGTTGCGTGTAAAATAGTCTATCGCAATTGTAGTGCAAGTATACACGACGCAAGTAGTAAAGTGATACAAAGTATCAGATATCGTCTCCACAGGGATTGGGCTAATAGCTTCACCTAATTTCACTGCACGAAGTAAAAGAAATAATTGAGAGAAATTGTCACGAATAATAAGGTAAAAATGTAAATAAAAGGAATTGAGATATCAAGATAGAGAGAATGGGCTGGTATTGAGTTGCTCAGTAGTGTAGGTATTGAATTGCTTAGGATCTCCAGTTCTGTCGTCGCACCCGTCGCCGACAGCACCTGTCGCGGCGTCTGTCCGTTAGCTGTCGCGGCAGCGAACACTAACTCCGTACTTCAAGCTTGGCAAGAATCCCAGATCTGCCTTGCCCTATCCCTAGGCACAAGTCTGTCGATGATCACGTCTTTGATGATACCTCCCGGCGTGAATCGAAGGATGAACACCGATGTGTATGAATTCTTCCTTAGCCACTTAACCTCGCCTTATCCCTAAGCACGAGATGGTTCAACTATAAACTAGAGAACGCGCTTTTATCTCTTTCGTATACTTAACTCTCCCGATGCTAAGTAAATGGATAACCTCACAATGCTTTCCCGATGCTCTTGCAAGATATTAAAACCAAGATAAAAGAACTTGAAGTTTATTTTATTGAACTTGAAAAATCCTAAAACAAAGCAACCCTTGCAACTACTTTACAAAACAACCCGTAGCCCTAGGGGGGATTTAGAACATGTTGGTGACAGGTAATCGGCAGGTTTTCGGTTTAGGTTATGGGGTAGTCGGTCTTGCCCTAGGTTTAATCTATGCCCTTTATATAAGCTTTGGGCTCAAGTTATCTAAGGTAACAAGGATTACAACTTTAATTAAAAGTAAGATTCTAATAAAGACTAAATCTCTAAGGATTCCTACTTTTCAGCCGCCTCCTTGTTTCATGGGAATTCTCCTCTTTGAGCTTTGGCTTGACATATCTTTTGATCCGGGGCTTGGAAAAATATTTGGCTTCCACACGACAGACGAGCAGATTTTTCTTTATCTATCGAGGTCCACTTCATTTTTCCTCTTCATGAATCTGCTGTCATTATGCTGTCACGACAGGTCCGTGACAGGTTTGTCTTCTTCAGCTGCTTGTCCAGTTTAGCTTTCCTGCTTATCTGCCCTGCGCCTGCCTTCGACATCTACTACGACAGATACCTGCAAAAATAGCCATCTTTCAGTAGAATCCGTGCCTTTTATATAAGTGTGATGTTTTATTGAAAACTAACCTAAATGCAATGCAATGGTGCTTGAATGCAGCAGAAATATGGGTTTAAAAAGGTGTAAATGATAGAACTTTTACACACTCAACAAGGACGGCAGGATACGCTTCTTGATAAAAAGCGTTCCATAGCTTTGCTTCTGGGAGCAGCTGCCCCTTTTTTACGGAGTTGGGGTTTTTCTTGCTCGTAGTCCACTCCGTCCCTTCTTTTGTTACCTCTGCCATGACAGCACCGTAAGCGGCAGAGTCGAGGGTGTCCAAAAATTGCTGATGGGCATCGTCGTTGGGACCAAAATAGAGGCCATACATATGGTTAATACTATCGGCTGTGAATGGTACCTCTACCCCACGGACAGTTACTGATGTCGCCGTCCTGCTGTCGATGGCAGCATAGAACTCCCTCACCAATGTGTCATTTAAATCTGTTGGTTGTTCTGTGAACTGCTCCCATAGTTGGGCTCGTATTGCCCTCGTGATGAATGGTCGGAGCCCCATGTTCGGTTCCTTTCGAATGTAGATGAAACCCCTTTCTTCCCATAAGTCCTTGGTTGCGAAGGGCGACACTGCTGCTGATGAAGAGGCTGAAGCAGCACTACGGCGGGTCTGTCTAGAAGACATATTAGTTGCAAGGGTTGTGAAAGTAAAGAAAACAAAGAAAAATGAGAGGAGAAAGCAAGGAAGAATAAGCAGAAGTGAGGAAAGTGAAAATAAAAACGGGGTTTCATAGCGGTCGAGTTGCTGCCCGTTTAATGATGTAACGGCAGGCGTGAATAACGGGGCGACTGTTGAGATTTGGCGTGTCTGACGCGTCTGACACGTATTTATGCGTCTGTTACGCGTCTGCCATACGCTTCTGCGTCTGCCGTGTCAGTCTGTTGACAGCCTGTCTTATCTGTGTCTGCGCGGCAGCTGGAATGACGAGCTTCAATAAATGGGCTCTGTTGGGCTGATGGATGGATGGTGGGCTTGGGTCACTTCTCCTTTTCTTCTTGACTCCTTTATTTCCTAAAAAAACAGAAATTATAAAAACAAAACATTATTTGAATAAAATAAACCTTATTTCCTAATAAATAATAACTAATAAAAATAAATAAATAAAAATAAATTTTAGGTTAAATTAGGGATGCCTTGTGGGGCATCTCCTAAGGTAACCATTTCCTATATTCCTGGGCTTCAGTCCCCTGATAATGCTTGAGGCGCTGTCCATGGACTTTGAATTGGTGCCCGTCTTTTAGTGATCGGATAGTGATGGCACCATGGGGAAAAACTTGTACCACTTGGAATGGGCCAGACCATCTAGATTTTAGCTTCCCTGGGAAGAGTTTCAGTCTAGAATTGAACAACAACACAAGCTGCCCTAGGCAGAACTGTCGTGGCAGTAACTTCCTATCATGCCACTTCTTAGTTTTCTCCTTGTAGATCCTTGCATTGTCGTAGGCCATTGTTCGTATTTCTTCAATCTCGTTCAAATCTAACATCCTTTTCTGGCCTGCCTTGTCCAAGTCCATGTTCACTGCCTTGATTGCCCAATATGCTTTGTGCTCGATCTCGATATGCAAGTGACAGGTTTTTCCGTAAATCAGTCGGTATGGAGACATGCCCAATGGAGTCTTAAAAGCTGTCCTATATGCCCATAATGCATCATTAAGGAGTAAAGAACAATCTTTCCTAGTTGGCTTAACCATCTTCTCAAGAATGTTCTTAACTTCCCTATTAGATATCTCAGCCTGTCCATTGGTCTGTGGGTGGTATGCTGTCGCGATTCTGTGCTTGACACCATATTTCTTCAAGGCGGCAGCAATAACCCTATTGTCAAAATGTCTCCCTTCATCACTGATAATCGCCTTAGGGATGCCAAACCTCGAAAAAATGTTTTTGTGCAAAAACTTTTGGATTGTCTTGGCATCATTCTTTTGAGTGGCGATAGCTTCAACCCACTTAGAGACATAATCCACTGCTAGGAGGATGTATAGATTTCCACATGAAGATGGAAAAGGTCCCATAAAATCAATCCCCCAAACGTCGAAGATCTCGACTTCTAGAATGTTCTACAGTGGCATCTCGTTTCTCCTCGAGATGTTACCTGTCCGCTGGCACCTGTCACAGTTCTTGTAGAAGTCCTGTGCGTCTTTATACAGTGTCGGCCAGTAGAACCCTGACTGCAGCACCTTGGCAGCAGTTTTGTTGCCTCCTAAGTGACCTTCATATTGTGAAGCATGGCAGTGATGGAGAATGTCTTCTTGCTCTTCTTGTGGTACACACCTCCTTATAACCTGATCTGCACACATTTTGAAAAGAAGAGGTTCGTCCCAATAATAATGCTTAACATCATTTTGGAACCTTTTCTTGGCTTGATAATTAAGATCAGAAGGAAGTATTCCGCTAACTATAAAATTAACGAAATCAGCATACCAAGGGAGTTCAGAAGACTTACCTGCCGCCATGGCTGTCGCGGCAGCAAAGAGCTGCTCATCTGGGAAGGTCTCCAGTATATGTGTCTCATCGATTGGTAGACTCAGTTCCTTCTCCAACCTTGACAAGTGATCTGCCACCTGATTTTATGTCCCTTTTTTGTCCTTGATCTCAAGGTCGAATTCTTGCAATAGCAGGATCCATCGTATCAATCTAGGCTTGGCATCCTTCTTTGCGAACAAATACTTCAGGGCAGAATGGTCTGTGTGCACTATTACCTTCGTCCCAAGTATGTAAGAACGAAACTTGTCGATGGAGAACACCACAACTAATAGCTCCTTTTCTGTGGTGGTATAATTCACTTGGGCGTCATTCAATGTCTTGCTGGCATAATATATGACATGAAATAGCTTATCTCTGCGCTGCCCAAGTGCTGCCCCGACAGCATAGTCACTAGCATCACACATAATCTCAAATGGCTGTGTCCAGTCTGGTGGCTGTACTATTGGGGCTGTTACTAGTTTTTCCTTCAGAACCTTGAATGCTTCAGTACATTCTTCATTAAAGTCAAAGGGTCGGTTCTGCTCCAAAAGATGACATAGAGGCTTGGTGATTTTTGAGAAATTTGCAATGAATCTCCGATAAAAACCAGCATGCCCTAAGAAACTTCTAATGCCCTTGACTGTGGTCGGCGGCGGCAGCTTCTCGATCACTTCTATCTTAGCCCTGTCGACTTCTATCCCACGGCAGCTAATCTTATGGCCAAGGACTATCCCTTCATCCACCATAAAGTGGCATTTTTCCCAATTCAAAACAAGATTAGCTTTTTCACATCTTTCAAGTACCTTTTGTAGATTGCCGAGGCAGCTCTCAAAATCGTCTCCAAAGACGGAAAAGTCATACATAAAAATCTCAAGGAAGTCCTCTACCATGTCGGAGAATATGGCCATCGTGCACCTTTGGAAGGTGGCGGGTGCATTACATAGTCCAAACGGCATCCTCCTAAAAGCGTACGTTCCGTAGGGGCATGTGAAAGTCGTCTTTTCTTGATCCTCCGGTGCGATAGCAATTTGATTATAACCTAAATAACCATCAAGAAAACAATAGTAAGGTTTACCCGCTAATCTATCAAGCATTTGATCAATAAAGGGTAAATGAAAGTGGTCCTTTCGGGTAGCTTTGTTGAGCTTCCGATAGTCCATACAAACCCTCCAACCGGTCACAGTCCTGGTTGGGATTAACTCATTGTTCTCATTGGTTATCACAGTCATTCCTCCTTTCTTGGGAACACATTGCACCGGGCTCACCCATTTGCTGTCGAAGATGGCGTAAATAATACCAGCATCTAACCATTTGATTATCTCTTTACGCACCACCTCCTTCATCACATGGTTTAACCGCCTTTGGGCATCTATAGTCGGCTTATGATCTTCTTCTAAAAGGATTTTGTGCATGCATAACGCCAGACTAATGCCTTGAATGTCAACAATCGTCCATCCAATCGCCTTTTTGTGCTGCCTTAGCATGCCGATGAGCTGCCGTTCCTGATCCTGCGGCAGCTTAGAAGAGATGATTACGGGAAACATATCATTTGAACCAAGAAAAGCATATTTAAGCTGCCCTGACAGGGGCTTCAGTTCTAAGGCAGGTGGTTCAACAATAGATGGCTTTTGGATTAAATGGTTATCTGAAGTATAATTCAAAGGTTCGAATAACTTACCTGGACGATTGCCTAACCAGTTTACCTCCTCCTGATCTTCAGTATCAGATGTATCGGAATCAGAGGAGTTGCTGTCGTCGGTGCTGTCGTCGTTGCTGTCGTGACAGACATGTAGATGGCTGCCGCGGCAGTGCCCAAATTTAATATCGTGACAACCCGACCTGATGCAGGGTTGATCAAGGGTAACGTCAGTGATAGCCTTGCATTCCTCGTCCACATCAGCATGTTTCATCGCTTGGAGAACATTCAACTTAATCTCTTGATCGTTTACTCACATGGTGAGTTCTCCTTTCTCCACATCAATCAGTGATCTTCCCGTGGCTAAGAAGGGTCGCCCAAGGATGACTGGTGCATTTTCGTCTGCCTTACAATCTAAAACAAGAAAGTCAGTAGGAAAAATAAACTTTTCCACTCTTACCAGAATATCTTCAATTTTTCCTTCTGGATGAACGTAAGAGCGGTCTGCCAACTGCAGAGTTACTATCGTGGGCCGCGCCTTCTTTTTCTGGGGTGGCTGCCGATGAAGAATACTCATGCAACCTTCTGTCATCTTTACCGTTTCAAACTCCCCAAGTTTAGATTTTTTCGACATAACATCCTTGAGAAATTTAGCATAACCGGGCATCTCCCTAACGGCATCTAACAGCGGAATATTAATATGAACCTGCTTAAAAATATCATAAATCTTTTTAAGTTGAGATTCTTTCTTAGCTTGTTGTATCCGTTGGGGGAAAGGTGGCGGGGGACGGTAATCAGCAATACGTCCTTCCCACTGCATGCGAATCTGAGGAAGAACATCATCGTTTTTCTCCTCTGTCGCTTCTGCTGTCGTGACAGGCTCATCGGCAACAGTCTGTTTGTCACCTGTCGGGACAGTTTCCTCGGCAGGTTTGTCTAAGGCTGGTTCCTTTACCGTTTCAGCTTCTTTTTCAGGCCCTGGTAGTTTCTTCCCACTCCTAGTAGTAATTGCCTTACATTGCTCATGTGTGGGCGGCCTAGCGTTTTCAGTATTGCTAGGGAATCCTCTAGTCTGCCTCGGCTTAATATGTTGTGAAACCTGACCCATTTGTGTCTCCAGAGATTTCAAAGTAGCTTCATGATTTGTCATCCGCATCTCTATTTTATCCATGAAATTCTCTGTCTTCTTGACAAACTGATTCATATTTTCAATATAAGTACCGGTCTGAGACATAAAGGTGGCCAGAGTCTGTTCCAATATACTGCTCGTGGCAGCTGGTGGCTGCTGTTGCTGCTGCTGCGGCAGGTGCGGCGGCAGTTGCGGCGGCAGTTGTTGTCGCGTCAGCAATCTAGGTCCTCCCTGATTCTGATTATGTGCTAGAAGATTCAGGGCATTATTAGGATTACTCCAGGAAAACTTGGGATCCTTCCTCCAATTGGGATTATAGTTGTTGGAATTGTAATTCGGCTTATAATTTCCAACATATTTTCCCTCTTCTATTTGTATTGGGCACTCATCCTGACTATGATTTCCCTCACAGATGTCACATACTTCCTCAACAGCAAATCCTTGTAATCCATCATCATTCAATAACCTTTTCATTGCTTTAGTAAGGAATGCTACCTGTGATTTCATAGTGCTGTCGGCTTCATAATCCTTGACAGCAAGTACCCGTTTACCCCCTCTTCTAGCTGTCGGAAACTGCTCCTCATTCTTGGCCATATTTTTCAAAACTTGTAATGCCTCATCTGGATCTTTATCCAATAATAGTCCATTTGCTGCAGAATCAATTCGAATGCGAGTTTGTAAGTTAGCAGCATTATAAAACTTAGTTACCTGATTCCAGACGGGGAATCCATGCATTGGGCAATTCCGTAGAAGAGTAGTAAATCTGTCCCAGGCCTCGTGCATCGGCTCGTCATCTTCCTGTTGAAAAGTAGCAATTTCATTACGTAATCGCTCAGATAAATGCGAATGATTAAAACGAGATAAAAATTCACGAGATAAATCTGCCCAAGTTATGATTGAACCCGACGTAAGTTTATTCCACCAAGTTTTAGCTCTGTCCCTCAATGAATGGGGAAATAACCGAAGCCTCAGTATCTCCGGATTAACTCCTGGCAGTCTAAACGAACCACAGATCTCCTGGAACGTTTTGAGATGCTCCCTAGCATCTTCTGTCACAGCACCACTAAACTGCCTGACATTGTTGATCATACTGAACATGACAGGTTTAAGCTCGAAGTTGTCAACATCAATATCCGGCAGCGTGGTCTCCAGCTCTACATGATTGTTCAACATGTAGTCACGGCAGGACCGTCGTCCGGCTGTTGCGGGCGGGTCGCCGACAGGCGGTATACCTCCACCAGTGGGCGGATTACGGGCCATCTTCTCTAGCTGTTCCTCAAGGTACTCGTTCCTGTCTAAAAGGTGGCGAAGTTGTTTCTTGAGATTGAAGGAACATTTGATTTCTGGATCTAATTTATACTCAGGATCTTCACCTCTTTTAGATCTGCGCATAAACAAGAAAACCTCGTGAAATGCAAGAGTTGAAAGTACTAACGAAAAATAGAAAATGAAAAATTAAAAGAAAAATAAAAACAAAAATGAAAAAGTGCAATAAAAGAAAGGTGTAGTTATGTTGCCAATCCCCGGCAACGGCGCCAAAAACTTGTTGCGTGTAAAAGAGTCTATCGCAATTGTAGTGCAAGTGTACACGACGCAAGTAGTAAGTGATACGAAGTATCGGATATCGTCTCCACAGGGATTGGGCTAATAGCTTCACCTTAATTCACTGCACGAAGTAAAGGAAATAGTTTAGAAAGTTGTCACGAAAATATTGAAGAAAACGTAAATAAAAGAATTGAGATATCAAGATAGAGAGAATAGGCTGGTATTGAATTGCTCAGTAGTGCAGGTATTGTAATGCTTAGGAACTCCAGTTCTGTCGTCGTGCCCGTCGCGGCAGCACCTGTCGCGGCGGCTGTCCGTTGGCTGTCGTGGCAGCAAACACACCAACTCCGTACTTCAAGTTTGGCAAGAATCCCAGATCTGCCTGGGCCTATCCCTAGGTCCAAGTCTATCGATGATCACGTCTTTGATGATACCTCCCGGCGTGAATCGAAGGATGAACACCGATGTGTATAAATTCTTCTTTAGCCACTTAACCTTGCCCTATCCCTAGGCACAAGATAGTTCAACTATAAACTAGAGAACTCGCTCTTATTTCTTTCGTATACTTAACTCTCCCGATGCTAAGTAAATAGATAACCTCACAATGCTCTCCCGATGCTCTTGCAAGATGTTAATAACCAAAATAAGAGAACTTGAAGTTTATTTTATTGAACTTGGAAAATCCTAAAACAAAACAACCCTTGCGACTACTTTACAAAACAACCCGTGGCCCTAGGGGGTTTTTAGAACATGTCGACGGCAAGTAAACGGCGGAGGGGTTTTAGTTGTCGGTTATGGGGTATGGAGTATGATTTTTCCTAGGTTAAAATCTATGCCCTTATATAAGCTTTGGGCTCAAGTATTCTAAGGTAACAAGGATTACAACTTTAATTAAAAGTAAGATTCTAATAAAGACTTAATCTCCAAGTATCCTACTTTTCAGCCGCCCTCCTTGTTTCTTGGGATTTTCTCTCCTTGAGCTTTGGCTTGACATATCTTTTGATCCAGGGCTTGGAAAAATATATGGCTTTCACACGACAGACGAGCATAATTTTCTCTGTCTATCGAGGTCCACTTTGCTTTTTCTCTCCGCAAAATTGCTGTCACCATGCTGTCACGGCAGATCCATGGCAGCATCGTCCTCGTCGTCTGCTTGTCCAGTTCAGCTCTTCTGCTTCTCTGCCCTACGCCTGCCTTCTTCGTCAACTATGGCAGCAACCTGCAAAATCAGCCATCTTTTAGTAGAATCTGTGCCTTTTATATATTTGTGATGTTTTGCTGTAAACTAACCTAAATGCAATGCAATGATGCTTGAATGCAGCAGAAATATGGGTTAAAAAGGGTGTAAATAATAGAACTTTTACACACTCAACAAGCATCTATGCACGTGATGAATCGTTTTTGCATGAAAAATGGTCAATATTCTTTTTTTTTGCGAGCTATGCATGTTTGAAAGGAGTATGATTCAAAAATTAAAGGTTGTTGCCTCATCGATTGCGATTGATAACTTAAAAGAAGATTGATTGATATGGATGCCAAATATGGTGGGCAAATTCTCGGTAAAAGAACTTATGAGACTGATGAGTTCATTTGGGATTGAGGATGATAACTTATGTCATGGGGCTAGAGTCTAACTAGTGGATCCGTGCAGCCTTAGTCGAAGTCTAAGTCAACCTTTAAAATCACTA
This sequence comes from Hibiscus tridactylites, assembly GCA_958450335.1. Lineage (NCBI taxonomy): Eukaryota > Viridiplantae > Streptophyta > Magnoliopsida > Malvales > Malvaceae > Hibiscus > Hibiscus tridactylites. The sequence continues at coordinate 77,591,934 of OY288281.1, forward strand.
AGCAATAATACTTAGAATAACAGAAGCTTGTGAGAAAATTGGCTAGGACAAGGTAAGCAAGAAAAACAAAAAAGAATGAACAAGGTGAAGAGAATTATAACTCTTTGCTCAAATACTCAATAAATGAAAGAACGGAAGATGAATTACAATGGTGAGAGTGAGCCTTTATTTACAAGCTCACCTCCTAGCATCTAACGGTTTAGGATCGATTGATCCAAAGGCTAAGGATCAATCCATGATTCTTTCTCTCTAATTCTAGAAACAAGATCACTCATATTACAAAGTTGCCTAATGTAAAAGGGCAAAAATCAATGAATATATCCTACTTAGGTTGGCAAATGATACTTTCCCCAAGCGTTGCTCAAAGATTCAATGGTTGGTTTAGTGTGAAAATTTAAAGTGCCGCCGAAGATTCAATGTTTTTTAGGGGGCGTTTGGTTCACGGAATGTAGGATTACCTCTGAGAATAGTATTATTGGAATGTAACATTACCTAACACATTACTTGAATGTTACATTATTTTATTTGATTTATTTAGTTGGAATATAAGATTGCAATGTTTGGTTGGATGAATATAAGATTAATTAAAATCAAAATTTACCAATTTGTCCTTATGATATATATTTTTTAACAAGTTAAACTTCCACTTATTAAATTAAAAATATTTGTATAAAAATCTATAGAACTATTTTCGTTACACTATCTAAAGTTTGCAAAATTTTATATTTATAATATTTATAATATAATTAACATATTTAATAATTTTTAAAAATATATTTTATATTCATATACCCTTGTTCCCTTTTATTTTTTAAATGTAAGATGCTAAACGTTTAATATGTTTAAATTTTTTAATTTTTATTACTTTTGACAATTTGTTAAATAAATTAAGGTAAACAATAAAACAAATCTAAAACTAGTAAAACAATGATAAAAATGAATTAACCTACTAGTTTTTTGAATGAAAAATATTTTATAAATCAAATAATAAAATTAATAACATCAACCCTTAATTCATTCCTCTCCTCTCAAGCAACATACAATCTCATCTTATAACTAGGGGTGTTCAAATTCGGGTACTTGAGTTTTCGGGTACCAGAACCTTCGGGTATCATATTTTTCGGTCTGTGTCCCGCCTGTGAGTACCAGGTACCCTATAATCAGGTACCCGTTAAACTCGAGTACCCGTAAAATCGAGTACCGGGTACCCGTAAAATCGTGTACCGGGTACCCGGTTCACATTTTTTTTGTTATTTTTATTTTAAAATTAAAAAGTTAAAAGTTCATAACACATGACCTAAACGAAAAAAAAATTAATGATTTGAAGTTTATAACCATAAGAAGGACATTACAAATATTAATCTCGATCGTGATTTTTTTCGAATCTCATATTTTTTAAAGAAAAAAATGAGTAAAAATAGTAGACATTAAAAAACTACTAATGCATAACGGCAGTAGACATTAAAAAACAAGAAATGAGACCATTCACCATGATTCAATTGTATTGATCTACCGATTTTTTTCTTTCAAGCTGTAGACTTTAAAAAACTACTAATCCTTGTTGTTTGTAGGGATGGGCACGGGTCGAGTAGGGTCGGGTTTTTGGCCCACCCGCACACGACCCGAAAATAAACACCTTAAATCCTCACTTGACCCGACCCGACCCGAAAATAAATATACTAAATCTGACTCCGACCCAACCCGAACTATATAAAATAAATTAATTTTAGAGACCTAATTGTAAAAAAATAATTTTAAGGGACTTAATTATAAAAAATATATAATTTAAAGGATTAAATTATAAATAAAAATTCAATTTTAAGGACTTAATTATAATATATATATATATATATATATATATATATATATATATATATATATATATATATATATATATATATATAAAGAGGGGTATTATTATAAATATCCCTAAAAAATTTAAGGAAAAATTACACTATTAGTCTTGGGTCGGGTCGGGTCAAATATTTTCCACCCTAAACCCGAACCCGACCCGACCTGATTATACCTTTAGCAAAAACCTGATCCGACCCGAACACGATTTTTTCATTAAAAAATCCGACCCGGTCAGACCGAGTCGGGTTGGAACCCGTTGGATCCGGGTAAAATGCCCATCCCTAGTTGTTTGTTTCATATCGAACCTTACATATTCACAAATTAATATTTTTTTTGAAAAATTTAAAACATAAAAGCATATAATACAAATATAGAATGATTTAGGAATTTAAATATAGTTCTAAGGTAAAAATATTAAGTAATCTAATAAAAAAATTAGGAACCGGGTACCCGGAAATTTCATATTTCGTGACTCAAGCCCGACCTGAAAAACGGTGGGCCAAGTACCCAACCCGGGTAAAAAAAAATTCTAGACAAATACATGATTATTTATGTTCGGGTAGTCGGATCGGGTTGTTCAGGTTGTGTAATTTTGAACACCCCTACCTATAACCCTAGAAATATCAAAAATAAAATATGAATAAAAATATATTAAATATTAAAATATTATTTAAATATATGCAACACCATTTATATATTAAATTAATATTAAATAAAAAATATTTAATAAATTTACACCACAAATAATTAGTCACCTAATTAAAAATATAATAAAGGATCAATATGAACATAATTCATTATCTTAAGGGTAATATTGTTCAAAGGAAAATGAATTGTGTAATACCTATAAAATGAGGGGAAGCTATTCCCACTATTTGGAGGGAAAAGGTCACTATTGAAAAAAGAACATTAACTCATAGCAGAAATCCTCCTAAACCAAATATAAGAATGTAAGTCTAGAAAAAATTATTACACCTGATAATCATTTTTTTTTCGAAAACTAAACACATTCGTTTGGATTCATCGACTTCCAACGCTTTATTTTATTTATGAAAGATAGGGACGTAATAACTTGGTTTTCAATTGAAAGCGTCTCTCGACTGGTAAGTTAATTTTTATGATTAAGCTACGCAAATTATGTTGGGTGAGAGTGGGGAGTGATGCTCTTATAATTTATGAGTCGATTTGTTGGGATTGTCCATGGAAGTGTCTTCAACGAAGTACAATAAGGGTGGTGTGGTGTCCGCCATTGATCGGTAATCTTAAATTTAATGTTTAACGGTTTAGCACATGGTGAACCGGGCCCGACAGGTTGCGGGATAGTGCTTCGAGACTCGGAGGGTCATGTGTTGGTGCTATTTTCTTGCTCTCTGGGCGTTATGGAATGAAACGAAGTAGAATTTAGAGCAATAGCATTCGTTTTGGAGTTGCTTGTTTGATCGAAATGAAAATAAGGATAACCAGTGGTAATTGGATTAGACTCAACAATAACGATTTCATGGGTTACGAATCTTAAATGTCAACCATGACGTTTTAGGGAGTTGTTCAAAGAAGTTGATGTTGCTTGGAATGAATTAGTTTGTGTTTGTTTTCATGAAGTATATAGAGAAGATGTTAATTATCAATTATTAATTATTGATATTCACGAGTATAGAGATTAATATTTAGGGATAGATATTAATTTTTTTTTCTCCTTTCAAATAGATTGAAATGATTGAAGTTTTTCTATTTGGAATCATCTTAGGTCTAATTCCTATTACCTTGGCTGGATTATTCGTAACCGCATATTTACAATACAGACGTGGTGATCAGTTGGACCTTTGATTAATTATCATCTCTTTTTTTACTGACCTATTTCTTTAATTTTTTAATTTTATAATTTAAATATAATCCAAAGAGGTCAAATTCGAATTGCTGTTTATTTTTTTTTCAGTTTAGTGTAATTTTCGACCTAATAAAAGTGGAATCAGGCTTTGTAGGATTTGAACGGATACATTAGCAAAAGAGGTGTGGATCATTTAAGTTACTTGCTTTGTTTTGTTGGGAGTTATGGGTAGGTGAAGGTGTACATTTCGGATATCTGATCCGATCTGAAATTTTAGATATCCAAAATTTTTGGATCGATAATTAAGTGATTCGTATTTGATTTGAAAATTCGAATATCTGATTTTTTGAATATATTCGAATTTATGACTTGATTTAAGTAATTTTTTTAATTTGGCGGTCTTATCCATGAAAATTTTGAGTTTTCGAATATAACATTAACAATCAACAAATTATTGAATATAACAAGATTTGTATCCATGGAAAATTCAATTTTCCATATATAACAAGTAAAAACATCGAATATAATAATATTCATATCTATAAAAAAATTGAATTTTCAGATAATTAAATATCAGATCCGAATGTAAAATAAACTATCTGTATCTGATTCAAAATTTTCGAATATCTAATCTGAATTATCTAAAAATAAAAAAGCGGATTGAATATTCAAAATTTTGGATTGAATTTTTTTGCACACCCCTAAACGTAGGTATGGGCACGAGTCGGGTAGGGTCGGTTTTTTGGCCCACTCGCACCCGAACCGAAGATAAATACCCTAAACTCGCACCCGACCCAACCCGAACATATTCTTTAAAAAATTCGACCCGACCCGAAAACAAATATACTAAATCCGACCCCGACCCGACCTATATAAAATAAATTAATTTTAGGAACCTAATTGTAAAAAAATAATTTTTAAGGGACTTAATTGTAAAAATTATAATTTAAAGGACTAAATTATAAATAAACATTTAATTTTAAGGACTTAATTATAAAAAATATATATAAAGAGGGGTATTATTATAAATATTCTTAATAAATTTAAGAAAAATTACATTATTAGTCCTGAGACGGGTCGAATATTTTCTACCCTAAACCCGACCCGACCTGAGTTTATCACCAACAAAAGCTTGACATGACCTGAACCCGATTTTTTTATTAAAAAAATTCGACTCAATCGGGTCGATTCGGGTCGGAACCGTTGAGTCCGGGTAAAATGCTCATCCCAACCTAAACGCAACAGTGGAGGTTTGAATTTTAAGTTGGGCGGATGTCATGGGGTTGTGTTTTGAAGTGTGGATACAGATGGACCGTTTTACTGTTTAATTTTTGGTGTTGAATTTTTTGGTAATATGATTAATGTGTATTCTTTTTTTTTTTCAAATAGGGTTTGAGAGTTTTTTACTGATAATATTTTTATGTATGATTTTTTGATAATAAAATTATACTTATTGATAAAAAAAATATGGGAGAAGCTAAGAAATTTTAATTGTGGTGTCAAAATTTTAAATATTAACTCTTATTTTATTAAAAGTAGGTGAAACTAAATGATGAGCGTCAAGTTCCATTAAAAGATCTTAGTATTTTTTTAAATTGGTGTTAATTTCTTTTTGAATGGTGCCTTTTTTATATAGTATTTTATATAATATATAAAATTTTTCTCAAAATTTTTTGAGTGTCACATTCATATATATATATATATATGTGTCTCTGTTCATAATGAGTAATACCTCATTTAGCCATTTAATTAAAACTAAAATTTTATTTTGATATTTTTCTATGATTTTTAATTAATAATTTTAAAAATATTTTTTAAATAACTTATAAAAATATATGAAAAATTAATAATTCAATTTTTCCTTTTTAAGTGTCCGAACTACCATATTTTCTTTTTTAAGTGCCTAAATTATTTTTTTTCCTTTTAGGTGCTCGAACTATCATATTTTTTCTTTTAGGTGCCTACACTGTTTTTGTACCTTTTAGGTGCCCAAACTATTATTTTTTGTTCGTTTTAAGGTCAAATCGAGCACTTAATTTTAACCAAAAAATAATAATTTGGGCACCTATTTTGACAAAAAAAATAGATTGGGCACTTAAAAGAGGCAAAAAATAGTTTAGGCATTTAAATGGAAAAACAAAATAGTTAGGGCACCTAGAAGGGACAAAACATAATTTAGACACTTAAAAGGTAAAAACATGATAGTTTGAGCACTTATTTTGATATTAAGCCTTTTTAAAACTATAAAAAGTTACTTTTTTATATAAAAAATGGGTAAAATACTTAAATCATCACTCAACTTTGTTCTCAGACCTGTTTTGGTCACTGAACTTTCAAAAATATCAATTTACTCACTAAACTTTACTTTTTGACTTATTTTGTCCACTTTAAATTATTTTATAAATATTTTGATATGACTTGAAATATTTTATTACTATTAAATATAAAATTAACTTAAAACAAAAACAAATTATATTTAATTATTATTAAATAAAAAATAAAATAAAACCCCCAAATCCACTCACCCTTTTATCGGTGTTATCTTCACCGACCACCCACCCTTTCACCGGCATCATCTACCCAAACACCCACAAACCAAGAGCTGATCTCAATCATCTTTTGAATATTTCTTAGCGAAACTGTGCAACACAACTAAGCAACTTGATTTATCCTTAAGAAAATAGTGTTTTAAAAGTGCAAGGTGATGCAGCTAAAATCCAGCTATTGCTGAACATATTTCAAACCCCGAATACCAACAATCTTTTAACCATTACAGCTGGATTAATGGGGTCTCAATTTTTTTTTCATTCGAAGGACTGTTACATAGGACGAGCTCTCTTTATGCCGACAGATCAGTTCTAATTACTCAGAAATTTCAAAGTGAGCAACACCAGGGACTGGGTGTTGACAACTCATGAGCATGTTTTGAAGGTTACGAAAGTTCTCATATGAGTAATTTACTGACGAGTAATTCAGTTTCAGTATTGGTTTCGAAATCTCCTGAGACTCAGAATTCGATGAACCGAATGGAAGACAACACCAACACCGATCACTACACAGTCATGTTACCGGGCTCTTCCATCTTTCAGGCATGGGAGAAGCTAATAGCTGACGAAACTGAGAGCTCCTCCTGCGGGAAATATTTCTAGAGTGGATGGCCAGTGAGTGTAACGCCGGTGAAGGAGTGGGTGGTCGGTGAGAGTAAAAATGGTTTGGGATCTTGAGCGTTTGGGATTTGGGGTTTTTATTTTATTTAATAATAAAATATAATTTATTTTTTATTTTAAATTAATTTTTATATTTAATAATAATAAAATATTTTAAGTCATATCAAAATATTAATAAAATAATTTAAAGTGACCATAATAGGTTAAAAAATAAAATTTAGTGAGTAAATTAATATTTTAAAAATTAAATAATTATTGGGTCAATGACTAAAATTTAGTGAGTAAATTGAGTAATAATTTAAGTATTTTAAAAAAATATGACCTATTTTTCCTATACATTTTTTTTCAAACTATTTTTCCTATACATTTGAGACTTTAGAGTTTGAATAAATAAATTTCAATTTCGGATGGCTTGGGAGGAGGAAAAAAACAAACTTGTTGTAGTTTATAGTTTGTAGCACCAAATACAAGTCTCCACGCGGCAAACAAGAAATTGGGCCAATGGGCATTCGCAATCATTAGCCATACTCCAATTCTCATGAAACTATCTCCCGTTTTTTCTCATTTCTCCGTCGTATCCGCCCTCAACCCAGGCCGGGAATTTAACACACCACTTACGTTTTCCTCATCCACATACATAAACAGCCAAACTGACATTTGCTACCAGCCAATCAAGGGTTAATCCTCAGGCTTTTCCTAACCAGCAAAAGATATGCCATCTCCAATCCTGCCCGTATCAAACTACCCTTCCTCCACCGCATCGGCAGCCACAACGGTGGTCAAAGCTAAGGTCGATGCTGACCCACCGAAAACCCTCATCATCTCCTCACAATTCGACCCTGAAAAGGCCATTACGCCTCTCCTACCTAGAACTTCCAGTTACAATTCAACAAGCAACGTTAACAACTCTATTATCTCTTTTGCCAACAACCATCAGCACAGATCTCGCCGGAGTTCCAGCGATAGCTCACTCTCTTTGCTATCCGATCAGTCACCCCGCCGGTCCATAGGCCGAGAAGTGGGCCATGCTGCTTCCGAGACCTTTCTCCTTTCTCGATTATGTGTGAAGCTTTTCAGCTACCTCGGGTGTGATTCTTTTCCTGTCAATTTGTGATACTTTATTTACATGCTTATTTGCTTTGGTAGTCATTTTGAAATTATTGTTTTCGTATATTAGATCTTGCTTATAGATTGACTGCCATGAGCTTTTTGTTTGAGGTGTTCTGCTTCTTTCTATTTTATAAAATGCTTAAGGATTAGTCCTGAGATCCATATCCAGCGTTTCATAAGAATTTTTTTTATAGATCGGATGGTGCCAAAATCTTTGTACTAGCGTTGAATGACAGAAACGGGAAAGGGCCAGATATTCGGTTTTAGTGGCCCCTCCCTCTCTACGTTTTCTTGTTCATTAGAAAGCAGAAGAGGTTTCCTTTACTGACTCACTGGGTTTTGAATGTGCTGCATTTAATACCTGATGCGATTCATCTTTTATGATGTTGATTGATGACCATTTATGTCAAGCTCCCTATACCCCGTCTCTTCATTTCAAGTACTTGTATGGGTTCAGCCACATATCCAGACATGAACATGGGGATAATATACTTCAAACATATGAAAAAACTTAGAGAAATACCCATATTTAATTGGTTGGTTAAGCTGAAATTGAAGGTAATTTTTTGGCATGATCAGAAAGTGAATTAGTTGGCTGACCAGTGAAGATGTAGGAACAGAGTTCCGTGCATTGTAGTTCAAGAAAAATCTTGATGAATGTGAGAAGAATATGAAAGAATTCTTTAATGAGATATAATTATTCAACAAACTCAATTTTTTTGAGTTTGTTGAAAGAGGAGTAAAAGTGGATACTCGTACATGAAGCTTTGAACTTCAAGATCAGTTTGCCTTTGTCATTTTTATGTCGCACAAGGAGTTGAGGATTTTTTTAAAATTACTTTCAGCTGAGATGCTAATATCACTTTTATGTTTAACTTTTTTATGAGATGTATCTTAATCGTTGATTGTTTTTCAGGGTAGGCTATAGGTGGATCACAAGATTTCTTGCCCTTGGTTGTTACGCTTTGCTACTCATGCCAGGTTTTATTCAAGGTTATACATATATTTCCTATATATTTATTTATTACTATTTTTTTTCTTCTGGTTGTTGATTTTACTACTTGCTATTTGCTTCTAGTAGGAAAAAGGAAAAAGATGCATTTGACTACTACAAAAACAAACTACTTCCTTCAGGAATTTAAACTAAAACATGGTTTCTTTGAATAAAAGTGCATGGATTTAGATATAGAAGAATCATGTTAGATTGTAGTCAGTTTTACTTGATTATGATTTGCTTTATACCAATCTTCTTGGAAGCAAAAGGCAAAGAGTGAAAGTCACACAACTAAACAGAATCTTAATTTGTGACACTGAGTTCTGTCATCAGTTTACATTTAACTTGATGGATCTGAAATAGTATAACGAACTTACTTTTCTTTTGCAGTTGCTTATTACTACTTTTTCTCCAGACAGGTCCGTAGGAGCATAATATACGGTGAAAAGCCTAGAAATAGGTAAATCTGAAAGTCTGTCTATTTCTTTTACATTTTCAAGTAATTAACATGTTTATCCTTGCAATTGTACTGGAACTTTCGGGCATTAATAGCTCAAATTTTGTTTGCAGGCTTGATCTGTATTTGCCTAAAAGCAGCCATGGGGCGAAACCAGTGGTAGCTTTTATAACCGGCGGGGCTTGGATTATTGGGTAAGCCATTTGTTGTGTCTTGATGTTATGTACATGGACATGTGGTAGAAATTCTCAACTGTAATAGCATATGGTTCTCCTTTAAGTTTCTTGGAAGATAAAAGATTCAGTTTCGTTGTGTGATCATACTGAAAGATACTTAACATTCTTAGAATGAAAAGCAACCCAAATAATCTGAAGGTGATCTATGATCTATAAGATAAAATATAGTAATCACTCCCCTTTTTCTTTTACAGTTGCAAAATTAAGTTCCGATCACTGTCATGGCCTCATGGGCCTATGGTTACTCTTTCGGTCATTATGCCTTCTTGGTTCCTTATTTGCTTTATGCTTGCTAATTTATCCTTGAATTGTTTCATAGAGCTCTTTTTTTGTAATGCAGTTATAAAGCATGGGGTTCTCTTTTAGGTCAGCAGTTATCGGAAAGAGATATCATAGTGGCATGCATAGACTACAGGTGAAATATTTACTTTTAAGGAAAATACTTTTTGTTGAAGAGATGACCCTATTTTTCTTGAATTTCTCTAATACCGTATATTTGTTACTGTACACTTATTGTTGTTATAAGCTGGCTCTTCAAGCATCTTAAGAATTGCATATAGAACCCTCATGATTTGATGACTGCAAATTTAACCCGTTCTCATCTTTTATCATCGGCTAGGGTCATGTTTAGTACACATTATCTTCAGATTTTGTTGCTTCGCTTGTTTAGTTTTAAGTTCTTATTGGGGAATTTATCTATTTAGGGCATGGAATGATTGTATCATACAATTTTGTTATCTTATCTTCTGTTGGTCTCACATCAAGCTTCTTTAAAATATATTACATTTGGTTTCATCAGTTTATTGTTGCCATTCATCCTCCTTTTTATATTTCCTCTATTCTCAAATTTAAAATAGAATGTTTCTTGATCAGCCATATTTTTCATGTATATTAAATTTATTCTCATTGGAGATTCTAAAGTGACTATAATGTCATTTTTTTTCTACAAAGCTGGTAAGTTGTATTTTGATTAATGGTTCTAAATGCAAAATTTAGCGCTGCTCAATAAATAATATTTTGGAATAACGTGTAAATTCTTATTGTTTGGTTAGTTACAACATAACCACTTTGTGGTGTAAATCTTGATATTACAAGGACCAGTCCCTTGCTATTAAAAAACCCCATTGATTACTATTTTAAATTTATGCTTTATGTGTCCTACTTCACATAGTTGGAATCTGTATGCAGAAATTTTCCACAGGGCACAATAAGTGACATGGTAGAAGATGCTTCTCAGGGCATTTCATTTGTTTGTAATAATATTGCTGAATATGGAGGTGATCCCAACAGGTAGGTAATCAGTAATGTTCCCTTTTTTATTACTTTGGATCATTATATTTAATATTGCATTCATGGTTTGCCTTGCTAGGATTTATCTTATGGGACAGTCAGCTGGTGCACATATTGCTGCTTGCACACTTATAAACCAGGCAATCAAAGAAGCCGGCGAAGGTGACAGTACTTCTTGGAGTGTGTCCCAGATAAAAGCTTATTTTGGTTTGTCTGGAGGGTAAGTACTACAAATTTTATAATCATGAAACTCTATTACCTGCAATAAATGGATATGGGCTCTAAAAAATACAGTTGACTTTTTCCCTTTTCTGTTACCCTGAATCTGGTCCTGAAACTTTAAGTTAGTTTTGAATATAACTTCCATAACAATAATGGAGTGATTTTTGGTTTCAAATTTACTCAAGGTAAAGCATACTGATGTTTTTGTTCGCTTATATAAACATATATGTGTGTGTGTGTGTGTGTGTGTGTGTGTGTTTGTATATATTATAATCGACAAATCCAAGATGTACTCCTACAAGTAAAGGGAGTTCGAATAGATATTGGTTGTGTTCGAAAGGCTCTGAATCGATCGACAAGCCCAAGCCCAATATCTTGATTTCGAATAGCAATGCACCGCGTACCCATATATATATCATCCGCTAATACACGACCAATTAATGTTTGGATAAAAATTCTTTCCGGAAGCGTCCTCTTTTGAGGACTCACGGAAATCCCTCGGGTGGTGCCACAATCTGTTCTACGTACAACAATGTGTACTGATGTTTTTGTTCGCTTATATAAACATATATGTGTGTGTGTGTGTGTGTGTGTGTGTGTTTGTATATATTATAATCTCCCTCACCTAATTCATGTGGTGCTATTTTCTTCTGAAAGGTGAAGGGTCAAAGGTGGTAACTGAATCATTGTAGTACATTGTGTTGTATTGGGATGGATGCTTTTTAATAGCTCTCATTATTTCTGTCTTTGGGTTCCTTGTTAAATGCATTAAGTTTTTCCCCTTCCCATTTCCCCCTTCATTTAGTGCTATTAGTTGTTTAGAATGAACATCTGAGATGAGTTTTTTATGTTATCATATACAAAACACGCAAGAATTTTTTTATAACAAAGTAATTCCCTTTTTGTGCTTATGTATTGATGGTCAGTTACATTAACATTCCCCAACAGGTACAATCTTTTTAATCTTATAGACCACTTTCACAATCGAGGTTTATACCGTTCGATCTTTTTAAGGTATAGTAATTTCCAGGAAAAAGTTTGTTTGGATTCATTCTCTGTCTGTTTTCCTCAATTGAACAATTGTGTCTGCGTTTCAATACAGCATAATGGAAGGGGAAGATTCTTTGCATCAGTTCTCTCCTGATGTACTGGTGCAGGACTCAAACATTAGGCCTGCTGTTTCTCTCCTTCCTCCTATCATTCTTTTTCATGGTACTGCAGATTTTTCTATTCCTGCGGATGCCAGGTATAAATCTCTCCTTTTCAATTGATAATTCTAAATATTTGTTCTATATAGATATGTGTGTGTGTGTGTACGTACATTATAAGGCCCTTGTTAGTCATTATATATTACAGCTTCTTCTGCATTCCATTGTACATTTGACCTAAGCATCCTAGATTGCGTGATGTTGTTATGCAAACTTAATTTGGGTATATTAGCCTTTATGATACTTTTAGTATGTAGTAATTGTTGCATGGGTAGGCCATGACTGATTGAAATGTTCCAAGGTGTTTTCTTGATGCGAACTTGTTTTCCTTCCCTTGCAGTACAAGTTTTGCGGATACTCTTCGAAGAGTTGGAGGGAAAGCAGAATCCATTTTGTATGATGGAAAGACTCACACGGATTTATTTCTTCAGGTAATGGAAGAAGTAACGATGCCTTTAAAGTATTCGTTTGATTTTGTATCATACTGGGCCAACGTGTGATAAAAATTTCAGGATCCCATGAGAGGTGGCAGAGATGAGATGTTTGAAGATGTGGTTGCCATCATACATGGTGGAGATGAAGAAGCGCTTGCAAAAGATGCCGTGGCTCCTCCAAGAAGACGCCTCGTACCCGAATTCATGTTGAAATTGGCTCATAATGTCAGCCCTTTTTAGCCATTCAATTCGAAATTCATCATGTCACTGGCAGTGGCAGATGCTATGAATATGACAATGGAAGTTTATAGATGAATTTGATCCATCTTTTATTCCCCCTCCACTTCTGTTTTCCTTGCTGCATTCTTCTTTTTTATCTGTTTTGTTAACCCCCTCTTTGAAATCCTTTACATATATTTGGGAAGAAGACATCAAAATTTATTTTTTTTTTTTTAAAAGTTGAGTGATGGATTGGGTTGTTTTTTTTTTTTTTTTTATCAAAAGGATTGGGTTGTTTTTTATACACACACTTTAAATATGTTTTAATTTTATTACATAAAAGAGACAGAAGTCAAATCAAGTTAAAGGCAGCCCACCTTCGGCCCACTTTTCTTACCTAACCTTTATTTTATTATGCCCAATTGCGTTGCGTTGCCTTGCCCCCCTAGCTTCCCTTTACTTTATATGCTAGACTGGACTCTGGTGTCTAGTATTCGCAGATAGAGATGGAGGAAGCGAAGCCGGTGCCACGAGTAGGGGTGGTGGTGTTCGTGCTGAAGGGAAGATCGGTCCTGTTGGGGCGTCGCCGCTCCTCAATCGGTGCTTCCACCTTCGCTCTCCCCGGCGGCCACCTGGAGTTTGGTCTGTGTCGTGACTTTAGTAGTTGTTAAATCGATTATTATTGTTGTTTGTGTAGCATTAATTAAGTAATTAAGTGGTGCAGGGGAGAGCTTTGAAGAGTGCGGAGGCAGAGAGGTGAAGGAGGAGACGGGCCTGGAAATGGGGAAAGCAGAGTACTTAACAGTGACAAATAACCTATTCCTGGACCAACCCAAACCCGCCCATTACGTCACCGTGTTTCTGCGGGCAGAGTTGGCGGATCCTGATCAAGTCCCACAAAACCTGGAGCCAGACAAGTGCGATGGGTGGGAGTGGTATGAGTGGGATAAGGATAAGCTGCCCCAACCCTTGTTCTGGCCGCTGGATCAAATGGTACGAAGCGGCTTCAACCCTTTTCCATCACCATGAAATGCTAAGTTGTTTGTTTCAATGCTTCTTGTCATCCACTTTTGCTTTAGCAATAGCATAATAGCATAATAGCATAATAGGTCATTTCTTTGGGATGTATTCAAGTGCTAATGAAAGCAACCAGATATATTAGTATTTAGTGGACTTGTTTTTCTACCAAAACGCACCCCATTATGAGTTATTAATGGAGAGGAGAGGAGAGGAGAGGAGAGGAGTGAGCCATGTATAAAAAGGAGTGCTAGTAATAATACCCATCACCATGTCTATAAATAAGCCGAATTGAACTACTTGATACCCGACTCGAAAATATAATATACTATTTTTTATTTTTTGAAATTTAAATTTCTAAATCTAAATCCCTAAAACATAAACCCAAAATTTCAAACACAACAACTTAAACCTCTAAACCCTAAACTAACATCCTAAACTCTAAAATTAATAAGCTTAAGTTTACACAATTTGTGTATCAATTTTTTTTAACATGGCTTTAAATGAGATGTAACAGATCGCGATCTACTCGAGTTTGATATGGTCAAAGATCGGTCAACACTAACTCGATTGGGCTCGTATCAAGCTCGAACTCTACTTGAATTCTTAATGAGTCGAGTCGAGCTCAGATTTCTTAGACTCGTTAAATGTTACTCGAACTCGACTCGAAATCTTAATCAAATTACCACATAACTTGTTCTTCAAAGCAAAGCTACTCATCCTTTACACTACACAACCTTACTGCTCAACTTTTTTTTCGTTATAGAATAAGCGTATGTGAGCTAAAATAGTTTTTATGTTGTGCTTTGCCTTGCCGTTACAACTACTTGCACTTTCTTTGAAATTTCATAAAAGAAAAGGCAAAGAAGAAATGAATGAAGAACCAACTATACACGTATATAATCATGAAAATATATTTCTAAAAATCAAATTAAGAAGTATTTCATCTAAAAGTTTTAAATGTTGGCATCAAAGACTAATCTATGATTCATACCTGATAACGCCTTCCCCGCCCTAAATTTATAATATGATCAAATATGCTTCTAAAACCCAAAAATTGATGAGTTCTTGTCTTAGGATTCTATATATTCAACGATATTGTCTCTATAAATTCACAAGGTTCATCTCACGCATATGTCATCAATATCTGTGGCCTAAAAGCCAGCAATTAAGATTTGATAAATACAAGTACAGGATTACCAAATATAGTGGGAAGAAAACAAAATTCCTTATTTCAACCTCTTTCTGGGGTTGTTTGTTGATAATCAGCATTCATCAATGGTGCAATGGGTTGGGACAGGGCACTTTTCGACACCATAAAGCGGATCGACCTCGTCATCAGCTTGATGATCATGATGCTTCTGAAACGGAGTAAAGTCAAATTTGGTAGCAACAGCTCAAAATCAAATTATGATGGTCGGTGGAATCCATGAAGCAATAACAAGAGAAGAGAGAAGCAAAGAATGGTGAAGATGAGCAAATGCCATGCATGGATAAGGAATTCAGACTTTAATTGCTTGCAGTGAACGTGGACAATCTGAGGAGGAAACAAAGAGGGAGCCGGGGATTATTAGTATTTACAATCCAAGTTTCTTAGAAATGAAGGGAGAAAAAAACTCTCCTACCTGGAATGATGATTGTGATTATTACATCTTTTGAGTTTTGAATTGATGATCCATGACTTTGAGTGAACTGCAACTAATGAAAAATCCAATCCACCTACGTACAAGATCATTAATCACACTCCTTTGGGAAACTGTTTTTTACTCTGTTTCAGAATGGATCACACTCTGTAATTTATTTTCAAAGTTACAGATATCATCTTTCCATACATTTTTTACTTATTAAATAAACTATTCAGTTGCCGTTTTAAAAATCAATGCTTCTTTTATGATTTACAGACTGCGATAAAAGGTTTTTGGTTTCAGGATTACCGGGCTAATTAATATTGAAATATTAGGCTGAAAAGGCCACAGCTATCCAGCAGTGTTGATCTAGAAATGCTTTTGAATGTTTGGTCTGGTGCTGAGCAGTGGTTAGGCTCCTTGTCCTCCATCGGTGGGTGTAGCATAGGTTTCTTGAGTTCTCATTTCCTTTATTGGTATAACTTTCCCTCTCATTTTACTCCATTGCTTTGCTAAGATATCTCCCAATCATAATATGCAGCCAAACTGGCGTTTCATTCAAATGAACACTACTTTTCTCCCTCCGACCTTTTACCAAACTTATTTTTTTCCTCTTACTTTCAAAACACTCCCACTCTTCCTTTGCTTATTCTTTGTAATTGTATATATTCTCCCCTGCAAATGCTATTCCCATCTCAAACAAAAATGGCTTCTATGTTTTGTGCTCTCGTTGTAGCTGCTCTCGCCTTTCAACTAGCCATTACCAATGCACAATCACCGGCTGCCTCACCCTCCACTACCCCAACCACCACCACCGCTCCTCCACCTTCAACAGCAACAGCAACACCCCCTCCTTCAACTTCACCACCCCCTTCAACAGCAACGCCTCCGCCTACCACCACACCAACCGCACCAGCGCAACCACCTGTAACCAACCCCCCTCCCAAAGTTGCACCAGCTACAAGCCCAACCGTCCCACCTCCTCAAACACCACCCCCACAAACTCCTCCAACCACAGCTCCAGCTCAACCACCAGCAGTCCCACCCCCGCCAGTATCATCTCCAGCACCGGCACCAGCAAAGTTGCCACCAGCACCTGCTCCAGCAAAGCTGCCCCCAGCACCAGTACCTGCACTTATTTTGCCACCGGCTCCTGCACCAGCTCCCCACAAGCACAAGCACAGACATAGGCACAGACACAGGAGGCACCGTGCACCAGCTCCTGCACCAACCGTTCCAAGTCCACCGGCACCTCCTACAGTTCCAACTACAGACGACACAACACCAGCACCATCACCAAGTCTCAATTTGGTAATGCTTTCTCTCCATAAATAAAATTAATGGATGAATTGAGGATGTTTATAAAATTAATGGATGTTTCTCTGAAATGCAGAATGGAGGAGATTCATTGTTGGTGACAGGAGCTAAGTTTTGGTGGGCAAGGGCATTGACCATTGCCATTTTGATCGCTATTACAGGCTACGGTTTCTAGGAATTTATGAAATGAGGGGGTGAATATGATTACTTTGCAATTGCTTGCCATTTTGTTTGAATTTCTCTGTCGCATAACAGAGAATATTATTTCATTTGTGTAATTGATAAATTGAAAAATTAATAGAAATAGATATGAATAAGACCGATTAAAGCATCAAAAATTTGATTGTTAAAACAAACAAAAAAAAAAAACAAAAAACTTCAAATTGCTTTCAAAATTTGATTGTTACAAAAATATAGACATTGTGTTACAAGTTAACCCATACTTACAATAGAATATTTGATTGAGTTGATGTCACAACTTAACCAAACACACATGTCGACCTTATATGTGTAATCAACGCAACATCACACAAAATTACGCGAGAAAGTATCAAAATTTTCGTGAAATAAAAATCTGTTTTCGATGAGGGGTTCTCCGACAAATTTCAACCGTGAATGACAACGTTCTCTCTTTGTTAGATGATGCACAAGCACCAAAACATATTTAGGAAACGAACCCAAAAAAACAATATTTTTAAGGTAAATTTCACACATGACTATTCAATTATCTTAAAATAATGGGTTAACTATTAGAATAGTCACTTATATTTTCCTTAATACAGAGTTGGTCACCGAGTTAAAAAAACGACCAGTAAGGTCACTTATGTTTTCGGGGCGTAAACTTTTGGTCACTCAGCCATTTGTTGCCATTAAACATTGACGATTTGCTGACCTGGCAGCGAAAAAATAAGAGTAAACTACTACAATGGCCACTAAAGTTTATCCCATGTACATTTTTACTCCCTAATTTCAAAAAAATAAACATTATGGTCACTATTAAAAAAGTTTATTTATAATTTCACCCTTGAATTTTTAAAAATTTATTTTCAACCTTAAAACTTTACAATCAATTAGTACAATAATATTATAAAGGCTTAAATGAAAAATAGATGCTCAAAGTATACCCTTTTTAAATTTTAGGTGCCCAAATTGCTTCTATTTAATAACTAAACTTTCAAAATCTCCTATTTTTTCACTATGGATTATTTTATTATTATTATTATAATATGACATGTCATTTTTATTATTGTTAAATAAAAATAATTCAAAAATAAAATAAAACCATTATTATTATTAAATTTAAAATATTATAAAAAATATTACTTCTTAAAATAATTTAGGTGTCTAAAGTATTTTTTTGTAAAAATAGGTGCCCAAAGTTTCGATAGTTACAATTTTAGGTGCTCGGCTGTTAAATGGGTGTTAAAAAAACTGTCAACCAATCGGTGCTTGACACATGTCATTAATTTTACTTTTTTAATGGAAAATACTCAAATTTTTATAAAATCTCAAAATTTTACAAGCTTCACAAAACAGTCCTTAAATCCCTAAAAATTTTCAAACTTCCGACGTCGATTGTCGCCGCTTCCGCCACCAGTCGCCGTCGCTTACCACACCCATTAAATCAAAATCGACTTTCGTGTTTGACGTTCGACTGCACGCCGTTGGGCGTTTCCAACGACACTGTGTTAGGGGAAATGGTCACCTTGGTCCGACGACCAAGTGGATGTGGTCAGCGACGGCGACCGGCAGTTGAAGCAGCGACAATCGACGGCGGAAGTTTGGAAAATTTTAGGGATTGTTTTGTGAAGCTTGTAAAATTTTGAGATTTTATAAAAATTTGAAAAATTTGAGTATTTTCCATTAAAAAATTAAAAGAAAAATAAAATTAATGCCACGTGTCAAGCACCGATTGGTTGACAATTTTTTTTACACCCATTTAACAACCGAACACCTAAAATTGTAACTATGAAAACTTTGGGCACCTGTTTTTACAAAAAAATACTTTAGACACCTAAATTATTCTAAGAATTAATATTTTTTTAAAATATTTTAAATTTAATAATAATAAAAATGATTTTATTTTATTTTTAAATTATTTTTAATTTAACAATAATAAAAAATGACAAGTCATGTTATAATAATAATAATAAAATAATCCAGGGTCAAAAAATATGAATAATTTGAAAGTTTAGTTATTAAATAGGAGCTATTTGGGCACTTAAAATTTAAAAAGGGTATACTTTGGGCACCCATTTTTCATTTAAGCCTTTATAATATTATTGTACTAATTGATTGTAAAGTTTTAGGGTTGAGAAATAAATTTTTAAAAAATCAAGGGTGAAATTATAAAGAAACAGTTTTAGTAGTGACCATAATGTTTATTTTTTAAAATTGGGGAGTAGAACTGTACATGGGATAAACTTTAGTGGTCATTGCAGTAGTTTACCCTTATTTTTTCGCTGCTAGGTCAACAAGCCGCCAATGTCTAACGACAACAAACGGCTGAGTGACCAAAAGTTTATGCCCCAAAACGTAAGTGACCTTACTGATCGTTTTTCAAAATCGGTGACCAACTCTGTATTAGGGGGAAACATAAATAACTATTCCAATAGTTAACCCTAAAATATTATTTGGTCACTAAACTTTTTAAAATTATAAAGTAGTCATTAAACTTTTGATTTGGTTATAAAATTTCACCGTGGATTTAACTGCCTTAAAGGCGATGATGTATATAACATGTTGGGCTGTTCAAATCTAGGTACCCGAAGTACCGGGTACCGGATCGTCGGGTAGTACTATCTTCAGCCCGTATTTCAACTCGGTTATTGCGGATATCCGTTAGTCAGGTACCAAAAAATTGAGGGTACCTAGAAAATTAGATATTTGGGTACCCGAAAATTCAAAAAATATATTTTTAAATATAAAAATATTTTATTGGTTTAATATATAAATATATGTTTATTAGTTTAAAATAAAAATATGTATTTATTAAATATAAAATTATAAAAAATTTAATGTTTTTTATTAGTTTAATATAAATATATATATATATTGAATATAAAAAGTATTAATTTTAAATATATTTGGGTACTCGAAAAAATCGGGTACTCAAAAATTCATAATATTTTGACCTGGGTCCTACCCGGAAAATGGCGGGCCGGGTACCCAACCCGAACAAAAAAAATTGGATAAATACCCAATTATTTGTGTTCGGGTAGTCGAGTTAGGTAATTCAGGTCGGGTATGTTTGAACACCCATAGTAACATGTTAAATTAGTAACTAATATTTCGTTTAGTCCTTCAATTGGAATTAAAATTTTAATTTAGTACTTTTCTAAAATTTCTTGACTATTGAACATCATCAAGTTAAAACAATCTATTCTAGTCTCATTAGTCAAGAAATATTAGAAAAGTACTAAATTATTAGAGTATTGAGTGAATGCTCTGTTGTATTCCTCAAAACTGAAGTGAGAAAATAAGGTGGGACTAAGCCTCTATTATAGTTAGAGCTCCATACATCCAATGGTTAAGAATAAAGTACATCAACGACCTAGATTAAAGATGATCTATACAATCCCATAATTTAAAGAATTCAAGTCAAACTTTTCAAAGTTAAGGGATTACAACGGATATGGCAAGAATCAAAAGGAATATTCTAGATGAGATGTGCTACTTGCCATATCTGATGTGCATGACTCTTCAACCCCAAGTGATGGGCCAACTCGGACTGGTGTAGACAAGCCTGAAATGTTGTGGAATGCTTCCTCGGCAGCCTAGTGTGCGCTGGACACAAACCGACTTTAACAATTTTTACTTTGAAAAATTTTGTTCTGCAGCAATAATAATATGAATAGTTAATAAAATTTTATAAAGATTTATCATATTTGGGAAGCAAGTAAAACGTTTTAAAAATCTTAATAAATTCATGGTCTCATTTTTTTCTTGGGTAAAATTTATCTAAGTAATTTCATCTCAATAAATAACTCATTATCTGTATGAGCTACTAGAAATGGTATTTTCCTTAATCTCAACAATTTAAAATCTTATTGCCTTAACACTTTCAACACGACTTTCCCATATTGTGACCGAAAATGATTTAAGAGTTAAACCCTTCATATTTTCTATTAATATATTTTATCTCTTTGTAAAATTAGCAAATAAAGTACAAATACGTTGAATTATTCTAAAATAATCTCTCGCTTTTATTGTATTGTTTGCAATGTTACATAAAACCAAGTTAATACTATGACACCCACATAAAGTATAAAAAGCTCTTGGATTCAATTCTAAAAGTCTTTGGAATAAATTTGGATTGTGGTATTAATTGTTTGTGAGTTGTTAATTATTCGTACTTTGAAATAAATTTTGATTGTGGTATTAATTGTTTGTAAGTTGTTAATTATCAAAAATAAAATCTATAATTTTTTATAATTATTTAATTTAAGTTGAATTGATTTTTGTGGGCCCCTATTTTTTAGGGGCCAAGTGCGGTCGTTTATATTGCGCTTATCTAGAACCGTCACTAAATAAAAATGAGATATGAATTTTGGGGGCACTAAAGGGAATTTCCCCAATATGCAGATATGCCTGTAATGCTTAATATTTTCATCAGTTGCATGTAATTTAGCATAATTTTTTCCTTTCTTGCTGGTCCATTCTATTTCAGTTCATTTCCTAAGAAGGTGATACAATTGAGGGATATGAAATAAATAGTTTTAACTTTGCTAGTCACTGCCCCATCTCAGCTTATCTAGAGTTCTAATAGTCACTGCCCCATCTCACCTTATTTGGAGTTCTAAACTTTAATATGAATTTGAAGTACAACGCTTATTTTTGTGCACACGAAAATCGAAAAAATAAACAAGCAAGAACACAAGAGATTTAACAAGGTTCAGCAGTGTACTTACGTCCCCGGGGAACAAAGAACGGTTGTTTTCTTTTATTCAATCGATGGTCCTTAGGTTACAAATAACACATCTATTTATAGACCTGAATACATGGTCACCAAGAAACCTTATTCAATAAGATCTCCTACTTAAAATAGATTTCTACTCATATATGTAACCCTACCCGGTACAATTATAAAGATACACCGTACCGTACCGCGGGGCTTCGCCCCCGCACCCCAACCCACTTAATCCGAACCCATCGAAAACTCGAGTACTCCTTTGATGGATAGATGCTCCCGCTTCGCTCGCTCACTTCCGCTCCGCTCCAACATCTGTCCTTTTACAGTATATGAGCCATACTTAACACTTATGATATGGTTTAAATAGTTTCAGGCATTTTTATTTATTATTTTGATATAAATTGATATAGTAAAATACGACATATTTTAAATATTTATTAATTTAAATAAAATATTAAACTTACGTGAGAATTCAAATCGGAATAAAAGAATCATAAAATCAAACACCAGTGGCGGATCTTGAACTTATAGCTTGAGGGGGCCTAATTAAAATTTTCAAAAATTTTAGTTGTCTAACTAGAATTTTCAAAAAAAATTAAGGACTTAATGAAAATTTTATTTTTAAAATGTGAGGGTCTAACTAATTTTTTTAAAAAGTTTAATGAAACTCTTTCTGACCTTATTTGTTTGTAGTTGTTTATGTGTTTTTTTGTTGTTATAATTTAAGAAATTTGAGTTTTTACAAATTTATGTTACATGTGTGATATTATTTTATAACAAGCAAAGATGACTAAATGTACCACCTAGAATCAACTCTCAAGGAAGTTTTTGAAGTCATCAAACCCTCGCCAGAAGACTGGACTACGCGGGATATGATACTCAATGAACTGAACGAAATAGTGCAATCCATTCAAAGTTTAAAAGGTAATTTCCATTATAATGTAATCGTACCATTTAGTATAAACGGTTGGTTAACCGTTATAACGGTTGCTTAATGATTTTGGTAATTAATATGCTTGTAAATGACATAACTAGTTGAAATAGGTGCAATTGAAGAACCATTCAGATCCCTTGTATCCAATCACTCTATTCGGTTGGGAGACCTGGACATTTCGGTTGATGTCTCCTACGGTTCTTTTACTTCATCTGCTGGAAATAGAAAGCAGTAGAAATAAAATATTCTTGCAGAATTACTTAGAGCTTTATCACAGAAAGGTAACTTGTGTATTTTTTTATCTCGAGATCTGTACATTGCCATTATTTATCTTAATTGTTTT
Organism: Hibiscus tridactylites; assembly: GCA_958450335.1. Classification (NCBI taxonomy): domain Eukaryota; kingdom Viridiplantae; phylum Streptophyta; class Magnoliopsida; order Malvales; family Malvaceae; genus Hibiscus; species Hibiscus tridactylites. Next base: position 77,615,098 of record OY288281.1, read on the forward strand.
ATGATGATACCGTTTATCTGCAGGTGGATGCTCAAGGATAGAGTTTATACCCAATGCTAGAGCTCCTATTCTGAAAACCAAATGGCGGAACTTAACATATGCCATTTCAAGTGATAATTTGCAGGGGCGAATAAACTCCAAATCCTTGTTTTGGCTCAACACGATAGACAGTCTCGCTTTCACGATATGGTCTTACTGGTGAAGGAATGAGAAAAGGTCAATGGTATCAATGACCCGAAGTTTGGGACTTTGAACTCATATTCCCTCACTCTGCTTGTTATTTTTTATTTTTAGGTCTGTATTAGAGATACTTATATACTTCTTTATCATTTCATATTTTTTTCTTGTAGACTTGTGTACCTCCCATTTTTCCTCCACTAAAAGATGTATACTCAAAAAATAATATCAACAATCTTATATGTATTTTAATCTTAGATCTTAGATTCGGACATTCCATATTATTCATTAATACCAAAAATGCTAAACATGTTTATATGATATGTTTCTAATATAAAAATTTTCCTAAAACTTTAGGTACGAAAGCTGAGGCAGAGATGCATATTGCATAATTATGTATATCTAGCAATGTCAAATTTAAATCACAGAGAAACATAAATGATAGTTCTTTGGTTGTGTTGTTTATAAGTTTCATTGCTAAGGTATTCGATTCGAAAATCAGTTCTCATTGATGCATTTATGCTTAAATCTTAATCTTTGAATATTTTCAGTTTTAATACCTAAAATCGAGGGCTTCAGATTGGGGAATTTGCCCGTTTACAGGAAAATGGGGGTCCATAGCAATATGGTTGCCTCGGACTTACACGTTATTCGTAACATATTCTTCCTCTCTGTTTTATATTTTATACTTTATATTTGTAATATACTTTTATATTTGTTTTAGATCGAAATTCACTTCAAAGAATTAGAAAATACTGCAGGGCCGTCCAACAGAAACAATTAATGACGATAGCTGAAGCATTTTCTACAATGCACCGTGTGCTAGTCTATTCGGATATGTCAAGAAGCATACTCGTACCTCTATTAGCAAGACCAGAGGCATCTCGACTCTTATTACAAGATTAGTAGAATCATCACTTTCAGAGGAAGATCTGATAAATAGAGATTTTTGTTATACTTTTTGAATTACTTGATGTCTTTGTTACATGGCCTACTTATAAGGGGCAGGGGCGGTTCAAAGAATTTATGGGCTCAACGCAATTTATTAAAATGGGACCTTTAATTTATAATAGTTGTTCGTAAGTACCACTTCTCATGCCCGTAGAACTCAACAATGCAACGCCTAAGTAAGCCTGAAACCGATCAAAGCTAACAAGCTAATATCCTTGCGGAAACAAAAAAAAAACAACAGAAAGCAAATGACAAACAAAAGTAGGCAAACAGTATTCCTCAAAACTGAAGTGAGAAAATGAGGTGGGGGTAAACCTCTATTTATAGTTAGAGCCCCCTACATCCAATGGTTAATGATAAAGTACATCAACGACCTAGATTAAAGATGATCTATACAATCCCCTAATCTAAGGAATTCAAGTCAAACTTTCCAAAAGTTAAGGGATTACAAAGGATATGGCAAGAATCAAAATGAATATGCTAGATGGGATGTGCTATTTGCCATATCTGATGTGCATATCTCTTCAAACCCAAGTGGTGGGCCAGTTCGGATTGGTGTAGACAAGCCTAGAATGTTGTGAAGTGCTTCCTCGGTAGCCTGGTGTGCGCTGGGCATATACCAACTTCAATTTTAAAAAAATTTATTCTGCAGCAACCATAATATGAATAGTTAATAAAATTCTATAAACATTTATCACATTTGGGTAGCAAGTAAAACATTTTAAAAATCTTAATAAATTCATTGATCTCATTTTTTGGGTAAATTATCTAAGTAATTTTATCTCAATAAATAACTCATTATCTATATGAGCTACTAGAAATAATGTCTTCCTTAATCTCAACAATTTAAAATCTTATTGCCTTAACACAATCAACACAACTTTCTCATATTGAGCAAAAAAAAAAAAACACAACTTTCTCATATTGTGACCGACAATGATTTAAGAGTTAAACCCTTCACATTTCCTATTAATATATTTTATTGAATTGTTTGCAATGTTACACAAAACCAAATTAAGACTATGACACCCACTTAAAGTATAAAAAGCTTTTGGATTCAATTCTAAAAGTCTTTGTAATAAATTTGGATTGTGATATTAATTGTTTGTAAATTGTTAATTATCAAATATAAAATTTATAATTTCTTGTAATTATTTAATTTAAATTAAATTAATTTTTTGAGGCCCTCTTTTTAAGGGCCCTATACAGTCGCTCATGTTGCGCCTACTTAGAACCGCCACTGTATCTGTTACAAATCGAATTTTAGTAGTTAAGCTTATTTGGATTATTTATCCATCGAAATATTCGAAAAATATGTTCAAAAGTAATGAATTATTGAATACTCCAAATTATACATTTTACTTTTTAGTGTTGAGATTATGGTTGCTCTGTAAGATATATTTTCAATTGTTTATTGATGTGACCATTGGTTCATATGAGATGATTATCATTAGCTAAGCAAAACTCGGCAAAATTAAATCAATATACTGCTTCCAAAAATTATGCAGAAAAACAACTCCAATCAAGATTATATAGAAAAAATGCTCTCTTTCAACCTACGTACATTACAATAATATAGGCTTTTAGTAGGTTTGTAAACGAATCGAATAAATACGGACGAGGGCATATTTATGTTTGTTTGTTTAATTTTAACCGAACAAATGAACGAACGCGAACAACTAACTGAACATAATTTCTTGCTTGTGTTCGTTTGTTAAGGAATGTAGCTTGTTTGTGTTCGTTCATGCTCGTTTGTTAAAATGATAAACGAACGTAAACGAACACAAACGAACGAACATGTGTCAATAAATTAATTTTTTAAAACATATAATACTTTTGTTATGAAAAATAACAAATGTAAATGGATATATGTGAATAAATTTAAACAAACATAAATGAACATATTATCAAACGTTTACGAACGTAAATGAACGAGCGGGCCCTTTGTTCGTGTTCGTTCATTTAATTAAACGAACAAAAAATCTTGTTCATGTTCGTTCGTTTAATAATTAAACGAACAAAAACGAACTTCCCGCCGAACGGTTCACTGAACGTTTAGTTCGTTTACAGGCCTAGCTTTTAGTGACAAATTGGCAGTGACTAGGAGTAACTTTGTGACAATTTTTTTGTGCGACACAATTAGTATAAGTAATTGTGATGTATTTTTATTTGGTCACTATTATAGTAGTAATTGTGACGATTACATTTTTCACAATTAAATTCTTACTATAAGTCTATAATTGTGACACAAATTTCATTGTCACAAAAACTTTGACACGTGATAGTGACGATATATAAAGTGGTCACTATTATTTGATAACTGTTGTGACAATAAAATTTTTTGCCACTTAAAATTTTACTTCTTGTTGTGATAAATTTTGTCACTAATGAAAAATTAAAATTAATGACAAACTAGATATTGTCACAATGATAATTTTTTTTATAATAATAGTAATAATAACAATTAGAAAATATTAAAGTTTCCATAAACTAGTTTGTCAAAAAGTAAAATAGTTCTATTAGTCTCTATACTATGTGTAATTTGTTGTTTTATTAATTCTATTTTGATCAACTTTAGTCCCTATATTTTTAAATTTTAAAATTTCAATCATAATCCAAACGAGACAACGACAATATAACTAAATTACAATAACTAAAAATGATCAAATAAAAGAACAAAAATTAAATATGCAACTTATGTATAACAAATGGACTAAAAATTAAATTTTACTTAATATATTTAAAGACTATCATTCATGTCAAGATCGAAAATTTAAAATTTAAAAAGTTCATAAACTTAAAATGACCAAATTAAACTAAAAAGACTAATATGTGATAGCAAAATTTTACCTTGTGAAAAATTTTACACTTATATTTGTTTTAACTTTGCTTGTGGAGTTAAAATTTGCATTGTCGATATACCAAATAATAATCCTATCAATAATTTTAATTAAATTATGTAATTAATGAAAATATAATACTTAATATCTAATAATTAATATTTTAGGTGTAAATCTTAATATTCATATGTTTATATTTTAAAACTAACTCAATTATTTTTATATATTTTCTTCAACAAATGCATTTAGTATAAAAAACCATAGAAAAATTAATTAAATTATTATTATAATAATTAGGGCTATAATTAATACATATTTTTAAAATAAATAAAATTAATTTCAATTACAATTTAACATAAATACTATTTTTTTTCAAAATAATATTAAATTTCTTGCCTAGTTTAGTGGATAGACATTGCACTCTCCCATAAAGGTTCTAAGTTCAATACTCCATGAAGCCATGCATTGTATTTAAAGGTGCCACATCATCTATAATTAAAACTTAAGTGACCTAATGAAAGGTTTAAAGTGACAGAGACATAAATAAGAGGTTTAAAACTAAAATATAATTATTTTTTATTACTGAAAGTGACAACATATTTTAGACATTGTTTCAATATGTATTTGTGATAAAAAAATGTTTGTCACTAATAAGAATAACATCAGTGTCTAAATTTTTGTCATTGTTACTAATTTTTTGTGTCAAAAAATGTAGTCATAAAAATGTAACTAATTGTGGCGAAATGCATAAAAGTTGTCACTTATATAAAATGACAAAGTTATTAGTGACGAATGATAACGACCAAGAAAAATAGTCACTGTAAATTTTAGTGACTAAATTTAATACTTTTAGTGACCATTTTCAATGTCACTAAAAAACATTTTCTCGTGTAGCACAAAATTCGTGTCCTACCAAAAGCGACTTTTGAACTCATTTTTTAACTAAACGCGAGTTCCGTGTTAAGTGAGTAGGTAAGAAAGAATTTTTTTAATTAATCGTGTTTTTTACACAAAACTCACTTTTAGTTAAGCGCGAATTTAAGACTTTTGGTAAGACGTGAATTTAGCTTATGTGAACTGAAAGAAGATATTTTTTTTATATAATTTTTTGGATTATTTTCTAGAAATTACCTAGGAATATTTATTTATTTAATTTTGCCAAAAAAATAGGGGTTAATCACCACTTTATTATAACCAAGAACAATACCAAATTAATTTAACGTCATTACAGAGTGGGCTGACGTCATCGTAAATCCCCTAGGACAATTTTGGGGGACTCGTGGGCTTGGCTAGTGGCGCTGCCGCTATCATAATAATACTAATAAAAATAAGGAGAGAGGAGAATACAGAAGGAGCGGGGGGACCATGCGTGTCATGACCACAAAAAGGGTCCTAAAAATACAAACCCTTCCTTTGCCAAAACCAAACACTCCCAATACCATATTATCACATTAACAAGTCTCGTAACCTCTAGGGTGACCAACTAATTGGGACTTTTTTTTATACAACTAGTGATTTGAGTGTACATATTGTGTATTCAAGTCAGTATATAGTATAATGCTGTAACAAAAACACAATTCTTTTGTTGTTTTTTTACCATACGAACATGGGCAGATTTAAGTGGAGTTTAGTTGGACCCCACTTGATTCTAGAGAATCCTTGTAAAAGTAGAAATGTTTGAGGGTCGATGAGAAAATTAAATATATTTGAACTTACTTGATCATACTTAATTCGTTTAGTTGTCTTTCTTGAACCCATTTAATACGAAATCTAAATCCGCCACTACATATGGATAACTGTTTTGGTCCTCATTAGGCCAACCAACAAGCCACCATGGACCAACGCTGGGTAAAAGAAAACGAAAATATGGGGTTGTAAAAAGCTAATGGAAGCACTTGTTGTTCCTTTGTAACACACCAAGCATGCAAGCAATGCAATCATTTTCCTTTCCAGTAACCTATCTGTCAAACATATTTTCCCCATCTTCCATTTCCCTTGTTTTTTTTTAAGTCGAGTTATAATTTTGGTTGATTAACTTGGAATTTAGTACATAATGTAGTTTTGGAATTCTTTATGGTTTATAAATCCTTTGTCTTGTACCGAGAACATGCATGGCTGTTTACTGTGTGGGAACAGCTTTCTCACGTTTTACAATGAAGGCGTTAAGTAATGCATGTGGTGCCTTTCATTAAAGGAATTAACCCTCTAACCTCATGCATGCATGCCCATGATTTTAGCTACATTGTTATCGAATTAACCAAAATGGTAAATCAAGATACATGAAATAACTAGTCTCTCCTCATTGTTTTCTTGACCAGGTTTTTTAAAGCGAATAAAGCTATATTAATTATGGATGTTTAGTACTCTATTTATATGGAGTATTAATTAACTTGAGTTTAAAGGGCGAATAGATTTTATTATGATAGATAGGGAAATTCCTATAGGAAGAGAAGGGAAGGAGTAGATGTGGTAAACGGGTCATTCGGTTTGGTTTTGGTTTAAGTTCCGTTCTGGTTCGATTTTAGTTCGGGTTTATGATGATTTCGGTTTGGGTATTAGGTTCATTAATTTTAGGTCGGTTAATATCGGGTTAATATGAGATCGATCGGTTTTAGTCGATTTTTTAGGCCGGGTTAGGTTTTTCCACCATATATGACTTTATATAGCATGCATATTTGACTTTTTGGCGAGTTGTGCGACAGTTCACATCTCATATTTATTTATTTATTTATTTATTTTAATATATTTTCTTTATTTCTAGTTGTTTTTGGTCCGAATTACTTTCGGTTTCGGTCTATTTTCAGTTCAACTAAAATTCTCGGGTTCGGGTCAATTTAAAGTCTCTGCTTGAATAAATCAGTTTAGTTCTCGAGTCCCGGTCAAGTTTGCCAAGTCTAAGAAAGAGCAAAGGTGGTGGAGTATGTTCCAAGACACAATGATTGCGTGCCGTGGTGTTGGGAAAGCAGAAAGGACGGCGTGGAGATAGCCGAGTGTGTGGAACTAGGTGGGAGCTTGGCCCAGGTAAGAATATTTTTGATAATAAAGAAAAAACACAAGTAATGAAACAAGTGAAAAAGGGTTTAGCTAAGCTAAGCCTTTTATCATGATGATACCATCAGCCTTTTGGAATTTGGTCGGTCGACAATCCGTGTGTTGTGTGCTGCTCCTGCTTTTGTGTTTTCCATCCCATCCCCACTCTATCCACACAGCACTAATGTTATTTTATACAATAATAAAAAACACTTTGGTGTGCACCACTAGAGCGCATAAGATAAAATAAACATAAAGAAAAGGATCCTAATTCCTATCTCCCCAACCCGAGCTGATAGCTACAGGAACAGGGGCGGAGAATGAATGCCGTAAGAAGAAAGGAAATAGGAGAGCAGCAGTAGCAGTACTTGCAGACCAGACTCTATAAATTTAGACTACAAAAGAAAAAGAAAGCTCGTTTTGAATTTGCAAAGGGTCCTGAGTTCAGATTAGATCAGATCACCCAGGAAGGCGTGGCGGAAAATTAAGCTACCCAACCCAGTGAAATAGATTGAGTCATCGTTTATATTTTATACCACTCGTCCTATCCTTTTCTGCCTTGTTCCTTTTACCACCACCAGTCTACTAAGAAATCAAACTCCATCTATCAAAGGAAGGTCTCTCTATTTTAATCTCCGTCTTCCTTCATAACCCTTTTTTCCTCCATCAGAGAAGCTTAGGCAAGGGCAAGCTGATCATATAGTATCATTATGTGTGCAAAGAAAGAGGAATACTTATACCAGGGAGACTCTTCTCACCCTATCCATAACAATAACATACAAGCTTCCCAACTACACAACAATGATTATTTATTTGGAGGAACTACGGGCGGCTTTATATCCTCCACTCTACCAATACCATGCTCACTCCCTCCGGTTCACGCTCTCAATCCACTACCACTCCACTTCACCGGAAACCACGACCCTTTTCTAGTCCCTCCTCCGCCATCATCATACGGGTTCGGGGGTTTATTTAACACAAGAGCTGATCACCTGAGGATCTTATCCGACAGTTTTGGAGCTGAGTTGGGTAAGATGACCGCTCAACAAGTCATGGATGCTAAGGCTCTAGCTGCTTCTAAAAGCCACAGTGAAGCTGAAAGGAGAAGAAGAGAACGAATCAACAACCATCTCGCAAAGCTACGCAGCTTACTCCCAAGCACCACCAAAGTAAGTTGTAGTCATATAATTATTTAACGCCTGCAGTCATGAAAAATTAGTCACAAAGCAAAAAAACCCTTGTTAATTTGTCAAAAAGAAACCATTCACGCGTACCCTATACAGAAATGGAAGTATCATACACCTTTTGTCCACTCTTTTTTGTTTTGTCTTATAATGAGCTTTTCTTCCACTTCAAAGACATCTGTACATCTTCCTAATTAAGATTCTATTTAGATGGTTGGTCTGATCAAAACCTACTCATTTAGACGCAAAAGGTTGTCAAATTTTCTTTTTGGCCCATCCTTTTCCTTCTGTTTTCCATCTTTTCATTAAAAAAAAGAGAGAGTAATACTTTTCTTTTGGTTTATTCCAAGAAAGAGGGGGAAAATAATGAAAATGATTGAGCGTTGTTACGATAAAGAGAAACCAAGGAGCAGTTGAAAAGCTTCCATGGAAATTTCTTGGTCGGATCATCGATCAAATTAAGATAGATAAAGTATCATCCCGTGAATGTTTTTTTAGACTACTTTGATACAAAGTTACTTAATTAATTGTGTTTTTGTTTTGGTTAACACTTTGTAACATAGACGGACAAGGCTTCACTGCTTGCAGAAGTAATCCAACATGTGAAGGAGCTTAAACGGCAAACTTGTTTGATCGCAGAAACGAGTCCCATCCCGACCGAAACGGATGAACTGACAGTGGATGCATCGGACCAAGATGATAAGTTTGTGATAAAAGCTTCACTTTGCTGTGAAGATAGGTCGGATCTTTTGCCTGACCTAATCAAGACATTGAAAGATTTACGTCTAAAAACACTAAAAGCCGAGATCACAACGTTGGGTGGGCGTGTCAAAAATGTACTCTTCATTACCGGAGAGGAAGACGGTGGTGTTCAGCAACAACAGCAGCAGCAGCAGAGATGTTGTATTAGTTCAATACAAGAAGCATTGAAATCGGTGATGGAGAAGACTTGTGGGGGTGAGTCTTCTTTAGGTAGTGTTAAGAGACAAAGAACCAACGTCAGTATTCTTGAACAAAGGTCTCTTTAACTTACAAAGGGCCTTGAATTTGATCGACTACTTTTTTTTTTCTTTTTTCTTTTTGTGCTTTCTACAAGTAGAACATGGTGTGCTGCTTTGTGTGCTTAAAGAACGACTTCAATTCAACATGAAATAAATTTTCAAAACTGGTTGGTTTTGATTTGTAATTCTAAGTGACGAGAAAGAGAAGGCTGACGTTAGAAATTAAACCCTAATGAGGCCGCAATGTTGTGTAGTAGAATAGTAGCTGATATCTCGGTTGAGTCTGTAGATGTGTCAAATATTTGGATGGAAATCGTTTACCCCTAATCATATTTCTTTTGGTGCCTCAATTTAAAATAATGAGTTTAGGGGTTAGGGGTTTAAGGTTAGCGTTTATGGTTAGAGTTTAAGAAATTAGAGATATGGTGTATTTTTAAGGTGTGAAAATTTTTGTTCCAAATATGTGATGATTTTTTATTTTATTTTATGTTTTGTGATTTTATTTTATTCGATGCAATTAGTCACTATGTAGACCATTTAAACAGTATAATCAATATTTGATGAATTTTTATTTATTTTTATGATTTGATTTGATTGGACGACAATAATTTTACTTAAAAATAAAACCTAATGAGGTTGCAATGTTGTATAACAAAACAACCAATGTATTGTTTTAGTCTTTGAAAATGTAAATGTGTGTAGTATTTGATAGGAGAGTTTGTTGTCATTGTAATTTTATTTGACGAGATTAGTCTATACTTATATATCATTTAGATAATATAGGTGAGAGACTCTCTCGTGATTCAAAATGAAATAAACAATTGCCTTAACAAGTAACAATATCATCCAACATTTTTAAGTATTGTTTTCTTATTTATATTATGAGTAAATATTTGATGCATTAATGATCTATATTTTTATGTATCGTTAATAAAATAAATAATTATTCGTTATTAAAATAGATTTAAATTTTATAGTGATATGTCAATATGTAATTTATCGGTGATGTGTAGATACATCATCAATAAAATCGCGCATTATTTACTAGAGCGGTTTGTGATATGGTTAATGCAACATGGTCATGAGTTTGGGAGTTGATCGCACATTATTTACTATAAAGCCTATATTGTTGAAAATCGTTGCGGTGAAGCCTCTACAATCGATGTCGGGCTCAGATGCTATTGGCTGGAGATGGGAGGTTGATCGACAATTCTCAACAAAGTCGGCCTATACTGTCCTTAATCAATTCGTAGCAAGCAACACTGGCTGGGACTGGAAAAGGGTTTGGAAGCTTCAGATTCCACAGCGAGTCAAGGTTTTTATCTGGTTAATTAGCCTTTCACCAACGCTTGTTAACAAATGTAGAGCGTATGAGGCGTCATTTGGCGACATCAGATGAGTGTATCATTTGTCATAGAGGAGTCCAAAGTGTTGAACATGTTCTCTATTCTTGCATAGGGGCTTGCCGAGTTTGGCAACAAATGATTCGGCCTGAGAAACTTTGGAAATTCACTGAGATGCCATATAATGAGTGGATGCATCTAAATTTTCGAGACAAACAATTAATTTATTGCGCATGGGGAAGGATGGGCTGTATTTTTTGCGGTTATATGTTGGCTTCTGTGGAAGAAACATTGTAGCATCCTTTTCAATGCATATTATATTCAAAAGGAAGACATTATCAGTAAAGGTATACAGTTCTCAGATGAGTCTCGAAGGGCCTTTGCTGCACCATCTACTCCTTTGAATCTGCGTACATCGGATGGCTCGTGGCAATGTCCCCCTTTTGGCTGGGTTAAAATTAATTGTGATGGTGCGAGAAGAACAAGCGATGGCATGGCTTCTATAGGGGGTGTGATTCGCAATGACCAGGGAGATTGGCTCTTCGAGTTTTGCCACAGTTAACATTCTTCTCTCCATAGCTGTCTCCAATCAGTAGCCAATTAGGCAAGTTGATGTCAATAATGCCTTTCTAAAGGGTGATCTGCAAGAAGATGTCTACATGCAGCAACTGCCAGGTTTTGAAAAAGTCTCCCCCACTGGCAAAGTGCTCGTTTGCAAACTCAAAAAAGCTCTGTATGGGTTGCGCGTCAAGCACCCAGAAATTGGTTTGTCAAACTGAAGGTATTTTTGTGCTCACTAGGCTTTGAGGCTTCTAAGGCAGACCCATTTCTCTTTATTCTTCTTTATGGTCAAGAGACTACGTTCCTTGATGTTTACGTAGATGATATCTTAATTACTGGGAATGTTTAACACACAGTTGACTTTATTATACGAGAATTGCATGAAAAGTTCTCCCTAAAAGATCTTGGCCAGCTTCGATATTTTTTTTGGCTTAGAGGTTATATGATCTGGTAATGGTTTATTTTTCTCACAGAAGAAGCTCATTTCAGAGTTGCTTCAGAAGGTTGATATGCAAGGTTTGAATTCAACTTCCACCCACATGCCTCCCAATTTCAAGCTAAGCAGACTTATGGCGAACCTCTTACCAATGTGCAACTGTATCGCAACACTGTGGGAGCTTTGCAATACATAACACATACCAGACTTGATGTGTCTTTTGCAGTAAACAAGGCATCTTAATTTCTACAGAAACCCACTCAGAATTATTGATTGGCTGTAAAAAGAGTTTTACGATATTTTAAAGGGACAATGGATCTTGGGTTATAGTTTCCTACACAAGTTCAGAATGGTGTTGCTCTACAAGTGTTCTCAGACACTGACTGGGATAGTGATATTGATGATAGGAAATCTATCTCAGGTTACTATGTCTTCAATGGAGCTCATCTGCTCACCTGGAGTTTGAAGAAGCAGCGAGCCGTCTCTCGTTCCACCGCCGAAGTTGAGTACCGGAGTCTGGCAGATGCAGCTACAGAAGTTACCTGAACCAAAGCCGTGCTTATGGAAATGGGCGTTGGACTGCTTGAGTGTCCACGAATATGGTGCCACAACACCAGTGCGGTTGCCATGGCAGCTAACCCAGTTCTTCATGCAAATACCAAACATTTTGAACTTAATTTACACTTTGTAAGAGATAAAGTGGCTGCCCAAGAAGTTCAGGTTGATCACGAACCAGCTGACTGCCAAATTGCTGCCTAGAGGAGTCCAAAGTGTTGAACATGTTCTCTATTCTTGCATAGGGGCTTGCCGAGTTTGGCAACAAATGATTCGGCCTGAGAAACTTTGGAAATTCACTGAGATGCCATATAATGAGTGGATGCATCTAAATTTTCGAGACAAACAATTAATTTATTGCGCATGGGAAGGATGTGCTGTATTTTTTGCGGTTATATGTTGGCTTCTGTGGAAGAAACATTGTAGCATCCTTTTCAATGCATATTATATTCAAAAGGAAGACATTATCAGTAAAGGTATACAGTTCTCAGATGAGTCTCGAAGGGCCTTTGCTGCACCATCTACTCCTTTGAATCTGCGTACATCGGATGGCTCGTGGCAATGTCCCCCTTTTGGCTGGGTTAAAATTAATTGTGATGGTGCGAGAAGAACAAGCGATGGCATGGCTTCTATAAGGGGTGTGATTCGCAATGACCAGGGAGATTGGCTCTTCGAGTTTTGCCACAGTTAACATTCTTCTCTCCATAGCTGTCTCCAATCAGTAGCCAATTAGGCAAGTTGATGTCAATAATGCCTTTCTAAAGGGTGATCTGCAAGAAGATGTCTACATGCAGCAACTGCCAGGTTTTGAAAAAGTCTCCCCCACTGGCAAGGTGCTCGTTTGCAAACTCAAAAAAGCTCTGTATGGGTTGCGCGTCAAGCACCCAGAAATTGGTTTGTCAAACTGAAGGAATTTTTGTGCTCACTAGGCTTTGAGGCTTCTAAGGCAGACCCATTTCTCTTTATTCTTCTTTATGGTCAAGAGACTACGTTCCTTGATGTTTACGTAGATGATATCTTAATTACTGGGAATGTTTAACACACAGTTGACTTTGTTATACGAGAATTGCATGAAAAGTTCTCCCTAAAAGATCTTGGCCAGCTTCGATATTTTTTTGGCTTAGAGGTTATATGATCTGGTAATGGTTTATTTTTCTCACAGAAGAAGCTCATTTCAGAGTTGCTTCAGAAGGTTGATATGCAAGGTTTGAATTCAGCTTCCACCCACATGCCTCCCAATTTCAAGCTAAGCAGACTTATGGCGAACCTCTTACCAATGTGCAACTGTATCGCAACACTGTGGGAGCTTTGCAATACATAACACATACCAGACTTAATGTGTCTTTTGCAGTAAACAAGGCATCTTAATTTCTACAGAAACCCACTCAGAATTATTGATTGGCTGTAAAAAGAGTTTTACGATATTTTAAAGGGACAATGGATCTTGGGTTATAGTTTCCTACACAAGTTCAGAATGGTGTTGCTCTACAAGTGTTCTCAGACGCTGACTGGGATAATGATATTGATGATAGGAAATCTATCTCAGGTTACTATGTCTTCAATGGAGCTCATCTGCTCACCTGGAGTTTGAAGAAGCAGCAAGCCGTCTCTCGTTCCACCGCCGAAGTTGAGTACCGGAGTCTGGCAGATGCAGCTACAGAAGTTACCTGAACCAAAGCCGTGCTTATGGAAATGGGCGTTGGACTGCTTGAGTGTCCACGAATATGGTGCCACAACACCAGTGCAGTTGCCATGGCAGCTAACCCAGTTCTTCATGCAAAGACCAAACATTTTGAACTTAATTTACACTTTGTAAGAGATAAAATGGCTGCCCAAGAAGTTCAGGTTGATCACGAACCAGCTGACTGCCAAATTGGCTCTAGAGTTGTGTTGTACACAATGCATGTTGGTATGTATATATACACAGCCATGCAGATTAAGCTCATTTCCGTTTGCCACGCATACTGCCCAGCATTGCGACGCCACATCCTTGAACCCAGCTGGTGCGACCTCAGAATTATTTATCCATTGAACCGCTAGTCTGCTGTCAGATTCGGTCAACACTGGATATACTGCTCCCCATTTCGTCTTGCTGTAGATTTCACATGCTTCGGCAATACCTAGTAGCTCCGCTATGGTGGGGTTACTTCTCCCTGTTGGATATGGTGATTAGGTTAACAATACGGGAGAATATTGATTCAAAGGGGATGATGTATTCATTCACAGCATGTGTTTAAATACACAAGCAAAGGAGTGACAGCTGGTGTTGCCAGCACAGCAGTTTGTTACACAAAATAACAGAAAAATATAACAACCAATGATTGCTAATAATTGTTGCTGCCATGAGGTGTTGACAGCCTGCTCTTCTAGAAGGATTGCTGCAAATGTATTAACATCACTCCTACTTTTTGGTCTTCTGAAAAACTTCTTCGATTGAAACGACATTAAGTCGGCTTCGAAACAGTGTGAAGAAGGATGTGGTAAGGGGCTTGGTGAAGCCATCAGCAGTCTGAAATGGTGCTGGGACATAGTTGACAACTAGATCCTTGGCTGTGACCTTCTCGCGTATGAAATGGACGTCTAGATCGACGTGTTTTGCTTGTGCATGGAATACATGATTAATGCTTAGGGCAACAGCACTTGTACTATCACTCCAAATGATTGGAGCTTTTGGTTGTTTGATGTCGAGATCATGCAGGAGTGTACGTAACCAGGTGATTTCTGATGCAGTGTCAGCAATACTTTGGTATTCTGCTTCCATGGTGGATCGTGAGACCACCTTTTGTTTCTTGGATGTCCAAGCAACAAGGTTATTACCAAGATAAACATAATTGCCCGTGGTAGAACGTCGATCATCCGGGCAGCTTCCCCAGTCAGCATCTGCGAATGCAACAAGTGACGTGGGTGGGGTAGATGGTCTGAATACCAAGCCAAAATGAAGAGTAGCAGAAAGATAACGGAGGATGCGTTTCACAGCAGCAAAATGTCTTTCACAAGGATGATGCATGTACTGAGCCACACGATGTACACTGTATGTTATGTCGGGGCGAGTGTGGCATAGGTAGAGAAGAGAGCCAACAATACTTCGATAGCCTGATGCATCTTCAATAGGTGAGCCAGCGTTTTGAGTCAAAGTATCAGAGGGAAGCATTGGTGTTGAGGCACCTTTGGCTTTGTCCATTTGTGAGCGAGAGAGCAATTTAGTAGTGTACTTCTTTTGACATAGAAACAGATTAGTGGATGTTCGACTAACTTCAAGTCCAAGGAAGTACTGGAGAGCACCCAGATCCTTAAGAGAAAAATTAGCAGCAAGAAGAGACACAACATTGTCAATTGAAGCAGTTGAGCAGCTGGTGATTACTATGTCATCTACATATGTAAGAACATATGTGATAGTGTTGGCTGAGTGTCGTATGTATAAAGAAGTGTCTGCTCCTGAGCTTCGAAAGCCAGCATTTAATAAGCAATCGCGAAGCTTGGAATTCTAGCTGCGAGGTGCCTGGCGTAAGCCATATAGTGCCTTGTGTAATTTGCACACAAGCTTCGAGCCATCAGGAGCAAAGGACTCAAAACCTGGAGGCTGAAGCATGTAAACATCCTCTTGAAGGTCCCCGTAGAGGAAGGCATTGTTAATATCGACATGCCTCAAGGGCTAGTTGTTTGTAGTGGCAACAGAAAGAATTACATTGATTGTGTGGAATTTGACCACGGGACTGAAGGTGTCAACAAAGTCAGTGCCTGGAAGTTGGGAAAAGCCTTTAGCAACAAGTCAGGCTTTATGTTTGGAGATGGAGCCATCTGCATTGTGTTTTAGTTTGAAGATCCACTTGCAACCAACTGGGATGCAGTCTGATGGTTGTGGAACAAGGGTCCAGGTGCCATGTTGTAATAAGGCATTGTACTCAGCAAGTGTGGCTTCTTTCCAATCTGGTGAAGCAAGAGCCTCAGTGACTGTAGTAGGAACACCATTTTTACTAGTTTCAGTAAGGTATAATTTTGGTTTGAAGATGCCGGCTTTGCTGCGAGTTATCATGGAGTGAGATGGAAGAGAGATGATATTGGAATCAGTGTTGGGTATAGGGGGAGTGGGGTTGGTTATAGTGGGAATGGGGTTGGGACTGATTGTGTCGGGGTTGGAATCTATATTTGGAGGGGAGGATAGGGGAGGAAATGAGCCAAAAGTGATGGGTGGTATGGGAGAGGTGGAATGTCTGATTGTAGGATTAGTATGAGAGGATGAAGATGGTGAAGGATCTATACTTGGAGGGGATGGTATAGTAGTTGGAGGAGAGGATAAAGGTGGTGGAGGATCAGTATTTGTTGTAGTAGGTTCAGTGGGAGGGAAAGGTATGTCTTGGGAGGAAGAAGAAGGTGTAGTAGAGGGAGGGTCTAATGAAGTGGTTGTAGGATGAAGTAATTGATTAACAGTGGGAATAGTTGGTATGGGAAGGTGAGAATGAGGAGTATGGGTAGATGGCTTGGGAATTAAGGCAAAGGGAAAGGTAGCTTCATCAAAAGTGATATGTCGGGAAGTATACACTTTGCCATTAGGAGCCAGACATAGATAGCCTCGATGATTTGGGCTATACCCCAAGAAAGTAGAGGGTGACGAGTGATAGTCAAGCTTGTGCTGCTGAAATGGTCTAAGGTGGGGAAAACAGAGGCATCCAAAAACACGAAGGGTATCATAGTTGGGCTTCCTGCCAAATAGCTTCTCAAATGGGGAGAGACTGCCAAGTACCTTTGTAGGTAAGTAGTTGATCAATCGAACAGAAGTGGTGACTGCAAATGACCAATATTTGAAAGGAATTGAAGCCTGAGCAAGGAGAGTAATAGCCAATTCAAGTATGTGTCGATGCTTTCTTTCAGCAACTCCGTTTTGCTGAGAAGTATGGGGGCAAGTTATTCGATGAAGAATACCAGAGGATTGAAGAAAGTTGGTGAAGCTTCGAAATTCACCACCCCAATCACTTTGAACAGATTTAATGTTGGTTTCAAACTGAGTCTGAATCATTTTAACAAATGCCTGGAAGGCTGGAAGTGCTTGAGACTTGGACTTAAGAAGATAAAGCCAACAGTGTCTGGAATGTGCATCAATAAAGGATATGTAGTAGTGATATCCTTGGGATGCAGTGTGAGCAGGTCCCCATAGATCGGTATATATAAGCTCGAATGGTTTCTCATAGATGCTTTCAGAGGAAGAAAATGGCAACTTATGATGTTTGCCCATTTGACAAGCAATGCATAGAGGTGTAGCAGAAACATCTTCATTAGATATAGGAACATTACAGGCTCGAGAAACTTTGAGCAAAGTGTCATGGGATGGATGACCCAATCTACGATGCCATAGTTGATACATGTTGCTAACTTTACTGACATGATTAACCTCAATCGGATTATTACAAACTGTAGAAATAGATGAGCTAAAGCGATATAAACCAGCATCTTCAACCCCTGTAAGTAGCACTGTCCCAGTTGCTTCATCACGAACCACACATGAATGTGCATGAAACTCCAGAAAAACCTTGTTATCCTTAGCAAGCTTGGACACCGAAACCAGATTTTTTGTTATGCTAGGAACGTGCAAAACACCATTCAATAATAGAGTACGCGAGCAAGGAGAAGAATTCAATGAAGACTGACCAAGATGAGTAATAGGTAGTGAAGCACCATTACCAACCATAATCTTACCAGGGCCTGTATAGTCAAAACTGTGGGTGAGGGCTGAAGCATCAGGGGAGACATGGTGAGATGCACCCGAATCAGCAAACCAAGGGCTAGGTGTGGTGGTGAGATTCACTTGAGGGGCAGATCCAGGAGAAGATGCATT
The DNA here is from genome assembly GCA_958450335.1 of Hibiscus tridactylites. Classification (NCBI taxonomy): domain Eukaryota; kingdom Viridiplantae; phylum Streptophyta; class Magnoliopsida; order Malvales; family Malvaceae; genus Hibiscus; species Hibiscus tridactylites. The sequence goes on from OY288281.1 coordinate 77,633,006, forward strand.
GGACGAGGGCTTAGAGCTGTAGGATGCTTGACCAGAATCAAATGTGCACAGATTGACATTAGTAGGTTCAGGTGAGGAGGGTTTGGAGTTGTCTCTGGCTGTGACTCCTGCAAAGTTCTCATTGAATCTGTGCCAGCAGCGGTCAACAAGGTGACCAAGTTTGCCACACAATTGGCATTGAAGTCTCGGTCGTCCAAAACGACCACGCCCACGAGAGGAAGATGGGGCACGATAGTTGCGATCAGCAAGGTTGGGAGAACGATTGTCACGAGAGAGGTGTTGAGCCTGAGCAATGTTGATACTGGAGGAAAAATCAGATAAGGTATTGAAGCTATGGAGTTGCGTTTCAGCATCAAAGAGGACGAAAATGGCAGCATCAAGTGTGTAGGGTTGCTGGCTGAAGGTGATTATTGCAACGAACGGTTGATAATCAGCTGGGAGGCCATTGAGGATGGTGGCAATTTTCTTAAGATCGGAGATGGGGCTACCGCAAGATGCAAGAGAATTTGCAATTTCCTTAACCTGAGCAACATAGGATCTCATACTACTGTCACCCTTCTTCAAGGATCTGAGTTTGTAATACATGCTCATTACAGTGGTGGTGGAACGACTGGAAAAATAACGTAAAACTGTAGCCCAGATCTCAGCAGCTGTATCAGCTCCGACGAACTCAGAGAGGAGATTCGAGCTAATGGTGGACAATAACCAAGAGGCTAATGCACTGTCTTGGGCAATAAAAACTTCACAGGCTTCGTTTTCAGTGGTAGTTCCATTGGCAGCTGTGATGGTTGCAGGAGGAGGTTTCAAGGCACCGGTAAGTAGCTTCTCAAGACGAGAGCTTCGAACAACCAAGAGAACTTGTTGTTTCCACATAAGGAAATTGGATTCATCGAGTATGAGGTTGATACGTTTATTGGTGAACAGGGTGGAGAACTGACTGGTGTTGGATGAACCAGAGGGTGGTTCATCATCAGAGGGTGGAGGTTCAGTGGTGGAAGGCATGGCGGAAGGATTATGGGAAGATCCCAGGAAGTTTGACGATTGATACCATGTTGGATATGGTCATTAGGTTAACAATACGGGAGAATATTGATTCAAAGGGGATGATGTATTCATTCACAGCATGTGTTTAAATACACAAGCAAAGGAGTGACAGCTGGTGTTGCCAGCACAGCAGTTTGTTACACAAAATAACAGAAAAATATAACAACCAATGATTGCTAATAATTGTTGCTGCCGTGAGGTGTTGACAGCCTGCTCTTCTAGAAGGATTGCTGCAAATGTATTAACACTCCCGATGTGTTTCGAGAACTTTGTGATAATTACACCTTCATGATTCCTTAGCACCCCTCCAATCCTAGCACTTCCAAAGCTCCCTTTAACCGCGGCGTCAACGTTAAATTTTAACCAGCCTTTGTGAGGCGGATCCCACGAGCCCTCTTTGGGTCTAGTTGCAGTAGTCGGTAAAATTTTAATTTTATTATCCTTTCACCATGTTATATTTTGCTTCAAATTTAAGATTTTGTTTCTTTAATTCTTTCAATTCTTATCACTTTTTCTAAATTCAAGTAAAATTTATAAACTTATCAAGATTTTTAGAAGCAATAAACACTCTGAAAGTACAACATTCCTAATCAGTTGTTATTTGATAGTTTAAAAAATAAATATTGAATTTGTAAGCGTTAAATTTAAGTGTCTTTTGGACTGCTTTGCATAAAGATTTAAACTGAATCATTTGTAACATATTTTTTTTATAAATGTCATCATAAGTAGCTCGACCTAAATAATATATGCTGTTTATTTGTTGCATATGTTCATAATGCAATTTTTATTAAAAAATAATGCAATTTTGATACCTATGAACTTATCTATAATTAAATTGGCTTACACATGCTTTTAATTATAACTTGATGGATCATAAATTATCATTTTTTAAATTAAAGTAATTGGGTTTAAAATCTACAAACTTAAGAATTAACCTAGATTTTAAAACTAGGGATATAATAACAAGTAATCAGATGGGTTTTAGGTCGGGTCCTGTCAGGTCGGGTCAAATAGGATACATGTCATTTCAGGTCGATTTCATATTTCGACTCGATTCGGGTCGGGTGCGAGTCAGTTTCAGGTCGGGTCAAAACGGTTCGGGTCCGAATCAGTTAATTGACTGGTTAATTCGGGCTCGGGTAAACTTCAAATCAGGTTCATTTCAGGCCAGTTTAATTTCAGGTCATGTTCATTTCAAGTCGGGTTCATTTCAGGTCGAGTAATTTCAAGTCGGTTTTATTTCAGGTCGGGTTAAATCGGGTTTTGATTCGTATTAAGTTTGAGTTTTGAATTCGGGTTAATTCGGGCCATTTCGAGTGAATTATTTAACGCCTTTCACGAACACGAATCACATTAAAAATAAATATCAATATATTATTCGACTAATTTACCAAAAATAGAAATATTTATGGGTCAATTTCGGCTAAGAATAAAGTTTTAGGGACTAGAATGACAAAAAATATCATCATATTAAAAATATTGAACTAGATTACAAAAATTTAAAATAAAAGGGGTCAATCTCGGTTAAAAAATATCTAATTGATCTAAATTAAAACCTAGGAGCGTAAATTACAAAACTAATTAAAAATAACTCTAACATTAAATGTCGAATCTCAATTAAATTAACTTAAATTGGGACTCAATTGAATTAAAGTAAAACCTAAAAGTGAACATTAAGGGCTTAAATAAAAATCATCTAAAGTTGGAAGGGCTAAAAAAATAATTATCCCAACCTAAAAATTGGATGGGTACTTTCCCTCCCTCTTGCCCATTTCAAATTAGAGAAGAAAAAAGAATTCGTTGAAAAAAGGGGAATTGAAAGATTAAAAATTGTCAAATTGGTCCCTAATTTTGGTTTATGGACTAAAAATTAAATTTCTCTACTTTTAAAAATGAATAGGGTCGATTTGGATTAAAATTAAATTTTAGCTACTAGAATATACAAAATTATTATTGGACAAAATTTCCAAAAATATAAATAAATATGGGGCAATTTTGACTAAAAATAAAAGTGTAGGGGTCAATTTGGACTAGATTAAAGTTTTAGGGACTATAATAAACAAAAATATCATCATATTAAAAACATTGGACTAGATTAAAAAAACTGAAATAAATAAGAGTCAATTTGGTTAAAAATCACGGACTAATATGAAAAAAATAACCCAAAATCCCTAAAAATAAACCCTAAACCCTAAACACTTAATCCCGTAACCCTTAAACTAATACCATAACCCCAATTCTAAACACTCAACTTGAATCATTTATTAAACCCCTAAACCCCAAACATCAACCCTAAACATTATAATCACTAATAATTAAATTGCAAGCCTAATCCCCTAATTCGAATCTCTAAATTAAATTCATAACCCTAAACATTCAACTTAAAACATATACATCTAAACCCTAAACCTCAACCCTTAAAACTTACGATCACTAATAATTAAAATACAACCTTAATAATCCCTAAACTAAACCTATAACCTTAAACATTTAACTTGAAACATATACCTATAATCCCAAACCCTAAATATTACAAATACTAATAAGTGTAAGCCTAATCCCCTAAACCTTGGATCCCTAAACTAAATATATAGATCATAACCTCAAACATGCAACTTGAAACATATATGTAGAACTAAGTGTTTTGATATAATATTTGAAAAATGTTTTGGACTAAATTGAAAAGAATTTAAAATATGTTTTTAGTCAAAAACAACTTGAAAATATGTTTAAAGGTTTTACAAGGCTTTGGAATGATTTAAAGTGCATTTAAAGTAGTCAAAACCAAGCTTTTCAAGTGCCCGTACCGATACGGTCTGGTACCGTACCGATACGCCTTAGGGTTTCAACTACAGGAATTTTCAAGTAGCCAAAACCCGTACCGATACGCTTAGTTGCATCGATACGGTGTGTTTTGAAACAGCCCAACGGCTAGTCGCGTACCGATACGGTTGTATTGCGTACTGATACGCCTAACTACCCCAACGGTCATATTTCCCAACGGTCTTTTAATTTGCAGGACAGTACCGATACGCTAGGTAAGCGTATCGATACACATCAGCTGAAGTGCACAACGACTACTTCCTTATCGGGACCGTACCGATATGCTAGGTAAGCGTATCGATACGCATCAGCTGAAGTGCACAACGGCTACTTCCTTATCGGGACCGTATCAATACGGTTTGAAGGGTATCGATACGCCAAGCTGTAGAACTGTATTTTTGGTGAGAAATAAAGGCTCCAACGACTCCAATCCAACCCCAACGGCTAGTAACGGCTAAAAACTCAAAGAGGAGTATAAAAGGGACCTCCAAGCATCAAGAGATGATTAATGCTTCAATTGTTACAACATTATGATGACAAATTGTGTCTAGAGATTTAACTGTACATTCCTTGCTTAGACAACACTAGTGAGCTAAATATTGTTAAATTTGCTCAAGTGTTTAGGTTTTGGGTGAGAGCTTTATAGTGCAAACATATACCTTCTAGAGGGATTTCTAGTTTTCTAAGTCTTTCTTGTATAAGAGAGTGTTTGATCAAGCTTTGGGTAGAAAGCTTGATCGTTGTAACGATTTCCTCCTAATCCGAGAAAATGGGACGAAATTCTTAGTGAATTTGTTTGGAAATCCTTAGTGGGAAGCTAAGGTAGTGGATGTAGACCTAGGTTAGAAGGTTGAACCACTAAAATTTTTTGTGTAAATTGTCTATCTTTCCATTCTCACAAAACACCCAAATATCCCACTTTTCCACACTTGGCGAGCAAGAACGGTTGAGGGAATCAAGCCCCGTAAATCTCAACAATTGGTATCAGAGTTTGGCTCAATTGAAGAGGATTAACATCCTATTGAGTAGATCCGGCAAGCTCGATCATTATTTCAATCAACCAGCTCAATGGTGCAATCCATCGACAAACCGCCCCTTCTTCGACGGAACTCACTATGCCCATTGGAAGACAAAGATGATGTTCTTTATAAAGTCAAGGGACTACAAGCTATGGGACATAGTAGAAGATGGCCCGTTCGTGCCTCAACGAAGTAAAGCGGAATGGAGTGCCGAAGATCGCAAGAAGATGGAGCTTAATTACAAAGCCTTGCATATCCTATTTTGTGCTTTTGGCCCTAACATCTATGAGAAGATGTCTTCTTGTGAGAGTGCCAAGGAAGTATGGGACAAGCTTGAAGTTACATACGAAGGAACCAACGATGTAAATGAGACCAAGATTTGACTCCTAAACCTAGAGTATGAGAACTTCAAGATGGATCCGGAGAAGACATCGAGAAGATGTTCGATAGGTTCTCCACTATCACTAATGGACTCAAAGGCTATGGAGAAGCCATTCCGGAAGAGAAGCTTGTCCGGAAGCTCATCTACTCCCTTCCCGAGTCATGGGACTAAAAAATGACCGCCATCATCGAAGCCAAAAATCTCAAGACTTTGAAGCTTGATGAGCTCACGTGGTCACTTCTCACTCATCAAATAATAAAGAAAAACAAAGAAGAGGAGAAGAAGAAGGAAGAGATTAGAGCTATGGGGAAGAAGAAGATCATGGAGCTAGGCATCAACGCTAGTGTCGTTGCTCTCAAATCCTCCACATGCCATCACGTAGATTCAAGTGAGGAGGAAAGTGAAGATGAAGAGATGACCTATCTCTTCAACAAATTTGCCCGGTTCATGAAGAGCAAAATGGAAAAATCCAAGCAAGAATCGAGGAAGAAGATGAAGGAATCCCACAAGTCCAACAAGAAGGGGTTATCTTCAAAGCAAGCATATGTGGCCACATGGAGTGATGAAGACTCCACCGATGATGAGGTAGCCCACCTATGCTTGATGACCCTCAATGAGGGGGAGGTAACTTCTAACTCATCTAGTTCAAATTCACATTCTTTTGATGAGTTACAAAAATCCTATAATGAATTGGTTTTTAAGTTCAAGGCTTCATTTTCGAAAAATAAGAAATTGATTTCAAAGTTAAAAACTGAAAATGACTTGCTTTCTAAAACAAATTTAGAGTTTGAAGTAAAAATTAAAGACTTTGAGCTTAAAGTTTTGGATTTAGAAAAATTGCTTCAAACAATGGAAAAAGATCATCAAAAAGAGGTTGATGATCTCAAGAAAGAAAAAGATTTGATTTTCAATGAACTTCAAAAGAAAAATAATTTAAGAAAATCAAAAATTTTATGTAAGACAATCTAGTTCCCTTAGAGTTGTAAATGGTAAATGTTTTAGAAGTATTTGGGTCCCAAAAGGACTAAGTACTTCAACTAAAAAGGATGAAATTGAAAAATGGATTCCTAAGGGGACTAAACTTTGTGCTACTAACGTCTATAGATCCAAAACAATTTGGATACCAAAAATTACTTGATTGTCTTATGATAGGTGTGATGGAGATAGATCAACAAGTCAAACTTTGAGGGGGAGCTCAATGCACACAAAGAAAGACACTTGAAGAAGGAAGGCTTCACATCCCCCTTGGATTCAAGTGTGGTAAAAATCTAGTTGTTCTTGCTTTTATTTGTTTTAATTTTTTTAACTAGATGATCATATATGTCAACTAACATTGTTTGATGCTTTGAGTAAGGGGAGCCAATTTTAAAACCAAATTTTTAATGGTGTAAAATTTATTTTACCTCCTAAGTTATTTTGAGCCCAGTGTCATTTTAAATTCTTTTTTATATAACAAAAAGGGAGAAATGGTTTGAAAAATTGATTTTCAAGTTTTTCAAGAGAATAAGGGAGAACTTTAATCTAATTCAAATTTTAAGTCTCTTATTCAAATTTTAAAAATACAAAGGGGGAGAGAATCCCAAACAATTTTCAAGTTGGTTTTATTATATCAAAAAAAAGGGAGATTGTAGAACTAAGTGTTTTGATATAATATTTGAAAAATATTTTAGAGTAAATTGAAAAGAATTTAAAATATGTTTTTAGTCAAAAACAACTTAAAAAAATGTCTAAGGGTTTTACAAGGATTTGGAATGATTTAAAGTGCATTTAAAGTAGTCAAAACCAAGCTTTTCAAGTGCCCGCACCGATACGGTCTGGTACCGTTCCGATACGCCTTAGGGTTTCAACTACAAGAATTTTCCAGTAGCCAAAACTAGTACCGATACGCTTAGCCGTATCGATACGGTGTGTTTTGAAACAGCCCAACGGCTAGTCGCGTACCGATGCGGTTGTATCGCGTACCGATATGCCTAACTACCGCAACGGTCATATTTCTCAACAGTCTTTTAATTTGCATGACTGTACCGATACACTAGGTAAGCGTATCGATACACATCAGTTGAAGTGCACAATGGCTACTTCCTTATCGGGACCGTATCGATACGATTTGAAGGGTATCGATACGCCAAGCTGCAAAACTGCATTTATGGTGGGAAATAAAGGCTCAAACGACTCCAATCCAACCCCAACGGCTAGTAACATCTACAAACTCAAAGAGGAGTATAAAAGGGACCTCCAAGCATCAAGAGATGATTAATGCTTCAATTGTTACAACATTATGATGACAAATTGTGTCTAGAGCTTTAATTGTACATTCCTTGCTTAGACAATGTAACACCCCAATTTTGGGCTTGGAAGTTTAGGGTCTGAACCGGACCGGTCTGATTTTCGGTTCGAATATAAAAGGTGGTTTTAGGGAAAGCCTAGTTCGGGATGCATTAAAAATATGGAAAAATATCTAAAAATCCTCTTTTAATATATATAAGAGAGTGGTGAAATCAATTTTGCAAAATAAGGCTTGGAAGTATGACATTTCGAATTAGTGACTAAAATGTAATTTTTGAAAAATTCGTGACTGTTTTGTAAGGATTGAAAATTTGAATCTTTAAGGAGCTAATTTACCCAAGGAAGGATTTCTCCAGATTTTTCTTAATTTTAATGACTCATTTAATGTTTAATTAAATTAAAAGAAAAGACGGAAACCATATTTTAGTTTTCATAACCAACTTTTGCTAAAACTTTCTCATCTCTTTTCTCTCAAAATTCCCTCAGCCAAACACCTTTCCACAACAGCTTTTCTTTTGATTTTCACACTAAAAGATGAGATTTCAATCCCCAAATGATTCCTAATCATTTCTACATCAAATCCTTTTCATTTGCTTATTGAATTTTCAAGGATTTTGGCTCTAATCAAGGAGAAATCCACATTTAGAGGTAAGGATGTCCTTCTCCTCTAAATAATCAGTTCTTTACTGAAATTCCCAAGTTCTCAATCCTTAAATTGAGTTTTATTAAAGGTTTTAATGTTGTGATCTTGATTTTGGCTTAAAATTCAAGATTTGGATTTAATTTTGAAGAAATTCGTATTGGATGCTTGGGCTCTGTTTTGAGATGTCTTTTTAGTGTATTTTGGATGTTTAAATGATGTGAAATGGAGGTTTAATCAATGCAATCCCGAATAGGTTGATTTTCCTAAGTTTTTACTTGTGAAAATGGTGGTTTTTGGGGTGATTTTGGTGTTCTGTTATAGCTGGAGGTATAAGGACGTGATTAGGTTCTTTTTGGATGTTAATTGATGTCTAAGAATGTTTAGAAGTGATGGATCTTGTCTAGGTAATGTTGTGGAAGTGTTTGGATGTGATTTCGGTTGTGTTTGGTAGCCGAAATGTGAGTTTTGGTGAGAGCAGCGAGTTTAGGTGTAATGGCTGAATATTTTAATGCATGATGATGCATTAATCCTCTGCTTTGATGTGCTTAAAACAGGGGAGACATCTTCGGATCCTTGTGGTGTTGATCCGGAGGCTTGATCGGCGTTTCGGCAAGCTTGCGAAACAGAATTTGGTGAGTGAAGTTTGGTTTTCAGCTTTGAAACCAATGTTTGAAGGTTTGGGAGCTTAGTTTAAGTCTAAGCAACTTAACTAAGCTCAAGAGTAAGTTTTCGGAGAAACTCTCTCTTTGATGAACCATGGAATGGTTGGATGCAATGTGTTTAATTTGCATGTTTAAATTCTATTTTGAAAGCATGTTTTAGCATGATTATTGCTGGTTTTGATAGCCATGTGTTGGAGGATGCTCAAGGTAAGAGATCCTTGGTTTGACATTGAAAAATGTGGTTATGATGCATAGTGATGCATGTGTGTTTAATGGCTTTGATTAATGTTTTAAAACAGTGGATTGTTGATGGTAAATGATGTATATTGGCAAGTGATGTGTTGGTTTGAAAGTACTTGAATCGGATATAGTTAGCCGGCTATAGGATTGGGTGCACCGTGAATAAAGTCGCCTTGGATGTTGAGGGGTTGTAATGGTACCGTAAACTCCATCCAAGTACACTAACGAGATGTCTAAGATCATAATGGTGGTTAAAATGCCATGTGAGGATCTTGTGTTGTGGTCCCCTGTTCTCGTTAGTGATGTTATACAACTACCAATGAGTGATGTGGAGGGGTTGTGATTGTACCGTTAAACTTTATCACGGGTGTTGAGGGGTTATGATTGTACCGGTAAACTCCACCTTATGTGTTTGGTAGTGTGTATGAAGCGTATGGGAAAACGCTTGTAATCCGCGTATCCGATTGTGTTTTGTCTTAAAAAATGGTTATGGTATCACTTGAAAGCCAATATGACATGTTGATGTTAATGAAGCATGAGATGCTTGTTGTGCATGCATTGTTGCATGAGAAATGATATTTATGAGTTTAAAGGCCTTTGAAAGGTGTTTTATGAAATGCATTATTGTGTTGTTTCTTTAGAGCATGCTTCACTAAGCATTTGTGCTTACGCTCTCTCTCTTGAACCAATAATGCAGATAATTGAAGTGTTTGAGGGCAACAAGGAGGCTAAGAATCCAAGGGAAGGGCTAAGCTCATGTACGGTGACTATTTTGCAACATTATTAGATTTGATATTTGGCAATGGGAACCTAGGTTGTGGTTTTGGGAGATGTTTTGGACTCCCTAAGTTTGGCATGATGCCTATGATGTTTTGGATATGTAATTGGCCATTTTGGTGTTTGCTTTGTTGGTTTGATGTTGGGTTGGTTTTGAGTAATAGGTTGCATGCCTGTAGATTGAGGTTTTCCCTAATTGATGCCATGAATATGTTTTGTTGATGCAAATATGTTTTTTTATTGTACGATGACTTGTTGGCATGATTAGGAGGTCATAGGGATGTGTTTGATTGGTCGAATGTTTGTTAAACCAGAAAATTCTGCACTTTCTGGGCAGCCTGTATCGGAACGGGCACTACCGTTTCGAAACAGGGGCCTGTAATGGCCCTTGTGTATCGAAACAGGTAGAGGCCGTTCCGAAACACTTTTGCTACTGCCAAGCCCTGTTTCGGAACGGGTTCCGAAACGGTCCCGCGTTTTGGAACGGACAACTCCTGTTCCGAAACACTTGACCGTTGGACACTAATTTGGATGGTTTATGTTCTGCAAGTTTTTCATTTTAGTCTTGAATTTTGTAAATGCAATTGCTTGAGCTCGGAATGTCTGTTTAAGGTGAAATTTGACAAGGAAGCATGTAATATGATTAATTTGATGTTGGTAACCTTGAAATTGGTTAAGTCCCTCATCTTTCCAGAATTTACATTTTGGTCCCTGAATTTGTATGTTGAGCAATTGAGTCCCTGGTTGCGTTCCGATTGTTGTGATTCTCAAGTATGCTTTTCTCAAGAGTGCGCTTAGGGTTAATAAGCATTTAGACACGATTAAAAAAGAAAAAAAGGGGTCGTTAATCAAGGTTGACTTTCGGGTTGACTTTGGTTTTCTCCGTGTAATCTTCGTAGTTCGGGTCAACCGTCTGGGCCGGGCTAAGGGGGTTACAGACAACACTAGTGAGCTAAATATTGTTAAATTTGCTCAAGTGTTTAGGTTTTGGGTGAGAGCTTTATAGTGCAAACATATACCTTCTAGAGGGATTTCTAGTTTGCTAAGTTTTTCTTGTATAAGGGAGTGTTTGATCAAGCTTTGGGTAGAAAGCTTGATCGTTGTAACGGTTTCCTCCTAATCCGAGAAAATGGGACGAAATTCTTAGTGAATTTGTTTGGAAATCCTTAGTGGGAAGCTAAGGTAGTGGATGTAGACCTTGGTTAGAAGGTTGAACCACTATAAATCCTTGTGTAAATTGTCTATCTTTCCATTCTCACAAAAACACCCAAATATCCCACTTCTCCACACTTGGCGAGCAAGAACGGTTGAGGGAATCGAGCCCCGTAAATCTATTATTATTAATATACTAAAATACTAATTTTAATATACTAAAATTATTATTATTAATTAAATATTAATTAAAATATTTATTTAAATTATGTTTTTAATTAAATATTAATTTATATTATGATTTTTATTTATTTTTAATTAAATTTTAAAGATGAATTATTAATTAAAAATCCAATAGTTTTACTTTGAATATTAAATTAAAAATTAATTGAAATATATTAAAATTTTAATTAAATATTTATCTAAAGTTATAATTTAAATAAATTTAATATACAATAATAATTTTAAATCTCAATTAAATAAATTATAATAATTAATTAAAATTTAAATAAAAATATTAAAAATATTTTATTTACCATAAGTATAAATACACTCTTAAAATCAGATTCATAACTCTAGCCTTATTTCAGATTGGTTGCAACGTTCCATTTTCATGATATTCTCTCATCTCTTATCCTTCCTTTGAAATTTTAGAGATTTGTTTCATTGTTCGTCCTCTGAATCTTTGATTCATCGTTGTCGGCGTCTAGATTATGGTCGTCTAGTACTCTAGTCGTCTGAATTTTAGGGATATCACTATTTGGGTTGTGAGTGTTTAGGGTTGTGGTCGTCTAGTACTCTAGTCGTTTGGGTTTTAAGGTTATTATCACTGTTTGGTTGTGGCCGTCTGGTACTCTGGTTGTCTAAATTTTAGGGTTATCTTCATTTAGGTTGTGGTTGTTTCCACTGTGGTTGTCTGGTACTCTGGTCGTCTAGGTTATGGTCATTTAAGGTTGTGGTCGTTTGGTATTTTGGTCGTTTAGGATTTTACTGTTATCACCGTCTGAGTTCATCTTCTCAGTTTCTTTTTAGGGTTTTTAGGTTGTGGTCGTCTGAGTTTATCTCTCAGGTATATGTTTGATATCTCTCTAATATGTTTTATTTTTGTTATCATTTATGCTAACTAACTGTTCGCTCTTTCATCTCTTAGGTTAATATCTCTAATTTGTCTCATCTCTCAAATTAGGTAAGTAACATTCTTAGTTTCTTATTTTGTTTTGATTTTTAATTTTTATTTTATTTTTGTTATTATTTATGCTAATTGTGTTCTCTCTCATCTCAGGTATATCTCTAGCCTATCTCAGACTCTTAGTCTTTTGTGTCTGGGTTTAGTTTGTGATTTATGATTTTTAGCCTTCGATCTTTTGATGAGATTTTTATAATTTGATTTTTTAGATGTTTGTGGTTTCTGATTTGGTTTAATATGTATGCTTTAATGTTTGTGGTTTTTACATGTTTATGATTTGTGATTTTTGCTTTCTAGTTTGGTTTAATATGTATGCTTTAATGTTTGTGGTTTTTACATGTTTATGATTTGTAATTTATGGTTTCTAGTTTGGTTTAATATGCATGCTTTAGTGTTTGTGGTTTTTACATGTTTATGATTTGTGATTTTTGATTTCTAGTTTGGTTTAATATGCATGCTTTAATGTTTATAGTTTTTACATGTTTATGGTTTTATTTTTAGATGTTTGTGATTTCTGGTTTGGTTTAACATGCATGCTTTAATGTTTAAAGGCTTAATTTATGTTCATTGTTTTGTTTTGATTCAATGTTTTGGGTTCTGGGCTCTATACATGCATGGTTTTATAGTTCATTGTTCTTAATTTGTTACTTTGTATATATGTATGTTCTGTTTTTATTTGTAAATACATGTTTAAAGGTATAGTTTATGTTCACAGTTCTGTTTTAATATTTAATCTGAGTATATCGGCTGGACATCTTATTCTTCAATGCTACTGGTGTCAAAGGAAGTTTTTAAAGGACCTTGTGAGCTGGTTTAACAATGCCACGTACAATGATTAAATCATTGAGTTTCTTTGTTTTGTTTGTTGCTTTGTATATTTATTATATGTTTTATTTTTCTTTGTACATACATGTTCACTGTCCTTTTCAATCCTTAACAAGAAATAACAATGTTTTTTTAGTATTTAGCACATCCATGGATGCACTTTTTTATGAGTTAAACTATCTTGGTGAAAGATGTATATTCCTCTCTCTCTCTCTTAAAAATTTCAGAAATATATTTGTATTAATTTTGTCAATCACTAATACATATTTGTTTGTTTGTTTAAAGGGGATGTAAATGATAACTGTCTAAAACAGTTCAAAGCTCTAAGAGGATGGCTACAACTGTAAATTTAGAAGACTTTGAGAGAATAATTTTTCCTGTTTAGGATCATTATACCTTCATTAAGCTTTCTGAATGTGTTTTTGCACAATATAAGTATAGCAAAACTAAAAGCTATAAAGCATATTTTTATGTTGGTACATTTAACCCTAAAAGGCATACTAAAAAAATGTCAAACTTACAAATATTTTCTTGCTACTAATCCTAATAGTAGTACAAGAAATTCTTTTGATAAAAAAGATACTGTGATTTATTTACCGAGGTTATTTTGTGTCATGGTTATGCTTTGAGTGTGGTTGACCATGAAAAACTTAGGGCTTTACATCAGTATCTAAATTCTAATGTGAAAGATATTTCGAGGAAAATTATTACTAAGAATTGCATGTTAAAGCATGAGAATCATAAAAATTTATTACTTAATTCAATGCATTTTGTTTCAAATTGTATCTGTTTTACATGTGATGGATGATCTGCTTGTACTTTACGTTCATATTTTGCTCTGACTGCACACTATGTTGATAATAACTAGAAGTTTTAGTCTAAAATACTGAATTTTTATCGTTTTCCCCCACCCTGTAATGGTGAGTCTATTTATAAGTTTGTGAAACAAATGTTATGTGAGTGGGTCTTGAGAAAAAAACTTTTACCATAACTTTTGATAATGCTTCTACAAATGAGAGAATGGTTAAACGACTCAAAGATGATTTGCATATCATTTCTCCCCTTCCATGCAATGATAAGTATTTCTATATAAGGTGTGATGCTCATATTTTGAACTTGATAGTTCAAAAAGGTTTGAAGGTAATTGACTCTTCTGTTATTAAATTGTGTGAAACAGTTAAGTTTATTGATTCTTATGATGCTAGACTTTGTAGCTTTGAATTGACTTTTAAAGATTGTGATTTTACTTTTTTTAGTAAGTTGATATTGGATGTTCCTACTCGATGAAACTCTACTTACGCAATGCTTCTAGGGCAGTTGATGCTAAATGAGCTATCAACTTATTTGTTAATAGTGAAAATGACTTGGATATAATTAGTAAGGTTGAATGAAAAATTGCTCAATTAATTTGTGATTTCCTTGAGTCATTTTTTAAAATTAATACTTTGTTCTCGAGATCTAAGTATCCTACTTCTAACTTGTACTTGGCTAATGTTGTTGCCATTGAGAAGTTGTTGTGTGATGCTCAAATGATCCTTGTGAGGGTATTTCTACAATGGCAGAACATGTGCTTGAATTAAATGAAAAATATTAGTCTGATCACTTAATGATTTTCTCCTTTGCTGTTTTGCTTGATCCTCGATATAAATTACAACTTTTGAAGGAGTTGTACAATGTCCTCTATGTTGAAGATGAGGTTAAAAAGAGGGTAAGTGTTGTTTACAATGAGTTTGTTAATTTGTATATATATTATTTAAAAGTTGTACTTTGTTCTTCTTCTTTTAATTCTTCTGTCCAAAGTAACTCCACTTAAAGCACAAGTGTGTCAAGTTTCAGTTGACCTCAAACATTTAAAAATATCCAATCTATTTCAGGTTAGTCTTTATTTTCTTAAAGTTCAGTTAGGCTTCAGTTTTTACATTTAAATATTTTTTGTTTCAATTACAATTTACTGGTTCATTTTTTTTAAATGATAGAACTTTGATGTCAATTTAGATGCTTTTAGGAGTGAAAAATTTGATGTTGACTCCTACATTTCTTTACCCCTTCTCTCTCGTACTGAAGATGCCGAGAGTTTGATATTTTAGAGTTTTAAAAACTACAATCTATTTTTTTCTCGTACTCTCACACATGGTTAAAGATTTTTTAGCCATTCTAATCACTTCAGTTGCTTTCAAATCTTCATTTAGCATGGGGTCAGATTTTGAACAAGTTGAGGGCTAAATTCTTGCCTAAAAATATTGAGGTATTTGTAACAACTCATAATTGGTTGTATGATTTTGAACCAAAAAAATGGATGAAAATTATCTTTCTGTTGTGAAAGAATCTTTAATCTCTAATTTTGGTGAAGATTCACTTCCTGTTTAAGGTAAAGTCTATTAATGCTTTCTTTTGTGATTCTGTTTTGTTTTCAAAATTGTTTATGATTCAATGATTTTGTTTTCTTTTGTAGGGTTTCTTTACATCAAGAAAGCACATTAATGTTTAGGGGGTCAACTAAGTTGTGAATTGTGATGTAAAAACACGTATTATTTTCTATTTTCTAAATGCCTGAATTTTGTTTTGTTTAGCTTTGTACATGTTTAAATGCCTGATTGTTTAAATGTTTCTAATAATGTTTATTGTTTTATTCAAAATTTAACCATAATGGTAGTTGTTGTTGTTGCTGTTAATCACTTGATGTTGCTGCTGTTAATGACTTAATGTTACTGCTCATTGCTGATTACTGTATGTTGTTGATTGCTGGTTTAGTTAGTAGTTTTTTTTTTCTTATCTAAGTAGTTGTCCTTGTTTTAATTATGATGGTTTCTTAGCTATGTAAGTTACCCATAATTAACCTTGATGGTAGCATTTAGATCTTTTGACAGCTCGATGAGAAAATTTTTAATAGCAAAGTCGAATTTTTAGCCTCGTAAAACTTTACTATAAGATATGAGAGCTTAAATTTTCACCCAACAAACTTGTGTTACATTTCATAATTTTCAGTTTATACGTTTGTAAGTTTAAAGTTTATTAAGTTATACATTTTTATGTTGTAATAAACTTATGTTTTCAATCTTCTCCAATTAATGAGTTTAAAGTTTACTAAGTTATACATTTTTATGTTGTAATAAACTTCTGTTTCCAATCTTCTCCAATTAATGAGTTTAAAGTTTAAAGCTTATACATTTGTAAGTTTAAAGTTTACTTATATTTTGTTTTTATCAACTCAAGTAATCAATAAAGACTCAAACATGTCGGGTGAAATCGGATTTTGGGTTAATTCAGTCAGGTACTATCGTCATCTGTAAGGTCAGTCTCGGGTTCAGGTTTGTTTTAGTCGGGTGCAGGTCGGGTTTGTTTCAGTCGGGTGCAGGTCGGGTTCGGTTACTACAGTAATATGTCCAACTCCGGTTCGGGTCAACAATAGTCAGTTACAGATCGGGTTTGGGTCATCGAATCCTCGGGTCAAATCAGGTTCTGACTCGAGCATGTTTCAGTCGGGTTTTCAGGTCGGGTCAGCTTTTTACATCCCTATTTAAAACAAACCAAGATCTTAATACATAAAACACCATAATTAAAGGTATAGCCGAAGTCTACAAACATATATGGTCCAGAATTCATATGGCAGGTAGTTAGTGGACGGAGAATGCGAGGCGGGTGGATACAGTGCGAGTAAGGTCTCAAATCTATCACCTACCCACTACCTACGACGGATATAACTTTTTAAATTCACACCCACTCACTGCCCATCAAACTTATTTCCATATTTGCTCTAACTAAAGCGGGTACGGTAATCCGCGAAAATGTTCTCATCTACCATCCCTAGAGAAAGTGGGGTGGTGGCTGACATAGATGACAAATGGCCACAAGGCCTTTAGGTTACCGAAAAGTATAATATATATCCAAGGATTTTGGGTAAATTGCACGTACAACCTTGTATTCTCTTAAGGTTTACAACAATCACTTCCAAGTTTATCCCATTTTCAGAAAGGTCCTAAAACATGCAATTTAAGCCTCCAAATCCAATTCCATTCAATTATGTCACTGAAATTTCTCGATTTAGGTTGTTCCCCTTGCCCCAACTGCTTAACATTATTTCTGTTATCGTGCATTAACAACTTGGAGCAATCAAAGAAGCTAAAGGAAGAGTTTCTTTGACCCATGGCTTGTAGCCTATAATCCCATCCCAAATCAACTCTAGAAATAGTGAGGAAACATCACTCCATAAGCATAAGAAAATGGAAGAAAGTAGTCCGGATGTTGAAAAGTACAATATATAGCCCACAAGGCCAAGGCATGCAGAATTAGTCCCTGATGATGATAACTGTATTTACAGACAGTCCAACCAAAGAAGAAGCGATTCAATCATGCTGGCAAAGGAGCATAACCACACATCTACGAATGATATAAAGCTTAGCCCTTTGCTCTCGAAGGACCCCTCCCATCTTCATCTTTACCTTGTGTTGACGGAATGAAGATAAAATAGACTTCTAATACGAGTTTGTGTGATGCTGTAAAATGAAAGAGATTCTTCTTATAGCCTGTAGGGAGGAAAGGAAAGGAAAGGAAAGGAAAGGGATGTGGTCCTCATTGGATGGGCGTGCCATTTGATAACCACGTAGGAGACATGTGCAATTTTATCTTGATTCCAAACCTGGATAAGCACCCAAATTAACAATGTTATTATCTAGTCTTGCTTTTTTTAACTACTCTATATTGATATTATACCATCTTGGGAAGCATTTGAAAGAGTGATCACAGTGTAGATGAATTATTATCTAATGATATAAAAGGAATGGAATATTACTTTTTGAATTTCCAAAATCTAAATCACAGGGTTATGTACATAGAAACATAATCTCAGACTCGGTTGTTGTATTGATTTGGACCATAAAATTAAAGGTTAATTGAATTTTACTGGAAAATCTTTTATCTAATGGAATTGTTTATGTTTTGTATTGTCATTGTGAATCTATATTATATCAAGTCAAAGCTGTAACGAGTTTGAAGACAGAATATATGAATCGGGTGCTCTGTGGTGAAAACCAGCAGCTGTTTCCCGGCAGAATATCAAAATGGTTATGAAATATGGAGTTTTTAGAGACACCCAAAGCGCAGAATATATGAATTTAATTATGCAACACCACCTAAACCCAAAGCGCAAAATAATCGTGGAAAGATAACCTTTAATGGCTCCTTAATACACCAAGGATCCAACCAAAATAACACGCTTCGACCACTCTCCACCTTCCACACGAAATTGGACACCTCAAAATGTTGAATCATAAGGGTAGGACGATCTTTGTATTAAATGCGGTTAGGGTTGTTAGCTGTTAGGATAGGTTTATAAATAGAGAAAGTTTCTATTTGTGTAAATAACAGATATACGAATAATAAAAGAAAAGTCAACTCTATTATCTTTCATTCTTCTTTTACTCATTTTACGATCACTACTCCGATCTCTCACCGGCAATCAACGTCCGTTCAACATGGTATCAGAGCCACCGGTGGAGGAGGTTTTTCCGGCGATCAACCAGCGGTCATCTGTTCGCACTTAATTCTTCATAGTTATCTTCTTTTGCTTTTCTGGTTTTGTAGTCGTCTTCTTTCTTGAAGTTTTTCAATGCAATCCTGTTCTTGTTCTTTTTCTAAATGGAGACAACCATAGACTCGAATCATCCCCTTTACTTGCATGCGTCAGACACACCTGGAACGCTATTGGTTTCACAACAATTGACAGGAATCGAAAATTACAATCTTTAGAGTAGGTCCATGAAAATTTCTTTGCCGACAAAGAATAAAATTGGGCTTGTGGATGGTTCTTGCAAAAGAGAGTCAGTAGCAGAAGCTTTACGAGCACAATGGGATAGGTGCAACGCGTTGGTGTTATCTTGGATCCTCAACATAGTAAGTCAAGAGCTTTCAGCTGGGATTGTGTTTGCTTCTAATGCGTCAGTGGTTTGGGCAGATTTGAAAGAGCGCTTTAACAAGGTTGATGGGTCAAGAATATACTTCTTGCATCGCGAAATTGTAATGCATGTTCAAAATCTTTCTTCAATATCAGTTTATTTTTCTCGTTTAAAATTGTTGTGGGATGAATTTGATGCTTTGGTGCCTTTTGCTTCGTGTGAGTGCGAGGTAGCACGAGAAAATAGTACACTTCTGAATCAACATAGGCTTTTTCAAATGTTAACGGGATTAAACGATACGTACTCCATGGTACGGAGTCAAATCTTGTTAATAAAGCCTTTGCCAACTATGAATCAAGCATATAATATGCTGGTGCAAGAGGAAGGTCAGCGACAATATTCTTCAAGTTCAGTTCAAAATCTTGCTGAACCAACTACTTTGTATAGTTCTTCTGGTACACAAGGGTATAATAAGTTTAGAAAGAAATTCAATGGTGTTTGTGATTATTGTCATCTCAAAGGGCATAAAACAGAAAGTTGCTATCGATTAATTGGATACCCACCTGATTTTAAATTCACTAAGAAAGGTGGCACGAATGTTAGACAGGCTGCAAATTCAGCTATAGTAGAGAATGATACAAAGAGAATATCTCAATTGGCAACTACAACTCAATCAGCTGCAGCTCAACAAGCCCCGATTTTTACTACAGAACAATATCAGCAGATCTTGTCTCTTTTAGGTAAAGATCCTATTGTCAAAGGAACGACTCATATGGCAGGTATGATTTCTGGAAATTTGGCTCAAGAATGGATTTTAGACACAGGTGCTACTAATCACATGACCTTTAACCTAGATTTTTTAACCACACCTGTTAAGTGTGATCCTTCTTCTAATGTTCAGTTACCAAATGGTAACTCGACTATTGTCACACACATTGGTTCGTGTAACTTGTCTCCTACTAAGGTTCTTCACAATGTTTTGTGTGTGCCAAGTTTCAAATTTAACCTCATTTTTGTTTCACAGCTTGCAAAAGATTGGAATTATGCAATTTTATTTTTGCCTAACGTGTGTGTGTCACAGGATCTCTGCAGTGGAGAGATGAAGACGATTGGTAGATTCAGAGATGGTTTATATGTTCTTCAAACTTCTCTAGATACAAATTCCTGTTTTAGTGCATGTATTGACAAAGATTCTTGTTTGCATGCTAGCATAAGTTCTTTGTGGCATGCTAGGTTAGGGCATAGCTCCTTCAAGACTTTGTCTCATATCCCTAGTATACAATGTAATTCGAATTTGGAAGCTGAAATAAAAGAATGTAATGTTTGTGCTCTTGCGAAACAAACAAGATTGCCTTTTTCCTTTAAGTAGTTCTGCTTCTAAAGATCCTTTTGATTTAATACATATCGACTTGTGGGGACCATATCGTGTTAGTACTGTGCATGGACAACGATGTTTTTTTACTATTGTGGATGATTATTCACACATGACTTGGATTCGTTTGCTGAAGCTTAAGAGTGATGCCTTTGTTGCGTTAAATTTTTTTCTCAATTATGTTAAAACTCAGTTTTCTGTTAGTGTTAGGAAGATACGTAGCGATAATGGACACGAATTTTTCACCACTGAAAGTGCTTCTTTCTTTCAAGATAATGGGATTGAGCATCAAAGTTCATGTGTTTATACGCTGCAACAGAATGGTGTTGCTGAGCGTAAACACCGACATCTTCTTGAGGTTGCTCGAGCCTTAAAGTTTCAATCTAATGTGCCTACAAAATTTTGGGGCTACTGTGTTAGTGCTGCGTGTTACTTAATAAACCATTTGCCTAGTGCAGTTCTAAGGTGGAAGTGTCCTTTCGA
Source organism: Hibiscus tridactylites (assembly GCA_958450335.1). Taxonomy (NCBI): domain Eukaryota; kingdom Viridiplantae; phylum Streptophyta; class Magnoliopsida; order Malvales; family Malvaceae; genus Hibiscus; species Hibiscus tridactylites. Next base: position 77,653,791 of record OY288281.1, read on the forward strand.
GATTCTAAATAAAAGACTTCCTGATCTTTCGAGTTTGCGTGTGTTTGGTTGCCTAGCATATGCTACTACCCCAAATTATTCTGATAAGTTTGCACCTAAGGCTATTGCATGTGTTTTTATGGGGTATTCTCTTAATCAAAAGGGATACATTTTGTTTAGTTTGGAGAGTAAAACCTTCTTGGTTAGTAAGGATGACGTGTTTCATGAAAGTGTGTTTCCTTTTACATTTCCCATGAAGCCATCTCATATATTTCCTACTACTTCACATTCTGACATTGGTTTCCTAGATTTGGATAATGTGTCATCTTTGACTACACCACTCTTCGATTCCTCATACTAATTCTTCTACTTTACCTGCTTTGCGAGATGAACAATCAGTCAATCTTTCTACTGACAATGATGTTGCACCTCCTGTACAAATTTCTGAGCAATAACTTGTTAATGAAGCACAGAATGTAGTTCTCCCCAATGAAAAAGTTATCAGGAGATCCTCTCGTGTGCAATGCCAACCAACATGGTTGAATGACTTCGTTTGTACCAAGAATGGATCGCAAAGTAAAAATTATGTGGCAAATTTTGTCTCATACATGCATCTTCCTCTACAGACTCGTGCATTTGCAGTTTCTATCTCCTCTGCGTATGAGCCTCGAACGTACAAGGAGGCAATGCATGATGATAATTGGGTCAAAGCAATGCAACAAAAGATAACATCCTTGGAGTCTAGTGGCACCTGGGAGTTAGTAGAGTTACCAGCTGGTCATAAGCCCATTGGATGCAAATGGGTATACAAAATTAAATACAACGCTGATGGAACTATCGAGCGTTACAAGGCACGCCTGGTTGCAAAGGGATATAATCAACAGGAGGGGATTGATTATCAAGATACATTCTCCCCAGTCACCAAGTAGGTCACTGTTCGAACGATAATTGCTTTAGCTTCTTTGAATAACTGGCCCTTGTTCCAAATGGATGTATTCAACGCCTTTCTACAAGGTGATCTTTATGAAGAGGTCTACATGACACTTCCAGAAGGATTTTGTAATCAGGGGGAATTGAGTGTGTAGATTACAAAAATCCCTGTATGGTTTAAAACAGGCATCGCGTCAGTGTAATTTGAAACTTACTGAAGCTTTGGTAGCAGGGGGATATGTTCAAAGTTTGCATGATTACTCCATGTTTACAAAAAGAGAACGAGATAAGTTGGTGATTTTATTAGTATACGTTGATGGTTTATTAATTACAGGGAATGATCAAGAGATGATGGATGATTTGAAAAGAATCTTGAATCAAAGTTTCAAGATGAAGGATCTAGGACAATTGAAATATTTCTTGGGAATAGAGGTGCTACGATCAAAGGAAGGAATTATTCTTAATCAAAGGAAATATGCAGTGGAATTAATAGCAGATTCTGGGCTTGGAAATGCTAAAATTGCCTCGACACCATTAGAGCAAAATGAAAAACAAAGTTCTGCTGCAGCAACTGAAGAGGAATTCCTTGAGGATGTGGGATCCTATCAACGACTAGTTGGAAGACTTTTATACTTGACAAACACAAGGCCTGATATAGCCTTTGCGATTCAACATCTAAGCCAATTTATGCATAAGCCCAAGAAAGCACATTATAATGCAGCTTTAAGGGTCGTGAGGTATGTGAAGAAGAATCCAGGACTAGGGATTCTATTACCAGCTGCTGGAACACCACATTTGACAGCTTACTGTGATGCTGATTGGGCAGCATGCCCTTTAACATGAAAATCAGTTACATGATATTGTGTTAAGCTAGGAAGCTTGTTGATTTGCTGGAAATCAAAGAAGCAAAACACAGTTTCCAGGTCATCAACAAAAGCTAAGTATAGGGGCATGGCATCAGCAACAACTGAGGTAGTTTGGTTAAGAGGACTACTGCAGGAACTTGGTTTTGAACAAAAGGAACCAACAGTTTTATACAGTGATAGCCAAGCTGCTTTACAAATAGCAGCTAATCCGGTGTTTCATGAACGTACGAAACACATCGAGATTGACTGCCACTTTATAAGGGGGAAAATTCAAAAGGGCGTGATTCAAACTCGACATGTTTCTACGACAGATCAGCAAGCTGATATCTTAACCAAGGGACTCACTATCGGACAACATGAACATCTTCTATCCAAGTTGGGTGTGAAAGACGTGTTTCACCCTCCAACTTGAGGGGGTGTTGAATCATAAGGGTATAATGGTCTTTGTATTAAATGCGGTTAGGGTTGTTAGCTGTTAGGATAGGTTTATAAATAGAGAAAGTTTCTATTTGTGTAAATAACGGATATACGAATAATAAAAGAAAAGTCAGCTCTATTATCTTTCATTCTTCCTTTACTCATTTTACGATCACTACTTTGATCTCTCACCGGCAATCAACGTCCGTTCAACACAAAATACGAACTCGCTTCCCTATTATTGACATTTGCAACTATATTCTTCCAAGTATTAGACATGGAAGTCAAACGTGATAAATTAAAGCACCACCAAGGCGTAACCTCGCCATATTTCACTACAATCACAACCCTCCAAAACGAATGAGTCTGAGTAGCGTATCTCCATGCTCACTTAGACAACAACGCTACATTTCGAACTCTTAAATCCACAACCCCAAACCCCCAAGACACCCCGGTTTGCACACTACCTCCCATTGAACACGACATATTTTCCAACTCAACTCCACACCGCCCCATAGAAAACTCCTTCTAATTTTATCAATCCTCGCTATAACACCCTTCGGGACCTTAAACCCCCCAGTAATATATCAACAAAGATAAAAAAACGAGTTAACTAAAACCACTCTCACAGTAAAGGAAAACGAAGCACGCTTCCATCCTGCTTACTTCAGTCGAACACGTGCAACCACCGGATCTCATAACTCCTTAGAATTCGACTTCACCCTAACACTATTCTCGTATATTTACACGGCAAAACACCCTTTTCGCAATCCAAAACTTGTGCCACCTCCCCATTCAACGCATCATCCACTCCAATTGCAAATAACGAAGACTTATTATAATTTACCTTTAACATCGAACAAGCCTGAAAACAATCAAGTAACCACTATATAGAACGTGCCACCTCCACTTAAGCCTAAAAAATAATAATGTATCATCAGTGAACTAAAGATGTAAAATCGCTACCTCACGCGTTATAGCAATACCCCTAATCAAACCTGCCTCCTTTGCACTTTCAAACAACACATGTAGCGCCTCCACCACAATAACAAAAAGCAAAGCAGACAACAGATCCCCTTGCCGCAAACCTCAACCCATTCCAAATTCCTTAGTTGTCGAGCCATTAAAAAGAACTGAAAGCCTAGTTGAACTCACGCATTCCCGCATCCAAGGGCACCAAATTGAACCAAACCCCATCCGAACTAACACATTTTCTAAAAAGTTCCACCGTACATTATCGTAAGCTTTCGCAAAATCCAGTTTTAAAATAAAACCCCCTCACGACTTAGATTTATGCATCGAATGAATCACCTCATTCGCCAATAATATCACATCTACTATTTGACTGCCCTTAACAAATGTCGTAAATACATCACTAATCACCAAATCCAACACCTTTTGCAATCGACGCGCCAACACCTTATACACCGAAGTTAACAAGCAAATTGGGCGATAATCCGCCAAAACCATTGGATCCTCCTTCTTTGGCAACAATACAATGAACGCAGAATTCTATCCTTTAGGTAAGATACCTAACTCATGAAACCTAACTCGAGATATAGATCCTGCCATTTTCATCTGCACACTGATAGCCTTGGTACTTTGGGGAGTAGCCTAGAAATAAGCATGGCTTGGTTCTGAAGGACAGCTTGTGATTGTTGTAGGGCCTTAAGTTTGGATAGCACTCACATCCAAACACTTTAAAGAAGTTGTAGTCAAGTAATTTTTCTGTAAGCTTCTGATATGGAGATTGATTGCCAAGCTTTTTGGTTGGAAGTCGGTTGATAAGGAAGACAGAGCTGAGAACATCATAGGACCAGTATCACAGTGGCATGAAGGCCTGAGCTAAGAGGGACAAGGTCATGTCAATGATATTCATGTGCTTACGCTCCACTGCCCCATTCTGTTGGGATGTGTATGGGCACGTTATACATTGCTGAATGCCCAATGATGATAGAAGAGTGTCTAAGAACTGAAATTCACCACCTCCATCTGTCTGTACTGCTTGTATTCGAGAGCCAAATTGACTGTGAACTAGTTTGCGAAAGAGATCAAAGGAAACTGAAGCTTCTGACTTAGTTTTTAGCAGATAAACCCAGCAATTTCTCGAGTGCATGCCAATAAACGAGATGTAATAGGAAAATCCATTGGAGATAACTGGAGCAGGACCCCAAATATCGATTTCAACTAATTCAAACGGAGTGTCATACAATATTACGGATTGTTTGAATGGTAGTGAGTGACATTTGCCTAGCTGACAAGCACTACATACAACATTCTTGTCTACAACCAAGGACTTATTCAAGGCCGAGTTGATGACTTCAGATGATGCATGACCCAAGCGTCGATGCCAGATCCAAAATGGTGAGTTGTTGTGGACAGCTGTGGAGTAGGCTGTGATGGTATTGCTGATCAAGTCTCTTGAGAAAGTATAAAGTCCCCCTTCTTGTGTTCCTTCCAATAGTATAGACCCTATGGTTTTATCCTTCACACAACAATAATCTGAATGAAATTCAAGGAAGACTGAGTTATCCTTAGTGAATTTTGAAATTGGCAATAGATTTCCTGTGATTCGAGGGATATGCAAAAGATCATGTAATATAAGGGTTCGAGAGGGAGTAGAGATTTCAAAGTAACCAACTTGGGTTATGGCCAGAGAGGAGCCTCACCAATATGTACAGAGCCCTTACCAAAGTATGGAGATCCTTCTTGGAGAGACGAAGTGGTGTTGGCTACGTGATGTGTAGCTCCCGAGTCGGGGTGCCAAGCAGTGGAGGAGGCAACCAAGGTGTGGACTTGCATATCACCAGATTGAGTGTCATTGGAGGTAGAGGGTTCATTGATGTACAGATCATAGGCGACCTCTACTGTGTCTTGTTTGAAAGAACAAGCATTAGCATGAGTTGTGGCTTGAGTGGTAGGAATGGATCGCGGTTGGGATGAGGAGGTGACACCCTTGAAAGATTGATCAAACCGATGCCAGCAGCGGTCGACAAGGTGGCTGGGTTTGCCACAGAGTTGGCACTGAATGCGTGGTCTGGTGCCTCGATATCGACCACGAGAGTTATCACGTGGTTGAGGGATATTGTTGTTGGAGTAGGAACTGTTGTTGATGCCCACAGGAAGACAGAGAGGATCAGAGACACGAGACTCAGCATCGATGAGTATAGAAACAGCTGCATCAACTATATACGGTTCCTTGCTGACTGAGATGACTGCCACAAAAGGATCGTACTCAGATGATAGCCCATTGAGAATAGTGGCGATGTGTTCGACAGGTGAAACTGGGCTGCCACACGATGCAAGAAGGTCACAAATTTCTTTTATTTGCAAGGTGTAAGATCTCATTGATAGTGAAGCTTTCTTGATTGAGCGCAATCGGCAATGGAGATGCATGATTCTAGTTGTGGACAGTTGGGAATATATTCCGGTGATGGTGGACCAAATTGTTGCAGACGACTCAGCTCCCACTAGCTGGGGGAGAACATTGGAGCTGACGGTGGAGAGTAGCCACGAGGCCAACGAGCTGTCTTGCTTAATGAAGCAGAGGTAAGTAGGATTTGGGACACGGACACCATTTTCACCGGCAGCAAGCTTTAGCGGAGGTGTAATGGTGCCATCAAGATATCCTTCAAGACCTTGTTCGTGAATGAGCAAGGTAACTTGTTGTTTCCATAAGAGGTAGTTGGTGTCGTCAAGCTGGATGCTTATGCGTTTGTTGGAGAAGGAGCTATCGGAGATGTCATCGGATGAAGTAGGTGGTAGATCCCCATCGTCGGTGGGTGCAGAAGTGTTAGGCATGATGGCAGAGAAGACAGAGATCACCAGGAGACGGCCCGGAATACTGATACCATGTTGAGCATACGATATGTATGATAAAATGAAGCAACCGATATATGAAGATAGGAATGAAAGCTTGGTTTATTCATTAGCAAAGTGATGAATTTATACACAGCTAATTAGAAACCTAGTGTATCAGCTCATGACACGTGTACAATTCTAAGATTCTTTTCAATGATTTCCAACAGAATTGGAGGAGGGTGTGTGCCTGGACAGCTGTGGTGCCAGCTCATGCTCATGAATTTCAGCCTTCTCTTCAACACGGACCAGGAGCGTTTGAGCCATCGCTATCTCACACAGCCTTTCGAATTTCTTCCTCGGAAAAAGGAACAATCAAAGCCGCAGCCCCCTCACAAGGAATCTGGTTGAAAGCACCCTCAATCTCCCATCCCCCCTTCCGAATTACTTCACCAAAATGCTGCTTGAACTCTTGGAAAACATGTCCACACAACGTCCTAGTATTCGTTTCTCACCTCTCATTAATTCGTAGCCCAGTTATGCAATTTCTCATTCCCCTCAACTTTGCCGACCTGTGAAAAAAATGTCGTGTTTCGATCCCCAACTTCAAACAAGTCACTCGCGACTTTTGTCGCCAAATACTCTCCTTTCGCCTAATAGCATGCCATAAATCTTGTAACCAATTTCTAAGCCACACAACCATCTCCTCCGTCGCACCCCTGCTGCCATTTTCGCATCAACCTTAACAATTTGGTGCTGCAACATTTCAACAGCATGATCAATATCAACAAACTCCTTTTTGTTCCAATGACGCAAAAAATTCTTTAAGGCTCTCAATTTAAGCATAATGCCATTAGTTCACACACCCAAAATTGCCAAACGATCACACTCACCTTCAACCAACTTCATATTTTTTCTTACAATCAAACCAACAGTTTAAAAAACGAAACGGTCTCGACCCCAATCCCTATCATCATTTAATACCAACAAAGGTGAATGATCGGACAGTACTCTCGGCAAGTTACACTGTTCAATTTGTTGGAAATGATCCAACCATGCATTAGATACTAAGAACCTATCAATCCGACTACATCGTGACCCAGAGCCAAACCAAGTAAACTGTTTTCCACTCATCGGCAAATCTACCAAGCCAGCACTATCAATAAAGAATGAAAAAGCATCCATACCGTGACTTACATTGCTGCAACCAGACCGTTCATGTGGCCAACAGACCATGTTGAAATCACCTCCCACGCACCAAGGGAGTGCCTCGGAGCCTATACAAGCCGCAATCTCCTCTCACAAACTCGCTTGAATGATCGAATAAATTTTCTGCTACTATTAAATCACAACCCTAATTTGTTCCTACTAAAAAACAATTGATAGAAATTTTATTATCAACAATTTGGCAACTAGTAAAGGCTGACTAACAAAGATGAATGTTTATTTGTAAAAATTAGAGAAAAATAAAAGAAAGAGCATTGCCAGCCAACCCAACCCAACCCTAAATTTGACTTTGGAACCGTTCAATGCGTGCCATGCATGCCAGCAACATATTTCCATTTCATATCTTACCGTAGCTAAGGCTGCTTGAATTTTTTTCTCACCAACAAGAACGCCAACGCCCATCAACTTTGATGTTCGTTTGTATATGAATCCACCCTATGGCTTTTCTAGCCATCACATATGATATGGCTTTATAGGCATCTTATTATTATATCATCCAAATTTCTTTGATTGATTATTTGTACAATTTAATTTAGTATTTTTTTTATCTATACGTAACACATTATTATAATGATATTTTTTTGAATAGTCTTAAGTTGATTATAAGGTAGTATATGTGCATACATATTTTAAATTTTTTGACAAAACACAAATACTTTGCAGACAAAGCAATTTAAATCTAAATCTCCTAAGATGAACATCATCTGATTTTCCACTAATATCACTTGTTGGGATTACAATTATATTATTTATGCACGTAAGCAGCATCACAAATTTTGATACTATTGGGTATCAGGAGTATCAATTATCAAATTACTCGCACCGACTAAGTAATTTAAATCACGTCTTCATGAAATTGTAATTATTTTTTGATCAGATTCATGAAGTTGTAATAGTATACTACATGTCTACAAAAGCATGCATTGAAATATTAAGGCAGGCGTGGCTGGAACTGAGCGGGAGAATATGATATGTATGAATTCAGATACTTTATCTTTTTTGGTGCTCTATTTATACCCTACATTAAAAATTAAGTTTAAGATTTAGAGTTTATGGTCAGGGTTTAGGAAATTTGAGATAAGATGTACTTTTTAGGGGGAAAGGTGTAGGGTTTAAGATTTAGAATTTAGAGTTATGGCTTAGATCTTAATTTTTTAATATTTTTTTAGTGTTAGTGCATAGAAAGGGACACCAAAAAAGACAGATGGTATTTATCCTCTTAGAGAGGCTAGACTTGATGGTTTGTACTTGTTGATTCCATTGTCATGTAATATTTCATAAATCGGTTAAAGTATAGTAGAAATTCATATACTATACATAAAAGTTCATTTTAGTCGCTCTACTATAAAAAGGAATGTTTTGGTCCTTGTACTAAATTTAGAAGTTGATTTTAGTCCCTCTAGTATGTAAGGGAACATTTTGGTTTAAAACAATAAAATTATTGATTTTTTACTTAAATATTCTAGTTTAAACACTCTTTAGATCCCTCTCAATTTTGAATTCGAGCAAGTTAATCTCTCAAAACATTATTATTTACTTTCTTTCAAATGCACACTTTATTGTTAATAAATGTTAACATATTAATATATAAATTATTCAATTTATTTAATACACTTTACTTAATATCAATACTGAGGAAAAAATATATATTTTAATAGTTACTTAAGTACACTATTAATTAATTTATTTATTAATAAATTAATTACCATATTAAATCATGTATTTAATTGATGTAAAGCAAAATTATACATTGTATTTATTTATTTGTTTAAAATTGATGTAAAAGAGAAATGTACATCATGTTATCATTTATTAATAAATAACTCACTTTTAAAGATATGTTATTATTATTATTATTATTATTATTATTATTATTATTATTATTATTATTATTATTATTATTATTATTATTATATACATTAAAATTACTCGTATTTTTTAGAATGGTCAATTTATTCAATTTCAAAATTGGTAAGTGTAGAACTAATGTTTTGATATAATAATTGAAAAATGTTTTGGACTGATTTAAAAAATATTTAAAACATTTCCAAAGTCCAAACAACTTGAAACTATGTTTTGGGAAGTTTTTTATAAAGGGTTTTTATGCTTTTCAAAGCTAAACTTTACAAAACTGCCCATGCGTTTCGAAACACCTTAGGGGCGTTTCGATATGGCAATTCCAGTAGCAAAATCGTTTCGATACTTGTATCGAAACGGACTTTCCATGGACAGAATTTTTGCCCAGCATTTCGAACCGGGCTATGCCGTTTCGATACGCCTACGTGGCATTGACCACAACGGTCATAAACCCCAACGGCTATTTTCCCAACTAACTTTTAAATGCAGGCGTTTCGATACGGATCTAGAGTGTTTCGGTACGCGTTCCGAAACGGCCAGGAGGCGTTCCTATACGGGTGCCCTGACAGACTGCAACGGCTCTTTCTACTTAGAGAGTGTTTCAAAACGGGTTCGAACGTTTCGAAACGGGGAGCTGCAGAATTGCATTTATGGTGGGAATTGAAGTCCTCAACGGCTCCAATATGATCCCAACGGCTAGTAACGGCTACAAACTCATTTGGGAGTATAAAAGGGACCTTCAAGCATCAAGTAAATGCTAATGCTCATATTGTAAAACAACAAATGATCAAATATTGTCTTAGTGCCTAAATTGTCAATTCTTGTATAGACAAACACTAGTGAGCCAAATTTGTCAAATTTGCTCAAGTGTTTTAGATTTTGGGTGAGTGCTTAATTGTGCAAACAAACACCTATTAGAGGGATTTGTGTTTGCTTTATTTATCTCTTTGTAAGAGAGGGTTTCAATCAAGGCTTTGGGTAGAAAGCTTGATTGTGTATAAGGGTTACCTCCTAAGCCTAGAAAAGGGGACGAATCAATAGTGGATTGATTGGAAATCCTTAGTGGGGAGCTAAGGTAGTGGATGTAGACCTTGGTTAGAAGGTTGAACCACTATAAACCATTGTGTCTATTTACATTCTAGCTTCCACAACCCTTTCACCCAAAAATCCACCTCTCCACCACTTGGTGAGCCACATTGGTTGAACGAATCGAGCCCCACTCAACTCAACAATTGGTATCAGAGCTTGGCTCAATTGAGGAGGATTCACATCCTATTGAGAAGATCCGACAAGCTCGATCACTATTTCATCAACCGGCTCAAATGGCACAATCTATCGAAAAACCGCCTTTCTTCGACGGAACCTACTATGCCCATTGGAAGACAAAGATGAAGTTCTTCATCAAATCTAGAGATTACAAGTTGTGGGACATAGTTGAAGATGGTACGTTCGTGCCTCAACGAAGCAAAGCGGAGTGGAGTGCCGACGATCGCAAGAAGATGGAGCTTAATTGCAAAGCCTTGTACATCTTGTTTTGTGCTTTTGGCCTAACCATCTATGAGAAGATGTCTTCTTGTGACAGTGCCATGGAGGTATGGGACAAGCTTGAAGTCACATACGAGGGGACCGATGAAGTCAAGGAGACCAAGATTGGACTCCTAACCTTAGAGTATGAGAACTTCAAAATGGATCCGGAAGAGAACATCGAGAAGATGTTTGATAGGTTCTCCACCATCACCAATGGTCTCAAAGACTATGGAGAACCCATCCCGGAAGAAAAGCTTGTTCGAAAGCTCATCTACTCACTTCCCGAGTCTTGGGACTCAAAGAGGACCGCCATCATCGAAGCCAAGAATTTGAAGACTTTGAAGCTTGATGAACTCATGGGGTCACTCCTTACTCATCAAATCATGAAGAAGAACAAAGAAGATGAGAAGAAGAGGGAAGAAATTAGAGCTATGGGAGAGAAGAAAATCAAAGGGCTTGGCATCAATGCAAGTGCCATGGCTCTCAAATCCTCCACTTGCCATCATGTCTACTCAAGTGAAGAGGAGGATGAAGATGAAGAGATAGTTCATCTCTTCAAGAAGTGTGCCCCGTTCATGAAGAAAGCCTTGAGAGAGCTTGAACGAGAACTCAAGAGAAAGGAGAGGGCAAGCACTTCAAGCCATAAGAAGAAGGCACATGTGGTTACTTGGAGTGATGAAGACTCCACCGACGATGAACAAGCCAACCTTTGCCTTATGGCCATCGAAGAAGATTCAAGGGTAACTTCTAATTCATCTACTTCATGTTCTTATTCTTTTGATGAATTACAAGATGCCTATGATGATTTGGTTTTAGAGTTTAAAAGTCACATTTTGAAAAACAATAAATTGATTTCAAAGTTGAAAATTCAAAATGATTTGATTTCTAAAACCAAACTTGAACTTGAAGCAAAACTCGAAGAGTTTGAATTAAAATGTTTTGATTTACAAAATTTGCTTCAAAAATTTCAAGAAGAAAAAGATTTGATTTTCAAAGAGCTTGAGAAGAAAAATAATTTTGGAAAATCAAATTTTTATGTAAGACAATCTAGTGTCCCTAGATTTATTAAAGGAAAATGTTTTAGAAGTGTTTGGGTCCCAAAAGGACTAACCACTTCAATTAAAAAGGATGACATTGAAAAAATGGATTCCTAAGGGGACTAAAATTTGTGCCATGTTCATGGATCCAAAGCAATTTGGATACCAAAAATTACTTGATTGTCTTTTGCTAGGTGTGATGGAGATGTTCAACAAGTCAAACATTGAGAGGGAGCTCCATGCACACAAGGAAGAACACTTGAAGAAGGAAGGCTTCACATCCTCCCTTGGGTTCAAGTGTTGGTAAAATTTCTAGTTGTTTTGATTTAATTTGTTTTATTTTTATTCAACTAGATGATCATATATGTTGGACTAACATTTTTTATGATGCTTTGAGTAAGGGGGAGCCATTTTAAAACCAAATTTGTATTTTTGTCAAATTTTACCTCTATTGTTATTTTGAACTTAATGTTTTAAATTCTTTTTGATATAACAAAAAGCGGGAGAAATGGTTTGAAAAATTGAATTTTCAAATGAATAAGGGGGGGCTTTATTTGATTTCATATCTTCAATCTATTATTCACATTTTTAAAGTTAAAGGGGGAGAATTCCAAACAATTTTTCAAGTGAGTTTTATTATATCAAAAAGGGGGAGATTGTAGAACTAATGTTTTGATATAATAATTGAAAAATGTTTTGGACTGATTTAAAAAGTATTTAAAACATTTCCAAAGTCCAAACAACTTGAAACTATGTTTTGGGAAGTTTTTTATAAAGGGTTTTTATACTTTTCAAAGCTAAACTTTACAAAACTGCCCATGCATTTCGAAACACCTTAGGGGCGTTTCGATACGGCAATTCCAGTAGCAAAATCGTTTCGATACTTGTATCAAAACGGGCTTTCCATGGACAGAATTTTTGCCCAGCGTTTCGAACCGGGCTATGTCGTTTCGATACACCTACGTGGCATTGACCACAACGGTCATAAACCCCAACAGTTATTTTCCCAACTAACTTTTAAATGCAGGCGTTTCGAAACGGATCTAGAGTGTTTCGATACGCGTTCCGAAACGGCCATGAGGCGTTCCGATACGGGTGCCCTGACAGACTGCAACGGCTCTTTCTACTTAGAGAGTGTTTCGAAACGGGTTCGAACGTTTCGAAACGGGGAGCTGCAGAACTGCATTTATGGTGGGAATTAAAGTCCTCAACGGCTCCAATATGATCCCAACGGCTAGTAACGGCTACAAACTCATTTGGGAGTATAAAAGGGACCTTCAAGCATCAAGTAAATGCTAATGCTCATATTGTAAAACAACAAATGATCAAATATTGTCTTAGTGCCTAAATTGTCAATTCTTGTATAGACAAACACTAGTGAGCCAAATTTGTCAAATTTGCTCAAGTGTTTTAGGTTTTGGGTGAGTGCTTAATTGTGCAAACAAACACCTATTAGAGGGATTTGTGTTTGCTTTATTTATCTCTTTGTAAGAGAGGGTTTCAATCAAGGCTTTGGGTAGAAAGCTTGATTGTGTATAAGGGTTACCTCCTAAGCCTAGAAAAGGGGACGAATCAATAGTGGATTGATTGGAAATCCTTAGTGGGGAGCTAAGGTAGTGGATGTAGACCTTGGTTAGAAGGTTGAACCACTATAAATCATTGTGTCTATTTACATTCTAGCTTCCACAACCCTTTCACCCAAAAATCCACCTCTCCACCACTTGGTGAGCCACATTGGTTGAACGAATCGAGCCCCACTCAACTCAACAGTAAGGACTTAAAGTGTGTTTAAACCAAAATATTTAAGTCAACTATCAATAACTTTAGTGTTTTGGACCAAAATGTTAACTTTTTCAAACGTACATGCACTAAAATGTTCATTTCTACAAAAGAGGAAATGTTAACTTTTCAAATGAACGAGGACTAAAATATTTCTTTTTATAGTAGATGGACTAAAATGAACTTTTAGGTATAGTACAAGGACTAAAATATTTCGTTTTAAAGTAGAGATATTAAAATGAACTTTTAGATATAGTACAAGGACTTCTACTACATTTTAACCTCTATAAATCTTAACGTATAATAGAACACACTATTAAGCAAGCATATTTGGCCGGTTGGCAAACATGCTCACTTTTGTTTCCTCATATTCCCTTATGAGTTCTAGACCGACAAGTAACACTCCCCTTCTTTCTTCTAGAATTCTCCCTTTCCCCTTCTCTAGATAGGATTAGGATTAGAATTAAAATTTGTTAAAAAAATACACACCATTAAATATGTATGGTTTTTTTATAATTTGCCTTTCTCGGAAATGGAAAGAAAGGAAAATTAAAAATGGAATCATTTTATTGTAGGAATTGGGAGACATAGAATCCTTACCAAACATAAATAAACATCAATTTGTGTTTTTCACTTTTTTAAAATGATATTAATTTAATTGCAAGTTAACATTGTTCTACTTCTCAGATAATTGAAAGTTAGTGTTAAAACTAATGAATGCATGCATGGAAATCTCCTGAATTTGAGTTGTATTGTGCATCCAAATTCAAAGCCTTTTTATATGTTGGACTTCCACTTACATGATTGTCTTTGATAAAGCTCTATTAGAAATCACAAATATCATTATGAGTTATGTCGTATCATATTTGTATTTATTTACATTAACTGCTTACAATCTTAAAAATTATTGGGCAAAAATCCAACTCATTTTATAAATTACAAATTACCAACAGATTTTATATATTAAGTAAGCAAATTATTCTCCCCTTTTTTGACCAGATTATTAGTCTCATTTGGCATCATATATAAAGTCGTATCTACATTTCCCCATTCATTTGAATATTGAATCATTCGATCTCTAAACCTTTTGGAATAATTGGGGGGAAAAATCAAAGCAGCTCCCTATCCTAAACCAAAACCACGTTCAACCACAGAATTGTTCTTTATCAACTTGCAAATCCTTGTGGGACCTTTATTTGTCCTTCAACTCCTAACTCCTAACACTTAAGGATTGGAACAAGGAACGGTATTCCGTACAACAACTAGTACCAGTTGGGTGATGCTAAGGTAAGTCACTTTATGGCGCGGCTAAAATGCGGTTCTACACAAATTCTTATCATTTTTTAAAAATTTTATGTAAGACTAGATAATAATTTAGGTAGAACCAAAATTTTTACTAGCTGGATAAGAATTTCTATAAATGTTGTCTTATGTAAGAATTTAGGTTATAATATAAGAATTTGCGCAGTTACATAAATTCTTACCAACTTAGTAAGAATTTGTGTAAGGTTGTCTCATTTTAGCCGCACCCTAAAGGTGCCTCACCTTAGAACTACCCTAGTACCGTTATCTTAAACAAACTTTACGTTTTACTAGCAATGATGCCATATCAAAAATACATATATATGTCAACAACTTTTAGAACAAGTGGTTGACTTGGCAATCTTCCCTCTCCCTTAAGTTGTGGGTTCAATACCCATTAAAAGTAAAATTCCCCCTTCTCCTCTCAAATAAAAATTGTTCCAAAAAAATACATATATATATATATATATATCCGTTATTGTTTTTCTGTTTAGATTGAAGCAATTAAGATATGATATTGATGGCATTGTTTTTATTTGGTTTTGCATTAATATTGTATTAGTTGTACTTGTAGTGCATGAACAGGGAGGGGAAAGAGTGGAAGAGACACCAACTTGTGATGAGAGCTGAAATTGTCAATAATGTTTATCTGGAAATAATATTAATACTATGAAGGAAGTGGGAGGAGATGAAGAACCTAGCCAAAAAAGACAAAACCAATGCTTGGAGTTTAGATACGTTGGACGTACAAGAGAGATGGAGCAGTAAACAGTATGCATTATTTAGATGCAAATTGCAGATACACACAAGAGAAAGAGACCGGCAAATGGTCAGCAAAGGGGGGATGAACCCACAAATCAACTTGCTCACTGTTTCCTCCGAATACGAATCTTCCTTTATCCAATGTATTGAATTTCCGACACTTACCCATCCTCCCCTATATATACCAGCTCCCTTCTAGGAGTAGTATATAAAAAAAGCGCACCACACAATCCACCAATTAACCCAACAAACCTTACAAATCCAAAAGAGAAAGAAAGGAAAACAAAATGGATAGAAGCTCAAGCTGCGTACATGGAAGCATAACTAGTGATTCCCTAAACACCAAATATCCCGACTCTCTCCGCCGCCTTGGAAGCAGCGTGGTTTTGGATTCTGAAGCTGAATCAAGAAAGCTCCCATCTTCCAAGTACAAAGGTGTTGTTCCGCAACCCAACGGCCGATGGGGTGCTCAGATATACGAGAAACACCAACGCGTCTGGCTTGGAACTTTCAATCAAGAAGATGAGGCTGCCAAAGCCTATGATATAGCTGCTCAAAGGTTTCGGGGTCGTGATGCCTTCACCAACTTCAAACACCTCCAGAAATCTGAGCAAGATGACATGGAAATGGTCTTCCTCAATTCACATTCCAAGGCAGAAATCGTTGACATGTTGCGAAAGCATACCTACAGTGATGAACTGGAACAGAGTTGGAGAAGCTATGGCTCCGACGGGAACGGGAAACGAAAGGATGCGGCGGGATTTCGTTCCTTTTCCTTTGGTCTTGAGCTGAAAGCGCGTGAACAGCTTTTCGAAAAAGCTGTGATACCAAGCGATGTGGGAAAGTTGAACCGACTCGTAATACCTAAGCAGCATGCCGAGAAATACTTCCCTTTGCAAACTGGGAGTGCTTCCAAAGAAATTCTCTTGCACTTGGAAGATGCGAATGGAAAAATTTGGAGGTTTAGGTATTCCTATTGGAACAGCAGCCAAAGTTATGTGTTAACAAAAGGGTGGAGCCGCTTTGTTAAGGAGAAGAACCTTAACGCCGGCGACATTGTTAGCTTTCAGAGATCCACGGGTCCGGATAAGCAGCTTTACATTGACTGCAAGGCAAGAACCGGACTGGTTTCGGGTTCGACTGGACCGGTTGAAATGGTCAGGCTATTTGGGGTCGACATATTTAAAATACCTAGTGGCAGTGGAAGTGTTAGTCTCGGTGGATGTAATGGAAAAAGGACCAGAGAAATGGAGTTGTTGGAATTAGAGTTCAGCAAGAAACAAAGAGTAATTAATGCTTTGTAACATTACCTAATATTCGTTATTTTTCCTTTAAAATCGTGTTAATGTTAAGAGGGTGTAGTTGCCATTTGCATTTACGATATCTTTGCATGTGTTGTTCGCCCCTAACTACTCAATTGTCATTTCTTAGGAAAGTCGTATTATGTACATGAGGTAGACCAGTTGTTCGAAGATTTGAGAGCTAGAAATAAATATGGCGCGGACTACCTTGCCAAAATCCTGAGGAAAAATGGCTTAGATCATATGAAGAGGGTAAACAATATGGTCACATGACAACGAACTTTACTGAGGTGGTCAACTCTGCACTCAACTTACATGCGGGGGTCTTAACATAGCTTCAAAAACACCGGCAATGAAAGCATCTTTGACCCGCGCTATCAAATGTAACCGGCATCCACCAAAAGCAATTACCCTGGACATGACAACTAAAGTTGCAGCCAGTGTGTTTTCGTGGTACATGTCATTTTCGTGGCACCCCACCAAGCGTTTACAGATATTGTGATTTGTCGATCATCTTATACAAACGTAGACCATACACACATTGCACCACAAGTTGTATCATATCATACCAAATCCATCTACTAATCGTGCAAATACATATTCACCAACGCTCTAGACTATATATAAACCAAACTCGCATCTCACAAAATGTGAATTCCTGACGTGCCAGGAAAGTCACGTTCTGCAAAGGGTGAATTCCTGACGTGCCAGGATTCTTGACGTGTCAGAAAACTCACGTCCTACCAAGCGCGACTTTTCGAGGAACTCGCGTCCTACAAAGCGCGAGTTTGCCAAGTTAGTAAAGTCGCATGTAACAAAACGCGACTTTTGCTTCTATATAAGCTTGGCTTATCGAGGGAAGAAGCACACACCATTGAGTCGAAGAAAAAATAAATTGCATTCTGAGTTAGTGCTTCAAGTTTTTGATTGTAGCTACTAATGCTAACAAACTATGTATCTGGAAAATTTATTCGCAAACTAATTTCTGGATATTGTGATTTGTTGTTATTTGTAGTTTCATATATATGTTGAATAGGTGTTAAATATTCGGTATTTTTGTTCACGATGATCGACAACAACAAATCACAATATCCGGAAATTTGAGGTCTTTTTGAATGGCAGGCAAATGACAATATCCAATAGACCTCCGAGATTCAAGACAACCTTTGATTCTTAACCTTTTGTTTGAGGCTAAGACCTCGCATGCAACCGGAGTCAAAGACCCAACACTGTAAGCATGTTTAGGGGGTACAATACTCGGCTCCAATAGAGCACTAAGCTTGAGAACAAGGACCGATTCTCTAAGACCAAGAGATCAAAACAAGTTGAGGATCTTTAAGAAGTGTTGGTTAGTTGCAAATCCAATTTTATCCTTTCAATTGTAAAAATTAGAAGGGGATACCCCTCCGTAAAACTTTTGTATTATGTTATATTTTTAATATAAATATTATTGAATTATTAATTACTTAAGATTAATAATATTAACAAATATATTAATAATAAAATTTCTATTATAATATATTAAAAATATATTAATAATATAATAATTATTTGAAAAAAATAAAGAAAGATCTTTTCATAAACATAATTTCATACAGAATCTATTAAATATATATTCAATTCAATATATATAAATATATTAAAATATATAAATTATAAATAAAATATAGAAATGTATCTAGATATAAAATATAAATATAAAATAAAAAATTGAGATTTAGAATAAAATAAATAGAATTTCTGAATTTGAATTTGAAGGCTTTTTTATTTCTAGAATACTAATACATATTAGATATTAGTTGTATATTCGAATAAAAATGCCATAATGATGCCATTAATAACAAACAAATATATTAATAATATAAATATTATATTTTTAAATTAATTGTCGTAATTTCAAACGACGGGAATAAAAAACCTGTGACCTCGCGTTCTGTAGAACGCGGTTTCTTTGGGGCCTCGCTTTCTATAGAACAAGAGATCCAGTCTGACGATTCAGTATACGCGCCTGGTCAAATACCCCGTCGTTTCAACGAAACTCGCATTCTATAGACAGCGAGTTCCCAAGAAAACCGCGTTCTGCAGAATGCGATGTCACTTTAATGTCGCTTCCTAGGGGGTGTAAGTTCAACTATAAATAGCCGAGCCGGCCCTACAAACCCTTACCCCACACCAAATTCTCCTCCTCCTCCTCTTCTTCTCTTATTTAAATATTTTCGCAATGGCGGGTTTATTGAGGCTAAACGGACGACACGTGTTCGACTATTTGTAGAGGAATCTGGTGGTAATGTTTTTTTTTATATTTTTGTGATTTTATATTATTTCTTTATTCTTTTATTTATTTATTTTTTCTTATATATATTTTATTTCTTATTATGTTTTATTATATTTTTTCAAGCACTACGAACGAGCATTGACATGCTATTTGAATCGTATCACCGACCCGATGAATGAGGATATTCTTCTGTTTATTGAGGAAACCAATTTTGGCCACGTTGCTACTATAGTTGTCGGTACAAAGTTTAATCGTTCTTTGATTAACGCAATATTAGAACGATGGAGGCCATAGACGCACATCTTTCATCTTTCGTGTGGCGAGGCAATAATTACACTGGAAGATGTTGCATTTCATCTTGGGTTGCCTACTGACGGCGAGAATATTATCGGTATTGTCGACGGTGACTGACCGGCCCTCTGTGCTGACCTATTGGGAGTGGTGCCGGAGAAGTTCGACGGCGGCAAAATCCTCTTAACTGTTTTGGAGGAGAATTTTACAATCCTCCCCCGATGCGGATGACGAAACAAAGTGGATAAATATTTTTATTTTATTATATATTTTACTTTTTATTTTGTTACTAATTAAAATATTTATATAACACTACTTATTATTTTCACAGCGGTTTGCTCATGCCCACATCCTACGAATGATTAGAGGGATTTTGATGTCTGGTAAATCTCGAAACAAAGTCCATGCGATGTGGTTGTACCATCTCAGTAATTTTGCCGAGTCAAGAAGAAAATGTTAGGGAGCAGTGGTCTTGGCTTTTTTGTTCAGTGAGCTTTGCAGAATCGTCGACCATGACAGAGCCGCAATCGGAGAATGTCTTTTACTACTCTAGTCTTGGGCTTGATTTCGAATGTCGTTTTTAAGCTCGCGGCCTAGAAACCCCACCCCGTACCTATTCCCACTTATTCGGATGTACTATTCAAATTATTTAATTTAATTTATTTTATTTTATAATTATATTTTTTAAACTATTATAATTTTTTAATTCTTTTCTATTAATGACAGGTGGTGTGTTCAACTCACTCACCAAAGACTACCAACTACACAGCGAGACTATAGACTGCTGATCGACAAGGTACATGATGAGGTTATGAATTCAGACTCTTTTTTAATTTCGAAAATTTTTTTCTAATTAAACTTTATATAACTCACGTTCAAAAAAATTTAGTTCGTGTGAACTCTGTATACTAATCCTACGATTCCTGAATGTATTCCGAGAAAAATTATGGAGACCTCTCATGTATGGCCGCTACTAGTGCCACTCATCAACTACAATATTGTCGAGTGGCATTCTACGGACCAGGTTCTGTGACAATTTGGCCTCATCCAAGGGGTTCTGCTGCCGCCACCCAATTTGGATGAATTACATCGGTTGACGTGGTAGGGGAAGATAAAAGTCCATTAGGGCCATCATCACGCTGACTGGGTCAGGCAATGGATGACAAGATATGGCAGACGACCGCCCATCTGTGCACCCATTGAGGATTAGGTCGTCACTTTTGACTATATGCAGTGGTACCACCAAAATAGGAAGCCGCATATACTCACTTTAGAGCAGCGCGAGCGAGAAATTGATGTACCTCCCCAAAACTGCCCGCCCACACAACGTCAAGCCATGCAGAGCCAGCCGACGCAGTGCGGTCCGAGAATGGGGCCTGAAAGTCAGAGATGGTGAACTCACACTACAGGGGCCTCGTCGTTTGGAACAACGTTTCATCATATGAGTGGTCCCCAGACGTTTCAGCAGGGGCCTCCACCCGAGTTTAGCTTTATGGATGCTTATCGTCCCTTCATGCCAATGAGTAGTCCTCCGGTGTTCGATGTTCCACCGTTGTCATCACAACTCGACTACAGTATTGTCGAGCAGACGCTGTCGTAGAGCTTGTTCTACACCGACCACGGTCCCAGCAGTGGTCCGCGCTTCGAGGACGTTCATGGAGTCGATGATGATGTCGTTGCTGAAGAGAACGCCTCTGGAGCACATGACATTCGAAGGAATCTACCACAAGATCGTCGTACACTCAGCTGCAGAACGGGTGGACATAGGAATCATTAGTACGAGGGGGTTGTTTAAAAAAATTTAATTATGTTCATGCAAGACATTATTTTTTTTAATTTTATAATTACCAATATTTTGTTATGCCTTATTTATTTTTTTTACAGAATTTTTAGAATTTATATTTAATTTCGTTTTTTTAGATAAACAATAACCTTCATAATTCGATTAATAAATTGAGCCTATAAAACATTTTTAAAGGCAAAAGCATTCATAAAACAAGCTATGTAACCGTTTTCGACGCGAATTTTAGTCGGTTAAAAATAGACCGAACTAGCCCATATTGGTGTCAAATGAAAGACAAGTTCCAGAACTATGAACCCAAACTCGATGTTTACTAAAAATATACGATTAATATGCTTGAAATATTGCTCGAACATGCCTATAGACGCTTGGTCTGGCAGCCTGATTTACAAAGAACTCGCTTTCTGCAGAAAGGGAGTTCCCCGCGATAAATTCAGCCGGCTTTTCAAATTCTCGGGGAACTCGCGTATTGCAGAACGCGAGTTCTTGTTCAATTCATTATTTTGAAAAACGTTGACACGTAGGCAGAACTCGCTTTTTGCAGAAAGCGATATTGCGTCTCACGATTCTCAGAACGCGAGTTCTTCATACATGACAAATTTGGGGTCATTTTTCCAAATAAAAGACGACGGGGTCATTTATCTTAATATTTAATAAAAAATGGTTTTTCAAATAAAAACGCCTGATTTTTCACGTAGTTTCAAGAAAAAAGTTTGTGTAAGAGAAGTGATGTAAAATAATTAAAATGATAATTTTATCCTTAAAAAGTCAAATTTTATTTTGTTGGAAAACTTAAAGATATGATATAAAGAGAATTGTGTCTTAAAAAAGTTGTTAATTTTTCTAATGAGACATTTTAAGTGAGACAATTTTGAAACATAAATGGAAAATTCTAATGGAACGGAGGAAGTATCATTTATCATCTTTTGTCGATTCATCGACAAACAATGATAAAATGAATTATATTTGTTGCATTAATTGTACAACAACATACTACTATCAATAATTTTCTTTTTTGAACAATTTCTACTTAAGGAGATGGAGAAATGAGTTGCTCCTACAAATGTTAGAACCTAAAATTAAAAAAAAAAATTGGATGTCAACATAAGTCTTTAACCATTTGTTTTAAGTTGTGTTGAATATTAATAATTTTTAAAATTCATTTAACTTTATTTTTAATGATGTGACGTTAAATAATTCACTAATGGTGCCAATACTTTAAAATTAATTCGTCTTAGAGGAGAGAAGATTTTAATTAACAATCTGCTTAATTAATTTTTTTTAGGAATTTCATTCAATATCAAAAATATAGTTTGACCATTGATGAAATAATGTGTTTTTCTTCTTAATTTCATGTATATAGCGTGTTGTTAACTGTTTTGTCTTTGCTCTGAAATATTAGTCATTGAAATATGATCTTAACCGTCATCTAGTTTAGGATGCATGCTATGATAAATATAATTATTAAGTTGAACACCGTTGAACATTATTAAGTTGAACATCGCTAAACATTATTAAATTAATTAATAAAGATTAAAAATCTTAAAAACTCAACATATAATTATAATTTATTTAAAATAGAATTTCAATTAAATTATTTTCTATATATATATATATATTATATTTTTTAAATAATTAGATCAAATATCAACCTTAGTCAATTTAAAAAATAAAAAACCTGAAACTTTAATATTCAAATTTAAGATTTAGGGTTTAGTGTTTTTGGTTTCATGTTTACAGTTTCAAGTTTAGTGTTTTAGGTTTAGGTTTAGGGTTTATTTTTTAAAATTGACTAATGTTGATATTTGATCCAATTATTTAAAAAAATTAAAAAAAATATTATATATGTGGAAAATAATTTAATTAAATTTTTATTTAAAATAAATTTATAATTATAGGTTGAGTTCTTGAGATTTTTAATCTTTATTAATCAATTTAATGGTGTTCAGCGGTTTTTAATGTTAGTAATGTTCGTCAAGCGTTGTAAAATTTTCCTAAATATAAACATATATTTGAAAAGCTTGACATTGTTTTAATAGAAAAATGTCAAAATTTATATCTAGTTCATAATACAATAAGATTACTCGCTATATAATCAGGGCCGTCCCTGGGCCAAGGCAATAGGGGCGACGTCCTAGGGCCCAGCCTTCCTCGTGGCCCACACTCAAATATTTTAGCTGAAGACTTGGATGAGTTTAAAGAATTTTGAGGGCCCACTACAATATATATATATAATTTTACAGGGTTAGGATCAACTTACACTATGTAAAACTCAATTACTTTTACACAGTTTTTGGACCGTTGGATGATGATAATTAATGGCTCGGATTATTTCTTTATCTTTTTTTTCAAGTGATAATCTTCACGTTTTTTACTGTTAATCTCATCCATCCATTTCACTAATTCAATGGTCATAAATTAGTGTAAAACTCATTGAGTTTTACATCATGTAACATGATCCTATCCCAATTTTATATATGAAACATGTAAATTGAGTAAAGCCTTCAAGGTTAGAAATTGGAATAAAGTTGGTTGCATAGGGCCTACATCATTATTATTATTATTTTGGATAATTTATTATTAACTTTTTATAACTGTTTGTACTTTGAACCATTGTTTTTTTTTTAAAAAATTACAATTTGACCAAAATTACAAGTAATCTAATATCATATATTGTACCGTTAGTTTTTATTTCTAAAAAATAAAAAAATGTAATGTTAGTTTGTAATTATTATAGGTTTTAGGGTAATTATTAAGATTTTAATATTAATTTATTTTTTATTTTTATAAGAACAAACATTTCAAGTAGAGCTATAAATAATTTTTGTATTGTTCTTGTTCTTTACATTTCAATTTCTCCTATTTTTTTATTTCTTAAAATTTAATTTTTTTAATATTTGTTATAGAGGCTCAAATTTTTTTCAATACTTGTTATTATGGACCTACTCTTAAAATTTAATTTTTTTTCAATACTTGTTATTAGGGACAAAGATTTAAATAACGATCCGCAACAATGATCGTTATATAGCGGTAGCGACATCGTCCGAAACTACGATGTCCGCAATCGCAATAAATACAATGTGGCCGAAAACACGACCACAATTGTAATTTAATTTTTTTTATTAGAGGCCAAATTTTTTTATTCACCTTAGGACTACCAAAATCTCATAAACGTGTCTGCATATAATCACCGATAAAACCACATGATCAACGACATGTAAATTATGAATTTGATGAGTTGCATATTTATATAAGAAAAACACAAAAGCATGCATGAAAATGAAGATTTGTATATATTAATATGGGTGTGATAGATTAGAAAGAGGTTCCATTATTGAGTAGGTCCGTACCGTACGTTTACTTGGGAACGTGCTTTTGAATGAAAAATTCATGAACCTCAACCATCACCTTCAGTTGAACGCATCTGGATCCAGCCGATAACTCTTGCCCAGGCCTTTTTGTCTGTTTTCGGTTAGCGGCCTAGCCCACCCAGGAACAATAAATAAATACTCTACATTTGATATAGTACACACTAGGTTTTTCATCAAAGTATTGAAACAGCTCCCTAACCTTAACTTAACTGGTAAATATGAGAATTAGAGCAGTAAAAAATAATAGTAATAGTAATTTCCAATGGCTTCTGGAATGTGATGAATTGGTTTTGTAGCAGGAATAGAATAAAGCTGTCGCTCTCTAATGTATGTGAATCCTAGTTGATGGCGTGGAGGGGGCTTGGCTTCATGTGATTTGATGCCCCTCCAAATTTCAACAATTTCAGAGTAGAAACCAAAAGTATAAAGTCCAACTCCATCTTCAATTCTTTTGACATATTAGGCTTTTGCTTTTAGCTAGCAGCCACGCAGATACCCCCAAAACATGTTGTCCCTAGTTTCACCCTTGAAAATAATACTCATCGTTTTTTGTTGGCAATAATTTTGCAACTGAGCTATTTCATTTTCATTTTGCTGTCATGTTCGAATTGGAAATGGAAATCTTGTTTTTGATAATTAAATATGCAAGGAAGACCTACCTTTTAATGAAGGTATAATTCATTTTTACTTTTGCTTTACTTTAATCTTAAAACAATAAATTAAACTAATTTGTCTAACGGTGCCCATATGTTAAAATACACTGTATTTAAAATTTTACGAATTAGATGGGTGATTTTTGAAGCTGTTACTGTCGGCCTTGGATCATACACTTTACTAGCTACATGTGATAATGATATGTCATGTCGGAAAATATAATACATAATGCATACATGAACATGCAGAATAAGACTACATATAATATGGTATGGATGTTGGTTGCTTTTCATTAAATATATAGTCCATATTAATATCGGGATTGCAGCAAATATTGTAATGATATCACTCCTTACTGTATGATCCATGCATGCAATGCCAATGTGGATACCTACATGCTTGGCCATATATAACGTTTGTTTGTTATCACTTTAAAGACGTAAACCAAGGATTTTTATTGAAAGACTAAAGTGATGAAAAGGTATTAAAAATAGTATGAAAAAGCGATGGTTGATGGAGAGGAATTAAAGCAAATTATATGGAGTATATGTGAATATTGGCATTAATATTTTACAAAAAAAAAAAAAAAAAAAAGAAGCACGACTTTGGGTGAAACCCCAAAAACAGGAGTAAGTAGAAACAAAAGAAAAGGCAGAGTGGTCCCAGTCCCAGCTAGGTGAGTCTGAGTGTCCCACTCCCAATCAAAATACAAAAGAGGTTGGATCAAAACTCTCACTCTCACTCTCTTACATGTGATGCGCAGTGTCACTGAGTCAGAGTTAAACCCTTTAAACATGAAAAACTGAGACTGAGTCCGCCATTGCCATCAACAGTAGACTCTGCGACTCCACTGCTCCTCTCTCTCTCTTCTCTTTTCTGCACTCCTCATATTTACTTCACTATCTTCCATATTTAATACTACTATAAGCTCTCTGTCTCTCTTATAGGATACACAAACATTTTGATAACATTCTAACGTGGCCATATATATATATAGGATACACTAACATTTTGATAACATTCTAACGAGGAAGCATATATATACATTATATACATGGATACTTTGAATTCATTACACGAAATTATTTTTCAAAGTATAAATAGATTTTACACACTAACTAATACTACGAATTTAGAATATATTCCTCGTCCTTTTTTATCGGAAAAAAGATAGATAATGGGATAAGCATATAAATGAACCACCATTTCCAGCTATAAACGCATAGAAAAACAAACATTTCGCCCTTACTAACTTACTATATTAATCGATCGTCTTTAATCACTATTAACAGTTTGTTTAATTTTAAGTGTATAAATATTAGGGAATAATTTCTAGAACAAGTGGTTAAATATTCTTGGTTGACATCATTCTCTCTCCTCAGTTGTAGGTTCATAATTATTTAGAGTAAAAATTTCCCTTTCACCTCTTTTTAAGTAAAAATTATTCAAAAAAATATATAAATATTATTATTCACAAAGATCGTTCTTATCACTCCTTTTTCCCTTCTTAGACACATTTTTTATTTAAAAAATATATTATATACATTAATTAATCTACTCATATATTTCAATATTAAAAAATATTAAATCATTCATGGCACGCAATTAATATTAATTGTATATATATACTACTATACATTAATTACGATAAATATCTTTTAAATATTTTTTTTATAATAACAACTGAATTTTATTAATAACCATGAAAAATATCTCAAATACAAAGCATTTAAAATGGAGAATAATGAGATTTAATACACCAAAATCTCAAACAACCCAAAGATGCAAAGAAAATAAATATATTCATAGATATTAGCATACCGATAAAATTCAGAAGTCTTCCTGAATCTCCTTGTCTCTATCCAAACAAGACGCTTTACGATGTGAAAAAGGAGTGGTGAGCGAACCAAACTATCAGGCAGATTGTTCCGCTACCCAGGTCTGATTACATCGGCAAACGATCATCAACCGAGAGGGGATCTATCTTTCTATGAACACCGACAGAATCAAAATCAGAAACTAGCGCCGCGAAGATCTCTGTAAGAACACCAAACGAACGTTAAGGTGCGCTGAAATCATGCCCAAAAACGACAGATGAAACGAACCACAAAAATAACGAAAAAACGTGCCACAAGGACAGAGAAACACGTGCCACAATGACATAGATTTTTATTAAAAATATAAAAAATAAAAATATGAAAATAATGAATTCGGTGATCGACAACCAGTATTAAAACCGGTTGTCGATCACCGGCTAAGAAACAAAAGAGGAAGAGGCGGCTATCAAATTAAAAGAGAGTGTTGTGCGGCGCTATTAGGGTTTTCTTCTGAATAAATATTTTTTAAATATTAAATTCACTAAATTAGTGCATCGCTCATAATAATACGATTAATTGCATAAATATATTACATAAATTAATTAATATAAATTTATAATATATATTTTCAACATTAAACAAACGTTATCTTATAATCACTTTTAGACTATTAAAAAAAATTAAATACGTAAATGTATTACATACATTAATTAATATGAATTTATATATTTTTAATATTGAGCAAGTATATTTAGCTTATTGCCAATTTACTCATCTTTATTCCCTTATATTCTTTTAGGTCATGTGTTCTAAACCCACTAGTAGCACTCCCTTTTCTTTCCTTTCCTCCTATGATTATAATTTAGATTTTCAAAAAATATATTTTTAATATTATATATAAGTCACACTAGATAAAAATTTAATTATCTGTATATACTTTGTAGGAAATATGAACTGTAAAACAGCACATTAATACTGACTGGAAAATAAAATGAAAATAATAGTGATCAACGAAACAGTGTCGTGGAAGAATGTCAATGCCTTAAAAACGAATTTGCCCTGTTGCGTGTAATCGATGCTGCGGGCGAATCGTCCCCTGAAGTTAACACAACTCTTCAGAATTCGTACACCCGAATTCGGAGTGAACAAAAGTGAAAAAACAATGGAAGAGAACTGTATGAGAGTGTTTTAATTCCGTTTTCTGGAATTGGATACAAATGAAGCATGCAAAGCATGCTATTTATAGGCCAAATATGAAGGACAAAATTGTACATTCGTTATTTCAACAGTCAAATAATTAATCCGAATTAAGGTAATAAAATACCATCAATCTGTTGTTATAACAGATGTTATAACTCAGTTATAACTATGTTATAAATCCTGTAATTATTCTCGTAGCTGGTAGAATTAAACAGCTGAACCAAGTTGTAATTCTGTCTAAGTACAATCTCTTTTCATATTAAAAAATAATTGTTTGATTAATAGCATTCTGAGAGAAAAAATTTTACGATTTTTCTCCAAAAAGATAATAACGCATGCGAACGTGTCATAAACACGTATCACCCGAACCCAATACGGGCGACAATGGTGCACGAAACTTGCCCTTGTTCTCTATCACCTAACAAGGGAAGGGAATATGAAGACTATAAATACCCTTCAAATGTTAGTTTCCCACTCACTGTGAGATTCTTCTTTTGCATTACTAACATACTTCTCTATCTTTCTTACTCCCTTTGTCTCATTCAATATGTCTAGTATTGATTTTTCTTGGTCAAATTTTTTTAAATTTTGACTCATTATTATTTTAAATTTATTATTGATAAAAATATGAAAAATTATGTTTTAAAAATCTTCAATCAAATAATTTAAAATTATATTCTTTATAAAATTTAATTAATTAAAATATTTAAAATAATTATGGTTAAATTAAAAAAAATTGACTAAAAAGTCAATATTAAACATATTAAATATGACAGAAGTATGAAATATTGTTTTTAGTATATAATTGCATGCACCACGTCGTCATTTGCAACTTGTCATTTCATCAAAATTATTAATTTCAAATAAAGAAGTATAACCTTAACAAAGATGGAGACACAGTAAAAAAGACAGATACTTGGACGAGCATATAAATGAAACTCATATTCCAACATTAAATGCATAGAAAAACAAATATTGGCCGTGACTACATTAATCGATTGTCATCATCCTAGCTTCGTGCCATGCCATCTATAGATATAAAAATCCACTAAACATGCAAAGCAATCTTAAAACCTCAATTAGTCACGACCGAAAGTTGATTAACTAGTTAAGCTCTGCTAGAATAATCATTTATTAGTTATTAGAAGAAAAGGGGATTGTTACTCCCCTCATCATTGTCATCGTCCTCATCCTCATCCTCATCATCTTCTACTTCGACCTCACAATACTCAACAGTATGCGGTGCGTGGCCATCTCCGAAGGCTCGAACATGGTCTTTGAGGGACCTTTTGTGTTTGAAATCTGAGCCGCAAATGCAAAACCAGAGCTTCCCGCAGTTCTTCTCGTGTGTCCTCCAATCCCCTCTAACTGCAAAGGGCTTGCCACATTTTCGGCACTCAAACGGCTTTGCTCCGTGCTTCCGCTTGTAATGTGTCTGCAAAGTTCTGAAATCCTTCAACGGTCTAGATCTTGGGTGCTCTATATTGTTTTTGCAACCCTCGGCACAACAGTAGCAAGGAAGTCTGAGCATAGTCGAAGCTGGTTTTGTTCCTCTTAAGGACTCTGGGCCTTTTCGATACTGAGATCCATGCCCCCACATATGCATCTTAACAAGAGGAAAATGGGACAAAGAAATGAATACGATTTGTCATACAACAATACACTCCTATATAATGACTAATAATAAGTATGGAACCTGCATGTTGTTGTATCTATTGAAGGTTTTGTTGCAGACACTGCAAGAGAACTGAGTGGGACCAACAAGGATCTGTGCGGGTGAAGGAATCCAGTACTGCTCTTCAACAAGACTGTTAGTGTTACCAATGTCATTAGAGTTGCTAGAGCTGGTTTCAAGTGTTGGTGGCCCAATGTGAAGAGCAACTGTTACACCACTTTCAGACTGAGTGCCACTGCCAGTAGGGTTTGGACAGTTGGGGACCTTGCAATTGCTTGAAGGATATTTGGAAATGCGTGGGGCTTGTCCAGGAGGACCAAGAGATAAGGTTATGGACTCTTCATCTTCAAAATCATCAGCATCATGGCAAGAGCTTTCTCTAGGGGATATATTATTGTAGGTGAAGTAAGGAGATTGCATGCTGTAATTACTTGTACATGAGAAAACAAAGAGATTTTGGTCTTCCGGAGAAGAATGAGAAAGCTATGCCTATGAAAAAAGAAGCATTAATGCCTAGATAGATATAGAATATACTGAACAATAAAAAGCTGGAGTAAGGTGCTATAAATAAAACTCACAACATGAGAAGTGGACGGGTTAGTGAGAAATAGAGTAGGTAGCCGGGGGGGTTATACTTATAAAGCGGTGAGGAATGAGTAATGGTTTTGGCGTGTTTGGGAGACAAGGAACCGGCAAAGAAGGAGAGGGTTGGATGCATAGAATAGCGTACCAATCCAACAGTCACTAACACTCCTTTCGCTCTCAGTGCAGCACCAGCATGGCTAAAATGCTCGATTATCAAGCTCCTAATCCATACCACTTTCTCACCTCTGCCTACATTTACTCTCTCTCAGCCAAAAAGTGAGACATGTACATCATGCAGCAGATATGAAATGAAGTAATTTTAACTGTACAAATGGAAGGCGTGGGTAACTTTCTCCCTCACATTTGTTATTTAAAGAGATTGTGATTTGTGAATTGTGATAGTGATAAAGGCCTTTTGGTGTTTCTGCTAATTCATCCTCAGTACTCCTACTACTTTGCAGAAAAGCAATCAATATATTACAATTTTAATGAAAATAAAATAAATAATCACACACAGCTCTCCCTTATCAGTCTTACATTATGTCATCGGCTCAGCATGCAATATTAAGCACAACCGGAAGAGAGATAGTGTCCAAGTGCTTTGCGAATTGCGATACGTACATGCATGTCTTTTAAGGCATAGAAACGTGAAGGTTCTTCACTGTGGAGGAGAAAGTGGGGGGAAATTTTTAACGATTCTGTTTTCACCTACTCCAATTCAATGAGAGAAGCAGCTGGTTTTTTCACATTCAACCCTTGCTTTTTCATCATTAATTGATTTGTCCAATTGTTTGTTCCTTTGATTGGAAAGAACACTCCTTCCATCTTGAGCCTTCTTTTTAGCCTTTTAACGCTGTCCAAAAACCATCCCATCAAATATATATATATATGCCACTTCAGCAAAATATATGTATGTATTATTCTTTAATGGAAGTTATGTTACCATAGTCCACGAAGACCAGATATTTTGGTTGAAAGACCATATATTAATAGGTTCAGTCTGGGAGTTAATTCGGATGGCTTTAAGGCACGCAAACCCCGACTGGGTGCTCCTGCCACATGTTGCTTAATCAGATAAGCCATAAGGAAACCTATTCTATTTCATCAAACGAAGCTCACCATTTCTGGTTGGACAATGAAAACAAAAAATCTTCCAAATGGAGTGACATGCTATCGGATATTTGATTCTCTTAGAATAAACTATTTTTTTAGATAAATATTTTATACACAGCGGTGAAAACTGAAAGTTTCTACAAGCGCCTTAGTTTTAGGGTATAAGGAGTTAGTTTAGGGTATATGAGTTTAGGTGTAGGGAGTTAGAATTTAGGGATAATTGTTTCAATTTAAGGTTCAGGGTTATAATTTAAGGTTTATAGGTTAAAACCTAAATTCTCACCATATTACCCTAAAAACTAAACCTTAACCTATAAGCCCTAAACTTTAAAGTAAAACAACTATTCCTAAATTCTAAACCCCTACACCTAAACCCTTAAACCCTATAGCCTAAACTAATTCTCTATATCCTAAAACTAAGACGCGAAAACTTTCAGTTTCCACCGCCAGTGTATAAAATATTAATTTTTTTATTACCGGATATGTTATATTATATTATATTATTTAGATCTATTTAACTTGAATGCAAAATCATCTAAAATTATATTTTTATTAAGTCATCCCTATAATTTTGTTTTCTACACAATGAAATGTTTCAGCAACCAAGAGTTTCATATTGACTAAAATTCTTTCAAGCGTGTTATATATAGGCTTAACGGTCGAAAAGTGCCCTAACTTTTATTTTTTTTTCTAGTTTGGTGCCTAACATTTTTTTTCAGGCCACTTTGGTGTCTACCGTTTTATTCCGCAACTCAAATCAGGTTTTTCTGTGGCGATTGTTAAATTTATTTTTATTATCCAATAAAACGCGACACGTGGCATATTTTTAGTATTTTTTATTTTAATTTTTTAAAAATTAAAAAATCATTAATTTTTTAAAAAAACTCAAAATCTTTAATTTCTCTAAAAAAACCCCAAACCCAAACTCCAAATCCCTAAATTCCTCCCTTCCCACCACATATTCAACTATCAGTAGCCACCCTTGCCTTCGTCGGCCCTCCACGACTGAAACCTACATCATCCCGTTGTTGAGAACCGTTGATTGCTTCGTCGATTGCTCCGTCGACAAACATCCAACAATGAAGAAAAGAAGACTGATTGAGTTTCTAATCGACGACTAAAGGGTGGGGGATGTTGAACGGTGAGATACAAGACGCTTGGGTGGTGAACAGTGAACTGCCGGCGTGTGGGGATGCCGCACGGTGAGGGAGATGTGCATTGAGGGTTTGATTGAAAGAAATTAAAACTTTAAAGGGGTTTTAAGAAGTTTATATTTTTAAAGAAATTAAATAAAATAAATAAAGCATGCCATGTGTCGTGTTTTTATTGAATAACGAAAAAAAATTAATGGTTGCTGACGGAAAAACTTGATTTGAGTTACGGAATGAAATGTTAGCCACCAAAGTAACCCGAAAAAGAAAAATTAGATACCAAACTGAAAAAATGATATAGGTTGAACACATTTTTTACTATTAATCATTATATATAATAAATCACGAAATGGAGCATCTCCAACTGCATTAAGTAGTTCATAGCACTTAGAAATTAACAGTGATGGAGAAGCAAGGAGATTCAAACATATGCCAAGAGGTTTAAATTGTAAAAAAAATGAAATGACTAGCTAGATTGTTTTGTGGCAAGAATGCTGAGAGATGGCCAGCATTTGCTAAACCATTGATCGTCTAGAAAACAACTAAATGTGTAGTGATATTAATTTCTCTACTTTCTACAGAAATATGGTACATGAATGAGAGAGTATATACATGCCAATGCTAGAACAGAAGCAAAGAGGATAGCATGATGCGACGATGGAAGAAAATTTTGATAGAAAAGCAGCAGTCAGTCGTGTCGTTAGTTGATGCTGGCATCATCTTCACGTGAAAAGCTGAAATCCAGAATTTAGAACACAATTTTAGGCAGGAGTGGACCATTTAACTTTGGTCTCCAAGTCATGTAAGAAGCGACAGAGGAACTGGTCCCTTCCAATTGCAGTACACAGTATACTGACTCCTTTGACCTAGAGTTGAGCCAGAGTGCATTATTATCAAGTTCTCACTAAACTAACATATCCCCGCATTGCTAATTGAGTGAAAAAGAAAGAAAGTAGTGTAGGTGGTCGAAAAATGAGTACACTTGTGACATGAATGAGGGCAAAGATAAAGTAAAGATTGTCAAATCTTCCTCTTGTACGAGAAAGGAAAGTTGGAGCAATTGTAGTTGTTGCATGTATTGAGGTTTTCCAGGCCGCCCCGCCCAATTCATGTGCACGGTGCACCTCCTCATATCTACTTATTTGTGCAAACCCTCAACAGCAAACATCAATGGCATTAATATTATTACCCCCCTCTCTACTCTTTCTTAAAGTACCTTCAAAATGTATACAATTACAAAAGTACATCAAGCACCAAATATACACAAGCTTTTGTGCTGTGCTGTGCAGGGTAAGATAAAACTTCACAACGCCCAGCATATATAATTTATAAACCTATTCTATTCCCAATACATACTTTATATAAAAATGAAAATAAAATCTTTAAACTTTCGAATTGGGACAATTTCATTTGTTCTCTTTTATAGCAAATACAGCTATAATTTTTTTCTCTTCATACATCAAGATGTTTTAAGGCAACTCGAGCCTTTAAATCTATTGTTCCTTCTCAAGATCTAAAAAGAGAAGATAAGCAACTAAGCCAACCACAGGGATAAATCTGAGATAACTTACTACATTTACCCTGCTTCTCTCGACATTTTGTAGGTTCTCGCCAATCAACCAAGGCTGGAAGATTGTGTAAAGACATATGTCCCAAATGAAGGCATAAGCCAGCCTTTCCGAACCCAAATAACTTACCAAGTACTGCCATCTATCTGTTATGTTTCCAAAATCACCATCCATTCGACCATAAAGACCCCATATTGCAGATAACAGGCATACAGCCCCGCCGACTATTCCCACTAGGGCAGCACCATTTGTCATCGCCGAGCCTAGTGGAGAGAGCTCCCCAGGACGGGTTTCTGCATCAGCTTCATTCAGCCGGATCGCCATGTAAGGAATTAAGAATGCTGTCATCACATAATGGAAGATGATGCAATTAGACTTATAACACACACCA
Organism: Hibiscus tridactylites; assembly: GCA_958450335.1. Classification (NCBI taxonomy): domain Eukaryota; kingdom Viridiplantae; phylum Streptophyta; class Magnoliopsida; order Malvales; family Malvaceae; genus Hibiscus; species Hibiscus tridactylites. Next base: position 77,688,465 of record OY288281.1, read on the forward strand.
GAAAGATTTTCTAGGCTGATTAGACTCGGATGTTAATACTTGAAAGCTAGGCAACAGTAATACATCTTAATGCAAAATCAAATTTATTATAGTTTTGAAGGAAGCATACTGTTGGTGAGAAACATCTGCAGACCCCATAGAACATCGAGGGAGCTTTTGTATCTGTCCCTCTTACAATCAGAGAATAACAATGGAGCAAACATCAGCGTCCACCCAATAACAAAGTTGAATAATCCCTCAGACATCTGATCGATAAATATTAACATTACATTAATAAGCCTTTCTGGAAAAACAATTAAATTCACTTCCACAAGTGATTCTTACAGGGTGAAGGACTGGGGCATCAATCAGACGAATGCCAACTGTTCTGCCAAAAAAGGGTTCCATTGATCGCATAGATCATCGTCAAGGAAACAATACAATAAACAAAGAAATATTTTGTGTAGCCCCAAAACAAACAAAAAAAGGTGGATAAATTTCTTTTATGGAGTTATTGAATGTACCAGCATTCGTCAAAGGCAGAATAAAGAAGAAATTGAGAGAAAGTCCAATGAGAGCGTTTATTGTGTCCGAACTGATAGCCCACACGGGATCTCCCTGGTTAACTCAAAAACCAATCTTTCAGTTTGAAAGAAATGAAGAGAAAGTGGGAAATGAGAAGAGAACGCTTACAGGAGCATAGGGAAGCAAAAAGAGCCACAGGATGTAAACAGCCTCAGCGGTCCACAGGGCAAGCTGAAGGACTCGCCTCAGACGATGACTTCCTTCCGAGGTGGAACTCAAGGCGGTGGACTTGCGGCGAGACGCGCGGCATACAATGGGCGTCGAATGGAGGATAGAAAAGGGGGTTGTGTGGCATGGTTTGCAAGGATAGAGGCTGGGCTGGGATTGAGAAAGAGAAAGAGAAAGAGAGAGTGAAGGAGGGATGCAACTGAAGGATGTTGGTCTTGAAAAAGCAGAGAAGTGGGTTTGGCACAACAAAGGTTGAGTTGCTAGTAAAGCCATGCCCTTCACTTCCTCTTCATCTCCCGGCTTAAGCTTAGCTGATGAAAATAAGAAGAACCAAAAATGGGGCTGAGTTTTGTCAACACGTAGCTCACTCATCAGCCGTTTATTTTTTAGTAAACAACATAAATGGTCTCAACTATAATCCAATTCTTTGTTGACTCATCTGACGATGACGATAAGAAGTTATAAATAGGTCTCCCACTAATCACGACTAATAAATCGATTCAATTTTTTTAAAAATAAACAATTGATGATATGACAGTTTAATAAAATATGTATAATAATATATTTAACCCTAAATTTTTATATTTTATTTTAATTTTGTCCTAAATTTAAAATTTAATCTCTCAATATTTAAATATTACAACATTTAGTCCTTTAAATCCTAAACTTCATCTTCTTTTCCTTCTAAAAAACAAACCTCTATTGATTTTAACTATAACCATCTGCAACACTATTTGTATGAGTAGTGAAAAATGTTGGAGAATCAAAAACCTTTATTATTATTTACGGTAGCCATTTACGATGAGTTACATACAACATGAGATATATACCTTTGTTTTTAGAAGGGAAGAAGATGGAGTTTAAGATTAAAGAGATTAAAATGTTATAATATTTAAATGTTGAGAGTTAAAATTTTAAATTTAAGAGCAAATTAATATAATGTAATGGTTAATGGTTAATGGTTAAATTTGTTACTATACAAATTTTAATAATTGACGCGTTATTAGTCTTTTACTTTTTAACAAAATTGGACCGATTTAGTTACGGTTAGTCGAAGATCTAGTTGTCGTAACTTCTCATAATTAAGGGACTCAATAAAAAATTGGATCATAGGGGGGACCATTTATGTTTTTACCCTTTTTTTATTAGAGTTTTTTATCAAGTAAAAGGAAAACGATGCCGTTTTAAAGTCCCTTTCAAGAGACGATGCCTTCCTTGGTTTTCTATGCTATATCTGCCTCGGTTTCCTCGTTTTCCGAGGGAAAAACAAATCGTTCAGACGGAATTGTTTTCCCGCTCATTTTAATTGAAGTTCTCCGATCATGCCTGCAAAATCCGATAGCACCGAAGGTACTACCGTCCCTCTCATCATCATTTCCAGGTGTGAAATCTCGTTGATAATTTTCTTGATTGGTTGAACCTCACTTCTTACTTTTTCCTCTTTCAAAATTTAATTTGCAGCAATCGTCCTCAACTACGTGAACGAGGTAAACCTTTTCTCTCCTTTTTTTCGGACTTCTGTTAAAATCTTACGCTTAGGTTCTAACTTCTGGTTTCAAATAGGTTTAATCATTTTATTCCTTGTTTGGCTAATTTACATTAAGGCTATTGTCAGAGGGAATTAATTAAGTCTTAGATTTCTGGAAAAAGATCGCAGTCAAGTTATTCTCTTCATTATTTCTCGCTGATTCGCTTAAATTTTTCCCATCATTTTGCGTAATTTTCTTGACTACCAAATGGAGATTAATTATGTCGTTTGATAGGTAGATCTTTGAGTTTAGGAACGGAATCAGGAATTAAAATTAGAGAGTAAAATATAATTAATCATTAAAACGAGAAAGTTCAGAATAATAATAATAATCTGGTGATGATGATAAGAAAGATGATGGTGAGACTATTCATTTTGATAAGATAAAAAGAACTATCTCAGCTTTTGCCGTCCAATTCCTTTATAAACCGACATTAAAAAAACAGAATTAAGATAGATAACCATTCGCTGATAGTTCATTTCTGCAAGTACTTACTAGTTGAAAACTGTGTTCAACCTGACGTTTCTTTTTTTGAACCAGCAAAATCGGCCTCTAAATTCTCAAAATGTTGCCGATTCTTTACAAAAGTATAACCTCAAAAAGGCTTCCATTCAAAAAGCATTGGATACTCTTGCTGATAGCGGAAAGATGTCATTCAAGGAGTATGGTAAGCAGAAGATATACCTTGCTCGTCAAGACCAGTTCAATATCCCCAACAATGAAGAGCTAGCTTCTATGAAGGAAGAAAATGCCAAACTGCAGGAACACCTTGATCAACAAAAGAAAGAAATCACTGTGGTTGAGGGAGGTAATAAAATGATAATCCTTGAACATCAGATTAGTATTCTGCTGAAGGGGTTGCAAACACTTTTTTTAAGTCATCCAATATCTTAAGATTCTAACCTTTCGGTTTAACATTTTTATTTTATTTGAAGTGAATGTTGTCGTGTCATGCAAACATGGATATATACTGTTGTTGCAGAAATTAAAAGTTTGCAGTCAAATCTAACTCTGGGACAGATTCATGACAAGGAAACTAAATTGAGGAAAGAGGTAAGTGTTATGGCTATTTTGCCAATATGGAAGTTTTTCATTTATCTTTGTCAAAACTGGTTGCAGAAGTGAGAAATTTTTTTGACATTATTTGTTTTGATCAGGTTAAAGAGATGGAGGACAAATTAGTTAAATTGCGTGGAGGAGTAACCCTGGTTCGGCCAGAGGAAAAAAAGGCAGTTGAAGCCATGTATTCTGAGAAAATAAGCCAGTGGAGAAAGCGGAAAAGGATGTTCAAGGATCTATGGGATGCTATCACGGAAAACTCACCTAAGGATCTTAAGGAATTCAAGGTGCCAACGCTCCATTCTTTTAGTAAGAATCCACATGTTGCAGCATAAAAGTTATCTGACAGGATTCATGTTTGTTTGCAGGAGGAACTGGGGATTGAATATGATGAAGATGTTGGTGTGAATTTACAATCATTCTCTGAGCTCCTTCAGCATGGGAAGAAGCGGGCTAGAGGTCAGTAACTTAGTGCGAAGCCTTACATTTTTGGTCATCGACTCAAACACAGATGTTGGTATTTCTCTAGAGATAAATCTGACTCAGATATTTGTAGTTTCTTCATCCTAGTTAGATCTAAATGTTACTTCTGGATCCTTCAGAGTGAGTCACTATTTTAAATGCACATTACATACCAATGTTATTGTTAGACCATTTATGTAATGCTAGGTTTTATAGAAAGTATAACCTTTGGATATTATATTACAAGCCAAAGCATTATTCTATGAGCAACACATTAATCATAAGCCAAATGTTGTTTATAAATATAAAGATATGGCTTAACATCAATCCATTATCTTTTCCGATGATGATCCATATTTAGGTTGTATTTAGTACCTTCTACATCTTATGAATGTCACTCGCTCCCCCAAATTGTAAATTGTAAATGTGACGAAAAGAAAAGGACCAAAAACCATATTATACACTCAGTCAACACTATGAACTCACCAAACTTACAAACATTTAATGTACTCGTGCTCCTCAATATCCTGTCACTTGGTACAATTCCTCAAAGAAAAAGGCCCCTTATTTGTAGTAAAGTGTCGTTTACCTTTCATTCATTAACTTTTAGCCATATGTTCAGTGGGTTTTCAAAACTGAGGTCAACACTATGTACTTTTTCCTTGTTTTTGCTGAATTAGACAACTCATCCTCATCTCCTGCATTGTCACTTGCCAAAACTGAGGTCTCTAGCTTGGGTTAGCTTTGCTTCTTGCTTACATCCAAATTTTCCTGTATTGGTAGCATAACTAACATGCCAGGAGTTATTTCTATATTTAGCCAGTTGATCCTTAAAGTAATTTACATACCTCAGTGGAAACAATGGCTCCCACAAGTTGTAATGGAATGTCATTCTCAGCAGCAATCTGTTTGAGCACATTCATTTCCTTCGGCTCTGCAAGTTTGGTTGTTTTGTATAATCTGTGGGTGCCAAAGATTAAGTTATAGAATACTGCAGAAGCCGACTAAACATAGTTCACAATTCGAAAGAATCCTCAGGATCTGTATTCTGTGTGTGAAATCATTCATAATGCAAATTAGTGTTTGATCTGCCTAGCCCAGTTGTTCTAGCGCTCTTGCCTCTGAATCTTATAATATCAAGACTAATACTTCAACGACAAAAAAAATAAAAACAATTTCCAACCGTGTTGGTAGATTTCCTTCACAAAGCTACCACTAGCAGTAAGCATAATGCAATCTCAAGAACGCTCTTCACGTATCTGATGCTACTTTTAATGGTGAAGGGAAACTTCAAAAACTAACAGTATGTCGTATTAGTTTTCGGAATTGGCCCTATTCAGAAAGGAACTACACTCCAACTTCAAATCAAGACTTACCTTAGTGTTCACACCACAGTTGTTGCACAGCTCAATTGCACAAGCAGCGAATTCTTTGCCATAGCGAGACATAAAGACAGTGAAGCTCGGGAAAATCCCCACACCTTGAAGATGCTCAGGGCAAGCCAGATATTGCCTCTTTGAACTCATCAGGGCATACTCTGCAACAAAACAGATGTGAGGATTATGAAGTAACTCGAAAAGTCGATAAGGAAAAAGGAAATGGTAGAGAAACTAACCTCTCTTGCTCAATTAGATGGACTCTTTCAATAACGAGAATACAATACCGTTCCAGTATCTCAAAGACGTCCAACATATTTTGCTCCTTGATCACCTGCTCAACCTGTCCATAAAACCCAGGTTAGTTCCAAAGAGAAACAAATGTTGGCACAAACGATGGGCGATGATGGCCAAGTTGAAGGAGCTGTGTAACATCTGTACGAGCTTGGTTGCAGCGAACCTGAAGCCGGTTCTTGAAAACAACAAGACGAGAGATGGCAAGACTGATTAGTGATTTGAACTTGGAGGGCTTGAAGGCTGGTCCAAGCAACGCATCAAACTTCCTTCCCATAAGCTTGCCAATTACAAACCTCTTGGTGTGTGTTTAACTGGTAAGAGAACAAACAAACAAGGCAGAGGCAGAGGCTTATGTTGTGCTTTTACTTTCCAACGAGATGGATATGGAGATAGAGTCATGGAGAGACAGACAGCGTAGTCTATATGGAGCTGTTTACGTATTTCATAGGATTTCTTAAGTTTGTCGACGAAATACAAAATTTTTAAACTCGTAAATAATTTATTAGTCATATAATTAGGAATTTTTCCCAGATTTTGATCTTATATTTTTATTATTTTATGAAATAGGATACTTTAAAATTATTTCACGATCTAGAAATGTTTGAATAGTGAAAGTTGAAGTCTATGCAGCTGACGTTTGTTGAAGGAATTTTGCCTGAAATCGTCGTGAAGTGTAGACCACTTCCAAAATATTGTTCAAACATCCTATTTTGTGAAATAAAAAATCAACCATTCAGGCTAATCTGCTTTTTTGCATGCTGCTCTCTGCTTTTTTGCACGATTTTTTTTCCCTCTTCTTTTATCTCCTCTTTTGGTTATGGCTACTGTGGTCTCTGATCTGGCTAGTTTGTCGATTGCGGATGACGAGGATGAGATTCTTCAGATCGATTCGGAGGGTTCTTTGTCGCAGGTTTCTTATGAGTTCTGCTTTGTGGGAATTTTCTTGACTACAAGTGTCGTCAACTTCCAGTCGATGCATGCAACTCTAGCGAATGTTTGGCATCCGATCAGGGGTATCTCGATCTCAGATCTGGGTGGAAGTCGATTTCTTTTTCGTCTCTACAATGGGGTAGATGCTGATCGTATATCCGACGGGGGACCATGGAATTTTAATTCTCACCTTCTCGTTCTCCATCGTCTACTGCCTGGGGATGATCCTATGCTAGTGCCTCTCACGCATCTGGCCTTCTGGATCCTTATTCATGATGTCCCGCACGGTTTCTTGACCACGGGAATTGCAAAATCTTTGGGTAATTTCATTGGATCCTTCCTTGAGTATGATACATCGTCTATTGCGCTAGGATACAGGGGAATAATGAGAATCCGTGTTCGCTTGGATGTAACTCAGCCATTGAAGCAAAGGAAAAAAATCAAATTATCTAATGGCCAGCAACATTATGTCCGTTTTGAATATGAACGGCTGACCATCTTTTGCTTTGTGTGTGGTCGTCTGGGTCACTCAGAAAGTTTTTGCCCTCTGCGTATCTCCCATGGTGCTGAAAACCTTGTCCAGGGCTGGGACTTGTCTCTCCGTGCACCTTCCCGACGTTATACGCCGCCGTCGAGCATTTGGCTGAGGGAATCAGCGTGTATTAATTCGCTGAATCAAGGGGATTTGCCCCAAAATAACGCTTCATTTACTACAGCGCAATTTCCACAATTCCCGCCACCTTTTCAGGAAAAAGGATTTGCGGCTATTAATTCTCGCGCTTTCCATATTGAAAAATCTGAAGTAACGGTTCCGGGTGCTGTTGATAGTTTGAATGTGGGTGCGATGGATGGTGGGGATGTTTGTATGTACCAAAGTTGCGAGGATAGTCCTATGGGAAATGTTGATGGGTCAAAACGACCCCGTACTGTTGACAAATCTTCAGAATTTTCCCCGATTGGGGATTCGACTGATGCTCACTCTATTCGATCGGCCGGTTCTGCTCCGCAGGCCCGCCGAGCACAATGAAAATACTAAGTTGGAATGTCCGCGGGTTGGGGAAACCGCGGGCTGCAAACCGTCTCAGAAATAAGCTGAGAGTTGTTCGTCCCCAAATAATGTTTCTGATGGAAACAAAAATAAATTGTAGAAGGATGGAACGCATTCGAAGAAGTTGTGGTTTTTTAAATGGTTTTGATGTGGCAGCTGAGGGCTCTCGTGGGGGGCTTTCCGTTGGTTGGTCTCCGGAGGTACAAGTGTCGATAGTGTCTTTTTCTATTTCTCATATTGATATGTTGGTGGTTTCGGTGGAGGATAATGTTTCCTGGCACCTTACTGGTTTTTATGGTAATCTGATTGATAGTCAACGAGTACTTTCGTGGAATTTGCTGAGATCCTTGGGTGAAGACTAAAGCCTTCCTTGGGTGGCAATAGGTGACTTTAACGAAGTGTTGTATGCGAATGAAAAGAGAGGAGGCCGGGTTAGACCTGAAAGAAATATGAACGCCTTTCGTTCGACAATTCATGATTGCGATCTCTCAGACCTGGGGTTTACAGGCCGGTGGTACACTTGGGAAAGGGGAGCTTTCTCATCGACTAACGTCCAGGAAAGACTGGATAGAGGATTAGCAAATGCAGCATGGCGTGCGCTTTTTCCAGATTCCTCTGTGGCCCACTTATTGCACAATTTTTCAGACCATTGTCCAATTCTTTTGGATACTACTGGGAGTCTACATCCAACAGCTGTGACCAAGGTCCCTCGGTTCCGTTTCAACGCTAACTGGGTTCTCGAGGAAGATTTTCTTGATGTTGTGCAATCTTTCTGGTCTACGAATAAGGACCCACTGCCTACTAAGTTGCTGGGCTTGGGCTCTATTTTGCAGACTTGGAGTCGTGGCAGGTATACTAGTCGGAAAGCGAATGCCAACAAGTTAAATGTACGCTTGGCTGAGTTGGTTATGGAAGAGCCAGATGATGATCGATTATTGGAGTTGATGGAGGTTAAGTCGGCCTTAAATTTGGAGGCTGACAAAGAGGAAATGTTTTTGGAGCATAGAGTGCGTACTAACTGGCTGAAGTGTGGGGATCGCAACACCGCGTTTTTTCACAACTGGGCTTCTGCTCGTAAGAGGAAAAATGTCATTCGCTCGCTTATCGCGAATGATGGCTCCACTGTTTCGGATGATTTGGAGATGGAGAGTCTAGCTACCGAGCATTTTAAGGGTGTCTTTACTGCCTCTATTGTTTCGGATCAAGACTCCGTTATCGATAAGGTTTCTCCTACTATCTCTGCTTCTATGAATTCGGCTCTCACTATGGCTTACTCGAGAGAGGAAATTTTCTCTGTGGTTAAGGATATGGCCCCATTAAAGGCTTCAGGTTTAGATAGTTATCCTGCTCTATTCTATCAGAAGTGCTGGTCGGTAATTGGGGCTGAGGTCGCTGATTTTTGTTTATCAGTCCTAAGTGGGTCAATGTCTTTTGATAGCTTTAACTCGACAAGCATTGTACTAATCCCTAAAGTGGATGATCCGAGAAGCCTAGACCAATTCAGACCGATTAGTCTGTGTTCGGTCTTATACAAGATTATATCAAAGGCTATTGCGAATAGATTGCGCCGCATTCTTAATGTTTGTATTGACCATTCTCAAAGTGCGTTTGTGCCTGGCAGACAAATTTCGGACAATATACTGATTGCTTATGAGCTTCTTCATGCAATGAAGAACAAAAGGTCAGGTTCTAAGGGGTCTTTCGCCTTAAAGCTGGATATGGCCAAGGCATATGATAGAGTTGACTGGGGTTTTTTGGAGCGCATACTTTTGAAAATGGGCTTTGACCATAGGTTTGTCCTAACCATTATGAACTGTGTCTCCTCGGTTTCCTATTCTGTGTTCTTTAATGGAGAGGATGGGGAGTTATTTAAGCCATCAAGAGGGCTCCGCCAAGGCGATCCGCTGAGCCCATATTTGTTTCTGATTTGTGCTGAAGGCTTTTCGGCATTACTAAATGATGCGAAAATGTCGAATGCGCTTCATGGAGCTAAGGCTGGCAGGTATGGATTGTCCCTTACACACTTATTCTTCGCGGATGATAGCATCATATTCGGGTCATGTAGTGCAGATGAAGCTGGGGTCCTTCATAGTATTCTCCCTGCCTACGAGAAGGCACCGGGGCAGCTTGTGAATTTTTCTAAGTCTTCTATTTTCTTCAGTTCAAACACCCTTACGCATATGCGTAACTATATCAGTGCAATGTTTTCTGTCCGTATTGTTTCGAGTATGGAGAAGTACCTTGGCCTTCCTACCATGGTGGGGAAAAATAAGAAAGCGGCTTTTGCGAATCTTCGTGACAAACTTAACAGGCGTTCCGATGTATGGAGCAACCGGTTCTTCTCAATGGGGGCTGAAGAGGTATTTATTAAGTCTATTATGCAAGCTATCCCTATTTACGCAATGCAGTGTTTTTTATTCCCTAAGTCCCTCTATTGTTCTATGGAATCCATAATGTGTAAATTTTGGTGGAGGAATAACAATACGAGAAAAGGGATTCACTGGGCTAGTTGGGCTAATTTATGTTTCCCAAAGTATATGGGTGGTATGGGATTTCGAAGCCTAGCCAAGTTTAATCTCGCCCTCTTAGCTAAACAAGGGTGGCACTTGATTACCAACCCCGACTGCTTGCTAGCTCGTGTGCTCAAAGCCAGGTACTACCGTGATGGAACTTTCTTGACTGCAAGTCTCGGTTCATGTCCTTCATATACTTGGAAAAGTATATATTGTGCGCGTGGTTTGCTGGAGAAAGGACTAGAATGAAGGATTGGTGACGGGTGTCAGGTGAATGTGTGGACTGATAATTGGGTACCTAATTCGGTCTCTGGTGGTATAAGATCTCAACCTGTTAATAGCAACATTAACAGAGTGGCTGATCTTATTAAGCCTACTGATAATTCTTGGGATGAGGATCTGGTGTTTGCTAATTTTGATCCGCAGTAGGCGGCTCATATCCTAAGTATCCCTCTGCCGTCTAGCCTCATCCCTGATTCACTTGTTTGGAGAGGGGATCGTTCGGGTGCCTACTCTGTTAAATCTGGATATCGGTGGCTACTATTATCTGAGTATGACCCGGATTGGGATCCGAATGACCATAATTCTGATTGGCTAGGTGGTCTTTTTAATTCTATTTGGTCTGCTTCAGTGCCTCCGAAAGTATCTATTGCAGTATGGCGTTTTTTAATGAATTACATTCCTACTTTCTCTAACATGTTTATGAGAAGAATTAGTTCTAATCACCAGTGTCTTCTTCGTTCAGATGCCACAGAAACTAATGTCCATTTGATTTTAGAATGTGCTTTCGTGAAGTCTGTGTGTGCAGGATTGGGCATTATTTTACCAATTCGTTCTATGGACCAAGACTGGTTATATGGGGTGGCTATGTTGTTTAAGAGCATTAGCAAAACACAACAGAGAAGTCTGGTTGTTATCTACTGGCAATATGGCAAGCTAGAAACCAAAAATTACACGAGGATTGTAATAAAAACACTACAGATGTTATTCATTATGTTAATTATTACCTCCGTGAGTTGGATGGGTTGGTTTCCGTTTCGCATCAGCCGTCTGTTTCGACCCCATCACAGTGGCAGCCGCCGGGACCAGACTCTGTTAAGCTCAACTATGACGCGAGCTACGACAAGGCGACGGCAAGCTCAGTCTCAGGTGGCCTAGTCCGGAACGCCGATGGCCTGATTATGGCGGCCATCACTTGTCCAAACCGCTTCGTACACGACCCAGAAACAGCTGAAGCGCTTGCATGCCTCCAAGCCATCTCTTTCGCCAAGGATGCTGGGTTCCGACGTATCACCGCTGAGGGAGATTCACTCGTGGTTTGCTCGAAGATAAACCGACAAGTACAGAATTTATCCCGAGTTAGCCCAATTATTTTCAGCATCAAGAAGAAGGCGAACGATTTTGAGGAGATTACCTTTGTGCATGTTCGTCGAGAGCTGAATCGCGCCGCCCACGCCCTTGCAAGATTTGGGAAATCTTTCTCCTCCACTCAGATCTGGCTCGAGGAAGCCCCGCCGGTGGTTGAAGACGCAGCTCTTGCTGATCGTTGGTGGGAAAACCCTCCAGATTGAACCTCTTTTGTTTATCTTTTGTGCCGGAGCCTACTTCATCCTTTCCTCCGGAATGACGCACAAGGCTATAAGATCCCACTCTGTTCTCAAGCTTTTCACTTTCCCCTTTTGATTAGGGTTGAAGTGGGTTTTCTTTTGGGTGACTGTACCGTGTTTTTGTCTTTATTTACTATGTCGGTTTAAGACTTTGTCGGTTTAGTTTCTATTTAATAAAAGCAGTCATCATTTGTTCAAAAAAAAATCAACCATTCCATCTCACAACACAAAATAAAATCCCTACAACACTACTCAAAGAAAAAACCTCATATAATTTTTTTTGAAAGGTCTAAAGGTGATTACAAGATAATATTTGTTCATATATATATTTAACCCTTTGACAATGCACATACACCTTGTAGACTGAACTATAATTTAACTCCAGAATCAAAATTTCAACAAATGAAGAGTAAACTATAATTTAACTCCAGAATTAAAATTTCAACATAGGATAACAAATGAAGAGTAAACTATAATTTAACTCCAGAATTAAAATTTCAACATAGGATAACAAATGAAGACTAAACTATAATTTAATTCCAGAATCAAAATTTCAACATTTATGTTTTAGTGTAGAAAAAATATTTTCAAACGTTTTTTTTTCTTAAAAAGTTATTTGTTTAACATTGTTTACAACTAAAAAATACTTTTAATAATCAACGGTGGACAAAGCAATATGCACTGATACATGAATTAAGCAGTTCTGGGTACTTCAAAGAATTTTTATTCCCACATTAATACTTTACTAAAAACATTGTTTTAAAAGAACATAGATACAAAATTCAAAGCAGAACTGGTTTTTCCCATTTTTCCATTGTCTTTGTTAAAAATTAATTTTTTTTAAAAAAAAAACATAATCTTCTTTTTCTTTATCGTTTTTTTTTGTTCATACAAAAACAGAAGGCATACAAAAATTAAGTCAAGAATTTATTATTACCGTGAGTGGTTTGACGTTAAAAGAAAGCAAAACCATGCTGTGAGATACAACAGGAAGCAAAACCAGACATGGGAATCTTTGAAGCATGTCGTGACTAATCAAAGGATGGAGAAATCAATCTTGTGTTTGTTTGGAGTAGTTTTGCTTAGATGCAGATTAAAATGAGGCTAAAATTAAGTTGACCGGTTATACCGATATAATATCTGATTCTTATATAAATTCTTACAAGGTAATAACACAAATGCTTACAATAACTATAGAAAAAACGATAGTTATTAATGCTTAACAGAGTAAGAAATTAGGTGATATCCTAGACGGTTACCTGATAACACTAATTTTTACAAAACGGAATTTTGGGTTGTTACATAAGTTATTACTACACATACTTAAATTATTACAGTAATTGTCAGAAAAAATGTTATAATACAAATTCTTACTTAAGATCACCAAATCTAAAATCATTTCAACTTATAGTAAGAAATTATATTATAACCTAAACTCTTAGAGGGTAACATTATTTCTTAACCAACTCATTAGACTTTGGGTAAGTAGACAATTTTTTTTGTGACCAACATAAATCCCTACGCAAATGGTAGTAAAATTGTGTTATGTCATAAAGTCATAAAAGATAACATTTTTTGTTACCCAACTCATAAGAAGTAGGGTAACTACACAAATTGTTACAACACTTATCATTTTTTTTACAAAACGCGTAAGAAGAATATGTGATAGAAGATAACATTCTTTGTTACCCAACTCATAAGAAGTAGGGTACTTACACAAATTATTACAACACCTACAAAAATTTAATAGAACCCGTAAGAAAAAAAAGTAATAACACAAATTCTTACCCGAGATCACCAAATAGAAAACCATGTAAACTTATGGTAAGAAATTGTGCTACAACATAAAATCTTAAAGGATACCTTTATTTTTTACCGAACTCATTAGAAAATATGGTACATACAGAAATTGTAACGAAATCTACATCAATTTTTATAGAACCGGTAAGAAAAAAAAGGTAATAACACATATTCTTACCTCATACCACCAAATCTAAAACCAACGGAATTTAAAAGAAATTGTGTTATAACATAAACTCTCAATGGATAACTGTATATCTTACCAAACTCATAAGAAACAAGGTACCTACACAAATTGTTACAAAACTTACATAAATTATTATAGAACCGGTAAGAAAAAAAGGTAATAACACAAATTCTTACTTCATATAATCAAATCTAAAACTAGCAAAACTTATGGTAAGAAATTGTGTTATAACATAAACTATTAAAGAATAACTTTATATCTTATCAAAATCATAAGAAACAGGGTACCTACACAAATTGTTACGAAATATACATAATTTTTTATAAAATCGGTAAGAAAAAAAGTAATAGCACAATTACTTACCACATATCACCAAATCTAAACCAACTAATTTTGGTAGGAAATTATGTCATAACATAAAATCTTGAAGGATAACTCTATTTCTTACCAAACTCAGAAGAAATAGGGTACCTACACAAACTGTTACGTGATCTGCATAAATTATTACAGACCCTGTAAGAAACAAAGGTAATAATATAAATTCTTACCTCATATCACCAAATCGAAAGCCTACAAACAAATGGTAAGAATTTATGTTTAACATGTTTTCTTACATTTTCGGTAAGAATTTATGTTGGTCTCGATACGAATTTATGTAGGAACTTAAAATTTTATGTGTTTGATAAGTAATAGTATTTTTGGGTAAGATTTTAAGTTATAACATAAATTCTTACCATATGATTTGATTAACTAAGGTAATAATTTATGGGGATAACTAACTATTTAGTACCCCATTTATTCACGTTTTCCTATTTTAGTACCCCATTTATTCACGTTTTCCTATTTTAGTACCCCACCTAATTTTTTAACAAAAATGCACCTAACATTATTTTTTCTTAACATTTTAGTACCCCCACCGTTTAAAATTAACAGAACCAGTGACGTTGACTTATTTTTTTATTTTTTTAAAGCCACGCGTTTTTTCTCCTCCACCTCAGCTATTCCATGTAGGCTGACCAAATAAAATAATAATTAAAAGTTTCATTAAAAGGGTGGAAACCCTAAATAGAAATCTACTTATTTCTCAAACCAAACAAAGTCCCGACTGGAGAAAATAAGGTTGAAGACGAAGATGAAGGAGCTGAAGTTGGAGCAAATGGAGACAACAAATCTCATCCCTTTTTGTCAATGTAGTGTTACAGCTGCGTTGAGAACATCTTGGGTAAAAGAGAATCATGGTAGAAGGTTTTTTTGGGTGCCCTAATTTAAAAAAAAAAGAAATTATCGTTTTTTCATGTGGTTTGACACTGAAATATATGTTCGTCCAAAAAATGTAATTGTTGATTTATTAAAATCGAAGGGAGCAATAGAGAAAGCAAGAAAAAAAGAGCGGATCATTTGGGTTATTTGTCTTGTCTTTTGGGCATATTTAGCCTTTTTAGGGTTTAGTGAAAGGGGTGAAAATGGTTGGGATGGTTGGGTTGGTGTTGCTAGTTTAAGGATAATTGTAATTTTTTAGAAAATTTGTTGAAATTTCTAGTTTATGACAAAACTGTCATCTTTTGAGACAATTGTGAAAATTTCTGTTTAGGTTGTTGTTGAACCTTGTGTTTGTTAATGTATTTGAAGTTTTATAAAATGTTAATGTTTTGTTATGGTTAAATATCCATCTTTGACTTATATGATTTGATAATAATGTGCATACATTCTCCAACAATGTGCATACATCAAAACAATGTGCATACATAATTTGAATTATGTCACATTCACAAAGATATGACAATTTGCTAACAATGAACTTAATTAGCAGAAGTTGGTAAATTTCATAATTTTCATTAACTTCCAATTCTCCAACATTGTGCATACATCAAAAGAAATTGGTATAAATTTTTAAGCCAATTTAATAGCAACTTGTTCTAATTTACATCACATCCACAAGCCAAATCACAAAAATGAAATTAATTGGCAAAAATTACATTGTCAATGTTTACTAAACAAAAGACCAAATTTAATGTCTAAGTGAATGTGCAAAAGAAAACACAAAAAATTCTAGATTCTTACAACTTAATTAACTCATTGATCAATTATCTAAACTTTATAGATGTAGTTGGTGTGGGTTGGCTCATTGAACTTTCTCCAGTGTTTAACATTTGTCTAACTATATTGACTGGTGATGGATGTGTTGAAGCTTTTTGGTGATGAGAAACATGTGAATTTACAATTTCTTTCCTAATACCTCGAAAGGTCTCTTAACCAGTATAAAAACACATACAATTTAATAGCATAACATGATATTAAAAGAACTAAATTGAGGTTATAGAACATAAATGAGGCATTAATACTCACTTGAAGTTTAAGAATTCTTTCACCTTTTGATGGTTGAGCTTAAGGATGAACAAAAGAGTTATCTCTTGGTGGTTGAGTTTGAGAAAGAATAAAAGAGTTGTCTCTTGATGGTTGAGTTTGACGACGATTCAGTCGATTATTTTCTCCAACCAAACTTTTACAACTCCTGACATTGTGTCTTAATTTACCACACTTGGTACAAGTCATCCTCAGCCTTTTTTTTCAACCTTTCTAGTATGATCACATCTTTCATCAGCTTTTTTTCTATTCTTTTTAGGTCTGTCAGGGGGTCGTCTTAGAACTGGAGGTAAGATCGACATTCAAGTTTCATCTGGAGTCTATTGATTTGGACCTCTAACAGGTTCAATCATATGATTTTATATTACTTGTTGTGTGGTTATTTTGTAACACTGGTCCACGAATTCATTAGGTCTTCGATCAATAGAAAATATTGCTAAAACAGCATGGTTACATGGAATCTCTATGAATAAACACGAGTTAGTAAGTAAATAAATAATAAGAAAATAAAATTCATAAAAGGTTTACCTGATAATTGCCACTTTCTGCATGGGTAAGTATGATTTTTCAAGTCCACTGCATGTTGGGTGTGTGGTTCATATACAACTTGGAACTTAAAACCACCAGCATGAGCGCTCCAGCACATATATCCAATATTTTATGTTTCAAATTAAACACATGTAATATTACATGCAACTTTAAACTTGAAAACACATGCAATTTATTATCAAATAACAAGTAGTATTTTTACCTATTAGACATTTCAATGGAAGCATCTAACTTTTGATGAATCTTTGGACAAATAATTATAGTCCATTTATCAGCTTCAACCTTCTTTTTAGCAATTCTTTGCATTATCTTGGTTCGAATGATTTCAAGTAAGGTTATAATAGGCTTATCTCTTGCATCAAGTATGAACTGTAAAAATTCAAAACACATTTACTATCAAATAACAAGTAAATTAATGTTTAAAAGAGATATAAAAACTTGAATGCCCAATACCTTGTTAAAATGCTCGCACAAACTGTTGAGGAGCATATCACGTTAACTGTTACAAGAAAAGTGTGATTTCGACCAATTTCTTGGGTCTTTCTCCACTAACCAGTCATGTGCTTTAGTTGACAGAGCATTCATTTCAGCTAAAGCTACCTTATATTCCCTCATGTAGGTCGTTCTTGCAACTTTCCACAAAGCATCTTTCAATGCTTTTTCAGTAAACTTTAACTTAAGGTTCATATATAGATGTTTGACACATGTTTTACTCCTAGAATGAGGGAACAATTCTACTAATACTTCAATCAGTTCTTAAACATAAAAGATAAGCTTTTGTAAAGTTAAAAATAATGATATTAAATAAGTGAAAGTTAAATAAATAAGTTGTTAGGTTTTACCTTTTGTTTATCTGTCGTGAATGACACATTGTATGAGTTTGTTAGCCCTAAATATTGAGCAAAAATTTTAAGAAACTAAGACCATGAAGAGTGATTTTCACTGTCAACTACTGCAAAAGAAATTGGATAGATGCAATCATTGACATCAATTCCAACAACAACCAAGATAAAACCATGTCTGTATCCCTTTAGGTGGCAGCCATCAAGACAAATAATAGGCCTACATGTTTTGAAACCCTCCTTACATACTTGTGAGCAAACATATACTCTCTCAAAAAATTTATCATCCAGTACGGTAGTTGTGCTAGGATTACTCAACCTCAGTTTTGCTACGTAATTATACAACTTATCATATTGGGATTTGTGTTTGCCCTCAATGATTTCAATTGCAAAATCACGTGCCCTATAACACTTGCTTACGAGCACATGAAAAACATAATCATGCATTACAGCTTCCCTAAGTGCAGTATGTTTAAAGTTTCTATCAGCCACAAACAAATGTAAATATTTTTTAGCTATGGTCTTACTTGTCAGATTTATATTTTTAAATTCCTTGCTACAAATGTGCTTATTTTTCAATGTTTTGATCTGCTAAGTATGATCTAAGGGATCTTTGGGGTTCAATCTTGATGCACATAACACTCATGGGCATTCAGGTTTAGAATCTGTCTTAATTCTTCTCTTATCATTAAACTTCAGTTTGATTTTGTACTTGTTTTGTAAACTGAAATTTCTTATTGCCTCTTTTAAAATTTCCCTAATACTAAAGAGCATGCCCACTTCAACTCAAGATTGTCCATGTCAGTTGCAAAGTTAAACTCGGAAAACCTTCTTCTCTTTTTAGTACCATAATTTGAATCTGACTCATCTATGCAATGTAATGAGTCAGAAACATCACTGTCAAATTCAGTTTCTACCTTTCTTTTCCCAGCACTAGGTTCTGTCCCTAAATCACCCTCAAAAATCTATTTCAACATCAACACGAAATCGAGACACATCCTCAACTAAAAAATCACTATCATCAAATCTAGATATTATAGATTTGATCCTAGAAGAACTATTATATTCAGGATCTTTAGAGTCATCACACTCATCAAGTGTTGGTTCATGTTCAAGTTTAGATTTCATAGTGGATTCACTAATAGTTTGAGGTTTGGATTATTCAGTTTGAGGTTCAGGTTCAGATTCTATGGTGGCTTCACTAATAGCTTGAGGTTCGGGTTTAGGTTATTCAGTTTGAGGTTCAGGTTCAGATTTTATGGTGGCTTCACTAACAGCTTGAGGTTCAAGTTCAGATTGTTCAGTTTGAGGTTTATGTTGTTCAAACACATGTTCAGTTTTAGATTGTTTAAAAATAGGTTCAAATTCAGGTTATTTGGGGACTGTTTTTCAAATTTTTGTTCAACCATATATAAGTGCACATGATGGGTTTTAGGTAGATAAACTAACATGTTCACAACATCAATATCACTAGACACGTGTAATATCTTGTGTGAACCATCTAATGCAATCCTAAAATTTTTTACAAAATTTTTTATCCCTAAATTGTGAACCATATCTACCAACTCAAGTATAGACATCTCATCCACATTATAAAAATTAAAATACTCAATTTTTTAGTATATTTTCTAGAACCTGATTTGAGAAAATATTCATCATAATGCATAACAAGAGTAAATTTGGTTGAATCTACAGCTGCACATGACATACAAAACTAAATTAATTTTCTATGCATGTGTAAAAGCACCAAAAAATAAAAAATAAAAAAGTAAACAAATAGACATGCACATAGTTCAATATTAGTAGTTAAATATGACAAATGAACAATTACAGATTCCAGCCACATGACTAATATTCAGTGGACCACTTTTAGAAGAATGAATAAACTATTTAAAAAACAAGATTTTCATAAAATAGTAATAAACAAACCCTAAACAACAATTAATAAAGATAATAGACCACTTTTAAAAGTGGACCACTTCATCTAACATTAAAGACAGTGCCGTCAAATTCTACTAATATGACAATATGATATTAGTAATAAACAAATTCTAAACAGTAAAAGACAAACTAGAAAAATCAATAAAGTATCATCATTCTAATTTTTTTACCATCAAAACAAATTTACACAATTGTCCCCTAAATCAAGAACCCTAATTAGAAGAATCAATAAGAACTAATAAAGAGAGCTGACAAGTCGTCGTTTAACCGGTCAAAATAAATAAATTAATTAACCTCTTTCAGTAATAAATAAAATAAGAAATTAAATAAGTATAGGGAAAGATGGTCGATCCGCAGGGAGATTAGCTGGAATTGTTGACTTGAATTTGTTGAATCCGAAATCCCAGGAATATCTGAAAAAGCAAAGAAATAAAAGAGGGGGGTGATATGATATTGGATGAAGTAATGAAATGAAATGCAAAAATTAAAAATAAGGGAAACCAAGTGTGTGAAATAGCCTCGAGCTAGCCTTGTCAATTCCTTCGATCATTGAAATAGATTTTTACTCCGGGGATCATGTCGGTTACAGTCTGCGAGGCCCAACCCGTCGCAACTTGCTTCTCTCTCGAGTAACCAATCCTCCCAAGACTATCTTCGAAGGTTGATTCTTAAACAAATTAACCACGTCTATCGCCGTTAAAATATTTAGTTTTGAAAGCAGGAAAAGCCCGACTCAGAAATTGTCTTAAAAAAAGAATCGCTTCTGATTTTATCTTTCCTTAGCGGACCGCCGCTAAGAGTGTTCACAGGAAGTCGAAATTGCCACAGGTCGATCCTTCCTCCCAACTATGTCTTTAAACGATTCCAGACCAACGAGCTCTTTTTTATTTGAAAAACGATTAAAAACTTTAGTAAGGCCGATTGCCAAACTATCTAAACAGAAAGATAAAAATGTATTCCCGAAAGAATTTAGGCAATGTTCAATTCTCACGATTAGAATTGATTTGGCTAACTCTTGGCTCAAGAAATTTAGCTAAGCATGATATTAATTATCATACTTAACTTAATTTTAGAAAAACAATTAAATAACATAAAAAAATGAAAACAAGAAATTAAAGGAAAATGAACTTGAATTAAAACTAAAAAGAGTTTACAAAGATAAAAACTAAAAATGAATGATGGATGAATCTAAGCCTTTACCAAGGGTGGTATTTATAGGCTTAGATTTACAAAGATAAAGTGATGAAATAATTTAAAATAATAAACAAAAGATAAAACAATTCAAATGTTTTAAAATTTAAATGCAGGAATCTAATCGGATAAGCTGATAACATCTTCCAGAACGTTCCAGAAGCTTCTAGAAGTCGCCACGTCACTGCCACGTCAGACGCGTTGTGTCCGGTGTCGTGCCCATAATGCCAGTCATGACAGAATTATAATAAAAACTGCAGAAATGCCTCATTTTCACTACTATTTCTAGAATTGGGTCCCTGCACAAAATGTAACGAAAACAACATGTATTAAGCAGCAAGAAGTCCCAATAGCTAGAAAAATAACAAATGAAATATGTCATATTTGAGAACTCATCAAATTCCCCCTCACTTGTCTCATACTTGTCCTCAAGTATGTCCGAAAAAATCATAAACCCAAGAATGCATTTCTCAACCATTACAAGCATCAAACATAATCATAAGAGTTCTAGCACGAAAGGAGGTTCATGAAAGAAACATAATTAAAACCAAATAGATACAAGCAAAGAGCAGCCTCTGTCCTTTTCAATTACCTATCAAGCATTAATCAAATCTTAGCCTAGTCTTAATCCTCACTAAGGTACACTCAAGAGCACTCAAAGTGTTTATAGGTAAAAGTGAAGCAGAAACACTCAAAGTCAATCATGAATAAAGGTTTCCATATGCTTGTAACAAGTTCAATTCTCCACTACTTTAATAGAATCGAGGTGCAAAAATCATTAGGTCTTTTATTCAAGGTGTAATGTGGGTTTAGAAAAAGGATAAAAAGATGGAAAGGAAATAATCAAAGAAATGATCAATGCAAGATTTTTCAAACAACAATCAATGAAAACAAATGAGGAGCTTAAAGATGGGCAAGCAACATACATTTCTTTTTTTTCGAAACTGTTTTTTTTTTCTTTTCCTTTATTTTTTTTTTCTTTCGAAGCAATTGCTTCTTTTTATTCTGTTTTTTTTTTCTCTTTTTTATTTTTTTTCATTTTTTTCTTCTTTTTTTTCGGAAAAATTCTGCCCTTATTCGAATTGCAGCCCCCTTTGTCTAACAATACAATTCTAGCATTTGATCAATCAAAAAGTTTGGTTGAGGGTTAAGCCAAAAAATGGGGTGTAAGGCCAACAAAAGCTCACTAGGCGATGAGAAAGGGTAAATTGAAATGAAAGGGATGGAAGAGGTTAAATCCTAATGCCTAAATCATTTTAAAGCACTTCGTTCTTAGTGTAGTCTCGAATCGTAAGCAAGCCATAAGTTCTAGATTCCTAAAATTCAAGATGACACTCTCAAGCAAGGAAACGAGCATAATATGAAGAATGCATGCTCAAGGCTCAAATATTACCAAAATTGGGCTAATTTGATTAAGCTAGGCGAGAAATCCAATCAACACAATCAAGAGTAATTAAAAGAGATGTTAAACTGCATATTACCCATATCATTTGATTATCAAAATGCTCCAATTCAATCACTCCTAAGCACTAGAACAATTACAATATGCAAGATAACATGTAATGGCAAGAAAAAATTCATCTCAAGTTTAATCAGAGTCAAACATATAATCAAACAAGCAGACAAGTGGTAATTTATTACCCTCCCCCTCACTTAAGTGAATTGCCCCAATTCAGAGAAAATAATTAAAAAAAAAAGTAAGGCAAAGAGGGGTAAAGAGAACTCCCCGTGATCAACGATGATTGTGATGATGGTGATGGTGACCGTCGAGAAGGCGGCCGGCGGGTGGAGCTTGGTCCAGCGGTGCTGTTGGAGAGCTGCGAATAGCGGCTGTCGGCTGGGGGAGAAGGCGGAGGTGCGGTGGAAGCCGTATGAGTGGGGTTCTCGACCGGGGCTGGGGGTTTGCCGTCATCGACCATCGCGGCGTGGAGGAGGTGCGGGGCATTGCGGCTGAGTGAGTTTGCGGCTGGGTGTGTTGTGTTTTTAGGGAGTTGGTGGTTTTGCGGGAAAGAAAGAAAGGGAAAGGGGGGAGAGTTTGACGATATGCTTAAAGGGGAAGGGCTTGGGGCTATCGTGCACCGTTCATTGAGCGTGCTAAAGTGCACCACGTTTAATGAAACGGTGCACTTTGGCTGTGGGAATTTAATTGTCCTGCTGCATTCGAAATGAATCCTGCAAATGAAAAACAAAATTTATTAAGGCAAAAAAAAGAAAAAAAATGAAGCATAAATTAAAAAAGTAAGAATTAACGAAAAATAAACCAATGGGTTGCCTCCCATTTAGCGCTTTGTTTAACGTCGTTTAGCTCGACGACCTTTGCTAAATTTTTGGCTCTTCAAAATAAAGGTCTTCAAATAATCGATAATGTCCATCGCTCGTCGTTTTAACGTCTTCCTTCATCTTTCTTTTTGTGCGCAAAACAACAACTAAGCTTCTACCTCCTTCCCAAGATGACAACTTACTCAAGATGATATTTGGCAAAGTTTGGTTGTCGCCTAAAAATATATAATCAAACCATTCCAACCTTGGCTTTGGTTCCTGCAAAATTGATGGAAAATGTTTAGTTCGAATTGGAATTAATCGAAAATCAGAAAGGGAAGAAAGATTTGAAATGATTTCGCCTTTGTTTTTATCGTCGAGATCTGCGAATTCCCTACAAAATTCATAACACGAATTAGTTTCGATCAAATCATCAGCTAACGGATCTATAATATCAACGAAATTTAAACTTGCGACTGAATCAGGATACTTCATAGCTTTGTACATATCAAATTTAACTACTTCCCCATCAAATTCCATAGTTAAGATGCCATCGCGGACATCAATCTTTGTATGCGCAGTTGATAGGAAAGGTCGGCCAAGCAAGATTTCGGATCCGTTATTGCTGCGATCATTTTCCATGTCAATAATGTAAAAATCAGCAGGAAAAATGAGATTTTTTACCTGTACCAACACGTTTTCTAGTACTCCCTCGGGGTAGATGATTGATCGATCAGCTAATTGAACCGTCACTCGCGTTTCTTTCAATGGTTCAGTCGAAATTTTGTTGTAAACGCTTAACGGCATGACGTTGATAGATGCGCCTAAATCGCACATCGCCCTTTTTATCCCAACATTCCCAATTTTACAAGGAACCACAAACATACCTTGATCCTTGTACTTTGGTGGCAATGGTCTTTGAAGAATAGCCGAAACGTTCTCACCAAGGTTAACTCTTTCATTCCCAGACAATCGCCTTCGGTTTGTGCATAGATCTTTCAAAAATTTTGCGTACTTAGGGACCTTCCGAATAACATCCAAAAGTGGAATGTTGATTTCCACTTTTTTGAATACATCCAAAATTTCCTTCTCTTCCTCCTTTTTATCTCGTTTTGCCAATCTACCTGGAAAAGGAGGAACAGGTTCGTAAGTAGAAACAAAAATATTGGATTTAGAGTTACCTGCAATGGGTGGAGACTTTTCGTTCTGGTCCTTCGAAGAGTTGCCTTGCTCGTCGGATTTTTGCTCATCTTGCTTGGGCGGTTTAGGCGTTAAAACTGTTCCACTACGCAAAGTTATCGCACTAACATTTTCCCTTGGGTTGGTTTCGGTTTGGGATGGTAGCTTTCCCTGGGATTCTATACGGCTAACGGCTTGAGCTAGTTGGCTTATTTGTTTGTCGATTTGCTGGAGATGGGATTGTGTTTGGGTTTGGAATTTTTCCTGCGAAACTGCCAATCTCTCAACAATAGACTCAAGCGATGATTTTTGGGGTGCTTGGTTTTGGTAGGGAGGTTGTTGTCTAGGTTGGTAATTCGGGTTCTGATTACCGTAGCTCAAGTTTGGGTGATCTCTCCAACTGGGATTGAAGGTATTGCTATGTGGGTTATAGGGTCTTTGGGGAGGTCCGGGAAAGTTGTGTATGGCGTTAACTTGGGCATTAGATGGATCTTGGAGTAAGGGACATAGATCAGTTACATGATCGGGCATGGTACATACTCCACAAACTTTGGCAGCTCCTAATTTCCCTGAAACAAGTGAATGCACAATATTAGTCAAGTTATCAATTTTATTCTCTAATGAAAGTGTGCTTACTGTGTGAACCCGTCGGTTGGGTTCACTCGCAGAATTAAATTGTTGTGAATTCGCCGCCATCGTAGATATCAGATTTCGAGCATTTTCGGGGGTCAAGTTGACAAGCGCACCACCGCTTGCTGCATCTATCATTTTCTTATCCATCGGCAACAATCCTTCATAGAAATATTGAAGGAGTGTTTGCTCGGATAAGTTATGTTGCGGACAACTTGCGCACAACTTTTTGAATCTTTCCCAATAATCGTATAAGGACTCGTCATGCGTTTGTTGGATACCCAAAATGCTTCGCCTAAGTTCAGTCGCTTTTGCTGCAGGGAAATACCTGTCAAGGAAAACACGAGAAAGATCAGCCCATGTATTAATAGAATTCGGAGGTAAATAAAATAACCATTCTTTAGCCATTCCGGCTAAAGAAAAAGGAAATGCCCTTAGTTTTATCTGATCCTCCGAAACTCCTTGCGGTTTCATGCTGCTGCACACCATGTGAAATTCGGCAAGGTGTTTATGTGGGCTTTCAGTAGGTAGGCCGTTAAAGGTAGGGAGTAGGTGAATTAGGCTCGTTTTGAGTTGGAATGGGGTATCACCGTGAGGAAAAGCGATACAAAGGGGTTGTTGCACAGTAGGGGCTGCGTTCAGCTCTCGAAGTCGTCGTTTAACCGGTCAAAATAAATTAATTAATTAACCTCTTTCAGCAATAAATAAAATAAGAAATTAAATAAGTATAGGGAAAGAGGGTCGATCCGCAGGGAGATTAGCTGGAATTGTTGACTTGAATTTGTTGAATCCGAAATCCCAGGAATATCTGAAAAAGCAAAGAAATAAAAGAGGGGGTGATATGATATTGGATGAAGTAATGAAATAAAATGCACAAATTAAAAATAAGGGAAACCAAGTGTGTGAAATAGCCTCGAGCTAGCCTTGTCAATTCCTTCGATCATTGAAATAGATTTTTACTCCGGGGATCATGTCGGTTACAGTCTGCGAGGCCCAACCCGTCGCAACTTGCTTCTCTCTCGAGTAACCAGTCCTCCCAAGACTATCTTCGAAGGTTGATTCTTAAACAAATTAACCACGTCTATCGCCGTTAAAATATTTAGTTTTGAAAGCAGGAAAAGCCCGACTCAGAAATTGTCTTAAAAAAAGAATCGCTTCTGATTTTATCTTTCCTTAGCGGACCGCCGCTAAGAGTGTTCACAGGAAGTCGAAATTGCCACAGGCCGATCCTTCCTCCCAACTATGTCTTTAAACGATTCCAGACCAACGAGCTCTTTTTTATTTGAAAAACGATTAAAAACTTTAGTAAGGCCGATTGCCAAACTATCTAAACAGAAAGATAAAAATGTATTCCCGAAGGAATTTAGGCAATGTTCAATTCTCACGATTAGAATTGATTTGGCTAACTCTTGGCTCAAGAAATTTAGCTAAGCATGATATTAATTATCATACTTAACTTAATTTTAGAAAAACAATTAAATAATATAAAAAAATGAAAACAAGAAATTAAAGGAAAATGAACTTGAATTAAAACTAAAAAGAGTTTACAAAGATAAAAACTAAAAATGAATGATGGATGAATCTAAGCCTTTACCAAGGGTGGTATTTATAGGCTTAGATTTACAAAGATAAAGTGATGAAATAATTTAAAATAATAAACAAAAGATAAAACAATTCAAATGTTTTAAAATTTAAATGCAGGAATCTAATCGGATAAGCTGATAACATCTTCCAGAACGTTCCAGAAGCTTCTAGAAGTCGCCACGTCACTGCCACGTCACTGCCACGTCAGACGCGTCGTGCCCGGTGTCGTGCCCATAATGCCAGTCATGACAGAATTATAATAAAAACTGCAGAAATGCCTCATTTTCACTGCTATTTCTAGAATTGGGTCCCTGCACAAAATGTAACGAAAACAACATGTATTAAGCAGCAAGAAGCCCCAATAGCTAGAAAAATAACAAATGAAATATGTCATATTTGAGAACTCATCAAGAGCATACAAACGTCCCTTTAAGTAGAAGAATCAATAAAACACCAAACCCTAAAAATACTATTGCTCACTTTAATAAGAACTCAATACAGAATTGTCCCCTAAATCAAGAATCCTAATTATCAGATAATTAAATCCCTAAATCAAGAGTGACAAAAAATAAAGTATCATAAAGAGGGCTTAGTCTTCCTTTCTCTCTACGCCTCCTATCACTCATCTTAATCGAATCCGATTTCTTTCTTTTTCAGCAATGAACTCCCGAAGAAAATTTTTCCCCTAAATTGGGAGCCTTAGAAACGCAAACGTCGAGTAATTTTGATGATAAGAAAAGTTTAAGTACCCCACTTTATTTTAATAAAACTTTTAATTATTATTTTATTTGGTCAGCCTACATGGAATAGCTGAAGTGGAGGAGAAAAACGCGTGGCTTTAAAATATAGGAAAAATAGGTACACGTCACTGGTTTTGTTAATTTTAAACGGCAGGGTACTAAAATGTTAAGAAAAGATAATGTTAGGTGCATTTTTGTTAAAATATTAGGTGGGGTACTAAAATAGAAAAACGAGAATAAGTGGGGTACTAAATAGGTAGTTATCCCTAATTTATGTTGCAACACTTTTCTTACCTTTTCTGTTACATTTTGTACTATAACCGGGTAATACTTTGTGTTATAACCGGGTAATACTTTGTGTTATAACTTGTTAACCTAATTAACCTTTTACCACTTTTTATTTTTTTTCTTTTCAAATACAACAATTCAAATTTCATTTTATTCAATTCAACGATTATAACAGTATTACCTTATTTTAGTCGCTTTTTAACAGATTTTCTTTTAGAATCTCCCGTATATTTGGGAAAGCATAAGGGTATGGGTATTGGAAATTTTGGAATTTTAGAGATAAGTTTGAGGATTGAATTGAAGTATGAAGCAAATTTGGATCTTTAGTGAGGGAATTGAACCGAAAGAAGCAAATATAAACCAAATCGAGATCTGGGTATTGAGAAAATATGATTTTTTAAATTATGTTTTGAATTTCGTCAAATTTAATGCAGTAAATTTAAAGAAGGGGGAAATGAAGAGACAAAAAAGTAATAAAGGAAAAAGATTATCACGTGAATATGAGAAAAATAAAAATAAAGAAATATTTTTATATAATACCACGTGTCAATTATTAATTGATCCACTCAAAAATATTGATTTTTAAAAAAATCAAAAATATGAAAGGTTAAATTAAAAAATTAACAAAATATTGAAGAATAATCTTGTTACTAACCATGGAGTAAATAGAAAATTCTTAAAAAACACCACATTCAATATATGAGTGGTTTTTTTCTCCAAAAAGACGGTTCACTTTTCTTCACTCCCGTTTTGATCACATTTTGCATAGATCTTGGAGGTTTTTTGGTATGAACTCATTTTCTCCTAATCTTGTCTTTTCTGAGATTGAAAGCTTGTACATCTTCGTCCATTTTCCTCCTTTTGCTTGCTATTACACTCTGAGTCTGCTTGGGTTTTCTATTATCTGCCGAAGTGGTGTGTTTTGTCTTCTGCTCTGTGTGTTTGGTGTTTCTCTCTTGTTTTCGATTATGGCATGTCTTTCTTGGAATGTGAGAGGCCTCAACAAAAAAGAAACCATTAGATCTCTTTCATACCTTGTTCTCAAACATAGTTCATTAATCATTTTTCTAAGTGAGATTAAGTAAAAAAGAGCTAAGCTTGAAAGACTGCGGAGAAGATTTCGCTTTGATTTGGTTTCTGCTCTGTCATCCGAGAAGAATCTAATCATCATTGAAATTGCTCTTCAAAATGAGAGTCCATGGTATTGCTCTTTCATATATGGCCCTCCACGTAGAGAAGATAAACAATCTTTTTGGGAATCAATGGGAAGTGTTCGAAAATATCCCATTAAATCATGGTGCATCATAGGAGATTCCAACATTGTGACAAATCAAAAGAAAAAAATGGAGGAAATCTCTATGATAAGCAACAAGCAAGTTGGGTCAACGACTTCTTGAAAGTATGTGGTTTGATGGAAATGCCTATCAAGGGTGGAGACTTCACATGGTCAAACCAAAGAACGGAAGAAGATAGCATTTGTGTAAAGATCGATCGATTTCTATTTAATTTACCCTGGAATCACATAATTAGTGGTGCTATTAGATTGATAGAACCAGCCATAGGAATCACATTTTAAAGCTCTGTTTACAAAGGACCCTAATACAAATGTAGAAGGAATTCTGGATCTCATCCCTGAATTAATCACAAATGATATGAAGGAGGCTTTGTGCAAGGAGGTCTCTGAAGCAGAAATTAAAAAAGCTACATTTAGACCGGACGAATTTTCAGGTATTTTCTTCCATTCATGCTGGGATATCATCTAGAAATACATTTTTTGGTATTATGAATGAATTTATGAGATCTTGAAAAATGCCACAGAACTTGAAGAATGACCTAGTGTTAATCCCAAAAAAGTTAAGTCTTGGGAAGGTCAACTACTTTCGTCGTATAAGTTTATGTAACTTTATCTACAATATTATCTTAAAGATCTTGACAACTCGGTTAAAAGGGATACTTCTGAGCATAATTTCTCCTATGCAAACAGCTTTTGTTAACGGATGACTTATCCAAGACAACATTTTACTTGCTCACGAAGCCTTCTATGCGATTAAAAGAAGAAGAAAAAGATCTGTGCTGGTATTATGACAATTAAACTCGACCATAAAAAGGCATACGACAAGGTTAGCTGGGTCGCTCTCATATGCATTATGGAAAAAAATGGGATTCTCTTGGATCACTAGAATCATGGAATGCATCTCTTCACCATTCTTTGCTATCATTGTTAACGGAGAAAGGAAACAAGAATATTTTTTTTTCAAAAAGAAGAATTAGACAAGGGGACTCTCTTTTTCCTTCGCTTTTCCTCCTCATGTCAAATGTCCTCTCTTGGATTATGAAAAAAAACATAATGCTAATAATATTAGAGCTTTCGCATGGGTAGAAGATGTCCTATTGTGAATCATTTTATGTTCGCAGATGATTGTATCTTTTTCACAAAAGCAAATGAAGCTAACTGTGAGGTGGTCAAGAATATTATTGATTGCTTCCAACAAGCTACACACCAAACAGTTAATAACAGCAGGTCATCAGTGTTTTTCTCCCCTAACATCAATTCAAGTCAGAAAGCGCACCTTTTCAATGTGATTGGTTTCAATCAGATGGAAGAAGAAAGTCGGTACCATCCATCTGGGGGAGAGAAAAAAAAAAGAAGCCTTAAAATTTCTCCTTGATCGTACTCAGAGCAAGTTGCAAAGCTAGTCTCAAGCAGAAAAAGAAATTCTTATCAAATCAGTTGCATCAGCTATTTTTTCTTATGTGATGCAGTGCTTTTTACTGCCAAAATTTGTCTACAATAAAATCAACTCTTTGATTGAAGAATTTTGGTGAGGTAACTATACGGACCAAACGAAAGGAGTGCATTAGATCAACTGGGCAAAAATGTGTCAATCAAAGAGTTAGGAGGGATGAGTTTTTGTGACCTCCACTCTTTTAATATTGCTCTCTTAGCTAAGCAAGTGTGGAGAATCATTAAAAATTCAATTTCTTTGCAGCCCCAAAAAGTCATAACCCCTCGTGGGCATGGAATAGCTTGAAGAGTAGATGCGATCTCATATGAATGGCACTATTTAGAATGTTGGAAATGGATCAGATAAATGGATCCCTAACCTTTCAGAAAACTCTATTGTCTCAGCTAGACCAAAAAATTGTAACGATTTTCGTGTTTTTTTCCTTGTTAATGATGATTGCAGAGAATGGAATGTGGCAAAACTTAGAGATCTTTTCCATGACTTTGAAATTGATTGCACCTTAAAATTTTCAATAAGAGGACCCTCTATCTCTCATAATTTAACTTGGATCGAGTTCAAGTCTGGAACTTACTTGGTTAAGTCAGGATACCATTTTTTAAAGGGAAAAGAGGAAACTCTTAAAAAAGCATCACAAAGCTGAGATCCAAAGACAAATAAGAGTTTCTGGAGATCTATTTGGAGGCTCAATGTACCACAAAAAATTCAAACTTTCCTCTGAAAAGTTTGTCACAATGCCTTTGCTGCAAGTGCTAATCTGCATTTAAGATTGAAATTCTCTAATTCAAATTGTTCACGATGCTGCTGCGAAATAGAGAGCGTAGAACACATTTTTTTTCTTCTGTTCATTTGCCCAAGCAGTAAAGTGTCAGATTTCAACTATTGTCCAAAAATAAAAGATTTTTTTAGGTTTCTTCAAACGGTGGTTCTCCATGGTTGAAATGTTCAAAAGACTTCACAATAATGAAGGTTTACAACTTGTCACCTTCCTTCTCTGGAATGCAAGAAACTGATGGGCCTTCTCTCGTGAGGTCTCAAATCCCATTGATATTTAAAAGTCAGCTCAGTTAACTTTTAGCGAGTTCACTGAAAGAACAAAGAAAGAAATTACCAAAAATGATAGCGTCGTGGATGCTTCTCGTCAATGGGCTCCCCCACCTGTTAGTTTTTTTAAGATTAATTGTGACACTTCATTCTCTTATTCTTCAGGGTGTTCTGAAATTGCTGCCATTTTCCGCAACAAGAGGGATAGGAAGGATCTTTAAAGCGATGTCTAAGCTATCTCAAGAAGCAGAAGCCAATAGGCTTGGTTTGATTATTGCAAGGCAAAAAGGTTTTCA
This sequence comes from Hibiscus tridactylites, assembly GCA_958450335.1. NCBI lineage: Eukaryota > Viridiplantae > Streptophyta > Magnoliopsida > Malvales > Malvaceae > Hibiscus > Hibiscus tridactylites. Next base: position 77,719,656 of record OY288281.1, read on the forward strand.
TCTGAGTCTGAGAATAAAAGAATTATTGTTTGCATATTAATGCAAAAATTTTGACTATTTCTATGTCATTGAAGGTGGCATTTTGTGTTTGGCTAAATGCTTTGATTTTGTTAGATTTACTTTCATTCCTCGCATTTATAACTCTACAGCTAACTGGGTTGCAAAAAAAACACGAGAATTGAATCTTGTCCTGCTAATTGGGTCTCTTCACCACACACTGATCTTTATAATCTTCTTGTGTTTGTTGTTTAATGAAAGGTTATTTGCGTTAAAAAAAAAACCCCTCATCAACTTTTGTAAATGGACAAACCGACAAAAAAAATGTATAAAACTAAATAAAAAATTAAGAATCCGGTATAATTCATTTACTAACGGGGTAATTAACCCGTAAGAAAATGATTGTTCACCCTCAATTTCAGGATCCTAATTTAGCACATCGGCCGTTAATTAGCAAGACAAGAAATCACATTAAAAGAGAAAATGAAAAGAAAACAAAAACAATCTGATTACATATAATACATTATCAAACATGCAGCTGTAAACGCTGTTCCACGGTACACAAACTGCTATGAAAAAAGACAGGGATATCCACAACAGACCAATTAAAATCATAGAGAAAAACTTAACTGTTGCCTTTGCCATTCATGGGGGTACTACTTCATTACTGACCTAAATTTAATGCTTCTAAGTTCTAAGCCGAATTTCAAGTTTATATACATATAATTGAAAGAGAAACAAGAACGGGCAAGAAAATTCAAAAAGAGCCTTGAAACAAATGAAGGTGTCTATGAGACTTGTAGATACCAAATTTGTCCAGGCTCTAACCCGAGCCCAAACCAACTGACCCAAGCAGCCCAAACTACACAAAACCCTAGCCCAGAAACCAACACGCCAGCTTCATTCTCCTTGTGCTTGCATTCAACCGCTGATCCCCTTTCGGAGCCGCAACTAACACTATCCCCTAGCTGGTCTTCAAACCATCTCTTCAAAAATCTATCAACCCTTTACCCCCTTAAACCCATTATCACAACCCAAAACATCATCTCATAACCCCTAAAATTCAGACAAAACCAATCATAAACCCTTCTATAAGAACCAATCCAAGACGTCGATGGAAGGGGGAGAAGCCAAAAACCCAGAAAGAGACATAGCATTCGACGTTTTTCGTTCGCAATGGTCAGATGCTACTCACTGATATGAAAAGAGGACAGGTTTTCAAGACAATTTATTTGTACTTCCGAACACACTGACTCTGGACTTAAACACAGACCGGTTAGGAATTCGGCCATACCTAACCATAACCGATCGATGGCAACCCCATCCAATTAACAAGCAATTTCCAGCCCAACACTTTCCAGTCACAAAACAGTTTCTACAAGAATTTTCCAGCATCATTAAAAAGGATCACACAGTTACAAGCTCATTAAAAGTCTGGCTTAAACAGCCTAAATAGCACTAACAGTAATCACTACGCACATTATTACCACTCGAGAATAACATCTACTGATCCAAAAATTGAATGACAGAATTCCAATCTGTCTGCTTATTGCTTATTTGCATGTGCATTTCGTTCATTCAAAAAATCTAAAAACAAGATTTATAGGTACATCAATCCTTTCAGGCAAAGATTTTCCCCAACAAAAAAAATCTTTAACAACTTCAATTATTTTCTCCCGATGGTGATTATAGTCAAGAAAAGGTTCGAAAGAAAACCATTATAGTCAAGAAAAGGTTCGAAAGAAAACCAGCCCAGTTAAATGTAATGCCTTGTTCATAAACATGTATCTTCCATAAAAGAGACGGCTTAATTCTCTGTATCTTCTACTAAAATTTTCAAAATGTAGATAGTAAAGGGCTAGAGTTTGCATTAGAAAGGTTATTCATAGTTACTGAAAAAGTAAGCCACAAAGAAGGGGAGAATGAGAGAATCAGCACCGTGATGATAGAAATAAAGTACACATTTCATCATTCATTAAAAAGAATACAGCTAAAATAAGTAGAGGTATTTTCATGTCACTTCAGCACCTCATTAAGATTTGGCAGTGCCAAAGTATGGTACAGCGTTAAAACAGAGGAATTTTCATGTCACTTTGAAGAACCAATATTGTTGGTAAACCACACAAGTCTTGTAACAGAATTTTCACCCATAATGCTTAATACTCAAAATATATGTTTCCAAGAAGATAACTGAAGAACAGGAGGGTATATAAGAAAAGACAAATGTATTGCACAAGATAACATATATTTACAGAGTTAAAGTCAAGAGAGAAGGATAAGGCTTTGGGATTGATAAGACATATTTTAGAGCATCCAAAACATTTAAGAAAAAGCTACTTAAGAGTTCTAAAAAACTCAAAATAGACAATGCTGATATAACGATATTGAAAAGTACTTACAAGAATTGGGAAACACGGGTTTTACACCCTAAGCAAAAAATAGAGAGAAGCACATTAAACATTTATGTTTTCAACAAGAGAAAATGCAAATTAAATAGAGGAACCAGAAACATAATTACTCACTGAGATGCACTTCAACTTCAAGCTGACTCCTACACGACCAGTGCAAGTGCCTCCAGAATGATTGAGCCATGGATCAGATACAATGCAATTACATTAGGAAATGCAGTTCTCTAGAACAGGTCAAAAGATTTTAATAGGAAAAAAAAGAACAATGAAAAACTCAAAGATAGGCAAACTAAGCCCGACCACAACACAATAAATTTACCAAGGCACCACATAAGCATACATAGGATACAAAAGTTGGGTGAAAACAAAGAATAGAAGAATAGTAGTAATCAAAATACATCTCTAACAAACACAACAAAAAATAATCAAGATAATCAGCTTTTAGGTTGTCAAAAACAGCTCCAAATTAACAAACCAGGGTACCTTCTCCTGGGTGCCTTTTAAGCATTTAAGCAATGGAGGGTTGCCTCAGAGCAGTAGCAGTTATCCTGAATGAAAAATCAAATTAGACTTCCAAGAGCGCAAATCATTATGATAAGATAGAAAATTAAAACCGGCACATAACTAGAGAAGTAACGAATGAACCAGCAAAACCAACCATAAAATACCAGTGGAAACTAAAATATAAGCAAATAGAGAGTCGCCTTGTCTAGTTTAAAGAACAAATTTTGTTCTATAAACTTATGGGAAACTGAATATATATTTCTCATTATTCAACAAAGTTCAGCAGGTAAAAAGATGACAAATTTTCACAACGACCATATCAAGAATGATTACAAGAGATAAAAACGCCTTTGGCTAGTTGTCTTACAATAGAGTACATTCCACTGAAAGAATCGCCAGTAAGTACTCCTGACCAAACATCACCCTTTTGACTTCAACCATGCCAAAAACAATGCCCAAAGCTCTTTGTCCAGCACAGAAAAGGTAAAGAAAGAATTCCCAATGATTAGATATCTAAATATTTGTTAGGTCATAATGTATAGATATCTAGGGCAACACATTTCTGGAGACATAAAATCAGCAAGTTGTTTCACTTGCCCGTGATGAATGGATGAGCCAATGCCTGAGTAACTGTCATTCTCTTCTCCGGATCCAGCACAAAAATTTTATCTAGTAGGTCTTTGAAGTTGGCTACCATCTTTGGATCCTCACCAGGAGAGCCAACAATGATTGAACTGATATCTTTGGGCTTTATGTTCAGAATCATCCTCTTTATACTCTGAAAGGCAGAATTAGATTTTTGGTCAACACAAGGCCAAGGAGAACCATTATAAAAAACTCCCATCAATGTTTCTGTATTAAGCATTTCAGAAAAGGAAAACGAAACCTTTTTAGTAACAGGATCATCTTCTGCAGCATGAAAATTAAAATCTTGATCAAAGTGTTGTTCTGTAAATGCTCCCTGAAAGAACGAAACAAAATAGATAAAATGTTATCAGCACAAGCAAAGAAAACTACATATTACGTGAATTTTGTAAATTAAAAAATGCCCAATATATTTCTCAAAATATAAATCCTTCAAACAAATTGACAATGTACCTTCCGCAACATCTTCTTTGGGAAAGGACCTTTTAGTTCCATATGAAGGCGGAGCATGTCATTGTTTGTTGGACCAGGGAAAAGAACTTTTCCCGTATATAGTTCATACAAACAGCAACCAACAGACCACATATCCATTGGATGATCATAAGACAAACCAAGAACTGCACAATGGAGAAATATAAATATTATACATTAACCCAAAGATATAATAATGTACAGATATCAGCCAACAGAATTAAATAATCCAGACACCCTAAATAGTAACAACTTCATATTAGAACTTACTTATTTCTGGGGCACGATAAAAGCGGCTTACAAGGTATGGTGTAATTTCATTTTTCCCAGCAAACATGGCATTACCAAAATCACAAAGCTTCAGCACATTTTTTGCCTCGTTTACCTGAAAAGAAAGCATGTCAAAGTGAGCAATCAATTGAAAAAAAAATTAACCACAAAGAAGACTGCAAAAATTAATACATACCAGCATGTTATCGGGCTTTATATCACAATGAAGAACACCGCAGTTTTTTAGATGCTTAAGCGCAATAAAAAGTTGCTTAGCATATGCTCTGACAGCAGTTAGTTTAAGACCAATATTGCGACCAAACTTCTTGAGAACTTCACGCAGATTCATATGAAGCGACTCAAAAACTAAACATAGATGATTCCTGTACTTGAAACTTGACAAAAAACGAACACAATGGCGCTTATCCTCTGGATCTGCACCAGCTAATTTTTTCAATATTTGAACTTCCAGCTGACCAGCTTTGTGCCTGCATGAAACCAGCATTAACACAAAAGCACATAGCAGGAACAAGGTCAGAGAACTTGATCAATATATAGTACAAAAATATCATATGCATCAATGAGAAAGTTTGATCACTCACATTGTTTCATTATTTCGAATTATCTTTATAGCCACTTCTTCAGGAACATTGGCACCAACCTTAAGATCCTTTGCACGTACAACAGTTGAAAAAACACCTTTCCCATGAGCAGCAGTTACTTCATATCGACCGTCAAGTAGTTCACCAAATCGATAGCCTGGACAGGAAGAACACCAGTTCGTGACTACAGACATATACCTGAGTTCCGTTTGAAAGTTAAATCAATATATCTGGGTGCCTATGTACTTCTATAACAAAAATTACAACTTACTATAATATCCTTCTGCATCATCCCAATTGTCATGAAGGCCACTCCTTATAACTGGCAAACCATCACCTTTAACCTACAAAAACACCATTTATAGATGCTCTAAGCCTTATTGTCCCAGCTCTCAAATATATATATATATATATATATATATATATACTAAATAAACAAATGCAAACCATGTATGAGAAAACAAGTTGACTAATCCAAGGGAAGCACTTTATTAGGAGTAGCCAGCCAGCCCGCCCGACCCAACCAAAAAGTCAACTATGCTACAAAAGCATCCTCAGTGAACAAATAAAAACTTCAGTCGACTTAGAAACACAAGTTATTGTAGTCATACACAATAAAAGGGATAATTGAAGAGAGAGAGAGAGAGAGAAAAGCAGCAGTCAACAAGTCAATCAAAGCCTCAGCTTAATGAACTCATAATTAATCCAGGTAGACAAAAGACAAAAGCAAAGAGTCACATCTGATACATACAAATTTGCGAACTCCAGTAGGTGTTTCTCCAAATATATCATCACAGAAAATACCATCTGACCTCTCACTCTGCATACATAAACAAATGGAAATTATACACGTCAATAGCCTGAAAAGCAAAAGCCAACTTCAACACATCCAAATTAAGATTATTTAGAATGCAGATTTAGACAAAAATAGCAAGTTAGGAGTATATTATATTCAAATGTGCTCGAATAGAAAACCACCACACCTTCGGGGTACCCTCACCAAGCCCAGCAGCACCAGATGTCCTCTCCACAGCAGCTTGCCCATTTTCTGAAGGCGACTTCTGAACAGACAACAATGGCTCAGCAACATAGATATCTTCATGTCCACCAAGAACATCTTGACTGGCAGCAGCAGCTATTGTTTGCCCATTAATCTCCACTGGCCTATTATCTGGTTTAATTTTTTAAAATAATTATTAACTATTTGCAACATATCATATGAACATAGGGTTACCCTAAATCAAAGCTAAATAAAGCAAAAATACAGGTCAGAAGATAGAAATTAAGAAGGGAAATACCTTCATTCACATCCACTGCAACAGACTGTGTTTGTTGCTGCAACGGCTTGCTCTTATATTTCTCTAAGATGGCTTGCCTTCGCTTCCTACTTTCCTCTTTAATCCTATTGAGTTCCTCCTCTTCCTCTTCCGCAAATGTAATTGTAATCCTTTCTTCTAATTCATCTTGTTCGGCTTCATCTCTGAACAAAACAGAAATATACAAAACGATAAGATTAAGAGAAAAAATACCATGAAAAATCTTTTCAGATAAGCTATACCTTTGTAGTTTAACGCCATTTCTTTCCAACGAATCAATATTAGAACCATGACCCTTTACCACTTCATTCTTCCCTAATTTGTCCTGGTCAATTTCTGATTCATCCCCTTTAGAGTGTGTATATTTCTTATACCTACCTCGACCGCCAAAGCCATCATCTTCGATTTCAGTATTCCTATCTTTATCCCTACTCCTGTCACTTCTCCTTTCCCTCTCCCGCTCTTGGTTCCATTCTTCAGTTTTGTCCTTTTTCCTATCTCGATCTCTGTCAGTAGTGCTGATATGGTCCCTGCTCCAATCTCTTTCCCTCTCCCTCTTCCTATCTCTATACGCTTCCATATCCCAGCTTCTATCATGCACTTTCTCCCTTCTCCTTTCACCATCTAGATCCCTGTCCTTGCTCTTCCCTCGATCCTTCTCCCTTTTCCTTTCCCTGTCTAGTTCTCTCTCCCTACTCCTCACTCGCTCCTTCTCCCTTCTCCTTTCATCACTCATGTCTCTGTCTCTACTCCTTGCTTGCTCCCTCGGCCTTCTCCTCTCACCATAAACCTCCCTGTCCCCGCTCCATCCAACTTCCATCTCCCTCACTCTGCCTCTTTCATGCTCCTTCCTTCTCCATTCCCAATCTACCTCCATGTCCCTGCTCCTCTCTCTACCTCCTGTCTCCATATTGCGATGCCTTTCTTCACCCGCATATTTGTCAAAACTGATACTCCGTTCCCTTTCATCATTCCTAACAATGTTTCTACTACCACGTCGCCCGTCCTGACTAGGATCACATCCCTTATGACGACTTCTTTTCAGAAGAGCGTCCTCATCTACTATGCTTTGGGATCGTGATCTTTCCCTCACAATATAACGTGACTCAGATCTACTCCTAGTATAATCATTATATCTTGAATCAGGAGGTGAGTTAGCTGACGTCCTGTATTTTTCCCCAGAACTTTCAGAGGACAATGACTTTCTCATGTCACTTAACTTCCTTCCATCAGCCTCTTTGACATCCTCATGGTAATTATTTTTCTTGCCACTTCTTGAAGGCAACCTATTGATATGAGAATCAGGGTCAACTCTAGAGACCAGTTCTCCTTGAGACTCAACACTTAAATTTCCAGAGAGCCCAACATGACTGTGCTTCCTCTTGTCATTGTTGTCACCAATCTCTCTTACTTGCTCATCGGCAGAATTAATATTTTCACCAGCTCCCTTCAAAAAGAATATGCAAACAAAAGAACTGAGTGCACAAGCTTGCAACGCATCATTCTCAAAAATTGAAAGAACAGTAATTACAAGCATATATATGCAGCAATCGTAACCAACTCTTACAACTGAATAGTAAGCCATCAGTCTCCATTGAAACGCCTAGGAGGATACTTCTTTTTGCAATTCACACATTTTCTTTGTGTAGTAGTGCATATGCATGGGATACTCACTCAGTAATCTAACAAGCTCTCACAAACCAAGATTCATTATCCCAATTTCATAAAGCATAAAATAATTCACGATAATAATCAAAAAATTTCCGTCAGGTCACTGAGAAAAAAGGGTTCTAATGAGAAAAGTCAAATTTCAAATTCGGTCAGCAAGCAACAAAAATAAAACTTCTAAAATTCTTTCAAGTACTATCCAGCATTCGAATTTAAAATTTTTGCTTCAGAAAAATCAAAACCAAGTAAATGGATTAAAAAACTAAAATTTCCTTTTCCTTTTCCTTTTCCTTTGAAACTTAAGAAAGAGCCCCGAATGTCCCCAATTTCTCAGTAACAAAACGGAGAAAGAAAATATAACAGTAACCAATAAATAAAGCCGTGAGCAATTAAAACAAGCAAGGGTAAACTGAACACACCGGATCCAAAACATCTTGGAACTCGCGAGAATGACCAGTCTTGATTTCGACTCCCGGTTCCTCGTCAAGAATCTCTCCTTCCTCGACGTCATCATCAGGTCGAGGAACTGAGGGAGGAGGGAAGGGATCTTCACCACCATCTCTGGCTTCGTCTTTATGCTTCTTGCTACGGTGTCGGTGTTTGTGGTGGCGGTGCTTGTGGCGTTTGGAGGATTTATCGGGTTCCTCATCGTCAGATGGAGAACGATGGTGCTTCCTTCGATGAGAATCTGGCGTGTCGCTAGCCATGGGGAGTTAATTGCAGACAATCTAGGGTTAAGATTAGGGTTTTTTAATGTGTCGTTTTTTTTTTAATATTGTTGGAGCGAAGGAAAAGAGTTTTACTCGTGAAATTTGATTTCGTTTTCGTATTTATGGACTGTTATCTGGCTGAGGAATTTGGGCTGCCTGATTTGGCCGCAGTTCTTTCGTACGTGCCAGCTTAAAGCGTGTGGCGGCTAGATAACGGGTAAACTAGATAGTTCCCTTACTATAGAGTGATTTTATTGTATCATATAGGCTTCGTTGGGTATTTAGGTTCTATAGTAGGGGTGTTGAAATTCGGTTATTCGAATATTCGTATTAGTCGAGTATCGAGTGTCAGTCGAATATTGAACGACGAATGTAAAATCGTCATTTAGTTGGCTCGTCGTTCACCAATTTCTAACGGTAGCACGTTGAAGAAAATGGTCGGCTGAGTCTAACGACTGAAAGAATTTCAAGTCATTTACCGTTAGTTGATTAACAGTTTTCGTTTGCAGAATGGTCATTTGAAAGAAAATGAAAAGTTGAGGGTTAAGTTGCTTCAAAAAAAGAATAAATGTTAGAATAACTATTCAGTCAAACGTTGGAGGCATTTTTTGACATTATGTCCTTAGAAAATGGTTACTACAATCTAAATTTTTCTTATCAAAGTCATTGTCGTTAAGAAAAACGTTTATCTCAATCACTAAACCGTTAAACGTCTGACTTAGTAGAAGTTAAAATTTAGTAAAACACAAATTGAACCATTTAACTTTTAAAAAAAATAGAAATGGTGTCAAACTTTCCAAATTTTGGATATTTTCATCTCAAATTATCAAAACTTTCTAATTTGGTCTTGGTTTTGCTATAATTCACAGTTTAACCCTCACACTTCTTGATTCTTCATAAAAGTACCTCTAAACTTTAAAAACTTATAATTTAATCTTCAAATTTCAAATTTTCTCAACTAAATCCCTAAATTCCATCTTAAGCCTACTAAATCCCTAACTATCACAATCTTTGAAAACTGCTTCTTTTCAAAAATTACATTTTCATTCCAAAACTATTTAAAAAAACATTACCTTATACAAAGTAATTATTAATATTTCATATCTTATATAATATATACATAAAAAATAGGGTAAACTATACTATTGACCACCGAACTAATTGGGGATTCCTATTTTGACCACCGAACTAACAAACTCGTCAATCAAACCACCGAACTTATTAAATTAACCTATTTTGGCCACCTCCGTTAAAAAAATAACAGAAGACTGACGGAGTGATGACGTGGCAGTTAACAAACTTTTATAAAATTACACATTTAATCATTGCTATTTACACATTCTTTTGACGAGTAAATAACAATGATTAAATGTGTAAATAGCAATGATTAAATGTGTAATTTTATAAAAGTTTGTTAACTGCCACATCATCACTCCGTCAGTCTTCTGTTATTTTCTTAACGGCGGTGACCAAAATAGGTTAATTTAATAAGTTCGGTGGTCTGATTGACGAGTTCGTTAGTTTAGTGGTCAAAATAGGAATCTCCAATTAGTTCGGTGGTCAATGATATAGTTTACCCTAAAAAATAATTGTTTATAATATTTTAAAAAATAGTAGCTTATACAAAATAATTATAAATATTTCACAAAGTAGAAGAATTTTAATTTATAACACAAAGTTTGATATCAGTTTGAATGTCCATAATATTATGAGTGACAATATTTTTAAATTTAAAGAGTAAAAATCATCAAATAAAATCTCATTTTCAAAAACTTTATATTTATTAATTAAACTGAAACCAACATTTAAAAATTAAAATACTATCCCAATAGTGTCTTGAAACAGAAATTAATTTTCTACAAAAATTAAGAAGGTAAATTGTCTTTTCTAAAATTAAAACAAAGCCACTAGTAAGCACTAATTCACATGTCTCAATAGCTTTTATATGTGAATGCATCTTGTTTCTTGAATAGATGTGTCGCTCAGCTCCCACTAGTTTCTTCGGATTTTTAATCCCTGTAAGAAATTTAAGATATAAATTGTAGAACAATAATCAATATATCATCTATTATAATTAACATCAACCATATTTGAATCAAAACAAACATGTGATATTAATTTACCTTTCTTTTCAAGCCAACCATTATACTTAATGCAACCTTCTTTAGGTGTCTTTTCCTTTTACAAAAGATACATAAACTCTTTCTTTATGTCAGCTTGTGGTTGCATTTTATGATTCTCTTTTTGCTTTGACTTTGACTAACCTCTTTCTTTAAGTAACTATTAGTTCACTTTCTCCCATCTATATTATGAGTCTATCCTCTTTTTGATCACACATGGTCAAAAGTTCATCAATAGGTTATTTATTCTTATGTGTGTTATAAGAGATCTTGAATGACCATATTGAGGTGGAAAAGTGTTAAATATAGTACACCATGAAAAATTCAAATATTTTAACCTTAAATGTCTTAAGTCGAGATACCAAATCTCGTATCATATTGTTGTGATTACGCACACCTTTCACTACAATGAGTTTTAGTGATGTAAACTTTATAATTAGGGTGTTGGTTAACGACTCTTGAGAAGTCTAAATTGTTTCTGTATAAATGTTAATAATTCTTGGACATTCTCATTATGCTCAATTGAGCCACGAGAATCAACTAGAACCTTGCTCTTAATGTACATGATACTTAAACGATTGGATTGTTCCTATTTTTCATACAAAACAAGATGAACATGATTGTTGGTGTCAATAATATGTGACTTGAATTTTTTTATAGCATGGTTAATATTCATACACCATAATTAGAGAAGATTACTCTCTTTCTAGAACTTAAAGTTTTCACTAGTTAATTCAAGGATACCTACTATATTATCATACATATTCAAAGGTTGTAATGTTACAATATAAATTGACATACATGTTTAACATCAATTTGAGGCAATCATAAGTCATAATTTAGCAATGCAAGTTATATAAATAATGAATCTAGTGACATAAAAATTGCATGTGTGATAAATTTTTAACTAGATTAGATTTATTTTATAATAAAATCATTTCTATCCCTTATATATATTATTAAATTTATTTTCATAACTCTTGTCAGTAATTATAAAATCCATCTAATAATTTTTGGCCATGTTTGACAACTAGCGGATAGCTGATAGTTAATAGCTGACAACATTAGTTGATTTGATTAGCGAATTATATTAGCTGATTGTATTAAAGTGTTTAGTAAAATTAATCGATAACTAATAATTGTTTGACTATTTGAACAAACAAAATGACATATAAGGACATGATTATATTCAATACTTGTTTGAATAATTTATTAGTTATTAACATTGTGTGTTTATTAATATTAATTAAATTATGAAAATTATTTTTTTAATATCATTATTGAGCATATACGAAGGATGTACATATTAATTTTTTATTTGTGAAATTATATTTTTAATATAATTTTAGTAGTTATTAAATTTAGATGTATATATTAGTTTTTTTATTTATAGGATTATATTTTGAATATAAATTTATTAATTATTAAATTGAAATGTATATATTAATTTCTTATTTATGAAGTATATTTTGAATATAATTTTATTAATTATTAAATTTATATTTATTTATTTATTAATTTATATATTAATTTTTTATTTATGAAATTATTTTTTAATTTTATTAGTTATTCAAATTTATTTTAATTAGAGAATTTTTTTTATAATTATCAAGGACAAAATAGTCTTTATAAGTATTTTATCCAAACCTCTAAGTCAAAAAGTTCTTAAAAAAAACTTTTCAAAATGAGAGGTTTCATCTCAATCCGCTATTACAATCTTTTATTTACTAAACATCCTAATTAGCAGATTTGACTAGTCAAACTTCTAAAAATGTTTCAAACCTCTAATTTAACTCAAAAAGTTGTTTGCCAAACATGGCCTAAATGAGATTTGATACCCAAGCTCTCCATATGTGATTCTTAACATTAGTAATTTTACTTTTGATTATATACATGTCCGTCTTACAGTCCATGTTTGGGGTGCGTGACTGCCCCTCCCAACAATGTCGTCTCCAAGGTTCAAACTCACGTCTTCTCCTTGAGAGTGCAATGTGACTTACCAATGCACCCAACCCTTATTGGTAGTAATTTTATTTAATTAAAGATGTTGTAGCTAATCTTGAACCGAATAAAATTATAAAAATCACTGTTGAAGACCGTTAGTATAAGCTGTTAGGGTAGTTTGTTAGTAGTTACCCGTTTAGTATTTCATGTTAGTTAGGTTAGTTGCTTAGTCTATTTAAGGAAGCTATTCACATGTATTTCATATCATTCAATAATAAAACTTCTATCAGATTCTTCTTTCTCTAAAACAATGCTTACATCCTAAACTCAAAGATTCACAATCTTTCAACATGGTATCAGAGATCATTCGGGTTCGTTCCATTGAAGTTTCTTTGTTGGGTCTTGGGAATTGATTTACAGGTTCTTTCTTCTTCTTTTTCTGTTTTTGCTTGTGTCAATGGAGATCGATTCAAATCATGTTCTGTATTTGCATCCATCAGACACGCCTGGAACTTTGTTAGTTTCTCATCAGTTAACTGGTATTGAGAATTATAGTTTGTGGAGTAGATCCATGCGGATTGCTATGCTTGCAAAAAACAAGATTGGTTTTATAGATGGTTCTTGCACCAGGGAGAGTGTTGCTGTGAATTTACGGTCACAATGGGATCGATGTAATGCTTTGGTTCTTTCTTGGATCTTAAATACTGTTAGTCAGGAACTTTCTGCAGGAATTGTTTTTGCTTCTTCAGCTTCCTTGGTTTGGAAAGACTTGAAGGAGAGGTTTGACAAGATTGATGGCTCAAGGATCTACTTCTTGCATCGAGAGATAGCTGCTCATACTCAGGGTCTTTCTTCTATTTCTGTCTATTATACTCGGTTGCGCTTGCTTTGGGATGAGTATGATGTTCTTGTCCCTTTTACAACTTGTAATTGTGAGACATCTCAGCAGAATACTGCACATGTGAAGCAACAGAGGTTGTTTCAGCTTCTTATGGGCTTAAATGATACATATTCTATGGTTAGGAGTCAGATTTTGTTAATGAAGCCCTTGCCTTCTGCAAATGAGGCATATTCTATGCTTGTTCAAGAAGAAGGGCAACGTTTGAATTCTAATTCTTCTAGTGTAATGGCTGAACCAACAACTTTGTATTCAAGTGTTCAGCAGAGAAAGAAGTTCAATGGTATATGTGACTATTGTCATATAAAAGGTCACAAGAAAGACTCTTGTTACAAGCTTATTGGTTATCCCAATGAATCTAAATTTCACAAGAAAGGGTCTTACAATAGATCTGTTGCTAACTCTGTCAATTCGAGTACTAATAATTCTTTTTCGAGTTCAAGTTCTAACTCTATGGGTCCTGTTTCCAATAGTGTAACTGATTCTTCAGATACGCAACAACATGTTTCAGCAAATGTTGTTCCTGCACCAACTTTTACGCAAGATCAATATCAACAGATCTTGAAGTTGCTTGGTAAAGATCCTTCTTGGCAGGCTAATATAGTGGGTACAGATATCCAAGCCCATATGGCAGGTATGTTTCATGATGCATGTGCTACTGAATGGATCCTTGACACTGGTGCAACAAATCATATGACCTTTAATCCTAATTTCTTGTCCTCAGTTGTGCCTTGTAATTCTTCTTCCATTGTACAGTTGCCAAATGGTAACACAGCTTCTGTTTCTCATATTGGTAAATATGAGTTGTCATCTACTGATGTTCTTAGTAACGTTTTGCTTGTGCCTAATTTTACATACAATTTGATGTCTATCTCTAAGCTAACCACTGATTTACATTGTTTAGTTGTTTTTTTCCTGATTTCTGCATCTTGCAGGACATTTACAGTGGAAAGATGAAGGGGATTGGTAGAATGAGAAGGGGGCTTTATGTCTTGCAGCCTTCTAGCTACTCAGATCCTAAGCTTCTTGATGATATTTTGCGCATTGTTCAACCTCATCCTGTTACTTGTTTGTCTTCTATTTCTTCTAAAAATTCTGTTAGCATTTGGCATGCTCGTCTTGGACATACCTCTTATTCTACTTTGTCTAAGCTCTCTATTGTAAATTGTAATGGACATCAAGATGAAATACAAAAGTGTGACATTTGCCCTTTGGCTAAACAAGCTCGTCTTCCTTTTCCTACTAGTCATACTCGTGCTGATAGTCCTTTTAATTTGATTCATATAGACTTATGGGGTCCATATCGTGTAAGTACACATAGTGGAGAACGATTCTTTTTAACTGTTGTAGATGATTTTACAAGGATGACTTGGATATTTTTGCTTAAACTTAAAAGTGATGCCTTGGTTGCTCTAAAGCAGTTCCATGCATATGTCTATACTCAGTTTGCCTCTAAGATTAAAGTCATACGTAGCGATAATGGAACTGAGTTTTTTGCTAGTGAGGGAACTGATTTTTTTTCCTCTAATGGTATTGTTCATCAGCATTCCTGTGTCTATACTCCTCAGCAGAATGGTGTTGCTGAAAGGAAGCATAGACATTTGCTAAACGTTGCTCGTGCTTTGAAGTTTCAGTCTAATGTTCCTACAAAGTTCTGGGGAGAGTGCATTCATGCTGCGTGTTATATCATCAATAGACTGCCTACTGCTGTATTAGAATGGAAATCTCCTTATGAGTTGCTTTTTCAAAAGCAGCCTTCATTTGATCATTTTCGGGTGTTTGGCTGTTTGGCATATGCAACTGTCCCACATTGCACAGACAAGTTTGCTCCGAAGGCAATTCCATCGGTTTTTGTTGGATATTCTCTTGAGCAGAAGGGCTATATTCTTTTTAACCTAGAAACTAAAAGTTTTTTTTGTTAACAGAGATGTTGTATTTCATGAGAATGTTTTCCCATTTAAATTCTCGTTTAAATCTTCCTCTTTTTTCCCTACAGATTCATCGAATAGTGACTTTTTGTATCTTCAAGAAGATGATACTACACATTTTGGTGAGCCACCCTTGCATGATAATTCACGTGCCACGCGTACCGTGCATGCACAACCAGTATTGAGAAGGTCATCACGTGCTACTAGGCCACCTACGTGGCTAAATGATTTTGTGTGTTCTGCTTCTCCTGATACAGAAGTGGATAATCCTTGTGCAATTTCCAATTGCATTTCTTATTGTCATTTGCCTGTTCGCACTCGTTCCTTTGCGGCTTCATTATCATCTGTAGTAGAACCTAAGTCTTACAGTGAAGCAAGCAAGGATGAAAGGTGGATTGAAGCAATGAAACAAGAAATTGAGGCACTTGAGGCAAATGGTACTTGGGAACTCACATCGTTGCCAACTGGACACAAACCCATTGGATGTAAATGGGTCTATAAGATCAAATATAAGGCAGATGGAACCATTGAGAGATTCAAAGCGAGGCTCGTTGCAAAAGGGTACAACCAACGTGAGGGCCTTGACTACCAAAAAACCTTTTCTCCAGTTACAAAACAAGTTACTGTTCGTGCTGTTATTGCATTGGCTGCAATGTATGGCTGGCCTTTATTCCAGATGGATGTGTTTAATGCCTTCTTGCAAGGCGACCTCTATGAAGAAGTCTACATGAGTCTCCCTGAAGGCTTTACCAATCGAGGGGGGAATATGGTATGTCGTTTGCGTAAGTCCTTATATGGATTAAAACAGGCTTCAAGGCAGTGGAACCTTAAGCTGTCAGAAGCTCTCACAAGCAATGGATATAATCAAAGTCTTTATGATTATTCCATGTTCACAAAGAAGGAAGGAGACAAGATTGTTATTGTTCTTGTCTATGTAGATGATCTGCTTATTACTGGCAATTGTGAAGAAATGATTAACAGACTTAAAGGAGTTCTTCATGGTAATTTCAAAATGAAGGACCTAGGGAGTCTTAAATACTTCCTTGGAATTGAGGTATTAAGATCTAAAGAAGGCATAATTTTGAGCCAACGGAAATATGCACTTGAACTTATTGAGGACACAGGTTTAGGGGGTGCTCGAAATGCTTCAACACCTTTGGAAGCCAGTCAGAAGTTAACAACAGCTGATTTTGATAAAGACAATCCGACTAAGAATCCAGCTGGAAGTGATGAACTACTTGAAGACATTACAGTATATCAGAGGCTAATTGGGAGATTGTTGTATCTCACTAATACACGACCAGACATTGCATTTAGTGTGCAACATCTAAGTCAATTCATGCAGGCACCTAAGAAAAGCCACTATGAAGCAGCCCTAAGGATTGTTCGATATATAAGAAAGAATCCTGGTCAAGGAATCTTTTTTGCTGCAGAAAATGAATTGAAGTTAGTTTGCTACTGTGACTCAGATTGGGCTGCATGCCCAATGACAAGAAGATCTGTTACAGGATATGTAATTAAGCTTGGAAGATCATTGGTTTGCTGGAAGTCAAAAAAGCAAAACACAGTTTCGAGGTCATCAACTGAAGCTGAATACAGAGGAATGGCAGCCACTGTTGCAGAAGTAGTTTGGATACAAGGATTGTTAGGAGAACTTGGAATGAAGCTTAATGGTCCTGCTGAACTTCACAGTGACAGTCAAGCAGCTCTTCAGATAGCAGCCAATCCAGTTTACCACGAACGCACCAAACACATAGAGATCCATTGCAATTTCATTCGTGAAAAAATCCAAAAAGGTGTTGTTAAAACTAAACACGTTTCAACCAAGGATCAACAAGCTGATATACTTACCAAAGGACTTGGAATTGCTCAACATGTCTATATTTTGGACAAGTTGGGTGTGAAGGATATTTTTCACCCTCCAACTTGAGGGGGTGTGTTGAAGACCGTTAGTATAAGCTGTTAGGGTAGTTTGTTAGTAGTTACCCGTTTAGTATTTCATGTTAGTTAGGTTAGTTGCTTAGTCTATTTAAGGAAGCTATTCACATGTATTTCATATCATTCAATAATAAAACTTCTATCAGATTCTTCTTTCTCTAAAACAATGCTTACATCCTAAACTCAAAGATTCACAATCTTTCAACAATCACTTAGCTAGATAATAACCTAAATTTTATTTAGAGTTGTTTTTAATTCCTTATGTAATGTTTTAAATCTATAGTCCAAAAGAAATCTTTACTATAATAAGTTATGTAGATTTTATTGATAATGAGAAATAATGCATGAAATTATTATGCTTTTAAGCTCATATTTTTGTCTAAATACTATTGATCTATAGCTTTTTCGGCTTAATTTTGGTTAGGAGTTCGACTGGAGTATATCAACCCAAAACTCATAATTAAAAGCAGATTTTGAAAGCTTGCCGAATGTCATGGTTGTGGGTATAAATCAAAGGCACGATGCTATCAGAAACAGTTCCAACGAATTTTGAAGTAAAGATCAACATTATTTAGAAAAAAACGCCGGATTCAAATCTGATCACTAATTTAAATGTGATCTCTTATTAAATATTTTGAATTTTAAATTCATAATTTATGAATATTTTTAACACCTAAAATGCTTGTGTATAAATACCCTTAGGCTAGTTTATGAGACACATTGGATTTGAGAACTTTTCTATTCATATTTTTTCCATTAATTTAATTTTTTCTTCATTTATTTCATTTTTCATTCTCTTCTTCAATTTTATGTCATTTATTATGTTAAGCATGTTCCAGTTCATATTTAGCTAAACTCCAAATTCATCTAAGGCTTTGCAATACTCAATTAATGATAGTGTCACGGTCCGTTTGCGTGATAGGCAAGACCGTGACGAGATGCTTGCTGGCTGTGCTTAAGGTCGGGATGCGGGATAGCATTAAGGGTGTAGTACGTGCCGTACAGCCGTTCGGTCCTGGGGGCAGGGCGTGCTGGTTAGGCACCACACTGGTCGGGAGCTGTCCCCGCTTCCCCGATGAGCCCATGAGAGGGCGAAACCAGTAAGCATCGAATGGAAAAGGCTAAGCCCCGGGCTTATGGGAGCCCTGGGTTGCCGCACGGGGGAGTTGTCCCTGCGTGAAGACTCTGACCCCGTGACAGATGGTATCAGAGCAGGTCGTGTGCTAGCTGTGAGCTTACCAAGCGCTCCATGTGCTGCGCGTAGCGGGTCAAGTGGACGAGCGTTAGTCTCACACCCGAGTGAAGTGGTGTCCGCGAGTGGGACCTCTAGAAAGAGACTGAGACGAGGTAGGGTAGGCAGGAAGCTACAGCGAAAGTTCGCCAAGCACTCGTAGAACCTCGGTAATGAGGGCGAGCAGGCAGGGAATTGCACACTCGATCTGGGTTGGTTCCCCATATGAGTGGGAACGAGATTTCTCCCCATGCACGAGGGCGTGCATGAATTGAGTGGGGGAGATTGTCACGGTCCGTTTGCGTGATAGGCAAGACCGTGACGAGATGCTTGCTGGTTGTGCTTAAGGTCGGGATGCGGGATAGCATTAAGGGTGTAGTACGTGCCGTACAGCCGTTCGGTCCTGGGGGCAGGGCGTGCTGGTTAGGCACCACACTGGTCGGGAGCTGTCCCCGCTTCCCTGATGAGCCCATGGGAGGGCGAAACCAGTAAGCATCGAATGGAAAAGGCTGAGCCCCGGACTTATGGGAGCTCTGGGTTGCCGCACGGGGGAGTTGTCCCTGCGTGAAGACTCTGACCCCGTGACAATAGCAATAATTGTGTAGAGTACTATTTACCTTCAAGATATTATTTTTTATTTTTTCGAATTATTAGAATGATAATCGGTCATTCCTTCAAAAGTTAAATCATCTTCAACTCAAAAAAGGTCTGTTGGATTGAAAGTTGTTTTGGTTTATAGTTGGAAAGTCAAATCGGTTGGTCGTAATTCGGCTTCCTACGAACAAAATTGACGTCGACCCGTCAATAAGAAACAAGATCAAATTTGAACAAATACTCGTTTGTGAGACATTGTTAACTTGAGTTGGAGTCTTTCAGAAAAATTGAATTTTCGAGTTAATTCAGAGTCGGTTAACAAATAAGGAATTAGCTGTAATAGTTGGTTCTTCTAGGTTGTAACCAGCTTACAATCAAGAAGAAAAAATCAACATTCCACGACAGATCATAATTGTGCAAAGTAAAATTTAAGGCTAAAAAATTTCATATTTAATTCATCTAAGTTTTTGTTCAATTATTTTTCTTATTGTTCTTATTCATTGTTTAATTATTTCTAACTCTTTTTAAATCACCACTTTTACCTTTTGCAGCTATACAAGGCGATAAAAATAAGGAAGTGACATTGTTTAAGTACTTGTGGATCAACCTTATTTTTCTATACTACAATTTATCCTAAATAGAGATTAGGAGACGAATTTGACAGCTGTCAGACATATATCTTAAAGCTCTATTGCTAAGTATTTTATGCAATAATTTTTAAAGTTTTATGCACCTAAAATCATGTATATGACAAATTATAAGATAAACTATATATCACTATTTAATTTATGTACATACAAAATCATTCTAAAATTTATTTTTAATAAATTATTAATAATTTTTAGAAATTCACTTAAACAAAATCCTATGGTTTTAAATCATAAGTATCCTAATCAGTTGTACGGCGAAAGTGTAATCATCTTAGTCCAAAATAATAATCAGGTAAAACCTAATAAGCAATAATAACATAAAAGGCTTAATGACTCCATTGTTCCCCAAAACTATGCATTTTTTCCGAGTTGACCTTAAAGTATTTTTTGAGACGTTTTACTCCTGAACTAAAAATGATGACCTCCGTTAGTAATTTTTTTTTGTAACATTCATTAAAAAAAATTCGGCCCAATTAGATCACGCCACGTGGTTCTTTTGACAAAAAAATTACTTGTAAATGTCGGGCATTCGATTTGATTCCACTAAGCAATACTATGCTACAAGCAGTTTGGTACTTGGATCTAAAACACAATGGGATCTAAAACACCAATCTCTATAAATCATTCTGGGTGGTGCTGTTGGGTATATGGCCACTGATTCGGCATTTACTTTGACTGCATATTCATGGGCGTTCGCATATTTGGTCAAATGGTTTATATTAAGTATATGGTGATGAATCCTGGGTTGAACACTTGGGGTTTCGTGTTGTACAATAACTTGTTGTCCTTGATGATGGCCCCCATATTCTGGGTTTTAACTGGAGAATACAGTGAGGTTTTTGCTGCTTTGGGAGCCAATGAGGTGAATTTTAAATTAAATAAATTTTTTAATTAACAAAAATATTATTATATTTAAAATTTTAGAGTAAATTGTAAAAATCAAAAAAATAGGGGTGAATTCTGGGTTAAATAATTTTTTAAGGACTAAAATTAACAAAAATACCATCATGTTAAATATATTGAACTAAATTATAATAATTAGAAAAAAATATAGGTCAATTTCGGGCTAAATAAAAAAATTTAAAGACTAAAGTGAAAAAAAAAAAAATCTAACATATTTAACGTGCATTGTTATGTCAATAAAATAACACATGGCACAAATTGGCCCGTGATTTTTTTAACAGATATTAACAAAGGGGCATTTAAGGTCACAACTTTTGGT
This sequence comes from Hibiscus tridactylites, assembly GCA_958450335.1. Lineage (NCBI taxonomy): Eukaryota > Viridiplantae > Streptophyta > Magnoliopsida > Malvales > Malvaceae > Hibiscus > Hibiscus tridactylites. The sequence continues at coordinate 77,740,772 of OY288281.1, forward strand.
TTAAGAGGTAAAACATCCAAAAAAAAAAATACTTTAGGAGAGTTTAGGGGGCAATGGAGTTATTAAGCCTAACATAAATGCAATATGGACCTCTCCTGTCAGCAGAGTTTTCATTACAGGAATTTTTGCCATAATGAAACATGGACACATTCCATACTTTATCGTGAAAATGTTTCCAAAACAATTAATCAACGAACCAAAAGGGTACAAGTCTGCAACATATATAGAAACCAGACCAATCCAGATCCACTCATTAAAAGAATGACCAAAGATACTCATAACGTTCAATTTTATATGAATTCAAATCCTCCTAACATTTACTTTAAAAATATAATCTCTCTCTACTTAATAAAAAAATCAACTTCTCAAATCAATTTAATTTGGGATTAAATAATAAAAATAGTGAACAAATTTATTAAACGATTCTGGGTAATGAACAACCTAAGACAACGGCCTAGATATCATCTAATGGTCGACATAAAAACATACATACAAAATTCAAAACAAAATTGGGTTTTCCCATTATTTTTGTTATAAAATAAACAAAATTGTAAAAACCAAAATTTTTATTCTTTTTCCTTTTTTTGCTCAAACCAAAATTTGAATTTCAAATAAAAACAGAATGGGTGGACAAAATTAAGATTACTGGTTGGTCTGACGTTAAAAGAATGCAAAACTAAGGTGGGCAAAACTCAACTTGAAAAAACCAAATTATTCGATTCAATTCAAAGCGAAAAAACCCAAATCATTTTAACTCGACTAGAAAACATTTCAAATTAAGTTTGCATTGAAAAATAAGACTTGTAAACTCAAATAACTAAAAACTTTTTTGACTCTCGGTCGAACGCCCAGCCCTATGCAAATCCATGATGTGAAATACAACAATAAAGCTATAACCCTCGAAGATAATCTTATAACCAAACTGAACTCGTTAAGAAAATAACTCTTCGCCCTCAATTTTGAAATTGTAACAAGCCAAGAAAACTCGTTATTACATAGGTGAGGAAAGAGGGGAGCAGCAACAACAAATTTAACTAATCACATCTTATACATTATCAAGCATCAAGCTGTAAACACTGTCCGTCGGTACGTCAAAGCCTAAACTATGAATTTATAACAAACTACAATGAAAAAAGAAGCCGAATAAAAACAGAGGGAAACCCAGAGCAGACCAATAAAATTTATAACTTAACTGTTGCTTTATTTGGAAACTGGAAAGAGATGAATTGCAGCATCACCGACTATTATTGCTCCCATTAAAGAGGCATTCACCCCGCCCCCAGTATTGTTCATCACCGTAGATTTATACACGGGTTACTACATTACTGATATAAATTTAATGCTTCTAAGCCAAATTTTAAGTTTATAAGAGAAACAAGTACGGTAAGAAAACTCAAAAGGAGCCATACAAATGAAGATTAGAGGCTGATACTATGCCAGCATCATTAAAAAGGACCACACAGTTACAAGCTCATTAAAAGTCTGACTGGCTTAAACAACATAAATGGCACTAATAGTAATCACTATGCACATTATTACAATTTACAACTCAAGCATAACATCTACTGATTCAAAAGTTGAAGGACAAATTTCTGATCTATGCTTATTTGTGTGTGCATTTCGTTCATTCATAAAATCTATAGACAAAAAGATTTATAGGGTCCCAAACATCAATAAAAAACCTCTTTAACAACTTCAATTATTTCTCACGATAGAGATTTTGAGCCAAAGAACAAGAAAAGGTTCAGAACCATTTAATGTAATGCTTTGTTTATAAACAAGTATCTTCTAAAAAAAGACAGCTTAATTCTCAGCATCTTCTATTCAATTTCAAAATGCAGATAGTATAATTTGCATTAGAAAGGTTATTCCTAGTTTACTACTAAGCAACAGATGGAGGGGATGAGAGACTCAGCAACATGATGATAAAAATGGACACATTTCATAATTCATTATGACCTAAAAAAACAGAACTATCTCCAATGATTCAAAGCTCAATGAGTAATGCAATGCATAAGGCCTTTCAAGGAATACAAGCTAATAAGCAGAGGAATTTTTATGTCACTTTGCAGTACAAATATTGCTGGTAAACCACACAAGTCGTAACAGAAATCCCCCCCTCCCCCATAATGCTGACTACTCGAAGAAGATAATAACAGAAGCACAAGAAGTTATTTAAGAAAGGAAAGACATGCACAGCAGGACATTTATTTCTTCAGCAGCTCATTAAGATTCAGGGTTTCCAAAGGAAGGTACAGGGTTAAAGTCAAGATAGAAGTATCAGGCTTTGAGACTGATCAGACAGATTTCAGAGCTCCAAAACAATTAAGAAAAGCAAGCGAAGAGTTCTCAAAAACGCAAAAAATAAAATGCTGATATAATGATATTGAAAAATACTTACAAGAATTGGGAAGCACAGATTTTACACCCTAAGAACAAAAGAGAAAGAATCACATTAAACATTTATGTTTTCAACAAGATAAAATGCAAATTAATACAAAGGAACCAGAAATATAATTACTCACTGAGATGCACTTCCACTTCAAGCTGACTCCTACACGACCAGTGCAAGTGCCTCCAGAATGATTGAGCCATGGATCAGATATAATGCAATTACATTAGGACATGCATATCTCTAGAATATGTTAAAAGAATTCAATAGGAAAAAGAACAGTGAAAAACTCAAAAGATAGGCAAGCTAAGCACGATCACAATGCAAACAAATTACCAAGGCACCACATAAGCAAACATAGGATACAAAAGTTAGCTGAAAACATAGTATAGAAGAATAGTAGTAATCAAAATACATCTCTCTTACAAAACACAACAAAAAATAATCAAGATAATCAACTTTTAGAGTGTCAAAAACAGCTCCAAATTAACAAACCAAGGTACCTTCTCCTGGGTGCCTTTTAAGCAATTAAGCACTGGAGGGTTGCCTCAAAGCAGTAGCAGTTATCCTGAATGAAAAATCAAATTAGATTTCCAAGAGCGCAAACCATTATGAAAAGATAGAAAAAGAAAACAGACACATAACAAGAAAAGTAACAAATGAACCAGCAAAAGCAACAACCATAAAATACAGGTAGAAACCAAAATAAAAGGAAATAGGGAGAGTCACCTTGCCTAGTTTAAAGAACAAATTTTTGTTCTATAAACTCATAGGAAACTGTATATTTTTCTCATTATTCAACAAAGTTCAGCAGGTAAAAAGATGACAAATTATCACAATGGCCATATCAAGAATGATTACAAGAGATAAAAACGCCTTTGGCTAGTTGTCTTACAATAGAAAAGTACATTCCACTGAAAGAATCGCCAGTAAAGAGTACTCCTGACCAAACATCACCCTTTTGACTTCAACCATGCCAAAAACAGTTCCCAAAGCTCTTTGTCCAGCACAGAGAAGATAAAGACAGAATTCCCAATGATTAGAGATCTAAATATGAGTTAGGTCATAATGTACAAATATCTAGGGCAACACATTTCTGGAGACATAAAATCAGCAAGATTTTTCACTTGCCCGTGATGAATGGATGAGCCAATGCCTGAGTTACTGTCATCCTCTTCTCCGGATCCAGCACAAAAAGTTTCTCTAGTAGGTCTTTGAAGTTGGCTACCATCTTCGGATCCTCACCAGGAGAGCCAACAATAATTGAGCTGATATCTTTTGGCTTTATGTTGAGAATCATCCTCTTTATACCCTGAAAGGAAGAATTAGATTTTTCAACAAAAGGGCAACCGTTACAGACAACGTCTATCAATATTTCTACATTAAGCATTTCAGGAAAGGAAAATGAAACCTTTTTAGTAACGGGATCCTCTTCTGCAGCATGAAAATTAAGATCTTGATCGAAGTGTTGTTCTGTAAATGCTCCCTGAAAGAAATAAAAAAAATAAGAATAAAATGTCATCCGCACAAACAAAGAAAACTGCATATTGAAAATGAATATTGTAAAATAAAAAAATGCACAATATATTTCTCCAAAAATAAATCATTCGTGCAAATTGACAATGTACCTTACGCAACATCTTCTTTGAAAAAGGACCTTTTAGTTCCATATGAAGGCGGAGCATGTCATTGTTTGTTGGACCAGGGAAAAGAACTTTTCCTGTATATAGTTCATACAAACAGCAACCAACAGACCACATATCCATTGGATGATCATAAGGCAAACCAAGAACTGCACAATGAAGAAATATAAATATTATACCTTAACCCAATGATATAATAATGTACAGATTTCAGCCAACAGAAGTAAACAATCCAGCCACCCTAAATAGTAACAACTTCATATTTGAACTTACTTATTTCTGGGGCACGATAAAAACGGCTTACAAGGTACGGTGTAATTTCATTTTTACCAGCAAACATGGCATTACCAAAATCACAAAGCTTCAGCACATTTTTTGCCTCATTTACCTGAAAAGAAAGCATGTCAAAGTGAGCAATCAACTGAAAAAATTAACCACAAAGAAGACTGCGAAAAATAATACATACCAGCATGTTATCGGGCTTTATATCACAATGAAGAACACCACAGTTTTTTAGATGCTTAAGCGCAATAAAAAGTTGCTTAGCATATGCTCTGACAGCAGTTAGTTTAAGACCAATATTGCGACCAAACTTCTTGAGAACTTCACGCAGATTCATATGAAGCGACTCAAAAACTAAACATAGATGATTCCTGTACTTGAAACTCGACAAAAACCGAACACAGTGTCGCTTATCATCTGGATCTGCACCGACTAATTTTTTCAATATTAGAACCTCCAGTTGACCAGCTTTGTGCCTGTATCAAACCAGCATTAACACAAAAGCACGTAGCAGGAACAAGGTCAGAGAACTTGATCTCTATATAGTACAAAAATATCATATGCATCAATGAGAAAGTTCGATCACTCACATTGTTTCATTATTACGAATGATCTTTATAGCCACTTCTTCAGGGGAACTGGCACCAGCCTTGAGATCCTTTGCCCGTACAACAGTTGAAAAAACACCTTTCCCATGAGCAGCAGTTACTTCATATCGTCCGTCAAGCAGTTCACCAAATCGATAGCCTGGACAGGAAGGAAGTTACATGAGTACAAACATATACCTGAGAGTTTTGTTTGACAGTTATATCATATGTGTATCTCTGTGTCTGTGTACTTCTATAACAAAAATTACAAATTAGTGAACTTACTATAATATCCTTCAGCATCATCCCAATTGTCATGAAGGCCACTTCTTACAACTGGCAGACCATCACCTTTACCCTACAAATACACCATATATATCTGCTTTAAGCCCTATTGTACCAGCTCTAGTAAATAAACAAAATTAAAACCATGTATGAGACAACAATTATGCTAGGAGAAAACAAGTTAACTAACCCACAGGACGCACTTTATTAGGAATAACCAACCAGCCCAACCCATACAAAAAGTCAACTACACTACAAAGGTTTCCTCAAAATGAACAAATAAAAACTTTTCAGCCAACATAGAAACTCGTGTATATGTAGTTGTACACAAAAAAGGGGATGGTTGAAGGGGAAAAGCAGCCAACAAGTCAATCCAAGCCTGAGATACCACCTCATTCAACTCATAATCCAGATACTATACAGGCAAAAGGAAATGGCCAAATCGGATACATACCAATTTGCGAACTCCAGTAGGCGTTTCACCAAATATATCATCAGTGAAAATATCATCTGACCTCTCACTCTGCACAAATAAATAAATGGAAATTATGCACCTCAATGGCCTAAATAGCAATAGCCAACTTCAGACGCATCCAAATTAAGATTATTTAGAGTGCAAATTAAGATGTACTAGAATAGAAAACCACCACACCTTCGGGGTACCCTCACCAAGCCCAGCAGCAGCAGATGTCCTCTCCACAGCTTGCCCATTTTCTGAAGGTGATTTCTGAACAGACAACAATGGCTCAGCAACATAGATATCTTCATGTCCACCAAGGACATCTGGACCAGCAGCAGCAGCAGTTCTTGTTTGTCCATTATTCTCCACCGGCCTATCACCTGGTTCAAGTTAAAAATATATATTAGCTATTTGTAACAGATCATATGAACATAGGGTTACCCTAAATCAAAGCTCAATAACACTAAAAAAATCAGGTCAGCAAAATAAAAGATAAGAGGCGGTGAAAAACCTTTATTCACACCCACTGCAACAGATTGTGTCTGTTGCTGCGACGGCTTACTCTTATATTTCTCTAAGATGGCTTGCCTTCGCTTCCTACTTTCCTCTTTGATTCTATTGAATTCTTCCTCTTCTTCTTCAGCAAATTTTAGCGCAATCATTTCATCAAATTCATCTTGCTCCTCCTCATCTCTGACCAAAACAGAAATATACAAAATGATAAGATTATGAGAAAAATAACCATGAAACATTTTTTCAGATAAGATATACCTTCTTAGTTTATCGTCATTTCTTTCCAATGAATCGGTGTTAGAACCATGAACCTTTACCATTTCATTCTTCCTTAATCTGTCCCGGTTAATTTCTGTTTCATCCCCTTTTGAGTGTGTGTATTTCTTATACCTACCTCGATCACCAAATCCATCTTCAATTTCAATATTCTTATCCTTATCCCTACTCCTGTTGCTTCTCCTTCCCCACTCCTGTTCTTGGTTCCATTCTACAGTTTTTTCCTTTTTCCTATCTCTATGTCTATCACTAATGTTGTTATGGTCCCTGCTCCAATCTCTTTCCTTCTCCCTCTTCATATCTCTATCCGCTTCAATATCCCAGCTACTATCATGCACCTTCTCCCTTCTCCTTTCACCGTTTAGATCCCTGTCCCTGCTCTTGCCTCGCTCCTTCTCCCTTCTCCTTTCACCATCTAGAACCCTGTCCCAGCTCTTGCCTCGCTCCTTCTCCCTTCTCCTTTCTCTTTCTATTTCTATTTCTCTGCCCCTACTCTCTCGCTCCTTCTCCCTTCTCCTTTCACCACTCATGTATCTATCTCTACTACTCGCTCGCTCCCTCTCCCTTTTCCTCTCACCAGAAATAACCCTGTCCCTACTCCATTCAACTTCCAGCTCCCTCTCTCTGACTCTTTCATGCTCCTTCTCCCTTCTCCATTCCCAATCTCTCTCCCTTTCTCTGCTCCTCTCTCTACCTCCTGTCTCCATATTGCGATTCCTTTCTTCACCCGCATATCTTCCAAAACCAACACTTTGTTCCCTTACATCATTCCTAACTACATTTCTACTACCATGTCGCCCATCCTGACTAGGATCAGGTTCATGAAAATGACTTCTTTTCAAAAGAACCTCCTCATCTACTATGCTTTGGGATCTTGATCTTTCCCTCACAATATTTCGTGACTCGGATCTACTCCTAGTAAAATCATTATATCTTGAATCAAGAGATGAGTGAGCTGATGTCTTGAATTTTCCCCCAGAACTTTCAGAGGACAACGACTTCCTCATGTCACTTAACTTCATGTCATCAGCCTCTTTCACATAGTCATGGAAATTCTTTTTCTTGCCACTTCGTGAAGGCAACCTATTGATATGACCATCAAGGACAACTCTAGAGACCAGTTCTCCTTGAGACTCAACATCTAAATTTCCAGAGAGCCCAGCATGAGTATGCTCCTTATCGTCACTGTTGTCACCAATCTCTCTTACTTGCTCATCCACAGAATTACTATTTTCGCCAGCTCCCTTCAAAAAAGATGTGAACAAAAGAACTAAGTGCACAAGCTTGCAACGCATCATTCTTAAAAATTGAAAGTACAGTAATTGCAAGCATATATATGCAACTGAATAGTAAGCCATAAGTCTCCATTGAAACGCCTAGGAGGATACTATTTGCAATTCACACATTTTCTTTGTGTATTAGTGCATATGCAAGGGATGCTCACTCAGTAATCTAACAAGCTCTCTCAAACCAAGAATCATTATCCCGATTCATAAAGTACAAAATAATCCAAGATAATGTCCAATAAAGGTCCGTCAGGGGGTTCAAATGAGAAAAGTCAACATTTTCAAGCTCAGTCAGCAGGCAACAAAAAAGGAGAACTTCTTCACTTCTTTTAAGTACTATCCAGCATTCCAATTTCAAAATTTTGCTTGATAAAATTCAAAACCAAGGGAGAAAAGATTAAATATTTCAAATTCGTCTTTCCTTTGAAACTAAAGAAAGATCCCGAATGTCCACAATTTCTCGGAACTAATAGGAAAAAAGGAAACAAAATAATAGAAACCACTAAATAAAGCCGTGACCAATTAAAACAGGCAAGGGTAAACTGAACACACCGTATCCGAAACAACTCGGATGTCGTGAGATTGACAAGACTTGACTTCGGCTGTCGGTTCCTCCTCAAGAATCTCTCCCTCCTCGACGTCATCATAAGCCTGAGGAACCGAGGGAGGAGGAGCGAAGGGATCTTCACCAACATCTCTAGCTTCATCTTCGTGCTTTTTGCTACGGTGCCGGTGGTGGTGGTGGCGGTGTTTGTGGCGTTTAGAGGATTTATCTGGTTCCTCGTCGTCGGATGGAGAACGATGGTGCTTTCTTCGATGAGAATCTGGCGTGTCGCTAGCCATGGGGAGTTAATTGCAGAAAATCTAGGGCTAAGATTAGGGTTTTTTAATGTGTGAATTTTTCTAATATTGTTCGAAAGAAGGAAAAAAGTTTTACTCGTGAAAATTGTTTTCCTTCTCGTATTTATGGACTGTTATTTGGCTGTGGATTTGGGCTGCCTGATTTGGGGGCTGCAGTTCTTTCGTACGTGCCAGCTTCATGCGTGTGGCGGTTATAGAGTATAACTTTTTAGCTTTATGTCTCTTTTATTGTTTTTGTTTAGGATATGAGGCTGCCCTCCTAATAATGTTATCTCTAAAATTTAAACTTGTGTCATGCTCTTAGGAATACAATGTATCTTACCAATGTACCCAACACTTATTGTTTTAATTTCGGTATAATTAATCCTTTGTTAAATAAAAAACCTTTGTATCAATTATTATTTTCTCAAAACTAAAATAACAGAAGAGTCTATTAACTATCAAATTAGTAGAATGGGATGTTAAGTTCTATATACTTAAAGAAGTGGTCTTAATAATAAAGGGCAATGCATTATATTTAAGCGATTGGAGTTAGAGTAATTTAGTCTGTAATTATAGGGATGCCAAAAAATACAATTTCGCACATTTTGCACATCATCTGTCTCAATTGGGGCTGAAAGCCTGAGATGAATATGAATTTGTTGAGTTTGTAGCACGCTCGAATTAATCGCCGAAACCGTCAAAGAGGGTTATTTTTGTTTAGTGGTTGAATTGGCTAAAATCGAAATAAAGATAGATAAGTGACACAATGATTTTAGAGTGGTTCGGCCTTCTAACAAGCACCTACATCCACTACCTTAGCACACCACTAAGGATTTCCCAATTCACCCAACAATGAATTCGTCCCCTTTTCCCGGCTTAGGAGGAAACCGTTACAACCCTATCTTTTGGACTTGGCTAAGATAGAACCAACTCTAGTTTTTCTCTCAAGGCTAAACTAGAACCTCTCATTTTACAAGGGATTTATTTGGTAAACTTAATACCTCACAAGGTGGGTGTTTACACAAATTTAAGCTCACAAGAGTACAAGGATTTACAATAAAGCTCACTCTCTAAAGACTATATACAAGAGAATAATAAAATAAGGATTTAGACTCTAATTCTCTTGACCATATTGCTTGGATGTTGCCTCTGACATTCTTCAAGTGTTCCAGGCTTCAATTTATAGTCCCAATTGAGTTTGTGGTCATTACTAGCCGTTAGGGATGTTTTGGAGCTGTTGGAGACTTTATTTTTCTCATTAAATGCAGTTCTGCAGTTGTCTGTTTCGAAACACTCGACCCCGTTTCAAAACGCCCTTGTTCAGAACTAGCCGTTGAAGTCTGATGCAGCAATCCGTTTTGAAACACCTTTGGCTGTTTCGAAACACCTTGATCCGTATCGAAACAGTATCAACCCCGTTTTGGAACGAGTGACAGTTGAGCTGTAATTTAAAAGGTCGTTGAGAAAATAGTTGTTGAGGATTTTGACCGTTGAGGTCTTTGCCACATAGGCGTATCGAAACGGTGAAGCCTGTATCGAAACGCTATGTAAAAATTTTCACCCAAATTAAAGCCCATTTCGAAATAGATAGAGCTGTATCGAAACATTTTGAAACTGTGAATGGTTGTTTCGAAACGCCTAAGGGTGTTTCGAAACACCTGGGTGGTTTTGTAAAGTTTAACTTTAGAAAATACTTCAAAACCTCTTAAAACAATCCTCAAACATATTTTTAAGTTGTTTGGACTTAAAGTCACTTTTGAAATCTTTTCAATTTAGTCCAAAACTATTTTTCAACTATTATATCAAAATACTAGTTCTTCAATCTCCCCCTTTTTTATATAATAAAATCACCTTGAAAATTTGTTTGGGATTCTCCCCCTTTGTATTTAAAAATTTGAATAAGAGATTTCAAAAATTAAAAGAAGTTAAAGCTCCCCCTTATTCTCTTGAAAATGCAATTTTTTCAAACCAAACTCTCATTCTTTTTGTTATATCAAAAAGAATTTAAATGACTTTAAGTTCAAAATAACTTAGGAGGTTAAAAATGATTGACACAAATAAGAATTTTAGTTTTAAAATGGCCCCCTTTACTCATTGCATCATATTAGGCTTAACAAATAATCCAAGACTTTAAACAAAAGTTAGATAATCAAATGTATAAAGTAAAAGCATTAAGCTTAGAGGTTACCCAATCTTCTTCTCATGTGTGATTATAGCATTTTCATGTCTTTGCATTTCTTCCCATTGCTTCAACACACCTACAAAAGACATTCACTTGATTTTTGATATCCAAATTGCTTTGGATCTATTTACATTAGTCACAATGTCTTTAGTTCCCTTAGGAACCCATACTTGTCTAATCCTATAAGATTTTCTCTTCTTTATAGGACAAGTATGTGAGGAATGACCATGATAATGGCAATGTGAGCATTTTGCCATTATGTGACAAGATGAGTTATTGAAAACAATTTCTTTTTCTTTTGTTAAGCTTCCAAGCTTAACTTTCAAATCAATATTTTCTATTTCTAAAACATCTTTACTTGTTTTTGAGAACTCTAAATCATTTTTCAAAATTTCATTTTGGTTTTCAAAATCGAATTTTGTTTTCAAATTCAAGTTTTGAAATCATTTTCTTAAATTTAGAATTCATGGTCTCAAATTCCAAAAATAATTCATCGAAAGCATCTTGCAACTCATCGAAAGAGTAAGAATTTAGCTCACTTGAGTTAGAAGATACCTTAGGCTCATCGAGAGCCAAAACACCATCCACCTTTGGATTGGAGAGAAGGTTTGCACATGATTGATCATCATCTTTCTTTTATCCCTTCTTGTTGCCATAAAGCTTCTCAAGTTTCTCCCACAATTCTTTGGCACTTTTTCATGTGGATATCCTTTTAGAAACTTCTTCGTTAAGGTCGCAATAGAGAATATGCATCGTCTTGGTGTTTAGCTTTACCTTCGTCTCGTTGGCACTCCTTTGTTTTTTCTTCTTTTTCGAAGCTTCCAAATACCCGTCTTCAATGATGTCCCAAACCTCATAGTCTTGAGACTTGATGAAGAATTTCATGATATTTTGTCCATTGGAAGTATGCTTCTCCTTCGAAGAGTGGAGGACACGAGATAGAGCGACCTTCTTCAAATCTTGCCATTTTCTTGAACGATGGACTTCGAGCAAATGATCTTTACTCCCGAATGTTAGTCCTTCGATGAAAACGAGGCTCTAAAACCAATTGTTGGGTTTGTAGCACGCTCAAATCGATCATCGAAACCGCCAAGGAGGGGTTTTTTTTGTTTAGTGGTTGAATTGGCTAAAATCGAAATAAATGTAGATAAGTGACACAATGATTTTAGAGTGGTTTGGCCTTCTAACAAGCACCTACATCAACTACCTTAGAATTCCACTAAGGATTTACCAATTCACCCAATAATGAATTCGTCCCCTTTTCCCGGCTTAAGAGGAAACCGTTACAACCCTATCTTTTAGATTTGGCTAAGATAGAACCAACTCTAGTTTTTCTCTCAAGGCTAAACTAGAACCTCTCCTTTTACAAGGGATTTATTTGGTAAACTTTATATCTCACAAGGTGGGTGTTTACACAAATTTAAGCTCACAAGAGTACAAGGATTTACAATAAAGCTCACTCTCTAAAGACTATGTACAAGAGAATAGTAAAATAAGGATTTAGACTCTAATTCTCTTGACCATATTGCTTGGATGTTGCCTCTGACATTCTTCAAGTGTTCCAGGCTTCAATTTATAGTCCCAATTGAGTTTGTGGCCATTACTAGCCGTTAGGAATGTTTTGGAGCCGTTGGAGACTTTATTTTTCTCATTAAATGCAGTTCTGTAGTTGTCTGTTTCGAAACACTCGACCCCGTTTCGAAACGCCCTTGTTCAGAACTAGCTGTTGAAGTCTGATGCATCAATCCGTTTTGAAACACCTTTGGCTGTTTCGAAACACCTTGATTCGTATCGAAACAGTATCAACCTCGTTTCGGAACGAGTGACAGTTGAGCTACAATTTAAAAGGCCGTTGGGAAAATAGTTGTTGAGGATTTTGACCATTGAGGTATTTGCCACATAGGCATATCGAAACGGCGAAACTTGTATCGAAACACTATGTAAAAATCCTCACCCAGATTAAAGCCCGTTTCGAAATAGATAGAGCTGTATCGAAACGTTTTGAAACTGTGAATGGTTGTTTTGAAACGCCTAAGGGTGTTTCGAAACACCTAAGTGGTTTTGTAAAGTTTGGCTTTAGAAAACACTTCAAAACCTCTTAAAACAATCCTCAAACATATTTTTAAATTGTTTGGACTTAAAGACACTTTTGACATCTTTTCAATTTAGTCCAAAACTATTTTTCAATTATTATATCAAAACACTAGTTCTTCAGAATTTGATGGGTAGTAGACAGGCGTGGATGTTAGAAATCATACCCGTCACGTGTAGTGAGTAGGTGATGGATCTGAGACCTTACCCGTCCTATATCTGCTCACCCACCCGCACTCGCATCTGTGAACCCACCTATATATCATATATAAAAATTAAGCTCCATTACTAAGATCTTGGTTTTTTAAATCTACTCTAATGGTTAAGTTTGTAGGTGTTGAGTTGATCAATCAATGAAGGTGACCAAGATGGGTGAATTGACAATTAAAAAATTTGGTGGAAGCAAATGTAAAAGGAAAAGAAATTTGCTCAAGTCATTTTATAGTGGTTTATCCTTCTCATCAAGGTCTATATCCAGTACCTTAGCTATCCACACTAAAGACTTTACAAATTTACTAATTTGTCTTTCCTTTTAAACTAAATGAAATTATCTCACAAATCTTAGACTTATACCCCCAAAGTCTAGTAATCACTAATCCTAAAAATGGATACTAAAAAAGCAAACTATGAAATTCTTCCAAAGGAAGTTGTTTGCACAATTTGAAGTTCACTAAACCTCAACGTTTGATTGAAAATAAAATACAATGAAGAACACTCAAGTGTGTATAAGATTTGATAATAAAGAGCTCTAAAAAACTTCGACATTTGCTTGAATGCTTTAGAATAATTGTTTTGTTGTTGAATAAGCTTTGGAGACTTGTTTTTATACTCCTTCATTGATTTTTAGCTGTTTGGGTTGTTGAAAAATTAAATAGAGCCGTTGGGGATAATGTTTCCCGTAATAAATACAGCCTGACAATAGTGGGTATTGGTACGCAGACTTTTGTATTAGTACCTGCTCAAAAGAAAAATAGTCGTTACAAGAAAAAGATACCGGTACGCGGGTTTGTGAACCGGTACGTGGGTTTGCGAATCGGTACAGAGTGTAAATATTACAAAGGGTACCGATATTAAATTTACTCACTAAAAATTTCTAAAGTCTTTGTGAACGTAGCGTATCGCTATGCGTATTACCCTACCGGTACTTGAATCAATTTAAAACAAGTTTCGCTAAAAAAATATACAAGCTTTTAAATTTCACTTGGTTTTACAGTGATGAAAGGTTATACCGGTACGTAGATAGTTGTTCCGGTACTTAGTTGCCATTTCTAATAAAATTAAATTCTAGTGCTGAAAACCTCTACCGATGCACATATAGTCGTACCAATACTCACTTACCAAAATGGTTTGTTTGAGTACCAAAATACTTTGAAAATATTTATCTTTCAAATATATGACTTGTACAAAATATTTTCTTCAAAAATAAGTTAAGTTTGTTCGAACGTTTACACTTTAGTGAGTAATTTCAAATACCTTAAAAAATTATTTAATTACAATTAAGTCCTTGTTATATCAAAATCAAAACATTAGTTTAACACATTGAACTCAATTACTAATTTTTAAATAGACGAACTCAATTACGAATAACATTATCATTACACAAATGTTATCAATTCTATGCAAAGGAAAATTGCTAAATGAGTCTGGATGACTATTAAAATTGACTTGGAGAAAGCGTATGAGAAACTTGAGTGGGATTTCATTGAAAATACTCTCTTTGATATTGGAATTCTTGATGCCTTGTGTTATCTTATTATGCAATATATATATATATATATATATATATATATATATATATATATATCGTGTCTTCACAGGTTCTCTGAAACGGTTCGATGACAAAGCCTTTTTCCCCTTAGAGAGGTATTAGAAAATGTGTAACACCCTCAACCCGGATGTCACATTGGGCCTTAAACCCAACCTGCTGCCATAAAATTTCAACCTAATTTACCCCAATCCACCACTATTTCTCATAAAATTCGTTAAGTTCAAAAACATTTCAAACATAGTTAAGTATTTAAAAACATTTACATAGTAGCTCCATTTTAAAATATATCATTAAAACATTTGACTCACATAATGAAATCGAAATGCGAGTTACAATACACAATCATATGGTCATATGAATACATAGCCCAAATAAATCTAATTATTGTACTCTTGAAGAGGCAATGCTATAATCCTACATCGATGGTGCTCTTCTAATGCAACGTGCCAACCTACTAACAAGCTCAATGGATACACTTTTTACTCTACCATGCTTCATGCAAATCATAATTATGAGCATGTAGCTAGAGATGTTGACATGGCATATACATCAACATACGATGCTACCTCTAGTCGTCTAAACACATAACAATCAACAATAGATGCATCAATCCCACAAAGCAAACATATGCATCATACCACAAACCTGGAGTGAGACATAGTGTCACACAGCCTCGGGAGCATACGTTCAGTGTCTCATCTTATGGTGTTGCAACATGCTCTATGGGTATTCGAATCCCATCAACCAAAAGTGATTCAACAAAACAAGTGTCCACACAACACATAACATTGACATGATTACCACAACTCTATGATTTCTATTATTAACAAGTCACTCAATCAAGTTATCAAGTTGTTATACATTATGCTCGTATAGAGGGGTCAAATCTTGATTCTCATTTTTATAGTTCATTTTATCTCATTAGAAGTCCATTGGACCACATTCCATAATTTTTCAACCATTGTGGCTCAAACACAACATTTTTGGGCAGAATGCTTAGTTGGTACCAGTATTGGCCCTCGTGTACCAGTACAATACCTTTGGGTATTGGTACTCATATGCGTACCGATAATAAAATAGCTCACTGGAAATTTTCATGCATGCGTTTATCGATACGAGTTAACTCGTACCGAAACTACCCTGAGTGGTGTATCAGTACATGTTGAACATCGTACCAGTACCCCTTATCACCGTTCTCCTTAATGAAACAATGTTCTTAATCCAAAACACTAGGGTGCATGTATGAGCTCTTCGCATACTGATACTGAAGCCCCAAAAGGGTTTCTTATGCTCGAGAAATCATCCCCAATGCCCTTAAATCGCAACCAAAAACCCCTTAACTTGATCCTACATCTTATGAAAGTTATTCAGGGTAGTTTACTACCATTTATACACATTATTAACAACAATTCTGTAAAACTAATATTTGATTTTGATATAACAAGTAATTCAAGGGCTAATTTGCAAAGTAAATAAATTTTTAAGTAATCAAAATATTCTATTTTGACAAGTACAAATTATACTTAGAATGTTTTCAAGTCAAAACTTAAACCCCATAAAATTTTCTAAGTGTTTTCAGGCCAAAATATGCAAAATCGCCCAGGCGTTTCAAAACACCCTTAAAGTGTTTTGATACGTTTTGCCACTAGAAACTTTTGTTTCGAAATGGCTCACAACCATTTCGATATATGGGTTAAGTAATTTTAAAAATTGGGCATTAAATGAACTAGCAGTTACTTGTCAGAAACTGAAATTTAAATATTTGGTTAAGTGTTTCGATACACCTCTAAGCTATTTCGAAACACCAAATTATAGTTTCAAAATGTTCCGATACAACCCTTATCCGTTTCAGTACATTCTTCTTTTTACACATACTGTTTCGATACGTGCTCTATTTTACACATAACAAATCTTTCTTTTTTGAGTGTCCGTTTCGGTACAGGGGTCATGTGTTCCGATACGGGTAGTTGCAGAACTACATTTATGGAGGGAAGCGAGAGCCCCAACGACTCTATTAATGATCTCAACCACCCAAACGGCTAGAAATCAATGAGAAGGTATAAAAACAAGTCTCTAAAGCTACAACAACAACTATTAAGCCTTCAAGCAACATCAAAGCATTCAAATCCAAACCTTGATCATTTAGAGTCAAATCTTTGTACCCAACTCAAGTGTGTTCTTCATTGTATTTTTTATTGAGAGTTTGTGGAGTGTTTGATTGTATTTGGGTAAACATCAACTTTCGAGAGGTATTTGTAAGGTTTACCAAATTCCTTCTTTGTAAAGAGTGTGTTGGATTAAGCTTTGAGTATAAAGCTTAATCAGTTTTGTAAGGTTTCCTCCTCATCCAAGAAAAGGGGAAGAATCAATAGTGAATTGGTTGAAAATCCTTAGTGGGAGCTAAGATAATGGAGGTAGATTTCATTTAGGAACTTGAACCACTATAAATTGCCTTGTGTCAAATTTTCATTCATCTAATTTCCACCCTCAAATTTTTAATCGCCAAATTCACCCCCTCTTGGCCATTTGAAATCGTTTGATCAACTCAGCAATTGGTATTAGAGCTACACTCATTGGAAGGATTACAACCCTCTTGAGTCGATTCTAGGAGAGTTTGATCAACTACAATTGAAGCAATGACATCCACCTCCGGCCCTAACCTATATGAGTCTCAATCCACCACCAAACCACAATTCTTCAATGGGGATAACTACCCATATTGGAAGAATCGGATGCGTCTCTTCATCAAATCCAACGACTACATGGTATGGGACGTTGTAGAAGATAGACCAAGCATTCCTAAGAAGAGAGATGGTGAAGGAAGATTAGTCCCAAATGTCAAAGCCGAGATGACCGATGAAGATAGAAGACAGTTGCAAGTTAATGATAAAGCCTTGTATATGATCTTTTGTGCTCTCGGTCCTGATATCTATTCAAATGTGTCTTCCATCGAAAACGCCAAGGAAGTTTGGGATACCCTCATGACAACATATGAGGGAACTAGCGATGTTAAAGAGACAAAGATTGAGCTTCTCAATTTAAGCAATGAGAATTTCAAGATGGATCCTGATGAAAGTGTCTCCAAGATGTTTGATCGGTTCTCGGTCATTGTCAACGAATTAAAGGGTTTCGGTGAAGTCATCCCAGAAGACAATCTAGTTCGGAAACTTTTATATTCTTTTCCAAAATCTTGGGATGGAAAAAGAACGTCTATCATTGAAGCTAGAGATTTGAAGACTCTCAAGCTTGATGCCTTTGTTGGATCTCTACTCACTCATGAGATCATTTAACAAGGAAGGGGAGAAGAGAAGAAGAAAGTTGAGAATGAGGTTGAGAAGAAGAAGATTGGAATTGCGCTTAAAGCCACATACAACGATAACGATTCGAGTGAAGAGAAAGATAAGAAGATGGCTATGTTGGCAAAAAGATTCACACGATTCATGAAGTCTAATAGAGGAAGAAAATTCAGTAGAAAAGAGGACTTCAAGAATAGGAGTAAAGAAGAAGAAAAGGACCAAATCACTTGCTATGAGTGCAATAAGACCGACCATATCTGATCTGAGTGCCTTCAATTGAGAAAGAAAAGCTTTGGGAAGAAGAACAAACTTAAAGTTTAAGTGGCAACTTAGAGTTACGATGAGTCATCCGAAGAGGAGGAGGAAGTGGCCAACCTTTGTCTCATAGCATTTGAGGAAGAACCAATGGTAAACCCTAACTCATTATCTCTTACTTACAATGAATTATATGATGCTTATGATGAGTTACAAGATGTTTATGACGAGTTGGTTGAAAAATACAAAGAGTCTATTTTGAAAAATAAGAAAAATATTTCTGATTTGAAAAATCAAAACGAGTCTATTTCAAAAACCAATTTGAAATCGGAAAAGAAGTTTTTGTATTTGATTAATCTTTCAAATGATCTTAAAGAAATCTCGATTTAGAAAAAATTCTTTCTGGTTTTCAAGATTATCACACCAAGGAGGTGAATAATCTCAAAACTTCTCTTACTATTGGGAAACATGTTTTTGAAAAAGGAAGTTCTTCAAAAACCCAATATGTTAAGAGAATTATTTTACCCCAAACAAAGAGTTTCTCAAAAGCAATCCAAAGTTAAAAGAATTAGGAGTGTATGGGTTCCTAAGGAACTCATAGTTTCTAATAATGTGAATGATATTGCTTCTTGGATTCCTAAGGGAACCAAGCTTTTGGGAGCTAACACTCATGGACCCAAAATGATTTGGGTACCAAAATCAAGAAACTAATATTTGTTTGTAAGGGGAGCATTGCTACAAGGCCAAAGCTTCAAGTTAAAACACATTGTACCTTGATAGTGGATGCTCGAGACACATGGCCGGAGACAATAGTAGATTCTTGGAGCTTAAACCAAAAAGTGGAGGATGTGTGACATTTGGTGACAACTCCAAAGGACATATTGAAGGCATAGGCTCCATTGGTAATCTCTCATCTACATTCATTGAAAATGTGCTATATGTCAATGGTTTAAAACATAATCTTTTGAGCATTAGTCAACTTTGTGATAAAGACTTTAATGTTCATTTTGATAAAAATTGGTGTAAAATTGTGAACATTAAAACAAATAAAATAATGCTCATTGGTCATTGCATAGGAAATATTTATATAGTGCATTTAGATTACATACATTCATCTCATGCATGTTTAGTTGCACATGATGAGAATAATGCATGGTTGTGGCATAGGAAACTTGGGCATGCTAGCATAAGTGTTTTAGAAAAATTAGCTTCCCAAAATCTAGTTAGAGGTTTACCCAAACTAAATTTTTCATTAGATAAAATTTGTGATGCATGTGCTAAGGGTAAACAAAAGAAAACTTCATTTAAATCCATTAATGATGTTTCAACTAGTAGGGTATTACAACTAATCCACATGGATTTATTTGGACCTATTAGAACTATTAGCTTGGGCGGTAAGTCATATGCATTTGTATTGGTAGATGACTTTTCTAGATACACTTGGGTTCTATTCTTAAGTACTAAGGATGAGGCTTTAGAAAATTTTATTACATTTATAAAAATCACCCAAAATGATCTTGATCATAAAATTTCACACATTAAAAGTGATCATGGAGCTGAATTTCAAAATATGGGTTTTGAAGATTTTTGTAATGAATATGGTATTAGCCACAATTTTTCGGCTCCTCGAACTCCCTAACAAAATGGGGTAGTTGAGAGGAAAAATAGAACTTTAGAAGAAATAGCTAGGACTATGCTTTGTGAAAATAACTTACCTAAGTATTTTTGGGCGGAAGCCACTAATACAACTTGTTATATTATTAATAGAGTAATGATTAGACACATTTTAAAGAAAACACCTTATGAGATTTTGAAATCCAAAAAACCTAACATTAGCTATTTTCACCCATTTGGTTGTAAATGTTTTGTTTTAAATAATGGAAAAGACAACTTAAGTAAATTTGATGCCAAAAGTAACGAGGCTATATTTTTGGGTTATTACCTAAACTCTAAAGCCTACTATGTATTTAATAAAAGAATTTTGGTTGTTGAAGAGTCTATACATGTTGTTTTTGATGATAATCTCCTTCCGATGAGGGATTCTTGTAAAGATGATGATGTAGGGATCATTGAAGCCATTGATGGAGGACAAACATCAAAGGTGGATGACATTCACACCAAAGAAGAAGATGCACAAAATCCACCTCTTGAAGCCTTGAAGGACTTGACTCTTGAGGAAAAGGAGGTGACATACCCAAGGGATTTCAACTATGTCAAAGGTGGTGAAATCTTGGGTGATCCATCCAAGGGGGTAACTACTAGATCCTCTTTCAAACTAATGAATCATGTTGCATTTCTTTCATGCATTGAGCCTAAAAATATCAAAGAAGCATTAAAAGATGATTTTTGGATTTTAGCTATGCAAGAAGAACTTAATCAATTTGAGAGAAGTAAAGTATGAACATTAGTTGAAAGACCTAGTAATCAATCTACTATAGGAACTAAATGGGTCTTTAGAAATAAACTAGATGAGAGTGGTAACATAGTAAGAAACAAGGCTAGGCTTGTTGCTCAAGGTTATACTCAAGAAGAGGGAATTAATTTTGATGAAACATATGCACCCGTAGCTAGAATGGAAGCTATTATGATGCTTTTAGCATTTGCATGTTACCATGATTTCAACCTTTTTCAAATGGATGTAAAAGTGCTTTTCTAAATGGTTTTATAAATGAAGGAGTGTCTGTTGAACAACCATCAGGTTTTGAGGATCCTAAATTTCCAAATCATGTTTTTAAATTAACCAAAGCTTTTTATGGTTTAAAACAAGCTCCTAGAGCTTGGTATAAAAGCCTTTCAAACTTCTTAATTGAAAAAGGTTTTGAAAAGGGAAAGGAGGACACTACACTTTTCATAAAAAAGATATTGCAATGACATCTTAGTAGTGCAAATCTATGTTGATGATATTATTTTTGGTTCTACTAATGAATGTTATTGCAAAGAATTTTCTAAGCTAATTCAAGATGAGTTCGAGATGAACATGATGGGGGAGCTCTCATTCTTCTTGGGGCTTCAAATCAAACAAAGGAAGGATGTCACCTTCATCAATCAAGTAAAGTACATGAATGATATGCTCAAAAAGTTCAGCTTGGAGAATGTAAAGCCTCAAGCCACTCCTATGAGCTCTTCTATAAAGCTTGACAAAGATGAAGGAGGTAAGTGTGTCGACTCTAAGCTTTATAGATCTATGATATGTTCTTTTCTTTACCTTACCGAAAGTAGACCATATATTATGTTTAGTGTTTGCTTGTGTGATAAGTTCCAAGATAGTCCTAGAGAATCACACTTAGTAGCCATTAAGAGAATTTTAAATACCTTAGAGACACACCTAACTTAGGTCTTTGGTATCCTAAGGATTCCTCATTTAGCCTTTATGCTTATTCGGATGCGGATTATGGGGGATGCAAGATAGATAGGAAAAGTACCTTTGGAACATGCCAATTCTTACGTAGTATGCTCGTATCTTAGTTCTCTAAGAAAAAAAATAGCGTAGCCTTATTGTAAGGCGTGTAGGCGTTCCTTTTTTGTGAGAGCGCAAGTGCACACTCCTACCAAGTTATAATATAAAAGATGTCGAATCCCACGAGGATTGGAATAGTTTCTTCGAGTGTGTATATGCACAAGAAATTTAAATGCACAATTAATTTCATGTTTGGTTAAAGGAATAAAACTAAAAACACAATTAATTAAAGTATGAGAGATTAGAGTGATAGAATGGGTCGGGTAATTGCTGCTCAGTAGTGTGTAGACTGCATTGTGAAGAAGTAAAGTTATTTTTGTGTTGTATCGATTGCGGCCTCGATAGGTATGGCGGGCGGCAGCTACGACCCTGTCACGCGGCCACATCAGGTCACTACCACTGTAGGAGTGTACTGTCTCGGCAGGTGGAATGGAAAGAAGTCCTGGCGGCAAGTCTGGTAGATACTCCAAGTCCGGCAGAATAGTCGACAGTGATCCCTTCTATTTCTAGGTTAAGATGCTCGAGAGCTAACGTGACGTAGGCAATACCTAGCAATCTCAGCGTAAACCTAATACAGGCTAGTCAACTCGGTTTGTAATCCCTCTTAGCTGCTGAAACTTGTTAACTGGTGTAGAACTAAGTTAGTCACGCCTCATCAAGTTGTGACCGTACTTAACCTTTTCGTGAGCCTTGCACTTTTGTGCCCGACAAATGGATTCTCTCAACTGACTGGTGTAGAATAATTGAAAGAATGAAGTGCACAGATTAAGCAAACTTGGAATATTTTATTGCAAAACAACTTAACCTAATACAATCGTTTCTCACAACTACTTTACAAGCAAAAACCTAAACCCTAAGGAAGTTTAGAACATAGTCGACTCACTCCTTCTCTATCTCTCTCTAGCGATCTCTATGCCCCTATACCTTCACATACATGGGTATATATAGGGCTTGGCCTAAGGTTAAGTCCTCCTTGGAGTAGAAGTCTTCTTTAATGATAAAATAGATTTAATATTTAATGTTTCATTAAATTCTGACTTAAATATGGACTCCTTTGGATGTTTACTTCTCCAGCAAGTAAGTATAAGCCACCTTGCTTATCGATCTTCAATCAGTTCTATACACCACTCTAGGCATCAGAAAAATGCAAGATTGGGCTTAATGGACTCAAAAAAATGTCC
Source organism: Hibiscus tridactylites (assembly GCA_958450335.1). NCBI lineage: Eukaryota > Viridiplantae > Streptophyta > Magnoliopsida > Malvales > Malvaceae > Hibiscus > Hibiscus tridactylites. Next base: position 77,763,569 of record OY288281.1, read on the forward strand.
TCTATCAAACGAGACCCATCTTGACTATGTCGGTGTATTTCCGTTCTGGCGAGATTCTGCGGCGGCAGCATCCTTGGCGGCAGCATTCTGCAGCGGTGACGTCTTTGGCGACAACTGGAACTGCTTCAGTACAACTCCTTCTGCTCCTTGCTTTCCTGTCCTCTCTTCCTCTAATCAACAACCAGCACCTAAAATAGAAAACTAACTAAAACAATACATTTTCTCTACCAAATATAAGATATTCAATAAAAACGTGGTAAAAGAAAAATATTGTTATAATGCATGACATGCAGCTAATTATGCCTAACTAAGCTTAATAACAACAATAATAAGGGCATGAATGTGCATAAAATATAGAACTTCTGGACACTCTACACACCTCGAAACTCAAACTATTGCTTGTCCTCAAGAAATGCAACATAACTAGTAAACTTGCCCTTGTACATAAATCAAAAAGAAAACCTAGTTTTTAACTTGGTTTCTCACCTCAAGGTCGTGGCACCTATATTAGTTTAGTGAGAGGGAATAACATGAAATACCTTAGAATTTTAATTTTAGTGCCAGTGTAGTGTGTGCAGATCTTTGTACATGCTGGATATGCTAAGTAAATAAAGAATGCTGTAAAATTTAAAGAAAAATGATATAAAGTTGTTGCTTTGGCAGCACAGTTAAGCATTTTTTCTTCCTTTTTCTGATCATGGCTTTGAAGGGCTTCAGCTCTTCACAACTACTCTCTAGGTCTGAAGCTAAGATAGGAGCATACTACGAAACTCTGAACCCTTTGAGTAGAGTCATCCCGTGAAGGCTTTTATTCACTCATGCTAATTTTTCCGTCACTTCAAAGAATTTCAGATACATGGACTTTGATAGCAGCAGAGTGTCCTTGCTCATTATCCTTCCTAGAGCTTGTTTGGGCACCTCTAGGGCATTCAGCCTTTTCTTTGTTTTGCGGCCATGGCGGCATTGCTTTTTATTTTACTTTGCTGCTTTGTGCTTCCGCGGCGGCATACCTGCATCCAATATAAAAAATTTCATTAAGCTTAAGCAGGCAATGTACACTTAGAACTCAAACAATATCCAACACTTAACAGAAGTGTAATAAGAGTTTGGCAACTAAAAAAAAAATTCTAAGGTGTTTTTCATGCTTCTTCCTAAGATTAAGTTCAATTTTAAGTGTGGTGCGAAAATAGAATCGGTTAACTATCACAGGCACAAGTTATTTAACCCAGATTGCCAATTTTCATTAAGTACTAGGCAGGATTTACAATGCAACTATATGCGACTACATGCTTAACAAAATAACATGAGGACTACCCCCCAAACTCAAGGTAGGCATTGCCTTTAATGCCTTAGACAAAATAAAATCTAAACAGAAAAAACATAAAATAAAGCAGGAAAAAAAGAAAAATAAAGAATATAATGGTGCTAGAAGCTGTCCGAGTTTGTCTTTTATCTCGGTGGACTTGGAGGAAAGTGAGAGGACTATGCGGCGGGTGGCGGGTGATTTGGCGGCGAGGCTATGCTTCTGGCCTCGAGTTAGCTGGACTTTGATGGGAGTGGATCTCTTTGGTTGCTGCTCCAGATCGGCCTATGGCCTTTCATCCTCTGGTTCGGCCGCTATCACGTGCCTCTTTTCTTTTCTTTGTTACCTCGACCGGCTCTGCATCATCAGAGGAATCAGACACTTCCTCGTCAAGGGAATCGGTGGTCTGGGCTGTCTCTTTTACTGTCGTCTCTGCCGCTTGGGTGGCTGTACTTTGTCTGCCTCTCATATTTCTTGGCGGCTTGCCTTTTATAGTAGAGTCTGAATCTAGATAAGTAGTTGTGAGACAGACTAAATAAAAATAATATAACTGAAAATAAAATCTGGTCCTAAGCTTATTAAGATCTGTTCCTAAAGAAAACGGTAAAGATGTGGAAAAACTAAAATTATATTACAGCGGGTTCGTATCCGATAATTCTTATAGTCCACCCGCACCCTCCATCGAGGGACTATTCTCATAGAGGAGTCTTTCTTCCTCGTTCCATTGTAATCCAGAATCCTCCACCTTGTTTCGTTTTTGAAGGCCTAAACAAGTGATTAGTAAAAATTATAACACTAACAAACCATGCACTTACCTTATCTTTGTCCTGATTTGTTATGGTGGAGAATGGCTTTTGCTGCCAAGACAACTGTTCAGGCGGCAAACTGTCGGGGCAATAGTCTGTCATAATGTGTTCAGGTCAAGAAAAACTCGGCAGATTGAAGGGCTCCATCATCCATAACACTGTGTTCTTCAGGTCCATCGAGCATCTCCATCAATAGAGATTGTGATGGCTTTAGATCTGCCAGCATCGGCTCCTCTAAATATATGTAGTCCATGGTTGCCGAGGATTCTGCCGAGGCAGGCAGGGTTACTGTGATTGCTGCTGAGGCTGACATTGTTGCCGAAGCTGCTGGTGCGACGGGCATAGTTGCTGAGGCTTCTGATATTGTTGTGACATCATCAATTTCTATGTCATCCTCACTAGCTGTTTCTGTAGCCTTGCTCTGTTCAAGTTCCGCAATTCCTGCTTGGTCAATTTCTGGTATGGGTTCATCATGTGTGGGGGTAGTCCCTTGCATCCTCTTCCCTTGGGATATCAGTATCCCTAGGTCTCAATTACCGGTGATCCATGGGTTCCGCAGCAGGGGTTTTATGTTCATCCACGACATTTATTGGGGTAAAGTTGATCAAAAGTGCATCCATCCTGGCGAGTTTTGACTCCATAAAGGTTGACACGTCTTGAGTGAGCGCGAGGAAAGCTTGAAACATGTCTTCTAGGGAATTTGATTGCTCTTGAGGAGGACTGCATTGCCGGGGCTTGTGTACTGTTGCAACAACAAAATTATCATAGTAAAAAAACTTTTGGGGTTGTTGATCGTACCATGAGAAATTCTATTGCGACGGTAGATTCTGCGAGCCTTTTTGCTGTAGATGCGGCATCTGCTCTTGGTCCTATTTTGGTTCGTCTATGTCTTCTCTGAAAAGTAACGGGAAATTTTCGAACACATGATTTCCCTCACATACATTGTAAGAATTGTCCAACATCCGCTATTGAGTGGTTTCTCTTGATTGCTCTTGAAGCTGACCACCTTGCCCTAGCATGTTTGTTTCTGCAGCAAAATTGTTATGGTAAATTTTTTTTGACAATTTTGATCATACCATGAAAAATTTTGTTGTTGTGGCAGCGACGCTTGCTGTCTTGTCTGCTACCACGGCGACAACTGCTGTTGCAGCATATGCTGTTCATGTTCAAACATCTGCTCCTGTATAGTTTTCCTCGACATTGTGAAGCCCTTGGACTTGTAGCGTACCTAAATTTTTTATATATATATACAAAAGAAAAAAGTTAAAAACATGAAATTTAAATGCAATTAAATAAAGAGTGTAAAAAACAAAACGAAGTCGCTATTGTCAATCCCCAGCAACGACACCAAAAACTTTTAAGGCGTGTAGTTGTTCCCTTTTTGTGAGAGCGCAAGTGCACACTCCTGCCAAGTTATAATATAAAAGATGTCGAATCCCATGAGGATTGGAATAGTTTCTTCGAGTGTGTATCTGCACAAGAAATTTAAATGCACAATTAATTTCAGGTTTGGTTAAAGGATTAAAACTAAAAACACAATTAATTAAAGTAGGGGAGATCAGAGTGATAGAATGAGCCATATAATTACTGCTCAGTAGTGTGTAGACTACATTGTGAAGAAGTAAAGTTATTTCTGCGCTGCCTCGATTGCAACCTCGACTGGTATGGCAGGCGGCAGCAACGACCCTGTCACACGGCCGCAGCGGGTCACTACCACTGCAGGAGTGTACTATCTCGGCAGGTGGAATAGAAAGATGTAGAAAGGTACTAAAAAGAGTCTCAGTTTGAGTACTCTAATTTCTGTTTTTATTTGATAAAGAAAGACCATATTTATAGATTACAAGAGAGAGCCTAAACTAGGAAAAAGGAATTACAAATAAATTACAAGAATCTAATTCCTTATTTACAGCTATTAACAAGATATTAGGAAGATAATTGCTAACTAATAGCAACTTGATATTAGGGAATTTACATCCCTAATTTTCTGCAATCACACAATCCACACTCCCCCTCAAGCTGGAGAGTATATATTATATAATCCCAGCTTGCATGTAAACTCATCAAAGGTTACTCTAGGAAGTGCCTTGGTGAGAACGTCTGCAAGTTGATCTTTAGAAGAAACAAAGTTCAGTTTTACCAGACCACTGTTGACTTTCTCTGAAATGAACTGTCTATCAATTTCCACATGTTTAGTCCTATCATGATGGACTGGATTTCTCACTATACTGATGGCAGATTGACTATCACTGTATAGTTCAAACTCTTTAGAGTCACTTAAGCCCAATTCAACAAGTAACCTTTGTAACCATATTCCCTCACACATTCCAAGTGCAATAGCTCTATACTCAGCTTCAGCACTGCTCCGAGACACAACAGACTGCTTTTTGCTCCTCCAAGTTACCAAATTGCCCCAAACAAAAGTGCAATACCCACTGGTGGATCTTCTATCTGTCAGTTCTCCAGCCCAGCTAGCATCAGTGAAGACTTTTACTGATCTATCATTGGTTTTCTTGAAAATTAGCCCATGGCCAGGTGTCATCTTTAGGTATTTTAGTATTCTGTTGACAGCTTCAAGATGCTCCTCTCGAGGGTCACTCAAATATTGACTAACAATGCTCACAAGAAAATATATATCAGGTCTAGTAAGAGAAAGATAAATTAATTTCCTAACTAACCTTTGATACAATCCCTTATTAACTGGACTTCCAAGAACATCCTTCTTCAGTTTGAGATTGAACTCCATAGGAGTCTCAGCTGGTTTGCAGCCTTTCATCCCAGATTCAGATAACAAGTCTAGGATATATTTTCTCTGGTTAATTACTAGACCAGCTTCTGATCTTGCAACCTCCATGCCAAGGAAGTATCTTAAAGTACCAAGATCCTTGGTTTCAAATTCACTTGCAAGCAATTTCTTTAAATTTCCAATTTCTTCATTGTCATCACCAGTGATGATGATATCATCAACATACACAATGAGAATTGCTTTCTTCTTTTCTGATCCCTCTTTGATGAACAAGGTATGGTCGGTTTGGCCTTGCTTGTACCCATTCTTCACAATAGCCTTTGCAAATCGATCAAACCAAGCCCTAGGAGACTGTTTCAATCCATACAATGACTTCTCAAGTTTACAAACTTTCTGTTTGTCAGAATGATATCCCAACCCCTGTGGAATTTCCATATATACATCTTCTTCAAGATTGCCATTCAAGAAGGCATTCTTGATGTCAAGTTGATGTAATTTCCAGTCCTTGTTAACTGCCAAAGACAAAAGAACTCTCACTGTATTCAGCTTTGCTACTGGAGCAAATGTCTCCTGGTAGTCTATCCCATAGGACTGAGTAAATCCCTTGGCCACCAATCTTGCCTTATAACGTTCAATGCTCCCATCAGATCTATACTTGACAGTAAAAATCCACTTGCATCCCACTGGCCTTTTTCCCGGTGGAAGATCAGTGATTTTCCAGGTTTTATTGTCTTCTAGTGCCCTTATCTCTTCTTCAACAGCCTTCTTCCATCTTATGTCTTTCATTGCTTCCTCTATTGTTTTTGGAATGAAAGTGTTATCAACACTAGAAGTGAAGGCTTTAAAGGCAAGCTTTAAGTTTCCATATGCCACAAACTTCTGAATAGGATGTGTTGTACACTTCCTTACACCTTTTCTCTGTGCAATAGGCAAATCATCAGTATCCACAGTCGGAGCAATACTTTGAGAATTTTTCATACCTTGTGGATTCTCTGAGGCTGTAGGAATAGGTTCCAGCTCTTGGAAGTTACCAAGTTGTATGTCGGTCTCTTTATTGGGCTTTGTTCTCCTTTTATAGACACTGAGCTCTTTGGCCTCAAGTTGCTCTGGTTGGGTTCTTTGTGGTGTGCGAGGTGTACTTGGAGGCTCCAAGACAGTAGTTTCAATGGAGTTAGGAATGATGGAAGGTTCATTGGTTTTAGTAATAACAATGGGTTCATATTCAGAAGAAATAATAGTGGGAATTTTAGTGATAGGAAAAATGTCAAAAGCTTGGAATTCACTTAAGCTCTCCCCCTGAATTTCATGCTTAGTATAATATGGCTTTTGTTCAATGAAGGTGACATCCATTGAGGTATAGGTTCTTTTAGTTATGGGAGAGTAACATTTGTAGCCCTTCTTAGTAGAAGAATAACCTAAGAAGATGCATTTTAAGGCTCTAGGATCTAACTTAGACCGAGAATGAGGATAAATGTGAACAAAGACAGTGCATCCAAAAACTTTTACTGGGATAGAGGAAGTGAGGGGCTGAAAATGAGGAAAGGATTGAAGAAAAAGATTTCTAGGTGTTTTAAAATTAAGAGGTTTACTAGGCATCCTATTGATGAGGAAGGTTGCTGTAAGGATGGCTCCCCCCCAATAAAATTTAGGCACATTAGTAGAGAACATAAGAGACCTAGCAACTTCTAACATATGTCTATTTTTCCTCTCGGCAATGCCATTTTGTTGAGGAGAATCTACACAAGAAGTTATATGAACAATCCCCTTTTCTTGAAGAAAATCCCCCAAAGCTCTAGAAAAATATTCACTACCATTATCAGTATGAAGGATCTGAATTTTGCTTTGAAATTGAGTTTCTATTAGACTATGAAATCTCTTAAACACTTTTTCAGTTTCTGACTTTTCTCTCATAAGAAATGTCCAAGTGAGCCTAGTGTGATCATCGACAAAAATGATGAACCATCTAGAACCATCAATATTCTTAACTTGGGAAGGGCCCCAAATGTCACTATGTATGGTGGAAAAAGGTTTAGAGGTTTTATATTTAGAGGGAGGATAAGTGTTCTTTGTATGCTTAGCAAGAGGACAAATTTCACAAGAAAAAGATTGAGGATTTTTACCGATAAACAATTGTGGTAGCAATTTGGCAAGATATTGAAAACTAGGATGCCCTAATCTGTAATGCCATAAAAGAACATTTTTTGAGGATTCTGATATATTGGAAAAACAAGGAAAAGGATAAATACAGCTTGAGTGTGCTTGTCCACTTTGAGAAGGCCGCCCTTGAAGAATGTAGAGGCCACCACACAACCTAGCACTGCCAATCACTTTCCCCGAGTCCAAAGCCTGTAATTTACAACCAAGAGGTGAAAAATTAGCTGTGCATTTTAGGTCAGCAGAAATTTTACTGACTAAGATGAGATTACAAGCTAATTTAGGAACATATAACACATGTTGCAGTATTAAATTCGGAGATATTTTAACAGAGCCACTTCCTGATATTGAGGAGAAAGAGCCATCAACAATCTTTATTTGAGAGGAGATTGATGAAGGCTGAAATGTATGGAAAAGGGAGGCATTGCCAGTCATATGATCTGAGGCCCCTGAATCCACAATCCACTCGAAACAGTCAGTAGTACCAGCCATGGACGCAAAAAATGGACTACCTTCTGGGTTTATAGCAGCACTGGTCGATGCAGATTTTTCTGTAATTTTTATGGAAGTAATTTGGGTGGTGGAGATATCTGATGTGTCATCAAGAATAGGATTTTGTTCTGTTTCAGAACTGATTTTAGCGGAAGTAGAAATATCAACCATGTTGAGAGTTGATAGGATCTAGAAATTAGACTGATACCATGTAGAAAGGTACTGAAAAGAGTCTCAGTTTGAGTACTCTAATTTCTGTTTTTATTTGATAAAGAAAGACCATATTTATAGATTACAAGAGAGAGCCTAAACTAGGAAAAAGGAATTACAAATAAATTACAAGAATCTAATTCCTTATTTACAGCTATTAACAAGATATTAGGAAGATAATTGCTAACTAATAGCAACTTGATATTAGGGAATTTACATCCCTAATTTTCTGCAATCACACAATCCACAAAAGAAGTCATGGCGGCATGTTTGGCAGATACTCCAAGTTCGGCAGGATTGTCGGTAGTGATCCTTCCTATTTCTAGGTTAAGATGCTCGAGAGCTAACGTGACGTAGGCAATACCTAGCAAACTCAACGTAAACCTAACACAAGCTAGTCAACTCGGTTTGTAATCCCTCTTAGCCGCTAGAACTTGTGGACTGGTTTAGAACCAAGTTAGTCACGCCTCAGCAAGTGGTGACCGTATTTAACCCTTTCGCGAGCCTTGCACTTTCGTGCCCGGCAAATGGATTCTCTCAACTGACTGGTGTAGAATAATTGAAAAAATGAAGTGCACAGATTAAGCAAATTTGGAATATTTTATTTTAAAACAACTCAACCTAATACAATCGTTTCTCACAACTACTTTACAAGCAAAAACCTAAACCCTAAGGAAGTTTAGAACATAGTCGTCTCCCTCTCTCAATCTCTCTTTCTAGCAATCTCTATGCCCATATACCTTCACATACATGGGTATATATAGGGCTTTGCGTAAGGTTAAGTTTTCGTTGGAGTAGAAGTCTTCCTTGATGATAAAATAGATTTAATATTTAATGCTTCGTTCAATTCTGACTTAAATATGGACTCCTTTGGATGTTTACTTCTTCAGCAAGTAAGTATAAGCCACCTTGCTTATCGATCTTCAATCAACTCTATACACCGCGCTAGGCCTCAAAAAAATGCAAGGTTGGGCTCAATGGTCTAAGAAAAATGTCCTCTACCAAACGAGACCCATCTTGATTATGTCGGCGTATTTCCGCCTGGGCGGCATTCTGCGGTGGTGTCGTCTTTAGCGGCAACATTCTACAGCGGCGACGTCTTTGGCGGCAACTGGAACTGCTTCAGTACAACTCCTTCTACTCCCTGCTTTCCTGTCCTCTCTTCCTCTAATCAGCAACCAACACCTGAAATAGAAAACTAACTAAAACAATACATTTTCTCTACCAAATATAAGATATTCAATAAAAACGTGGTAAAAGAAGAAATATTGTTATAATGCATGACACGCAGCTAATTATGCCTAACTAAGCTTAAGAACAACAATAATAAGGGCATGAATGTGCATAAAATATATAACTTCTAGACACTCTACACACCCCCAAACTCAAACTATTGCTTGCCCTCAAGCAATGCAACATAACTAGTAAACCTGCCCTTGTACATAAATCAAAAAGAAAACTTAATTTTTAACTTGGTTTCTTACCTCAAGGTCGTGGCACCTATATTAGTTTAGTGAGAGGGAATAACATGAACTAACTTAGAATTTTAATTTTAGTGCCAGTGCAGTGTGTGCAGATCTGTGTACATTCTGAATATGCTAAGTATACTAAGTAAATAAAGAATGCTGGAATAGTTAAAGAAAAAGGATATAGAGTTGCTGCTTTGGCAACATAGTTAAGCACTTTTTTTTCTTCCTTTTTCTGATCATGGCTTTGAAGGGCTTCAGCTCATCACAACTACTCTCTAGGTCTGAAGCTAAGATAGGAGCATACTATGAAACTCTGAACCATTCGAGCAGAGTCATCCCGTGAAGGCTTTCATTCACTCATACTAATTTATCCATCACTTCAAAGAATTTCAGATACATGGACATTGATAGCAGCAGAGTGTCCTTACTCATGATCCTTTCTAGAGCCTGTTTTGGGCACCTCTAGGGCATTCAGCCTTTTCTTTGTTTTGCGGCCATGGCGACATTGCTTTTTATTTTACTTTGTTGTTTGTGCTTCCGCGGCGGCATACCTGCATGCAATATAAAAAAATTTCATTAAGTTTAAGCAGGCAATGTACACTTAGAACTCAAGCAAGATCCAACACTTAACAAAAGTGTAATAAGAGTTTGGCAACTAAATTTTTTTTCTAAGGTGTTGTTCATGCTTCTTCCCAAGATTAAGTTCAATTTTAAGTGTGGTGCGAAAATAGAATCGGGCTAACTATCATAGGCACAAGTTATTTAACCTAGATTTCCAATTTTCATTAAGTATTAGGCAGGATTTACAATGCAACTATATGCGCTACATGCTTAACAAAATAACATGAGGACTAACCCCCCTAAACTCAAGGCAGGCATTGCCTTTAATGTCTTAGACAAAAATAAAATCTAAACAGAAAAAACATAAAATAAAGTAGGAAAAAAAAGAAAATAATGGTGCTAGAAGCTGCCCGAGTTTGTCTTTTAACTCGGTGGACTTGGAGGAAAATGAGAGGACTATGCGGCAGGTGGCGGGTGATTTGGCGGCGAGGCTATGCTTCTGGCCTCGAGTTAGCTGGACTTTGATGGGAGTGGATCTCTTTGGTTGCTGCTCCAGGTCGGTCATTGGCCTTTCATCCTCTGGTTCGGCCGCTATCACGTGCCTCATTTCTTTTCTTTGTTACCTCGGCTGGTTCTGTATCATCTGAGGAATCAGACACCTCCTCGTCAAGGGAATCGGTGGCATGGGCTGTCTCTTTTGTTCTCGTCTCTGCCGCTTGGGCAACTGTTCTTTGTCTGCCCCTCATATTTCTTGGTGGCTTGCCTTTTATAGTAGGGTCTGAATCTAGATAAGTAGTTGTGAGACGGACTAAATAAAAATAATATAACTGAAAATAAAATCTGGTCCTAAGCTTATTAAGATATGTTCCTAAAGAAAACGGTAAAGATATGGAAAAACTAATATTATGTTACAGCAGGTTCGTTTCCGATACTTCTTATAGTCCACCCGCACCCTCCATCGAGTGACTATTCTCATGAGGGAGTCTTTCTTTCTCGTTCCCTTGTAATCCATGCGAATCCTCCCCCTTGTTTCTTTTTTGAAGGCATAGACATGTGACTAGTAAAAATTATACCACTATCAAACCATGCACTTACCTTATCTTTGTCCTGATTTGTTATGGTGGAGGATGGCTTTTGCTGCCAAGGCAGCTGTTCAGGCGGCCAACTGTCGGGGCAGTAGTCTGTCATAATGTGTTCAGGTCAAGAAAAAACTCGGAATATTGAAGGGCTCCATCATCCATAACACCGTGTGCTTCAGGTCCCTCGAACATCTCCATCAGTAGAGATTGTGATGGCATTAGATCTGCCAACATCGACTCCTCTAAATATATGTAGTCCATGGTTGCTGAGGTTTCTGCCGAGGCGGGCAGAGTTACTGTTATTGTTGCTGAGGCTGGCATTGTTACCGAAGTTGTTGTTGCAGCGACATAGTTGCCGAGGCTTCTGATATTGTCGTGACATAATCAATTTCTATGTCAGCCTCACTAGCTGTTTCCGTAGCCTTGCTCTGTTCAAGTTCCGCAATTCCTGCTTGGTCACTTTTTGGCATGGGTTCATCATGTGTGGGGTAGTCCCTTGCATCCTCTTCCCTTGGGATATCAATATCCCTAGGTCTCAATTACCGGTGATCCATGGGTTCCGCGACAGGGGTTTGATATTCATCCACGACATTTATTGGGGTAGAGTTTCTCAAAAGTGCATCCATCCTGGCGAGTTTTGCCTCCATAAAGGTTGACACGTCTTGAGTGAGCGCGAGGAAAGCTTGAAACATGTCTTCTAGGGAATTTGATTGCTCTTGAGAAGGACTGCATTGCCAGAGTTTGTGTACTATTGCAGCGGCAAAATTATCATAGTAAAAAAAATTTGAGGTTGTTGATCGTACCATAAGAAATTCTGTTGCGGCGGCAGATTCTGCAGTCCTTTTTGCTGCGGATGCTGTATCTGCTCTTGGTCCCATTTTGGTTCGTCTATGTCTTCTCCGAAAAGTAACGGGCAATTTTCGAACACATGACTTCCCTCACATAGATTGCAAGAATTGTCCAACATCGACTCTCGAGTGGTTTCTCTTGATTGCTCTTGATGCTGACCACCTTGCCCTAGCATGTTTGTTTCTGCAGCAAAATTGTTATGGTAAAACGTTTTTTGACAATTTTGATCATACCATGAAAAATTTTGATGTTGCGATAACGGCGTTTGCTGTCTTGTCTGCTGCCACGTCAGCAACTGCTATTGCAGCATCTGCTGTTCATGTTCAAACATCAGCTCCTGTATAGTTTTCCTCGACATTGTGAAGCCCTTGGACTTGTAGCTTACTTGAATTTTTTTATATATATATATACAAAATAAAAAAGTTAAAAACCTGAAATTTAAATGCAATTAAATAAAGAGTGCAAAAAACAAAACGAAGTCGCTATTGTCAATCCCCGACAACGGCGCCAAAAACTTGTAAGGCGTGTAGGTGTTTCCTTTTTGTGAGAGCGCAAGTGCACACTCCTACCAAGTTATAGTATAAAAGATGTCGAATCCTACGAGGATTGGAATAGTTTCTTCGAGTGTGTATATACACAAGAAATTTAAATGCACAGTTAATTTCAGGTTTGGTTAAAGGAATAAAACTAAAAACACAATTAATTAAAGTAGGGGTGATCAGAGTGATAGAATGGGCCAGATAATTACTGCTCAGTAGTGTGTAGACTTTATTGTGAAGAAGTAAAGTTATTTCCGCGCTGCTTCGATTGCGACCTCGGCGGGTATGGCGGGCGGCAGCTACGACCCTGTCACGCTGCCGCATTGGGTCACTACCACTGCATGAGTGTACTATCTCGGCAGGTGGAATGGAAAGAAGTCCTGGCGGCATGTCTGGCAGATACTCCAAGTTCTGCAGGATAGTCGACAATGATCCCTTCTATTTCTAGGTTAAGATGCTCGAGACCTAACGTGACGTAGGCAATACCTAGAAATCTCAGCGTAAACCTTATACAGGCTAGTCAACTCAGTTTGTAGTCTCTCTTAGCCGCTGAAACTTGTGGACTGGTGTAGAACCAAGTTAGTCACGCCTCAACAAGTTGTGACCGTACTTAACCCTTTCGCGAGTCTTGCACTTTCGTGCCCGACAAATGGATTCTCTCAACTGACTAGTGTAGAATAATTGAAAGAATGAACTGCACATATTAAGCAAATACTTAACCTAATACAATCGTTTCTCACAACTACTTTACAAGCAAAAACCTAAACCCTAAGGAAGTTTAGAACATAGTCGACTCCCTCTCTCTATCTCTCTCTCTAGCGATCTTTATGCCCTTATACCTTCACATACATGGGCATATATAGGGCTTGGCCTAAGGTTAAGTCCTCCTTGGAGTAGAAGTCTTCTTTGATGATAAAATAGATTTAATATTTAATGTTTCATTAAATTCTGACTTAAATATGGACTCCTTTGGATGTTTACTTCTTCAGCAAGTAAGTATAAGCCACCTTGCTTATCGATCTTCAATCAGCTCTATACACCGCTCCAAGCCTCAGAAAAATGCAAGTTTGGGCTCAATGGACTCAGAAAAATGTCCTCTATCAAACGAGACCTATCTTGACTATGTCGGCGTATTTCCGTCTGGGCGACATTCTGCAGCGGCGACGTCTTTGGTGGCAACTGGAACTGCTTCAGTACAGCTCCTTCTGCTCCCTGCTTTCCTGTCCTCTCTTCCTCTGATCAGCAACCAGCACTTGAAATAGAAAACTAACTAAAACAATACCTTTTCTCTACCAATTATAAGATATTCAATAAAAGCGTGGTAAAAGAAGAAATACTATTATAATGCATGACATGCAGCTAAATATGCCTAACTAAGCTTAAGAACAACAATAATAAGGGCGAGAATGTGCATAAAATATAGAACTTCTGGACACTCTACACTTATCTACCACCGAAGCGGAGTACATATCCTTAGGGAGTTGTTGTGCTCAAGTCCTTTAGATGAAGCAACAACTCTTAGATTATGGTGTTCAAGTAGAAGCTATACCTCTTAGCTGTGACAACACTAGTGCCATTTGTCTCATTAAGAATCCCATCCAACACTCTAGAACCAAACATATAGAAATTAGACATCATTTCATTAGAGACCATGTTTTGAAAAATGACGTTGTTCTAGAATATGTTGACACCTTGAACCAATTAGCAGATATATTTACAAACCTTTAGATAAAGAGCGTTTTTGGACCCTTAGGGGAGAGTTAGGTTTAACCATCCTTCCTTAACCCTTTTAGGTCACAAATGGTCAAAATTTTGCTTGAAATTGATTCATATTCATGCTTATGTTAATTTGCATCATTTTGCTTTTATGCATGTTGTTAGGGGGAGTATGCATCAATTTTAGCCATTAAATCTTGCTCATATATCATTCACGTGCATTTAGGCCCAATCTAAGTTGGCTCCTTGAACATAAAACTGCCCAAACTACAGTTTCTGCTAAGGGTGTATCGAAACAACTAAATTTGTTTCAATACGGGCTTAATTTGGGGGATTCCAGTAGTGAATCTTATCGAAACGGACTTTTTGCGTTTCGATACGGGTTTGTGGTGTCGTTCCAAAACAGGGTCAACATGTATCAAAACGAGTATGGTACCGAAACGGCTCGACAACGTTTTAAAATGGACATTCCGATACGCCAAGTGGCGTATTGAAACACAATTGCATAGATAGCTTTAAATAAGCTTCAAACTTTAATTAAAACACCAACTCTTTTTCCATTAAAACCTTAGCCGCAAAACCCTTATAAAACCCCTTCAAATCACTTGATTTTTCACATCAAAACCTATTTTTTTAGGGTTTTCAATCTACATATCAAGGCTAGTTCTTTGCAAGCAATTTGGTGTATCAATCATCATTCATTCATCCTTATCTCATATCAAGGTATAAAACCTTTTTCTTTTCATTTTCAATTTTCGTTTCAATTTATAGGTTGTTTTTTAAATTCCTTTTGTATAAAACATATATATGTAGTATAGTTTTTCAAGTTTTTGCAAAAAAAAAATCTAAATCTAATTTTTTATTCGAATATAAATTTTATACCGTATAATCTTTAGTATGTTTTTTACAAATTCTTTTCACCAAAAATTCTTTTTATGTTTGTATATATTTTTAAAACTATATTGTATAATTTTTATTAATACCTTGATTATAAGATTGTATATTGGATTGAATTTGGTTGATTTACGCATACACATGTTTTTGTCTTGATTTCATTCCAGATTTTAACCATGACTTCTAGGAAGAGAGTTAGAACTAATGAGGCCGGTGGGAGCTCCAACGTTGATGACGATTCTACTCGGTCAAATCTCAATTCACTCTACCAAAAGTCTCTTTGCAACAAAGATGCCTACACCAATTTTAAGCTATTCCAAGATTATGCCATTCGATGTGAGCGTATCGTTTCTCTTCCCTTTTTGGATTCCGAGTGTTTTCAATTCCGTTATCTTGATCTATTGAGGCATTAGAATTTAATGAATTTCTTGAGCTTACCTGGTACCTTGTATCGTAACATGGTACTTCTATTTTATGCCAATGCTCGTTGCATCTCCAATGTCGGTCCAGTGGTTGCTATTGAGTCCTATCTTATGGGAAAGAAATTTATGGTTGATCTGGAAGTTTTGTGCAATGTGTTCGGGTTTGAAGGCGAGGGAATCTCGGATGAGAACTCATTGGGTCATACCCTTGGTGGCTCCGTCATGGTTCTTGATGCTCATGATCGCATCCTCCATCTTATGGTATCGTGGTGGTTTCGCCCTTTTGAAGGCAAGTTTTCTCACATTAGACAAGTGGATGATTTTTGGATTAGGTGCTTTCGCGAGGGACATCGTCCGAATCTATGTCAAATCATTTTTGTCGAGATGGTGTACCTTGTCCAAAATCGCAACTCCGATCTTGTTACATCATTCACCTATGGCACGACATTGAGCTACTTATTTTCTAAGGTAGGAATTGATTGCTCACTTGATTATGCGGAATCGCTCAAATATCCCATCGATGAGCACACACTTTTTCGGAGCAAATTTCATTTTATTGATAGAGAATGGACTCGTGTTGAGAATCCTCCGCCCGTTGCTGCCCCTAAACCTCCACCTCAAGTTGCTCCACAAAACAACAAAGCTCTCATAACCTTCATCACCGAGCAATTTAATGGAATGCGTACTCACATGGACTCAAGCTTCGCTACTATTGATAGTCGCCTCACTACCATGGAGGGACATATCCAAAATTTTGAGACTCGTCTCACCTCGGTTGAAACTCAACAAACTTCTATGGATATATCCTTTACCGGTTTCTATGGCGAATGGAGGCAATTCTGTATAAGCAATGTCAATGATGAAGATGACGAAGATGATGAGCCTCAGATCAATGCATTGCATTGCATCTCATCTAGCTTAGGATTTCCCTATTTTTATGCACCTATTTATGTTTTTATTTTGAGACATATGCTTTGATATTATGTTTTGAATGTTATGGTTTGGATATTATGTTTTTGAGTTTATGAACTTAATTTGCTTTGATTTTAATGCTTAATGAAATTATGTTGCTCTACTTGTGGTTTAACTTGTGCTATATTTCTATATTCCTTCATTGATTTTGATCTAACAAAAAGGGGAGAAATAGTTAAGCTAAATTTTTAAAATCTTTTTCAAAACCTAGCTTAAACTTAGGAGGAGTTTACTTAAAAATTTACTTAAAAGTGTTTCGATACGTTTTGCCACTGGAAACGTTTGTTTCGAAACAGCTCACAACCGTTTCGATACGACCTTCATTTGGGCTTTTGATTTTAAGCATCGTTTCGAAATGGCTCACACCCGTTTCGATACAGGGGTTAAGTAATTTTAAAAACTAGGCATTAAATGAACTAGTCGCTACTTATCAAAAACTGAAATTTAAAGATTTGGTTAAGTGTTTCGATACACCCCTAAGCTGTTTTGAAACACCAAATTACAGTTTCAAATGTTTCGATACATCCCATATTCGTTTCGGTACGACCTTCTTTTTACACTTACTGTTTCGATACGGTCTATAACTGCTTCGATACGGGGCCTATTTTACACATAACGAGTCTTTCTTTTTTGAGTGTCCGTTTTGATATAGGGGTCCCGTGTTCCGATACGAGTAGTTGCAGAACTATATTTATGGAGGGAAGAGAGAGTCTCAACGGCTCTATTAATGATCTCAACCACCCAAACGGCTAGAAATCAGTGAGAAGGTATAAAAACAAGTCTCTAAAGCTACAACAACAACAACTATTGAGCCTTCAAGCAACATCAAAGCATTCAAATCCAAACCCTGATCATTTAGAGTCAAATCTTTGTACCCAACTCAAATGTATTCTTCATTGTATTTTTTATTGAGAGTTTGGGGAGTGTTTGATTGCATTTGGGTGAACATCAACCTTTAAGAGGTATTTGTAAGGTTTACCAAATTCGTTCTTTGTAAAAAGTGTGTTGGATTAAGCTTTAGGTAGAAAGCTTAATCGGTTTTGTAAGGTTTCCTCCTCATCCAAGAAAAGGGGAAGAATCAATAGTGGATTGGTTGAAAATCCTTAGTGGGAGCTAAAGTAGTGGAGGTAGAGTTCATTTAAGAACTTGAACCACTATAAATTACCTTGTGTCAAATTTTCATTCATCCAATTTCTGCCCTCAAATTTTTAATTGCCAATTCACCCCCTCTTGGCCATTTGCAATCGTTTGATCAACTCAAAAAATTCTGAATTATACCATTTAATAGTCTCACCTACCTAAAAACACCCAAACAACCATAAACACCAAATCTAAGCAACAAAGCATCATCCTTAGGATGTGCATGAAACAAGTGAGTTAGAGGTTGTAAAGTGTCTAAAAGTCTTATATTTCATACACTTCCCAACTCTTATTATTATTGTTTTAAGCATATTTTAGGCATAAGTAGGTCCATGCATAGTATTTTACAGTATTTCATTGTTCTGCCTTACTATATAACTTATCATTTATTTGATGAACAAGAGATATTGTTTTAGTGTATTCTTGTATGTAGATACTAACAACTGAACGAGGGAACCGAGAAACGGAGGACACAATGCTGATGAGCAAACCCAGGAGCTGTACTGAAGTAGTTCCAGCTGAAGACAAGTTGTTGCCAAGCCCCTGCCGAGTAGAGTTGCCGCCGACCTTGCTGCCCTCGGCAGCTGACTATGGAAGTTGGGAGAACTGGAGAGCGATTTGTAGAGCAAAAACTCCTGAATCTATCGTCGGCGTTCATATGATTTTCTGACATCTGTAGCAGCAGCTAGGGCTGTCGAAGCGAAATTCCCAAGTTTACTTCCGGGCTAAGGCAAACGAAGAAGAGTCCATATTCCAAGCAAAGAAGTTAGCATTTAAAGCTACCTTAAAGAAGGAAATCTACTTTAGAGGACTTCTACTTTGAGGATGACTTAACCTAGTCTTGAGCCTATAAATACCCATTGTACTTCTAGTTTAAATCATCCTAGGTTTTCTATAGACTCTTCTTGTGTTCTTCACTGCCGCCATGTTCTAAATTCTATTTGGGTTAGGGTTATGTTGTAACTTGAGTGAAACGGTTGTTTTAGGTTTTTGGGTTATTTCTTCAATAAAATATTCCAAGTTTACTTAATCTATTTGTCGGGCACGAAAGTGCAAGGCTCGCGAAAGGGTTAAGTACGGTCACAACGGAAGGCGTGACTACCTTGGTTCCACACTAGTCCACAAGTTTCAGCGGCTAAAAGGGATCACTAACCGAGTTAACTGACTTGGTTCCACACTAGTCCTCAAGTTAGCAATCTCGAGCATCCTAACCTAGAAATAGGAGGGATCACTGTCGACTATCTTGTCAAACTTGGAGTATCTGCCAGACTTTCCACCAGGACGTCTTTCTATTCCACCTGCCGAGACAATACACACCCCTACAGTGGCAGTGACCTACTACGGCCGCGTGACAGGGTCGTAGTTTTCCGCCCGCCTTATCCGTCGAGGCAACATATTGTGGCAGCAAAGGATAACTCATACCTATTACAACGTAGTTTTCACACTAAGTGGTAGCATAACCCTGTCTACTCTATCAAACTGATTCTTTTCTTCTCTTTTACTTGTGTTTTATTTACTCTTCGATCTTAACCAATCACTCACTTGTGCTTTTACTTTACCATTATGCAGGAACTACGAAACGAGACAAGCTGTCCAGTCCTCGTGGGATTCGACATCTTATATACTATATAACTTGACAGGAGTGTGCACTTGCGCTCCCAAAAAAAGGGAACACCTACACGCCATACAGAGGTGTACTAACTTTCCTCCAAAAGCTGGAAATGAATCCTCTTGTTAAAAATCTTAAATCTTCTTCTTCCCTTGCTATTTGGAGGATTCTCTAACGTTTTTCACTACACAATGAGTTGTAAATTTGGATTTCAACTTGCAAGAGATGAAATGGGTAATTAAACTAACATTCAAAGCTGGAAAAACATGATTAGCTCATCTTCTAACTCATTTTCACTAAAACCTCTCACAAAACCCATAAACTTGCCATTCTTCCACTTTTGATGAATCTTACCTTGATATGTAGATCATTGACTGTATATTACAATATTATCAAATCTGAAAAGTTCACTCAATGAGATAAAGATTGAACCTTTAACCTTGAGTCTTTAGGCAAGATGGAGATGAGAGATGAAGGAAGTAAGGAGACAAGAAAGATATCACTTTCTTCTTTTTCCTTTGTAGGAATTTATGAAAACGAAGGAAAATTTACCTCATTACTCCTCTATCTTCCTCCCATCCCACTCACCAACCTAAGACTCAAGCCCATCACCAAGAAAAAAACCCACCAGGCTCTCTTGAGCACCCAATAGGCCCACGACTATGGTGATCCAACCCATAGATTCCAAAATTCAGGTTGTTACAAAAGAAGACTCTTTATGATCATAATTTTCTTGTTATGCTTAGAAAGGTTGGCTCAGTCTATTTAGGTTGCAATTGATTGAGGTAGTTAGAAACCATTTAGAACCTTGATGGGTTTTTGCAATGTTTCGGGTTACAAAGTGAGTTGTGCTAAAATGAATATTTATTTCTCTAAGAATTTACTAAATGTTCTGATGAATGACATTAGTTAGACATTTGATTTTACGGAAGTAGATGATCTTGGAAAACACTAAGGCGTGCCTCTATTGCACCTAATAGTTACTTCGACCTCCTATAGATTTTTTATTCAAATGGTACAAAATAAGTTAAGTGGTTGGAAGGCGAAGAATTTGTCATTAACTGGTCATATTACAATATCCAAGGCAGTACTTGTCGTGATTTCAAATTGTACAATGCAAACGACGGTTCTGTCGAAGAAGACATGTGCGAAGTTGAACGGTTAATACCTAGATTTATATGGGATATCACAAGTGATAAGGGCGGGGTTTATCTTGTCAAATGAGATGATATTTGTCGGTCTTTGTCGCATGTGTAACATTCTAAACTGGGCTTAGAAGAAGACCGCATCTAGAATGAAAACTAAACAACAACAAATAGGTACTTAAATAAGTTCACAATCAAATACAAAGACAAAATCACAAGCAAGAGATGCGATCTAGTCATGTTTACATGTTAACTAATTAGATTCATTTACACATCATGAAATTATTATTGCATAACCTATCCAAATACAGCCCTTAATTATTTTATATAGCCTTCGACTCACATAACGCTTCTCATACCTCATCATAAGACAAACTACTAACATTATTAATTAAACAACCAACACAACAGAATTAGCATTCTTGTTTATTCAATACAAATATGCCTTAGATTACAAGTACACTCTTAAAGACATTTTTTAAGTGTTTTCCCTCATTTTAGACTATACTACTATTGGGAAGCATGTTTAAGTTCATTTAACACAACCTCAGATTATTGTCCACAAAAAAACAGTCTTGAATTACATGAAATTTCTAGGTACAAACTCGAGCCAATTCATCTCCTACCTCACAAATCACACAAACAATTTTTCAATTCATACATGATCAATCGTACAATATGCTAAGCCAATTTAGGTGCAAAACAGGGCAGCCAAATATGATCATTTTTAACTCAATTCACCGGCCTTTAACGGTTCTAAAAGTCCCAAAATAGTCCATTTCACACACAAGGCAATTAGATAATCCATAACAACTTTCATATGCAAGAGAATCTTAAAGCATCCAAGCATGTTAATCAAACCATTCCTACTAAACAATTCCATACTATAACAAGTAACACTTCAACCAAGTATTTATTTATAACAATTTAGCACTTCCTCACAATATAATTCTAGTAAGACATAGCTTAGTGGGGGAGTTTAAAGTCTTTAAAACAAATTGCTATTAGGCTTATATAACTTTCACTACTTTAACAATTTCATGCTTATAAAAGTTAAAGTAACAAAGCAAGATATCATTTAAATTAATCCACATTTTCAACATAGGAAACAAGGCCATATCACAATACTCAAACAACTGAATTTGATCATACAAATGTATACTTTAGACAAGAATTTAAGAGCTTAACAAATATTCTAATTAGCCTTAAACATTTTCACATCACGATGAGCAATGCAAATACTTAACTTAATGTAAAAACATTAGCTTCTAGGTTCTCAATTCTTTCTTTAATTTCATAATTATTAATTGTTACAGCCGGTAAACATAGCCTTGTGAATCAAAAGTCTAGTCTAGATACTCGAGTCCTCAACCAACAATCGCACGTATAATATTTTGTACTCATAGTACTGGTCAATCTCTCATATTGTCGCCAATGACCACATACACATCCCTCTTATTGTTGCCCATTAGGAACCACTATTTCAGACCGTAGTCCACCCTGACTCTGAGCTCTATGGACTCTATGGCATGTCAACCATATTTATGACTGACTCAAGACCAACGCTTACATTATTCAATATTTCTTTTCCTTTTAGGAGCTTAGCTCCATTCAATTTGCACACCAAGGTGCCATTACCCTTTTCACCGTTAGAGTCTTAATTACAAACATTATAGACTATAGTCTCATACTTAGCATTCGAAAGCTCATGGCCAAATTTAATTAACTTTTATTCATGAATTCAATCCAATGAATCAATATAATAAGCATTTATGTTCATTATTGTAATGATTCAATCACTTTATTTCATGAACTCATAAGACATGGCATAAACATTTCCTTATACTAAGGCAATACATTAAGGTACAAGCATAATGATCAAGCACAAAATAATAAACATTTCCTTATACTCATGAATTCAATCCAATGAATCAATATAATAAACATTTCCTTATACCAAGACATATCTAAAAAATCATAATGATTAAACAAGTTAATTGTGAGCTATAATGCTCAAAATAATCGTACTTACTAAATTAAAATTAATGAATAAAAATACCATTATCAATGTTGCCAAGCTCTTGAATTTGTTCTTCAATTTTCTTGATCTTCTCCTTGGTTGACGATTTTCGAATACAATCTTGAGTACACACAAGGGCTTGTACCATTTTAGGAGTTAACGAACTCCTAAATTGATCAAGCACACGCCCCCAGTACTAAATGCAGACTCCAAAGAAACGGTAGAAATTGATATAGCTAACACATCTTTTGCCATCTTTGAAAGTGTTAGAAATCTAGGGCAATTGACTTTCCACCACAATAAGATATCAAAACCATCATCATCATTCTCAGTAGCCTCCCCTAGATATTTTTTCAATTCAGAAGTTTGGTCCTCACCATCGATTTCAATGACACGTTTTTATACAAATCTTTCATCTACCTTTTTACTTTTTGTTGTGCTTCGCCTAGAGAAGAAGGTTTTGACACACTTGAATGGCCACGTTCACTAGAAACTCGATGTTTGTACTCATCATACAATTCGAACAAAGTCTCCTTCAACTTTTGCATCACTTCACAACATTTTTCAGAGTTGTACATTTGACTAAGTGCAAAATCAAGATAACTTAATTTTTTTTTGTCTAGGATCAAGAACACAAGTGACAAAAATAAGCATATTCATCTTATCCACAGAACCCCAATATTTTTCATATTTATCTTTCATCCTCATGGCCATAACACTAAGTTCAATATCAGAATTTAATTGAGCATCTCGTAAAAAGATATCAATTTCAGTGAGCTCATCAAAAAAAATTATTGGATGTGACATATGAAGTGCCAGATACTCTTAAAGTAACTTTATAAAAGTATTCTAAGAAATCCCTCAAATTTCTAACACTACTCCAGTCTTCTACAGTTGACCAACCCTTTTCTAAATCAAGTTCAGCTCTAATATTTGTATCTTGCTCCTCAAATCTTTTAAAAGTTCGTTCAAAATTTTGAGTAGTCTCTAACATCAAGTAGGTAGAGTTCCACCTAGTACAAACATCAAGACAACATTTTTTTTACATTCTATCTTCTCCAACTTAACACACTCTATAAACTTCTTCAATTTAGTCGGAGACTGTCTCACATATCTCACAGCCCCCTAACACGTGCAAACTGATTTATTCATTTCCTTTAAGCCTTCAACAACAATCAAATACACAATGTGTGCAATGCATCTCATATGAAAATATTTACCATTAGCAATGCAACCTCCTCGAAGACTATTTTTTTTAAATAAGAAAAAATAATAACATTAGAACTTGCATTATTAACCGTGATAGTGACCAATTTATCAATCTCCTAACTCAATAAGCATTTCTCAATCATCATCCCAATACCCTCTCCCTTATGACTAGAAATTGGACAAAAATTAATGATTTTCTTGTTCAATTTTTCACCATTATCAATAAAATGGGCAGTGAGACATAAATAATTAATTTGTCGTAAAGATGTTCACGTATCAATAGTTAAACAAACTTTCGAACATGAGCTTTTTAAACATTGCTTTAGCTTAACCCTTTCATCCAAATACAATTGATAAATATCCTTAGTTATAGTAATTCTTGAAGGAATACGAAACCTAGGGCATACCACTGACATAAATTTCTTAAAACCTTCACCTTCAACAAATGAAAAAGGCAATTCATCAATCGCAATTATATGTTTTTCTAATTTCGTCTTGATCAAATTTTCTAGTTACAATATATCTCACTTCTCCTTCAAGACCTTTAGTAGGTAAAACTAGTTGGCCTTGATTAGTTTCAACATTGTTACTAGGGTTTTTCTTGCATTGATTTATGTGATATTTTAATAACCAGTTCCATTTTCTCCCATCACAACAATATTTTTTATCACAATAATTGCATTTACCCTTAGTTTCATCTTCACTATTAACAAATTTAGTAAAATGTGACCACACTTCTAACCTTAGCAGAATGACTTTTCGTTTAATTCATGTTATTTTGTTGGTTTGACTTGAAGCTTCATCAGTTGAGTTTTCAGAATTTGTCAATGGGGTGAAGCACTGTCCTCAATAGATGCTGCTACATTGGCCATCTACAAAAATTGTATAACTTTGATCAGTTACAATTATATAGTCATATAAGTAAGACACTAATCAAAATACATAAAAATAATAAGTTGCAGCAATATTAAAAAAATTATAACTGTTGTTTTGACTATTAATTATTGCTTTTATACATTCATAACATTTAATGGTACTTTTCTATGTAGTCAATGTATTATTTTCTCTCTCTCGATTATTTCTTTAGTTACTAGTACTATAATTTAGTATAATATAATGTTTGCAGGATATATCACTATGAATCTCTTAGCTAAATGGGAATAGAGTGCAACCGATTTTGAAATATGTAGTTAATTGGTAACCACCCAAAGTCTCTATCAAGTACATAAATCTGGAAAGAATCATCTATCAAGCTAACGAACTTCTTTATATTTAAGAAAAATAATTAATTGGTAAAATAACAGTTAAGAAAGAATCATCTATCAAGCAAATCTCTGCCTCATGATCTTGGTCAAAGCATTCACATTTCTCAAATATGTAGTTAACTGATAACCACCTAAAGTCCAATATCAAAAGGATTGTGAAATATCAAGCATAAATGAAAAGAAAAATATAACTAAACAAAATAATATATATATATATATATATATATATATATATATATATAACAACATATATATAAACCATAAAACCAACCTCCATAAACACTAAAACGGTTCACGATGAAATTCCAATGAATGGTTAAGACAAAACTCTAGAGATAATTCGACAAAGTTGAAGGATTTGAGCTCACTACTCAGTTAAACTCAGTTGATTCTGAAAGTCAAAAGGTTGAAAATGGAAGAACAGCGTGATGTTTAGTTTTTTTTTTACCTATTTAAGGTTTGATTTTTAATTTTGTTAAATGTTTATGATTTTTTCATTTGGATTAAACTTAGAAGTTGGGTTTCTACGTTTGGGTATGGGCTTAATAATAATATATTTAATATTTCAATTAATTCGGTTAATTAACCCGTTTCGAACTGAATTAATCGTTAACCGAACTTTCAAAAAAAATTAATCATTCACTGATCGAACAAAGTTCGGTGGCCGACCGTTTAACCGACCGTTTGAACACCCCTAGCCATACTCATCAGGTATATGTTTTTATAATCATGAATGCAATTGCAACAGCTAAAAACATTCAATAAAAATTCAGCAGTTTTGTTCTATTTCTTTACATTCAAACCTGTCCCAATTTCTCTTTTAATGCACAAGTAAACCTTAGAACAGTTTCTTATTGAGTTCATTGAATCACAAATCATTTCTTGATAGCCAAAAAAAAAAAAAATTCCCCTGTTCGATACTACTAAAAACAGTCTTGGTCATCACATAATTTGATCGGAACCTTCACAAATATATTCTTTTATTGCAACCATTAAAATAGTCTCCATTTGGGAGCTAATTACATCTACATTCCATTTTCTTATCATGTTCAAACAGCAATGAAATTTACTTATGTACATTCGAATGTTCTTCCACTAAGATTTCCTAAATTCATTCTTTCACAAGACTACCAAGTAGAATAAGACACAAAGTTCACAAAACATACAATCTCACTAGCTAATTCAGCATGTAAATTGATATCATAACCTTTCACATACATAATCTAAAATTCAAGATTCTTCACCTCTTCTAATCGGTTCAACCATCTCTAAACATGAAATTCAAAATCCTTAACATTTCCATCTCAAACCACATGAATTAGCAACAAAGGATTTTCACATTAAAGCTAACAAGGTCAAGAGATTTACCTCCGTAAACAAACATGCATAGAATGGCACTCAAAAATCCAGTCCAATCGATTCTCTCTCTTCTTTCTCTCTTTCGGCTAGGACTTTGTTTTTGGGAAGAAGATGAAGTTTGAGAGAAATTTTCATTCAATTAACTCCACACATACATGGTTAATCGACACCTTCTAAATTTTGAGCCATTACATGCAATCCTCTAATTTAATTTTTTGTTCTTTTTAGTATTCATGAATTAACTCTCAAGGTCACACTTTCTACAATTCGGTTACCCCTCCCTCTCCCTTATTTATTCTTTCACGTTTAATCATTAGCACCATAAATTCTACCTCTATTCAAATATCACCAAGAATCTTATGACACAAAATTTAGGGTATTACAGCATGTAGGCTTGAGATTCTTAAAGATGGGAACACAAAATGACGCGTTCCTCACATGGCCGTCTCAGAGATTTTCGAGGCCCTGAGCGAAAACTAGAAAATTGACCTCTATATAACAAAAGCATATCTTATTAGTTTGAACAATCAAAGTAATATTTTTTAAGTCTTAACTACAAAATAAGTGTCCAAACTATACACGTTTTTTTTTTTGCTTTAGGTGCCTAAAGTTTATTTCATTATCATTTTGAGGTATCGATCATTACTTTTTATATAAAAATGAAACTTTAGACACCTAAAACAAAAAAAAAGACATAATTTGGGCACTAATTTTTTAAAAAATAGACACCTAAAACAAAATGCGGCATAATTTGAGCACTTGTTTTAAATTTTTTAACGGTTGTTATCTAGAAATGGCCACAGAGTAAACTTCAAACACTTATTTTGACCCAAAAAAACATTTTAGTGTCTAAAAATAAAAAAAGAGTATAGTTTGTACACTTATTTTGTAGATAAGCCTTTCTTTAATAAATCATAAAAATATGATTAAATTTTTATCAAACACATTATTTTCATTGTTAGATTCATTAATTTATTTATCTAGAAAAAAAATAATTTTTTACTATTAAATTAATTATTTAATTAATTAAAAAATATTAAAAAAATAAAATTTAGGGGCTAGGCTGGTTGGGGCCTGAACGGTCGCTCGGAGATGCTCCCCCTCACAGCCGGCTATGGTTCCTCATGAAGTTGACTTTCTATCTACTCACAAGGAGAAGTGATTTCTGGGGGTGATTTCTTGGAGCGAAGTACAAGTGTGTGGAAGACTTTCCTACCATTCTTCATTTTCACAATGGTTCTTGACTTTGGAAGGAGTTAGGTTTGGTTTGGAGTTATGGCACGAGCTTATTAAAGTTGATAAAATTGATGAGTTCTTATCCTTGGATCTTAAGGCTTGGATTGTGACCAACCTCTCTAGGTTGAACAAGTATGCTAAAGTTGAAATGGATTGGTATATATTTTCCGAAGATGTATTGTGGAATATGTGGTTTCAGAAGAATGTTGTGGTCTTTGATAATTAGTTTGAGGACTGACGAATTGTTCTTGACCAGAGTTGTTATTCGTTATCGATTTTCGCATGTGCATTGACATATGTTCATTTGACGAAATCTGCGATGGTAACTGTACAAAATGGCATGGATCGTCGGTTATCTATATATATATAGATCGGTTCAAGCTTAATACTGATGGAGCGAAAAAGAGTTGGATGGAGAAACAACATGTGGAGGAGTGCTACGTGAATATACCGGTAGTTGGAAGCTCAACTTTACTAAATTGATTGGTATTTGTTCGATTATAGAAGTTGAATTGTGGGGTGCTTACATCGGAGTATTGAATGCTCGAGAAGCTGGCTTTCGGTAAATTTTTCTTGAGATGGATAGTCCGGATATTTTAAGGGTGTTGTAGAATAGTTCTAACAATACAAGTTCTTGTTCTTTGATTTGACATCTCAATGAGTTCAGACAATAAAATTAAGTGATTCGGTTGCAGCATGTTCGTCGGAATAGTAATAAAGATGATTGGCGTGTTAGTTAAAATGCCACGGCTTGATAATTTGGAGACTCTTATTTGCTCATCCCCACCAGCGACAATAATTCCTTTCTTTCATGAGGTTTGTTTGAACTATCATATCACGACAAGCTCTGGGAGTTTGAAATAGTGCATGCAATTGTCTGGCGGGGTTTACCTTGTAGGTTATATATGTTATTATTATGTGTATTATTTTCTTCTACTATAATTAAAGAATTTTTTTTAATGAGGCACGTGATAATAATTTATTCTTTATAAAAAAATAATTTTATAGTGTCCTGCATTTCATTATCTCATTGGTTTGTTTGTTAATTAATGGTTAATATTACTTAACAATGACAAAAAATAATTAGTTTTTATTAGAGTTAACAAGATATCATAAAAATATAAACAACGAACCCTATACCTTTAAACTCTTGAAACCATAAACACTAAAACCAAAACCCCAAATCATAAACAATAAACATAGTACACATAAACCCTAAACCATAAACACTAAAACCAAAACCCCAAATCATAAACAATAAACATAGTACACATAAACCCTAAACCATAAACTTTGAACTCCAAACCAAATACCATGAAACCTTAAGCCCTAAACCATAAACCCTAAACCCTAAACATAAATATTAATCCCAAACCTCAAAACTATAAACCATGAACAATAACCACATAAACCCTAAAACACTAACATTGAACAATAAATCCAAACCCCAAACTTTTGGTAAAAAAGCTAAACCATAAACTCAAACCATAAACCTTAAAACAATAAATAATAAACCATAATACCAAACCTTACAACACAAACCCTAAACTATAAACCATAAATGTAAAAAATAATATAATAATTAATGTCAAAATAGAGGTTAAAATTTTAAGGATAAAAGGGTACATTCATACATAACACTTTATTTTT
This sequence comes from Hibiscus tridactylites, assembly GCA_958450335.1. Classification (NCBI taxonomy): domain Eukaryota; kingdom Viridiplantae; phylum Streptophyta; class Magnoliopsida; order Malvales; family Malvaceae; genus Hibiscus; species Hibiscus tridactylites. The sequence goes on from OY288281.1 coordinate 77,792,411, forward strand.
TTAATTTTACCCCAAATTTCATCAACCAAACACCTTGACACTTTATCTTTTAATTTTATTTCAAATTTCATCAACCAAACACCTTGATGTAGTAAGAATCATTTTTCATCAATCTTTTTAATATACAAGTGTATCTTTTATCTATTTTTTAATACATAAATATTATCTAATACAAGACATCTTTTTTACATTTGCTGTACCAAGGACATGGTGTATATAAGCCCAAAGTCCAATCTTTTTATGGCCCGACCTGTAAGGATGCAAGACAATGACAAGTTTTGTAAGCCCAAAGCTGTAGTGGCTTTTCCGTAGATATATATATATTTTTGGAAAGAATCCGTAGATAAAGAAAGTTGGTAAGGAAAAAAAGTAGATATGTGAAAAAGGAAAAAATCGTTGAGCTAGAGAATGGTTAGTTCGGAATTCGGATGGCAGCGTATATTAATTTTGGAAAAACAAGGGTGCAATTGAAAAGAAGGAAACATGTATGTGGGAAAACAGAAAAGAAGCGAAAGTTTGATAGCCGAAGAGTAAAAAGAAAATATAGAACATCCAATTGAAAAGTGGCGATGCAAACACAGTTGGTAGCGCAGCATTTCCTCGTCTTCTCCGCCGCTCCCTCCGTTATATTACCTCCATCCTGCACTTCTCCACTCGCTCATTGCTTTCTTCAATTCCTCCCCCTCAAAAAAATGGCTTCTCCTCTTCTCTCCAACACCAACACCACCATCTCTTTCTCATCTTCCCTCTCTTCTTCTCCTCTTCCTCGTCTTTTCCCCTCCGTTTCTTTCTCCTCAATTCGTTTCAAGTCAAATCCAAGACGAGTACTGACCGTTCGCTCCAAGATCCGGGAGATCTTCATGCCTGCCCTCAGTTCTACCATGACCGAGGGCAAGATTGTATCTTGGGTCAAATCCGAAGGCGATGTACTCTCCAAAGGCGAGAGCGTTGTTGTTGTCGAATCCGACAAGGCTGACATGGATGTCGAGACTTTCTACGACGGCATTCTCGCTGCTATCGTTGTTGGGGAAGGCGAAACTGCCCCTGTTGGCGCCGCCATTGGTATCCTCGCTGAGACTGAAGATGAAATTGCCGAGGCTAAGGCCAAAGCTGCCTCAAAATCAGGTGCTTCAACCCCCTCTGCTCCTCCTCCTGCTCCAGCTGCTGCCTCAACTCCAGCTCCTCCGAAGTCCACGCCAGCTAACGCGGCTCCAACAGTTACGGAGGGGCCGAGGAAGACTGTTGCGACACCATATGCAAAGAAGTTAGCGAAGCAGCACAAGGTGGATATTGAGTCTTTGGTGGGAACGGGTCCGTATGGTAGGATTACCCCAGAGGACATTGAGGCAGCTGCAGGTATTTCGCCTTCGAAGACAAATGTGGGACCTACAGTGGTTGTGGAACCGAAGCCTGCAGCACCAACGAAAGCTACAGTTTCTTCTTTCGCCCCTTCCAGCCTTCCTCCTCCAGTTCCAGGCTCCACGGTAGTGCCATTTACGACAATGCAGGCTGCCGTTTCGAAGAATATGGTGGAGAGTCTTTCAGTGCCCGCATTTCGAGTGGGGTACCCTGTGACTACGGATGCGCTTGATGCCTTGTATGAGAAGGTACGATGAGTCGGATTCTTCGCTTTGATAAATTGTTTGTGTTCTGAATTGCCAAATTGGTTTTTAATTCATCAGTTGCTATTTTTATTTATAGGTGAAACCAAAGGGTGTAACAATGACTGCTTTGTTAGCGAAAGCAGCTGCAATGGCACTTGTGCAGCATCCTGTTGTGAATTCAAGCTGTAAAGATGGCAAAAGTTTTACTTATAATAGTAACATCAACATAGCAGTAGCTGTTGCTATCAACGGTGGCTTGATTACCCCTGTCCTTCAAGATGCAGATAAGGTTAGTGATCCTTTACTTTAATATATAATCAGTGGAACCAAATGTAAGGATTATTTGTTATCAATAATATGTAGTTGTAGATGATTTTTCTATCATTTTCTTATAGCTTCCAAGAGCTTGAATGATTAATTGTTTTGGAATAGTTGGATTTGTATCTACTGTCTCAAAAATGGAAAGAGCTGGTGGAAAAAGCCCGGGCAAAGCAGCTTCAGCCTCAAGAATATAATTCGGGTTTGTACTGCTTAATGATTTTACCTCTGGTTCCACTTTGAGTAGCTGGTTGATATTTGGTGTCTAGAATATAGAGTAAATAATACATCAATTGCTTGCAGGGACATTCACTCTATCCAATCTGGGAATGTTTGGAGTGGACAGGTTTGATGCCATTCTTCCGCCAGGTCAGGTGAGTAGTTATGGATGGATCTTCGATTCCAACTGTTTGATTATATTTCTCTACACTTGTTACTTATTTTTTGGAATGATGACCAGGGAGCTATTATGGCTGTTGGAGCATCAAAGCCAACTGTTGTAGCTGATGCTGATGGATTCTTCAGCGTGAAAAACAAAATGCTGGTGAGTGCAGTTTCTATTAGGGAGCCAATTACAATCCCTTTTAGATAAAATTTTCTTTTGAACTATACAAGATAGGATGAATTATTATATGTCTATCATGAAACAATGCAGTCATTTATTGTTAATGCTTTTAAGTTATCTTGTTGTGACCGGAAGATTATTATATTTATGATTTTATTTATATGCAAATATAACAGTAAAATGATGCTGGGATCTGAGGCTATCCCAATAAAGTACAATATAGGTACAAGTACTAATTTTGCTGAGTAAACATCATTCTGTTGAGGGAATCACCTGTTCTTCCTGAGTTATATATAAAAGGAAATTACTTTTAGGAGGAAATGATTCCCTCCAACAATGGCTGCCCCACTACCTTGATAGGTCTATTTACTTCTCATATTGTTGTCATTGGCTTTAACCTTGCCAATATTTTCAAGTTTACTTTATTCGTTGTGAAAAACAATGGCCAGCTCTAGATGCCTTGTCCAAATTACATCCTTAATCGTGGTTGGTTGTGTAATCTCAACTACACAGGATTAAACATCAGGGGGGAATATAAATAGTAATAAAATGAGGGTTAGTCTAATTGTTAAGTCATAAATTTATAATTTAAAAATCAGGGGTTGGGGTCTAATTTGCTTAGTTTTGAAATTGATAAGGACCTAAGAAGTATTTAAACTGGAAAATGGTGGGTTAGGGATTAATTTGCCTAGTTTCAAAACTAAGAGGGACCTTAAAAGAAATTTGACCCAAAAAATTGGAGAGCCAAGGCTTAATTTTGCCTACTTTCAAAACTAAGGGGACCTAGAAACAATTAATCCCAAAAATTGGGGGGGGGGCAAGGCTTAATTTTGGCTACTTTCAAAACTAAGGGGGGCTAGAAACAATAAATCCCAAAAATTGTGAAGGGCCAAGGCTTAATTTATCTAGCTTCAAAACTAAGAGGGGCTAAAGGGGCAATTGGACCTTTTTTTTTTGGGGGGGGGGGGGGGGGGGGGGAGCCATGGCCCCTGCCACCATATATGTGGCTCTTTCCCTGTGTGTCTGTGTACTCTATTTTCTTTTCTAGTATGGTATAAATATGACCCTGACTGAAAATTAATGCTGAAATAAGCTAGTGATGATAAGCATTTACACTATACAAGGAACAATAGTCAATTACAGTAAATACTTTTCTTGGATAGTGGAAGAAATTTTTAGTATTGCTATGGTGTATATAGTAACTCTGGTACACTCTGGTTATCAATTTCAAATGCATATTACAATCTTTTGCAGCCCACATTTAGGTTCAGAATACTTTTATCACTCACCCTTGTCCTCTTTTCTGCAACTTAGATTCCCATTTTGCTCTCTGCTATTGATGGGATTGCTTTTGCTTTTCTTCTGGCTTCTAAGACGTATTCCTCAGTTATGGGTACTACTATTGGGATGCCTAATCCTTTTAACTACCCTAACATTCATTGTTCACTGTGAGTGTCCTCATGTGAAATAAAGAGGATATTTGTGAGGGTATGTTCGATTTTGCCAAAAACTCATGGATCTTCAGTAAATAGACATGGTGTTGCTGATTCAATGGAGGAACCTTCCTTGATTAGCTTTTATTTGTAGAAGCTGGTTCATTTTATGTTTACTGAGTCAATGGCTCCCAAATATAGCCGTGATATTTCCAAGACAACGTTTTACAAAGGACAAAAAGTGTTAGACTAGTTAGAGATACAATAATAAACTAAACCTTAACCATGATCAGTAAGGTTTAGCTATAGCCTATATTTGAAGATACTGTGTCACCTTGCCAAAGGATAACATTCTCAAGTAACTCAACTACACTGAGGTCTTTGTTTGTTGTCTCTGTCCACCATCTCTTGACAGGATTAAATCTTTTAAATATGATCTTCTCAAGGGGCACATGTAGGTTTTTGGTTTTTCTCGACATCAGTTCAAAATTTAATTAGTTTATTTTTTGGTCATGTTTGGAGTAAATATTTTATCCGAATCTGAATGGGATTCAATATTTCCTGTTTGTTCAATATTATTCTATGTCGCATTGTGGTGGTAAGGACCTACGAGGTTAGAGCTGGTACAATGGTAGGTTTCACAGCTAAACCAATCTTTGCCACCCTAGTTGTATTATTGTTGGAGGTATGTGCTCAGATGTTTTGATCAAGTTTCGAGAAATATTAATATAAAATAACTAGTTCAATTGATACTTAGGTTCATTCCACTTATTGGTGAATAAGGCATGGTCTTCATGTTTGTCAGTTAATATAGAGGAGTCTTTTCTTTTGACAGGAGATAAGCTGAACTTTTCATCGTGGATAACTATTTATGTGTTACAACTTAAACTGAGTTAGAATGTGATTCTTCTATTTCAGGTGAATGTAACTGCTGACCACCGTATTATCTATGGTGCTGATTTGGCTGCCTTCCTCCAGACCTTCTCAAAGATTGTTGAGAACCCTGAAAGCCTTACTTTGTAGATGTTTATGCAATGAAGTCGCACCGAGTCTTCTAATTCTGCGTCAAAGCTGAGCTGATTGTCTGTCAATTCAAACAGATGACCTAGCTAAGGAACGTGCTCTCTGTATCAGTACTTTGTATTTCATTGCATTTCATTTTTTAAAATGTTTTCAGGTTCAATCTCTGGTGCAGTTGAATTAGATGTTGGAAGAACATAATAAATAAGGGACGTTTTTTATAGAGTTAAATGAAAATTGCTTTATTATGAATGGTGGTTTCAAACTTTGTTCTATACGTGACTAGATTTTCCCCAAAAACGAGTCTTAGTACTCTTAGACTTGGCATTGAACATATTAATTAGGAACTCAGGTTGTTTTCTCTCGTTACAATCACAAGAAAACCGTTTATAACGTGAGTGCTTCAATTGAGAGAGCAGATGGACACTGAAACGTAGGATTTGTCATTAGACTGCTTCTGCAAGATGTAAGATGATTCCATGTAGGTGGACATATTTGAAGTAGCTGGAACAATGTGATGCATAATGGGTTTTTGTTGCTTCTTCCCTGAAGCTTTGATTACCTTCTCATTTTCTTATCTGCAGCAATGTTGATGATAAGTATTAAAAGCTTTGATTGCCTTCTCGTTTTGGATAGTTTGAATTGTTAATCGTGTGAGTCATTACAAGGGCTCTTAATTCTAATTGAATTTAGCCTTCAATTCAATGCTTTTTTAATGCAGTTTTTGTATGCATTGAGTGCTGTAAAATCAAGAGATTCAATGGCTTTTGATGTTATCCATGAAATAAAATTAAGGGCTTTAATGGAATATTATTTTTTGTTTGGACGATTTTACCCTTTTAATATGTATAAATTGAGAGCAATTTGCTTCATTTTTTTTCATCTCTAGTTTTTCATAAGCCCTTTCTAGTTCCGAGCGCTAAGAGAAAAGTATTACCACATTTGTCTGCTCTGGTTTTCGAGTGTACGAACTCTCCGAGAGACTGTACTAACTTTAGGGGATGTTCGTCTATTGTAGTGATTACACACATCGAAGCGAATTTGTTTTTAAAACGATGGTTTATCACTACATGATTGTTGATTCTTCACCTCAATTATTTTTATTGTTGTCATGTTAGTGCTAATGTCTCGTTTTGCAATATTTTATCAACAATTTAGAAGTGAATTTTATAGTGTAAAAATTTTGATCAATGTTAGCAAGCTTGTTCCTGATTTGTTAAAGCTTGACGTATTTGATGAGACTAACGACTGGAGGTGGTCATAGAGGATCCTTATTTTCTTCGAGCAGCTTGACCTCGACTACATCCTGATCAAGCCACAACCCACGCTAACAACTTCCAACGCCATAGACTTTATTGTTGTTGTCGGTGATTCCTCTGCCACTAAAGTTCCCTCTTACAAGTACGAAAAAAAGGACAAGACAGACAAAGGTCACCCTTGAGCCACATGTCCAACAAGTTGTTTGACATGTTTTAAAAGGTTTGGGTTCGAGTTTGGGGTCAAGTTTAGAGTTTATGATCTAGGTTTGAGGTTCATGGTTAAGGGTTCAAGTTTATGTTCAAGATTGATGTTGGGTTTAGGGTTCAGGTTCATGGTTTATTGTATATGGTTTAGGGTTAGGGTTCATGGTCTAGGGTCTAAAGATTAATGATCATGGTTCAAGGATTAAGGTTCATGAGTGTAACGCCCTAGATTTAAGGCCGAGAGATAACCTGGTTTGGTAAAATCGGTTTAGATTAATTTAGTTGAAAGAAAACATTTTTATTGAACCAAAAAGGGGTTTTAAGGAATAAGGGCAAAATGAGGATTTTGGAAACTTTTAAAAGTTAAAAAAGGGGTTTTTAATCAAAAAGAAAATCACCATCTTCTTCGACCTCATTTTCACGTTATTTTCCCCAAATACACTATTTTCAACTATTCCATTGGAGAAAGTTCATCATCCACACAAGTTTACAAGGTAATTCCTCCTTTGTTTCGATTTTTTTCCTTGAGTTTGTTGTTGTTTAAATTTTCCTTAAAACCCATTGTTTAAAGTTTTTTCCAAAATGCCATGAGTTTGAAAAGAGGGAAAATGAAGGAGTTTTCGGTTGGGTATTTTGATGTCATATTCAAGGGAGTTTTTAATCTTGTTTTGATGCCCTAAAATTGCTAAAATAGTGGCTAATAGTAGGAAACCCGAAACTAGTAAAAAAGAGGGGTTTTGGAGTTGAAAATGTGGGTTTTGAGTTGTTCTTGTGAGGAATCTTGGGCTGATGGTTTGTAGACTTTGGGCAAGTATTTTGGATGCTTAAAGAAGTAGTTTTGATGGTGAAATCGTTGGGTTTTGGCTGATGGTTGATTTGGGTCGTTTTGATGGTAGTTCTAAGTGTTCCGGGTAGGAATCGAGTTGGTTTTGATGATGATTGATGAGTTTCTGTGTTGCTGCAAGTTTGGGGGGGTTTGTTTTGGGTCTAATGCATCATTTTTGGAATGACTAGAAACAAGGGAAAAAAGTTTGGGTCTGTTGGACGCGAGACCGGGTAGTTCGGAGGCCTAAATCGGTGTTTCGACTATCGTTTGGGTCCTATCGATGAGTGGAAATGTTTTGAGAGTTTAGGTTGAGCTTGAAAGGCCAACCTAAGCTCGGGAGTAAGTATTTAGAGTTCACATTTTACTTTTCTAGATTTCTAATTTTTAAATCTTGTTATGCCTTGTGGTTATGAGATGATTGTGTGTATGTGATTGATCAACATGGTATTGTTGTGATGGTTTATGTGATATTGAGTATTGACAAATATGTGAGTCTTATCGGGTATAATTGGTCAACCATAAGATTAGAGTGCACTTTTAAAATTCGTGCGTGGCCCTAATGATGTAAGATGCCATTAGGGAGGAGTACGATGGAGTAAAATGCCACCAGAAGCTTTATTGTTAGACCTCGGTGATGTAAGATGCCATCGTGAGTCTTGTCGTTCGTATTGATTCGGTGATGTAAGATGCCATCTAATCCAATCCGCGTATCCGAGTAATGTAACCATAATTGCCATAATACTCTTGTGTTGAAGGTTGAATGTTATCATGTTGATGTTTGATAAGTCATGCCATGTTGTTATGTGTTAATGCATTGCTTGATGTAAGATGCCAAGCATATGTAAGCTTATTGATAATCATGTTGTCAGATTTTCATGATTGTGGTTTGTGTAGAACTAATGTTTTGATATAATAATTGAAAAATGTTTTGGACTGATTTAAAAAGTATTTAAAACATTTACAAAGTCCAAACAACTTGAAATAATGTCTAGGGAATTTTTCAAAAGGGTTTTTCATGTTTTCAAAGGCCTATCTACACAAAACTGACCCAGTGTTTCGAAACACCTTAGAGCGTTTCAAAACAGGTGCCTCCAGTGGCCAAAACGTTTCGATACACGTATCGAAACGGGGCCAGCGTTTCGAAACAGGCTAGGCCGTTTCGATACGCCCACGTGGCACTGACCACAACGGTCATAAACCCCAACGGCTCTTTCCCAACTAACTTTTAAATGCAGGTCGTTTCGATACGAGCTATGAGCGTTCCGATACGCGTTCTGAAACGGCAAGGGTGTGTTCCGAAACGGGTACCCTGACAGACTGCAACGGCTCTTTCTATATTGAGGGTGTTCCGAAACGGCTTCGAGCGTTTCGAAACGGGGAGCTGCAGAACTGCATTTATGGAGGGAATTAAAGGCTCCAACGACTCTATTTCAACCCCAACGGTCCTAAACGGCTATAAACTCATTTGGGAGTATAAAAGGGACCTCCAAGCATCAAGAGAAGACTAATGCTTCAATTGTCAATCAACAAATGATCAAGAAATTGTCTTAGTGCTTAAAGTGTCATTTCTTGTATAGACAAACACTAGTGAGCCAAAATTGTCAAATTTGCTCAAGTGTTTTAGGTTTTGGGTGAGTGCTTAATTGTGCAAACAAACACCTATTAGAGGGTTTAAGTTTGCTTTCATTTGTCTCTTTGTAAAAGAGGGTTTTGATCAAGGCTTGGGTAGAAGCTTGATCGGTTGTAAGGGTTTCCTCCTAATCCTAGAAAAGGGGACGAATCAATTAGTGGATTGATTGTGAAATCCTTAGTGGGAAGCTAAGGTAGTGGATGTAGGTGCTTGTTAGAAGGCCGAACCACTATAAATCATTGTGTCTTTATTCTTTCTAGCTTCCTAAACCCTTCCACCCAAATATCCACCTCTCCACCACTTGGTGAGCATAATTGGTTGATCGAATCGAGCCCCACACAACCCAACAGTTTGGTTTCAACTCATAAATGGTTTTATTCAAAAACTGCATTATTGTTGTTGTGGTTTTAAGCACCGCTCACTAAGCTTTATGCTTACACGCTCCTTTCCAACAATGTAGATCGTTAGCATTCCAGGAAGCAAAGGAAGGCGAGGGAAAGGCTCTGGTGTTCGTAACTTAAGCTCGAGTATGGTTTTTAAGTTGTAATAATGATTTAGCAATGTGAATACTTGTGGTTGTCTTTAGGGAGGCTGTTGTAAACTCCCACGTGTTAGACCTTTTGATACATGTTTTAAATGTTGATACCATGCTATGTTGAGGCTTGTTATGGCTTTTGGTTAATTGACATGTGTTTTGGCTTGTTGGTGTTTTTGGTGCTAAGTGTTCTTATGAGCTTTTGTGGTTGAGATCCATATTTGCGTGTATGCTTGCTTGAAGCCTGCTTTTAGGGTGTTTTGCCTCTATAATGTTTGCTTGATATGTTGCCTTGTGGTTTGTGGTCTTTCGGGGTAAGTTTGGGGAAGCCAAAATGCATTTTTGGGCCAATTTGTGCCTAGGCGTTTCGGAACGTATGGTATTGTTTCGGAACAGACATGCTTTTAGGGCACCCGTATCGGAACGAGGGTGGTGCCGTTTCGGTACGTTTTGCCTCTGGAGACTTCCATTTTGGAATCATGAGGAACCGTTTCGGAACGGCCTAATGTTGCTTTTTGAATGAGAGCCCGCGTTTCGGAATGCGCAGTCCTGTTTCGAAACGCATGTAGTTAAAGTGGTTGAAAGGCATATTCGAAGGTTTTCAAATGTTACGTTTTAGTCCCTAATGCTCGTATGCTTCCTAAACAAGTTTATATGCGTCGTTTGAGCTGTTTTAACTCGTGTGTATGAAACTTTGCTAATTAACTATTTGGTAAGGTTAAGTTACCTTTTTGCCCATTACTTTGCGTGGTTTTTGCGAAATGGTCATTCGTGACTGTTTGAGTCTAATTGGACATCCGATCGATGTTCGGTTGAGACGTTGTTTCTTCCGTTGTGACCCTTAACACTATAAGACCGTTAAAATGCATGTAGACAAGATAAATTTTAAATTTAGGGTTGTTAATTGGAGGAAAATTCTCGAATTTTTCTTCGGTTATCTCCGTGTAACTTTCCCGATTCGGTCTTGCGACTAGACCGGGCCGAGGGAGGTTACATTTGATGGTATCAGAGCTTCGGTTATGAGGTCTCCTCGGGAAGGTAAGTCAGGTAAGTTGATTTTGTGTATGTTTGCTTGAATTACATGGTGTTTGTGAGTATGACCTTGTGTTCCTGTTGATTTTTGAAAGTTGGTTAAGCATTCTCATTTCTAGGTGTTATTATGGAAAAATGGTTTTGATTTGAAAGATCTTAACACACGAATCACTGTCTTTGCTGACCCAATGTTTATCTCGTGATTTTTGTGTTTGTTGTTTTAGATTGTTTTATTTGTTATGGTGAGACTGAGAGGACGACCTAGAGCGGGTGACCAGGCACCCGAAGATGTGCCTTCTGCTCCTCTTGCTCCCGATGGTTATGGGGCGAATGCTATAGGTGATGGTAATGGACCTCAGGTTGGCCAGGGTCAGACCGGTATGGATATGGCCCAGGTTCTTCAGACTTTAGCTGAAGCTTTTCAGACGGCTTTTGCCGGTCTTCATGCTGCAGCACCACCTCAGGGTGCGGGGACATGTTTGCCCCCTGAGCGACTTTGTAGCCTAGGCAGAGTCGAGTTTCGTGGTATATCTCCCGAGGGTTCGGAGGCATGGCTTGAGAGTACTACACGTATCTTGGGTCAGATGGAGTGCTCGGACACTCGTAAGTTGGGTTGTATTGTCTCATTGCTTCAGGGAGATGCGTATGCTTGGTGGACCACCATTATCTCAGGTATGCCCGAGCCGAGGTTACTTGGGAGTTCTTCCGTAGTGCGTTCCGCAAGAAGTACCTTGGTGCTTGTTATCAGGACGAGAAGAAGAGAGAATTCATGGCTTTAGTGCAAGGCATTATGTCCGTATCCGAGTATGAAGTACAATTTGTGCGCTTGAGTCAGTATGCTTCAGAGTTGGTTCCCACTAAGAGGGAAAGGTGTGAACGGTTCCGTTACACGTTTGGTTTCGGAGGTGAAGACCTACATGTTTGCTTCTGATTACACCGAGTTTGATGTCTTGGTATTTAGGGCCAAGGACATTGAAAAAAGTCTAAGTTTGGCTGCTCGATCGGGTGGATCCAGTTTAGGAAAAGGTCCGCCGAGTGGGAGCGAGACCGTAACAAGAGGCACAAGGATAGAATACACCAACTAGACTTTAGGCGCGGAGGTGGTAACATGGGACGAGGCCATCAGGGTCGAGGTTTTGTTGCTCGCACACCCGAGTGAGCTAGATGTGGGAGAAACCATTCCGGAGAGTGTTGGGGTACTTTTCGTACTTGTTCGAATTATAGATCTCAGGCCCATTTGAGGCGTAAGTGTCCTCATCCGGCTAGGGATGGTCAGGCACGTGCTAGAGCTGTTGAGTATCAGAGAGGTCCTGGGCGCGGCCGAGGTAACTTCCAGCCGAGAAATGATGGTCAGAGGAATATGGTTCATGTTGTCGCGGTACAACCCAAGGGAGGTGGACCAACTAGGGTTTATGCACAGCGTGAGGCTGGCAATGAGACAGACGTGATCACAGGTAATTTTGTGTTACAGTCCTTACCTTTGCTTTCGTTGATTGATTCTGGTTCGACACATTCATACATTTTGGGTGAGCATGCAAGATCGTTAGGTCTACCTTTTGAGTTGTTAGAGATAGGTATGAAAGTTACGAGTTCTTCCGGCGAGACAGTTGTAGTTAGGAAAGTGTTCAAGAGATGTCCTTTGATGGTTTAGGGTCACGTGTTTCCCGTTGATATGATGGAACTGTCGTTTTATGGTTTCGATGTGATTTTGGGAACGGATTGCCTAATAGAGCATAGAGCTAGGATATATTTTGAGACTAAAAGAGTTTCCTTGAGACTTTCCAATGACTACGAGGTAGTAGTAGTTGGCGAGAACGTTAAGTTCTTGTCTAATGTCGTTTCAGCTTTAGAGGCTCAAAGGATGATAAATTTGGGTTGTCAAGCTTACCTAGCTTATGTGATGAATCTGAATATAGTGAGGTTAGACCACAAGATATTAGAACAATTTGTGACTTTCCGAGTGTTTTCCCAGAAGAATTGCATGGTTTGCCTCTAGATAGGGATGTTGAGTTTGCTATTGAGACGTATTCAGATTCTGCTCCCGTATCGATTGCTCCGTATATAATGGCACTGAAAGAGTTGAAAGAGTTAAAGACACAGCTTCATGAGCTGTCAAACAGAGGTTTTATTAGGCCTAGTATTTCTCTGTGGGGTGCTCCGGTCTTGTTTGTGAGGAAAAAAGGACGGCAATATGAGGATGTGCATAAATTATAGGCAGTTGAACAAGGTAACAGTGAAGAACAAATATCCTTTGCCACGGATTGACAATTTGCTTGATCAGTTGAGAGGTGCTTCAGTGTTTTCGAAGATTGATTTGAGATCAGGTTACTATCAGTTGAAGGTAAAGGAGGTAGACATACCGAAGACAGCTTTTCGTACGTGATATGGGCACTATGAGTTCTTCGTAATGCCTTTCGGTTTGACTAATGCCCCAGCTGCATTTATGGACATGATGAACTGAGTGTTTCACGAGTTCTTGGATAGGTTTTTAGTAGTGTTCATAGATGACATTCTAGTGTACTCTAGGACTAAGGAAGATCATGATAAGCATTTGCGGTTAGTGTTTCAGACTTTGCCTGAAAATCAGTTGTATGCCAAGTTGAGTAAATGTGAGTTTTTGGATTAGGGAAGTATTCTTCCTAGGTCATGTGATCTCAACCGATGGGATTAGTGTGGATCCCAATAAGATAGAAGCAATAGTGAGTTGGAAACAACCTAAGTCAGTGACAGAAATCCGTAGTTTCTATGTTTGGCTGGGTATTACCGAAGATTTGTTGAGGGGTTCTCGAAAATTGCAGCCCCTTTGACTAAATTGTTACAGAAGAATGTCTCGTATGATTGGACAGATGCAAGACAACAAGCGTTTGAGAAGTTGAAGAAAGCATTGACAGAAGCTCCTATTTTGATTCAGCCTGAACCAGGGAAAGAGTTCGTAATCTACAATGATGCATCGTATGTAGGTTTAGGTTGTGTGCTTATGCAAGAGGGAAGAGTTGTAGCTTACGCTTCGAGACAATTGAAGGTTCACGAGAAGAATTACCCCACTAATGACATAGAGTTAGCTGTTGTAGTGTTTGCTCTTAAGATTTGGAGACATCACCTTTATGGTGAGAAATCCACAGTTTACACCAACCATAAGAGTTTGAAATACTTGATGACTCAGAGAGAGTTGAATCTTAGACAATGTAGGTGGTTAGAGCTACTTAAGGACTATGACCTCACCATAAAGTACCATCCAGGTAAGGCAAACATAGTGGCCAACGCCTTGAGTAGGAAAGTGGCAGTTGAGTTGTGAGCTATGTTTGCGAGATTGAGTGTGTCACGAGATGGCGGTTTGATAGCCGAGTTACAGGTTAAACCATCGTTAGTTCAGTTGATTCAAGAGAAACAGTTGCAAGATAGAACTTTGGCGCCTCACGTGCAAGATATAGTCGAGGGTAAACCCACAGATTTCTACTTTGGTGAGAATGGGATCTTATGTTTCAAGAATAGAGTAGTTGTTCCAGAAGACGTCAAGTTGAGACGTACTATTTTGAATAAATCTCACAACAGTCTTTTTGCTATGCATCCGAGAAGTACGAAGATGTACCGTGGGTTGAAATATGAGTACTTCTGGATTGGGTTGAAGAAGTATGTGGCCAAATTTGTGAGTAAGTGTATGGTTTGTCAGCGGGTTAAGGCTGAGCATTAGTTTCCTTCAGGTTTGTTACAACCGTTGAAGATTCTGAAATGGAAGTGAGAATTAATTATTATGGATTTTGTTTCAAGTTTACCGTTGACTCATTCGAAGAAGAATTCTGTGTGGGTGATAGTTGACAAATTCACCTAAGTGTGCCCATTTCATACATGTTCATACTACATACACCCTAGACAAGTTGGCCGAGTTGTATATCAGTGAGATTGTGAGGCTACATGGTGTACCGAAGTCGATTGTGTCAGATAGAGATCCGAGGTTTACGGCCAGATTTTGGGAGTGTTTGCATCGAGCCTTGGGAACTTGGTTGAACTTCAGTACTTCGTATCACCCACAGTCAGGTGGTCAGTCAGAGAGAGTTATTCAGGTGTTAGAGGACATGTTGAGGTGTTGCATCATCGACTTTTAGGGTTCTTGGGAGAAACATCTACCGTTAGTAGAGTTTGCATACAACAACAATTATCAGGCTAGTATTCAGATGGCACCGTATGAAGCTCTATATGGTAGGAAATGTAGAACACCTATTTGTTGGGCCGAGGCCGGACAGAAGCTTGTACCTATGCCGGACTTGCTTAAGGGCACTACCGAGAAGGTAAAGTTGATTTATGATCACTTGAAGGCAGCTTCGGACATACAGAAATTGTATGTCGATTTGAAGAGAAGAGAGATTGAGTACGCCATCGGTGACAAAGTGTTCTTGAAGGTTTTCCCGTTGAAGAAGGTAATGAGGTTTGGTAAAAATGAGAAGTTAAGTTCGAGATTTATTGGTCCTTACGAGGTAGTCGAGAGGATTGGTCATGTTGCGTATAGGTTGAGATTGCCATCGGAGCTTGAGAAGATTCATGATGTGTTTTATGTTTCGATGCTCCGAAAGTATAGATCAGATTCGTCTCATGTTATGCCAGTGGAAGAGATTTATTTGAATTCGAATTTGTCGTATGATGAAGAACCAGTTGAGATTCTAGCCACCGATAGTAAGGTTTTGCGTGGGAGGACCATAGAGTTGGTGAAGGTCTTGTGGAGACATCGGGGTGTGGAAGAAGCCACTTGGGAGAGAAAAGCGGACATGGAAGAGCAGTTTCCGTACCTCTTTCCATGAGGTAAATTTCGAGGACGAAATTCCATAACTGGGAAGAGTTGTAACGCCCCATGTTTAGGGCTGGGAGATAACCGGGTTTGGTAAAATCGGTTGAGATTAATTTAATTGAAAGAAAACATTTTTATTGAACCAAAAAGGGGGTTTTAAGGAATAAAGGCAAAATGGGGATTTTGGAAACTTTTAAAAGTAAACAAAATGGGTTTTTAATTAAAAAGAAAATTACAATCTTCTTCAACCACCTTTTCACGTTATTTTCCCTAAATACACCATTTTCAACTATTCCATTGGAGAAAGCTCATCATCCACACAAGTTTACAAGGTAATTCCTCATTTGTTTCGATTTTCCTTTCTTTTAGCTTGTTGTTGTTTAAATTTTCCTTAAAACCCATTGTTTAAAGTTTTTCCAAAATGCCATGAGTTTGAAAAGAGGGAAAATGAAGGAGTTTTCGGTTGGGTATTTTGATGCCATGTTTAAGGGAGTTTTTAATCTTGTTTTAATGCCCTAAAATGCTAAAATAGTGGCTAATAGTAGAAAACCCGAAACTAGTAAAAAAGAGAGGTTTTTTTAGTTGAAAATGTGGGTTGTTCTTGTGAGGAATCTTGGGTTGATGGTTTGTATACTTTGGGCAAGTATTTTGGATGCTTAAAGAAGTAGTTTTGATGGTGAAATCGTTGGGTTTTAGCTTCTAGTTGATTTGGGTCGTTTTGGTGATAGTTCCAAGTGTTTCAGATAGGAATCGAGTTGGTTTTGATGATGATTGATAAGTTTTTGTGTTGCTGCAAGTTTGGGGGATTGTTTTAGGTATAATGCATCATTTTTGGATTGGCTAGAAATAGGGGAAACAAGTTTGGGTCCGTTGAATGCGAGATCGAGTAGTTCAGAGGCCTTAATCGGTGTTTCGGCTATCGTTTGGGTCCTATCAGTGAGTGGAAATGTTTTGAGAGTTTAGGTTAATCTTGAAAGGCCAACCTAAGCTCGGGAGTAAGTATTTAAAGTTCGCGTTTTACTTTTTCAGATTTCTAATTTATAAATCTTGTTATGCCTTGTGGTTATGAGATGATTGTGCGTATGTGATTGATGAACATGGTATTGTTGTGATGGTTTATGTGATGTTGAGTATTGGCAAATATGTGAGTCTTACTGGGTATAATTGGTCGACCATAGGATTAGAGTGCACTTGTAAAATTCGCGCGTGGCCCTAGTGTTGTAAGATGCCCTTAGGAAGAAGTATGGTGAAGTAAGATGCCAACGGAAGCTTTATTGTTAGACCTCGATGATGTAAGATGCCATCGTGAGTCTTGTTGTTCTTATACATTTGGTGATGTAAGATGTCATCGAATCCAATTCGTGTATCCGAGTAATGTAACCATAATTGCCATAATACTCTTGTGTTGAAGGTTGAATGTTATCATGTTGATGTTTGATAAGTCATACCATGTTGTTATGTGTTGATGCATTGCTTGATGTAAGATGCCAAGCATATGTAAGCTTATTGATAATCATGTTATCAGATTTTCTTGCTTGTGGTTTGGTTTCAACTCAAAAATGGTTTTATTCAAAAACTTCATTGTTGTTGTTGTTGTGGTTTTGAGCACCACTCACTAAGCTTTATGATTACGCACTCCTTTCCAACAATGCAGATCGTTGGCGTTCCGGGAAGTAAAGGAAGTCGAGGGAAAGGCTCTGGTGTTCGTAACTTAAGCTCAAGTATGGTTTTTAAGTTGTAATAATGATTTAGCAATGGGAATACTTGTGGTTGTCTTTAGGGAGGTTGTTGTAAACTCCCACGTGTTAGACCTTTTGCTACATGTTTTAAATGTTGATACCATGCTATGTTGAGGCTTGTTATGGCTTTTGGTTAATTGACATGTGTTTTTGCTTGTTGGTGTAAGTGTTCTTATGAGATTTTGTGGTTGAGATCCATATTTGCGTGTATGCTTGCTTGAAGCCTACTTTTAGGGTGTTTTGCCTCTAGAATGTTTGCTTGATATGTTGCCATGTGGTTTGTGGTCTTTCGGGGTAGGTTTGGGGATGCCAAAATGCATTTTCGGGCCAATCTTTGCCCAAGCATTTTGGAACGTCTGGTATTGTTTCAGAACGGACAAGCTTTTAGGGCACCCGTATCGGAACGGGGGTGGTGCCGTTTCGGTACGTTTTGCCTCTGGAGACTTCCGTTTTGGAACCATGAGGAACCGTTACGGAACGATCTAATGTTGTTTTTTGAATGAGAGCCCGCATTTCGGAACGGGCAATCCTATTTCGAAACGCAGGTAGTTAAAGTGGTTAAAAGGCATCTTCGAAGGTTTCCAAATGTTACGTTTTAATCCCTAATGCTCGTATGCTTCCTACACGAGTTTATATGTATCGTTTGAGCTGTTTTGCCTCGTGTGCATGAAACTTGGCTAATTAACTATTTGGTAAGGTTAAGTTACCTTTTTGCCCCTTGCTTTGTGTGGTTTTTGCGAAATGGTCCTTCGTGATTGTTTGAGTCCAATTTGACATCTGATTGATGTCTGGTTGAGACGTTGTTTCTTCCGTTGTAACCCTTAACACCATAGGACCGTTAAAATGGTTTCTTCCGTTGTAACCCTTAACACCATAGGACCGTTAAAATGCATGTAGACAAGATACATTTTAAATTTAGGGTTGTTAACTGGAGGTAAATTCTCAAATTTTTCTTCGGTTATCCCCGTGTAACTCTCCCAATTCGGTCTTGTGATTAGACCAGGCCAAGAGGGGTTACAATGAGTTAGGGTTTAATATTTAGGGTTTAATGTTTAAGTTTCATGCTTAATGGTTTATGGTTTAGAGTTTGAGGTTTATGGTTTGGGTTTAGGGTTAGTGTTAGGGTTATAATTTAATGTTTAAGGCTTGGGGTTTATAGTTTGGGTTTAGTTTTAGGGTTTATGTTTAAGTTTAGGGTTCATCTGCTAAGGGTAAAGGGTAGGGTTGATGGGTAAAGTGTAAGGGGTAAGAGGTAAAAGGTTAAGGGTCTGAGGTTATGTTTAGGGTTAGGGTTGATGGTTGATGTTTTAGGTTTAATGTTTATGGTTATGGGTAAGGGTTATGAGTTAGAGTTAGGGTTAAGGTTTGGGTTAGGGGTAGGTATATTAAGGTTTATGGGGTTAGTTGTTATGGGTTAGAGGTTATGCTTTAAGCTTTAGGGTTTATGATTTAGTGTTTAAGATTCAGGTTCAAGTTCACTGTTGGGTTTAGGGTTTGTGGTTAAGGTTCGAGGTTTATGGTTTTGATGCTTAAGGATTAGAGATAATGTATCATGGTTTAGGGATTATGGGATCAAAGTTTATGGATTAAGGTTCATGAATTAAGATTTAGTGTTTATGGTCTATTGTTTGAGTTTTGGGGTTTAAGATTCATGTTTAGGGTTTGAGGTCTATGGTTAGTGTTAAGGTTCAAGGTTATAGTTAGGGTTCAAAGTACAAGGTTCATGTTTTTTGGCTTGAGGTTTAATTTTAAGGTTTATGTTTATGTTTGAGGGTTTGAGGTTTGTGTTCAATGTTCAAAGGTTAGGGGTTATATGTGATGGGTAAGGAGTAAAGTTTAACGAATAAGGGGTAAACGGTTAGGGGTTAAGTTTTAGGGTGTGTGTTAGGTTTATGGTTATGGGTTATGTTTAGAGGTTAGAGTTAGGGTTATGTTAAGGTTAAGGTTTAAGGTTGAGGGTTTAAAGTTTAAGTTTTAAGGTTTAGGGTTCAATATCTATAGTTCATTGTTTAGGGTTTAGGGTTTTGTATTTCATGTTTTAGGTTTTAAGTTTTGGGTTTATGGTTTAATGTTTGAGGTTTTGAGTTTAGGGTTCAGGGTTCAAGGTTGTAGAGGTTTCAGACGAGCATGTCTAAATGGGCCTTACAATGGATCCATTGAAATTTTCACAGAGTAAAAAGTACGAAAATTGAGGTTTAACAATAGAATCATGTTGAAAAGCTCGTAATCAATTATATGAACTCATAAAATTTGATTTAAATTTATTTCGGGGTCGATTTTTAGAGGTTTTAGATGAGCAGATCTAAATGTATCTTACAATGGACCCGTTGTAATTTTAACCGAGTAAAAAGTAAAAAAATTGAGGTTTTGCAGTACAATATTGTTGAAAGGCCCCTAATAAAACATATGGACTCAGAAAATTTAGTTTAAACTTGTTTTGCGGTCGTTTTTTGTAGAGGTTTCAAACGAACATGTCTAAATGTACCTTACAATGGACCCTTTAGAATTTTAACCGAGTAAAAAGTAAAAAATTGAGGTTTTGCAATATAACTGTGTTGAAAGATCGTAATCAATTATATGAACTCATAAAATTTGATTTAAACATGTTTTGTAGAGGTTTCAGACGAACATGTCTGAATGTGCATTACAATGGACTTGTTAGTATTTTAACCGAGTAAAAAGTATAGAAATTGAGGTTTTGCAATATAATCATGTTGAAAAGCTCGTAATAAAATATATAAAATTATAAATTTTTTTATTTAAACTTGTTTTACGGTCATTTTTGTAGAGATTTTAGACAAACATGTCTAAATGGGACTTACAATAGACCCGTTAAAATTTTCACCTAGTAAAAAGTACAAAAATTGAAGTTTAACAATACAATCGTTTTGAAAATCTCGTGTTCAAATATATTAAGTCATAAAATTGAATTTAAACTTGTTTTGCGGTCGTTTTGGTAGAGGTTTTAGACGAGCAAGTTTAAATGGGCCTTACAATAGACCTGTTAAAATTTTTACCTAGTAAAAAATATAAAAGTTAAGATTTAGCAATATAATGGTGAATTTTTTTACTGGAGGGCTGCCTAAAAAAATATAATTGTGAATTTTTACATGTTGAAATTCTCATTCGCTCGTATGATCAACCCTACTGCCTCTTCTAGCATCCCTACAGAAGGCTCCAAACTTATGACAACGACACGTAAGTTCTCACGTCGATTGTGCTCTCATAGTTGATTGATTTGCTATGAATTCGGCTCACTAAAAGAATCCATACGTCTTAGAACCTCAAAGGAGTCAGACACCACAATCTCCCCACTCGACGACCTCAACTGAGTACCCCTTCGACTACTCTTATCACACCGCATCATCATCGGCGTGGTAAATTAGAGAATTTGATAAAATCCTTGGTGTGGATAGCGAATGTAGTGGATGTACACATTGTTGAGAATGTTGAATTACTATAAATCACTTGTGCCATTTTTCTTTCGTTTTGCAATTTGCTTCCACCAATTTTTAAATTGCCAATTTACCTCCTCTTGACCATTTTCATTGATTGACCAACTCAACAATAAACTCGACTCGAATAAAAAATTTAAAATAAAGTTTGAAACACACACGCACGCACGCACGCACGCACGCACGCACGCACGCACGCACGCACGCACGCACGCACGCACGCACGCACGCACGCACGCACGCACGCACGCACGCACGCACGCACGCACGCACGCACGCACGCACGCACGCACGCACGCACGCACGCACGCACGCACGCACGCACGCACGCACGCACGCACGCACGCACGCACGCACGCACGCACGCACGCACGCACGCACGCACGCACGCACGCACGCACGCACGCACGCACGCACGCACGCACGCACGCACGCACGCACGCACGCACGCACGCACGCACGCACGCACGCACGCACGCACGCACGCACGCACGCACGCACGCACGCACGCACGCACGCACGCACGCACGCACGCACGCACGCACGCACGCACGCACGCACGCACGCACGCACGCACGCACGCACGCACGCACGCACGCACGCACGCACGCACGCACGCACGCACGCACGCACGCACGCACGCACGCACGCACGCACGCACGCACGCACGCACGCACGCACGCACGCACGCACGCACGCACGCACGCACGCACGCACGCACGCACGCACGCACGCACGCACGCACGCACGCACGCACGCACGCACGCACGCACGCACGCACGCACGCACGCACGCACGCACGCACGCACGCACGCACGCACGCACGCACGCACGCACGCACGCACGCACGCACGCACGCACGCACGCACGCACGCACGCACGCACGCACGCACGCACGCACGCACGCACGCACGCACGCACGCACGCACGCACGCACGCACGCACGCACGCACGCACGCACGCACGCACGCACGCACGCACGCACGCACGCACGCACGCACGCACGCACGCACGCACGCACGCACGCACGCACGCACGCACGCACGCACGCACGCACGCACGCACGCACGCACGCACGCACGCACGCACGCACGCACGCACGCACGCACGCACGCACGCACGCACGCGCGCACACACACACACACACACACACACACACACAATTTATATATATCAATGTCATCTCTAAGCATGTGCCCAAAGACGGAGCTAAGATCCCAACTTGAGGGGGGCAAAATATAATTTACTTAAAAAAATAGAAAGACAAAGTACAATTTACTTAAAAAATTGAGGGGCAATTAATAATTATTTCATTATATTTTCAAAGTTACTGTAAAAATTAAGAGAGAAATAAAAGATGGGGTTGAGGGCTCTATAGGGCTAGAGCCCATCCCACATATTTTAAATCCGCTCCTGCTTGTGCAAGATGGATATCTGTTTAGGTCCAATTTTTCTTTAATATTTACTATTAGAAGTGTATTTTTAAAATTCATTTTTCAATATTTATTATTAGAGTCTTAAATTTTTCAATACATATTATTTAGGATCTATTTTTCCCAAATATTTATTATTACGAGTATGCTCTTAAAATTTATTTTTGTTCAATAGTTATTATTAGGGATCTATTTTTCTATTATATTTGTTATTAGAGTCAATTCTTAAAATTCAATTTTTTTCCATACTTATTATTGATGCTAAAATTTTAGGTTTGCCCTATACCATTAAAACCTACTCTGTCCGTCCCACAAATTTGATCTTTTTTTATTATTTTTTATGTAGTTTTAGGAAGAAAAAAATTATGTAAGAGATGCGTTATAAAATAATTAAAATGATTAGTTCATCATTGAAAAGCTAAAGTTTATTTTGTTAAAAAAGTTTATAAAGAAGGTAGAAAAAAAATATGTCTAATAAAAATAGTTTGAGACAATTTAAGTTAGATGATTTTAAAATAAAAGAAAAACAAGTTTTATGGGACATAAAGTATTTTTTTTACATGAAACAAAAAATTATAAATAAATACATAAAAAACAAAGCATATATCTATATATTTTTAGGGAAAATAAGAAAGAAATAATTACTCTACAAAAATAAAGACCCAAATCCAACGGCGAAGACTACACCAAGGCCCCACCCTGAACCCAAATAACGGGGAACTCCACTGCTGGTGTCTCTCTCCCCGGTATTCGCAGTCGTCGTACCGTTGAACTCAGGGTTGTTGCCGTACAAGAATTGAATCCCTTGTATATCATCGTTCGCCAGTTCCACTTTCCTCGTTCTCGAAGAGATCGACGGGTACATAATCGCATCTTCCACCGACGAATGTCCCAATCCCAACAAGTGCCCGATCTCATGAACCGCCACCGACTCTAAGTCCACTGCCGACGGCTGTGACGCCATCGTCACGTCACCGGAAACAACCCAGTTTTCTTCCCCGTCCAAATGGAGCCTCCCGCTTGTCGGAGAAAAAGCGTGGGCCAACGTCCCTAAAATCCCGTCGAATGGCTCGCCGTCTCCGTGGTCTCCGCTGTAAAACCCGATTTTGATGTCCGCGAGGAAATAGGAATCCGTTTGCGTGAAGGTCAACGGAATAACAGCCGACCATTTCTGAAAGGCACTCGTGAAGATGGCTTTTACTTCGTCGGTCAACTCGTTCGCCGGCAAGAAACCGTACGTTAAATCCCGACGGTTCGAAGGCCAACGCGGCGTTCCGGGAAAGAAAGAGTAATGCGCCGTCGTGTGGAAGTGTTTGGTAGTGTGCAACGACGAGGATCTACCTAATTTCATGGAAGTCGTCCCGTTGATAATATCGGCGTTACCGCATCTCGGCCGAACGATCTGTTGAAGAGTCCGATCGTCGAGTTCACCGGTGACGTTAAGGTTGAAGTTCTGCTGGTACGCTCTCAATGCCTTCTCTAGCTCGTCGTCGAAATCCTCGGTGAAATTAGACAGCGAGTTGGGGATGTAACCGAAGTAGTTAAAGTAGTGTTTGAGCTTAGACAAGCCATCCCGTCTTTCGCCTGGGCGGCAACCGGCGAATGTGGCGAAGGCATCCCATGCGGCAGTTTTGGTGGTGTTATGGAGAATCCATGGCGGAATACCTGTTATATTATTGGGAAAGAATCTGGCTGAAACTGAAGCAAAAGAGAGGGAAAAAACCCAAATTGCAATCACAAAAACTTGAAACTTCATCTTCTCTAATCTTTGTGCTCTCCTTGGAAACAGGAATGGAAATGAAAGAAAGCTTAAATGGGAGAGATACAGTACATAAACAGACAAAAGCCGAAGTCTAGAATTATTTTTTCTTCTCTCTGGAACTTGAAAGCCGGTTGCTTCAAATGTATTAGTGGATTTTATTATTTGAAGACGCTGAATATTAAAGCGGAGAAAATGGGGAAATAGGAAAGGAAACGATTGGTTTAACTTCTGGGAAATGGGAATGTTCTAAAGGCTGATGTTTTCTAGTGTTTGTTGTTTTGTGTGAAGAAATTGGGTGAAAAGGTCAAATTTGGGGGTTGAAGGAGAAAGAGCACTGGATTTTTAGGAGAAAAGTCGTTCACCTTCTAGTGGTGGAATAATGTGTTGGGCAACTTGGTGGAAGCTCGCTTTCATTTTTGACGCGGTTATGAATCCAGAAGCCGGAACAAGTCGTCATGAAAGCCGAATGCAACAGTGAATTGCTTACAAAACTTAAGAACAACGGTTAAAATACCTCTACTGTCAAAAAGGGGGTACTCTTTGTTCCTCTCAATTTTAAAATTATAAAAGATGCATTTTAGTCCTTGTAATAAGCATATAATGACAATTTATCATGACGTTAACGTTTTCCATCCATTATATTATATATGATTTTGATTAATATAACAATTATGACCCAATTCTTTGTGTGAGTTCACTAACTATGAGAACTTGAGAAGTTACAAATATGTTTCTTGACTAATCATGATTAATAAATTAGTCTAATTCTGTTAAAAATCAACGGATGATGATGTGGCAGTTAATAAAATATATATAATAACATATTTAACTCTCAAACTTTACATTTTATTTTAATTTGATCCTAAATTTAAAATTTTAGATCTAAACATTTAAATGTTACAACATTTTAGTCCCTTAAATCTTAAACTTCATCTTCTTCCCTTCTAAAGAAACAAACCACCATTGTTGCTAACACTATCCATATGCAACCCCATTTGTATGAACAGTGAAAATAATTGGAGAATCAAAACTTCCATTGTTGTTAACGGTAGCTAATCTCTTTAAAAGACTTAAACAATAACTAATCTCATACTTTTTTTAGCTAAAGGTTTTATTTTTCTTTTATTTCACTCTTTTTTTCTGCAAAATTTAGTAAATTTATGACGATTTTACAGAGTCGAATAAAAGAAAAGTTATTTTACATATTCGTAAAATTCATGATGGTAGCTAATTTAAAACCAAATTAAAACAAAATGTAAAGGTTAAATGTTATATATGTTAATCTACAAATTTTATTAACGGTCACATCATCGGCCATTTAATTTTAACAAAATTAGATCGATTTGTTAGTCGAAGTCAAAAAACATACTTATAATTTCTCATAATTAAAGGACTCAACATAAAATTGAGTCATAGTTGGAGAGTTATTTATGTACTTTACACTAAAAATTAACAAATTCAATTCTCATTAATTTTGTAGAATTGTGTAAATTGCGTGTTATTTTTTTTAAAACCGGGTGAATTTTACATAATGCATGAATATTGAGAGATATTTTTTTATCATATCAATAAAAACTATGTAAAATAGGTGGAAAACGTTAAAATCGCGATTAATCATATTTAATTTCTCACTTTAAACTAATATGGACTAATTGCTTTCTTTTAGAGGGATTAGTTTTCTCAATTTCGACACACATAATATTTTTAGACCGTTATATGATGATAATAAATGGCTAAGATTATTTCCTTATTTTTTTAAGTGATAATCTTCACATTTTCTAATGTTAATTTCATCCATCCATTTCACTCATCTAATGGCCATGGATAAATGTAAAACTAAATGAGTTTTACACCATGTAATTAGATCATATATATATATATATATATATATATATATATATATATTATGAGTTAGGATCAACTTACACAATGTAAAACTCTTTAAGTTTTACACGTTTTTTGGATCATTAGATGGGGGAATGGATTAATCAGATTAACTCCTTACTCTTTTTTTTCAAGTGATAATCTTCACATATTTACTGTTAATTTCATCCATTCGTTTCACTCATCCAACGGTCCAAAAAACGTGTAAAACTTAAAGAATTTTACACTGTGTAAACACATCCTATCTCATATTTGTAGATTAACATATATGATCCAGTTACACAGTATAAAACTCTTTAAGTTTTACACGTTTTTTAGATCGTTGAATGAGTGAAACGGATGACTGAGATTAACAGTAGAATATGTGAAAATTATCACTTGCGAAAAAAATGAGTTAATCTCAACTATCTATTTCCATCATCCAACAATCCAAAAAACGTGTAAAACTTAAAGAGTAAATTTTACACGTTGTAATATATATATTAGTCCGTTAACTTGACTTTAGTTACGTAGATGGTAACTGAACACACAAATTATCACATACATTAATTCAAAACTTTCTCTGTTGAAATATTGTTGAGGTATGATTTTAGCCGATCACCGTGTTGTGTTTCTTTAGAATGGACCCATGAAGTGGACATTTTTTTTTCTTCTTTTTGGGGCCTAATTTTATGCTCAATACTTACAAAAATAAATTTTAAGTCTTAACCTTAAATTCTAAATTATAAATTATAAACCCTACAAAATACAATTTACTCATAATTTTTTAACCCTAACCTTAAACTTTAAACATAAATTCTAAATTTTGTTGTGAATAAAATAAAGAAGAACAAGAAGAACAAAGAGATGAGAGGAAGAGGGAGATTTGTATTATTCTCAAAATATAGAATTGTATACAATGCCTTCAATGAATCATCTATTTATAGGCATAAGAAGTACATAATACATTAAACTCTAATTCATAGAGATAATATTCCTAATAATAAATAAATCAAACTCCTTTGATAAAGTTCTAATCATGATAGACATCCACATAAATAAATATTCATAACACTCCCCCTTGGATGTTTATGAAGATAATGTGCCTCGTTAAAACCTTACTAAGATAAAAACCCAGTGGGAAAAAAATCTTTAGTGAAGGAAAAAGAGTACACACATCTTTGATACACATAACGTGTTGCCTCATTAAAAACCTTACCAGGAAAACCCATTGGGACAAAACCTCGGTTAAGGGAAAAAGAGTGCAACGCGTATTTACTCCCCCTCATGAAAACATCACAGAAGATCTTTGAATCTTCATAATTTAATCTTGAATATCATTTTTCTAAAGATCGCGAGGGATGAAACTTTGGAGTAATATGTTCCATGATGTATCAACTTTCAAACTGAGATATACATCTTACTTTATCTTCACACAAGATAGCTTTTATCATATCTTGTAAAAGTAAATCCACATATCTTTTGGATATGTTGGGTCAATAATCTTAGCCAAACACATTTTTTTTGGCTTGCCTCGTGCATAACAATTATTTCTACGACATTTGAGGAGGCATCAACGAATGTTTAAAGATCTAAATGTAATGATCTTTGTATATTCATAGATATTTCTTGACCAACTAATATATAGTGCTTCAAGACCAAGAAAATATATAATTATCTTTATTCACATCCAACAATCTTACAACTATTGGGATACTCAATAGATATGCTCTATTCATATTGAATCTTCTTTAAGATTCTTTCAGCTTATGTCTATTTATAGACAAAAGAAATATATAAAAATGCTCGATCTTCAGGTCGAGATAAACTTGATGTCAAGATTCAAGTACTTGTATTGAAAGTACTTCATGAGTTTCCAATTTGAAGCTCTTTAGGAGTTCTAAAATTATCATAATGGATCTTGATCCAAACTCCTTTATAAAATACATAAGAAAATCTGATCATTCTTATATTATTTTCTCAATTAGTATTCACTAAGGCGATTATACCAAATGCGCCAAAAATATTCATGAGACATGTCTAAATAAATTTCCTCGGAAATTTCCAAATGCTTATAGCATTTTAGATCCTTCAAGGATAAATATGGATCCACAAATAATTAGACGCATGTAAAATTTTCAAAACTGCCAAAGTAATTGCATCCACCATGAAGTAATTAAAACTTTTCATAAATCACAGTTCAAGTCGTATTTACGACTACTTATTTATGCCTCACTTGCATTACACCTTTAGGTGTTTGGACTGATGGTCCAAATACTTCTATTTTAGAAGTTCAAAGCGTCTTTCAACATTGGTCAATTCAATATCTATACTTCTGGATAGATTTTATACAAGATCCTCGATTTCTTTCTTTACTTCTATAGAAGTATTTTATGTAAAATTGTTTGTAAAATCGTTGTCGACAACTTTCCAATTTTTCTAGTTCCATTCTCGTAATGACATAACTCATCGAGATCTTTTCAAGATTTCAATCTTTATTTCAGGTACCTGAAACTCTTCAAGAGTTTTATTATTTGTTATGTCTTGGGTCTCTTCAGGAGCACCCGCCTCCAATATATGATCATCTCATATTACTTTCTATTTACGAGAATTTTGATCATTGGAACCATTTCAACTATCATGCTTCAGGCATGATTTACATTCTCTCGCTCTAACATGTAATTTAAACTTAGAGCATTTCAGCTGGTATATGAGACTTAATTACTCTCATTGGGTCAGTAAATATGTCTGGCAGTTGACATGTAATAACATGAATTATCTTATGAACTTCTAGTTCATATACGAGGATCTAGATAATGATAATTCATTTTCCTCTATCCAGCTGATTATTATCTCCCCTGATGTTGAGAAAAATAATGCCATAAATGATTATCCAATTAATGTTTAAGAATTTAAACATAAAAGGAGACTCCTACTCAATATATATTCTCAACCCTTTTTATTTACCCATTTTGTGCGTTGTGGTGGAGCAATTCATATCGTACATTCAAAAATCATAAAATGGGAAATGTATGGTTTCTGACCAAAAACCAATCATAACGGGGAGTTTATTATAACTCGTTGGCTTGATGCGTATAAGTATTGCTATATGGAAACACCATATAAATAATAACTCTTTTGTTCTCATAGTTTAGCTATTAAATAGGAGGCATCCAATTGAAATTTTGCTAAACTATATTTTTCATAATCAATAGGCTTTGTAACAACTGATATAGCCTAAAATATAAACTCACTAACTTTTCAAGACGAATAGTCTAACTGCATAATCTGAATATTTTTAGAATCAATCTCACAAACTTCTGGTTGTAAGTCGATAAAACAATGTAGATGCATCTACTAAAATCATATAAAACTTTCCACATTTGTGGATATATGGGCCCATATTTTGTTCAGATATGCAAGACATACAGTCTCAACTTCAGTACAAGAACTTTAAGTTCTAATTCTTTTGGTAAGTGGGATCATCTATATCCTTTGAGAACAAACAACACAAGAACTTCAGGTTCTTTTAGTAAGTGGAATTTAATCAATTCCTTTAAGCAACACAAGAACTTCACGTTCTTTAATAAGTGGAATTTAATCCACTCCTTTGAGAATAAGCACCACAAGAACTACAGGTTCTTTTAATACATGTGCATGTAAATCTCAATAATTTCTGCACCATTGATCAGGATGGTCTAACCGATCATGCCAACTATATATATGTGTGTATATATCTCTGAATTTGTAAACTCCTTGTTTACCATAACATGTAATTCAATCTCATTCGTACATGTCTAGTACGACCATCAAAATTGTTCCTTTAAATAGGAATATATTTAGCTCTTTCGGAGCTTTCAATTGAAATTATCTTTTGGTAGTAATATATAGCTCTTCTAGAGCTTTCAACTGACTTTTTGGCTACCAAAACTTATATCAATATTGGCTTATTTCAAATGCCAATTGATAACATATGTTATCTATAATTCCCAAAGGGATAGTTTGCGAACTCATATTGCTCTTTTTATGACTTTGACGAGTATAACGCACCGTGAATATGGAATAAAGTTCCATTTGACAATAACATATTTGCTCAACTAGAGCCTTTTGTGATATTAGTACTTTCGGATATAGTACTCACATTATTCCCTTGCATTTTAATCGAGAAATGCATAATTGTGCACCTTTCAAAATGTGCTTTATTTCATTTACTTCAGGTAATGAAAATATGTACTTTGTATCATTCACTTCGAGGAATGAAAAATATAAAATATAGCACATCATATCAAGTCGATTATCTATCAGAGATAAACTTTCAAGTGCTCTTCCGGAGTATTGATATTTTAGTACTTTGAGAAATACTACTCATATTTCCCCTTGCATTTAAATGAGAAAAATATTTCTTATGCTTAAGTACAATATGAGTACTTGCATTATCTGCTAGGCATAAATAGCCACAATTCTAGGCATAAATAGCCACAATTCATTGTATATTTTATTCCGGAAGTAATCATATTCTTCAATAATAAATTAACATAAAACGTAAATAAATAATATGTGAAATAAATAAAGATAAAGCAAACTAACATAAATAAATAATAAATAAAACAAATTAACATTAAAAAAATAAAATAAAAAAAACAATTATTCCTGTTAGATGTTATAAGGGAAATAAAATAAATGGTAAATTATTCCCTTCAAGGGTTATGAGAAAATTAACAATATCCAATTGAGTTGGACCAATAACGCCATAATTATTTTCGCCATAAACAAATTTTGTTTATATTTTATTTCATTTTTCTGGATAAAGTCCATAATACTTTGGCGTTTGACAAGTATGAAACCAATGGTTTATAACATCGCATTGGTAAAAGGATTTCACTACCTTAGAATGGTCTTTATCACTCTTGTCATCCTTATAACTTCGCTACCAGCGGGTAGAAGTATTTTTAAAATGACTATATTTTTCATGTGTATATTCATAGCCTCGACCACGACCACAACTTTTAATGTGATTTTTTATTCCTTCCATAATATAATCTCACATTCACTTCAGGGAATGGAATAGAGCCAGTGGGCCTTTAAAACCTTTTTCACATATCCTTATCACAGAGAACAAAGATTTAATCCTCGTACACGGCATTGTTAAACCTGTCCACAAGGTCCTTTAAAAACCTCCTTTGAGACCAGTAGCCTCGCAGAACGGGATGTCCAGCCAATTATACTTGGATTATATCGAAATTATGTCTCTAATTGAATAATGATTTACCATGTTTGCATTCACATCAGGGAATGAAACAGATCCAATAATTGCATGGAATAAACATCATGCTTGCATTCACTTCAGGGAATGTCCCATCATTGATAATTGCATGGAATAAACATCATGCTTGCATTCACTTCAGGGAATGCCCCATCATTGATAATCGCATGGAATAAACATCATGCTTTGCATTCACTTCAAGGAATGCCTCCCATAAAACTTTTTGGATCAAGACGAATTTTCGTAACTTGAAATTGGGAGAAGTCTATGGTCGAGTTTTTCGACGAAGAAGAAATATTGCTTTCAAGCAAATATAGACTTTATAATAATCTTCTTGTAAATCCAAAATCATCATGATTTATCGCACTTTAAAATTGTATTTTAAAAGATAAAAATAAAATAGAGTTTACCGATATTGAATTTCGTCTCAAAGACAATGATGACGTAGCAAATGAACCAAGGCATCTTCTCATAATCTTTTTACACCATGTCTCTTTCCAACTCATTTGAATACATGTAAAACTCAAAACACGGTTAAAAACATCGACTTTTATCAATAGAATAAAAAAAATTTATTTGAGACCAGATCAAAAAGTATAAAAGTAGTCATAGATCAAGTTGAATAAACATAACTATAATTGATGTGATCAAATTATAAACAACCATAGTTAAAATCAAGCGACATTTTGATGAATATATAAACACATCAAAGTAACGTATTCCTTTTGCCTTTGATTCACATACAAAGTAATTGATACAAATAATAAAGTTGTTTTATATCTCGAATTTATTCATAAAATTACCATAATAATAATAATGATGATAAAACAAATATATAACAATCACATGACAACACAATCCTTGAATTGAATTAATTATAAATTAGAATGGAATAATAAAATTTTTGAATAAAACTAATATATTGTGTAATAAAATGTTCCAACTTGTGCGCCCAATAGCATTTAGCCGAAATCCTTGAGGGCTTTAATTTGGTTTGCTTTATCAATCCATCTAATGAAGTACGACGATAATTTTAATTTTCGTTAATTCAAGAGTTACTTCAAGTATGAATAGAATAATAATAAATTAAAATAATAACCAAATAATAGATATGAATATACTAACTTTTGGAGAATGATAAATCAATCATTATATTAGTATATAAATAAGTAAAACATACCATACTTTCCAAGGTAAGCTGAATATATGATAGATGTAGTCACCAATATCAAA
Source organism: Hibiscus tridactylites (assembly GCA_958450335.1). Taxonomy (NCBI): domain Eukaryota; kingdom Viridiplantae; phylum Streptophyta; class Magnoliopsida; order Malvales; family Malvaceae; genus Hibiscus; species Hibiscus tridactylites. Next base: position 77,824,365 of record OY288281.1, read on the forward strand.
TTGAAATTCTTTTCGAGAACCACCAACAATAATCACAGTAATTGAGCGAGCGAGATCGTGCTGATAACGTGTTGTGAATAAAATAAAGAAGAACAAGAAGAACAAAGAGATGAGAGGAAGAGGGAGATTTGTATTATTCTCAAAATATAGAATTGTATACAATGCCTTCAATGAATCATCTATTTATAGGCATAAGAAGTACATAATACATTAAACTCTAATTCATAGAGATAATATTCCTAATAATAAATAAATCAAACTCCTTTGATAAAGTTCTAATCATGATAGACATCCACATAAATAAATATTCATAACAAATTTAATTTTTTAAACATAAAAGATAACTTCTATTCCCATAAAGTTGGCCTTAAGTACCTAGTTGATACCTAAATTTTTTAAAACCTATTTGATACTCAATTTCTTTTTTCTGACCTACTTAGTACTTGGATTTACAAACCGTTACATTCAATGATCTAAAAACTTAACTCAGTTGGTAACATGTTATCTACCACTGATCAATCGACACCACATATATAAATCCCTATTTAAACTTAATTTTATTAAATGCAAAAAATATTTTATTTTTATAAGAGTTTTACAATTTATTTTCGTGTAATCATAAAGTTTCTATCTTCCAACTTTCTCTGTAAATGACTATCCATCTCAAACATCCTATTTTTGAAAAATTCCTTTAAGTTGCAAAGAAAGAAAGAAACAAAAGCCCATATGTTGCAAACTGTAAATTAGAATGAATTCGGATAAATTGAAGAGGAAGAAGATTCTTGATTATTATTGAAACCACTAAGAAATTATAGAAAAGATGAGAATTACAAGAGAAGGAGATGAGAATAACTGAAACATCCACATAACTCGATAACTTCTCAATCTTATTTCTCTTCTCTATATTCTCTCTTAAAACCGTTACTTCTTTGCTGATGTGGCACCTATCACAAAATCAACAAACTTGGTAGAAGGCTTCCTTGAGCGTAATCCTTTTCTCGGTTCTTGCTGCACTGATTTTGATGCCAGACCAAGTCCATTTGAAGTGTTTACAACAGCATTTGAAGTGTTCACAACAGTACTTCCCCCATTAACTTGAACCTTGTCCACAAGGTTAAAATCTGGAAACTGTTGCGATATATGACTAACATCTTCCCATGTTGCTGAAGTAGGAGGCAGACCATCCCAATCAATAAGGCATTGATCAACCACCTGGCCCGAACGAGAAAGTTTACGTGTATCTAACACTGCTCTTGGCTGCAATATCAAAGTTGAAGTGGAGTCAACTAAATGTAATGGTGTAACTTGGTGATCTGGAGTGCCAATACATTTGCGAAGCAATGAAACATGGAAGACAGGGTGTATCTGAGTTGTGTCTGGAAGATCCAACTTATAGGCGACATTTCCAACACACTGCAAAACTTGATATGGACCAAAGTATCGACGACCTAACTTGTGGTGTCGCTGCAAGCGTAGAGAACCTTGGCGATAAGGCTGGAGTTTAACATATACCCAGTCCCCAACCTGAAAATTAACTTCACGACGATGTTTATCCGCAAGTAGTTTCATGCGACTTTGAGCCTTGGATAAATTTGTCTTGAGCAAGGCAAGTACCTCATCACGTTGAAGCATATAAGTAGAAACCATGGGGTTACCTGCAGAATCATGAATGTAACGACTAATCGATGGGGGTGGTCGTCCATAAAGCACTTCAAAAGGAGTCATTTGAGCAGATGATTGATAAGAAGTATTGTACCAATACTCCGCCCACGGTAAAAATTGTAGCCACTTCTTCGGATAATCCGCAACATAACATCGTAAATACATCTCAAGACATTTGTTAAGAGCTTTCGTCTGTCCGTCAATTTGCGGATGATAGGATGTGCTAAAAGTTAAGGTAGTACCTTGCAATCGATGTAACTCCTTCCAAAATTCAGACATGAAACGAGCATCCCGATCTGTAATAATTTCAGCTGGCACACCATGAAGGCGAACGATGTCGGTGACAAAAACTTCTGCGATTGTGATGCTAGTAAAATTAGACGGCAAACCGATGAAATGACCGTACTTAGACAGTCGATCAACCACAACTAGAATCACTGTCTTGCCATGAGAAGCGAGCAGACCCGTAATAAAGTCCATTGAAATCCCTTCAAAGACCAATTGAGGTATTGGTAACGGTTGAAGTAATCCCCCTGGTGGCAAAAATGATGATTTCATTTGCTGACAAACTTGGCAAGCTGCAACAAAGGTTTTAACATCCTGGCGCATATGCTTCCAATAGAAATTTGAAGAAATTCGATGGTAAGTACGTGTGACTCGTGCATGCCCCCTACCGGAGAAGTATGGTACTCAACAAGGAGTTGTTGTCGTAATGGTGAATCAAAGGGTATCACAAGTCTACCCCGAAAGAACAACAAACCATCCTTGAAATAATGATCAGGAAGACTAGAAGGATCAGCTGCACAACGAGATTGAAGTTCAAGTAACTCGGGATGATTCATGTTAGCCGATCGAATTTCATCCACTAAGGCTAACTCACGTCGAGAACAAGCAAATAATTGAGATGAAGGAACTCGAGACAAAGCATCTGCAGCAATATTATGCTTACCCGCACGATACATGATATCAAAATCATATCCAACAAGCTTGCTAAGCCACTTTTGCTGTTCGGGAGTTTGAATAACTTGATCCTTGAGGTTCTTCAATGATTGTTGATCCGTAATGACTAGAAATTTTCGCCCCAACAAATATTGACGCCATTTAGCAATTGCTTGAGTAACAGCAAACATCTCCCTTTGATATGTAGAAGCATTTTGCATAGAAGGACATAATTTCTTACTGAAGAAAGCAAGGGGATGGTTATCTTGAGATAGAATCGCTCCAATGCCAATCCCCGAGGCATCCGTTTCAACAGTAAAAGGCTTGGTAAAATCTGGTAATCGTAAAACGGGGGTAGAACTCAACAAGCGTTTAAGTTCCTCAAATGCTTTCGCTGTTGCCGGTGACCAAAAGAATGCATCTTTTTTAAGTAAATCAATCAATGGACCAACAATGGATGCATAATGATGAATGAATCATCGATAATAACCCGCTAACCCAATAAACCGTCGCACATCTTTAACATTTTTTGGAACTGGCCATTGTTGGATCGCAACAATCTTTTCTGGATCAACAGCAACACCATCCTTAGAAATGATATGGCCAAGGTAGCCAACCATAGATTGCCCAAATACACATTTAGAAAGCTTGGCGACTAATTGGTGCGTACGAAGCAATTGTAGAACCAAACGGACATGCTGCAAATGTTCCTCCCACGTAGAACTATAAACAAGAATGTCGTCAAAAAACACAAGAACAAACTTGCGGAGATAGGGACGAAATACATCATTCATACGTCGTTGAAATGTCGATGGAGCATTAGTTAAACCGAAGGGCATAACCAAAAATTCATAATGCCCATCATGTGTGCGAAATGCCGTTTTCTCCTCATCTCCGGCTTTAATACGAATTTGATGATAGCCCGCCAAAAGATCAAGTTTAGAAAAGAATTGAGCACCATGTAATTCATAAAAAAATTCATCAATGGAAGGTATAGGAAACCGATCTCGTACTGTAATAGCATTTAGAGCGCGATAGTCAACACAAAATCGCCAAGTACCATCTTTCTTTCGAACCAATAACACCGGGGAAGAAAATGGGCTGCCACTAGGACGAATGATTCCTTGTTGAAGCATATCGAAAACTAATCTTTCAATCTCTTGTTTTTGAAAATGCGGGTAGCGATAGGGTCTCACATTTACCGACACACCATTAGGCATTAAAGAGATGCCATGGTTTTGAGTACGGGGTGGAGGTAATCCACGGGGCTGCTGGAAAACATCAGTGAATTCATCTAATAACATTGTCATCTCAAGTTGACATGGATGAGGAGAATCAGTCTCTTGGGAAACCAATTCCAGCCGATAAAACTCACTAATAGCATGAGTTCGCGTCAAACGATGGAAAACATTAAAATGAATCGGGTCAATAACAGAATTAATATCACCCTGCCATAGAACTCGTTGACCATTAAGTGTGAATTCAAATTGAGATGTAGCATAATTGGTTATAACCGGTCCTAGTGTAGCCAACCAAGAAATGCCTAGTACCATATCCCATCCTTGTAAAGGCAACACATAAAAATCAACCATAATCTTATGATCTTGAATCACCAACGGCACTTGTTTGACAATACCAGCACAAAGTAATTTTTCCCCACTCCCTACCAAAACAGAAAAAGGAGGAGCTGTCTCGATATTGAGATTCAAAAATTGAGCCATCCGAGTTTGAACGAAATTGTGAGTGCTGCCACCATCCAACAAAACTTGAACCGATTTACCTTGGACAGAACCAGTGAAGCGAAGTGTAGAAATAGAGCAACCCCCAGCTAAGGCATTGTAAGAAATGGTCGAATGGGTCTGCACTTCCTCCATTTGCAAGGTTTCAGCCACACGAGCATCACTCTGAGAAGAACCGATAGAGGAGTCATTAGGAGGAGGAGGCGGATCAGGTTCATCATCAAACAGGAGCAATTGCAGACTATTCTTACATTTATGATCTCATGTATATTTCTCATCGCAACGATAACACAACCCTTGGGCACGTTTCTGAGCCGTTTCAGCAGGTGTCAAACGACGAAATCCAAGCTTTTGGTTGGAAGAGTTAGAGGGTAAGCTACGAAACGGTTGGGGCTGAAGAACAGAGTCACTCACTGCCATTTTGGGTGTACGTAATAGAGGTTCGGAATTACCCAAAGAAGGCCGAACCGATCCCTTTTCCAATGCGATCCGCTGCTCATGTAAATGTGCTAAATTCATAGCATCCTCCAATGTCGTAGGCTTGTGTATAAGGACAGCATGTTTAATATCAGCTCGAAGTTCCGAGACAAAACAATGAACCAAGAACAATGGTGGTAAATACATGGTTCGATTGGAAACTGCTTCGAAACGACATCGATATTCACTAACTGTTGATATTTGGTGAAGTTTCGCCAAAAGTCCCTCAGGTTCTTCCAACTCTCGAACACAGAAACGTTTAATGAGTGCTTCAGTAAAAGAAGTCCACCCAACAAGTTGATGGTTACGAGACATCCAATCATACCAATCTGCCGCAGAATCATCAAGATAAAAAGATGAAATCGTCAAGCGATCAGTTTCTTTAATACCATAGAAATCAAAATATCTGTTCGCTTGCGCCACCCAACGCTCAGGATTAAGACCAGAGAAACGAGCCAGTTGTACCGGGGCCGGTTTGTGACGCCCGAGAATACTAGATCCATCCTGCAAACTTACAGAAGCACTAGACATATCTCTTTGATCAACAACAACCTCTTTGTGAGCCGCAAGACCCGATAAACGCCCAAGCACCTCTTGTAGCAATACTTTCTGATCGTCCAAAGAAGAAGAAACGTTCTCCATATCCTGTCGAAGTTGAGAATGAGAATCCTGCATCGCCTTCACGTTATTGTCGAGAGTTTTGAGTCGAGTACCATCAACCATCTTTGCCAATGGTCAATGAAAGCACCAATGTTGCAAACTGTAAATTAGAATGAATTCGGATAAATTGAAGAGGAAGAAGATTCTTGATTATTATTGAAACCACTAAGAAATTATAGAAAAGATGAGAATTACAAGAGAAGGAGATGAGAATAACTGAAACATCCACATAACTCGATAACTTCTCAATCCTATTTCTCTTCTCTATATTCTCTCTTAAAACCGTTACTTCTTTGCTGATGTGGCACCTATCACAAAATCAGCAAACTTGGTAGAAGGCTTCCTTGAGCGTAATCCTTTTCTCGGTTCTTGCTGCACTGATTTTGATGCCAGACCAAGTCCATTTGAAGTGTTTACAACAGCATTTGAAGTGTTCACAACAGTACTTCCCCCATTAACTCGAACCTTGTCCACAAGGTTAAAATCTGGAAACTGTTGCGATATATGACTAACATCTTCCCATGTTGCTGAAGTAGGAGGCAGACCATCCCAATCAATAAGGCATTGATCAACCACCTGGCCCGAACGAGAAAGTTTACGTGTATCTAACACTGCTCTTGGCTGCAATATCAAAGTTGAAGTGGAGTCAACTAAATGTAATGGTGTAACTTGGTGATCTGGAGTGCCAATACATTTGCGAAGCAATGAAACATGGAAGACAGGGTGTATCTGAGCTGTGTCTGGAAGATCCAACTTATAGGCGACATTTCCAACACACTGCAAAACTTGATATGGACCAAAGTATCGACGACCTAACTTGTGGTGTCGCTGCAAGCGTAGAGAACCTTGGCGATAAGGCTGGAGTTTAACATATACCCAGTCCCCAACCTGAAAATTAACTTCACGACGATGTTTATCCGCAAGTAGTTTCATGCGACTTTGAGCCTTGGATAAATTTGTCTTGAGCAAGGAAAGTACCTCATCACGTTGAAGCATATAAGTAGAAACCATGGGGTTACCTGCAGAATCATGAATGTAACGACTAATCGATGGGGGTGGTCGTCCATAAAGCACTCCAAAAGGAGTCATGTTGAGTGTGTAAAAGTTCTATCATTTACACCTTTTTAAACCCATATTTCTGCTGCATTCAAGCATCATTGCATTGCATTTAGGTTAGTTTTCAATAAAACATCACAATTATATAAAAGGCACGGATTCTACTGAAAGATGGTTATTTTTGCAGGTATCTGTCATAGTAGATGTCGAAGGCAGGCGCAGGGCAGATAAGCAGGAGAGCTGAACTGGACAAGCAGCTGAAGAAGACGAACCTGTCACGGACCTGTCGTGACAGCATGGTGACAGCAGATTTATGAAGAGGAAAAATGAAGTGGACCTCGATAGATAGAGAAAAATCTGCTCGTCTGTCGTGTGGAAGCCGAATATTTTTCCAAGCCCCGGATCAAGAGATATGTCAAGCCAAAGCTCAAAGGAGAGGAAATCCCTAAAAGCAAGGATGCGGCTGGAAAGTAGGAGACTTTAGAGATTTAGTCTTTATTAGAATCTTACTTTTAATTAAAGTTATAATCCTTGTTACCTTAGATAACTTGAGCCCAAAGCTTATATAAAGGGCATAGATTAAACCTAGGGCATAGCCGACTACCCCATAACCATAACCAAAACCCTGCCGTTTACCTGTCACCGATATGTTCTAAATTCCCCCTAGGGCTACGGGTTGTTTTGTAAAGTAGTTGCAAGGGTTGCTTTGTTTTAGGATTTTTTCAAGTTCAATAAAATAAACTTCAAATTCTTTTATCTTGGTTTTAACATCTTGCAAGAGCATCGGGAGAGCATTGTGAGGTTATCCATTTACTTAGCATCGGGAGAGTTAAGTATACGAAAGAGATAAAAGCGCGTTCTCTAGTTTATAGTTGAACCATCTCGTGCTTAGGGATAAGGCGAGGTTAAGTGGCTAAGGAAGAATTCATACACATCGGTGTTCATCCTTCGATTCACGCCGGGAGGTATCATCAAAGACGTGATCATCGACAGACTTGTGCCTAGGGATAGGGCAAGGCAGATCAGGGATTCTTGCCAAACTTGAAGTACAGAGTTAGTGATCGCTGCCGCGATAGCTGACGGACAGACGCCGCGACAGGTGCTGTCGGCGACGGGTGCGACGACAGAACTGGAGATCCTAAGCAATTCAATACCTACACTACTGAGCAACTCAATACCAGCCCATTCTCTCTATCTTGATATCTCAATCTTTTATTTACGTTTTTAATTTAATATTCGTGACAATTCTCTTAAATATTTCTTTTGCTTTCGTGCAGTGAATCTAGGTGAAGCTATTAGCCCAATCCCTGTGGAGACGATATCCGATACTTTGTATCACTTTACTACTTACGTCGTGTATACTTGCACTACAATTGCGATAGACTATTTTACACGCAACAAGTTTTTGGCGCCGTTGCCGGGGATTGGCAACATAACTACACCTTCTTTTCCTTGCACTTTTTGTTTTTATTTTCGTTTTTGTTTTTGTTTTTATTTTTACTTTTCTTTAATTTTTCTTTTGCATTTTAAACTCTTGCTTTTCACAAGGCTTTCCTGTTTATGCGCAGATCGAAAAGAGGTGAAGATCCTGAGTATAAATTAGATCCGGAGATTGAACGTTCCTTTAATCTCAAGAAACAGATTCGCCACCTCTTAGACCGAAACGAATACCTTGAAGAACAGCTAGAGCAGATGGCCCGTAATCAGCCTGCCGGAGAAGAAATCCCGCCTGTCGGTGACCCGCCCGCGGCAGGTGGACGACGGTCATGTCGTGACTACATGCTGAACGATCATGTAGAGATGGAGACCACGCTGCCGGATATTGACGTTGACAACTTCGAGCTTAAACCTGTCATGTTTAGTATGATCAACAATGCCGGGCAGTTTGGTGGTTCTGCGACAGAAGATGCCAGGGAGCATCTCAAAACGTTCCAGGAGATCTGTGGTTCGTTTAGACTACCAGGAGTTAGTCCGGAGATACTGAGGCTTCGGTTATTCCCCCATTCATTGAGGGACAGAGCTAAAACTTGGTGGAACAAACTTACACCGGGTTCTATCATGACTTGGGCAGATTTAACTCGTGAATTTTTGTCTCGTTTTAATCCTTCACATTTAGCTGAGCGATTACGTAATGAAATTGCTACTTTTCAACAGGAAGATGACGAGCCAATGCACGAGGCCTGGGACAGATTCACAACTCTTCTACGAAACTGCCCAATGCATGGATTCCTCGTCTGGAATCAGGTAACTAAGTTTTATAATGCTGCTAACTTACAAACTCGCATTCGAATTGATTCTGCAGCAAATGGACTACTATTGGACAAAGATCCAGACGAGGCCCTGCAAGTTCTGAAACATCTGGCTAAGAATGAGGAGCAGTTTCCAACCACTAGAAGAGGGGGTAAACGGGTACTTGCTGTCAAGGATTATGAGGCCGACAGCACTATGAAATCACAGGTAGCATTCCTCACTAAAGCCATGAAACACTTATTGAGTGAAGAGGAAGTACGAGGGTTTGCTGTCGAGGAAGTTTGTGCTACATGTGAGGGAAATCATAGTAGGGATGAGTGCCCTATAAATATAGAAGAAGGAAAATATGTTGGAAATTACAAGCCAAACTACAATTCCAACAATTACAACCCTAATTGGAGGAAAGACCCCAAATTTTCCTGGAGTAACCCCAACAATGCTCTAAATCCGCAAGCATATAATCAGAATCAAGGGGGTCCTAGATTGTTGACGCGACAGCAGCCACAGCCGCAAAACCTGCCGCAGAACCTGCCGCCTCAGCAACAACAGCAGCCACCACCTGCCACGAGTAGTATATTGGAGCAGACTCTGGCCACCTTTATGTCTCAGACCGGCACGTATATGGATAACATCAATAAGTTTGTCAAGAAAACGGAAGACTTTATGGATGAAACTAAGATGAGAATGACAAACCATGAGGCCACCTTGAAATCTCTAGAGACACAAATGGGTCAGGTGTCGCAGCATATTAAGCCACGACAGAATGGAGGATTCCCTAGCAATACTGAAAATGCTAGAACGCCCCCTCATGAGCAATGTAAGGCGATTACTACTAGGAGTGGGAAAAAGTTACCAGGGCCGGAAAAAGAAGCTGAAACAGAAAAGAAACATGCCTTGGATAAGCTTGCCGAGGAAGCTGCCCCGGCAGGTAATGAACAGACTGCGGCCGATGAGCCTGTCACGACAGCAGAAGCGACAGAGGAGAAAAAAGATGAGTATCGACCTCAGATTCGCATGCAGTGGGAAGGACGCATTGCTGATTATCGTCCTCCACCACCTTTTCCGCAACGGATACAGCAAGCCAAGCATGAATCTCGACTTAAAAAGATTTATGATATTTTTAAACAGGTTCATATTAACATTCGGTTGTTAGATGCTGTTAGGGAAATGCCCGGTTATGCTAAATTTCTCAAGGATGTCATGTCTAAAAAATCTAAACTTGGGGAATTTGAAACGGTAAGGATGCAAGAAGGTTGCATGAGTATTCTTCATCGACAACCACCCCAGAAAAAGAAGGATCCAGGGAGCTTCCTCATACCTTGCGTAATCGGAGATAAATTTGTGGGTAAGGCATTATGTGATCTTGGTGCTAGTGTTAATCTAATGCCCAAACCTGTTTTTCAGAAATTAGGTATTGGCAAGGCGCGGCCCACGACAGTTACCCTACAGCTAGCCGACCGCTCTTACGTTCACCCCGAGGGAAAAATTGAAGACATCTTGGTAAGAGTGGATAAACTTATTTTTCCTGCTGACTTTCTTATTTTAGATTGTGAGGCAGATGAGAACGCACCAGTCATCCTAGGGCGACCCTTCTTAGCCACGGGAAGATCATTGATTGATGTGGAGAAAGGAGAACTCACCATGCGCGTAAACGATCAAGAAATTAAGTTAAATGTTCTCCAAGCAATGAAACATGCTGATGTGGATGAAGAATGCAAGGCCATCATTGAGGTGACCTTTGATCAACCCTGCATCAGGTCGGGCTGTCAGGATATAAAATTTGGTCACTGTTGCGACAGCCATTTACAAGCCTGTCACGACAGCAACGACGACAGCACCGACGACAGCGACTCCTCTGAATCCAATTCATCTGATACTGAAGGTCATGAGGAGGTAGACTGGTTAGACCATCGCCCAGGTAAGTTATTCGAACCCTTGAATTACACTTCGGATAACCATTTAATCCAAAAGCCATCTACTGTTGAACCACCTGTCTTAGAACTTAAGCCCCTGCCAGGGCAGCTTAAATATGCTTATCTTGGTAGTGATAAAACACTACCCGTAATCATCTCTGCTAAGCTGCCGCAGGAACAGGAACGACAGCTGATCGACATGTTGAGGCAGCATAAAAGGGCGATAGGATGGACTATAGCAGACATTCAGGGCATTAGTCCGGCAATCTGTATGCACAAAATCCTCCTAGAGGAAGATCATAAGCCGACTATTGATGCCCAAAGGCGGTTGAACCTTGCAATGAAGGAGGTAGTGCGTAAGGAAATAATTAAATGGTTAGACGCTGGTATCATTTACGCCATCTCCGATAGCAAATGGGTAAGCCCGGTGCAATGTGTTCCCAAGAAAGGAGGCATGACTGTGATAACCAACGAAAACAACGAGTTAATCCCAACCAGGACTGTGACCGGTTGGAGGGTTTGTATGGACTATCGGAAGCTTAACAAAGCTACCCGAAAAGACCACTTTCCTTTACCCTTTATTGATCAAATGCTTGATAGATTAGCGGGTAAACCTTACTATTGTTTTCTTGATGGTTATTCAGGATATAATCAAATTGCTATTGCACCGGAGGACCAAGAGAAAACGACTTTCACCTGCCCCTACGGAACATACGCATTTAGGAGGATGTCGTTTGGACTCTGTAACGCACCTGCCACCTTCCAAAGGTGCATGATGGCAATATTCTCCGACATGGTAGAGGACTTCCTTGAGATCTTCATGGATGATTTTTCTGTCTTTGGAGACAATTTTGAGAGCTGCCTTGGCAACCTTCAAAAGGTACTTGAAAGATGTGAAAAAGCTAATCTTGTTCTTAATTGGGAAAAATGCCATTTTATGGTAGATGAGGGGATAGTTTTAGGCCATAAGATTAGATGTCGTGGGATAGAAGTCGACAGGGCAAAGATTGAAGTCATAGAGAAGCTGCCGCCGCCAACCACAGTCAAGGGCATTAGGAGTTTCCTAGGGCATGCTGGTTTCTATAGGAGATTTATCGCAAATTTCTCAAAAATCACGAAGCCCCTATGTCATCTCTTAGAGCAGAACCGACCCTTTGACTTTAATGAAGAATGTACTGAAGCATTCAAGGTTCTGAAAGAAAAGCTAGTGACAGCCCCCATAGTACAGCCACCAGACTGGACACAACCGTTTGAGATCATGTGTGATGCCAGTGACTATGCTGTCGGGGCAGCACTTGGGCAGCGTAAGGACAGGCTGTTTCATGTCATATATTATGCCAGCAAAACATTGAATGATGCCCAAGTAAACTATACCACCACAGAAAAGGAGCTGTTAGCTGTGGTGTTCTCCATCGACAAGTTTCGTTCTTACATACTTGGGACGAAAGTAATAGTGCACACCGATCATTCTGCCCTTAAGTACTTGTTCGCAAAGAAGGATGCAAAGCCTAGGTTGATACGATGGATCTTGCTATTACAAGAATTCGACCTTGAAATCAAAGACAAAAAGGGGACAGAAAATCAGGTGGCAGATCACTTGTCGAGGTTAGAGATGGAACAGAGTCTACCTGTAGATGAGACACACATACTAGAGACCTTCCCAGATGAGCAGCTCTTTGCTGCCGCAATAGCTGTCGCGACAGCCATGGCGGCAGGTAAGTCTTCTAACCTTCCCTGGTATGCTGATTTCGTTAATTTTATAGTTAGCGGAATATTACCTTCGGATCTTACTTATCAAGCCAGGAAGAGGTTTCAAAATGATGTAAAACATTATTATTGGGACGAACCTCTTCTTTTCAAAATGTGCGCAGATCAGGTTATAAGGAGATGTGTACCACAAGAAGAACAAGAAGACATTCTCCATCACTGCCATGCTTCACAATATGGAGGACATTTAGGAGGCAATAAAACAGCTGCCAAGGTGCTGCAGTCAGGGTTCTATTGGCCGACACTGTATAAGGACGCACATGAATTTTACAAAAACTGTGACAGGTGCCAGCGGACAGGTAACATCTCAAGGAGAAACGAGATGCCACTGCAGAATATCCTAGAAGTCGAGATCTTCGACGTATGGGGGATTGATTTTATGGGACCTTTTCCATCTTCATGTGGAAATCTTTACATCCTCCTAGCAGTAGATTATGTCTCCAAGTGGGTAGAAGCAATCGCAACTCAAAAGAATGATGCCAAAACGGTCCAAAAGTTTTTGCACAAAAACATCTTTTCTAGATTTGGCATCCCTAGAGCGATTATCAGTGATGAAGGGAGACATTTCGATAACAGGGTAATTGCTGCCGCCTTGAAGAAATATGGTGTCAAGCACAAGATAGCGACAACATACCACCCACAGACCAATGGACAGGCTGAGATTTCCAACAGGGAAGTGAAGAACATTCTTGAAAAAATGGTCAAACCAACTAGGAAAGATTGGTCTTTACTTCTGAATGATGCATTATGGGCATACAGGACAGCTTTCAAGACTCCATTGGGCATGTCTCCATTCCGATTGATCTATGGGAAAACCTGTCACCTGCCTGTCGAGATAGAACATAAGGCATATTGGGCAATCAAGGCAGTAAATATGGACTTGGACAAGGCAGGTCAGAAAAGGCTGTTAGATTTGAATGAGATCGAGGAAATACGGACAATGGCCTACGACAACGCAAGAATATACAAGGAGAAAACAAAGAAGTGGCATGACAAGAAGTTGCTGTCGCGACAGTTCTGCCCAGGGCAGCTTGTGTTGTTGTTTAATTCGAGGTTGAAACTCTTTCCAGGGAAGCTCAAATCTAGATGGTCTGGTCCATTCCAAGTAATTCAAGTTTTCCCCCATGGTGCCATTACAATTCAATCATTAAAAGACGGGCACCAATTCAAAGTCAATGGACAACGCCTCAAGCATTATCAGGGGACTGAAGCCCCAGGAATTCAGGAAGTGGTTACCTTAGGTGATGCCCCACAAGGCATCCCTAATTTAACCTAGTTTTTATTTTTATTTTATTTTATTATTAGTTATTAGGAATTAGATTTATTTTAATAATGTTTTGTTTTTAATTTCAGTTTTTAGGAAATAAAGGAGTCAAGTGAGAAAGAAGAAGTGGCCCAAGACCACCGCCCATCAACCAGCCCAATAAAGCCCATTTATGCTAACCTGTCTCTTCGGCTGCCGGCGCAGACGGATTTGACAGGCTGTCAACAGACGCACAGCAGACGAAGAAGCGTGCGGCAGACGCTCAGCAGACGCATTAATGCGTGTCAGACGCGTCAGACACGCAATATCCAATCTGCCGCCCCGTTATTCCCGCCTGCCGTTGCGGCATTAAATGGGCAGCTACTCGACCGCTATATAAACCCCTTCTCCCTTTCATTTTTCCTCACTTCTGATTTTTCTCTCTTGTATTCTCTTCTAGTTTATCTACCTTCTTTCTTTTTTCAGCCCTTGCAACCAAAAATGTCTTCACGACAAACTCGTCAGAATGCTGCTGCCGCCTCTTCTTCCGCAGCAGCATCCCCGTTCGCCAACAAGGAACTTTGGGAGGAACGGAGCTTCATCTATAATAGAGATGCTCCTCTTTTTGGACTCCGGCCGTTCATTATGAAGGCCATTACGGTGCAACTTTGGGAAGACTTTGCCGAGCAGCCGGCAGAGCTTAACGACACTCTGGTCAGGGAATTCTAGGAGGCGATCGAGAGTAAGACGGCGACATCTGTCGTCGTCCGAGGAGTGACAGTTCCTTTCACCGCCAGCAGCATCAACCATGTCTTCGGCCTTTTCTTTGGCCCCAATGACGATGCTCATCAACAGTTTTGGGACTCCCTCGACGCTGCCGGCCACGATGCTGTCATGAGGGAATTGACAGAGGAGGGAACAACCTGGAGCACCAGCAAAAAGAACCCCAACTCCGTCAACCGGGCAGAGCTGCTCCCCGAGGCTAAACTTTGGAACGCTTTTATAAAAAAGCGTATCCTGCCCTCATCCCACCACACGACAGTCAACAGGCAGCGGCTGGCCCTCATCCACTCTATCATGCATGACAAGCCGATCAACGTGGGCAGGTACATGCGAGACATCATTCTCGATTGTGCCTTCAAAACAGATTCACGACTATGCCTGCCCTTCACCATTACTGCCCTCTGCCGCTGCGCTGCCGTACCGGAGGACCCTTCAGACAAAATCAAGAAGGGCAGCGGTTGGACCGACAGCAACATCTCCAGTCTCATGGAGATTATCGTCGTATCGCCCCTCAACGCCTTCGATCCAAACGCCCCACCTGCTGAGTCTGATGATGAACCTGCCACTGAACCTGCCCCAGAAGCTGCGACCAACACCGCTCCGGCAGATCAGAACGCCAACATCTTAGCTGCCATCTTGAGGATTGAGGAGCGGCAGATGGGTTTAATGACATTCATCCGCGACTTCTCCAACGCAACGGTAAATTTCATTACCAATAATTTGAATTTTTCGGATGTCATTTTCCCCACCTTCCCCGCCCATTACTTTAATATCCCCTCTCCCACTCCCACACCACCTGTCTCTCCCCACGGAGAATCTGCCTCCTCCACACCTTCCCCGACAGCAGCCGGCAGCCCACCGGTGGACACTTCTCCTCGAGGCACCAAGCGAGCTGCCACTGACGACAGCCCTCTTGTCCGGAGGAACTTGGACAGCGCCTTCACTCGGGTGAAAAGAATCAAACATGTGGCCAACAAGAGGATGCTGTCCAAAGCCATTACGAGTAACAGCTGGGATAGCAGCGGCAGTTCTGATGTCCGACTAGTGGAGCCACCTGCCCTTCAACCTGCTGACGACCCTGTCCCCCAACCGGAGGAAGAACCTGCACCTCAACAGGCTGATGAACCTGTTGACCAACCTGCTCCGGAACCTGCCCAGACACCTCCCCAACGCAGACGCTACCATCAGATCCGCGTCAGCAGCAGCAGCGAGGACAGCGCATAAAATTTAAGTTTTTTTTATTTCTTTTACTCCTCTTATTACTGCCTGCCCTTATATAATTGTGATGTACTTTTATTTTTCATGTTTTTCTTTCTTTGTTTTTATGTCATTTTGCATTGAGGGCAATGCAACCCTCGAGTTTGGGGGTGGCAACCCTCCATATTTAATGGAGTCTTTAGCACATCTTTTGTCTAATTGTTGTGTCTTATTAGTTATTTAAGTTTTTTTTTTTAAAAAAAAAATCAGAAAAATCAGAAAATTTGAACTGTTGGCTTAAAACTGTGAAGTTAACTTACCTGTAATGACGGCTCTGTCGTGGCAGCATCTTTAGGACAGGTTAAGGAAAAGTTTAAAGCCTTTCTATAGTTCTGAAAACTTAAACACTTTTGTGACTGTTATAATGCTTAGACTTCTTTTAGCCAAACTAGAATAGGAAGCTTAGAACTTGGATAGCCCCTAGAGGTGCCTAACACTGGCTCTAGGAAAGAAGTTTAGCAAAAGAAAATCAAAAACCTAGAGGTGCCCGAAACCGGCTCTAGGAAGCTAACTAGAGGTGCCCAAAAACTGGCTCTAGAAAATCTTAGCTTAAAAATAGAAGAAAAAGCATGAAAATGTGCCTTCTAAAAGAAAGTAAACTTTGGCATAAAATTCAAGTTAAGGAGTTGAATATTCTAGTGAAACTAAGAGAGTCTTAGCTTATAATTGTTCACAAGCATGCACACACTGCACGAGAGCTATAGGGAGATTCCGGACAGATCCTAACCCTTCCGACAGGTTACTGCCGCCATAGAGAATGAGCGACAGGTGAGGGACAGTTCACTGTTTGAAGGCCAACACAAAAATTTTCAGTTTTCTTTTAAGTCTCCATTGCTTGAGGGCAAGCAAAAACTTGAGTTTGGGGGTGTGTTGAGTGTGTAAAAGTTCTATCATTTACACCTTTTTAAACCCATATTTCTGCTGCATTCAAGCATCATTGCATTGCATTTAGGTTAGTTTTCAATAAAACATCACAATTATATAAAAGGCACGGATTCTACTGAAAGATGGTTATTTTTGCAGGTATCTGTCATAGTAGATGTCGAAGGCAGGCGCAGGGCAGATAAGCAGGAGATCTGAACTGGACAAGCAGCTGAAGAAGACGAACCTGTCACGGACCTGTCGTGACAGCATGGTGACAGCAGATTTATGAAGAGGAAAAATGAAGTGGACCTCGATAGATAGAGAAAAATCTGCTCGTCTGTCGTGTGGAAGCCGAATATTTTTCCAAGCCCCGGATCAAGAGATATGTCAAGCCAAAGCTCAAAGGAGAGGAAATCCCTAAAAGCAAGGATGCGGCTGGAAAGTAGGAGACTTTAGAGATTTAGTCTTTATTAGAATCTTACTTTTAATTAAAGTTATAATCCTTGTTACCTTAGATAACTTGAGCCCAAAGCTTATATAAAGGGCATAGATTAAACCTAGGGCATAGCCGACTACCCCATAACCATAACCAAAACCCTGCCGTTTACCTGTCACCGATATGTTCTAAATTCCCCCTAGGGCTACGGGTTGTTTTGTAAAGTAGTTGCAAGGGTTGCTTTGTTTTAGGATTTTTTCAAGTTCAATAAAATAAATTTCAAATTCTTTTATCTTGGTTTTAACATCTTGCAAGAGCATCGGGAGAGCATTGTGAGGTTATCCATTTACTTAGCATCGGGAGAGTTAAGTATACGAAAGAGATAAAAGCGCGTTCTCTAGTTTATAGTTGAACCATCTCGTGCTTAGGGATAAGGCGAGGTTAAGTGGCTAAGGAAGAATTCATACACATCGGTGTTCATCCTTCGATTCACGCCGGGAGGTATCATCAAAGACGTGATCATCGACAGACTTGTGCCTAGGGATAGGGCAAGGCAGATCAGGGATTCTTGCCAAACTTGAAGTACAGAGTTAGTGATCGCTGCCGCGATAGCTGACGGATAGACGCCGCGACAGGTGCTGTCGGCGACGGGTGCGACGACAGAACTGGAGATCCTAAGCAATTCAATACCTACACTACTGAGCAACTCAATACCAGCCCATTCTCTCTATCTTGATATCTCAATCTTTTATTTACGTTTTTAATTTAATATTCGTGACAATTCTCTTAAATATTTCTTTTGCTTTCGTGCAGTGAATCTAGGTGAAGCTATTAGCCCAATCCCTGTGGAGACGATATCCGATACTTTGTATCACTTTACTACTTACGTCGTGTATACTTGCACTACAATTGCGATAGACTATTTTACACGCAACAAGTCATTTGAACTCCGGGCCAGTTTGACACGATTTTTAAAAAAATATTTTTAAAAGTGCTATCAAAAAGTAGTTTTAAAAAGTTAATTGTAAGAATTTAGCGTTTAGCATTGCTGTCAAAAAATGCTTTTGAAAAGATAAAATGCCCATTTTAAATATTATATTGTAAAGTAAAAATAAATGAACGTAAATAATGTTTAAATTAGTTATCATAAAATTTATTAATATAATTATATATAAAAAATCAACTTAAATAATAAAAATATAAAATTGGTAATTTTTTATATATGAATTATGAAATATATAAACTTTAAATATTTTTAAATAATTAATATAAAAATTTGAATTAAATATAAAAATTTAGCCTCTAAAGTTTAAACTATACATTTTTATATTATTGTAATATAACTAATATTAGTTTAATATAATAATTATTATAATATTTAATATTATTTTAATATATTAGTCTTTTGAGGTTAGGTGGAAAATCATTTTTTAAGTGATTTTTCACACTAATTTAGAAGTGTTTGACATTGTTTATAGGTAAAAAGTAATTTTTTAAGCAAAAGCTCTTTTTTAAGCCATGGCAAAAGAGCCCATCAAAAATTTTAAAATAATGCATGTAACAATTTCTAAATTCAAGTACCAACTAGATGTCAAATGTCAAGTTTCAAGGGACAAATGAGTAAAAAAACTCAAAGCTTAACTATACATTTTTTTAAAGATAAGACTAACTAGGTTTGTAAAAAAAAAGGCTTAACCGTTAAATAAGTGCTCAAACTATGTTTTTTTAGTTAGGTGCCCAAACTATTTTTCGGGTCAAATCAAAACCTAAAGTTTCATTCTGTGACTCATTTAAGGTTCGTCGTTAATTTCCACTGCTAAATGTCACGTGTCACCTCCAAAAAATTTAAAATTATATTATAAATAAATAAAATTAATTTTAAAAAAATCTCTAAATTTTCCAGATTTTACAAAACAACCCCAAATTTTAAAATCCCTAAACCCCCAAAACCTAAATCCCGATTTGGGCTGATTTCGCCGCCGATTGCCACACCGCCGCCCACCACATTGGTCGCCGAATCGTCACGACCATTTTCCCCACCATCCCGTCACCGGAAATCGATCGGCGTTGTGCGAATCGACAAAATTCTCAAATGGTTCTTTCGAACGATTCACGATGAACGACGACAGGAGAGATGACGAACGACGTGTGCGTTGTTCGGCGAGGGGAGGGCGCTTCATTCCGTCATTGGCAACGCAGCCGCCGCTACCGGAAGTGGGCGAATTTGGGAGGTTTAGGGATTTTGGGACTGTTTTGGGAATATTTGAAAATTTTAGGATATATTTTTTGTTTTATTAATTTTATTTGTTTTTAATATAATTTTTGAAATTTTCAGGAGATGATACATTTCTTTTAACGGAAAAAATTAACGGCGAATTTTAAATGGGTCACGACATGAAACTTTAGGTCCCAATTTAACCCGAAAAATAGTTTGGGCACCTAATTAGAAAAAAGCATAGTTCAGGCACATATTTGCCTATTAAGCCAAAAAAAGAGAGAGGATAAGACTAGTTATACTTAAGACCAGGTATAAACATGGAACAAAATATCTATAAATCCTAAAAAGATACAAATACTTATTTGTAATGTATTTTAGTATAGTTTATTAATTTTTTAATATAACGATTAAATATTATTTTTGAATCCAAGAAGCTAAATAATTTTTTAGATCTCATGATAATATCTGTTTATTTTTTCTTAATTCTTTAATAACACACAAATCTTATAGGCTAATTGCACTAACTCAAGACTCAATAAGAGTAATTATTTTTTTCTTAGTTCTTTAATAACACACAAAGCTCGGTGTATAGCAATAAGCCATGCTTCATTAGAATTAATCATGTCAAGAGGTCCAGAAAAAAAGCCAAAATATGACCCAAAGAGTCGTGCAACACACCACCACACCCTGCGGGACTTGACTTCCCCCAAGCCAAACCATCAATATTAAACTTGAGAACTCCTGGCATGGGCGGTGACCAAACAATCCTCACTCTAGGCGATGGCTTCCTAACCTGAGGTACACACGACCGAGGGCAATCCTACCATTGCGCTTCCGAAATCCCCACAAAGGCCTCAGATGCTTTCACCCAGTATAAGGACACCAACTTAATGAGAAAAATTAGCTCATAATTCAAAATCATCTTTTTGTTAAATATTCATTTGTTTCGCGCAAGCCAAATGAACCAAAGGACGGCCGTACACCCTAAAAGCCACCATCATCGAGTATACCTGAAAAGAAGACATGGAAACAATGTCACAAGAAATCCTAAAGAGAACTCAGCTTTACCATGACAACACGCTACCATTGAAAAAAAAACGATCCCACATGGTCGTAATTTTCTCACAAGAAAACAAGATGTGATTAATCTCATCCTCACTATACCACCTCGACCCGACCTAGGCGCTAGACCCAAACCGAAAGGATCACATTAGGCTTGTCGAAGCAAACCCAAACTAGCTGACTCACATTAGGTCTATTTTTTTATTTTTATCTTATTTAGATGTGTTATTAAGACCTATGGTGAACATACAAACATCGATTAAAATCTAACTCGAATCAGACATCGAATCGATTTCCAATTGCGCAAACATGCGATTTAGGGACCAAATTGCAATTCTAGAAAATTAAGAAGACTTGCATAGAAATAAAGTTATCGATCCTTAATTAGTCATGTTTCATGATTGTATGTCAATTTTCAGCTTAAACGGATAACTCTAACACATTCAATTAGCACATAACAAACATAGACTAAAATGCAAGAATCTAAACCTCGAAAAGATCCCAAACTACCATAAACGGTCACGCATACCGGTACATGGGATTCTGTACCGGTACAGTGACACTGCGTACCGAAACACAGAAGGGCGTACCGATCCCCACTCCTCTAATAACAAAAGATCGTATCGGTATAACTCGAGCTGTACCCAGGCAAAACTTCCAACTCCCAGGCCTAGTTTAGGCCCCTTATACAGACACGGTAGGGCTCTGTACCGGTACGAGAATACCTATAATCCCTATTTTCATTGATTTTTCACCCTCAAACCTTATCGAACATGCCCCAAACACACTAACATGCAACCTAAACATATTTCACATATTTGACAACCATTATTACTCATCTAGGCCAATGATCACGCATTTACGAGCATCCATAATTAAACTAGAGGCATGCTTCCTAATCACATAATTCAACATACTCGAAATGCATTCTAAAGCTCAAATTAAACTAAGCATACTGTTAAACAACCATATATGCATTTTAAAACATGATCAAGCATCCAAAACATAAGAATATGCATCCACCTATTACATGCATATCATAACATGTCAAGAATGTAAAGGCATATTTAACAAGAATTCAAATCCATGCATCAAAATCAAGCATGATAAACCATCAATCAACAAGATATAAACTCAAAAAGGTTGTAGCATGATAAACCATCAATTTGCTTTCATTCTTGCAAATCATGGCATGCATAAACATTTCATATGCATTTAGCTTTGAAACTTGATTTCCTTTATTTCGTCATATATTGGCAATTAGTGCGACCCATAATAAACCATATTTCCGTTATAAAACATTATTGGATAAACAGATTCCTGAGTGGTTCCTTTAAACCACCTTTTTCTGTCTTGCCTTAAGCTTGGGTAATCTTTCAATCACCACAAGTTGCGGATTCCGCCAGCCCGAGCAGTTTTTCAACTTCATCAAGGGCCGCAGGACGATCGTCTTATATTAGAGTGCACTTTAATTCCTATAGCATGTCAACTATATCCAACACTGTAGAAACAATGTTTTGATATAATAATTGAAAAATATTTTGGACTAATTTGAAAAGAATTTAAAACTTGATTTTAAGTCCAAACAACTTGAATATATGTTTGAGGTATTTAAAAAGGTTTTTGGCAATGTTTTTATTGATTTTAAATAGCCAAACTTGACTTTTCAAGCTTCCCGTACCAATACAGTCTTACCCGTATCGATACCTTTTTGCCCAAGTTTGGTCACTGCCAAAACTCGTATCGAAATAGGCTTGGTCGTTTCGATACAGTAAGGGATCGTTTCGATACGCCTGGTAAGCATACCGATCCCCATTTAACAACCCCAACGGTTATTTTCCCAACGGTCTTTTAAATGTCATACCGTACCGATACGCCCTCAAGTGTATCGATACGCTTAGGCTGGTAAAAGTCCAACGACTAGTTTCTGGTGAAGGTCGTATCGATACGGGTCCACGTGTATCGATACGGAAGGCTGCAGAACAACATTAATGTTGGGAAATAAAGTCCTCAACGGCTCCAATTCATCCCCAACGGCTAGTAACAGCTACAAACTCAAAGAGGAGTATAAAAGGGACCTCCAATCATCAAGTAATGGTTAATGCTTCAATTGTCAATCAACAAATGATCAAGAATTGTCTTTGTACTTAAATTGTCATTTCTTTGTATAGACAAACACTAGTAAGCCAAAATTGTTAAATTTGCTCAAGTGTTTTAGGTTTTGGGTGAGAGCTAAATTGTGCAAACAAACACCTATTAGAGGGATTTGTGTTTGCTTATCTTTTCTCTTGTAAAGAGGGTTTGATCAAGGCTTTGGGTAGAAAGCTTGATCGGTGTATAAGGATTTCCTCCTAAGCCTAGAAAAGGGGACGAATCAATAGTGGATTGATTGGAAATCCTTAGTGGGAAGCTAAGGTAGTGGATGTAGACCTTGGTTAGAAGGTTGAACCCCTATAAATCATTGTGTCAATTATCTTTTAAGCTTCCACACCACATCCACCCAAAATTCCACTTCTCCACCACTTGGCGAACAAGAACAGTTGAAGGAATCGAGCACCTTAAAACCCAACAAATACCTTTTTAGTGTCACATAGCCAATATAATCTTTAAAACACCTTCACTTACTGTTTTCCAAATGCATTTAACAAACCAATTTCATATGCAAATAACATTATCCATGTCAACTTAAACATTCCTTTTAGGAAACCTTTATCAATGCTCTTAAGCATGTTCATGATTAATTTATCATTACATAACATTTAATGATGCATAAAAACAATAAGTATTTCAGCTCATGCTTTCAAATCAAAATATATAAATCATGCTTCATAACAAAACGTTATTCAAAAAGTGAAATAGGGAAAACTTACTTTCGAGCTTAGGTAAGGTTGCTAGGCCTAAACTAAACTCCCAACTTCATAATTCAAACCTTTTAGACTGCCAAAATACTTCTACACTCACCGATACACAACACCTCGCTTGTCGTTACGTTCTAAGCTTCCAAAAGGATCCAATATCTACGAGGTAGGCTCCGCTTGATTCTCCCATATTTTCACGACACAAAACCAAAGGAATAATGCATCCAAACCACAACCACAAACCATCCCCTCCAACCTCAACAAAAATACATTTGAAACCTATCCGAAAACATCGAAAACTACCTCTAACAACAACCAAACAATCATCAACCAAAAACCTATGATCCTATCATCTTAACTTCATCAAAGAACATCCAATAACATATTTAAAACATCCTTATACCCCAAGCAATCATGAATCAAGCAAAACAACCCCAAAATCAACCTTAAACTACCTTAGAAATTAAGCAATTAAATATTTTCGGGATTGATATCAAAAACCTCATTTCACATTATGTTTATACAACTAAAATGTAAGTTAACCCAATAGAAATCACCATGAATCATCTTGTAAATCAAGAATTTAGACAAAATCATCAATTAATATTATTTTCTTGAATCAAGTTGCAAATTTAAGTTATTAAACATCAAACAAGAGCCAATTACTAGGGAATATCAATAAAGAACCTTAGATTTGAGAGAGAAGTAGAAAATCACCATTGAAGCACTTCCACCAAATTTGACGTAACTTTTTTTGTTGAAGAAAATGAAAATTGGAATTATTTCAAGGTTTTGTAAAGTAAAAAAAGAGAAATAAAATGATATATTTCCAACTGAAAACTAAAAAAATTTCTAAAATTTAGTTGAAAGAAAGTGATGAGAAAATGAGAGAAAATCTTGAGGGAGAATCTTGAAAAATTATGAAAAATGAGAAAATGCTCTTGAGAAAACAATTAACCATCGAAACCTTTTATAAATTATGGTGGTAAACCCAACTAAGACATTTATAAATTATAGCTCTCTAAGGATTTTTAGTATTGGCCCTTTTACAATTTAGTCACTTAAAAATATTTTTGCAATTATTACATTTTGGTCACTAAATCCAAAATGTCATTTAAATTGATTAAATTAACTTTTGATTCAATTACCAAAATGATTAATAAAATAATTAAACATTTTTAAAAGCTTAAACCAAATATATCATTGAAATTTCATTTCAAAAATATTTATTCACCTAAAATGTACTTAACCGTTTAACCCGATCAAACCAAAGCGAACCTGACATGACTGAACCATCAAAACTTCTAAGCCTATTTTCGAGGCGTTACACTCACCTGCTGCACACCTTCAACATTGATTCACGACCTCTCCCAAGGGAATACCTCGCGACTGAATCATAGCCAAAGTCGGAAGACTATGAAGCAATATAAACCAAAAGAAACAATGAACCTTGGGAGGGACATCAAATTGTCAAATCTAAAACACTTTCATATTATCCTCTACCCCCAACAAAGACATCAGCTTAGATAACATAATTACGGAAAATGCACCCGAATGTGAAGGTTTCCAAATTAGCCTTTCCTCCACCCTACTCTGAAGGACCACATCCCCTACCAACGCGCAAAGCTCCCCAAGCATCTGTAGCTCAAAAGATCTAAGGGGCCACCTAAAAAGGCCAGGCCATTCCAAGAGATGCAAAGATCCATTGCAAGAGACTTCACCAACTAGAGCCTCCTTATTTAAAGCCATACCATACAGCCGAGGGAACAACACATTTAATGGTTCGTTCGAATACCAACAATCTAACCAATACAACACTTTCGAATCCCTCCCCACAACCCATTTGAATTGAGCATTAGACATAAAAAGTTTCACCTTGTCATCCCCTTGTACAACAAAAATATTATGCCATATAGTTGACATATTCCTTCGTGACATATGATTGAACCTTCAAAAGAGAGTGTTTTCACCATACTTTGCTGCAATTAAAGACCACCACAGGGAAGAGTGATCCATAACATAACGTCATGACCATTTCGCAAGGAGTGCCAAATTAATATTACGTGGATTCACCACCCTCAAACCACCGTACCTCTTTGGCCTACAAACCAATTCCCATCAAACTCTACTCATCTTCCTCTTCAAGTTAGAGTCTTCCCATCAAAATGCACGTTGAATATCAGAAAAAAACTCATATATTAATTATTTTAAAATTTAAATTTTAATCGTAAAATCTTAAAACTTTAATATTAAATCCTAAATTCTAACCATAACTCATAAATTCAGAACCTTACAAACTAAACATATAAACTAAATCTCTAACCCTAAAACAATTTTTTTAAGGTTAGATATTTAGTTTAATATTATTCTTTCATTATATGGTTGGTACTTTGGTTTTGAAAAAAAATCATATAGTAATTTTATTTTGTTTGGTACAAAAAACACTTGTCACTTAAGTTTAGTGCAAAATATACTTATGTCTATATAAGAATAGACTTAAGACAAAACATTAGGATCAAACACTGTTGAGTGCATAAAAGTTCTATATTTTAACCCTCATTTACCCATATTATTGATGCACTCAAGCATGTTTAGTTGCATTTTAGGATAGATTTTGCATAAACATCACAAATGAATAATTATTGCACAAATGTTGTTGATTTCGATTAATTCTTGCAGGTATTGTCGTGGCAGCATCCAGGGCAGCAGAAGAACAGTAGATGACTGCAAAGCTGGAGCAAAAGGGTCGAAGCAAACTACCTTATACTTGCTGTCGTGACATCTGCTGTGACAGAGGTGGCGACAGTGAAGAAGAAGAGATGGAAAAATACAAAATGGAGTTCGACTTATAGAGGTTTTCAAGCCTAATTTTTAGAGATTACTTGCATTATTTTTGGAGTCCAGAAGCACAAAGAAGGCATTGCCCAAAGTTTGAGGAGAAAGTCAAAGCAAGAAGATAGGACGAATTAAAGGAAGTCTACTCAGATATTTAGTCTTTAATTGAATTGTACTTTAATTCGAACTAGTATTCTTGGCCATTAAGAAAACTTGTACCCAAGGCCTATATATATATATGCTTGTAATTCGACCTAGAGAAGGATTACCTAGTTCCTAGCCGTCTTCCATCACAAACCCTAGTCATTCTCTTTCTCCATCATGTTCTAAACTTCCTCAGGGCTAAGGGTTGATCTTGTAAAGTAGTTGTAAGGGTTAAATTGTTTCTTAGGATTTTATGTTCAATTCAATAAAACTTCAAGTTTATTTACTCTGGTTTTCATATCTCATAAGAGTTTCAGGAGATCATTGTGAGGTTATCTATTTACTTAATATCGGGAGAGTTATGTATACGAAGGTAGTAAATACGACTCTTCTAGTTTATGGTTAAACCATCTTGGCCTAGGGATAGGTACGAGGTTAAGCAGCTAAGGAAGAATCCACAAACATCAGTGTTCATCCTTCGATTCACGCCGAGAGGTATCATCCAAGACGTATTCATCGACAGAACTTGGACATAGGGATAGGACGAGTCACAACAGGGATTCTTGCTGAACTTGAAGTACAGAGTTATTGTTCACTACCGCGACATTAACAGACCGCTGCCGCGACAGGTGCTGCCGCGACAAGCTCGACGACAGACACAACAGAAAGTCTTCTGAACAGTGCAACACCTGCACTATTGAGCAAATCAATACCAACCTATTTTCTCAATCTGATTCCTTTATCTATTCTAGTTTACTTTCAAGATTACTCAAAACTCTCTATTAAATTCATCTCTTTCCTTCTGCAGGCTTTTTAAATATAGAAGTATTTCCAGTCCATGTGGAGACGATATTCGATACTTCGTATCATTATATTACTTATGTCGTGTATACTTGCACTCAATTGTGATAACCTTATTTACACACAACAAACACCTAATTCAAAATTAATAAGAACTTAAAAATTATTTAAATAAAAATAAAATAAGATTTGGAGTTAGTTTATACAATTTCAAGACTGACAAAGACCTAATAAACATTTAACAAAAAATTATGATTTAATATAACTAAATTTAAAACTAACATAGACCAACAAGGAAACTAGACCCAAAAAGTTGGGGACTAGTTCTTAATTATAAATTAATAATGACCTAAAACATAATTAAACCTTGATACATACGGGATTTATAATGCATGTACTTCTTTCTTCGTCTCAATAGTTCAAAAAATACTCAATTGTGGCTTTCAAGTTTGAAGCCGTTGATTCCTAAAAGTAGTAGACACTGAACAAGGGAGGTGAAGAAGAGGACCACGATAGTTGATGGCGATTCCAAGCGGTTCACCCGGGTAGACTTGGGCAGAAAGCCGTAGACAATATTTTGGTTGGAGAAGTGAGGAAGATGGTGTAGGGTTGAGGAGAGGCATTCTTCCCTTGGTTGTCTCTTCAGTTGTATGGACATTTATAACTCCATGTGTTGTTGCTAATAATACTTCCTGGATCAAGCCTAGCGTAAAGGTTCAATCTCGTGATGATTATTTTAAATATGACTCCTGCTGGAAATCTGAAGAAGCCTACATTACAAAGGTTCACACAACTTGGTTGCATACTCATGGCAAGGCTATAGACAAGCTTACTGCAGTGGATGGGGCTCTTAAAAGTTGGCAGAAAGACAAGCACTCTTCTTCTACAAAGCGTATCAATGATCTTTTGTCTTTTATTAACTCTAGCCTCTCAAGACATCTCACGAACATGTAGATGGAAAACTTCTTGGCTGCCACGAAAAAGCCTTGGAAAATGATGAAACATTTTGGGCCCAACGATCACGTGTCTCTTGGCTTCCTTAGGGAGACCGAAACACAACCTACTTTCATGCAAGGGCCTCTAGAAGAAAAAAAGAAAAATCATATAAATGGCCTTTATGACGCTTACGGATGTTGGCAAGAGAAGATGGAAGATGTTATGCAAGTCGTCGTAGACTATTTTCAAGCTCTGTTTGCATCCTCTAATCCCTCTACTTGTTCCCTTTTATTGGATAATAACATTCCTACTGTTACATCTAAAATGAATGAGAAATTACAAGCACCATTTACTATTGATGAGATTATTCATGTGTTTCAAGACATCAATCCAAGGAAGGCCCCAAGAATCGTTGGCTTCCTTGAGAGTTTTTATCGCCAGCACTGGGACACCATCGGATAAGACACTATCAACCTCTGTAAGGACCTCCTCACTAGACGTGTTGATTTGTCCATGGTTAACAAAATTGTTATTGCCCTCATCTCCAAGGTCGCAACACCAAGCAATATGAAACAATTAAGGCCAATTAGTCTGTGCACTGTCATATACAAGATCGTGTCAAAGGTGTTAATGAACTACATGAAGCCCATTATTTCCTATTGCATCAACGACAACCAAGCCACTTTTTTCAATGGGAGGATGATTTCGGATAACATCTTGATGGCCCACGAACTTATTCACTACCTTCATTCTTCAAAGAATGGCCCTAACAAAAGAGTTGCACTCAAACTGAACATAGAGAAGGCCTTTGATAAGGTTGAGTGACCCTTTCTATGCAACGTCATGCTAAAGATGTGTTTCAATCATGCATGAGTAGACATAATCATGTCTTGTGTTTCATCGATATCATTTCGGCTCGTGTAAATGGTTCATTAACCATTAATTTCTTCCCTCATAGGGGCTTGTGACAAGGGGACCCTATGCCGTCTTTTCTTTTTCTTATTTATATACAGTGTCTCTTGGCCACTCTCAAAGTTGAGAAAATCGCTTGTCGCTTTAAGGGCATCAGTGCTAGTTGAAAATGGGCCTCACGTTAATCATCTACTCTATGCAAATGATCGTCTTGTGTTTATGAAGAACTCAACCTCCGAAGCATCTCGGCTGATAGAAATCCTTCACCTATATGCAACTTTCTCGAGATAACAAATAAACTTTGACAAATCTACACTTTAATTCAGCCATACCATATCAGATGCTCACAGAACTTAGCTCTCCTCTGTCCTCAATTAAAAAAAATAAAATTAATTAAGTTTTAAGGGCCCCTGAGCAATCCCTCATGGTGCTTCCCTTAATAGTCGGCTCCTATCCTTATAGATTTAAATATTAGAAAAAATAGACATTGCCTTCTGAATTTTGAGTTTAAATTTCTAATAAGTTATTCTATTTTGGCTTAACTACAAAATAAGTGTTCAAACTATGTCTTTTTTTTTGCAATAGGTGCCTAAAGTATTTTTTTTGTATGAAATAAGAGTCTAAAGTTTCATTTTTGACTAAAATAGGTGCCTAAAGTATTTTTTAGCTGAAATATGTACCTAAAGTTTCATTTTGGCTTGTTTTAAAGTCAACTGAGGCACCTACTTTGGCACCTATTTCAACAAAAATAAAACTTTAGTCACCTATTTCAACCAAAAATACTTTAGACACATATTTCAAAAAAAGAGAGACATAATTTGAGCACTTATTTTATAATTAAGCATTGTATTTTTATTAAATTAAAATATTTTGGCCCTTCCCGACATTCATTTCTAGTTCCGCCCCTATATATGTGGTAAGAATTTTAAAGAGCTGATGTATCAAGTTAATAAATAAAAGATCAAAATTTAACAATTTAAAAATATTAGTGTATTATAACTAGACGGTAAAAAAAGCACATGATAGTTTAAATAAAAGGGAAAACTACACTAGTGGTCCCCAAACTATTACTATTTTCCTATTTTGGTCCCCAAACTATGTTTTTCGGCAAAATCGTCCCTTCTGTTACATAGTTCTCCTGTTTTGGTCCTCGGCGTTAAATAGCTAACGGTTTTGCTGACGTTGCATTTTTTAAGAGGGGAGAGAAATGATTAAAAAATATTTAAAAAATGCCACGTCAGCAAAACCGTTAGCTATTTAACGTCGGGGGACCAAAATAGGAGAATTATGTAACAGAAGGGACGATTTTGCCGAAAAACATAGTTTGGGGACCAAAATAGGAGAATGGTAATAGTTTGGGGACCACCGGTGTAGTTTTCCCTAAATAAAAAAAGGGTAAAGTACACAGACGATCACTGAACTTTGGTAAAAAAGAACAAAACGGTAATCAAACTTTCAAAAATCACAAAATGGCAATTAAACTTTATATTTTTGAAACAAAACGGTAACTCCACCGTTAAAACCCGTTAATTCTTAACGTCAGGCTGACTGTGCTGATCCAAGTCACCACTTCTGCCCCGTCAACTTCATCTCCTACATTGGTTCTTCTCCCTACCCTGAAAAACACATCATCTGTTCAATTGTTGCTCCGTCACCCATTCTCATTTCTTATTGCATTGGGACACCTTGCTCACCTCATCAACTTCAGCAATGCCTGCAAATCAAAAAAGAACTCAAACTTCAATTTCTTTTTATTATAAAAGCAACAACAACAATTTTATCCAAAAAAATCTCATATTCTATAAAATTACAGGTTTGACGAGAACCAGAAAAAATTACAGGTTGAGATGGTTTAATTATCTTATGTCTTGATATTAGACGTGGGAATACCACTCTTGAAGAGCAACTCTTGATTCTTGAGCTTCACTCTCGTTAGAAAAAACAATGAATAAAATGTTTTAATACCTTAATTCTCACGAAAATTATCAGTTCTTAATAAATTTTTTTTCTTTAAACGATTTACAGAGGATTTTCTTGTGTTACAAATGGTCGAAAATCGCCCATCATTTGTCGAGAAGAACCGACAACGTGATCAAAACTATCAGAAAATTTGTGTCCAAAAACATGTCAAACAATCCCTCTCTGTTTTCTAAATTCGAATTCACCATTAAAGTTACCCAAAAACTCAGTGGCTAGTTCTTCATCGTTCTTGATTTTATAATGTCCAGATTCATTTGGGCTCTTGATTATTCATAGTAATCATGAAGAGAACCATCGAAGAATTGAAAATATACTCACTTATGTTTCATCAATTTATTTAACATTCTAGAATAATTTTTCACCAAATTAGCAACTGGTGAATTTTTATTCTCTTAGGTGTTTAATCTCTTCAAATTTTTGCTGAAATTAGGGGCAAATGTCATTTATTACTAGAAACGTTTTTTTAGGTAAAGGTTTGAACCCAGATCTAACGTGAAAAAAATATTTAGATTGATTCAATTCTTCAACTCACGGATCCGCTCCAACTCGAAAATTAAATAGTTCTTCAGATCTATCAACCCTTGAGTAAAAGCTTATGCAAAAACTCAATGGGATTTTTTGACGAAAATGTGGACATATTTTCTTGGATTTGAAACTAAAATGGAAGAGGAATGGAGTGAAGGGAGAAAGAGAGTTAAAGTGAGCAGCGAAGAAGATAAGAAATTTTTATTTTATTTTTTATTATTTTTATTAATATTACGTGGAAATGATTTTAATGAGGTGAAAATGGATGTGGGATGTGGCAGGCACAGTCAGCCTACCGTTAAGGGGTTAATGAGTTTTAACGGTGGAGTTACCGTTTTGTAACAAAATCTAAAATTTAATTATTGTTTTGTGATTTTTAAAAGTTTAATTACCGTTTTGTTTTTTTACCAAAGTTTAGTTACCATATGTGTACTTTACCTAAAAAACACCCATTAACATCATTTATAGTAAACATCCTAGTAGTTTCTAGAAATAAAAAACAAATCTAGAAAAAGGGAAAAGTCGTTGGTCAAGATCAACCATGTGTTAGGGAGGGCCGTCGATCTACACTGAGGATTTGAATAACAACCACATTTCATTTCTTCCGCCGCCACCCTAAGCTACGTTGTCCACCTAAAGCAGCCTCCACACCTTAGCAATTTAGTAATCAACCCAACTAACATCTTCTGTTTTTTTAAATATAAATATATAATAATTTGTTTATTTCTTTTTTTTTCTCGTCTAAATTATATATGTATACATTTATATTATAAATTATTTAAATTTTAAACTAAATATATTCCACAACACATATATATATATATATATATATATATATATATTAATTTTATCATGCAATTAATATTTAAATGTACTATAGTGTATTTTTATATACTTTTTGGTGTTTATTAAACATGTGCTTTTAGATATTTGGTATTATTTCCAAAATTACTAAATTTATTTGCTTTTTTCGCTTTGGATAAAGGCTAGCAAACTATTTTCACGATAGGTTGCCTTCCTTTGAATTGATTGTTCTAGAATGTTATTACTTCTAGACTTTTCATTAAGCTTAAATCTAATCATATGAAATAAAAGATATATTATCAACTAATAGTTGGTGAAACGGGATGAATGGTACTTGATCTAAATTAATCTACGATTATACTAAAAGAATATTATATTGTTCTAATAATTTTTTTTAGTATAGTACATGTTTATTTTATATTTAATGTTTAAGATTCGTGGCTCTCACTCTTAAAAATGTCTTCTCCAAGACTCAAATTTAAATTCTCTCATTAAGAGAGCAATGTGCATTGTCATTACACTCAATCCTTGATATTATTCTAATAATTCTAATTCAAAGTACACAATTTCATTATTCAAAAAATGGGTGTAATATAATATAGCGACCCTTGCCCGCATGACCATGTTTTACACGGGAAAAAAAAACATTAGGAAATATAAAATTTACAAGTCTTGGAATCGTCACTTTTGACGCAAAGTTCCTTATTTAATTATTAAAACACTTATGTTTTTATTTGGCAAAAAAAGCACAATAAAAAGCATCAATTA
The DNA here is from genome assembly GCA_958450335.1 of Hibiscus tridactylites. Classification (NCBI taxonomy): domain Eukaryota; kingdom Viridiplantae; phylum Streptophyta; class Magnoliopsida; order Malvales; family Malvaceae; genus Hibiscus; species Hibiscus tridactylites. The sequence continues at coordinate 77,857,254 of OY288281.1, forward strand.
GTAGAAGCATAGGTATTTTCCCTTGGCTAAACATTGTGTTGCTTATTCTATCCTATTCCCTTTTCCTCTTTTATCCTTTAACCAAAGCTTAAGAAATGGAGCCGATCGGGTCGTATGGAACCACATGGGCTGATCAATGGGACAACGGACCAGACCCCTACCCGACCGAACCTAAAAAGACCGGCGCTGGAGGGGCTAAGGCTAAGTATTCAAAGAAGGTTGAAGCCAGTGTGGGCAAAACCAAATCGGCAGCAATAACAGGGATGAAGAAAGCTAAAGTAGGAGCTGCTGCGGGTTTTAACTGGATCAAACAAAAGTACACCAAAACTACCAAGAAATAACATGTGCAAAATCATTGTTGTTTTATATGTAAATTTTCGTACAAATCGTGTCATGTGCATCAAGTCTTCTTTTCATTCTCTTTTGTTTGTGTTGGGTTCGCTCCCTGTACTTGGTTTAGGGTTTTGGTTGTAGTTTCTACTGCAAGAACATACATGTTCATGTCTGATCATTGGGTTTTATTGATTAATGGTTTTATTTTTTATTTGTATAATGTGTTCTTAGTGTTGGTTTTTTTTATTATTAAATAGAGAGAGATTATATTCTCGTACCGGAAATCAAACTCATACAAGATGGAGCAATATGAGCATCCTTAACTCCTCTATTGCCCTCTCTCCCAATGGCATGAATGATCTCCCATGGTGTAGCCCTTTCCGATACCTGTCTAGCTATTCCCTCCATCCCGATTTCGATCGGCTTGTTCGTGATCACTGGAATCCTTGGTTACCCATCTCGAAATCAATTCCTAACATCTCTAAAGCATTGGAAATTTGGAATAGTAATGTCTTTGGCATTCTCGGTAAGAGGAAAAATACATGCATGGTGTGTCTTCGTGGGGTCCAAAAATGTCTTGATCGACAACGTACTGAAAACATGGTTAAGCTTGAACTGAAGCTCCAACAATAACTTGAATGTATCATGGACCAGGAGGAGCTTCTTTGGAAGCAAAAGTCACGATCAGATTGTGATGAACATGAACGAAACCCTAAAAATAGAAAAGGGGAAAACTAGAAAAAATCTGAAAAGAAAAGAAAATAAGAAAAGTGGGCTTCGAAAGTTGGAAGTCTGGGTCGGGTCACCCTTCTCTTTAATATAGCCCAATTCGAGTCTAACAGAAAACGATTATTGCTTAATCGATCCGTTAGACTCAGCCAACGGGCTTAACCAAATTAGTTAGACAAACAAGAGAACAACAACCATCTCTTCAACAATAATCAGATGGCCCACAAATACTTGGCCCAAGCTCTACTGGCAGATCCATAATACAAAGCCTAACATTCCCCTTGCTTCCTTCTTTGTTCCAAACCAATTTCACTGATCTGCAGAAGAGTGAGCACTCATTTTACACCGAAACGATTGAAAATAAGCTTTAGATAGAGGTTTTGTTAACCCATCAGCTGCTTGATGTTTAGCCGGAACATAATTGACTTGAACCTTATGATCGGCAACTTTCTCACGAACGAAGTGAACATCAAGTTCAACATGCTTAGAACGAGAATGAAAAACAGGATTAGCGGACATAGCAACCGCGCTCGTATTGTCAGACCACACTACTGGAATTGACAAAGAACATATTCTCATATCTCGCAACACTGTGCCTACCCACATGATTTCAAAAACAGCATCAACAACACTTCTATACTCAGCTTCGGATGTCGACCTCGAAACAAATTTTTGTTTCTTAGAACTCCACGTAACCAAACAATTGTCAACATACACACAATAACCCGTTGTTAACCTTCGATCATCAGACCCATTACCCCAATCAGCATCAGAAAAAGCCACTATATTCCTTACACCCAAATCAGATGGAGTGAACAGAAGACCATAGTCAATTGTGCCAACTAAATATCAAAGACTTTGCTTCATTGCATCAAGGTGTCCCTCACATGGCTTGTGCATGAATTGAGCAACACAGTTCACACTAAACGCAATGTCAAGCCGTGTATGACAGACATACAACAATGCACCAACAATGCTACGATAGACATAGGGATCGGATAAGGGACTACCGACATATTGGGTCAATTTGGTGGCTGATAACATTGGTGTAGGTGAAGGTTTTGCTTGGCACATCTTAGCTTTAGCCAGTAGCTCTAGAACAATTTTTTTCTGACTAAGCAACAAAGAATCACCTATCTTCAAAGCAGTAATACCAAGAAAGAAAGTGAGCTCACCTAAGTCCTTGAGAGAAAACTTTTGATGAAGCTCCTGGATAACCCTTTCAACAACATCTTCGGATGATCCAGTGATGATAATATCATCTACATACACTAGAACGTATGTAACAAAAAAATCACAACTGCATATAAACAATGAAGTGTCGGCAGTGGACTCTTTGAACCCGAGAGAGAGAAGGCAACCTCTCAATTTTGTGTACCAATTGCGAAGAGCTTGTCGCAATCCGTGCAAGGCCTTTTGAAGAAGGCAAACCAAATTTGATCCATCAACAACTTGTTCAACAAATCCAGGTGGTTGTTGCATAAACACTTGTTCTTCCAACCCTCCATTAAGAAATGCATTGTTTACATCAACTTGACGCAATTTCCACTTCCTAGAGATTGCAACTAAAAGCAGAATGTTTAGGGTGAAGAATCGAACTACGGGGTTGAATGTATCACCAAAGTCTTGCCCCGGAACTTGAGAAAAACCTTTGGCGACCAGGCGTGCTTTGTATCGAGAGACTGAGCCATCTGAATTATATTTGACGCAAAAAAGCCACTTGCATCCAATTGTTTTACGACCTTCAGGTAAAGGCACAAGTTTCCACGTGGCATTTGCCATCAAGGCATTATATTCTGCCAACACAGCTTCCTTCCAAGCTGGAATTTGCAAAGCTTGTTTAATAGTATCCGGAATAACAGTAGATGTAAGACTAGCTGTGTAAATTTTAGGTTTAAAGATGCCTAGCTCACTCCTAGTTATCATAGGATGAACACTTAAACCATAGGAACTTGGCAAATCAGACTCAGAAGCAACACAATCAGAGTCAAAAGGCAAACCAGATCCAGCATTAGTATTATCAAAACCAAAGTGCAAATCAGATTCAACAACATCAAAATGCAAATCAGCTTCACTAACAGTATTACCAGATTCAACATGTAAAGCAGGTCCATTAACAACATGACCAGAATCAACAGGTAACACAGAGTCATTGATAGCATGACCAGAATCAACATGTAAGACATGTTCATTAACAGTATGACCAGAATCAACATGGAAAGCAGGTTCAATATCAGCATGATCAGAATCAACATTTAAAGCAGGTTCATCAACAATATTACCAGAGCCGAGAGGCACACAAGTCTCATCAACAGCAATACCAGACTCAGTGGGAACAGAGATCTCATCAATAGTATTAGACTGACCAAGATTCGTACGAGAAGAGGAAACATGTACATGGTCTTGATTACAAGCAGTATCACATTGACCTGAAGCATTATTCGAATGCACTGACCTTGGAGTCACACCACCACCATTAGGCACACCTTGAGTTGATGTGCTGGACCTAGCAGGACCATGTTCAGCTGCAGGAGAAGCACCAGAATTAGAATAGGCAAAAGGAGTGGATTTTACTGGTTTGGGCACAATAACAAAATAAGACCCTTTAGTTGTTGCTGCAGTAGAACGTGATGAGTCAACACCCTTTAAAGTGCCTGCAAACGGAAAGACAGCTTCATCAAAAATCATATGTCTCGACTCTATAATTTTCTCTTGTGAAGTAAGGCACTTATAGCCTTTATGTTGCATGCTATATAACCTAAGAATGTGCAAGGTTCATATCGAAACTCAAGCTTGTGCTTATGGAAGGGTCTAAGGAGAGGGAAGCAAACACAACCAAATACACGAAGAAAAGCATAGTCAGGGGTGCATCAAAAATATTTTTCATAGGGGCTAATGTTACCAAGGACACGTGTAGGCAGACGATTGATAAGGTGAACTGATGTGATGACATCATGGGACCAAAACTCAACAGACAACGATGCTTGACTTAGAAGGGTAAGAGCCATCTCTACAAGGTGTCGGTGCTTGCGTTCAACCACACCGTTCTGTTCCGACGTGTGAGGACACGTAAGACGATGCTTCACACCTAATTCAGTAAGCAATGTGGACAGAGATCGATATTCTCCCCCCAATCACTATGTACTTCTCTGATTTCTGCACCAAACTGAGTGCGAACCAAGCTTGCAAACTGTTTGTAAGCTTGAACTGCCTGAGACTTAGTTCGTAACAAATAGAGCCACGTATGTCGTGTACAAGCATCTACAAAAGCTATATAATACACAAAACCATCTGACTTTGGGTAAGCAGGACCCCACAAATCTGTAAAGACAAGCTTAAAAGGCTCGAAATAAGTAGTGACAAAATCAGAGAATGGCAATTTGTGACTTTTACCACTTCGACAGGCAAAACAAACAGAATCTTTATTCACACTTGAATCAACAGTCATATTACAACCATGTAAGACCTTAGTAAGAATAGTATGAGCAGGATGCCTCAACCTACGATGCCAAACATCAACTTCTTTTTGTTTACAGACACGAATGCTAGACTGAACATTATTCACAGACGGAACACAAGTATTGAAAGCATACAAACCATCATTCTCACCACCACACAGCAACTCTGCACCAGTACCCTCATCTCGAACAATGCAGCGGTCAGCATGAAACTCAAAGAACACGTCGTTGTCCTTAGCACACTTTGACACCGAAACGAGATTCTTAGTAATCTGTGGCACTAACAATAAATCATGTAATAACAATTCTCGTGAAGCAGTATATAAAGAAGTAGAACCAATTTTACGAATGTCTAACCCCTTACCATCACCAACTAACAATTTACCTGGGCCAGAGAAGTCAGCACTCTGATGAACATTCGAAGCTTCAGTTGTGACGTGGTGAGTGGCTCCAGTGTCCACAAACCACTGACCTCCAGAACTGCCAGAGCCATGAGAAGTAGTCACATGAACACATTGAGGACACGATGGAGATGCAGAACCAGTACCAGACGCAGAGGCGGACTTAACCAGATTTTCATTCAGAGAACACACATTGACTGCATGAGAAGGATCAGATCGATACAGACTAGTCGACACCCCTACAAAACTCTGATCAAACCGACGGTAGCACCTATCCACTAAGTGCCCCATCTTCCCACACAGTTGACACTGAAACTGATTTCTAGCACGACCATATCCACGACCAGAACCACCACCACCAGTAGGTGCACTCTGCCTATACGGACGCTGACCAGAACCACCACCACCAACATTCGTAGCACCAGCCGAAGCAGACGAATTCAACGCTATAATGTTAGCACTCATAAGAGTCCCTTGTTCATAATTAGAACAGACCTTGCTGGGCTTCAGCATCGACTGAAATAGTCATGACTTTTTCAAGGGACAACACATCACGACTGGCCGTGATAACAGCCACAAACGGCTTGTACTCAGCCGGAAGACCACCCAAGATGGTTGCTACATGTTCCACCCTGGACACCGGGCTGCCACACGATGCAAGAGCGTCACAAATCTTCTTGATTCGAGAGATGTACTGCCACATGGTAAGATCACCTTTACGCACCGTTCGAAGTCGAAAGTGAAGGCTCATAATCGTCGTAGTGGACTGACTGCTAAATGACTCAAGGACGAGGGACCAGATCTCTGTCGTTGATGTAGCTCCGACAAAGTTCGTAAGAAGGTGAGGGCTCATGGTGGACAGAATCCAAGACAACAATGCACTATCTTGTGCAAGAAAGTCTTCATACTCATCATTCTCACACTCAGAGCCATCAGGTTGACGAACCTTGGCTGGAGGAGCTTTCCGGGAACCCGTGAGAAAGCCTTCGAGACGGTGGCTACGCACTGTGAGCAACACATGTTGCTTCCAAACCAGGAAGTTCGACTCGTCCAAGAGGATGTTGATCCGTTTATTCGCGAAGAAACGTCCACCGGATCGCACCGACGAGTCTGCTTCACCATCTCCAGACGAGACATCAGCAACGCGCACCATCATGAACCAAAGAAAAAATTGGAGAAGATCCGACGGCGGAAAAGCACCAAAGAAAGATTGCCAGAGCAGCGACAGACGGCGGAGCGGCGGCACCGGGATCAAACGATGAATGATACCATGATGAACAGTGAACGAAACCCTAAAAACAGAAAAGGGAAAAACTGGAAAAGATCTGGAAAAAAAGAAAATAAGAAATGTGGGCTTCGAAAGTTGGAAGCCTGGGTCGGGTCACCATTCTCTTTAATATAGCCCAATCCGAGTCTAACAAAAAACGGTTATTGCTTAACCGATCCGTTGGACTCAGCCAACGGGTTTAACCAAATTAGTTAGACAAACAAGAGAACAACAACCATCTCTTCAACAATAATTAGATGGCTCACAAATACTTGGCCCAAGCTCTACTGGCAGATCCATAATACAAAGCCTAACAGATTGGATCAATTTTGGGGACAGAAGCACTAAGATCTTCCACTCTATAGCCTTGGGTAATAGACGTCTCAATACAATTTCTATGCTTAAAGACGCCAATGGTGAATGGTGTATGGATACGATTTCCTTTAGGCTTTAAGAAATGAAGCGGCCAATTTCTTTCCTCAACTCTTTGAATGCAATGACGCTCTCTTCTCTATGGCACCACGTAAATCCCCGGGAGTTGACGACTTGCACACCCAATTTTACGAAAAGAATTGGGAGATCGTTGGTCCCTTGGTTTGTTCGATGAATAAAGATTTCTTTATTGGAGTTGATCTTAGTCCGAAGCTTAATCGCACTGTTTGAGTGCTTATGCCGAAAATCCAAAGCCCGGAAACTTTTGTTGACTTTCGCCCAATTAGCTTGTACTTTATCCTTTACAAGTTAATCACCAAGATCGTGGTTCATCGCCTCCAACATATCATGCAATCTTTAATTGGTCCTCATCAAACGAGTTCCATTAAAGAGAGGAGTATTTCGAAACATATAATCATCAACCATGAGGTCGTCCATTCTAAGAAGGGTTCAACCAGTTGGATGGCCTTAAAAGTTGACTTGTAGAAAGCCTTTGATTGGCTACATTGGGTTTTCATTACTAATACCCTCTCGGACGTTGGTTTCCCACCTAACCTTTCGTGTGTCATGATGCACTGACACCTTTTCCTCGATGCAAGTCTAACTAAATGTGGAACTCAGTCGACAATTTTGGCCTAGTAAGGGTATTCGCCAAGGGTGACCCTCTGTCGCCTTATCTGTTTAATCTAACCATGGAAAGGCTTGGACTTAGAATTGCAAATTCTATATCCTTTGGTCTATGGTCCACATCCTTTTTATATTGGTTTTACGTCTCTTTTTTGTAATGATGAGTCACTCATTCATGGTTCACTCAAATTCCAACCACAGAACACTATTTCATCAGTATGGTGGACTAGAAGGTTATCACGAGTCTTTGCAACAGGTTTTGATGCATGAGCATCCCCTTGATAACATGTTCAGTGACGTCTTCTTCTATCACGAGTTCATATGTCAACAAAAATACATGCTTTAAGACCTTTACACATCATATTTCTTTTATAGAATAATGCAAAAAATCTTTTGTATCCTTAGGAATGTAAGTCTACTTGTTCTCATTTCAATGAAAGATACTTATTTAAAAAAATTGTATTTACTCTTTTTATAATAAAAGTATCAAGTTAAATTAGATGCCTTGAATATCAAGTGTAGAAGCGTCATTGAAACGACTTGTTAATGATTGTCCCAAGCATGCTATGTCTAGAAGACTTCGAAAATTGAATCGATAACAGAAGATATGAAGTACATTTTAGATTACTTTGCTATTTAATCAACTCCAAGCCACACTTAGGTCTTTTAATTTACTTCATAGATTTCTTTTTAAATCATTTCATTTTCCTTGCTCTTTTTGGGGATTTTAATTCATCATAATACTTTTTAACTCGAGATAATTGACATAGCATACAACAAAATTTTGAATTATTCAGTATTGTCATGATTTAAAAATATCGTAATCACTCGTTAAGCTTTTGATTCAGCGGAGTGCCCTATAGATTTTTATTTTTCTTTCCACACTTTTATCTAGAAATGTCGTTTAGCAAACTCAAATATTAGAGTGCAATTTTTAAGAGAATTCAATCCATCACAATCTTTTGTCTCGAGATAAACGATGGAGCACATAACAAAACCTGAGTTACTCAATATTTTCATTATTTGAAAATACTGTTATAACTCGTGAAGCTTTTGCTACAGCAAAGTGCCCTAGAGATTTTTATTTTTCTGTCGACACTCTTATATAGGAATGTCTTTTAGTAAACTCAAACATTAAAGTACCATGTTTAAGGGGTTTTGATTCATCACAATCTTTAATCTCGAGATAAATGATGAAGCATACAATAAAAACACAAATTACTCAGCATTTTTATGATTTAAAAATAGGAAAATTCTACAACGTGCGACGAACACCGATGAACACCACTAATGATGAACACCGATGAATATCATTAAATTAATTAATAAAGATTTGAAATTTTAAGGACTCATCATACAATTAATAATTATTTTTTAAAAATTCAATTAAATTTTTTATATATATATTAAAATTTTATTTTTTAATAAGGGTAAACTATATATTTAGTACCTCACCTATTTTCGTATTTCTACTGAACCCTCATTATTTAAATATTATTTCAATTTGACACTATTCTTTATAAAAAATAATTTAACCCTTAACCCTCAACCTAAAACCCTAAACTATTAAACCTTAAACCCTTAAACTCTTAAACCTATACCCTAAACCATATAAATTGCAATGAACAAAAAACAATTGAATCCACGGCTTTGGTTGGATAATGAAAACCGGACCGATGATATTACAATCGCTTCCATGGTCTTTGAAAGTAGCAGTAGCATTGGAATATAACATGTCCCTATGGACAAGTTTCAGCTTTCATTTCCCTTGATTTTCTCTAACACATGAAACTTCAAGAGGCCGAAGAACTTTTGTCCCAATGAGAGCTTGTTTCACGTTCAAGAGTTGAAAGTCGGGGTAGGTGGCAGCGGTGGCCACGGCGCTACTTAGACTTAGGTGTAGCAACGCCAGTAGGACAACCGGCAGAGCTGAATAAGCAAACATGGCCGAGGGATTTTTTGGTTCGAGGAGTTGAAGGGTTTAAGTTCAATTAAAAGCTTAAGCAAAAAAGACATGTGGGGTATATGGAATAATAATTGAGGCTGTTTAAAGCAGTCTCTACTACCAACATCTGCTTTGGTTTTCTTATAGTTTTGTTTTTGGACTGACCGAGAGAGTCTGAGAGGGAAAAACATGTTCTGTTCTTGTTTATGTTCCAACTCGCTTTTGCTGTTTGGCTTTATGAGCGGTGCACGAATTCTGTTCTAAAGTAGAACCCTTGAACGGTCCGGTTTTCATTATCCAACCAAAGTCGTGGATTCAATTGCTTTTTGTTCTTTGCAATTTATATGGTTTAAGATATAGGTTTAAGAGTTTAAGGGTTTAAGGGTTTAAGGGTTTAAGGTTTAATAGTTTAGGGTTTTAGGTTGAGGGTTAAAGGTTAAATTATTTTTTTTATAAAGAATAGGGTCAAATTAAAATAATATTTAAATAATGAGGGTTCAATAGAAATACGAAAATAGGCGAGGTACTAAATATATAGTTTACCCTTATTAAAAAAAATAAAATTTTAATATATATAAAAATAATTTAATTGAATTTTTAAAAATAATTATTAATTGTATGATGGGTCCTTAAAATTTCAAATCTTTATTAATTAATTTAATGGTGTTCATCAGTGTTCATCATTAGTGGTGTTCATTGGTGTTCGTCGCACGTGATAGACTCATCCTTTAAAAATATCATAATCAATTATGAAGTTTAAGCTCTTTTGTATTTAGATGGAGCATAACTACCTTATTTGACGTATCGCTTCATCCGAGTGCCTCCAAAGATTTTCACTTTTATTTAGGAATGCCTTCAGGCAAACCCAAACATTGGAATGTCATTTTTCTCTCCTTTTTTAAGGACGACTTGCGTCATTCTTCCTAGTGCCTTGCAATGCCCCCATGTGTGACTTGTAGCAATTACTTAAGCAAACATGACAACTTTCTACTTTTTTTCTAAAGGCCAAAGTAAAATGGAATGTAAGTCATATCTTCCTTATTTTTGCAGTTTCTAATTTTTTTTCTAGGCATAACATGCTCGAAATCAATCTTTGGATTAAAATTAATGTCCCTCGCGCAATTAATATACAAGGGCCCTGTTTGGTAAATAGCGGTTTGGGCAAAAATTAAAGGTTTAAGGTATAATGAGAGGTTTGACTAGTCAAATCCGCTAATATTGATGTTTGGTAAATAGCGGATTGGGGTGAAAAAGCTAATTTTGAAAAAGCTTCTAATATGAGCTTTTTGAGATTAGAGGTTTGATATTAGAGTTGTAATGACTCTTTTACCCTTAACAATTACCAAAAATCTCCAAATAACATAAATTAAATAATAATATTTTTTAATATAAATAATAACATATTAAATATTGAACTTATTTGTTGTTACTACTAATTTATATTGTGACATTTGTAAATTAATTCTATTTTTTTATTATTACATATTTAAATGTGCATATAAAAAATTTAATAATACAAATAATAAATTAAATATATAAATCTTTCAAATATGTTTAGGAAATTTATATTAAAAAATAATTTTACAAATTTAATTAATATTTATTATATACAAAATATTAATAACTGATAAATTATTCAAACAAGTATTAAATATAATCATATCCTTATATGTCATTTTGCTTGTTTAAATAATCAAACAGCTATCAACTATCAGTTAATTTTACCAAACATTTTTATACAATCAACTAATACAATCCGCTAGTCAAATCAGCTAATGCAATCCGCTATCAGCTATCAGTTAATGTAATTCGCTATCAACTATCAGCTATCCACTAATTACCAAACAGGGCCAAGGACGTAATCGACGAATATATCCATAACATGATGTATAAGAAATATTTCTTTCATTGAAATCAAAACAAATGAACATATTGCCTTTACAAAAGATCCTTTTTACTCTTAGATTTGAGCAAAGGATTGGTTCCGAGCATTACTAAAAAGAAAATTAAACTATAACTATGTCTAACAAAAATAAATCAGTATCTCCTTACGAGCCAATCATTTCTTTAGCTTTGCTTGGTCCGTTTGATTTATTGAAAATTATTTTCGAAAAATGAATTTTGGAAAATGAACTACAATTTTTAGAAAATTAATTGCAGAAGCTATTTTTCGGTGTTTGGATGATGTTGTGCAATTCATTTTACACTGTTTGGTAGGGTTTTCTGAAAATTCCATGAACAATCCACAAACAATCATCGATAATGCTAAAAACAAGTTCTAACCAAAAACATGGTTTAAGGTTTAGGTTAGGGTTTATGATTTAGGATATTATTTAGGGTTTAAAGTTTATATTATTATTTAAGGTTTAGGGTAGTATTTAGGGATTAGTATTTAGGGTTTGTATTAGTATTTATAGTTTATAGTCTAAGGTTTATGGTAGCATTTAGGGTTTATGTTAGTTTTTAGTGTTTAAGATTTAGGGTTTAGAATTTAAGGATTATGGGTTAGTATTTATGGTTTAGGGTTTAATGTTTTGTTAGTATGTATGGTTTAACATTTAGGGTTTAGGGCTTATGGTTTAGGGTTTAGGGTTTTAAGGTTTATGGTTTATGTTAGTGTTTAGGGTTCATGGTTCCAATTTTACGGTATCATTTAAGGTTTATGGTTTATGGGTTAGGTTGGTGTTTAAGGGTTAGTGTTTAGTTTTTAAGGTTTAGGGTTTAGGTCAATGGTTATGGTTTAGGATTTATGGTCACATTTAAGGTTTAGGATTTAGTGTTAGGGTATCATTTATGGTTTAGGGTTTATGGTTCAAATTTTACGGTATCATTTAAGGTTGGTGTTTATGGGTTAGGTTGGTGTTTATGGGTTAGTGTTTAGTTTTTAAGGTTTAGGATTTAGGCTAATGGTTATGGTTTAGGATTTATGGTAACATTTAGGGTTTAGGGTTCATGGTCACATTTAAGGTTTAGGATTTAGCGTTAGTGTATCATTTATGGTTTAGGGTTTAGGGTTCATGGCTTAGTGTCCAGGGTTTAAGGTTTATGGGTTAGGTTGGTGTTTAGGGGTTAGTATTTAGTGTAAGGTTTATGATTTAGGGTTTATGTTAATATGTATGGTTTAATTTTTAGGGTTTATATTAGTATTTAGCGTTTAGAGTTTAGAGATTAGTATTGAAGAGAATATAGTTTGGTTTACGGGGAAAAAATATGGTAAAATAAACTGCAAAAAAATGTAAAGAAAAAACAATCAAATGTAATTCAAACTCCTTTGACCATGTGAAATTACATAAATCAAACAATGTAAATTACGAAAATTGAATTCCAAAATTCAAACTACATGAAACAAACACAACTCCTAATATAAAATCAGTGCTAAATTGGTTGATTTGTATGCCCCGTAATTACTGCGATTGAAACTCTGTGTGAGTTAAAACCTTGACCAAGAATTGATGATGTAATATGATATTTTGCAAAACACTAAAAATGTATGAAAGATGAGATGTTAATGCGATGTAAATGCAAAATAAAATGAGTTAGTGCATATAAAATAATCAATAATTTATTACAAAATGGTAAAAATAAGAGGTATAGAATCTATATGTTTTATTCGAATAAAAACAATCATACACATCATGCTTTCTACCTACACGCTTTGAACAAAAAGTAGGTCCTAGCCGAACATGTTTTGAACAAAAAAGTAATTCCTACCCGAACATGCTTTCTAGTCTCATTCTTTAATTTTGCAACCAAAAAAAATCATATCAGCATGGTATTTGGTTACATGCCTTTATTTTGTAGAAAAATAATTCATATTCGCATAGTATCTAGTTACATATTTTATTGCGAAAAAATAAACAAACGATACTAAATTTGAAGAGCATAAATTAAACAAAACTATATTTTCTTTCTATAATGTACTTATTGGGTGACCCTCTAAACGGACAAAAGTTTAGTATGGCTCTAAAGGGTAGACTCTTGCAGTTATATGTGGTTTGATTTTAACATATATTTTAAAATATATTATTAATAATATAATATATTTTTTAAAAAAGGTAAAATGAAAAAAAAGATGTCTCAACTTTTGTATGTTTTGTCATTTGACTTCTTATTTTTTTTTAGGGCAAACAACCTCTAACGTTTTAATTTGGTCCAAATATGTCCATGTTAAATGAAAACTGTCAGTCAACTGATGGTTAACGGCTGATACTACTAAACTTGTCACACGTTAAGATCGGTTGATTCTGAAAACGTACAAAAAAAAAACTTTCAAATGGTTGCTCATCCCCTTGTGCCCTGGTGGCAAAGGTTGATGTTTATCATCTCTTTGGACCGGGTTCGAGCACCAGTAATGCATGATGTGTGTGCCGTCTTTGAAAAAGACTAAGAAAGTTGAACAGATGTTACCCTTACATCGCACCAGCATATTAAAAAAACTTTCAAATGGTTGGATTGCGCCCCAAAACCATGATTGAAACTTAGTTTTCTCTTAAAAAAAAACTCAACCTAGAATCTTATATCTACAAAAAAAAAAACTTTCAAATTCTTACCCACTTTTTACTTTTCTCTTTTTCGGTTTTTTTTTTTATGTTTTTTTTGTATTATCGATCTGAAAATTCTAAAAATCTCTCTTCCCTCTGTTGGTTACAAATGGCCCTCAATATAATAGAGGAAGGGAGCCTCGTTCGTCGTTGCATGTCTATTTAATGCTTCGAATCTTCCGAGCTTTGTCAACAGAGTGGTTTTTGCAAGTTTAGAGTGGGTGAGTTTGTAGTGGTTGATGGGATTAGTCTTAGGGTGATGATTATGGCCGGTTTAGGGTAGTTGGATGGTTTTTGGTTTAGGGTGGGTTGATTTGGGGTTTAGATTCATGGTTTTTGGATTAGAGTTAGAGTTGGTTAAAGGTGGCAACAGATTGGTTGGAGTTAAGTCGCAGCCGCAGGCGGTGGTGACGGCATCATAGTGATCAGTGGCTTGGCGGCTAGGGTTTCTAGTTGGGGTTAAGGTTAGTCAAAATTAGTTTAGGTCGTGGGTTGAGTTTTAATTTGGACTTGAGGGTTTTGGTAATTGAGTTTATGTTTTTATTTGACTATTAGGCCTGGACGAAATCGGGCTACAAACAAAGTTATTTGTAGATTCATATTTTCACTCGTTTTGTGTGTGATTTATTTGTTCTAAATCATGTGTAGCATTTTATATGCTAATCAAAAGAACATTTGAATATAATTTACAAGCTATACTTTTGTAATACATTTATTTTAGTTTACAAATAATACTATAAAATGAACTCTCACTTTCAAAATAAAATTACGAGTCAAAAAGTGAAAAAGGCATGATAGAAAACCATCAATGTTTTATTATTTGTCGAGTACAGTTAGAGGTGAGTATTTAATCGAGTTGAGTTAATTAAGTTGACAAGTTTTATTTTATAACTCAAAATTTTATTATAAATTTTTCGAGTCATGTTTGAGTTTTTATTTTTAAATATTTATAATGTTATATATTAATTGCTTCTAATTTAAAAAGCTTTTTATAACCATATATAATATACATATATATTTCTTTATTTTTTATATATTAGACAGAATAGAAGAACTTGACTCAAACTTGAAAATTTTATGAGTTGAGTTTATAAAATTATAATTTGAGTCGACTCGAATTTTTTTTCACGTCAAAAAATTTAATCTACTTTGTTCACCTATAATTATATTCTTAACGTTGTCATGACACATCAACAAAAATATTGATTGTTAATTGACATTCAAAAAGAGTTTATTTCAAGAAAAAAAATGAAACTTTAAATTTCCAAGGAAAAATATTAAAGACGCAATTAAAAATATAACAAATATTAAAGGATTTTAGTCATTATATCTATAAAAGTAATAGGATAAATTACTTAAATAATCACTTAATTTTTAGGCACAAACATTTTAGTCAATCAAATGTGAAAAATAAATTACACTAAATGTTACATGCATAATTGGCCTCTGTAATTAAGTTAACGTTTGGCTGACCAAAGTGTTACCATCTAAAAATTAAAGGATTAAATTAAAAGAATTTGTCAAATAATAATTTGTTTAGGGATCCAAAATGATATAATCACACGTTTATTAATCCGAATATTAATAATCAATTAAATTTTAAGCTATAGGAGATTGGAGAAATTCAGGCTTTGGAACTAAATTGAAAGTTATAGTTCCTTTTTTTCTTGCCCTTGTAACGAGTTCAACCTCAATTGCAACTCCGGGCATGAACGTTTTTAGGAACCGAGCAAGCAGCAACCCAACCAGTCCATAGACAGGTCTAAATCTAATCACGAATGACTGCACAGATGATATTGATTTGAGTAGGAACGATGGATGTAAAAAACTGATCCGATTTGAAAATCTAACTGAAACTTACTTGACTCAGGATTTATTTTTACCCGAGAAAGTGATGATCTGAAACCGATTTGTAACTGACTGTTGTTGACTCGAACTTGAGTTGGACCTGATATTGTAGTAACCGAACCCGACTGATACGAACTCAAACTTGAGACTAACTTAGCAAATAATCGATATAATCAGACTCAAACAAGCCGAGATCCGATTTTACCCGACTTGTTTTGAACCCGACCTGTTTTAAATCTGACTTGTTGTTGAGCTGAACTGATATTGACCTGGCTTGATATGTACGTGACCTATAATTGAGAAAGCCTATGATTGGATGATTTTCAAGAGAAAAATGTAGTATTTAAGAAATTATAAATTTATTATATTATAATGTGAGAAATTAATTGACCATATGATGATATTTTTTCATTCTAGTCTCAAAAATTTATTTTTAGCTAAAATTGACCAATATATATTTCTATTTTTCGTAATTTAATCTAATAATATTTTTATTTATTCTAATCCGTACAATTTAATTTTTAGTTAAAATTGTCACATATTTATTTATATTTTCTATAATTTAGTCTAATAATATTTTTTTCTTTATTCTAGTACCTAAAATTTAATTTTTAGTCCAAATTGATTATAATTTTTTTGTAATTTAGTCTAATATGGTGTTATTTTTGTTCATGTTAATCATTAAATTTTTATTTTTAAGGAAAATTAACCCTTATTTATTTTATATTTTTGTAATTTAGTTCAATTTTTTTATTCACTCTAGTCTCTAATATTTTGTTTTTAACTAAAACTAACCTTTATTTATTTTTAATTTTTATAATTTTATCTAATATTTTAAATATAATGACATTTTTATTCATTCTAGTCCTTAATATTTATTCTTAATTTGATTCGTGTTCGTGAAAAACGTTAAATAATTCACTCAAAATGACTCAACCCAGTCTATCGACTATTTGTACCGAACTCAAACTTAATACGAATTCGAAACTCGAATTAACATGACCTGAAATTTACCCGAGCTCGAATTAACCCGTCAATTAACTGATTCGGATCCGAACTATTTTGACATAACCTGAAATGAACTCAACCTAAAATTAACCCGAACGTGACTCGAGTTGAAATATCAAGTCAACCTAAAATAATTTATATCCGATTTGACCAGACCTGATAATAAGACAAATAATATTTACAAAAATTGAGTGGAAGCATTATATATAGTGCAGGTACAGTTGTAGGAAGGAGTTTTCAAGAGAGGCGTCTTTGCATTTAATACAGACATGATAAGACGACAAACAGATTGCCATCAAACTTCTAACATCTTGTGGGCCTATCATAAATGGGAGGTAAGGATGGGCAGTTTTCATTCATATTGGCATATGGCTCTAAGGTGTTGTATAATGGCAATTCCATCCAATACTCACCCAGAATCTGACAGAATGGAAGACGGCCATCCCCGTTGTTGCACCAACTAGGCAGGCGTGTTTGGTTGTTCTCGAATATCTTAAGCATGTAAGCATCACGGATCTGTCAATGAAAACTCAAGTCATCCTATAAAGATCCAGCTAAAACAATACTGAAATTGAAAAAAAAAATGATAGTAATGTTGATACTTACGGTGAATTCAGTGACTTGAATCGAGTTAGAAATACGACCAAAGACCCCGGCCTCCTTATACATCTCAAGGATAAAGGAAACACATGTTGTTGACTTTCCATCACTGTATACCCATTCATCTTGTTCCGGGATGGTGAGCAATTGATCAAAGGTTATGCCACGCTTTTCAGTCTCCTCTAATATCCCGTACAAATCCAAATCCTGCAACACCACCGAGACAAATTATCTAATTAACTTGTATCTTTCCATATTCTACATTGGTAAAAGTCCAAAATCATCTAATTAACTCGTAAAGTAAGGGGTATACATTTATAAAAGTAACAGAAGAATAAGCAGAATACCTCAGTTCCTAACCGCTTATTTAACGCTTCATTCCACATATTTGCAGCATATGCTGGCTGCACTCTACTCCACATAGACATGACAGAAATGACCTGCAGTCAAAAATCTAGTTAGGACTTGCAAAACAACTGCAGCAGAGCATGCTCAGGATGCAAAGAATGATAAGTGAAGATGCCTACCAAGTGAGCATCAAGAGGTGGTGGATAGTTGTCAGCTACAGTGTCTATCCAACTAAATATCATGTTGTGGTAACCATATGGCTTGCCTGACATGCTCCGAGCATACTCCCATGCTGCAGTGGAGTTGAACTTTGCACGTATATCTGGATGTAAAGGAAGCAAGGCTATTTGCGGGTTAGAACTGTCCTTCAGTGACAGCTCCCACCATTCATCCCATGGAATAACCACTATAATTTCTTCACCCTGCAAAATTCATGCAGGTAATCAGCATAAGGAAGAAATCCCAATCAATAGGAGGGGACAGAGCACCACAAAAATGTTGAAATCAACTTGATACAGTGTGGTCAAAACCTGATAATAGTTAAAGGGTGGTAATACATCATACAGTTAGAAAAGGAGTTAAAACCAAGGGTTATTGAATCCTAGACAGCATTCTAACACCTTTAAATTCATTTTTTGGGGTCGAGTAAGAGTAATGAAGAGAAAAGGAAGCGGAACATAACATAAATAAATATTGCTCACAATCTGCAATTCGCTTGTTATTTATAGGATACCTTTTCATTTTCATGTCCTGATTCAGCAACCCATAGATTACCCATGTCATCCTTCAAGCAAACTGCAGTATGACCAGCAAAAGCTCCAGTCACCCATTTTTCTAATGTCTCAAATCCACCCCAACGGCCACGGATCTTCGACACTGCCAAAAAGTCACCAGTATGCACATCTTCTGGATTTATCACTGCACGCCATGGCTTAGGGCGTTTTTCAAATGAAGCACCCATGTGTGTTTTCAAAAAAGCGAGGTTGGCATTCTGACCCCAGTTAGTATTTGAAAACAGGGGCAATACATCAACTAAAGAAAGCAACGTGCCAAGCATTCCAGATGGCATTAGAAATACAGAGATTCCATGCTGCTTTACCTGCAAAAAAGAAGAAAGAAACAGAATGCCATTTCCATGCATTAAGCATGTTTTCAATGAGATTCATAGACAAAACTGAGTAACATACGTATTCCAACTCAGCAGGTTCTTCCCAAGAATCGAATTTCAATGTGTGCTCTCGAGCATTAAAATAGTAATCCCAAGTAACCCTATAAGGTGTTGCAAAGACATAAAGATCCATACAAGTCCAGCTGTGTGCTTCAGATGTCTGTAAAAGAAAATTTTACAGTTCAAACATAATCAACACTCCAAAACTAACCATAGTATGGAAAACAATAACCAACATCATCGAATCCAGACTCATGTGAAGAGATACCAACCAAATTTTAAACTTGGGATTTGAAGTCTACCAAGGAAAATTAAAGAATTTCAAGCTTACTGTAAACAACTTAAAGTTGATAAAAACGTATTAAGCAACAGTAACCATGATCTACTAAACATAGCTGAATAACACTTAAAGTTGCTCAAGCTTACTAAAATAGGGGCAACCATAGTCTAGTAAACATAATTGAATAACCTTAAATAAATTCCATAGCTTATAAATAGGAAGGGAAAAAAGGAAAGAGATTCGATTAATACTCTAAAGTAACTGCAACAAAGTGTAATTAAACTCAAACGCCATCCGTAAACAGACAACTAATAACATGAAAACAAGTAAATATCGTGTCACCCACTGTAATCGTGGTAAAAAAAGAGCGTCAATTATAACAACGGCCATAATGATCATCAACAGGCCAAAGATACGAACCGTGAGATGAAGAACTCCACCGCCCAATCCCGAATTGTCGCGATCACTCTCGGTGAACTCGAGACGAGCCTCGTTTCCGTGAAAGCAAGCTCCTTTCCAGTCAATTGAGCCATTGTTTGGGGTCACAGATCCGACGAAGGCCGGCAACAAGTCAACGGCGGAATGAATACTGTTCAACACCGGCCAAGAAATCTGGCGGGGAAGCGCCGGGAGAACATCATTAACCCTAAAGGGGACTTTGAAGGCTTGGCCCGAATCAAAGCCAAACCCTAAGCCTAAAACACAGAGAAAGAAGCATAAAAGGAAACGATTGAACAATCGAGACATGGGAGACAAAGAAGGTACGAAATTGGGTTGGGGAATGGAGGATTGGAATTTGCCCTAGAATTTGGGAGCCATTGGGTTGGATACTTGGATATTGAGGGAGACAAGTTAAGAACCCAACAGTGTATTTTATTTCTTTTTTTACCGTTTAATTTCCAGTTCTGGGCAGTATCTTAACAGAGCGTGTTTGTTTATATACTATTCTTATAATTATTTACTATTTATAGAAAAATAAGTCGATCGTACTAAAAAAATAGTGGAAAACCTGAAATGTGTGTAGTATTTTTTTAAGGCTATTATCCTATTCCTATGCGTCGATGGTGAAAAAAAATATAGTGAAATTTTAATTCTTAGAGTTTAAAAGGGAAGATTTAGGGTTAAGAGATTTAGTATTTTTGGTAATGTTTAAAGTTTGAAAATAAGTTGTATGGTTTAAAATTTAGAGTTGGTTTAGAATTTAATAGTTAGGCTTTAAAGTCTTTAAAAAAGATATGTGACAACTTTAGAAGCTCACATGTACAAAAAATAACTCTACATTAATAATGCATTAAATAATTACTTTTTTTATTAAGTAGATAAATATTTACTATAAAAAACATAGAAAAATATTTATATTTTCAAGACAAATGTTAATGTTCAACTCATACAAGGTGATGGGTATCTTTGACCACTTAATCAATTATCGAATCTCGAATAATTATCGTTCTATTATAGTATTATCCCACTTATATGTTTTTTCAAATTTAAATCACTGAAAGAAACAAAATACTGTATACCACTCAAAAAATTATGTATAAATAATTTTTAGAAAAAGTGAGAAGAGGGTGATTTGATGGATTAAAAATATAATTTATTTTTAAGTAAAATTAAATTATAAATATAATAATATAAATTTATTGCTTGGCTATGTTTTATTTATTTTTTTATGTGTTTCTAATAGAATCGATGTCTTTAAATCAAGAAAGACCAAATTTGAAGCACTCATCAAAATTACATATATGGGTGCGGAGGGGTTGTACGGGATGGGGAGGGGAGATTGTGATTGGTTTCTCGAAACGGATAGGGGTTTGTTCAGCCTTCAAAGCGGAACTATGGGAAATTTACGAAGGGCTTTTGACTGCTTGGTCGATTGGTGTTCGACAATTAATCGTTGATGAACCGGCAGTGGACGGTTAAAGTGGTGCTTGTGCTTCTGGAGGAGAATCAAGTAGCAGATAGCATGGTCAAGGCCATCGGGTGCTACTTTTGATGACCTGTTGTGCCATCGGTTCTTATCGCCTCCGACAGACTGTTCGAACAAGCTTTAATTTGATTGCTTTAGTTAAGAATTCGGTAGCATTCTAGTTCTCTTTATTGATCATATGTCACATCAAATAATAAATGTTTATGATAACAATGATGAACCGAAGACTTCAAATTCATTTCACCATAAGTAACAAACCATTTCTACCATCAAAATGGTTCAAATAGTATTTTATTAAAAGGTTTTCATTATTTCACAAAATCTTTTATATATATATAAAAGCTTTTGTTGCATCCAAAGACACAATAATTGAACCAAGCATGGGGAATCAAGTAGGCAGGTCATAAATGAAACCATGTGCCGTGTCATGAATTATATGATAAATTATATAAATGGCCAATTAAAAATTGAGTAATTTTGGTGAATTTTTTCAAACCCTAGCGGCTATCCACTATCAAAAAAATTTCAACTCGTTCTCTACTTTAATCAACCTTTTGATCGGTGGTCGACAATCAATTTTAGTATTGGTTGTCGACCAACGAATCTATTAGTTTTCTTGTTTTTTATTTTAATAAGAATTTATTTCTCTGTCCTTGTGACACGTTTTTTCATTTGTCCTTCTGACATGTCTTTGTTTTTGTTTTTGTGGTTTGATTCATCTGTCTTTGTAGCATGTTTCAGCATATCTTAGCGATCGATTGTTGTTCGCACAAAGATTCAATCGGCGCTAGTTTTTAATTTATGTTTTTGTCGGTGGTCACTTGGAAAGTTATATCCCCACTCGGTTGATGGTTGTTTGCCGATGAAATCAGTCATGGGTAGCGGTATTTTTTGCTTGACAGCTTAGATCGCGTATCACTCCTTCTTTATGCGTCTTGTTTCGACAGAGACAAGGAGATTCAAGAGGCTGCTAAATTTTGTTAGTATGCTTATCTCCATAGAAGTTTTCATTTTTCTTTATTTTTGGATTGTAAGAATTTTTTTGGGTTATTTAATCCAAATATTCTTCTTCTTGGATGCATTGTAATTGTGATTTTTCTATGGATTTAATAAAAAAAAATTAGTGGCTTTTATAAAAAAATAGTAATTTTTTAGGGTAAACTATTTGGGTGACTATTCAACTATTGGGTCTGTCTTATTTTGACCACTAAACTAAAATAAATAAATTTAACCACAGAACTATTAAATTGTTCCTATTTTGACCATCTACTTAGAGATGGGCACGGGTCGGGTCGGGCTGGGTTTTTGGCCCACCCGAACCCGACCCGAAAATATTAACCCTAAACCCGAACCCGACCCGACCCGACCATATTTTTTAAAAAACCCGACTCGACCCGACCCGAAAATAAATACCTAAAACCCGACTCCGACCCGACCCGACCTATATAAAAAAAATCAATTTTAGGGACTAAATTGTAAAAAAAAATAATTTTAAGAGACTTAATTGTAAAAAATAATAAATTTAAGGACTAAATTGTAAATAAAAAAATCAATTTTAAGGACCTAATTACAAAAAAAATAATATAAAAAGGGTATTATTACAAATATCCCTAAAAAGTTTAGGGGAAAATTACACTATTAGTCTCGGGTCGGGTCGGGTAGGATTTTTTCACCCTAAAACCCGAACCCGACCCGACCCGGCCTCACCCAACACAAAAACCCGACCCGACCCGACCCGAACCCGATTTTTTCATAAAAATACCCGACCCGATCGGGCTGGGTCGGGTCGGAACCCGTCGGGTTCGGGTTCCGTGCCCATCCCTACATCTACCGTTAAAATTTAACAGAATGGTGACGTGGTTGTTAATGGAAATTTATATAACTACACATATTGTCCATGTTAGTTACCTAACATATCAATTTGATTCTAATTTTAATTTAATTAAATAAATTAATCACTCAATTAAGTGCCAACACGTGACATCGCGTTATTGTGGAATTTAATTATTATTTTTTAATCAAACACCAGATTTCATTAAAATAATGAGAAGAAATACACAAATAAGCATACCCTCAAATAAAAAAATGTTAAAAAATAAAGAGTATGCAAATGTGAATAGTAATCTCAAATCTTCTCATAAAATCTTCTCATAAAATCTTCATCAATGTTCTTCAAATCTAACACCATAGTCAAATCTTGGTGTGCTCACTGGAAGAGCACATATCATTGAATTACTCCAACCAACAAAAAGAGAGAAAACGTCTTGGTTAACTCCACAAACAACTAACTCACGCAATGTTGTGCGGCAAGATTCAATTGTAACATGCACCAAGTTGTAAACTTCTTCAATACCAGCATGTCATAGAGGCAAACAAAGAACGTGCCATAACGGTAGATGAAGAACATGCCAGAACACCCGACGAAGAACAAAAAATTAGAACAAAGAAAGGAACAAAAGTAAGAAACAAATAAAAAAATCAATGCCGGTAGACGGCCATAGTCGCTACCGTTGGCTTGAAAACACTAAAAACTACTTAGAAACTCTCAACCAAAATGATAACCGCTGCAGAGAAAATGTGAGAGTGAGAAAGTTAAATGATTGGGTTTATTTATTTATTTTTATTAATAAATTTATTTTCGTATTCGAATCAGGTGGTAACACATGTCACTTGATTGGATGAGGAAAATGAAATTAAGATAAAATGGCATGGGCAGGATTCAAAACCGAGTAAGGTAGGGTAAGTGGCGTGTCTTAGCCAATGTGCCAAGCACAAATTTTGCTTTGAAACACTAACTTTAATATTTATGTCTTATTTGTTTTGTTAATTCCATGAAAATGAAAATGAATGTGGAGTAAGGGGACTCAAACATGACACACTTGAGATGCATAGAAAATATTTAAACCACTTTAAAAATATACTCCCTCCGTCCCGCAATTTTTGTCTCTTATTGACTTTTTTTGGTCAATTTTTTCAACTTTGACTCATAATTATTTAAAATGTATCATTGATAAAAATATGAAAAAATATTTTTTAAAAACCTCTAATCGAGTAGTTTTCAAATATATATTTTATAAAAATTAATTATTTAAAATATTCAATATAATAACAGTCAAAGTTTAAAAAATTTGACTTTCAAGAAGTCAATAAGGGACATTTTTATAGGACGGATGGAATAATAATTAAATTAAAGTTAACAACATTTAAATAATATTTAATTCATGATTTAAAATAAAATTTTAAAATTATATTAAAAATTCATTTAACGAATTCAAACTCACGAATATAACTCTAATCATAAGATAAGTTTGATTTTGTTAAATGAATTTTTAATATAATTTTAAATCTTTTATTAATTAAATTTTGCTAAAATAAAAATATAATAGTTAAATTAAAGTTAATAACATGAAAAAGGAAATAAATATGATTAACAACAAAATTAAAGTTGACTCTAATATAATTTTTATTTTTAATATATATAAATATATAAAATATTGTCAACTTTAATTTAATTATTATATTTCTATAGTAGTTTAAATGTTTTTTATGTGTCTCAAGTGTGCCATGTTGGAGTCCTCTTACTCCACATTCATTTACATTTTTATGGCATTAACAAAACAAATAAAACATATATTAAATTTAGTGTTTTATAGCACAAATTTGTGCTTGGCGTAGTGGCTAAGGCACGCCATTTTCTCATGCCTTACTCGGGTTTGAATCTTGCCCGCGTCATGTTTTTCTAATTTCATTTTCCTCACTCAATAAGGTGGCGACACATGTTGGCATCTAATTGAGTGATTAATCTATTTAATTAAATTAAAATTAGGATCAAATTGATATCTTATGTAATTAAGAGGGACCAAATTTATAGTTATACAAATTTCCGTTAACAACCATGTCACCCCATCCATTAGATTTTAACGGTTAGTGTTCAAATTTTCAATTTTTTTAGTTGAGTGGTCAAAATAGGATGGACCCAATAGTTGGGTGGTCACTCAAGTAGCTTACCCAATTTTTTATCACTGAAGTTTGAAAAGCTACATTTCGGTCACTAATATTTTCGATTTGTGTTGGGCTCGAATCAATCAACAGAAAACCGCTAAGACGATTAAATTTGCTTCCAGAATGAATTGGCTAATACTGAAAAATAAAGGACAATATTGCACGATGATTTTAGAGTGGTTCAACTTTTAAACCAAGTCTACATCCACTACCTTAGCACACTAGGATTTTCTAATTCACTCCAATGAATTCTTCCTTTTTACAGGCCAAAAGAGTAACCTTTACAACCCTATCTTTTCATTGGCTAAGATAGAACGACTCTAATTTTTTCTTAGGCTAAACTAGAACCTCTCTCTTTTACAAGGTAAATTTTTGTAAACAATAAAACCTCACAAGGTGTGTGTTTACAAGATTGAAGCTCACAAGAGTGTAAAGAATAAAAACACTCTCTATACACTATATACAAGAGAAATGAAAAAATAAGACTTGAAAGCTAATTTCTCTTAATCATGAAATTTGGATATGTTTTTTTAACCATCTTCAAGTGACTCAAGCTTTCTTTTATAGTGTGGAATGATATTCTAACCGTTTATGACTACTGGGGATGTTTTGGAGCCGTTGGAAGTCATTAAACTTCAGCATTAAGTGCTCATCTGCACAATAGTTTCGAAACTCTTACCAAAGATTTCGACACCTTAAAGAGGATTTGTAAAATATAGCCTTACAAAGCTATGGTTTCAAAACCTTTGCTAAGGTTTCAATTCTAGGCTATTTTGCCTGAAAGATTTCGAGACCTTCTAAGGAAGATTTCGAAACCTTCACTTAAAAATAATTGGCTAAATGTTGACTTTTAAATGTATATTCGATATAGATGTAAAGTTAAAACATTTTAAATATATTTTTCAAATATTGTTGATTTTGAAATATTTTTCATAAAAATTATATAGTCCAAAATCATTTTTCATATAAGTTACATCAAAATCTTTATCTCAACAATTTGTAATAAGATGGACACTCAACCGTTAATTGAATAGTAGTAGTCTAACGTGGCATTCATAGTGACATCATCTTATTGAAGGGAAAAGGGGTTAAAAATAATAAAATGTCGAACTTGGGACCTTTTGTAAGAGGTTCTAAACGTCCAACAACTGAGTCAAGTTGATGTTTTAGTGCATTTTTTACAAAAATGATTTTTATGTTGCACTGTAGAAAATGCTTGAATATATATATAAGAATATGATCCAATTACACAATGTAAAACTATTTAAGTTTTATACGTTTTTTGAATTGTTGGATGGCTGAAATTAACAGTAGAATAGTGAAGATTATTATTTGGAAAAAAGTAAAAGTTAATCTCATGCATCCATTTTCTCCATCCAACAATTCAAAAAGGTGTAAAACTTAATTTTTTTACACTGTGTAAGTAAATCATAACTCGTATATATAGGATTTAACTTGAAAGTTAGAACCTCTTGAAATTAGACCAAATATTCAATTTGGCTGAGTGGCTAGGCATTTGGTTGAATTTTAATAGTTCTCATTAACACAAATATTGTTTTGTCAAAATTTTATCAAGTTGTTAGATTGGCTCAGTGGTTGGGCGTCAAGAGATCCCATCTTGTTCCAGCCCCATGTAAAATATGAGACTTTTTATTATTTCAAGTTTTTTCTCTCTAATAAGATGATGCCCAGGACGAAGGTACATGGTTTTTTTGGAGACTGTGTTCCCCAATATTTTTACTAAAAAATCAATAGTTTTTTTTTACCTATTTAGACCTCCTACTTTTAATTCATTGTTCTTTTTTCCTCTCTTTTTTATGATTGAATTATACATTCTCCACCCTGATCTTAATTTCTAGCTCTTTCTTTGATGATTGATGGTGCCATCATCTTATTAAAAAGGCATCAAATCATCAAAAAATGCTACGCCATTCACCACGTTAGACTGCTAGCTGCTTCATAATTAACGGCTAAATGATCGTTTTATTACAAATCAAAAACGATAATGATCGAAACATAGCTTCAACTCAAACTTTAATGATTGTATAATTTACCCTAAATCATATGCCACGTACAAGATTGTTATAACCGTTAATGTCCAATTTGGGTTTTCAACATTTTATAACACCACCACAATTTTTCGATTTATATTTACAAATTGTGTAGACTAGAGTAGATTTTTTGTTTTGATACTGCAATAATGGTAATTGTTACAATATAGGAGATCGTGAAGTCAACTATGCTTAAGCACATAATATTTTTCGATTTATGATTGACCATTATCTTAAAAAATTATTCAATAAATAATACCGAGCAGATGCAGAGTGATAAAGGATTAATACGAATTTTTATTAATCATTTGTTCAACAAATAATAGAATTTAATGTGTATAATTGCACCGAATCAAAGTTCATATATATATATATATATAAAGAAAACCTTGGAGACTATCGTGGTTTACCGCGTTAAAAGTGAAGGGACCTCAATTAGGGAATGCTATGGAGTGGGGGACCTCAATTAGTTAACAAATATTACACATAAATATAAAAAAATATTATTCTAAATACTAATTTAGTTGACTTGGTAATATAAAAGTTCTTTTTTTTTCAAAACCAAATCCATAGAACGTCTTCGACTTCGCCATAATTAATCTCAGCTAAAGTTAATAAACGATGAAGCTTAAGGAACTTACCTTAGTGAACTGAAAAGGATACTCTGACGAAGTCAATACCTTCTATAGAAAAGTTCATGGAAACCCTAAACCCTAAATGACTGCGGATGAGAGAAAAAATTAATGAACACCCATCGACAATGAGTAAAATATCAGATTGGCATCAAAACGGCGACCTTTAGTTGAATCGGATTATGCAGTTAAAAAAATAAAATCAAATATTAAATATGAGATATTAGTATTTAATAAAAAAACATGTACTTTAGTAATGAGTTAAAATTCAAATTTAATCCCTTACAAACCTAATTTTAATTAAAAATCCATTTTTTATCATTTTTTTTCAATTCTTATCAGTTGAATTGGCTTCCAAGAAAGATGCTGTTATTAGCTAACAGTGAGCCTTTTCATTAAAGCAACATTTTATCATTCGATATAGAGATTGAAAATATAGTTTTCAAAAGAAAAGTTTACTGATGAATTAAGAAACTTTATCAAAGATAATGACAGGCAAATGTATGTATGTATGATTCTGACCTCAATACCCAAGTCTTTTGGGTACACATTTGTGATTTGTGAAGAGTTCAAAAGGTTCAGGCATTGGACTTTCCTGAAAAAGAAAAAAAAAATGGTAACTACATACAACTGAGCAATATTTTAACATAACAATAGTAAAAATAAGAAATCAATAAACTCATTTAAAAGGGGTAAAAAGATCAGAATGAAAGCAGCAGAAAGTTTCTAACCTTTGCTTGAACAATAGCATCATCTACCTCTTTCCTCACTTCCATCTCAATGTCCTGAAAATTTTCCCATTATTTTGATATTTTTCATTACCAGAGAAATCCCTAACAACATTAGAATGCTGATAATTCCACAAGTAAAATACCATTAACTCTTTCTCTGTAGCTAGGTCATG
The DNA here is from genome assembly GCA_958450335.1 of Hibiscus tridactylites. Lineage (NCBI taxonomy): Eukaryota > Viridiplantae > Streptophyta > Magnoliopsida > Malvales > Malvaceae > Hibiscus > Hibiscus tridactylites. Next base: position 77,885,755 of record OY288281.1, read on the forward strand.
AGACAATATCAGCTTTCTGCTTCTTTCAATCGGATCACATACTTCTAGAATGTTAGTTTTATATCAACTTGATTAAATTACAAATTTACAAGACTAAATGCTTGAATTTTAGCAAATAAATCCTTGGGAAAGTAACATGAACTTTGTATCAACCTGTCTATATCGATTTCAAGAATCTGCATACAAACCCCAAGAATTAAAAAAAACTGTACAAGAAATATGACAAGCAGTATGAGATTTCTAAAATGAAGTAGCAGCAAATAAACATGCCACATCACAAGATTGGATAAAACGCAAAGGTACAGCCATTTTGTTGATAAAATGCAAATATCTTTATTTAAAATGTACATGGACTTCAGAATCATATATATTTTGGCATCAAGTGAATTTTTTACAACTTCAAAACTATGTTATTTAAACTCCGGAAAAAATTATGTTATTCGAACTCCGGAATGAGTCTGTTTAATTTTTCTTTAAGTTTTTCCACTATTTTGGGGTCCTTGGAGGGTCACATGCTCATACCTACGTGCAAATTGGCATCGAACACGGACATCGGCAATAATTACTTCAAGAAAAATGAGGAGTTTGAGCAATATAGCTTTAAACAACTTTTCATCAAATATCAGCAGAAAAGGCAGTTTCTACCCAGTCAGCAACTGCCATACCATGATATCCTTGTGGCCAAATAAAGAGGCTGTTTACAACAAGCATCTGACATTGAAATTCACGAGTCCCATAAAACTTGTGTAATATAACATAGATACTTACCCTTTCTATAAAAGTTTCTAAGTTAAGCTTACCATTGACCACAAATTTAGAAGAAGAAAAATTCAAGTCATGAAGATTTCTCAAGCAATTTCATAGTCATGAGATTTCTCAAGCAACTTCATAGTCATGAAGATTTCTCCAGCAACTTCATAGTCATGAAGACTTCTCCAGCAATTCTCTCCAATGTTCGTTCAAGAAAAGCTCTAATGAGTTTCAGCTTGCCCAAAGTGCTATTCATTTTGAACCAGATTAGATAGAATCAACATACACGTAAAAAAATATTTCTGGAATTTCAGTGCACAATCGAAATCCACAAGTCAACGGCTTTCAGAGAATTCCTCTAATCCTATAAGTGGGTGGGATTCGCAAATACTATCTAAAATAATAAGTTTTAGCTTACTCTTTTGTAGGGATAAACTTAGCAATTTAAGTAGATAAGGTTAAGCTTCCAGGTTGCACTTTCACAGCAGGCAGAGCTACAAAGTCCCAATAGCCACAAAGCAAAGATTATTTCAGCTTCTTAATACTACTCATAAGAAAGATTACAGATAAAGCACCACATTACTAAGATCATTGAGAAATGGAAAGAAAATAAGAGATAAAGTTCATCATTTTGGATAATCCAAAGAATATAAGAGAAGATATGAAAGTCAACTTTAACCTTGATCCACTTTTAAGATCTCTTAAACTACATCCCCAATCCATAGCAAAAAGGCAATCGTCTTCGATTGTAATTTCATCTTATTTTTCTTATTAGATCACTTCTCACAATATCTATATAACTGAAGGAAATAGAAATTTGCTCCTTTTAATTTCCATTTTCTCTCTTAGGCTCTCCAAATAACATAAAAAACAAAATTTTGCTTCATTTCCCTTATCTACTTCTCCCTTAAGACTCCATACATGCTGCCATTGTTAAAACGAGACAGTACCATTAGATAGGCACTCACACACACACACCAGAGTAACAAGTGTCCTGCATAGGTTTATTCTGTTATGTGCTGATATCTGTATTTTAGCACTCCTCCAATCCAGCCTCACAGAGTGACCACCTTTCCTTCTTAAGACTTCAGATGTGATACAAGTATTCATGGTGCATTAAACGACAAGATAAGACGATTAGCACTCTTCCAATCCAGTCCAAAGGAGTGACCTTTCTCCAATCTTAAGGCTTGGGATGTGATACAAGCATTCATGTTGCATCGTATGTCAAGATAAAATTTATTAGCACCCCAAATCTTACAGATGTTATGTAGGACCCTCACAAGCACCGAATAGTCTGAAGCAAACAAAATTTTCCACGAAAGAGTTTTCTTCCCTAACTATACGAAGGTAGTCAACTAAAGAATGATTAATCAGAAAAAGGTTTCTACATGAAGCATGTGACCTCTTAGGCAAAGTGTAGATAAGAAATATTAACATATTCTTTGTACATTAACCATAGAGGAACTAGTAGAATTAGACTCTGTTTACAACATTAAGCATGTAGAAGGGGTAATAGAATATGTTTGTTATAGTTATGGGAGTCGGTTTAATCCCTGAGCAAACAAATAATAAGAGCATTTCTTCAAGAGACGAGAGTGACTAACTACACAGTAGAGGATGTTGTTGTTTAATAGCAGCAAGTGTAAGCAAGAAAACACAAATTTAACAAATATCAGCATATTACAGAAGTCAAAGAGTATCAAAGAAAATCAAGTTTTATCAAGCAAAGGTGATTCAAATCACACTTTATGTAAGGAAAAAATAGTATATGAACAATGACCAGCACAAGAAAATGAAACGGTAAAAATATCTGGGGTGGATGAGTAAACTTACAATTGGTCCATTCTTCAAGGCGCATTCTTTGGCAAGCTTGCTTCACAGCAAGGACATCCATGCCATCCACCTACAGGATGTAAAGCATATGCTAAATGCTAATTAGAATTAAAGCATGTAAAAAAGTGCGTTCATCTATATTCTGGAGAAAATGAATTTCAAACATACATTGTCTCAAATCTGGAAATGCTATACAAAAAAGAAATTACATCTCTATAGCTGAACAAAAGGTTTTCACTCAATAGATATATTCTAGCACAGATTCTATTTGCATCAAACCCTTAAACTTTAGAAGAAAACAAACTTACATGAGAAGAACCGAATATTGTAACTGTATAAGCAGTAAGAACTAAGAAGTAGTTGAGATTCTGCTTCTCTAAAATAACATTCAATCATTTAATTTCTTACCCAAAAGGACAATTAGAACAATATCATCAATCTCCATTTTAAACCAGCAGTTCAGCAATCACTACTATGACATCTAATTCAAACAAATACCGTAAACAACTAAATCATCATTTACTTTCCATAACCATAACAAAAAAAGAACTAATTAATTATAACTTAATAAAACCATGGTTATCTCAACAAACCAACTAATTCTCACCTTCAAACCAGGAACAATGTCCTCATGAAGGTAGGATCTTCTTGAACTTTGCTCGGCTCTCTACTCTGCAATCCCCTTACCATCTGTACATTTATATATAAATAAGAAAATCCACAAAACTGAATATCACAAACCAATAGAATTGCATTCCTATCCCTCACATTGATTGTTCTCGCAGACTACAATTGCAGGCAGCTTCCAATGCGCATAGATATCCAATGCCTCAAACAACTGCTCTTGATTAGCAGCCCCATCACCGTACAATGCAAATGTCACGCTTTCGTCATTAGAATGCTTTTGCGCAAAAGCCAAGCCACATCCTAACGGAACCTGAGCTCCAACAATCCCGTGGCCTCTCGAATCCTTCTTGTAAAAATGCAGCGAACCTCCTTTGCCTTTAGAGCATCCACCCTGGTTTCCCATTAACTCGGCGAAAACTTCCGGAAGGGTTCCACCGCGACTGAAGAACGTGCAGTGGTCACCGTAGGCGGTTATGATGCAGTCCTTATTGGTAATGGCGGCTTTCATGCCAACGGCAACGGCTTCTTGGCCGTTGAAGAGGTGAAAAAAACCACGAATGAATTTGTCCTTCTAGAGTGAAACGGCGCCGATCTCCATAGGACGCATCAGCATCATGTCTCGGAAAAAGCCAAGGAGGCCCTTCGGACTGGTCTCGACGGAAGGTGAAGGGGGTCCGCGCTGGTGAGAGGTTAAAGGAACGAAAGTCTCGACGATCAAGGGAGTGGCGTTGTAACACCCTTATCCAGCTGGAAGTTATAGCAGTTAAAATCTTTGAATTTCTGTTATATTTTATTCTTAATTATTCGTTGTTAGGCTTAAGTGAAACGGTGTGTTTTGCTTAAAGGCTTAGGCCTACAATGTTGTCGTTGCCTCGTTGGATTGTAAACCTTTAAAGACTGAAACCCTATCTGTTTTGATTTTGCCGATTGGAATGAGAATTCTTATTTTCTCTCCTTTCTTTCTTTTCTGAATTCTCCCTCTACTCTATTGAATTCTTTTTTTTTCATAATTCTTGTTTGAAGTGTTACAAAGGCATCAGAGCACAGGGTTGAGCCCTGAAAAATGGTGGACGGTGTGTTAACTCGCGCAGCACAGGCAATGTTAGCGGCGCAGCAAGCGACTCAACAAACGCGGGGTGAAACGCCAGTGCCGACTGAAACTGAATCAAGGTCGAAATGGCAATAGGGGACTGACCAGCTCCGGGCAGATCTGAATGGCATGGAGGAGCGATTGGAACAGTCTTTGGACAACAAGATGAAGGGCATGAAAGCATCGTTGATGGCTGGTCTACAGAAGCTGTTGGAAACTGCACTGGAAAAGATCTTTTGATGAAGAAGACAACAATCAACAAGCCAGTGTATTAGGAACTCTGCCAGAGCTACAAACTTTAGGGTTGGGTATGGGGATCGATGGGGAAAAAGTCAAACACCTGGTGTGCAAAATGTTGCCCACAAACCCACGATAATTGTTGATGATGTGGTCCCAGAATCGGCCAGCCCAAGTAACCCTGAAAGGAACCCAACACTGAGCAATTTTGCTTTCAAGCTGCTTTGTCCCAAGTTTGATGGCGATGATTTCCGAGGATGGTTATTGAAATTGGAGCAGTATTTCAAAGTTGAGAATGTGCCGAGTTCAACTAAAATTCGAGTAGTGATGCTCCATTTGGAAGGGATGGCATTATAGTGACACCAATTCTTAGCAAAGAATCAGAAGGATTTCCACCAACTCGGCTGAAAACAATATGTGCATCTATTGCGAGAAAGGTTCGCTCATGGTGGACTGGATAACCCGTTCTTTGAACTTTTGACCCTTAGACAAACCGAACCAGTGGAACAATTCTATGAAGAGTTTATTCATCTCTTGAACCAGGTACAACTACCCGATGAATATGTATTAAGTATGATCAAGAACTATATGCGGATAGAAATAAGTCAATATATGCAATTACTTCAACCTAAGTATATCATTGATACTTTTCATCTGGCTAAATATTTGGAGAATGTCTTCTTTCTAGTTCAGAAGAAGACTACATGGCAAAACCCTAGAACATTACCCCCAGCCCCTTTGAGTCTTCCTGCTAGGGCAAACAATAGTGCAATGAAGAATGTGGTTCAGCCAGCGAGTGTGGTTGCATCCACTTTTACTTCTCGGAATAATTCACCTAGCAACTTGAGCCCGCGGGTACTAAGAATCAGGGCACCACTCAGCACAGGGGAAATGGAAAGATGATTTCAGCCGTGAAAATTAAGGGTATGGACGAGGAAGGGGAAACTGAAGTGTTCTTAGACTATGACGAAGAAGGAGAGGTTGCAACTCAGGACAGTGGTAAACAAGAGAGTCTCGTTGTATCTTTGCACGCTATGCTGGGGGCAAATGACTTGGAAACTATGAAGCTTATGGTGAAAATGGGGGAGGGGGGTGTAATACAAAATGCATTGTTAGATTTTGGGAGCTCTCACAATTTCATGAGTTTGGCTTTAGTGAAGAAACTGGGGTTGAGAATGCATAAGAGAAGTCAACTTAAAGTCTTGGTGGCCGATGGGAATTTGATTGGAACCTTAGGAGACTGTCCAGGAGTGGAATGGCAGTTTCAAGAACAGACTTTCACCATTAATTTATTAGTTTTACCCCTCAAACATTGTGATATAATGTTGCGGGTGCAATGGTTGTCCAGTTTAAGACCTATTAGCCGGAACTTCTCCAATATGAGCATGGAGTTTTGGTGGAAGGGTAATAAGGTCAAGTTGTGGGGCACAGACCCGAGCCTTTACAGAAAATGAGTTCCAAACTATGCGAGAAGATGTTAAGGGGTCACAACAATCCATATACTGGCTCACTGTTGTATTTAAATGCTCAATTGGAAATTCGGCCAGGAGAAAAGAGAATGCCCAGTGAATTGGAAAACCTGCTGCACCAATATGAAGATGTCTTTGCTGAACCTAAGGGCCTACCACCGGTAAAGAGCCATGACCAAAATATCGCATTGATCGATGAGCAGGCAGTAGTCAAGGTAAAACCATACAGATATCTAACTTCTCTAAAATATGAAATTGAGAAACTGATTAAAGAGATGCTGGAAGATGGGGTAATAAGGGATAGCAACAATGCTTTTTCTTCTCTAATAGTCATGGTGAAGAAAAAAGATGGGTCTTGAAAAATGTGCATAGATTATAAAAGGTTGAATCAGATTACCATTAGAGATAAATTTCTTATGCCCATTATTGAAGAATTACTTGATGAACTAGGGGCAGCCAGATTTTTTTTTAAATTAGACCTCAGATCAGGCTACCACCAAATCAGAATGAGTGAATATGATATACATAAGACTGCCTTCAAGACTCATGAAGGGCACTATAAATTTTTGGTAATGCTATTTGGGCTCACCAATGCTCCAGCCACATTCCAGAGCTTGATGAACAAGGTTTTAAAGAATTTTTTAAGGAGGTTTATATTGGTTTTTGTTGGGATGTGTGGGGCTCGATTCGATCAACCAATTATGCTCACCAAGTGGTGGAGAGGTGGATGTTTGGGTGGAAGGGTTGTGGAAGCTAGAAAGATTAAAGACACAATGATTTATAGTGGTTCGGCCTTCTAACAAGCACCTACATCCACTACCTTAGCTTCCCACTAAGGATTTCTCAACCAATTCACTAATTGATTCGTCCCCTTTTCTAGGATTAGGAGGAAACCCTTACAACCGATCAAGCTTCTACCCAAGCCTTGATCAAAACCCTCTTTTACAAGAGACAAATGAAAGCAAACTTAAACCCTCTAATAGGTGTTTGTTTGCACACTTAAGCACTCACCCAAAACCTAAAACACTTGAGCAAATTTAACAATTTTGGCTCACTAGTGTTTGTCTATACAAGAATTGACAATTTAAGTGCTAAGACATTTTCTTGATCAAATGGTGTTTGACAATATGAGCATTAGTCTTCTCTTGATGCTTGGAGGTCCCTTTTATACTCCCAATTGAGTTTATAGCCGTTTAGGACCGTTGGGGATGAATTGGAGCCGTTGAGGACTTTATTTCCCTTCATAAATGCTGTTCTGCAGCTACCAGTATCGATACCCGTGGAACGGTATCGATACGGCCTTCATGAAGAAATAGCCGTTGGGCTTTTGCCAGCACAGGGGTATCGATACACGTAGAACGGTATCGATACGGCATTCATAGGAACTAGCCGTTGAGCTCTTGCCAGCTGAGGCGTATCGATACGCTTGAGGGCGTACCGGTACGGCTGCATATTTGAATAGCCGTTGGGAAATAGCCGTTGGGGTAGTTGAACAGGGATCGGTACGCTGACGTGACGTATCGAAACGACCCCGGTCCGTATCGATACTCTAAACCCTCGTATCGATACGGGTTTTGACAGTGGCCAAACTGAGCCAAAAAGGTATCGGTACGGGTACAACTGTATCGATACTGGTGACTTGAAAACACAAGTTTGGCTGTTTAAAACATGAAAAATCTTTGCCAAAAACCTCTTAAAATACCTCAAACATAAATTCAAGTTGTTTGGACTTAAAACCAAGTTTTAAATTCTTTTCAAATTAGTCCAAAACATTTTTCAATTATTATATCAAAACATAAGTTCTACAATCTCCCCCTTTTTGATATAATAAAACTCACTTGAAAAATTGTTTGGGTTTCTCCCCCTTTAACTTTAAAAATGTGAATAAGAGATTAAGTATATGAAATCAAATAAAGCTCCCCCTTATTCATTTGAAAATTCAATTTTTCAAACCAATTTCTCCCCCTTTTTGTTATATCAAAAAGAATTTAAAATGACATTTAAGTTCAAGATAACATAGGAGGCAAAAAAAAATTTGACACACTTAAAATTTTGGTTTTAAAAATTGGCTCCCCCTTACTCAAAGCATCATCAAAATGTTAGTCCAACATAAATGATCATCTAGTTGAATTTAAATTAAAATAAACAAATAAAAGCAAAAAAAACAACTAGAATTTTACCAACACTTGAATTTAAGGGAGGATGTGAAGCCTTCCTTCTCCAAGTGTTCTTCCTTGTGTGTATGGAGCTCCCCCTCAATGTTTGACTTGTTGAACATCTCCATCACACCTACAATAGACAATCAAGTAATTTTTGGTATCCAAATTGCTTTGGATCCATAAACGTTAGTTGCACAAAATTTAGTCCCCTTAGGAATCCATTTTTCAATTTCATCCTTTTTAGTTGAAGTAGTTAGTCCTTTTGGGACCCAAACACTTCGAAAACATTTTCCATTCACAAATCTAGGGGCACTAGATTGTCTAACATAAAAATTTGATTTTCCAAAATTGTTTTTCTTTTCAAGCTCTTTGGAAATCAAATCCTTTTCTACTTGAACATTTTGAAGCAATTTTTGTAAATCAAGACATTTTAGTTCAAACTCTTCAAGTTTTGCTTCAAGTTCAAGTTTGGTTTTAGAAAGCAAATCATTTTGAATTTTTAACTTTGAAATCAATTTATTGTTTTTCAAAATGTGGCTTTTAAAATCTAAAACCAATTCATCATAGGCATCTTGTAATTCATCAAAAGTGTAAGAACATGAAGTAGATGAATTAGAAGTTACCCTTGAATCTTCTTCGATGGCCATAAGGCAAAGGTTGGCTTGTTCATCGTCGGTGGAGTCCTCATCACTCCAAGTAGCCACATGTGCCTTCTTCTTATGGCTTGAAGTGCTTGCCCTCTCCTTTCTTTTAGGTTCTCGTTCAAGCTCTCTCAAAGCTTTCTTCATGAAAGGGGCACACTTCTTGAAGAGATGAACTATCTCTTCATCTTCATCCTCCTCTTCACTTGTGTAGACATGATGACAAGTGGAGGATTTGAGAGCCATGACACTAGCATTGATGCCAAGCCCTTTGATTTTCTTCTCTCCCATAGCTCTTATTTCTTCCCTCTTCTTCTCATCCTCCTTGTTCTTCTTCATGATTTGATGAGTAAGAAGTGACCCCATGAGTTCATCAAGCTTCAAGGTCTTCAAATTTTTGGCTTCGATGATGGCGGTCCTCTTTGAGTCCCAAGACTCGGGAAGTGAGTAGATGAGCTTTCGAACAAGCTTCTCCTCCGGGATGGCTTCTCCATAACCTTTAAGACCATTTGTGATGGTGGAGAACCGATCAAACATCTTCTCGATGTTCTCTTCCGAATCCATTTTGAAGTTCTCATACTCCAAGGTTAGGAGCCCAATCTTGGTCTCCTTGACTTCGTTTGTCCCCTCGTATGTGACTTCAAGCTTGTCCCATACCTCCTTGGCACTCTCACAAGAAGACATCTTCTCATAGATGGATGGACCAAATGCACAAAACAAGATGTGCAAGGCTTTGCAATTAAGCTCCATCTTCTTGCGATCGTCGGCACTCCACTCCGCTTTACTTCTTTTAGGCACGAACGGACCATCTTCAACTACATCCCATAACTTGTAATCTTTTGATTTGATGAAGAATTTCATCTTTGTCTTCCAATGGGCGTAGTGGTCTCCGTCAAAGAAAGGCGGTTTGTCTATGGATTGCGCCATTTGAGCCGGTTGATGAAAAAGTGATCGAGCTTGCCGGATCTTCTCAATAGGATGTGAATCCTTTTCGATTGAGCCAAGCTCTGATACCAATTGTTGGGATGTGTGGGGCTCGATTCGATCAACCAATTATGCTCACCAAGTGGTGGAGAGGTGGATGTTTGGGTGGAAGGGTTGTGGAAGCTAGAAAGATTAAAGACACAATGATTTATAGTGGTTCGGCCTTCTAACAAGCACCTACATCCACTACCTTAGCTTCCCACTAAGGATTTCTCAACCAATTCACTAATTGATTCGTCCCCTTTTCTAGGATTAGGAGGAAACCCTTACAACCGATCAAGCTTCTACCCAAGCCTTGATCAAAACCCTCTTTTACAAGAGACAAATGAAAGCAAACTTAAACCCTCTAATAGGTGTTTGTTTGCACACTTAAGCACTCACCCAAAACCTAAAACACTTGAGCAAATTTAACAATTTTGGCTCACTAGTGTTTGTCTATACAAGAATTGACAATTTAAGTGCTAAGACATTTTCTTGATCAAATGGTGTTTGACAATATGAGCATTAGTCTTCTCTTGATGCTTGGAGGTCCCTTTTATACTCCCAATTGAGTTTATAGCCGTTTAGGACCGTTGGGGATGAATTGGAGCCGTTGAGGACTTTATTTCCCTTCATAAATGCTGTTCTGCAGCTACCAGTATCGATACCCGTGGAACGGTATCGATACGGCCTTCATGAAGAAATAGCCGTTGGGCTTTTGCCAGCACAGGGGTATCGATACACGTAGAACGGTATCGATACGACATTCATAGGAACTAGCCGTTGAGCTCTTGCCAGCTGAGGCGTATCGATACGCTTGAGGGCGTACCGGTACGGCTGCATATTTGAATAGCCGTTGGGAAATAGCCGTTGGGGTAGTTGAACAGGGATCGGTACGCTGACGTGACGTATCGAAACGACCCCGGTCCGTATCGATACTCTAAACCCTCGTATCGATACGGGTTTTGACAGTGGCCAAACTGAGCCAAAAAGGTATCGGTACGGGTACAACTGTATCGATACTGGTGACTTGAAAACACAAGTTTGGCTGTTTAAAACATGAAAAATCTTTGCCAAAAACCTCTTAAAATACCTCAAACATAAATTCAAGTTGTTTGGACTTAAAACCAAGTTTTAAATTCTTTTCAAATTAGTCCAAAACATTTTTCAATTATTATATCAAAACATAAGTTCTACAGTTTTCTTCGATGATATCCTCATATATTTTTCCAATTGGGAATTACACTTACAACATTTGAAAGGGGTATTGAAACTGTTAAGGGAGAACTAGTTGTTTGCTAAACTCGGCAAGTGTTGTTTTGGTGCCCAGGAAGTAGATTATTCGGGCTATATGATAGCTGGAGGAGTAATAGCCATGGACAAAGGGAAGGTTCAATGCATTCTGGATTGGCCAACTCTAGTTTCAGTCAAAGAATTGAGAGGATTTTTGGAATTATTTAGATACTACAGAAGATTTATCAATGGGTATGATGTGATAGCAAGGAGTTTGACAAATTTGCTTAAAAAGAGAGGCTGGGAATGGGATTTGGAGGAAGAGAATGCCTTGAAGAGTTTAAAAGAAGCTGTCAACACTGCTCTTGTATTGAGTCTACCAGACTTTTCTCTAGTGTTGTAGTAGAAACAAATGCGTCAGAGAAGGGAGTTGAGGCTGTACTTAGTCAAAAGGGGAAGCTTTTAGCCTTTTTCAGTAAAGGGTTAAGGGTGAGGCATCAAAGTTTATCAGTCTATAAAAAAGAAATTATGGCTGTAATTATGACAGTGAAGAAATGGTCTCCTTACTTAATAGGGAGACACTTTATCATTAAGACGGGCCATCAAAGTCTGAAATTTCTTGCTAAAAACCAAGCAATTACCCCTTCTCAGTAGAAACTGGTGGTAAAAAAGATAGGGTATGACTATGAGGTTCAGTATAGGAAAGGAAGTAATAATGTGGTTGTTGGTGTGTTGTCTAAAAAGCCTATGGTGGGGAGTTGTCAAGCCATTAAAGTGAATTGTGCATCCACCGAGTTGTTGAAGAAGGTAGCTGCTTCATGGGTAAATGATGACAGATTAAAACAAATCACATTGGATTTAGAGAATGGTTCCCAAAAACACATCAAGTATGAGTGGGATGGACATCAGTTAAGAAGAAAAAGAAAGCTGGTTGTTGGTAGTGATAAAGAACTGAGGGCAGAGATTTTGAATTTCTCCAATGATGGGGTTCTGGGAGGACACTCGGGAACACATGCCACCAGCAAGAGAATTTCTAGAATTTTTTGTTGAAAACGGATAAGGAAGGAGGTAAAGAACTTTGTCAGAAAATACGCAATATGTCAAAGGAACAAAGATGACTTGACACATCCGAGAGGGATATTGCAGTCCTTGACAATCCCTGAAGTTGCTTGGGTGTCTATAAGCATGAATTTTATCAAATGTTAACCTATGTCCAGAAACAAGAACACCATTCTGGCAGTGGTAGACATGCTTACAAAATACGCCCATTTTATTGTCTTGGCTCATCCATTCTCGATAAAAAGATGTTGCTCAAGTCTTTTTGAAGAATATTTTTGAATTGCACGGGTTACCTAGTAATATTGTGTGTGACTGTGACACAATTTTTATGAGCTCTTTTTGGCAGGAACTGTTTAAGAGATTGGGGGTAAACATAAAGTCGTCCACTGCTTACCACTTCAAGACCGATGGACAGACGGAGAGAGTTAACAAATGCCTAGAGACTTATCTGAGGTGCATGGTGGGAGAAAAGCCTAAGGAGTGGGGGACCAGGCTCCACCTAGCAGAATGGTGGTATAATTCTTCCTACCACTCTGCTATACACACAACAACTTTCCAAGCTCTATATGGATAAGAGCCCTCTTTACATGTACCCTATGTGGCTGGTGAATTTAAAGTTGCATCTGTGGATAGGGGATTACAACAAAAGAAAGCGGTTGTGAAGATGTTCAAATTTCATCTCAAGAGAGCCCAAGACAAAATGAAGAATCAAGCTGACAAGAGGAGGCCTGAGTGCGAATTTAAGGTTAGGGACCTAGTGTATCTCAAGTTTCAGCCTTACAGACAGCAATCGATCAAGATCAGAAGCTGCCAGAAGCTTGCACCAAAGTGGTTTGGACCTTACACGATCAAGGCTCGAGTAGAAAAAGTTGCTTATGAGTTGCAATTGCCCTGAGAATCTAGGGTGCACCCAGTGTTTCATGTGTCCCAGCTAAAGAAACACATAGGATCTACAGAATTTTAAAGTGATTTGTCACTGATCGAGCTTGATGGAGGTATCAGCAAGGAGCCACTTTGAATTCTAGATAAAAGAATTGGCAGAAGGGGAAATAAGGTCATGATCGAAGTTCTGGTTGAATGGGAAAACACGTTTCCTGAATATGCAACCTGGGAAGTGCTACACCAACTGAAATTACAATTTCCAAACTTCAATCCTTGAGATTAAGAATTTCCTAGAAGGGAGGAGCATTGTAACAGCCTTATCGAGTTGGAAGTTATAGTAGTTAGAATCTTTGAATTTCTGTTATATTTTATTCTTAATTATATGTTGTTAGGCTTAAGTGAGACGATGTGTTTTGCTTAAAGGCTTAGGCCTGCAACGTTGCTGTTTTGGATTGTAAACCTTTAAAGACTGAAATTCTATCTATTTTGGCTTTGTCGATTGGAATGAGAATCCTTATCTTCTCTCCTCTCTTTCTTTTCTGAATTCTTCCTCTGCTCTACTGAATTCTTCTTCTTTTTTTCATAATTCTTGTTGAAGTATTATAGGCGTCACCGGAAATCGATCGTCTGTGGAAAAGAGCCGATGAGAGGGGTTCGAGAAATTTGGTGGAGCGAGAAGAAGAAGCGGCGAGGTGCGAAAGAGCCATCTCAATCGTTGGATTATGCGGGTAGGGACTTCAGAATTAAGAGAAGAGAGCAAAGAAAATGAAAGGTTTATAAGGAAAATACTTTGATACAGTTTGCGTTAAATTAAAGTTTACAAGCAATTTTTAATTTTAAGGTTTATAGATTTAAATATTGATTTAGAGGTTTAAGTTATAGGGTTTAAAATTTAAAGTTTATAGTTTAAATTTAGAGTTTAGGGTTTAAAGTTTAGGTGTTAGGGCGTTAGAATTAGGGATTTAAGTTTTAGATTTTATTGGTTAAATACGAAAGGTTGAATAATTTTTTTGACAATGTATCAAAATATAACTCTAATATAAATATAAAAACACGCACACACGAACCAACGAGTGTTCGTAGTGGAAAGAGGATGATATCCATCCTAAAAAATACAAGTTCAATTCGTAAGGTATGTGCATTATTAAATGGTTACACACAAATTCAACATGTGTTCGTAATGGAAAAGATATGATTACACACAAATTTAACAAGTGTTCGAATGATTTCCATTTTAAAAGACACAGCTTCAATTTTAAAAATACATTTCATATGGTGCACCACATTTAGGTACCTGAGGTGCATATCAACTAGTAAAAATACATTTCATATGAAGTTTCATATTTCCATAACACGAGACAAAATGATATTTAAATTGAAACAAAATTAATAAAGCGTATTTTCAATTTTAAAAATAATTTTTAAAAAATAATAAATAACCAAATTAATTTACATAAAACACCAATTAAATAAATCAATAAAATTAGAAAAGAAAGTCTAACACAGTTTGTAAAAAAAAAAAAAAGAGTCTAACACAGCACATCACCTTTGAACATCAATGATTGAGCATATCCACCTGTCCACTGTCTAAAGACCAAATAAATAAATAAAGGCAATATTATAAAGTAGTATAAAATGTGTCCCGAAAGTTGCAAACCAAAAAGCAAAAGAAAAAGCTTACCACTTAGCCTCCGCTCTGTACTTGGATGGCTACCGTTAACGCATATCGCCGCCGCTTCAAGCCCTCCCAGATCTGAACTCCACTCCATTGCCCAGATCTCTCTTCTTCTTCTTTTCTCCCTATTTCTTTCCTGCTTTCTGGGTTTCGGTTTTGGATTCCAAAAAATATGGAGTCGGAGCAGCGTTTGAAGCGAAAGAGAACGTATAGGCCGTACTCCCGAGCTCAGTTCTTGTCTCTAAGGTCCTTCATAGTGTGCCTTTCTTTCTTCGTTTTCCTCATGTTCTTGTCTTCCGAGAGGTTCCCAATCCGAACGGTGTCGTTTCACCCAGTTCTCACCGTCCCGAGTCTTTCAATCCTCTCCAAAAATTCCCTTAAAGATTCTTTTCATGGTAAACTACGGTTGCCTTTGAGAGTTGAAGACCGGGTTTTGTTCCCCGATCACTTGCTCTTGCTTGTATCCGACAAGATCTATGAAGATGATAAGTTGGACTGTGTTTACCACAAGGTTTTGAATGACAAGGATATTGTTCGTCGAAGGGTTTTGTCTGTTGATGACTTTGATGGGTTTCGATCCGTTGTTAGATGCCCTGTTCCATCGTGGAATTACTCCACTGCTGCGAGTTTGATGTGGGCTGATGATTATGGTTGGTCAGTCAGGAGTAATCAGACGGTTCATTCATGGGATACATTGGTTTATGAAGCAGCATTCGATGGGAAAACCGCGGTTGTTTTTGCTAAAGGGTTGAATCTTCGACCGCATAAAGAATCCGATCCCACTAAGTTCATGTGCCAGTTTGGTTTGAAGAATTGGGATGATGAAAAAGACGAAGGCTTCGTGGTAACGACTGAAGCAACAGTGGCTGCACAAGAGGTTTTTAGGTGTCCATTGCCGATGATTATAAGAAATAATCTGGATTCTGCTCAGGGAATTCGAGTTACTGTAGTACATGAACCAATGCCATCGGCAGTTAGAATTCGAAATTCCAGATCCTATGAGCACGGGAGAAATCAAAGAAGACATAAGGAGAATGTAGCTATGCCTTCTGTGGCTAAACTATACAATCCAATGTCGTACCAGACGAAAAGGGAACAGGGGAAATACGAGCTCTGCGCCTGCACTATGCTCTGGAACCAGGCACCAGCACTGCGGGAATGGATTATGTACCATGCCTGGCTTGGAGTTGAACGCTGGTTCATTTATGACAATAATAGTGATGATGGAATTCAAGATGTTGTTGAAGAACTTGATTTTCAAGACTATAATGTTAGCAGACATACCTGGCCATGGATTAAAACTCAAGAGGCGGGGTTTTCACACTGCGCATTGAGAGCAAGAAATGAGTGTAAATGGGTAGGATTCTTCGATGTGGACGAGTTCTATTACTTCCCTTATCATCACAGGAGAGGTTTACAGGGTCAGAACGTACTACGATCCCTAGTAGCAAATTACTCGTCTTCACGTACGGTTGCAGAGATACGAACAGCTTGCCACAGCTTTGGACCGTCCGGATTGAGTTCAACACCATCACAAGGAGTAACTGTAGGTTACACTTGCCGGCTCCAAAGCCCCGAGCGACACAAGTCCATTGTGCGCCCTGATTTGCTTAACGAAACTCTTCTCAATGTGGTGCACCACTTCGTGCTGAAAAAGGGATTCAGGTACCTAAATGTGCCAGAAAGTTCTATCATAATAAACCACTACAAGTACCAGGTATGGGAGACCTTTAGAGCAAAGTTCTTCAGAAGGGTAGCAACTTATGTCGTTGACTGGCAAGAAAACCAAAACCAAGGGTCAAAAGACAGAGCCCCAGGGCTCGGAACCGAGGCCATTGAACCACTGAATTGGAGAAAACAGTTCTGTGAAGTCTGGGACACCGGTCTGAGAGACTTTGTCCTTGCAAATTTAGCTGATCCTGCCACTGGAAGCTTACCTTGGGAGAAGCCTCTTCTATAGCAATACCAAATATGGTTGCTTCCAAGCTTGGTGCCCATGCAAAACAGAGTAACAACAACAAAATACATTCTTTCCATTTTTTGGCATTTTTATCTGATTTTTTTATTTTAGATATGAGATCAATTGATTTTAGGTTCTTAACACAGCTGTAAATTTTGTGATGATGAAATAACATTTTTTTCCCATCTCTATACTAGCTAATGAGTGTGGTATTGATGATTTTTTTCCTACAGTTTGTTTATGCTAATGTGCCAATACTACATCTTCATGTTTTTCCTACAGATAAGATGAACTAGACTAGGACACTACTTCAAACAATTCAATGAGTTTAAGGCGAACAGTTCAGATAAAAGTAGGAAAAACTCATAATTCTATTTTATGAATAGGGTAAACTACATGAATAGTCACCGAACTTTTAGGGTGCTTTCATTTTGGTCACCAAATTTTTAAAATTTACATTATAATCATCAAACTTTTAGTCCGCTTTCAGTAAGGTCTTTTCCATTAACTTCTGTTAGAAATGCTGACGTTGCATGTTAGCTTTTTTTTTCTTCCTCTCCGTTTTTCTTCTCCTACTTTGCTTTATTCAATTCAATTTTTGAAATTAACTTCAAGAATCTTTGCGAGTCTTACTTTCTCTATTCTCAATTAATTTCTTTGATATTAGTTCATAATGATATGCGTAGAAACTAAAAACCCTTTGGTTTAACCCAAAATTTGTCTAGTCTTTGTCACCTTTCATCTTCCACATTTTACTTTTAATAGCCATTATTCCGATTTCCCAGTCCACATTGATCGTCAGCAAGTTCCAAACTGCTACTTTGATCCTGCTTATAGTCCTCTTATAGCATTAATCTCTACGCCACTCGTTATTGCTTCACATCTCATTTTCCCTGTAAGTCACCCTCATTTTCATCTGAAATCCTATCGATACCATTTAAAAATCTTCAATACCCTTCAGATCAGGCCACAATCTTATTTATCTCAGGCCACAATCTTATTTATCTCTTCTCTATTGATTTTTAACTCGTCACAGGCTTCATACCAAACCCCTCTAACCCAAGCACATCTTAGTAGAAGATGATGAACTGTTTTATCCTCCACATTCTAAAGGCTGCACCTTGGGGACTCGGAACCAAATCGTTTCCACATATTAAAGTTGGTAGCTAAAAGCACCAGAAAACTCTCCCCAAAATATACAACTTCGAACCTTTAGCTTCCGGGAGCACCTCCATAATCTTTTATCAACTACTTGAGATGTTGAGCCCTGAGGGTTTATCAACCACTTTTCCCTCATTCTCCTTCCTAATCTACATGTGCCCAAATTTCACTGAGTAAAACCCTATGTCGTTATGTGGTCACCTCTTTCATTTTCGTTTATCCAATTCTCTATTGCAGACAAATCCTAGGCCCCCATTGTTTTTTAATGATTTCAGCTACCTTAACGAGCAAGTATGTATCAACTAACCTAGGAAAATTCTAGGTTGACTCTTTGATGCCAAAGCATAAATTAACGCGAATGAACTGAATGGTCAATGTAGCAATAAAAGGCTTAAACTCCCAGAAAAAATGAGAAAAAAATAAATGAAAACTCGATGTCGTAGGCATAACTATTGAGGGATACTCTAATATGCTTGGCTAGCGTAGTACACTAGGTGTGAGTTGTGTTTGCTCTATTTAACTTTCCCTAGTAGGAACAAGTCATAGGCAAAACTATTGAAGGATACTCTGATATACTTTGCTAACTTAGTACACTAGGTGAGTTGTGTTTGCTCTATTTAACTTTCCCTGGTAGGAACAATAGTATGAGCATAAAAGTAAATAAAAGTTTTCATAGAATGACTCTGCTAGTTGGGTTTGGGGATGTGTTATTTGCTCCACTCCATCCTCGGGCCTGAAAAGTAGGCGTGATAAGCTGAAGCCCCAAGGATATAGTTTAATGAACTTAAAAAAAATTAAGGGAGTACAACATTGTGCTTAAAAAAAGAAGGGTAAACTACACATATGACCACTGAGCTATGGGTTTGGTGTCAAAATGACCACTATATTATTTTTTGCCGCAAATGCACCACACAACTATTTAAATGGTTTTATTTTAGCCACACGCCGTTAAAAAAACGAAAAAGTTGACGGAACTGTTAAAAAAATTGGTATAATTACACCAAATGTGTAAATATAGAGGACTGAATGTGTAATTATACCAATTTTTAACAGTTCCGTCAACTTTTTCGTTTTTTTAACGGCGTGTGGCTAAAATGAAACCATTTAAATAGTTGTGTGGTGCATTTGCGGCAAAAAATAATATAGTGGTCATTTTGACACCAAACTCATAGTTCAATGGTCATCTGTGTAGTTTACCCAAAAAAAATGCTTGGGCAACAAAAGAGAGAAATCCTTAATTTTTCCAAGGCCATTAAGTGATGAATGCACACGACACATCACCCACTACACCTACAGTAGAATCGATTCTTGGAACAAAATTGTGAGCTCTGATGCATTGCATTTCTTTAAAATAGTTGAGGAATGAATTACCGTTGTAGCATGTTTTAGAATTTTTGTTATTATAGCTTAGTTGGAACCTTGGATACAATAGGTTGTTTATGTTTTTCACGTCTTTAGTTTAGGATAGTTTGCATTGCTTGAAGACAAACAATAGTTAAAGTTTGAGGGTATTTGATTACTGTGTAGATAACATATTTTGCATACCCTTTTAATTAGCTTTTGCATGTGTTTAAGCTCATTTAGTTTCATTTAGGAGTAGTTTGCATATAGTTAGGGAGTTACATTGTTTGTGCTTAATTGTATATACTTTGGTACTGCTAATGGGAAATATTGTACTTTTGTGGTGTTTGCACATGAGCTATTGGAGTAGGAAAGATAGCGCACCTCTCGTAGGAGCTAACGAGACAAGAAGAGTTGGAGATGAATCTAACTTTGACCTACGTGGATTCTCTTTGGATACGGAAGTCATTAAAGATAGTGGGAAAACAACATCCTCTTAAAGAGGCTTCACTAGGGTTGACAACGGGTCGGATTTGGGTGGGTCGGAGCTTCACCCACCCCATTATCCGTATCCCAAATCATCACACAACCCACCCACCACCTGTTTGATCATTGACCCGAATCTGCCCCACCCATCAACCGCGAATGAGGCGGGTGGATCGGATCATAAATGGGTTCTATTATTAAAAAATTATAGTTAAAAATACATGTAAAATCTTACTAAAAAATTTAATATTCAATACATTAAAATAAACTATTATTAAAGTTCTAAATTTTCAAATAATATTAAATACAACAGAACCTACATAAACAAAATTCTCATTTCTCTATAATAAACAAAAGCTTAAAAAAGTCTAAGGTTCAAAATATTTTTTAAAATTAATATTATACCGATAGATGGGGCGGGTGACGGATCGAATGGTGGGTTAAAAATTTTTCATCCGAGTCCATCACCCACTCCATCCACTTCAAACGGATCAAACCCACATTTTATCAGGTTTTTGTCCATTTAGTTGGATTGGATGGGTCGGGTGGACCACCATCTATGGGTAATTGTCGGCCCTAGGCTTCACGCGCTTTAGGGTTACAAAACCCTAGCTTTCTCGCCTAAATAAAGGGGACTTGGGCCATAAACAAGAGGAGCTCGATCACAGACGACAATCCTTTGTCTTCAGCTATCGGAGAACCACCGGAGTCGAAATTCTAGAGGACCCACACGATGGAAGCCATCGAAAGAGGCTGACGGAGTGTAGAACCTGCAATAACAATTAGAAAGCTTGGAGGAAATTGTCGAGGATGTTTGACCCTTTTTTATCCCTTGCTTGATAAATTACTATGTTTTTAATTGTTTTTTATTATGGATGTTTTAGGCTCAGACATAAGCTAAATACTTTTAGTTGAGTTTATTGCTTTATGTTTTGAATACATTGTTTTAATGTTATAGTTCTTTTCCTTTATCTGCTCTATTCATCATCCTTCATTCGTAGTTATTGTAAGAGCTATCGAGAGAGGCGTTTTTAACTATTAATATGTGGCTTAATATATCGAGAGCTAGGTTAAACAAACGTGAACAATGAGGCTAAGTTGTTAACTTAATCTTAATCTGGATAGATAATAAAGTTGTTAGGGTTCACATAGACATGTATAAGCTTAGCTTCATTGTTATCAGGGGCGGATGCACCATAGTGCATGGTGGGTCACTTGAACCATTAAAAATAGGATAAACTACTTTGGTAATCACTAAAATTTTAGGGTATTTTTACTTTAGTCATTGAAATCGAAAATTCTCCTTATAGTCACTGAACTTTTATTTTAAATTCATTATGATCACTATTGTACCCCGTTAAGAAATGTTGACGTGGCACGTCAAAGTCTTCTATCCAAAAGGAATTTTAATTTTTCAAAGTTACAACTTTTGCCCAGGCCGTAAATTTGATTAACGAAATGGTGTCGATCAATTTCAATGGCTGGAAAGATTCGTTTTGCCAAAAGTTTAATATAGTTTAGTTTCAAGTTGATCTGATGGTTAACATTGGTGAATCAAAACTAAAAATCTTAGTTTGAGTGTTTGAAACCTAAACGGTTTTAATTTCGTAACCTTTTTGAAAAAGCCTAGAACTCTAAACAGGTTTGAATATAAAATGTATGTTTGCTTGCGCAACAATTGTCACTATCAATACTGTAGAACTAAATGTTTTGATATATTAATTTAAAAATGTTTTGGACTAAATTGAAAAGAATTTAAAATATGCTTTTAGTCAAAACAACTTAAAATTATGTTTAAGGGTTTTTAAAAGGCTTTGGAATAACTTAAAATGTTTTTAAAGTAGCCAAACTAGTGTTTTCAAGTACCCGTATCGATACGGTCTGGTACTATATCGATACGCCCTAGGGTTACAACTACAATAAAAATCCAGTAGCCAAAACTCGTACTGATACATTTTGTCGTATCGATACGGTATGTTTTAAATAGCTAATGGCTAGTTCGCATACCAATATGGTTGTATCGCGTACCGATACTCCCAACGGTCATTTTCCCAATGATCTTTTAAATTGCAGGACCATACCGATACGCTAGCCAAGCGTATCGATACACACCAGCTTGAAGTGCTCAACGACTATTTCCTTATCAGGACCGCATCGATACGAATTCAAGGGTATCGATACGCCAAGCAGCAGAACTACATTTATGATGGAAAATAAAAGCTCCAACAGCTCTAATTCAACCCCAACGGTCCTCAACGGCTATAAACTCAATTAGGAGTATAAAAGGGACCTTCAAGCATCAAGGGAAGACTAATGCTTCAATTGTAACAACATTATGATGTCAAATTGTCTTTAGAGCTAAATTGCCATTCTCTTATATAGACAAAACACTTGTGAGCCAAAATTATCAAATTTGCTCAAGTGTATAGGTTTTGGGTGAGTGCTTAGAGTTGCAAACACATACCTATTAGAGAGATTTCTTGTTTGCTTTGAATTTCACTTGTAAGAGAGTGTGTGATTAAGCAAAGGGTAGATAGCTTAATCGTTGTAACGGTTTTCTTCTAAGTCGAGAAAAGGGGACAAAATTCTTAGTGAATTTGGGAAATCCTTGGTGGTATTCCAAGGTAGTGGATGTAGGCTTTGGGTTAGAAAGCCGAACCACTCTAAATTCTTGTGTTTAATTTTTTATTTTTGCCGCCAACTCAAACACCCAAAAATTTAACTTCTCCACCACTCGACAATCCATAACAGTTGAAGGAAATCGAGCTTATCAAGTCTAACAATTGGTATCAGAGCGAGGCTCAATCGAAGGGGATTAACATCTTATTGAGGCGATCCGGGAAGCTCAATACAACATTCAATCAATCGGTCAAATGACATAATGCATCGACAAGCCACCTTTCTTTGATGGGACCAACTACGCTCATTGGAAGATTAGAATGAAGTTTTGCATCAAATCTAAAGACTACAAGCTTTGGGATATTGTTGAATAGGGTTCTTATGTGGCACAAAGAGTAAAGGCGGAATGTAACCTCCTAAACTCGGCCTAGAAGAAAAGACCGAATTTAGGAAGTGACGATTGGAAACTTAACCCTCAAGAAACCAATTCGAATTATGATTTGTATTAAAATAGCGTAAAATAAATTATTTCTAATAATAATGTAAAATATCTCAATAATTATAAAACTCGTACGTTAAAATAATAATCATATAATTTAAATAAAACATTCAAATTTAAGTCTGAAAACGCATGTAAAAATTATAAGTCTCAAATCCGAAATTACATTAAAATTCCAAAATAATCTTAATAATAAATACTCCCAAAAGTAAAATATATCCATACCGAAGATAAAATAGATTCGATAAAAAATAGATCATCCGAGTACCAAGTCACCTAGAGTCCATGATATCTAAAAAGGGAAAACTATGGGAGAGTAAGTTAAAGAGCTTAGTGTGTCTCTAAAGTGCAAGAAAATTATAGTCGTAAAAACATAGTAATATTTTCTTAAAATTCTTTAAAACATAACACATAAATCACAAGCGCAATGCAATGCACCCAGCTACAACCGCCAAGAGGAAAGTTCCCTAAAACTCCTCACTACAACCGCCAATCCGAAGTGGAATTCACCCCGAAGGGTGAAACCACTGAACTTCCCTGGACAAATCCCAACTCATGCTCATACAATGATATGATGATTAGAAATCAAATTTCATAAACAAAGTTCCATAAATCCGATATTCTGTGAACATACTTCATAAATCATAGTCCATAAATCATAGTTCATAAATCGTAATCCATAAATCACGGTTCGTAAATCGTAGTAAAAACATCTTCTAAAAACGTATGTATGTGATGTCAATCATAAAAATCATAATACATATATATAATCACATAAAGGGAAAAACACCAGCACATAGAAAAATACATATAATTTAATTATATCACCGGAAGAAAACACACCTTAAGCAACAATAGCTCTAACGTCGAGACGAACGCCTCTCACGTTCGGATCTAGTTGAATAGGAACCTATGATATAAAATTCTACATCAAAATCTAACATTATGCCACCAATTAACACTAGTACTAATCTAAAAGAATACTCACGTGTAGTCCTTGTGTTACGTGCACAGTTAGATCGAACAGGCGAAAGAGGTGGTAGTCCGTCTTCTTCAAAATCAATGTCGTCTAACACACATTTAAACTGCATCAGATCTTATATCCAAATCCTTCAAAAATTAAGGTTGTGCGATGCTAGAGATTCACCAAAGTTCGATTGAATTAAGAAACACAAAAAAAAGATGATTTGGCTGCTATAAGCATAAGTCAATTAAAATTCAAACTTCTTTTAAAATAATGGGTTAATCACCTAACAAGTCCTCAAACTTCTGATTTGTTCGATAAAGTCACAAAATTATGATTAAAATTAGGGTTTTTGAATTAAAATTCCCAAATAAAAAGGGTTTTAAATTTAGGGATTTTAAAATTAGGTTTCTAAATTAGGGATATTTCGACTCTAAGGTTTACAATTTGGGCGTAATTTTTGGGGTGTTACACGGAATGGAGTGCGGATGATAGCAAGAAGATGGAGCTTAATTGCAAGGCCTTGCACATCATCTTTTATGCATTTGGCCCCAACATCTATGAGAAGATGTCCTCTTGCGAAGATGCCAAGGAAGTATAGGACAAGCTTGAAGTCACATACGAGGGAACAAATGAAGTAAATGAGACCAAGATCGGCCTCCTAAACTACGAGTATGAGAACTTCAAGATGGAACCGGATAAAGACATCACAAAGATGTTCGATAGATTCTCCACCACTACAAACGGGCTCAAAGGCTATGGAGAAATCATTCCGGAAGATAAGCTAGTCCGAAAGCTTCTCTATTCTCTTCCCGAGTCATAGGACTCAAAGAAAACCGCCATCATCGAAGCCAAAAATCTAAAGACCTTGAAGCTAGATGAACTCATGGGGTCTCTTCTCACTTATGAAATGATGAAGAAAGAAAAAGAAGATGAGAAGAAGAAGGAAGAGATAAAGAAGATGGGGAAGAAGAAATTCATGGAGCTAGGCATCAACGCGAGTGTCGTTGCTCTCAAATCCTCTACATGCCAACACGTTTATTTGAGCGAGGAGGAAAGTGAAGATGAAGACATGGTTCATCTCTTCAAGAAATTCACTCGACTTATGAAAAACGAGATGGCTAAATCCAAACATGAATTGAAGAAGAAGATGAAGGGTTCCCACAAGTCCAACAAAAAAGGATCATCTTCAAAGAAAGCATATGTGGCGACATGGAGTGATGAAGACTCCACCGATGATGAGGTAGCCCACATATGCTTCATGTCCCTTAATGAGGCGGAGGTAATCTCTAACTCATCTATTTCAAATTCATATACATTTGATGAGTTACAAAATACCTATGATGATTTGCTTTTGGAATTTAAGGCATCATTTTCAAAAAAAAAAACAAGAAATGCTTTCTAATTTGAAAAAGGAAAATGATTTGCTTTCTAAAACAAATCTAGAGTTTGAAGAAAAATTAAAGATTTTGAACTTAAAGTCTCAATTTTACAAGAATTGCTTCAAACGATTAAAAAAAGATCATCAAAAGGAGATTGATGACCTTAAGAAAGAAAGAAATTTGATTTTAAATGAACTTCAAAAGAAAAACAATTTGGAAAAATCAAAATTTTATGTTAGACAATCTAATGCCCCTAGATTTTTGAATGGAAAAGTTTTTAGAAGTATTTGGGTCCCAAAAGGACTAAGTACTTCAACTAAAAAAAGATAAAATTGAAAACTAAATTCTTGTAACCCCCTAAACCCGGCCTAGAAGAAAGGCCGAATTTAAGAAGTCACGATTCAAGAAATTCAATTTTTGGAAATTATACTTTAACTTAAAATAAAATAACAATAATTTACTAAATATCTTATAGTAAACAAAAATATAAATATCATAATAAATATTAGAATGTTTATATAAAATCTCTGAAATAAAATCATAGTAAAAGAGTTTTAGAAAAATAATCTCAAAACATTTTTATTCTCAAAAGTATGAAATTACATCAATATCTCAATATAATAAAATAATAATCTAAATAGTTAAAAATAGTTTAGTACTAAATAATAAAATAACCGAATAAAATGTGAGATCCTCCAAGTACCACGTCGCCTAAAGTTCAAAGATATCTGTAAGAGAAAACTATAGGGGAGTAAGCTAAGGAGCTTAGTATGTCTCTAAAGTGCAAGAAAAACCATAATCATAAAACATAGTATTATTTCTTGAAATTCTTTAAAACATAAAACAAACAATACAATATTACAAGCGTAATGCAATGCACCCAACTACATCCGCTAAAAATGAGGAAGGTTCCCATAACCTCCTCCCTACGTCCGCCATCCGAAGTGGAATTCAGCCCGAAGGGTGAAACCACTGAACTTCCTCCGTACAAATCTCAACTCATGCTCAAACATATATGATGTTTAAAAATCAAATTTCATAAACAAAGTTACATGAATACGACATTCCATAAACATACTTCATAAACCGTGGTCCATAAATTCATAAATCAAAGATATGTAAATTTGATGTTTCATAAATCAAATATTCTATAAGTCATAATTAAAACATGTTTTGAAAATCGTATGCACGTGATGTCAACCATACAAGTCATAATACATATAAATAATCACATAAGGGGTAAAACACCAACACATAGAAAAATAATATATAATTTATTTATAGCATCGGAAGAAAACACACCTTAGCTAAGTTATACTCAACCTACAAAATGATGTGATTTTCCATGATCAGAAGTATTAGATCCAACTGTATCGATATCAGACTAAACTTGGGGTTGAAGGGATTAACGAACAAGAAGGGGTATAAAGCGGTGGATATTATTACATAGGAATTTAACAAATCAATAAGGGATTTTGGCGTCATGAAACTATATAAAAAGTGGAGTTCTTGGGGTGATCCTATTTGAACTATGTGTGCATATATATATATGGAGAGTAAACCTAATAAAAGTAAAATAATGAAAGTGATAATAGGATAAAAAAAATAAAAGTAAATAAAATAATTAAAAAAGACGAGTGGATGAGGGGATTAAAATTCAATTTAAAATTAAAGTACTAAATATATATAATAAACAATTAAAAAAAGACGAAAGCACAAAGAAAATTAAAATTCAATTTGATAAAGGGTTATTTTGGAGTCAATCCTTAAATTTTCAAGAAATTTCATATTAACTTTTAAGTTTGATAAAAAAATTATTTAGTCCCTCATAAAAAGTTAGGGTTCTGAAATAAAAATTCTCAATTGTTATGGTTTTCAATTAGGGATTTCAAAATTAGGTTTCTAAATTAAGGATTTTTCGAATATAAGATTTACAATTTGGGCGTAATTTTTGGGGTGTTACAATTCTAAAATGGACTAAACTATGTGCAACTAACGTCTATGGATCCAAAGCAATTTGGATACCAAAAATTACTTGATTGTCTTGTTTAGGTGTGATGGAGAATGATCAACAAGTCCAAATTTGAGGGGGAGCTCCATGCACACAAAGAGAGCACTTGAAGAAGGAAGGCTTCACATCCTCCCTTGGGTTCAATTGTGGTAAAATTAATTGAATTCATTTTTATTTAGTTTTATTTCTTTTAATTCAACTAGTTTAATCATATTGTTGGACTAACATTGTTTGGTGTTTTGAGTAAGAGGGAGCCAATTTTAAAACTAAAATTTTTAATTGTGTCAAAAAAAAATTCTCCTAAGTTATTTTGAGCCTAATGTCTTTTTAAATTCTTTTTGATATAACAAAAAAGGGAGAAATGATTTGAAATTTTGATTATTCAAGAGAATAAAGAGAGCTTTAATTTCATTCAAATTTTAATCTCTTTTTCAAAATTTTAAAATACTAAGGGGGAGAATCCCAAACAATTTTTCAAGTTGTTTTTATTATATCAAAAAGGGGAGATAGTCGAACTAAATGCTTTGATATAATAATTGAAAAAAGTTTTGGACTAAATTGAAAATAATTTAAAATATGCTTTTAGTTCAAACAACTTAAAATTATGTTTAAGGGTTTTTAAAAGGCTTTAGAATAACTTAAAATATTTTTAAAATAGTCAAACCAGTGTTTTTCAAGTACCCGTACCGATACAGTCTGGTACTGTATCGATACGCCCTAGAGTTTCAGCTACAGTGAAATTCCAGTAGTCAAAACTCGTACCGATATACTTTGCCGTATCGATACAATATGTTTTAAATAGATAATGGCTAGTTCACATACCGATACGATTGTATCGCGTACCGATACGCCCAATAGTCATTTTTTCAACGGTCTTTTAAATTGCATGACCGTGCCGATACGCTAGTCAAGCATATCGATACGCACCAGCTTGAAGTGCTCAGCGACTATTTCCTTATCGGGACCGTATCAATACGGATTCAAGGGTATCAATACGCCAAACTGCAGAACTGCATTTATGGTGGGAAATAAAGGCTCCAACGGCTCTAATTAAACCCCAACGGTCTTCAACGGCTGCAAACTCAATTAGGAGTATAAAAGGGACCTTCAAGCATCAAGGGAAGACTAATGCTTCAATTGTAACAAATTATGATGTCAAATTGTCTTTAGAGCTAAATTGTCATTCTCTTATATAGACAAAACACTTGTGAGCCAAAATTGTCAAATTTGCTCAAATGTATAGGTTTTGAGTGAGTGCTTAGAGTTGCAAACACATACCTATTAGAGGGATTTCTTGTTTGCTTTGAATTTCACTTGTAAGAGAGTGCGTGATTAAGCTAAGGGTAGATAGCTTAATCGTTGTAACAGTTTCCTCCTAAGCCGAGAAAAAGGAACGAAATTCTTAGTGAATTTGGGAAATCCTTGGTGGTATTCCAAGGTAGTAGATGTAGGATTTGGTTAGAAAGTTGAACCACTCTAAATTCTTGTGTTTAATTATTTATTTTTTCCACCAACTCAAACACCCAAAAATCTAACTTCTCCACCACTCGGCAATCCATAATGGTCGAAGGAAATCGAGCCTATCAAGCCTAACAAATACTTAATTTCATTAGAATAAGTTTTTCTACTCTCTAAAACACAATTACATCGGTGTAATATAGTTCTAATTTCTCAAACATATTTATACAGATTGGTTCTTCAATGTCGATCTGTCTCTGGCTATAAATCATGTTTGTTTGCACAATAATTATCACTTATTAATACATTATTAAAACGGTGTAAATTGATTTTAAATTATTACATTGATCGGTGAAATACCAAGTTTAAATTTTTAGTTCCCCTTGATTGTTATCAACTTCTAAGCATCGAGAGAGTAGATAAAGATCTTAATTGGTTTATGCAGACATGTATTGCAAGTCGTTATATCATTGAAATAAGTAATCAAGCATAATTCCTAGCCAATAAACCCAACTTTCATAATTATATGAATATTTACTGCAACATATGTTTGTCTTGATCATAGCTTCCTTACTTTATTTGCATTTATTTTTTTTTATAAATCACCATCAAACCAATACTTGCTCAACCATTCTTAAGTACGATCGCTTCATATTTATTGATCCAATCCTTGTGGGTTCGACACTCTACTTCATCACTTTATTACTTGATCGACGAGTATACTTTCTCTAAAGTGCAACACTATTTACCAAGCATCACCTTGTTTGGTTAATTCGATATTTATGGTTATTTTTGGATGTGTATGGATGACAAATGAGTACAATTTCGCGGATTCTATATTATATTCGTCCCAGTTGGGGCAGAGATGGGTATGAGTTTGGTGGGTAGTGAGCGAGTTTGGATGTAAAAAGTCATACACACAACGAGTAGTGGGTAGGTGATGGATTTGAGACCTTACTCGCACAATATTCGCTTGCCCACTAACTACTCACTATATGAATTTTTGTTAAGTAGAATTTATGTCGGTGTAAATATGCTTTAGTTAAGTTAGTTATAGTTGGTTAGTTAGCTGTAATTAAGTAAAATTTATACCGGTATAATGTGCTTTAGTTAAGTTAGTTATAGTTATATTTATACCGGTATAAATTTATTATATAAATGTACTTCAACCAATCAATAAAGTATGTGAAGTTTTACACTTCTTTGCAAAAGTCTATGGTTTGTTTTTACATAATTAGATATTAGTGATTGCTTGCCAGACGAGTACGAGCGGGTATGGGCGAGTATGGGTGGGTGGTGGGTATCCAGTTAGATAATGGGTATGTGGGTGAATTTGAGATTGTACCTAGGTGGGCATGTGTAGATTTAAAAATTATACCTATTGTGGGTGGTGGGTATAAAAATTTTAAGTGGGTATAAGTCTGGGGAGGGGTATCTGCACCCACCTTGCCCGTTTGCCATCCCTACTTAAGGGATTTACTTTGTAGTATTTAAAATTTAAGGCTTATGGTTTAAATTTTTTTCTATGTTGTATCAAAAAATTACTAATTGTAAAATGTACTAAAATAAAGGGGCACTTTTATTAGAGATGTTAGTGAAGCGGATTTTGTGGGATTCGCCCCACTTCACGTCCAATTGGGCGGAGATGGTTACAAATTTCGCAGGTCGTAGGGCGGTGATGAAGATAAAAATTAAATCTGTTGTGGGTGGTGAGGCATACGTGAATATGATTTTGTACCCACATCATCCCCACCCTCCCTAACATATCTTATAACAAGTTATTATAAATATGAATTTAGTTTGAGATCAATCTGTAGAACTTATGTTTTGATATAATAATTGAAAAATGTTTTGGACTAATTTGAAAAGAATTTAAAACTTGGTTTTAAGTCCAAACAACTTGAATTTATGTTTGAGGTATTTTAAGAGGTTTGTGGCAAAGATTTTTCATGTTTTAAACAACCAAACTTGTGTTTTCATGTCACCCGTATCGATACGGTTGTACCCGTATCGATACCATTTTGCCCCAGTTTGGCCACTGTCAAACCCCGTACCGATACAGGCCTTTGCCGTATCGATACGGTCGGGATCGTTTCGATACGCCAGGTAAGCGTACCGATCCCATTTCAACTACCCCAACGGCTATTTCCCAACGGCCATTCAAATGTGGACCCGTACCAATACGCCCTCAAGCGTATCGATACGCCTATGCTGGCAAGAGCCTAACGGCTAGTTCCTATGAAGGCCGTATCGATACCGTTCCACGTGTATCGATACTGGCAGCTGCATAACAGCATTAATGAAGGGAAATAAAGTCCTCAACGGCTCCAATTCATCCCCAACGGCTAGTAACGGCTACAAACTCAATTGGGAGTATAAAAGGGACCTCCAAGCATCAAAAGAAGGCTAATGCTTCAATTGTCAATCAACAAATGATCAAGAATTGTCTTTGTACTTAAATTGTCATTTCTTTGTATAGACAAACACTAGTGAGCCAAAATTGTCAAATTTGCTCAAGTGTTTTAGGTTTTGGGTGAGTGCTTAATTGTGCAAACAAACACCTATTAGAGGGTTTTAAGTTTGCTTTCTTTGTCTCTTTGTAAAGAGGGTTTTGATCAAGGCTTTGGGTAGAAGCTTGATCGGTTGTAAGGGTTTCCTCCTAATCCTAGAAAAGGGGACGAATCAATTAGTGGATTGATTGTGAAATCCTTAGTGGGGAGCTAAGGTAGTGGATGTAGGTGCTTGTTAGAAGGCCGAACCACTATAAATCATTGTGTCTTTTTACATTCTAGCTTCCACAACCCTTCCACCCAAAAATCCATCTCTCCACCACTTGGTGAACTAAATTGGTTGATCAAATCGAGCCCCTAAAATCCCAACAATTGGTATCAGAGCTTGGCTCAATCGAAGGGGATTCACATCCTATTGAGAAGATCCGGCAAGCTCGATCATTTTTTTATCAACCGGCTCAATGGAACATTCTATCGACAAACCGCCCTTCTTCGACGGAACTCATTATGCCCATTGGAAGACAAAGATGAAGTTCTTCATCAAATCAAGAGATTACAAGCTTTGAGATGTAATTGAAGATGGTATGTTCATGCCTCAAAGAAGTAAAGCGGAGTGGAGTGCCAACGATCTCAAGAAGATGGAGCTTAATTGCAAAGCCTTGCACATCTTGTTTTGTGCATTTGGCCTAACCATCTATGAGAAGATGTCTTCTTGTGAAAGTGCCAAGGAGGTATGGGACAAGCTTGAAGTCACATACGAGGGGACAAATGAAGTCAAGGAGACCAAGATTGGGCTCTTAACCTTGGAGTATGAGAACTTCAAAATGGATCCGGAAGAGAACATCGAGAAGATGTTTGATAGGTTCTCCACTATCACCAATGGTCTCAAAGGCTATGGAGAAGCCATCCCGGAGGAAAAGCTTGTTCGAAAGCTCATCTACTCACTTCCCGAGTCATGGGACTCAAGGAGGACCGCCATCATCGAAGCCAAAAATTTGAAGACTTTGAAGCTTGATGAACTCATGGGGTCTCTCCTTACTCATCAAATCATGAAGAAGAACAAAGAGGATGAGAAGAAGAGGGAAGAAATTAGAGCTATGGGAGAGAAGAAAATCAAAGGGCTTGGCATCAATACAAGTGCCATGGCTCTCAAATCCTCCACTTGCCATCATGTCTACACAAGTGAAGAGGAGGATGAAGATGAAGAGATAGTTCATCTCTTCAAGAAGTGTGCCCCGTTCATGAAGAAAGCCTTGAGAGAGCTTGAACGAGAACCTAAAAGAAATGAGAGGGCAAGCACTTCTAGCCATAAGAAGAAGGCATATGTGACTACTTGGAGTGATGAAGACTCCACCGACGATGAACAAGCCAACCTTTGCCTTATGGCCATCGAAGAAGATTCAAGGGTAACTTCTAATTCATCTACTTCATGTTCTTGTTCCTTTGATGAATTACAAGATGCCTATGATGATTTGGTTTTAGATTTTAAAAGCCACATTTTGAAAAACAACAAATTAATTTCAAAGTTAAAAATTCAAAATGATTTGCTTTCTAAAACCAAACTTGAACTTGAAGCAAAACTTGAAGAGTTTGAATTAAAATGTTTTGATTTACAAAAATTGCTTCAAAAAGTTCAAGAAGAAAAAGATTTGATTTCCAAAGAGCTTGAAAAGAAAAACAATTTTGGAAAATCAAACTTTTATGTTAGACAATCTAGTGCCCCTAGATTTATTAATGGAAAATGTTTTAGAAGTGTTTGGGTCCCAAAAGAACTAATCACTTCAACTAAAAAGGATGAAATTGAAAAATGGATTCCTAAGGGGACTAAATTTTGTGCTACTAATGTTCATGGATCCAAAGCAATTTGGATACTAAAAATTACTTGATTGTCTATTGTTAGGTGTGATGGAGATGTTCAACAAGTCAAACATTGAGGGGGAGCTCCATGCACACAAGGAAGAACACTTGAAGAATGAAGGCTTTACATCCTCCCTTGGATTCAAGTGTGGGTAAAATTTCTAGTTGTTTTGCTTTTATTTGTTTTATTTTTGTTTATTCAACTAGATGATCATAAATGTTGGACTAACATTTTTGATGATGCTTTGAGTAAGGGGGAGCCATTTAAAACCAAATTCTTATTTGTGTCAAAGTTTTTATCCCTATTGTTATTTTAAAACTTAATGTTTTAAATTCTTTTTGATATAACAAAAAGAGGGAGAAATGGTTTGAAAAATTGTATTTTCAAATGAATAAGGGGGAGCTTTACTTAATTTCATATCCTTAATCTCTTATTCACATTTTTAAAGTTAAAGGGGGAGAAACCCAAACAATTTTTCAAGTGAGTTTTATTATATCAAAAAGGGGGAGATTGTAGAACTTATGTTTTGATATAATAATTGAAAAATGTTTTGGACTAATTTGAAAAGAATTTAAAACTTGGTTTTAAGTCCAAACAACTTGAATTTATGTTTGAGGTATTTTAAGAGGTTTGTGGCAAAGATTTTTCATGTTTTAAACAACCAAACTTGTGTTTCCATGTCACCCGTATCGATACGGTTGTACCCGTACCGATACCATTTTGACCCAGTTTGGCCACTGTCAAACCCCGTACCGATACAGGCCTTTGCCGTATCGATACAGTCGGGATCGTTTCGATACGCCAGGTAAGCGTACCGATCCCATTTCAACTACCCCAACGGCTATTTTCCAACGGCCATTCAAATGTGGACCCGTACCGATACGCCCTCAAGCGTATCGATACGCCTATGCTGGCAAGAGCCTAACGGCTAGTTCCTATGAAGGCCGTATCGATACCGTTCCACGTGTATCGATACTGGTAGCTGCAGAACAACATTAATGAAGGGAAATAAAGTCCTCAACGGCTCCAATTCATCCCCAACGGCTAGTAACGGCTACAAACTCAATTGGGAGTATAAAAGGGACCTCCAAGCATCAAGAGAAGGCTAATGCTTCAATTGTCAATCAACAAATGATCAAGAATTGTCTTTGTACTTAAATTGTCATTTCTTTGTATAGACAAACACTAGTGAGCCAAAATTGTCAAATTTGCTCAAGTGTTTTAGGTTTTGGGTGAGTGCTTAATTGTGCAAACAAACACATATTAGAGGGTTTTAAGTTTGCTTTCTTTGTCTCTTTGTAAAGAGGGTTTTGATCAAGGCTTTGGGTAGAAGCTTGATCGGTTGTAAGGGTTTCCTCCTAATCCTAGAAAAGGGGACGGATCAATTAGTGGA
Organism: Hibiscus tridactylites; assembly: GCA_958450335.1. Classification (NCBI taxonomy): domain Eukaryota; kingdom Viridiplantae; phylum Streptophyta; class Magnoliopsida; order Malvales; family Malvaceae; genus Hibiscus; species Hibiscus tridactylites. The sequence goes on from OY288281.1 coordinate 77,920,018, forward strand.
TTGATTGTGAAATCCTTAGTGGGGAGCTAAGGTAGTGGATGTAGGTGCTTGTTAGAAGGCCGAACCACTATAAATCATTGTGTCTTTTTACATTCTAGCTTCCACAACCCTTCCACCCAAAAATCCATCTCTCCACCACTTGGTGAATTAAATTGGTTGATCAAATCGAGCCCCTAAAATTCCAACACAATCAGATCAAATATATAAATATGTTTAAAAATATCAATTTGGATCATATCCAATTTAAGGTAATTCTTATTGACTTGTCTTATGATATTAATAAAAACTTCAATATATATATAATTGAGTTTAAGATTGATCGGATTAAATATACAAACATTTTTAAAAATATTAATTTGCATCAATGTTAAATTTAATATATATATATATATATATTGATTTCTTCTTTAATGTTGTTTGTTGTCTAGCATTCTTTTTAAGGTTTGTTTTCTTTTCTTTAATCCTTAAATTTTATATTATTATTGTATTTTAAATATTGATAGTTGGAATAATATCACATATATGGTGGAAGCCCGAATGACGAATATTTTATACTCTTTTTATAACAAATTTTATTTATTTTTATTTAACCAATACTTACAATTATATTATATGAATGGTCATGAGCGAGTAAATAAGAAATTAGGTGGGTTTAAAACCCACATAGATAATGGGGTTGAGATGATTTCAGTTCGGTTGATTGTGAAGAATAGATAATTTTAAATTATATATTCATAGCGGGTCATAAAACAAGGATGGAGATGAAGGGATAGGTCATAGGTACATGAATAATACCCTTGGCACCTGCCCAGTTTAATTGGCGTCCCTATTTTTTTATACATGTTTAAACTTAAATTTTTACAATTAAACCTTAAAATTTAAAGTCTTAAAATAATAAATTCTATTCTCTATACCCTATATATAAAGAGTGAGATTTAAATAATTGTTTATTTGAGTTATAAAACCACCTTAAGATTAAAATACAAGCAAAAACGAGATTTGTTTTGGTAGACAAACCCCACCTAATGAAAGAATCAGAAACTAAATTTTACTGCTTAATTTTTTTTTGGATTCTACGGATTGAACAACTGTTCATTGAATGTTTTTTTATCAAAAACTATTCAATGAATGTTATTTATTAGACATAAAAAAAATTTTAATTAATTTAACCCTTAACGTTTCATTTTAGATAAAAATTATCTTTCGACGGATAAAAACAAATCTACATGGCAGTGCACACTACGTTAGCAGACTCATATAAACAAATATGCTAACTTTATATAATGACACATCAATCAAAAAATATTTTTATAAGTTGTATAAAATATAAAATAATTTTTCTTTTGACGCATCATTCTATTAAGTCATTTCAAGTTGTTTATATTCAGTTGACTAACAGTAACCGCGGAGGGGCTATTTTAAACCAAAATAAAATATTAGGAGTTAAATTGATTTAAAAATAGAATATAAACCAAAATGAGTATTCGGTCAAATGTTAGAGATTTTTTGGCTTTATGCCTATTTATTATAGAATCATATAACTTACAAATTATTTAACCAATTGAACTTATTGATTAAATATGATTTTGAATAATTAGAGAGACGATCAATGCTAATTTTTAAACGATGTCAAGAAAATTTCCCTCCTAAACTTGGAAAAGTATATTGGCGTTATTTCATCTATTCATGTAGCTGTACATCCATATTCCATACTGGCAACCCTGATATTCAGATTAAACAAAAAAAACTATGCAATTTAACTATTTTTTACAGCTTTTCTCTAAGTTTAGACTACCAAAAGAGACCACTCAAATGTTTCTGTTCTTATTTTGGTGTTGCCTTAGACCTCATGCTAGCTCTACGAGCAACATCCCATGCCTTTGGTGGAACATATTTACTGAACTGTGAAGCAAAAAAAGACTCGTAACCTGGAGAATCAAAGGCAAACCCAGTGTGTTTCGATACTTCCTTCGGCAATTTAGATATTTCATAGCTTCTTGCCTCGTCCGGTGTGAGCTGTTGTTTCAATTCCAGTAGATCCGACGTACCCGTGCTGTGGATATCGTCCTTGTGTATTTCTTGAACGATCTGATAATCATAGGGGAAGAACCATCTTTGCACACTGAGGAAAAAATAAAGGGAAATGTTTAACAATGAAAAAAGGTCATGTTTTTTTATGAAGTACTCGTATCTGACATAAATGAACATACCCATACACACTAATGTTCGAGTAACAAAGAAATATATTATGGTTGTACTTCTCAAGCTTACCTAAGGTAAAGGAAATCGACCAGAAGTGTAGCAACAGGAACAAGTAGAAGAGTGACGTAGAAATAGGATGTACCCATTAAGATATAAATGACCCAATACATGTTATCCTGCAGTAGCCAACAGAGTCAAGAAGCAGGCAGCATTTCACGAACCGAAATGGAGAAAGAAAGAAAACGAAACATGATTTGTGGCTTACGTTGCGATCCAATGGAGTTATAATTGCAGAATATAAGAAAATAAACACAAACCACACCAGAATGCTTCCTCCAACACTAATGCAATGCCATTTCGTGATTGAATTACACATCATGAGAAGACGTAAATTAATCGTTACTACTACACACGTGAAGGCCATCGTGCTGACATCCCAAAGCCCAAACATTTTACCGGATCGATCTCGACATGTAGAACTGGAAGCAGATATGAAGTAGAAGAAGACTAGAGAATGATATACGGCAAAGAAGGCCCATACTACGACAACTCTCCAATTGAAAAACATATTTCTTACGCCCTCCTTGTATAATTCAGGGTACTTCTTTGAAAGGGATGGACTGATATCCTGGATAACAAGCAAGGTATTTGCATAAATCAAACATAAAACAGACAGCAGTATTCCATCAATATAGAGTACCTTATCAAAAAGCCCAACGAAAACCACCGGAAGTGCAGTGAATATGACATTATACAATGACTGGAACCAATCATCATAGAATCTTTGGCCAGAAAATCCGGTATTGAAGGTGAACCAAAATTGAGTCAATGTGAATGCAAGATTCTTGTAAAAGAAATACATCACAACCTGCAAAAACAAGAAGCAATGAATATATTCAAACCATATATTTTAAACATGTTTTGGACAGAAAAGAGGCAAACCTTGAACAAGAAAAAGATAATATGAAGACTCTGCATAACATTAACCAAAATGTTAAAATGTCCTTGAAGGAAGAGAAAAGTCGAACCTTGCATAATCTAATATAAGCCCAACGTCCATGCACAAGGAGCAGATCTTCAAGAAAGCGAAACTGGGCAATTGCAAAGTCGCTAGCCATAACTGCTTGCATTCCCTCAAGCCCACTGATTCCGATACCAATATGAGCAGCTTGAATCATGCTAACATCATTTGCACCATCACCAATACTAAGTGTAATTTTGCGTGCACCTTTCTTCACCAAACTCGTTACCTGAAAGCGGCAAAAGTGATTTCATATGTTACTTCAAAACTGAAAATTTTTAGCAACATGTACCCTCTCCTTCCAAGGGTTTCAAATACAATTTTTTACATTAAAAAACTGATTCTGACTATAGATTCTTAAGAACTTCAGCACTCGAAGAAAGCTCGTTAGAATACAGTAGAAATAGATTTAGCAAATGGGTCCTCAACACACCAATCATCATCAAAAAACGGTTTAGTTTGATATAGCCTTTTTCTTTTTTGTACCAACCCTTTTATCCAGACACTGTACGGAAAGCAAAATTGATAAGTTTCAATACAGTTGCCAGCAAGAACCTACCTGTGCTTTCTGTAAAGGGGAGACTCGGCAGCAAACGACCGAAGCACAATTCAAACTCAAAGTGAGGAGCATTACCCTTAAACTTGGGTCCAAAGCATACATCAGACACTTTCCATCTATAACAAGCCCTAATTTTGGTCCAGAGGGTGAGCAAAAATATTGTGGTGCCTCATCAAGGCACTGCTTCAGTTGGTTTTTAACTTCCTCCTTAATGAAGAGTGCAATTTCTGCTTGGTCCCCCTGATAATAAACATTAAATTATGATTAATCATGAATGCAATGAACAGTTTGTATAATAGCAAGTTCAAACTACAGGCATCTAAAAACAGTATTAGTACTAAATGCTTACCCTTTCTTCAACTTCTCTTATCGCATCTGTTTCAGAGCTAATAATGAATTGTTTCATCTCATTGTTCAGTAAGTTGCATGCTGCAGAGTTATTAAAATCATAAAGAAAAAGAACTTATCATGAAAAGCATGAGGAACGAACACAGGTCCCAGGAAAGAACTTATCATGAAAAGCATAAAGAAAAAGAACTTATCATGAAAAGCTTCACATAAAACAGAATCTCCATTAACTACTTACCATAAGCTATATTTATTGCAGTTTCCATCTTGTCACCTGTTAGCACCCAAATCTTAATTCCAGCTCTAGAAAGAGTCTGAATGCAACTCGGCACTCCATCTTGAAGCTTGTCTTCTATCGCAGTTGCACCAATTAAAATGAGCTCCTTCTCTATGAGTTCAGCCACCTGCATATGTTTTAAATATGTGCATGATTAAATAATCATTAAAATTACCTTCACAAATAAAGGACTTTCAAATTTTGAATAACACTAAAGCTGTGATGCCTTTCAATATTTCTGTTGTGAGAAATATATTATAGGTTTTTTTCAGATTTGGTTTGTTTGCCCAAATTTGGTCATTTTAATGTACCACTTCGACCATGGAAGTATGAAATGCCAACTAAGGTCTTTCATGGGTAAAAATAAAAGAATAGGGGTTAGTTAGGTACAATGAAAGCATAAGGGTTTATTTAAATAGTGTACTAGTTCAAGGGTATTTTTAATATATTATTAGTCGTCTAAATTATCAGTTGCTTGGTACAACTGCACATTGTTTTAGGGCAGATAAGGAAAGCTAGAATCCAGTAAGACAATCAAGTTTTTTCGGCTTTAATAGTAAGTTCTATTTGTATTTCTTTCTCCAACCACCAGAAATGAACAAGGGGGAGAGGAGATACGCAATTTAAATTAAGTTGATCATGCAAAATATAAGCTGACAACAGCAGCAAAGCATGCCTACAGAGCATACTATGAGCAACCGATTGACATTAAAATTTCATAAAACAACATCCCTACTACATCATTATTCAGACAAAAGCCAATAACAGCAAAGTATGCCCAAAAGTTGAGCATAATATGAGCAACAGGTTAACAATAAATTTTATTTAAACGAAATCATTACTACAACACTATTCATTTTCAATTAAGAGGAAATAACAAATCAACATTCATGAAAAGATCAATTTTCTTTAAACAAAACATGCTAACCATTACATGAGAAAACATACCTCATCCAACCTTTTTTCACGATCCCGTAGAGATGACTTGGCTTTGATGAATTTCTCGTTCCAGCTCTCATACAAGTCCGAAGCTAGATCTCTATAAGCCAGGCAAAGGGTACGTAATCCAGCAGAGCCGAATTGTTCCAGGTGATCCCTGGTCACTTTGTTTAAGTCATCATTTCCGCTCCCCAATCTCTCATAAATAACAGTATCAGCTCCCTGTGAAAGGCATTGTTCAAGCCCAGTGTAATTTTCTTTGTCAGAGAAAACACTTATAATGCATATCCTATTTGGAAAGTTCTAAAGATGTGTTACCTTACAGTATAGAACCAGCCTGCCATCTGGATGACGACATACAACAGACTGGCGCTTCCTTGTACTATTTAATGCAAAATTGAGTAGATATTAGTGCCGACTGCCGAGAGAATTATAAAAGAAGGGATAGAGCGAAGGATGTTAACAAACCTATTGAACTCAAGAACATTTAAAATCTCGTAAGACACATCTTGGATTTTTCCCATCCTCTCCACATGAGATTCTCGGACATATATCGTTGTAGGTGTACGTCTGCACAGAAAGAACAACAAATCAGGCTGCAAAGCCATGCAGCAAGAGTAATCCTCAACTAACTTGAACTAAAAAGAGAAACAGCTAATCATTACAAAAAAAAACTTGTTGCAATATCCTACGGTAATGAAAATCAATTGCGGTTAGTAGCAATGAATTGCCAAGTTATGCTGCTTTCATGAGCATGACACCCAAAATCAAAAAACTAGAGGGTCGAATATCCAACATATGTCAGTTGTAACTGGAGAACACGGCACCAAATATCTAAAATAGATTCAAATAGAAAGAATAAAAGCAACTCGGAATCAAACTGAATCTAAATTATATATAGGAGCAAAAGAAAAACCTTCCCGCTTCTTCACGAGACAAAGGACATCACTAACCTGTAAAAGAAGAAGCCAAAATTTTTTGCAGCCAAAACCAAAGCAGCCTCATCTGGGGATGCAGCTTGATATTTGATTTTCTCAGGGGACAAGTCACCTTCGGGAAGTACAGTGTGACATATGGCAAGGCATCTAAAAAATTCCTGCAAAAAAGAAACAAAACTAAGCCTTAAATTGCTGCAGTATATAGAACACTATATTATTCCTAGGTAGGTAGTTAACCAGCGATGAAAAGTACTAGGTTTGAGATCCATACAGATAGATCCTAGTGGAATGAAAGAAGGTTAAATATCGATCATTTTTTTCTGCATTCCTTTTATACTAAGTGCATTACAAATGATTAAAGCAGGAATATGAAAAGCAAATCTGAAAAATCTATAATAAAACCCACCTTGATGATCATATCATACTGAGAAGGCACCCAGTATTACAAATTAGGCTCAGTAACCCACTTATCAGTACATATTTTGCCTATTCTGTTACTAGGTCCAAAACAGCTTAAAGATAACTGCTAAATACATGGAGATGCACAGACATCGTTCCAACAAACTGTAACAAGAACGAATTTAAATGACAATCTAAAAGGAGTAGGGAAAAAGAAGGTTCCCAAAATCCACGGAGAGATTCAGCATTTAATTGACAATCTGAAAGTAAGACAGGTAGTGGTCAAGCAAAATAGAACAGTGTATATGTGAGAAAGGGGCCATAGTGGCCGGAGATGCAATGAATAATGGTGGTTTGTGTGTGATCGGTGGGTAGGGATTTGTTGTTTGAAGAAGATGAACAGGATATTTTTCAGAGAGAACAATGTGTTTCTCTGTATTTTCTTATTATTCTTAATTATTAAATGTATACAGAGTAAGCCTTTAAATAGGCTGATATAGAGTTCTAATATAACTAAAACTATACTTTTATCTCTAATTTAAATAATATTTGTCCCTAATTTAAATAAGACTTCTAGTAAATCTAAACTACTGACTTGGGAATAAACTCTAATTATAGATTAAATAAAAACTCTAACACTCCTCGTCAACTTACACACCCTCTCAAGTTCTAACACTTCTCGGATAACTTACACTCCCCCTCAAGCTGGTGAGCAAACGTAGTAGAGCACCAGCTTGGATCTTGGATGTGATGCCCACTCATATTTCTTCTATTGTTTCTTAGAGAAAAGAAAATCTCCCTTTTCCGGGAGCCATTGAGTTGAACAACTAGGATATAATCATGTTGTTCTTTGCACGGTCATTGTTGAAAATTTGCAGCTGATGTTGCTGATTTCGGCATCCTTCTTGAGATGACTACCAACTTTGCTGTAGTTGTAGGTTTTGCACCTTCCTTAGATGTCTTCCAGCTTTCCTCTGTCAGTGATGATCTTTTTCTGGTTTTTGCATCTTTTTCTGAGATGACTTCCAGCTTTTTCTGCCATTCACGGACTAAGTAGCTGCTTCCATTCAATAACGATCACAGGAATCTACACTCCCCCTCAAGCTGGTAGTTACACGTACTAGAGTCCCAACTTGGATTTTTGATGTAGAATCCCTTGAAAAATAATATAGTTTTTCTTTAAGGCTAAACTAAAACCTTTTCTCCCATCTTTTTTAGGACGGATGGCTAAAATAGAACCAAATAGTTTTTTTAAGGCTAAACTATAACCTTTTCGACAAAACAACAAAAAATAAATGAGCAGAAATTTCACCAGAGATGTAAGATTCAAACGAAGGAGAAGCCAAGGAACGAGCGTGGCCTGATGATAGCAGTGGGAAAAAAGTGTGCATATGAAAAGAAAAAAAATCAGATCAGAGATGGCAGCAGTGGTGACGACATCAAGACCGATGTTGGCTCATGATTTTTTTTTTGATAAGAATAGAAGGCCTCATTAAAAAACCCCTTCTTAACTGTCCGCACCCCAGAGATGAAGGGCAGACAAGCAGCGGAAGGAGGAAAAGAGTGCCTCGAGTTTTATTTAACTAAAAATCAGTACATGAAATTACAAGCAGTCAGCTATTATGCCCCTTATTAAAGTAGCACCCACTCTCAAATGAACCTATGCTCTCTTCACTCGATCCCTTTTTTAGCCAATTCATCAGCTTTACAATTAGCATTCCTAGCAACCAGACAACACATAACATTCCTATCTAGTACCAGGGATTGAATTTCCCTAACAATATTCTCATAACATGAAGGACAAGATCTCAGGCCTTTGATCCAATCCAACGCTACCGAGCAATCACTCTCCAAAATGAGACGACCCAACGAGCTCCAAACAGAATCGAAAAATAATTTCAGACCTGCTCTGATGGCTTTTAACTCAGCTAGAGTGGGGGGCCCGGATCCCACTGAATCATGAAAACTCAGCAGGGTTTTACTCGAGATGCAATGAATAATGGTGTTTTGTGTGTGATCGGTGGGTAGGGAACTAGGGATTTATTGTTTGAAGAAGATGAACAGGATATTTTTCAGAGAGAACAATGTGATTCTCTGTATTTTCTTATTATTCTTAATTATTAAATGTATACAGAGTAAGCCTTTAAATAGGCTGATATAGAGTTCTAATATAACTAAAACTATACTTTTATCTCTAATTTAAATAATATTTGTTCCTAATTTAAATAAGACTTCTAGTAAATCTAAACTACTGACTGGGGAATAAACTCTAATTATAGATTAAATAAAAACTCTAACACTCCTCGTCAACTTACACACCCTCTCAAGTTCTAACACTTCTCGGATAACTTACAGTATATTACATTTTCTTAAATATGGCTAAAACATATGTTTTCCATTGGACCTTAAAACCTTGCAATGTCAGAACTTGATTTACAATTACTAAGTGCAACGATTATGCTAATCTATTAATGACAGAACAGAGATGCCACTAAAAGAAACCATTACCATGATGAGAGTGGGAAAAGACATGACTACAAGCACAAAAACCAGCAGCATAGAATGCTCCATAAGTGAAATCAACCTATGATTCTTAGGTATACTCTTTCTCCTCATTTAATGATATTCTTGCACTAGAATTAGACCATTCGTTTGCAATGCTTGCTTATGCAAGCTGTAATACAGTACACGACATTTCACAATAAAGTTGGTCCCAACATCGCAGCAAGAAAAGGTCAATGCATATAATAGTTTTCTTATTCCTTCCCCTTAAAACAAGACTTAAAAAGAAACTCACAATGAGATGGAAACAAGCTTTTAAGTAGAAAGAGATTCACGCTAAAGTTTTCATTCCAGAATGGTAAGTACTACACTCCATTTACTAACAAACATTTCATATTAAATTCCAAGTTCTATTGACAGAGGCAAAGACCATTGTAAGCTACCTTACACGCATCATGATTAGGTTCATTTCTCCAAGCTCCTCGCATAAGCCTCACATCATCAAAATTGAAACCTTTTTCCCGAACAGAACCGGTTGATGTTTGCACCTTAAAGATACATAAGAATAAGTACATCTTCCCGTGGAACATAGGATAATTTACTCAAAAAATAAAATATCTGTTTCTTCATAAAGAGATATGAAAGGGAATACCTCTTGAACCTTTATGGCTTTTCGTTCAGCAATTCCCCTCTCAATTTCGGTCATACCTGTTCCATAGATTTCACCTCCGATTGAACATTTGAAGAACTCCATTAAATTTCTTGTCAAAGTTCCAGTTTTATCAGAAAATATGTATTCCACCTAATCATACCAGCAAATAAAATAAATTAGAGCTCAATATATAGAATACAAGTGGCTGAATCTCATTCAAGATGGCCAAAATTGCATATACTTACCTGCCCAAGTTCCTCATTTAAATTAGAAGTCCTAGCCGAAGCAGGTGTGTTGGTTTCAGCATGGTACATATTTAAGTCCTTGTTGATAAATTGAGAGGATTGAACAAATTTGATGGTCTGAAATTGCATGTTAAATCCACTAAGGCCTTTTTGCGCATTGTCAAAGAAAGAAATTAAATAAACAAGAAAAAGAAAAGACCAACCTCGATAGAAACATATAGGGATATAGGGATAAGTGTTGAGTATAAAGTAAGGAGGGTCAACATGGTCAAAATAATAACCTGTAAACCCAGAAAACAGAATCGAGTTACGCTTTTTCTGTATATGTAAGAGAGAGACAGAGATAATAGATAAAAACCAGCAAGCATATAGTACCATAAATCTTCTACTAGGGTTGAATTGATCTTCCACATTTTCACCGAGACCCAAGTAGAAGTACTTTCGGTCAATGAATATACCACTGCAATATTTCAAGCAGAGAACATCATTGTAAAAAATACGGCAGAATTAATAAAATCCCACAACATTAAAAATGTTACATTATTACAGACTAGCTATTTCACAAACCTGCTCATTGCTCCAATCAGACACATAGAGAAAAGAGTAGAAAAAAGAGCGAGTATAAGTTTGTCAAGTTTCCTCTCTAATGTACTTCTTTTTGAAGGAACATTCATGGAATTCATCATAACCTGCAAACTCATCCCAGGTGACCACAAAATACATTAACATAGAAGAGTGATGTGGATGCATTTATTGGAAAGCAATATAAGAGAAGGAAGGCAATAAATAAATAGAAGGCAGCAAACTAAGTTTATTTGTTTCCTCTATTACATTAGAATTTATTTCCTTCATAACTTTAGTCTTGCTGTCAAGATCCTATACGTTAGGGATCGTTATTTTATGTCCATTAGGACTCTTTCTTTTGTCACTAAAGGCCTATTAAAGGCTGCCAATATTCAATAAAGAAAATAAGCATTTACTCTATTATAAACGTTATTCACAGAGTAGGTTTAGTCAAGGAAGAATCTGACTCTGATTAACCATAGGTCAGAGCAAAAAATTTATCACGTCTAGACCTGTGACTAGATCCTACTCCAAGGCTCATAACAAAGAGCATATCAAACAAATAAGGGAAGAAAAATCACAGATTTATTTCTGCCTTGGAGTGGATAAACATGCCTAAAATCTTCCAAGCTCAATCAATTACAAAATAACAACACATATGCTAAACTGTTAAGTATCAAAGGTTGAAGATTTGATATCTAGTGGAAAAGGTTTTTCAGATTTGCACTATGTTTGTATTAACAGTAGTAAATGAAAAAAAAAGGAAATTAAGTAAAAGAGAAAGAAGGTAGAGGAAAGGAAAGGAAAGGATTGCATAATATATTGTTTGAATAGTTAACAGTAGCAAAGGAAAAGAAAGGAAAGTGATTTTAACAATCTTTCTTCGGCTAAACAGTAGAAAGGAAAATAAAGGAATCATGATAACAATTTTTTACAATTATACACCCTTTCCATAAAATAATTTATATAGAACATGAAGAGAGAAAAACAAATATTTTACATCTTAAATTTTTTTTCTTTCCCTAGCTTCTTCCCCAAGGTCCAAACTAGGGTAGGGAAAAGTAAAACAAGGGAAACTCAGTTTCCCGCACTTTCTCTTGCTTAAATTATTAAAAAAATCTATTCAAAGGGAAAGTTTATTCTTTTCAGTTACTTTCCCTTCCCTTACCCCAATCCAAACATAGGGCAACAAACAAATTCGTTTGTAATTAAACATTTCCCAGAAACAAACAAATTCAAGTATGTTATGAGATCAGCATACTGCATATAAGAAATGCTATAAAATTTCTGTAACGAACCTTTGTTTCATGACCAGTAAAAATAACAGCGCCAACAATGAAATCAGTGTTTTTCAGACTGCAACCCTGAAATTAAATTGCCAATATCAGCAACAGTTTTTACCAACAAACTATTATCAAAGAAAATAAGAGACCCTGAAATTCAAAACAATTGTATCTGCAGAAATAACTGTAAAGGGATTTAGTTTATCTACATAACATGCACTTTTTTTCGGTTGATCAAACTCAAAATCCAATATTTTCATATAGTTTGGTATCTTGTTATTAAAGGTACATCTCATTAAAAAAGTGAAAAATAAAAGAAGCAAAGAGAACTTCAATGAAGCTGACTTTTTTATGCTTGTTGCCTTAAATAAGGCACACCTAGGCATGTGCCTCTCCCAAAAGGGTCTGAGGCATTTTTTAGGTCTAGCACTAAGGCACAAGATGCAGGCACACCTATGCACACACACCTTGACAACATTACTGATGATGGAAGAAAGATGCTCAGAAAATACCCTCAGTAAAATTTGATTTGGAGAAAGAGGCAATGTTTGATTGTCGATTACAAGATTTCCAGTAAAAGTGTACAAAGAGTTGTTTGGCTGCTCACACTGCACTTCACCTGCAATTAAAAAAGATTGATGCTATTTAAAAATTTACAAAAAAACAAGAGAATATACAAATTGATTTGGAAAGCATCACTTCAGACAAAGCCCATCAACTTAAACAAAAAGGTGTGTTCATAGACAATAAAAGTACACTTACGACCAAATCAGAGTATTAATTCCTTCCCATAGACTTAAAGATGCATACAGGACTCCTTCATTGTACTTGATATTAAGTAATTAATTGATTGTATTGGATATCATAAATTATCTTGGGGCCTTGGGGATTTTTATATTAGAAATTTTAAAATTTGAAAAAAGTTATTGTCTGATGGTTTGTATTGCAGCAAGCTTATTGAGAAAAAAGGAAAAACATAAACTTTTAATAAAAACGATGAACAGTTAATATGGAATTTAGAAAAAAGCATGTGATTGAAGTCTTTAAAAGGGAAAGAGGACAACTTTTTAAACATCCCAAAACAGAAAAATATGAACCCAGTGGAATGCAGGGAGCCATGGGTAAAAAACAATTAAAAGTACATTTGCTAATGCAAGTTAGAATTAGAAAATAAAATTCTATGAAGGATGATTAAATCATAGAAGAAAGCCTACAACACCTCGTAAAATGTCACAGATATGCAATGGAAAACCTATGTTTCATCCACCTTTTCACACACAAAAAAAAGAAAACAAAAACAACTACACACGCTAAAAGCATCAAACAAATCAAGCCTTAGCAAACCTATGGCCTTAGACATGGCAAAAGCAGAATTCCAAAAAAACCCAACAGGAATAAAAAATGGATTCTCCTATACTAACTTAAACTAAGTTGAAATCTGGAAAGAGGTTGAAGTGTTCTCTATTAACAATTTATCTTTTGTTCTACATTAATATCATTAAAACGGCATATATTACATAGTAACAAGAAACAAATAAAGAAGAGATGAAGATTAAAGTGAGAAATATGATGGGAATTAACATAATATATTAGCAGAACATGGAAGAAGCTATTTAAGAATGAACAATAACCAATGTCAACAATCTTATGCCTTCATAGGCAGAACCGTCCAAGTCAGATATAAAAGTATATTTAAAAAAAAAGTGAAAGTGAATTTCATCTTAAAGAAATTAAATTTATATTTTTAATTATCTGTGACTTTGACCTTATTCACCATTTTAGTAAAACTCTGAACAACCATTAAACACTAAAAGGTTTGACCTTTGAATTCACATGCTTTTTCAGGAGTCAAGTAATCCCAAGTCTTTTCAAGCGCCTTTCTGATTTTTAGATTTGTTTCACCATCTAAATTTGCAGTCTGCAGCAAAAAAATGAAAATTTTCTCACTTTAGGAACAAAGCACCTAATGAGACATAACATGAGAAGGGATGGAGCAATCACTTTGATTAATAAAATAAAAAGTAAAAAATAATAGCTCAAAATAGAGCCAGAAAAGGTAATTACCTCAATGTAGCAAACACCATCAGCATTTGTACTAGCAAGTAAAAGAATATCTGCAGGAAAAAATCCATCTTGCTTAACCTGCAAAAGGGAAAATTTTAACAATATTTTCCTAAATCTATTTAGTTGGCAATACCATGTAAATCAACTCAATAAGCCTTGAGATAATATTATATTGTAACATAAGTAAAGGAAAGAAAATTTTCTGCAAGCTACAAATATCTTAAAATTGCCGGCCTCCAAATGGATAGAAAAAATCATTTGGAAAAAAAAGGCTTAAATGAAAAATCAACCCCTAAACTATACCTTTTGTTTGTTTTAGCCCTTAAACTATTCTTTGGTCAAAATAAGCCCCTAAACTATCATTTCTGGTCACTTTAAGTCCGATAGTTATTTAAGTCAAAAGAAAATTATTTCGACTAATAAGATGTTGACACATGACAAAGAGTTTTTGACCAATAGGTAGTTTACGGACTAAAAGAAGAAAAATGACATAGTTTAGGTACTTATTTTGACCGAAAAATAGTTTAGGGACTTAAAGTGACCAGAAGTGATAGTTTAGGGGCTTATTTTGACCAATAAATAGTTTAAGGGCTAAAAGCAAACAAAAGACATAGTTTAAGGGCTGATTTTTCATTTAAGCCGAAAAAAAGGAGAAGAAACAAGTAAAAAGGGCAATGACAGGTCACTGGTTGAACTTGGGCTAGTGTACAACTGCACATAGAGGAAATATTGACAATACTCTTCTTTGTGAGAACTTAGAGGTGGGGTAAACACAGTCCTCAATGGGAAATGCACATATTATCCCCATCAGTCAGAATTTACGTAAATACAAAGTAGCAAATAGCGATTTTTAAGCATCTCTCAATAAGTTAACTTTCAATCAACACAAATTTCATAACATGAAACTGGAATACAAAGGCAAAAGAAATATATATTTGAAAATCTTTTCTAGATATACAGAAGAGGGGAGGGAGAAGAAGAGGGGAGTCGCGCAACAAATTAAAACAACAATTTGAGTATTTGACTGTAGAGGAAAAAATCTCAACAACGTGCATCTAGAAACTTACCCTGATAATATCTCCAACCTGCAGCTTTTTCCATTGAAGAGTTTCCCACCCTTGCGCTTGCAACACATCGACAGGAGTGTTATTTATGGCATTATCATTCTGAAATCGTTGCTGTTGCATGTGATAAAGGAAAGAATCAAGTTCAGCATTCAAGTCAGACTTACAAAAAGTCAAAGTTCAAGCTAAACCTCCCAAACCCAAAATAAAGATGAGAAAAGAAAATCGATAAGGACCTAAGGCAAAGGGAAAAAAGAATGCTACAACAAGCATGCAATGTAGTACTCACCCAGTCCTCAAATGCCTCTTTGATGAGAGAAAATAAAAGCACAAGACTGAAAGGAACCATATTTGTTACAGGATTAACAGGGCTGCATCAAGAGAAAACTGTTATTAAAAAGGCATAAATTACTATAGTAACAATTACACAAAGCAACTGGTTAAATCTTCAGTCTTACCAAACATATTGGCTCTCATTAATATCATTAAAAGGGCATAATTACAATAGTAACAATTACACTAAGCAACTGGTTAAATTGTCAGTCTCACCAAAATAATCACACCAGAATCCAGAAGAAAAGGGTTCAAAAAGAGGTTTCACGTGCAACACAATAGACCATGAAGCAAATGCAATCAATGAGCACAAGAGATTAGCAGGAAACTGAAAGAATATATTACAGATAGTCATGTCAGTTTCTGCATGACAATACTTACAGTTTCAACATCTATTTAAAAAATAATTAAAATTAAGTACATCAGACCAATAAACTATTAATGATATTTCACTCAAAGCTGAAGATTGTTAGATCAGAGAAATAACTTTCATTCTGTTCATGAAAGAATTTAATCGAGCCCCTAGACACATTCCCTATGTCAAGTGAACACCACTAAGTGGATGAACAAATTAAAGTAATAATCCCATCGCCCCACAAAATCTGCTCTTTGTAATTAACACCATAACAAAAAATTACCTATATGGAGTTGCTGATAGAATTGACACCATAAGAAAGTACAAGTTAGCTACCCGCCTGAACTGTCAGAGTAAACCAGAACGTTGTCAGGATCAGAAGTAGCCACACACCCTTGAACTCTAACGAAAACCACAAAAATTAATCAAGCAAGATTTCTAAAACATATACAGACCCAAAAAAACAGTGGTTTATAAAGTGAGACAGTCGCTGTATAACAGCTATGGCAAGGGATAAAAGAAGTTGAAGTAGCATCCGGAATAGAAAGAAAGAAAAAAATCATTTCATTAAGCCTGAAAATTGGGGGGCAAGGCCTAATTTGACTAATATTTAAACTAAGAGAGACCTAAAGTGCCATTATACCAAAAATTTGGCTCCACTACAGGGTTGAATCAAAGGCCAAAATGCAAAGGTCAACCTGTAAAGTTTTCATAAGAAATTCCTAAGGTACCATACAACCATATGCCTGTTTCTATCCAGTAGAAGTCCAATAAAGTTACCTGTTCATATAGTCCCTTTGGTAGAAAGGTAAAAATGTTGTACTTGGTAGTTGATATGGAATTCCCCTGGAACAATAGATACCAGGGTAATGAGAACAACATCATACTCATTAGAATCAGATGCAAGCGACAAAAGTATGAATATGAATAAAAATTCTAGAACACAATAATGCAAATCCAATCGCAGTCCAATTTTATACAATATATATGTGAATATATGGAATAAGCATTGAGAACTTATGCATCTGCAACTGCATTCAGCAACAGAAGAAATACACGTCTATATCTACTCATGCATCATTAGTTCAACTATCCAAATATTAGGAACCAGCCCAGATTTCTTCCATATAGAAAAAAACAGGTGATCAAGATCACGTGCTTGAAACTAGTACTAGGTCATATGTCTGGTAACATTAACATCTGGAATCTCATCAAATAAGTATCGGAAACTACTTTTTTCAAACTTCAATAGAATGAAATCATTTCTGCAGACATTAACACTATTTGAAACTAGCACATGACAAACATCAAACAAAGTGTTCAGTGGAGGCTGGTATAACTTTTTGACTCAATTAAACATTTCCAACGATGCACGGACATGGACACACAATGCTAATGTGAAGTTACAAGAATGTGGTAACACGAGAATTTTCAAAAAAAAAAATAGGACATAGGTTCGGCAAGACACTACAGAAAAAAATTATATGATAGTATACAATAAAAATGTAAAATTAACACTTATCAATTAAATATTAACATGCAAATAGCTTTTGAATTTAAAAATGTAAAACTTAAAAAAATTAGAACTAAACTAGTCATTGTCAATTGTGTTATTTGGAAGGGAGAAAAGAAAGAAAGAAAGAAAGAAAAACCATTATTTGTCCATGTGTCTAGCCATATCCAAACATGTCCAGCCATATATTGTTCATGTTTTGACTGTATTCGATTTTATGTTTTTTCTTTTCTTTTCTTGACTTATTACAGAGCCATGTTTGTATCAAAACGTGCCTTACACTTGGACACTCCCCTAACAGAAGTTACCATGCTAAAGAAACTGCTTAAACACCCATCTCCAGAAGCACCTTAAATGACGCCAAACACACTTGTTGTATTTGCACTCTCATAGAGACTACTAGCGGAACTAATTTTTGGAGAAGATATAACATGAAGACCCTGTTATTAAGGCATTCGCCGAGCCACTGCCCCTTGGAGCTAAAGAACAAGAACAGCTCAAATATTTGAGCACAGCACATTTGATCAGACGCACACGCAGTGCATTTAAGTGCAGATTTTTGAAAGGCAGTAGGTGCTAAAAGTACTTGCTTAATTAAAGTTCTCTTTAATTTATTTTTTGATTAATTGTACCTTTACTATAAAAACTAGGAGATGGCATCAAACTTTTCTTGGTTTAAGAGTATTCGGGTATTGGCCAAACAAAAAAATGAAAATTCAACATGTTTTGTGGGATAAAGTGGATTGCTTTTTAGAGTTTATTACTATCATTTAATATATATCTTACGCCTCAAGTAATGAAAAAGTTATAACGCGCCTAAACGAAGATTGCACCCTTAATAATAAAGCCAACAAAAGTGAAGAAAAATAAATTAAAAAACTACAAACCTAAATCATGTACATTCTAATGGTAGCATTAGTTTGGTTAACAAATAATATTGAGTCAAGTTCACTGAATTTCCTATTGTCCAGGAAACCGAAACGTCGGGGGAAAAGTTAGGAGAAAAGTCTGAATAAAATCAGAGGTTAAAATATAAAAACCTTGTATCGATGAGCGAAATTGGAATCGCGGTCATTGCAGAAGATGGTACGCAGGGCGGGCGTCTGGGGCTGAACCCGTCCGAGTGTGACGGTTCGAGACGGTGTTTTCAGACTACTACTACCCGGTTCCCATCCACTCATCTTCCTTCTATTTCTTCTCGTTTATTTCACTCTTTTCGTCTCCCCGACACAAGAATATGAAAAGAAATGAGAATGTGCAAATGTAGATTCTGAAAATGAATACCCGATGGGATTTTGATGTTTGAATATCGATTTGTTAAAATTGGTTTTAACGGCGATGTTTCATTTCCATGGACGATGAAACGGAGAAGGCACTGCTCTTTCAATTCAATTTATTTTTTTCCTTTTTATTCATTTTTCGGTTTTATATTTTTCATGGTAATAATTGATTCTCTTTCTTTATTTTTTTTCAAAAATTTCCAATTTTACTCTTGGTGAGCAGTTTTAGATTTAAAGCACGAACAGTCGAACCGCGTTTGTTTTGCCTTCCATTTCGCCGCGTGGCTCTATTGTCCACTCACCGCGGCGCCAGTTAAAAGTGATAATAAGGAATAATCGAAGTTTATTCTCGCTATGCTGCAGCTTGAGAGTTGAGCCTTAAGCTTATTTTTTTTATCTTTTATACTATAATTTAGATAAAATAATTACAATTGACTTTCTATTATGAATAAAATAATGAAGAAGAACGAACAAATATAAAAGAATAAAGAGATGAAAAAAAAAGATTTGTATTATTCTTAAATATAAAATTGTGTGTACAATGCCTTCAATGAAATCTATTTATAGGCATAAGAAGTACATAATACATTAAACTCTAATTAATAGAGATAATATTCCTAATAATAAATAAATCAAACTCCTGAGATAAAGTTATAATCATGATAGACATTCAAATAGATAAATATTTATAACACTCCCCCTTGGATGTTTATGAAGATAATGTGTCTCGTTAAAACCTTACTAAGATAAAAACCCAGTGGGAAAAAAATTATTAGTGAAGAAAAAAGAGTACACACATCTTTAATACGCATAACATGTTGCCTTATTAAAAACCTTACTAGGAAACCCCATTGGGACAAAACCTTGGTTAAGGGAAAAAGAGTGCAACGCGTATTTTCTCCCCCTCATGAAAACATCACAGAAGATATTTGAATCTTCATAATTCAATCTTGAATATTATTTTTCTAAAGATCGTGAGTGATGAAACTTTGGAGTAATATGTTCCATGATGTATCCACTTTCAAACTGAGATATGCATCTTGCATTATCTTCACACAAGGTAGCTTTATCATATCTTATAAAAGTAAATTCACATATCTTTTGGATATGTTAGGTCAATGGTCTTAGCCAAACACATTTTTGGTTTGTCTCGTGCATAATAATTATTTCTACGACATTTGAGGAGGCATCAACAAATGTTTGAAGATCTAAATGTAATGATCTTTGTATAACCATGGATATTGTTTGACCAACTAATATATGGTGCTTCAAAACCAAGAAAATATATAATTATATTTATTCACATCCAACAATCCATATTGAATCTTCTTTAAGATTCTTTCAACTTATGTCCGTTCATAGACAAAAACGCATATTTAAGTGCTCGATCTTTAGGTCGAGACAAAACCACATCTCAATATTCTTTTTCTCAAATACTTTCATTAAATACTTTGAAAACTCTTCATGAGTTTCCAATTTGAAGCTCTTCAGAAGTGCTAATGATATAATGAATCTTGATCTAAACTCCTTTATAAAATACATAAGGAAATATGAGTATTCTTATAATATTTCCTCAATTAGTATTCACTAAGGCAATTATACCAAATGCGCCAAAATATTCATGAGACGTGTCTAAATAAAAAAATTTCAGAAATTTCAAAATGCTTCTAGCATTTTAAATCCTTCAATGATAAATATGGATCCACAAATAATTAGACGCATGTAAAATTTTTCATAAATCATAGTTCGAGTCGTATTTACGACTACTTATTTGTGTCTCACTTGCATTACACCTTTAGGTGTTTGGACTGCTTGTCCAAATACTTCTATTTTAGAAGTTCAAAGCGTTTTTCAACATCGACCAATTCAATATTTATACTTCTGGATAGATTTTATACAAGATCCTCGATTTCTTTCTTTACTTCTATAGAAGTATTTTATGTAAAATTGTTTATAAAATCGTTGTCGACAACTTTCCAGTTTTTTACTTCCATTCTTGTAATGACATAACTCATCGAGATCTCTTCAAGATTTCAATCTTTATTTCAGGTACCTGAAACTCTTCTAGAGTTTTATTATTTGTTATGTCTTGAGTCTCTTCAAGAGCACCCGCCTCCAATATATGACCATCTCATATTACTTTCTATTTACAAGAATTTTGATCATTGGAACCATTTCAACTATCATGCTTCATACATGATTTACATTCTCTCGCTCTAACATGTAATTTAAATTAAGAGCATTTCAGCTGGTATATGAGACTTAATTACTCTCACTGGGTCAGTAAATATGTCTGGCAGTTGACATGTAATAACATGAATTATCTTATGAACTTCTAGTTCATATACGAGAATCTAAATAATGATAATTCATTTTCCTCTATCCAGCTAATTATTATATCCCTTTGATGTAGAGAAAATCATGTCATAAATGATTCTCCAATTAATGTTTAAGAATTTAAACATAAAAGGAGACTCGTACTCAATATATATTCTCAACCCCTTTTATTTACTCATTTTGTGCGTTGTGGTGGAGCAATTTATATCGCACATTCAAAAATTATAAAATGGGAAATGTATGGTTTCTGACCAAAAACCAATCATAACGGAGAGTTTATTATAACTCGTTGGTTTGATGCGTATAAGTGTTGCTATATGAAAACACCATATAAATAATAACTTTTTTGTTCTCATAGTT
This sequence comes from Hibiscus tridactylites, assembly GCA_958450335.1. Classification (NCBI taxonomy): domain Eukaryota; kingdom Viridiplantae; phylum Streptophyta; class Magnoliopsida; order Malvales; family Malvaceae; genus Hibiscus; species Hibiscus tridactylites. The sequence continues at coordinate 77,941,253 of OY288281.1, forward strand.
TATCTATTAAATATGAGGCATCCAATTGAAATTTTGTTAAACTATATTTTTCATAATCAATAGGCTTTGTAACAACTGATATAGCCTAAAATATAAACTCACTAGCTTTTCAAGACGAATAGTCTAACTGCATAATCTGAATCTTTTTAGAATCAATCTCACAAACTTCTGGTTGTAAGTCAATAAAATAATGTAGATGCATCTACTAAAATCATATAAAACTTTCTACATTTGTGGATATATGGGCCCATATTTTCGTTCAGATATGCAAGACATACAGTCTCAACTTCAGTACAAGAACTTTAAGTTCTAATTTGGTAAGTGGGATCATCTATATCCTTTGAGAACAAACAACACAAGAACTTCAGGTTCTTTTAGTAAGTGAAATTTAATCAATTTCTTTAAGCAACACAAAAACTTTACGTTATTTAATAAGTAGAATTTAATTCATTCCTTTGAGAATAAGCATCACAAGAACTATAGGCTCTTTTAATACATGTGCATGTAAATCTCAATAATTTCTGCACCATTATTGATCAGGATGGTCTAACCGATCATGACAACTATATATGTGTGTGTATATATCTATGAATTTGTAAACTTCTTGTTTACCATAACATGTAATTCAATCTCACTCGTACATGTCTAGTACGACCATCAAAATTGTTCCTTTAAATAAGAATATATTTAGCTCTTTCGGAGCTTTCAATTGAAATTATCTTTTGGTAGCAATATATAGCTCTTCTAGAGCTTTCAACTGACTTTTTGGCTACCAAAATTTATATTCATATTGACTTATTTCAAATATCAATTGATAACATATGTTATCTATAATTCTTAAAGGGATAGTTTGCAAACTCGTATTGCTCTCTTAAAATTTTCACTTATAGTGGTGACGATATTATACCATTAGTGGTAATTATTGCAATATTCGGAATTCTGCACTTTTCATAATGTGCTTTATCTCAAGAATTTATTGCTCTTCTAGAGCATCAATATTTTCAGTACTTTGATATATAGTATTCACATTATTCCCTTGCATTTAAATGAAAAAATATATCTTATGCTTATGTTGAGCATAAATCGTCACCATAGATTGTATTTGACAAGTAATCATGTTAAACAAAATAAATAAATATTATAATATATCACTACAACAATATAGATTTTTAGTGACAAATTGATAGTGACTAGGAATAATTTTGTCACAAATATTTACTTTTTGTGACAATTTTTTTGTACGACACTATTAGTATAAGTAATTGTGACTTCTTTTTATTTGGTCACTATAACAATAATAATTGTGACGATTACACTTTTCACAAATGAATTCTCACTATATGTATACAATTGTGACACAAAGTTCATTGTCACTAAAACTTTGACACATGATAGTGACAATATGTGAAGTGGTCACTATTATTTGATATTTGTTGTTACAATGAAATTACTTGTCACTTAAAGTTTCACTTTTTGTTGTAGTAAATTTTGTCACCAATAAAAAAATAAAAGTAATGGCAAATTAGACATTGTCACAATGATAACTTTATTTTTATAATATAAAAATTAAAGTTATCATAAACTAGTTTGTCAAAAGGTAAAAATTTCAATAGTCTATACTATGTGTAAATTGTTGTTTTAGTCAATCTATTTTGATCAAATTTAGTCCCTATATTTTTAAAATTTTAAAATTTTAATCATAATCCTCACGAGACACCGGCAATATGACTAAATTACAAAGACTAAAAATGATCAAATTAAATAACAAAAATTAAATAAGCAACTTATGTATAACAAATTAGCTAAAATGAAAATTTTACTTAACATATTTAAATACTACCATTCATGTCAAGATCGAAAATTCAAAATTTAAAAAGTATAGAAATTTAAAGTGACCAAATTATAGTACAAAGACTACTATGTGATTTTTGCATAATCTATGATAGATTTTTTTTTTTGAAAATTTTAAAAGATATATTTAATTTTGATTAGTTTTTTCTTCAAAAAAATCTAAATAGTTTCTTAAACATACGTACTTCGTATAAGAAACCATAAAAAATGTTTAAATTATTATTATAATAATTAGTGTTATAATTAATAAATATTTTTAAAATAAATAAAATTAACTTCAATTACAATTAAACTTAAATATTATTTTTCTTTCAAAATAGTATTAAATTTCTTACCTAACCTAGTGGATAAGTATTTCACCTCACCCTAAAGGTTGCAGGTTCGATCATTCTTGAAGCCATGCATTGCATTTATTTACTAAAAATTGATATTTGAATATGCTACATCATCTATAATTAAATTTCAGTGATCTAATAAAAACTTAAAAGTAATTAGTGATTAGTTTAAACCTTATAAATAAAATGGTTACAATTAAAAATATAATTAAATTTCAGTGTCTAAATTTTAGTCACTATTAATAATCTTGTGTCAAATAGTGTGGTCATAAAAAAATATAACTATTGTGACGAAATCATGAAAGTTGTCACTAATATAATAGTGACGGAGTTATTAGTGACGAGTGGTGACGACTTAGAAAAATAGTCACTATAAATTTCAGTGACTAAATTTAACACTTTTTGTGACTATTTTCAATGTCACTAAAAATGCATTTTCTTGTAGTGTATAAATATAAAACATAAATAATTAATGTGTGTAAAATAAATAAACGTAAAGTAAAATAAATAATAAATAAATAAATAATTATCTTCATAGTTATGAGAATAATTAGAAGATGATTTATTCCTTTCGAGGGTTATAAGAAAATCAACAACGTCCAAAAGAGTTGGACCAACAATGTCCAAATAAAGTTAGACCAGTATCATCTTCTTCATGTTTCGCAAACAAAATTTGCTTCTATTTCTTTCATTTATCATTCAATGATTCTTAATTTTTCAACGTACAACACGTACGAGACCAATGATTTATAACATCGCATTGGTAATAAGAAGAGTTTTACTTCAATAGAATGATCTTTATCACTCTTGTCATCCTTATAGCCTCGACCATGACCACAACTTCTAATGTGGTTTTTATTCCTTCCATAATATAATCTCACATTCACTTTAGGGAATGGAGTAGAGCCAGTGGGCCTTTGAAACCTTTTTCACATATCCTTATCACAGAGAACAAAGATTTAATCCTCGTACGCGACATTGTTAAACATGTCCACAAGGTCCTTTAAAAACCTCCTTTGGGACCAGTAGCCTCGCAGAACGGGATGTCCAGCCAATATACTTGGATTATGTCAAAATTATGTCTCTAATTGAATAGTGATTTACCATGTTTACTGTAACCCCCTCGTCCCGGTCTGGCCGGATGACCGGTCCGAGTGAGCTACACGGGGAAAACTGAGTGAAAACTCCCTAAGGAACTCTCCCTCGGTTAGCAACCCTATTTTTTTTTTCATTTTAATCTTGTCTAGATAAGAATTACATCCTAAGTGATCATACAACGGAACAATATTTACGAAACAATCAATCGAACCCAACCTAACACTTAAAAGCCCATTTTTAAAGTTAAACTGCAGGCGGTATCGATACCCTTAAGGGGGGTATCGATACCCCTTTGACTAGGTCAACAGGGTTTGGTCAACCTGAGGAGACAGTATCGATACCCCAAATGAGGGTATCGATACCCTCCCCTAAAGTTGACTTCCCACGGTCAAAACCAAGACAACGGTATCGATACCCTAGAGGCCAGTATCGATACCGAAATCGACAGTGGCTCCAGTGGCCAAAAAGGTATCGATACTCCCCCTCGAGTATTGATACACGAGGCCTGAAACCACATGGTAGTATCGATACCAGATCAACGGTATCGATACCCCAGCTACGAAACTGCAGGTTTGAGCTGATTTAGAGCACAAGGAGGCCCCTAAATCCCTCTAACACTTCAACCAGCACACTATCATCAATCCCTAAGGCGAGCCAACCATACAAGCATACATATTTAAGCCAAGGGAGTCAATCATACATGGATTTAAGCATTCATACATAGCATTCTTGTTAGAGAACAATTCATACAATATTGGCATACTCAAACACAAAGACCTTAAAAGGAACAAGACATCTTTAAAGGTTTGCACTCATACACTATGCAACCTAAACATTCTAAAACATGCCATCAACCATCAAACATTCAACGTAGTATAACATGCTTACAAACCATGATCAAACCAAAAACAACATCAATCAAATGAGTCACACATGCTCATACAAAGACACTTGCCACATTGCTAGCTATTACAAAATCGGTAACCATACTTGAGCTACAAACTTGGAAGCCCTTCTTGCCTTGCCTCGAGCTAACACCACGCTAATGATCTGCATTGTTGAACATTGAGAGCGTAAGCTATAAGCTTAGTGAGGGTGCTCGAAAACGGAAAACATCAACAATGCAGGGTTCAAGCATGTAATCCTAATCTCCTACATATCAAGCATTGCATAAAAACAAGTAGACCTAGCTAGTCTTTCAAGTGGCATATATGGTCTCTCAATCCTAGAAACATTACACATCAATATCAATTATCATGTACAAAAACCATATATCGAAACCACATATCACCATCATATATCACATTACATAAACAAGTTTAATTGGCCACTTTAATTACCCCGATTGTGCGGATATAAACCTTGACAACACTTTACCTCGGTGGGATTCCACTCATCACCGGACCTTGCATGTGCGGGATTCCACTCATCGCCACATGCCCTACGGATGGGATTCCACTCATCATCCCGTAGAAATATAATAAGCTTCCGGTGGAATGCTACATCACCGTACTCCTCCTTGATGACTTAACGCCATCAAGGCCACGTACGTTTTGACTCAATTTGTGTGCACACTATCCTAATGATCGATCATTTACAACCAGTAATTATTTAGCGCCAATTATTATAACCACAACATGTATCACCAACCACATATCATCAATACATTCATGCTCAACACATATATCCACATCATGATATACATATACATGCACCATCTAATCACAAGCATTTGAGCATAGCCATCAAGCACATAACATTCAAGGAAATTAGGCTAAGTTAACTACTTGGATTAAAAGGAAGTGGCCTACCAAGCACACTTGCACACACACACACTACTCATGCTCGAACCAACTTTAAAACAAGTTTAGACCACTCACCGTCCTTCCTTAGCAAATCGAACAATCCTCCTACGCACCCGGATTCGGTCCCAAAGCTCCTTCAACGTTTCCCCTTGCTTCTAGCCAAGTAAAACACACTTATTACACCACCAATCAATGCTAAAGCTCAACTATCAATTCACTTCACAACATAAACCAAATTTCACAATTTCCCCAAACCACAAAATCTCCCAAAACTCAATTTTCGTGCTTCCCAAATCCCTTGCTGAAAAACCCACTTCCAAACACCCAAATGGCTTCCAAAGCATCCCAAAACACTCTCATACCATAGGTAAACCATCAGCCCATCAATTTTAACACAAAACCCCTCAAAAACTCAAGTTTTACAACCTTAAATCTAGCCCTAAGACCTTACTACGAATTTCTATCAAAATTCAACCAAATTAAAGTATATGGTGTATTTTATCATGCTTAAACAAACCCCCAACATAATTTAACAAAACAAATTAAAAAGCCCCATCAAAATCCCCAAATTTCATATGAACCCTAATTTTCAAAACCCACAATTTTTGAAATTCAAGACCATGGTTAGATAGAGATTGAAGAGGAGAGTTAGAAAACATAATTACCTTTGAAAAACGTCTTGGATTGAGGAAGAAAATGAATGGAATAGGGTTTGTAGTGTTGGGAGAGTTTGAAAAGAGAAGATGGGGTTTTAACATGAAAAGGAGATAGGAAAGAGGGAAGACAATTTTTTTGTTAAAGTAGTCTAGCTTTTTAAAAGTTTTTGGTAAAATTGCAACATTGGTCCCTCCCCTTTCAATTGAAGCTTAATTAGGTCACTACTTGAAGTTGAATTATTTTAATTAAATTTAATTTGACTCGAATTATAACCCGGTTAACTCCTAGGCCCAAAACACGGGTGTTACAACTCTCTCCCACTTAAGGAATTTCGTCCCCGAAATTACCTGACTGAAAGAGATACGGAAACTGCTTTTCCATATCCTCCTTCCTCTCCCAAGTGGCCTCGTCCACACCTCTACGTTGCCACCTCACCTTCACTAACTCAATTGATCTACCCCTCAACACTTTACTGTCTGAAGCTAAGATCTCGACGGGCTCTTCCTCATAAGTCAAATCTGGATTCAATTCAATTTCTTCTACGGGCATAACATGTGATGGATCGGACCTATACTTACGAAGCATGGATACATGGAACACATCGTGTATCTTCTCTAACTCGGATGGTAAACGCAACTGATAGGCAACGAGACCAACTCTCTTCACAATCTCATACGGCCCTATGTACCTCGGACTCAACTTCCCCTTTCGGCCAAATCTCATCACCTTCTTCCACGGAGACACTTTCAAGAACACCTTCTCACCCACTGAGAACTCAACTTCCTTCCTCTTCAAATCGGCATAGGACTTCTGCCTATCCGAAGCAGCCTTCAAGCGATCACAAATCAATTTTACCTTGTCGGTTGTCCCTTTTAGCAAATCCGGCATAGGTAACAGTTTCTGTCCTACCTCGGCCCAACACACTGGAGTTCTACACTTTCGACCATACAAGGCCTCATACGGAGCCATCTGAATGCTCGATTGAAAACTGTTGTTGTACGCAAACTCCACTAGAGGCAGATGCTTCTCTTAAGTACCCTGAAAGTCAATGATACAACATCGCAACATATCCTCTAAGATCTGAATAACCCTCTCTGACTGACCATCTGACTGAGGATGATAAGAAGTGCTGAAGTTCAAACGGGTACCCAAAGCTGTATGCAGACACTCCCAAAATCTCGAAGTGAACCGCGGATCTCTGTCCGACACAATGGACTTCGGCACACCATGTAGCCTCACAATCTCACCAATGTACAAATCGGCCAATCTATCTAAGGTGTAAGTAGTGTTGACTACCAAGAAGTGAGCACACTTCGTAAAACGATCTACTATCACCCAAACTGAGTTCTTCTTCGTAGGAGTCAAAGGCAAACCCGAAACAAAATCCATGGTGATGTTCTCCCATTTCCATTCCGGAATTCTCAACGGCTGTAACAAACCTGAGGGAACCTGATGTTCCGCCTTCACTCTCTGACACACTAGGCACTTACTCACAAAGTCGGCTACATCTCTCTTCAAGCCAACCCAAAAGTACTCATTCTTCAAATCACGGTACATCTTCGTACTTCCAGGATGCATAGCAAACGGACTACTGTGGGCTTCAGTCAAGATCGTACGTCTCAAATCACTGTCTTCAGGCACAACTATTCTGTCCTTGAAACATAAGACCCCATCGGAACTGAAACTGTAGTCTGAAGATCTACCTTCGGCTATATCTTGCACGTGAGGTGCCAAAGATCTATCTAAGAGCTGTTTCTCTCGAATCATCTGACCTAGAGTAGGTCTAACCTGAAGCTCGGCTATTAAGCCACCATCCCCGGACAAACTCAATCTAGCAAACATGGCTCTCAAGTCCACGGCCACCTTCCTACTCAATGCATCAGCCACTACATTGGCTTTACCCGGATGGTACTCAATAGTAAGATCATAGTCCTTTAGCAACTCTAACCATCTACGCTGTCTGAGATTCAAATCTCGCTGAGTCATAATGTACTTCAAACTCTTGTGGTCGGTGTATACTGTGCATTTCTCACCATACAAATAGTGCCTCCAAATCTTCAGAGCAAACACAACTGCAGCTAACTCTATGTCATGGGTCGGATAGTTGCGCTCATGAGTCTTCAACTGTCTTGAGGCATAAGCCACTACTCTTCGGTCTTGCATCAGAACACATCCTAACCCTACATACGAGGCATCACTATAAATCACGTAGTCCTTCCCGGACTCAGGCTGAATCAAGATCGGAGCTTGGGTCAAAGCTTCTTTCAATTTCTCAAAGGCTCTCTGTCTTGCATCTGTCCACTCAAACTGAACACTCTTCTGAAGTAACTGTGTCAATGGAGCGGCTAACTTAGAGAAACCTTCCACAAATCTTCTATAGTATCCGGCTAAGCCTAGGAAGCTACGTACTTCTGTCACTGACTTCGGTTGCTTCCACTCAACAATGGCTTCAATCTTCTTCGGATCAACTCTAATGCCTTCAGCTGACACTACATGTCCTAAGAAGACTACCTCTCGTATCCAGAATTCACACTTGCTGAGCTTCGCATACAACTGATGATCTAGCAAAGTCTTCAAAACAAGTCTCAAATGTCGGTCATGGTCTTCTTCAGTTCGCGAGTACACCAAGATGTCATCAATAAATACAACCACAAACTGATCTAGATACTGATGAAAAATCCTATTCATCATGTCCATGAAAGCTGCCGGTGCGTTAGTCAACCCAAAAGGCATGACTAAAAACTCATAGTGTCCATACCTAGTCCTAAAGGCCGTCTTCGGTACATCAACCTCTCTAACCTTTAGCTGGTAGTAACCTGATCTCAAATCAATCTTCGAAAAGACCGATGCTCCCCTCAACTGATCAAACAAGTCATCAATTCTAGGCAACGGATATTTGTTCTTCACTGTCAACTGATTCAACTGTCTGTAATCTATGCACATTCTCATACTTCCATCTTTCTTCTTCACAAACAACACTGGTGCACCCCAAGGTGAAGAACTAGGCCTAATAAAACCTCTATCTGTCAATTCTTGCAACTGAGTCTTCAACTCCTTCAATTCTTTCGGTGCCATACGATACGGAGCAATCGAAACAGGAGCTGAATCAGAATAAGTCTCAATGCTGAACTCTACCTCTCTGTCCGGTGGTAACCCTGGCAATTCTTCCGGAAACACACTAGGAAAATCACATACTGTCCGGATGTCCTGAGGTCTAACCTCACTCATGTTAGGGTTCATCACATACGCTAAGTATGCTTCACACCCCAACTCCACTAACCTCTTAGCCTCTAACACTGAAACCACATTGGACAAGAACTTCACATTCTCACCCACCACTACAATCTCATAATCATCTGTGAGCTTCAAAGAAATCCGTTTAGTTTCAAAGTCTATCCTAGCTCTATGCTCCGTGAGCCAGTCCATACCCAGAATTACATCAAAACCATAGAAGGGAAGCTCCATCATATCCACTGGAAACACATGTCCCTGAACCATCAACAGACACCTTCGGTACATTTTCCTAACCACTACCGTGTCCCCAAAAGAACTAGTAACACTAACTCCTACCTCTAACAACTCACAAGGCAAATTCAAAGACTGTGCATGCTCACTCAATATGTAGGAATGTGTAGACCCAGAGTCAATCAAAGAAAGCAAACCCAAAGACTGTATCGAGAAGTTACCTGCGATCACATCGGTGTCATGCTGCTCCCCGCGCTGAGCGTAAACCCTAGCCTGTCCTCCGCCCACCGGCTGGACTGCAACAACATGGGCTAAATTTCTCTGACCATCATTCCTCGGCTGGAAATTACCTCTACCGCGCCCGCGGCCTCTCTGAAAATCATTGGCTCTAGCAGGAGCCTAAGCTGGTGCCTGTCCCACCTGATGTGGACAGTCACGCCTAATGTGGTCTCTAGCACCACAACTCCAACAGGAATGATAATTTCCCCAACACTCACCGGTGTGGTTCCTCCCGCAAGTAGCACATGTGGGCAACTTCCCACCAGCTCTCTGACCCTGATGGCCCCTACCGTGGTTACCGCCACCACGCCTATGATCAAACTGATGCCGGTTGTCCCGATGCCTCTTGGCATCTCCTCTATCAAAGTTGCTGGACCTCTTACCTGAACTAGATCCACCTGACCGCCTGGTCAAACTCAAACTGTGCTCCAAGTCCTTGGCCCTCGAGACCAAGACATCAAAATCAAAGTAATCAAAAGCTAGAGTATAAGTCTTGATCTCCTCATTCAGCCCATATCGGAAGCGGTTACAACGCTCCACCTCAGTAGGTACAAGTTCAGGTGCATACTGACTCAGTCTGACAAATCGGTTCTCATAATCAGTCACAGACATACTCCCCTGAAGCAATGCCATAAACTCTCTCTTCCTCTCATCGAGGTATCGCGGACCCAAATACTTCTTCCGGAAAGCTGTCTCAAAGAACCCCCAAGTGATCTCGGTCTCATCCATCCCCGAAGTAACGGTGACCCACCAGGTGTAGGCATCACCCTGAAGCAAGGACTCAACACAACCCAACTTACGATCACCAGTACACCCCATCTGAGCAAGGATACGGACGGTCTTCTCAAACCACAACTCTGACCTCTCCGGAGTAGCACCTCTAAACTCTTCGGCCCCAAGGCCCCGAAGTCTCTCTAATGGTAATCCGGTGCCCTCACCCTGATGATGAGCTGCCTGACCTCCAGCTACTGCAGCCTGGAATGCCCCGGCTATTGCCTGAACCAACGGAGCTAAGTCAATTCCGGCCGGTCCTTGGCCACCTTGGCCTCCTTGTGGTCCCATTCCTCCGGGCACGGCCTCGCCTCCCACTCCCGGTGGAGGAGGTGGTGGTGGTGGAGGTGGTGGAGGAGCTCCAACTCCAACCACTGGCTCTCCCACTTGAGCCTCAACTCTCACAACTGGCTCAACTCTCGGAGCCTCTGCCCGTGGTTCCGGTCGAACCATCCTAGGCCTCCCACGTGGTCTCATGGTTCAACTAGCAAGGTATAAACTACAACAAGAAACAATAGGATTACGTTAGCCAAAGCAAGGGTCCAATAGTGCTCAAGTATTCCTCTTTCAAAAATCCTTTTTAAATTAAGTAGTAGTAGCAATGGGCACACACTCACACGAGACACGACCATTCATGCATTCAAAACATCATACGATCGATCAAGCATCAAGGATTCATGGCAAATCATGCATCGAACAACACAAGCATTTAACACATTAATCTTACCTCACTTACCTGCCCGAGGTCTCGGTAACCTCAGGCTCTGATACCAACAACTGTAACCCCCTCGTCCCGGTCTGGCCGGATGACCGGTCCGAGTGAGCTACACGGGGAAAACCGAGTGAAAACTCCCCAAGGAACTCTCCCTCGGTTAGCAACCCTATTTTTTTTTCATTTTAATCTTGTCTAGATAAGAATTACATCCTAAGTGACCATACAGCGGAACAATATTTACGAAACAATCAATCGAACCCAACCTAACACTTAAAAGCCCATTTTTAAAGTTAAACTGCAGGCGGTATCGATACCCTTAAGGGGGGTATCGATACCCCTTTGACTAGGTCAACAGGGTTTGGTCAACCTGAGGAGACAGTATCGATACCCCAAATGAGGGTATAGATACCCTCCCCTAAAGTTGACTTCCCACGGTCAAAACCAAGACAACGGTATCGATACCCTAGAGGCCAGTATCGATACCGAAATCGACCGTGGCTCTAGTGGCCAAAAAGGTATCGATACTCCCCCTCGAGTATCGATACACGAGGCCTGAAACCACAGGGTAGTATCGATACCAGATCAACGGTATCGATACCCCAGCTACGAAACTGCAGGTTTGAGCTGATTTAGAGCACACGGAGGCCCCTAAATCCCTCTAACACTTCAACCAGCACACTATCATCAATCCCTAAGGCGAGCCAACCATACAAGCATACATATTTAAGCCAAGGGAGTCAATCATACATGGATTTAAGCATTCATACATAGCATTCTTGTTAGAGAACAATTCATACAATATTGGCATACTCAAACACAAAGACCTTAAAAGGAACAAGACATCTTTAAAGGTTTGCACTCATACACTATGCAACCTAAACATTCTAAAACATGCCATCAACCATCAAACATTCAACGTAGTATAACATGCTTACAAACCATGATCAAACCAAAAACAACATCAATCAAATGAGTCACACATGCTCATACAAAGACACTTGCCACATTGCTAGCTATTACAAAATCGGTAACCATACTTGAGCTACAAACTTGGAAGCCCTTCTTGCCTTGCCTCGAGCTAACACCACGCTAATGATCTGCATTGTTGAACATTGAGAGCGTAAGCTATAAGCTTAGTGAGGGTGCTCGAAAACGGAAAACATCAACAATGCAGGGTTCAAGCATGTAATCCTAATCTCCTACATATCAAGCATTGCATAAAAACAAGTAGACCTAGCTAGTCTTTCAAGTGGCATATATGGTCTCTCAATCCTAGAAACATTACACATCAATATCAATTATCATGTACAAAAACCATATATCGAAACCACATATCACCATCATATATCACATTACATAAACAAGTTTAATTGGCCACTTTAATTACCCCGATTGTGCGGATATAAACCTTGACAACACTTTACCTCGGTGGGATTCCACTCATCACCGGACCTTGCATGTGCGGGATTCCACTCATCGCCACATGCCCTACGGATGGGATTCCACTCATCATCCCGTAGAAATATAATAAGCTTCCGGTGGAATGCTACATCACCGTACTCCTCCTTGATGACTTAACGCCATCAAGGCCACGTACGTTTTGACTCAATTTGTGTGCACACTATCCTAATGATCGATCATTTACAACCAGTAATTATTTAGCGCCAATTATTATAACCACAACATGTATCACCAACCACATATCATCAACACATTCATGCTCAACACATATATCCACATCATGATATACATATACATGCACCATCTAATCACAAGCATTTGAGCATAGCCATCAAGCACATAGCATTCAAGGAAATTAGGCTAAGTTAACTACTTGGATTAAAAGAAAGTGGCCTACCAAGCACACTTGCACACACACACACACTACTCATGCTCGAACCAACTTTAAAACAAGTTTAGACCACTCACCGTCCTTCCTTAGCAAATCGAACAATCCTCCTACGCACCCGGATTCGGTCCCAAAGCTCCTTCAACGTTTCCCCTTGCTTCTAGCCAAGCAAAACACACTTATTACACCACCAATCAATGCTAAAGCTCAACTATCAATTCACTTCACAACATAAACCAAATTTCACAATTTCCCCAAACCACAAAATCTCCCAAAACTCAATTTTCGTGCTTCCCAAATCCCTTGCTGAAAAACCCACTTCCAAACACCCAAATGGCTTCCAAAGCATCCCAAAACACTCTCATACCATAGGTAAACCATCAGCCCATCAATTTTAACACAAAACCCCTCAAAAACTCAAGTTTTACAACCTTAAATCTAGTCTTAAGACCTTACTACGAATTTCTATCAAAATTCAACCAAATTAAAGTATATGGTGTATTTCATCATGCTTAAACAAACCCCCAACATAATTTAACAAAACAAATTAAAAATCCCCATCAAAATCCCCAAATTTCATATGAACCCTAATTTTCAAAACCCACAATTTTTGAAATTCAAGACCATGGTTAGATAGAGATTGAAGAGGAGAGTTAGAAAACATAATTACCTTTGAAAAACGTCTTGGATTGAGGAAGAAAATGAATGGAATAGGGTTTGTAGTGTTGGGAGAGTTTGAAAAGAGAAGATGGGGTTTTAACATGAAAAGGAGATAGGAAAGAGGGAAGACAATTTTTTTGTTAAAGTAGTCTAGCTTTTTAAAAGTTTTTGGTAAAATTGCAACATTGGTCCCTCCCCTTTCAATTGAAGCTTAATTAGGTCACTACTTGAAGTTGAATTATTTTAATTAAATTTAATTTGACTCGAATTATAACCCGGTTAACTCCTAGGCCCAAAACACGGGTGTTACATTTACATTCACTTCAGGGAATGAAACAGTTCCAATAATCGCATAGAATAAACATCATGCTTGCATTCACTTCAGGGAATGCTCCATCATTGATAATCGCATGGAATAAACATCATGCTTTGCATTCATTTCATGGAATGCCTCCCATAAAACTTTTTGGATCAAGACAAATTTTAGTAACTTGAAATTGGGAGAAGTCTATGGTCGAGTTTTTCGACGAAGAAATATTGATTTCAAGCAAATATAAACTTTATAACAATTTTTTTATAGATTGAAATTCACCATAATTTATCACACTTGAGAGGCTTGCACAGTTGTATATTCGAGAGATAATGAGGTTGCATGAAGATCCACAATTCACAACAAAGGTGTGGGAAAAGATACATGAAGCATTGGATACATGTTGCATTTCAACACTGTTTTCATCCTTAGACTGATGGTCAGTCCAAGAGAGTTATTCTAATTTTGGAGGATATGCTCCGTTGTTGCATCATTAATTTTGAGGGTAATTGGGAGGATCATATTCTTCTAGTTGAGTTTGCCTATAACAACAGCTTCCAATCGAGCATCTATGCGGATGAGAGATGTAAATACATCAAGTACGAGGTTGGTGACAAAATGTTCCTTAAAATGTCACCGTGAAAAAGAATGATATGTTTTAGACAAATGAGCAATTTGAGCCCAAAGTTTATTGGATCGTATGAGGTGTTAGAGAGGTTTGGACTCGTGGCATACAGTTTAGCTCTACCTATGGAGATGTCACACATTCATAACGTCTTTAATTTTCTATATTGAGGCATTATCATTCTGATCCATCGCATGTTATCATGCTTAAAGATATTAAGATCAACACCGACTTGACTTATGAGGACGAGCCAACAAAAGTTATAGATAAAAAAGTCAAAAAGCTACACAATAAATGTATACTTTGGTGAAGATGTTATGGAGGAACCACGGGGTTGAGGAGGTCACGTGGAAAATCGATGATGACATGAAGTTGTTTTACCCACATCTTTTTTTTCACCAGTTAAATTTTGAGGGTAAAATTTGTTTTAGGACGTAGAGATCTAAATTTCAGAATTCGTGGGTCAATTCACCCAATCAGTGGATGTTGCGTGTTGGGCCAAGATTCGGGGCCCATTAGGTGTTTAAGAGAGCTTTGGTAGGCTTATTTTGTAGTTGGGCTTGGGTGTTTGGGTTGTGGAATGGTCGAGAGAAGAATGTAGGGACAAAGAGGTAAATTACCTTATTTTGGATGAAGTAGAGTTGGCTCCTCTCTATTTCTCTTCAGAAAAAAGAGTGCATGATATCACCATTGTCCCCTTGTCTTCTTCCCTCACCCATTCCTCATTCCCTCAACTCTCACACACAATAATTGTGAAAACCTTTATTATTTTAAGTGAAAATCTCATATTTTTTGTTGAGGGCAGTGTAGTCTACATTAAGTGATCTATTTATCATTCTAAAAATATTTTTTTACTTAAATTGTTACATCAAAATATTTATCTCATCATACGCCATTTATCTTATATAGAAAACTCAACAACCATCGTGAAAATTTCACTCTATTCTAACTAGACGCTATATTGGTGTATTAGTGGAGTTCAAAAAAAAATCAATCTTGCGAATTGGTCTGTTAACGAATATAATTGCATCGACAAACTACCACAAAAATAAAATATAACCATAATAGATTGCCGATCGTCCTTAATCATAAAGGGCATCGTGATATCAAGCACATGACTAACCCCAAATTGTACAAACCCTTTACTATTGGCTAATTTTTTTAGATATTGCAGTGGGAAATTTTTTTTCCAAGTATTGCATATTTATTTTTATTTTTCAATCTATAACATTTACTACAATGAAGAGTGAAGTTGGTAGGTTTTCATACCGACTTCACTCTGCATCTTTTGTATTAAAAATAAAAAAGTTGGAATGCTTGCATTGGCTTGAGTGTCACTGACTTTGATTTTTTAATTAAAAAAATCAACAATGAAGTCGATGTGCAAGCATGCCGACTTTACTTTCACTGTAGCAAATGATATAGATTGAAAAAAAATAAAAAGTAATGTGAGATCTACGATTTGACCTAGTGACTAAAGATGCTCATGTTGTCTCATTTTGTATGAATTTAAATCCTAATGTGAGAATGTAATACCTCTTTATTTAATCAAAATAAATAAATAAAAAATGTAAAATATTTTGAAAATTAATAATAGGGATGCAACATCCTAGTAGTTTTGACCTTTGTCCCTTAAGGTATCCAATAAATAATTTTTATAAATATATATTTTTATGTAAAACATTCTCTTTCATCACATCACAACGTATGTTTATTAAGTTAAAAGTTTTCAAATTTAAATTTAAAAATAACTCCAATAACTTTTTCATCGAACAATATTAATAAGCAATACTATATACAAATGTTTTTTAGTATTATTATAATATTAAATGTTCAAATAAGATTCTATTTTTTTGAGATATTGCTCAAATAAGGTATATAACGATTGAATAAAGGCATATAATTTTATATACGCTCAAATAAGTCCCAACCTTTTAAATGGGTCAAATAATAACTTAATATTTTAAAATATGCTAAATAAAAGACTTAAACTTTTGAAAATATTTAAATAAGGAGCCCTCATTTAAGCATATTAAAAAGTGTTACATCATAGTTTGAAATACTCGAAAAAGTTAGGCCCTTGTTTGGCCTTTTTAAAATATCAGATCTTTAATTGAACAAAGTTAAAAATATTATACTCTTATTATATCGTTTTTGAACTATCATGCCTTTATTTGAGCGGTCACTAAAAGATTAAACTATCATCTAAACATTTAATCATATATATAAATAATCTCAATGCCAATTAGATTATTTAAGAGTCTAAATTTGGTCTTTGTCCCTCTAATATGCTAAAACTTGGTATTTAACTCTTTCATATTAATTTGGTATAATATGATCACATACAACCAGTAATAAATTTACATGTGCTTAAGCCTTAAGACCTTCTTTTTAAAATATTTCTTTTGTTTAGCGATAAAAATAATAGAGTTATCGATTTGAATATATTAATTATTAATAACATTATAAAAGGAATGATCTGTCAAATTTCAAATTAAAGTAAAGCTATTAAACATCAAATTTCATCATAAAAGAGGGATTAAAAATCAGAATTAGACCTATTAAAAATGTTATATGGCGGGAAATTTTAGGGAAAGGAAAAACAGTGATTGTTCATGCTTGAATGTTGATCAATAAAGGCCAGTTAAATGAAGAGTTAGAAATGGAAATGGAATTGCTGAAGTTGTCCAAATTCAGTCTCCAGCTTCGAGCTCTCGTCACTGAATCTCGCGATCTCAGGGTAACCATTTATTTTCTCAGTTCTCCATGGCCGATTGCGTTTCTCTCGTTCTCTCTGACTCAGTTGCTTAACATTGTTTGACAGGAGAGGAATCGTTCCGCAACTGAACAAATTCATATCTTATTCCAGGTTATTTCCATTTGTTTTGCATTTTCTTTTTCTCTTTTTTCCTATTTTGAAAAATTTTCGGATTCCCGATGCAGAAACAAAAGCAAACCGAGGAGGAATACAGTAGAAAGTTACAAGAACTGCAGGCGGAGTTGGCTTCATGTAACGAATCACAGCAAAAGCTTGAAAGAAAGGTTTGCGAATTTCGCTTTCGTGCCTTCTACATGCTCGTGAAAATGCTTGTTAATTAGAAGTTGATAATATAACTGCTTTTGTTGCAGGTGGATTACCTTCAAAACGACAACGCTTTGCTTGAAAACAAGCAAAAAGAATTACAAGGAACGATCCAGAGCCTACTTCAGTCCAGAGATAGCTTTATAAGTGCATATCGGGTGCGTGTTTGATTATTCTTCATTCATTTTTTTCAGTGAAGTAAATTTAAACTGCAACGATAAATTCATGGACGAAGGCTAGGGATGCACATGTTCTGGTAAGTACTCATGTTTGACTTGAGCTCGAGCTCTACCAGTGCAAATGGAATGAATTAGATTCGGATATCTTAATACTTCACGGAATATCTCGTAATCCTAGTTGAGGGTTTTTAGTATTGAAAACACCAATTTGAACTTGATTCAAGCTTGAATATAAATATTTGAGTTTAAATTCGAGTATGGGATTTGAACTTGTTTTTTAGTAGGTAAAGGAGCTGAACATGTTGATATTTTCTTAAATCAAGTTTGAGTTTTAAAAATGAAATTCCATTGAGCTTGAGTTAAGCTAGAGCTCAAGCTTATTTGCAAATTGCAACTTGAGGTTGGCTCGTCTCAGTCACACCAATCAGCTGGCTTTTGAATTTAGGATTTCTTCGACAAAAAAGATTGATTTCATAGTGATAAGTATTTTTATTATATATAGAAAATTCATTGTTGTAACATTGATAAGTATTTTTTTACTTGTGTTTCATGTTAATGAAATGCACAAACTAGAAATCATCATGCAATGTAGAAGCCAATGTATTAAATAAAAGGTTGTGCATATTAATGAACCTTAAGTGATAATATATAAAGAAATCTGGTGAAAAGAAAAAATAATCTAGTATCTATTGGATAAAAACTGTTTGAAGAGTCCTTAAAGATGAGTAAATGGGGTGAAAAAGTTAAACCTGAATTAGGGACCTGGAGAAAGTTAAAGAGGGTCAGGACCTAAGAGGTTGTGCATTCGTGTTGTTTTTGTGTCATAATGGTGTTTAAGGTACTTTATATTTATATAACTTTTGACATGTTAATAGTTTATTTTATATTGATTTTTATTATATATTTATGCCATGCTCGTATTTCATTTTCATGTTGTATCATGTTTTAGTTATTTTTTCTTGCCATGTTCAACATTGTGAAACAAATAAAAAAGATGGACTTAGGGTAACTCCAGATTTAAAAAAGCTAAGGGGAAATGGCCCCCATTCTCCCATCCTGGCTCCATTGAGTTAAAACAAATCAAATCAAAGAAGTCAATGATTTGATACTCTGTAATGCCTTATTTGTTTCTTCTATAACTCATTTCAGATTCATTGTGTTTATTTCTGCTTAATGTTTGCTATTGTTTTTCTTGTATAGTCACGTGTACTGAAGACAAATCATTATATCCAACTTATTGTCATTCATTGGCCTGATGTTTACGTGCAGGAATCTACTTGTGAAATGAAACGGTCAATTGAAGCTAGAGATAGAAAACTTGCTGTCCTATCTGAGCAATTGAACTCTCATTTATCACTATTTGATTCAATAGAAAAGGAGGCATTCTCTGTGAAGCAGGTTGTGGATAATGTGGAAAGAATTGTGAGTGAAAAAGAGGAAGTAGGCATGTAACCGTTTAATCTATTACCTTTTTCATGTCTACCACCATCTTGTACATGTATCAGGCTCAAGTTATTGATGTTATCTGCAGTATTTGCATTCCTCTAACAGTGTTTGATTTGGTATATGCAGTTGCTGGATTAAGGAGAGAAATGGATCAAGTCTCCGCATTTGAAAAAGCTTTTGTTGGTATCTTTGAGATCTTATTTACCTGGTTTAGACTATGAAAATCTATGTTGCTTTGACTTTTCATGTTTTATTGAAGTATAGTGTTGAGCACATATCAAGCACTTTAAGCTATGTTCAAAATTTTTATTTTTTTTAATTACCCAAGTCCGATACATTTTTGGCCATGGGTATGGGGATATTATTCTTCAAGAACCCTCCAATTACATGAAAAAATTTAGAAAAAAAAATCAGACATACCTGTGTTTGACCCGTATCTATATCTAACACTCATTATCGAGTCAAAATAACATGGATAAATGTATCACTACTAATTGATCAATTATATCTTTGTTGACCACTTCCAAGGAAATGGGGAGAAGGTTGCATTGTATACAAATACCTTAGACATTTTGCTCTTAAATGACATCTTTTCACAATCCTTCCTTTCTGATACACCACACAAGCCAAATATGTTGCGAACAAAAATCATCATCTTCTTTATTGTCCACTAGAACTTGATTTACTTATTGTTTTTACAGAGAAGATCAATGACCTGGAAAATAGGCTGAAAAATGATGAATATGAGTTTCAAAGAAAGAATAAAATAATTTCAGAGCTAGAAGCACAGTTGGCAGCAGCCAAAATCAGTGATTGCAGCCGAGCTCAAATTGAAGAGATATCCATCCGAGTATTCACAATATTGAAACATTCTTTTATTTCAGAAGAACTAACTGCAAGCTCAGAAAATGAAATTTCTCATCATTGTTATTCCTTAGTGAATTTCACCTTCAGAAAACTATATCAGCAAAGGATACTGTCATACAGAATCTAGTGTCAGAGAAAGAGGTGCCCATTTCAAACTGTTGGTTGTTCATTTGATGTACTTTTCCCTATAGTTTTGTTCCAAACTTCACCAAATGTTTATGTAACCAGGCATTGCATTTTGAGGTGAGAAGTTTAGCAAATATATTACAGAAAATCCAGAATGCTGTTGCACACATGAATGAAGAGGTAAGAAGACTTAATTTTGCATTTACATATCATTCTCAAAATTCAAACTAGGATTGGGCTTTATTCTTAAGTCTTAAAAGAAACTGTTTAGAAGCTTTCTAACTTCATAGCTTCCTTTAAAGAAATACTTTTAGTGTTGAAATATATCTGATTTGATTAAGGATATTTGCCTTCTGTGTATAACCTTATGCCATTGGAAGAAGGGGCATTATATCTATTGATGGTTTTCATAAACTTCTCTTGGTAGTTAATATCAAACTGACCTTTTTAAACTTGTAATCTTTAAGACATGGTTTTGGGATTCTTCAAGTGAACTAATCAATTGGACAATAATCAGCTCCTAGACCATTTTGATCCTCTTTACTCATCTAGTAGCTTTTCATTCCGTTTCTTTGTGTGGAGTTATGTTGCTTTTACTCTTCATTTCCTTTCAATGCATGAAAAATATTTTGAAAAAGAGAACATGCCCGTATCTGACACTCACACTCTAGTCCGAATAACATGGTGTGAAATACTTATGTTTTCTCCTTGCAAAAAGGGAAAAAAGATTTAAACTTTTAAATGTCTTGATCTATCACCCATTTGCCTTTTGTTGTCTAACATAATGCTATTGATTTATATGGCAGGATAGAAGGGCTGTCTCTTCAAAGCTGGAAAGTCAAGAAGAGTGCGAAATGAATACATCAGAGGAAGATAATCGGTAAAATGAAATTCCACGTAGTGGTTAGTGAATATCTTTACTGAAATTAAGCTTACTTCTCCAAATTTGAATATGTCATCATGTGATTATAGAAGCTTGAAAGGTTGGAAATTTGGCATGCACATTACATGTCTTATGGCTCTTGATAGTATCAGAAATTCTTTACGGGTCTACACTCTAAAATTTGCATGAATGCATGTACTTTATATATGATTGTTGTTATCTTGCTTTTGATGAGTTTTAGGTGTGCTTAATTGGGTGAAAACTGAAAAGTAAAATAATAGAAATAGAGGAGGATGAAAAAGTGAAAATAAAATGAATATTGGGTGTGCTAGGTAGGGGAAAAAGTGAAAAATAGAAAATTGAAAAGATTATCAATTTCCATACATACTAACAAAAATAAATCACTCCAAATTGAAAAGAAAATGACCAATGAAAACAAGTAATACGAGTCACATATGTATATTTACAATTTTTCTTTCATTTTTAACTTACAAAAGGTATGATGATAAGTCAATATACTTTATATATACATGTAGATTGAAGAAATTGCTAAAAGTTAGGAATCTTATTCCTAAATATCTAGTTGCTGATATTCAGGTTTTTATCAATAAATAGGAGCAGATTTTTAGCTATTGATTTTATGTAATAGGTGCAGATATAGTTGCTGATTTTTTGTGTAATTTTTCCCTAGATTAGGCTCTCTTTGTAACCTATAAATAGGTGTTATTTTATCAATAAAATACATCAAGAAAAACAGAGAAATACATTCTTCTCTGCCTCAAAATCACTATTGTTCACATGGTATCAGATTAGGTTTTCGATTCTCCACAGAAATCCTAAAGAGATGCATCCCATTTCTTCATCAGAAATCAGTTCTGGAACTGATTTGAATTCTTGTCCAGAAAATTCTGATGTTTCCTCCACCCAAATAACATGCCATAGACTTGTTGGCAATAATTATCTTCAATGGTCTCAATCCATGAAGATTTATATCACTGGAAAGGGCAAAGCTGCGTACATCTCTGCAGACATGTCAAAACCAGATTCCAAAGATCCATCCTACTCCAAATGGGAGCGAGAAAACAGCATGATTATGTCCTGGCTGCTGAACTCGATGGTTCCAGAAATAGGAGAAAATTTCCTTCTCTATGACACAGCAAGTGAGATTTGGACTGCTGTAAAGGAAACCTATTCCAGCAAGGATAATGTTGCTGAATTATTTGACTTCGGTAGCAAAATCAAGGAACTTCGTCAGGGAGACATGAGTGTGACGCAATATTTCACCACCATGACCAGGTATTGGCATCAACTTGATTTATTTGAGACTAATGAGTGGAGTTGTGTTGCTGATGCAGAATTGTACAAGAAAATTACTACCCAAAAGAGAGTATTCCAGTTTCTTTATGGCTTGGACAAAAGCCTTGATGGGGTTAAAGGAAGGGTATTAAGCATTAAACCTCTCCCTTCCATTCGAGAAGCATTCTCTGAAGTTCGTAGAGAAGAGAGTAGGAGAAATGTTATGCTTTCTACAGTCCATGCCTCTGAGGAATCAGCCTTCATCACTCACACAACATCTGGTAATAAAACCAGACCTGATAGACCTTGGTGTGAACACTGTAAGAAGGTTGGTCATCTCAAAGACTCTTGCTGGAAGCTTCATGGAAAACCTGCTGACTGGAAACCACAACGATTGCGCCGTCAAAGGGAAAATTCAGTAAATGTAGTCACCACAGAGCCTTCGACTAGTTTCAGTAAGCAGCAACTTGAGGATTTACAGAAATTGCTTAGCCAAATGACATATTCTGTTGATCAATCTGCTGCCTCCACAAGTCATAATGGTAGTTTTTCGTTTCTTTCCACAACTACTAAGATAAGTTGGATAGTAGATTCTGGTGCCACTGACCATATGACAGGAAACAAGAGTTTATTTTTAACTCTTACAAAACAGAATAATCAGAGACAAGTGAAAACTATTGATGGCTCCTTGGTTGAAGTAAAGGGGACTGGAACAATTTTTATTAATAAGGATCTTGTGCTTCACTCTGTTCTATATGTCCCTAATCTCCAATGCAATCTCGTGTCAATTAGTAGATTGTGTATTGACCTTCAGTGTTATACTAAATTTAGCTCCCTTGGCTGTGTTTTTCAGGAAATGGATTCGGGGAAGGTGATTGGCAATGCTGAGCTGTGTAGTGGCCTCTATCTCATTGACGGTCAACCTCTTCCTAAGGGACAAGTCCTACCAAGTTGCACCTTTAATTCTGTGTGTTTATCTTCCAACACTCCCAATTTCAATTCTAATGAGATTATGTTATGGCATTTTCGTCTCGGACATCCTAGTTTCTTTTATCTTCAGAAGTTGTTTCCAAAACTTTTTTCCAATAACAATCCATCATTATTTTCTTGTGATATATGTCAACTTTCCAAGCATAAGCGAAATCCATATCCTCCATCATGTTATAAACCATCTCAACCCTTTTCACTCATCCATAGTGACATTTGGGGTCCTTCTAAGGTTAAGAATATTACTGGAGTTAGGTGG
The DNA here is from genome assembly GCA_958450335.1 of Hibiscus tridactylites. Taxonomy (NCBI): domain Eukaryota; kingdom Viridiplantae; phylum Streptophyta; class Magnoliopsida; order Malvales; family Malvaceae; genus Hibiscus; species Hibiscus tridactylites. The sequence continues at coordinate 77,964,798 of OY288281.1, forward strand.
TTTATTTCTTTTATTGATGATCACACTCGAACTACTTGGACATATTTAATGAAGGAATAGTCTGAAACAGAGGGAATCTTTAAGAAATTTTATTTGATGATTGAAACCCAATTTTGCAGCAAAATTCGAATCCTAAAGAGTGACAATGGGAGTGAATTCTTCACAAATACTTTGGGCAATTTTCTTAAGGAAAAAGGTGTTATACACATTAGTTCTTGTGTAGATACTCCTCAATAAAATGGAGTGGCTGAAAGGAAAAATAAACATCTCTTAGAGGTTACTCGATCACTGTTATTTTCTTCCAATGTTCCTAAAATGTTTTGGGGAGAAGCTTTACTTACAGCTACCTACCTTATCAATAGATTACCTAGTCGAGTTTTGGGATTTAAAACACCTAAGGAAGTCTTTCTTCAAACTTTTCCCTTCTTTAAACCCATGTCTTCTACACTGCCTGTTAAAATATTTGGTTCTTGTGCCTTTGTTCATGTTCACAAGCAGTTTCGAAGCAAATTAGATCCTAGGGCCATCAAATGTGTTTTCCTAGGATATTCTTCTCTAAAGAAGGGCTTTAAATGTTATTCCCCTGTCACTCGAAAGTTCTATATATCTATGGATGTTACCTTTCATGAATTACAACCTTTTTTCTCCAATTCTGAAATCCAGGGGGAGAGTTGGGATGAATTTCAGCCTCAACCTCAATACATTAAACTTCCTCTTGATGAACCTACTGTTATACCAGATTCGGATTCCATTCCCATACCAACTTGAACTCCTTTGCTTCAGCTTGAACCTAGTGTTATACCAGATTCGGTTTCCATTCCCATACCAACTTCAACTCCTTTGCTTCAGCCTGAACCTATGTCGCCTATACATGAATCACTACCTAAAACTCCGCAAAACCTTCCTTCAAAAACTCAAGTTGGAACAAAGGAACTTAGTGTCTATACAAGGAAGAAAAGGAGGCCTATTCCACAGGAAACTACACAGCCTAGGATTGTTCAAGAACTGGAACCAATTCCATTATCCTTAGAAGATGAAGAAGGTACGAAATCTTTGAATAATGACATTGTTCCTATAATTGATACATCTGACTTGCCTATTGCTCAAAGAAAAGGTGTCAGAAAATGTACAAGTCATCCAATACAAAAATATGTGGCCTATGGGAAGCTAATGCCCTCATTCAAAACCTTCACTGCTAAACTTGATAAGGTGTACATTCCTCAATCTGTGCATGAAGCCTTGAAAGATCCTAGGTGGAAGAAGGCTGTAGAAGAAGAAATCAATGCACTGGAAGCAAACAAGACCTGGGTTATGACTGATTTACCTCCAGGAAAGAGGGCAGTGAGTTGTAAATGGGTATTTACAGTCAAATACAATGCAGATGGGAGCATCGAAAGGTTCAAGGCTAGGCTGGTGGCAAGAGGATTTACTCAATCCTATGGAATTGACTACCATGAGACATTTGCTCCAGTAGCAAAGCTCAACTCAGTAAGAATTCTATTATCTCTTGCTGCAAATTTGGATTGGCCATTGCATCAACTTGACATCAAGAATGCATTCCTAAATGGAAACTTAGAAGAGGAGGTATACATGCAAACACCACCTGGTCTAAATGGAAACTCAAATTCTGGTCAGGTATGCAAATTACTGAAATCTCTTTATGGACTTAAGCAATCGCCAAGAGCTTGGTTTGACAGGTTCACTAAGGCTATTCTGAAATTTGGCTATCATCAATGTCAAACTGACCACACTATGTTTATCAAAACCTCTTCCGAGAACAAAAAGGCTATCTTAATAGTCTATGTTGATGATATAATCATTACGGGTGATGATTCTCTGGAAATCAGAAATTTGAAGAAGTTCTTGGCAACTGAATTTGAGACCAAAGATCTCGGTTACTTGCGATACTTTCTAGGGATGGAAGTGGCTAGATAAAGCATGAGAATTGTGATCAATCAAAGAAAGTACATTCTAGACTTGCTTTCAGAAACTGGAATGATGGGTTGTAGACCTGCCGAGACACTTATGGAGTATAACTTGAAATTCAGAACTGATAACAAAGGAACTCCTGTTGATAAGGAGCATTATCAAAGGCTGGTAGGTAAGTTGATTTATTTATCACTTACTAGACCAGATATTGCCTTCTCAGTTAGCATCATAAGCTTAGTTTTAAAAAGCGCGCCTAAGGCGCTAGGCGTATGGAGGCGTGGAGGAAAACGCTTCTGCCTGTAAAGGCGCAGCGAGATATCGGAGGCGCAAGGAGGCGCCGGGAGGCGCGCGCCTTTCTGAAGGCACTGGGCGCGGCGCTTTTTGCGCCTTTGGGAAGAAGATGAGAAAACCCGAGCTTTCCTTTTGTTTTTTACTTCATTACTCTGTTTTTTAGTTTCTTCTCTCTCCTTTGAGTTGAAGAAGACGAAGAAGGAAATTTTTTAATATATTTTAATTTGTCTCGATTTCCTAAGTGTTCAGTTGGGGTACAGCTGGCCATTAAGGGGTCTTTTTTCATTTCTCTATTTTCCAACGTAAAAAAGGGTAAAGCCTTTCATTTCATTTTATTTTTCTTTAATTATTATTTATGGTGCCCAAAAAAATGTTTTAATGACAGAACCATTGCCTCTTTCTTTTTTTTTATTTTATTATCATTTTAAAAAATAGGGTTTTTTTTACTGCTTTACCTTTTTCTTAGGATTTATTATTATTATTATTTATGAAAATAATCACATTATTAATTTTGTGATTCAAAGACTTAATCTATATTAAAGAATTTTTAATACTAATTTTAATGTCAATTAATATAATAAAATAAAATTTATTTCTAATTATTAATTTAAATAAAATATTAAAATTACATATTTAAGTAATATAAACTTATTAATATATTAAAATATTTATTTTTAATAGTATTTAAATCTACATCTAGTTGAAGTATTTTGATTTTAAGCATCTATAAATTATTACAAATATATACTTATTAGCTATTTTCATCACTTAAAAAGGATATATGTTTTTTTAATTTATTTTTTATTTTTTATTTATATTTAAATTAATATAAATAATATATTTATATTATTTAATATAAGAGGCGCCTCACCTACAAAAGGCACGCGCCTTCGCCTAGCGCCTAGCGCTTCGGCTCCAGAGACCTTTTGCGCCTCGGTGCGCCTAGCGCCTCTTAAAACTAAGATCATAAGTCAGTTCATGAATGATCCGAGAGAGGAGCACCTAGAGGCAGTGACTAAAATCTTGAGATATTTAAAGATGACGCCAGGCCATGGAGTAATTTTTACCAAGAATGAGAGTAGAAAAGTGGAGGTTTTCACAGATGCAAGTTGGGCAGGAGAGCTCACACTCAGAAAATCCACTAGTGGATATTGTACTCGAGTTTGGGGTAATTTGGTAACATGGAGAAGCAAGAAACAATCTGTAGTGGCAAGAAGCAGTGCAGAAGCTGAGTTTCGAGCATTAGCTCAAGGGATCTGTGAAGGAATTTGGGTTCAAAGACTCTTGACAGAACTAAAATTAAATCAGAGTGAGGATTTTGAACTTCAATGTGACAGTAAATCCGCAATCAGTATTGCAAAGAATCCTGTCCAACATGACAGAACAAAACATGTGGAGCTTGACCGACATTTCATCTCTGAAAAGATTACAAGTGGGACAGTCAAGCTTAACTTTGTGCCTACTCACAAACAACTAGCCGATGTGCTCACCAAGGCACTTCCAAGAACTACCTTTGATGCGCTCACATCCAAGCTGGGACTTTACAATGTATACTCACCAGCTTGAGGGGGAGTGTAGATTGAAGAAATTGCTGAAAGTTAGGAATCTTATTCCTAAATATCTAGTTGCTGATATTCAGGTTTTTATCAATAAATAGGAGCAGATTTTTAGCTACTGATTTTATGTAATAGGTGCAGATATAGTTGCTGATTTTTTGTGTAATTTTTCCCTAGATTAGGCTCTCTTTGTAACCTATAAATAGGTGTTATTTTATCAATAAAATACATCAAGAAAAACAGAGAAATACATTCTTCTCTGCCTCAAAACCACTATTGTTCACAAACATAAATATACTTTCCATACATACTTGGAAGTGAAAATAAAATGAATATTGGGTGTGCTAGGTAGGGGAAAAAGTGAAAAATAGAAAATTGAAAAGATTATCAATTTCCATACATACTAACAAAAATAAATCACTCCAAATTGAAAAGAAAATGACCAATGAAAACAAGTAATACGAGTCACATATGTATATTTACAATTTTTCTTTCATTTTTAACTTACAAAAGGTATGATGATAAGTCAATATACTTTATATATACATTTCTCTTATTTTTCAATGATACCAATCAACGAAAGGAATTGTTTCTTTTTCATTTGTGCATATTTCTTATCAAGCATACCATGGCAAGTAAAAAAGTATTTTCTTTTCATTTTTATGTCCTTCTAATTTTCTAATTTTTCATTGTTCACCAAGTAAAGTCTTTGAGTTTAAATTGCTTTGTTTCAAGATAGAATATAAAAATAATAATGGTATCTTTGGTGAAGTGGAAAAAATTGATATTAGCAGTGAGCTTTCTTTTCTTTGTTACTTTTTTTTTCTTCCAGTTATTTGTATTGTAATTGGACCATCGGAATTCAGGATACAACTAAACAGAGTGCTAAACAATCTCCAAATAAGACTTTTCATTATCCTATCTTCCTTACCAAGCAAAGTCTCTGAGTTTAAATTGTTTATGTTCAAAATAGACTTTAAAAACCAAGTAACCAACGACTGCTTCTTTATTGAAGTAAAGAAAATTATATTAGAAATGAGTTTTATTTTCTTTGATACCTTTTTCCTAATTATTAGCGTTGTAATTGGTCCACCAGGATTCAGGATACTACTAAACAAAGTGCTGAACAATCTCCAAATAAGACTTGTAGAATGGATGCTGCAGAGAATAGAGGTATTGAGGTTTGTTTTCACTTATGTAGGACTTCTCAGTAAAGCAACTTATTATATTGTTAGATATATTGAGGTTTGTTTTATTTATGTAAGACTTCTCAATCAAACAGCTGATTGTACTGTTAGATATTTCATCTACGTTGCTTCAATTCTTAATCTTTTTGAAGTATTGCTTGAAAACCCGTGTTTGATGCATATCAAAATTTGGGTATTGGACTATGATCCTCTAGAAAATTGGAAAGAAATGAATAAACTTGTGTTGGATATATATCCATTTTAGAAACACTTGAATCTGAGCAACACTGGTCTCGTCTTCTTTATCTGTAGGAGTGGATTTTTGAAAGGGAACTCATCATGTCTAAATATAACTTGTTAGTCACAGTGCAGGGAAAGCGGATACTACATGTGATGTTAAACAAACCGTCTTTGTTTCATTACATTATTGTTTTACAGGTTTGGAATCGTTGTCTGGGTGTCTAACTTAACTGTAATGCAGTAACCAAGGAATCTTTTTCTCTCATTTCTCATCAGTAGCCATTGTTAATCTATCCGTGAATAAGAAAAAAATGTAACCTCATGCTTTCATCTCTTAGTTGTTAAATTTGAAAGTTAAATTATAATTTACAGGCTTAATGTGTGCTCAACCACGTTTGGTTATTTCAAATTCTAAGTGTTAATAAGAGATCCAAGAGTTGAACCTTGTATTGCTTATCCATTCACCATTTTAATTTATGTTGTTCTTGTGGATTATTTTCGAATAAGAGTCCTACTTGTACTTAGTGGTAGTCCAGATTTACACTAACTCTATCTTATTGTAGATAAAGTTAAATTAGATATGTATAGCTAATAGGAATCCTTGTTGTAACGATAAAGTATGAATTAGAAAATAAGAGTACTCACATTGAGACTCTTTCCCTTAAACCTTCTGTACTTTTCTACAGTTTTGACTTCATTTTTCTTGAAATACTCATGTTTGAGGCATATTCAGACATGAGTATGAGGATATGATCCTCCCAAAACATGGAAAAATGAGAATATTATTCTTCAAGATTCTCTAAAGACAAAAACTTTTAAAAAGTTAACTTGAGTCCAAGTAACATAGACTTTGTAAGGGCAAAACGGCATTTATGCCTGTACAGTCCCCCCCCCCCCTCCCCCTCTTTTTATGGAGAACAAGCATGATTTCATTATTTGTTGAAGCAATCTTTTTTCTTTCTGGGATCTTTAATTCAGCTTCGCAACAGCTATCACAGGGGTATAATTCAACCAGCAACCACTTGCAAGCAAACAATACTTTCAACTCATGTGTTTCAGAGGTAAGTTATTTATTCTCATTATCAACAAATATGAACACTCTGAAAATATGCAGTTTTTATAGCAAGAAAAATATGATTCATTTTGCTATGATATGTTCAGTCTGCCTGTTCTCCACTCTCAGCTTGTTCTGAACCGCAACCACCTGCTAATGTACTGAGTATCTCTGTGAACGAAAGAATGGTATGTGATACAATTTTCTTTGGGCCAAAGTATTTTTTAATTAAGAACAAAAACTTAAATTGTTGTATGATACTTCTTAATAGTGATTGCAGGAACATACATTACTCTAACTCTTAATTTTTCTAAAGTATTTACGTCCAACACATTGTGGATAGGAGAATAGAGATGTGACATATGACCTTTCAAATATATGGAAAAGACATAGAATAAATTCAGACTTGGCAATTCATGTATTTATGTCATGTTTGTGTATTCTTTTGTGCTGCACTCAGGTTTAAGTTGATTTTATATTTATATAAACTTTTTAGAAGTTTTGTAGGGCCAGGGTTAAGAATTTAAGAGGTGGGTTTTATAGTGTAAATATGCAGCCTTGTGTAAACTTAGTTTTACACAGCATGTGTATCAAAATTTTACCTTTGTATATCCATGTCATGTTCATATTTTTTACTATTTATTTTTGTATCGTATAATCATATTACGTCCAAAGTTGTCAGGTCTACTCACATATCATTATCAACACTTAGAATTCGGGTTGGAGTAACATAGGCATGATTCGCATGAACCAACTGTTGTTGAATGTAAATGATGCGTTTCTCTTGGAATCTCGACGACTTGAAAATTTCCAGAATACCTCACGCTTGTGCATTTGTTTTCTTTCATACATATAGGATACCCGTGGAATATCAGTACACCAACTTGATTCGGAGTGCTCAACCACCCAATTAGAAACATCCAAATATCCAGGTTAAATTCCAGTTGAGCATTTTTTGATGATAGGCATTTTGAACATGATTCAAATACCTATATATTTTGTTTTAATTCATTCAGACAGATGCATGATCATTTATGGATTATCTGCAGTCACATTTAATAAGTATTCTTTTTCGAGATTATATGCAGTGTCATAATCTAAATTTATACCAATCTAGATGCAAACCTTGACTTGAATTATGTGCTTCATATGTGTTTTTAATTAAAGACAGATGCAAGATCATGCAAGGGAGAAATTATTAGATGACCCTTTATACCGAGAAATTATTTTATAGATCCGGCTCATCACGTAATCCATGATCCCTAGCCACTAACAATTAGACAACTAATCATTTTTTTCCATGCCAGTAATTCATTCATAATAAAATTATATGCAATCACTCACTCCCTATTTACATAGCATAAAAAATTATATGAAAAAAAATTAATTAGCTAGTTTTTAATGACTGAGATTATGAATGGCGTAATGGCGTGTTGAGTCGGGATTGTATAATAATTTTTCTACCTACCACTCCCTATAATTTTATGCCTCGTAAGCCTTTTCTTTTCATGTCAGCCCTTCCTCCCGAATCCATCCTCAGGTCTCCGTCCTCTAACCACTTTCAGATCCATTCCAAACTCCACTTTTAATGTATATCAAAATTTCAGCTCCAATCGAATTATTCACAATGGACAACTAAATAATAAACCCCGAACATTATAACTGTTTATTTTTTTATTCCCTGAAGTTAAGAATTTTTTTTTTTGCCGTTTTGCGTCTTGTCTATATCATTAAATTCATCACAGTAATGGAGAGGAAGAAGATTTTGAATGAAGGCAGAGAGGGGTGGAAAATGAATCTGGTGGTGGTTAGAACTTGCAAGGAGAAAGAAGAAAAAGACAACAAGTTTGAGATAGGAATGCAATGAAAGAATAGATCCGAAAAATGAGCCAAAATACCTTGTCAGTTAATGATAAGATGGTGAGCGTTAGATTAGGTCGAGTAAAAATATTTTAAGTTATTCGAGTTGTCGTGTCATATTTTATAACTTAAATTTTATTTGAATTTTTTTTATTCGAGTCAAGTTTATGAATTTCGAGTCGAGTCAAGTTTTTGAGTTCTTATACAAATTTAATTGTAATTATTTATCATATTATAGTATAATTTGTTTCAAATTTAAACGATTTAAAAATCAATCCACTAATTACTAAAAACTTTGAATTATTCAAATTTCATTTTACAACTCAAATTTTATTTGATCTTTTTTAAGTTTATGAAATTTTGAGTCAATTTTTTTCGCCTCGAGTCGAGTCGAGTCGAAAATTTTAATTTTTTCAAGTTGAATTTTACTCACCTTTAAATAAGATCAAAATCACAAATGAGGTACTAAGCAAATAAAAAAAAGTAGAAATCATTGTTAATTAAATGATAGAATACAAGGGAGAAACCTACCACATTGGATATTATTTAAAGAGTTATATTTTGATATACAAGCTGTGTAATTTTTTTACACAATTTTTCATGTTTAAACTATAAAATTTAAAATTTAAACCTCAAACTCTAACCTTTAAATTCTAATCATAAATTTTAAGTTCTATGTCTTGCAACCTAAACCCTAAATTACAACATAAATCTCTAAATCTTAAAATTAAAATGGAGCTAAAATAAGCAGTTTTAGTTTATCCATTGACGACGTAGAATCTATAAAATAATTAAGAAATATTTTGAATTTTCTTTACAATCAGTCATTGAGCTGAAACTGTTACATGGTGAGCAGTGGCGGATCCAACTTTAGTGTGAGGTGGGCCTGAGTTCATCCTAAACTTTTCAATATTTATATATTTGTCCTTATTTTTTAAAAATTTTATGAATCAGTCCTTAAATTTTTGTAATATTTAAGGTTTGTGCCTACTCTAAAATTTTAAAATTTTATATGTGTCTACCCTCAAATATATTTTTGGATCCGCTACTAATAATGAGGGCATAACATTGCTCAGGTCCAAGGCAAAAGTAAATAATTAAGAAATCTTTTGAATTTTCTTTACAATCAGTCATTGGCAGTAGACACTGTTGACGATTCTTGTGGCCATGGTTCTAATCGTAGAGGTTATCAAGTCTTGAGAGGAGGCAGGAGTAGCTGATAAGGAAAAAAATGCGATTTAAAATTTAGGAGAAAAAATTGTCAGCTCCTAATTATATTCGTTGGATCCATATCATAATAATTTCTCCACATCTGATTATGTGATATTTTAAAAAAAGGTGTTGTTTTCTGAGATTATATGCAATTTATTACTCTCTTTGTTTTAATTAAATTGTTAATTTTATGTTTTAAAATTGTCTCATTCAAATTGTCACTTTAAAAACTCAACAACTTTTATATGTCAAATTTACTTTATTTTTCTTTAGTTTTTCAATAAAAACAAAAGTTAACTTTCTAAAGGCAAGCTTAACATTTAAATTATTTTACACCACACAACTTTTTTTTATATATAAAAAGTCAATGTATGACAATATAAGTGAGACGAAGAGGTAGAAATTTTTAAATACGATTATTTTGTTAGTGGTAGCATGAATTCTTATGATATTTCATCCTACATTTGCAAGTGCCCTGATTTTACATACTCTGGTGCCGACGAAGTTGATTGTTAATTCCGGTGGAGAGCGTATCTTAAATCATGCGTATCTCAAGTTCGTCAAGCAAGATAGTTCTCTCACCTCGTGGTTGTTGTCTACAATCACTCCTCGGCTTCTTCCTCATTTCGTTGGATCTGAATCTTCCGCTTCGATCTGGAATGTTGTCTGTTGACGTTACTCCAAGCTCACAACTACCAGGCTTATGCATCTTCACTGTCGATTGCGCTCCCTACAGAAAGGTACCATTTCTATCACGGAGTATTCGTTTCAGATCAAAGAGATTTGCGATTTACTTGCAAATTGTGGTAATCCTGTTTTGAAGATTGAACAAGTTGCTATTGTGCTCAATGGTTTGCCTTCCGAGTTTGAGCCTACTATGGTGGTTATTACGGCTAGCAAGGAGCCCTATTTTTTTGATGCCACGGTTTCTTTATTGGTTGATGCTGAGGTTCGAGTTAATGATCCGCTGCGACTTCCTGCTGGGATTCACAATACCACGCTTCGACCTTCTGATGATGTTGTTGAAGAGGTTCACGATGATCAGCGTTGGTCACAGTTTTCTGGTAACTCAAGAGGTGGTTCTCGCACTCCTACTGGTGGAACGTATAGGGGCAGATCTTCCAAACCTCAATGCCAAATCTGTGGGAAGTTTGTCTCTTCTCCTCGAAATCCTAAGGCACAAGCTCACTCATGTTGTTGTCACCATGATTTTCTTCCTGATCATTCTTATATGCCTTATGTTTATGGTAACACTAATACCTCTGTTGAGTCTGCTCAGGTCAATATAGTTCATGCTTCGACCGGTTCTCCATTTATCAAGTGGTGTCCTGACTTTGGTGCCACTCATCACGTGTCCAATGATCCGACTCATCTTCACAACGAACGATCTTACACTAGGCAGGGTAAGGTCCACATTGGTGATGGTTCCACCCTCTCTATTTTTGGTATTGGTCAGCATGTAGTAACATCATTATCTAAGCCGTTGATTCTTGACGAGTTGTTATATGTTTCTCAAATCTCAAGGGATTTGTTATTTGTGTCCAAACTTTCTACTGATAATGATGTGTACTTTGAGTTTTATTCTTCCTACTGCTATGTGAAGGATGAAAGAACAAGTTCCATTCTATTGGAAGGGTCTCAAGACCATGGACTTTATCAGTTTTAGTTTTCAGCATTAGTTCAGATTGCAGATTCAGCTTCTCTTCTTGCCCGCACAGCTTCAAGGCCGGATGACTCTGAGTATCAACTGTGGCACAGGCGTTTGGGGCATCCTGCTCCTGATGTTGTGACTGCAGTGCTTAATAAACAGGTTTCCCTAGATAAAACTTTCCTTTGCAATGCATGTCAGCTTGGCAAGAGCCATGCTTTACCTTTTTCATTGTTCCTCTACTGTCTATACTAGACCTTTTGAATTAGTTGAAGTGGATGCCTGAGGGCCTGCTCCAGTAGCGTCTGATGGCTATTTCTATTATATTTCTTTTGTTGATCTCTATAGTAGAAACACGTGGGTGTATCTCCTTAAAAATAAATATGATGTTGTTACTGCTTTTTATATGTTCTATGCTCTAGTTAAAAATCAGTTTTCTGCTCCTTTACTTGTTGTGCAAAGTGATGGTGTGGTGAATTTCATTTTCTTGGGGGCTTTGTTAGCTAATCTAGGGATACAACATAGGGTTACATGTCGTAGAACTTCTCAGCAAAATGGCATAGTGGAAAGGAAACATAAACATATAGTAAAAACTATCTTGACTCTTTTGGTACAAGCATCTCCGCCTTTAAAATACTGGTCTTATGTTGTCTTAAGTGCAGTTTATTTAATCAATAGACTTTCAACTAAGGTGCTCACTAGGTTGTCTCCTTTTCAAGTCTTATTTGGCAAAGTTCCTGACTACAAATTTTTGAAGGTGTTTGACAGTTTTTGTTACCCTTATTTAAGACCATATAATAGGCACAAAATGGATTTTAGGTCCAGACCTTGTCTTTTCTTGGGTTATTCACCCAACCATCATAGTTACCAGTGTTTGGATAGGAGCTCTGGTAGGATGTTTGTGTCTCGACATGCGGTGTTCAGTGAAAGAGTGTTTCCTGCAGCTGACTCAGATGGTGCTTCTAGTGCTGCAACACCAACATATTTTCGCTTAGTTCCTTTAATGGTTGAGTCCTCCACTTATTCTTTGCATGATGATCATTTTGAGCCAACTGAGTCCCCTCCAAAGTAGTGTGAATTTGTAGAGCATCCTGTTTTTTATGCTTATATAGACATTGATATTGTGAGTGGACCAGCAGCTGATGTTACTGAGGTGAACGAGCATGTTCCTGCTGAGCATGGTTCAGCTGATGAACATGTTATTTCAGTTGCTAAACCTGCAATTTCAGTGGACATTGAGTGTCCTATGAGTGACCAGCTTGCCACAGCTGAAGCTTCTGAAGAGCCTGAAATACTAGACGGTTTGCTTGTGAATGAGAATCCTACAAATATGGTTGAGAATAAATGTTCTGCAGTAGGAAATGTTATCAGCAATACACATTCCATGATGACAAGAAGTAAACGTGAAATTTTTAAATCAAAGGTATTTCATTTGCGAGTTGATGATGTCCCTCGAGATGTCTATGCTGCTTTAGCATATCCAGAGTTGAAAGTAGCAGTTGAGGCAGAATATAATGCTTTGCTTTCCAATAACACCTGGGAAATTGTGGAATTGTCATGTGACAGAAAAGTCATTGGATGTAAGTGACTTTTTAAGGTCAAGAAGAATGCAGATGGCTCTGTGAATATACTAAAAGCAAGATTAGTTGTCAAGGGATATTCTCAGGTTGCTGGTTTTGGCTTTGTGAAAACATTCAGTCCAGTGATAAAGTCTTTTACAATGAATGTTGTTCTCTCACTTGCTGTGGCAAATCATTGGAAGATACAACAAGTAGACATAAATAATATTTTTTTAAAGGGTGATCTTGAAGAAGTTGTCTACATACAGCAGGCTGACAGTTTTTAAGTTGAAGATGCAACAAGAAAAGTGATGGTGTGTAAGCTTAAGCGAGCACTATATAGACTAAGACAAGCACCTAAAAACTAGTTCACCAAGCTTAAGGGCTTTCTTGAAGAACTAGGATTCAAGGCATCTAATGCTGATGCATCTTTGTTTGTGTTCAAAGCAAACACGGTGGTCACATACATTGCGGTGTATGTGGATGACATATTGCTTATATGTTCGTCTACTGATCACATTGATGAAATCATTAAACAATTGCTTCAGAAATTTTCACTCAAAGTTCTTGGTGACTTGCAGTTTTTTCTCAGTATTGAGGTTCGCTCCATTATGGGTGGTTTGTTTCTTGCACAATAGAAGTACATTATTGAATTTCTAGTTAAGACATATCAACATGATCTAAATACCGCTGCAACTCCTATTGTTGTGTCTTCCAAATTAACTAAAAGTGCCGATGTTCCTTTAGTAGATGAGCATGAATGTAGGAGTGTTGATGGTGCTCTACAATACATCTGCCACACTCTCCCAGATATTAGCTTTGCTATGAATAAAGTGGCGCAGTACATGCAGCAACCATCTGATGTGCACTGGTTGGCTGTCAAACGAATTCTAAGATACTTACGTGGCACTCTGGATTATGATTTCTGGTTTTCTCCACAACCAATGCAGCGATTTACTCTCACTGCATTCTCAGATGCTGACTGGGGTAGTGATCCTGATGATCGACGCTATGTCTCTGGTTATTGCACTTTTCTTGGTTCTCACTTGTTGTCATGAAGTTCATGAAAACATCGATCAGTGTCACGGTCCACTGTTGAGGTTGAATTTCGTAGTCTGGTTGATGCAACATCTGAGCTTAGCTGGTTAACTCCGATTCTAACTGATATGGGAGTTGTACCTAATGATATACCCACAATTTGAAGTGACAATACTAGTGTTGTCGTTATGTCTGTCAACCTTATTATGCATGCTAAAACCAAGCATGTGGAACTCGACTTATTTTTTGTTCGTGAAAAAATTCTTTCTCAAAAGTTGCAGGTTAACTATATGTTTGCTTGTGATCAGATTGTTGATATCTTCACCAAGCCAATCACTGTTGAAAAGTTTGAGGAATTTCGACATCAGTTGGATGTACGAAAATTTTCTGACTTGAGAAATTGACAAAGCAAGGGAAATGTTAAAACTATAAGAATTTGTTAGTTTGTTAGCAGTATGTTAGGCTCGTCAAGTGTGGGCCGTTGTAACCAATTCCTTAAAAAGTTACATGGGTCGGTTACTTGGGCTATATAAAATAATGTATTGGGTTTGAGTGACCCAAGGTCATTTGTATCATTTTTAGATTATAATCAATAAAACTCTCCCTTTGACCATCTTGAGTCAAAATTTTCAAATCGTTTTCTGTAGATACATCGTTAGGTTAACATTGAGGTTTTCATTGTTTACACAAACTACCTTGTAAAAGGAAGAGATTCTAGTTTAGCCTAAGGAAAAACTAGAGTGGTTCTATCTTAACCATTGAAAAGATAGGGTTGTAAGGTTATTCCTTTACCCTCAAAAGGAAGAATTCATAGTATTGAATTGGGAAATCCTTAGTGGTGTGCTAAGGTAGTAGATGTAGACTCGGTTGAGTAATCGAACCACTCTAAAATCATCGTGTAAATATTGTCCACTATTTTTCAGTATTAATCAATTCATTCGGGAAACAATTTCAACCCTCTTAACAAATTCGGTTAATCGATTTCGAGCCTAACAATTTAGGATGCATACTTTTTAATAATTCATTTTAAAACATGTGTTAATTTGAGTACCACGCTATATTAGAGAAGTTAATTGAATAGCATGAAGCATTGGGATGATAAAAGAACAAATTCCAGTATTTGCATAGGACTATTTGTTCCTACATAACATTGAAGGTCATCTTTTTATAATTATGGATCAAGTTAATAAATGTATAAACATTAAAGGTTAAATATATTACTATTTAATTATTTAATGGACATGTCATCTTATAAGTTGATGACACAGCGACTAAAATGATGCAAAAACAATTAGCCAATAACGAAAAAATGAGTTCTTAATCCCGTGATCCAAATGTAATTTAACTAATAGTTGAATGATTGTGGATGTAATTTATCTTAATTCATTTAACTTTAAACGAGAACTCAATATGATTTCAATTTCACCTTGTCTAGTATACATGGAGAGAAAAAAAACTTTGATGCACATGCCGTTTACGTTTACACGTGTCTTTTAATTTTAGGGATTAAAGTTTTAGTTTAAGGGTTTAGATTGTAGGGTTTAGAATTTAAGTTGTATAGTTTAGAATTTAAAGTTAACGATTAGAATTTAGTGTATAGGTTTAAGGTTTGTGATTTAATTTTTTAGCACTAGGATTAAAAATTTAAGATTTAAAATTTATAATGTAAACATGTAAGTTTGTGTAAAATTAATTTTACACAGCTTGTGTATCAAAATTTTACCCGGTATACATATATATTAAAGATATTTTCATGTTAAACATGAGTTTTTGAAGGTCAAATTCTTTTTTATGGATTAAATGGTTCAAATGGAATAGCAAGTAGTGAATATAGTATTTATCAAAACGATATGATTCCAATTTGTACTATATAATATAAAAGGGAAATATTTACGCGTATTCATATACCTTTACCTTAGATCTGTTTCGTCCAATTCTACACAAAATCTCCACATCTGCGTAATTAAATTGTGGTGCACCGATTGCTTCACTTTTACTGTTTCCACCTACCAGAATAGACCGAAATGTGTTAGATGTGGTAATATTTTTAAAAAATTTAATTTTTATATAATTTAGATATTTTATTTATATTTTTATTAATAATTTAATTATATGTTTTTATTTATAATTTCGTATCTCTAAATTTCTAATGTAACTTTTTAAAGATTTATATCCTAAATTTCTAATATAACTATGTTAAAAATTTGCACATTTCCCTGTACCAATTAATATATATTATCTTACTTAGGGGTGGTAAAAGAATTAAGGGCCTTGTGTAATTTACTAAGATGAGATACTTGTTTTATAATATGAAAGAGATATAAGTTCTTTTTTCTAAATAAAGTTCTCTCAATACAATTTTTTTTGTTAAATTACTCTCTTGAGTAATATTAAAATTACTTACAAACATCTACAAATATAATATTTTCACTTAAAAAGTGTTGTTCTTTAATATTTCGAAGCAAAAATATTTACAACACTTTTATTATCAACTTCTTTCAAAAGACCATTCTCGATTGTCATAAAAAACAAGTTCATTTAGTCTTTCTTGCAACATAGTTGTTCCTAGTATGACTTCAAACTTCAGTTTTGAAAAGTTTTATTATGTAGTCCATTGCTCTCTAAGAAATTTCAGCTAAACACATACATTATCTATCATCAACATCATATAAGTAATTTTTTAAGATTAGTTTTTATTTATCCTATTCTACATTTAATCTAGTTGTTAAAATGAAATTAATAAAATTAACATATTATTATAAAAATTAAATAAATAATTAAATTGTTATTTTTTTAAAAAAAATTTATTAATTACTAAACATATAATTGAGTTACGACGTAATTTACCATAAAATCTATCGCCCTACTATTTATCAAAAAAAAATCTATCGCTCTACTAAATTTCAGTTTTAAATTTAGGATAAATATCAAATTAGGCTATCTCACTCCATTAAATTTGATTAAAAAATCAAATCAAATTTCATTTTTTTCTCGAATCAAGTTCAAATAACTTGTAAATATACCCTATGAATATTTCGGGTCTTTTATTCTTGATATTGGATGTGGTATACATTACGTCTGAAATTATATGATAAACCTAACACCATTGGAATCTTAATCTTAGTCCGGAGTAAAGTCTATGGGCATTTAATGATTACTAATTTAAAGTTAGAAAGGAAACTCTATCTCATGAGTGTAAGCTGCAAGAAGAAAAACGCAACTTTGTATTTATTACGAGGAAACTATTACACACCAAAAACAATAGTAAATAGTTACAATAATATATTATTAAATTAAATAAAGAATACAAACATAATTTTAAGATTAAATAAAGCAACGTAACCAATGTCAATAGATTATTTAAAGTTCCTTTAAAACTTTTCTATTATTTGATTATTATCATATAATTAATCAAATATTACTATTCTAAGCGAGTAATTTTAAAATTTTTAATTAACACTAATTGAACTAATCAGATATCAACGTTGGCAGCTTTGGATTACTATGATTTAATTTTACTTATGTTTCTTTGGTCAAATGTTTCATAGGTTTGCTTGTAAATTTTGGGTAATACGCTTAAAAAGACCTCCAATATAAGTCATGTGCTTTTGTTACACTAAAATCAACCGTTGATTGAGATCTTCTATTTGACTGAGTGACCAAAAATGTTTATATGTTTTATCTTGTACGGGTTAGAATCTCGACATTTACCTTGAGAATATAATATACCTCTACTTAATAAAAAAAATCAACCGTTAACAGTGACATATCTTAACCGTATTCCATATAGCTTGAAAGGGCCTAATCACAATTTACAAAATTTTAGAGGTCTAATGAAAATTTTAAAAAATTTCGAGGGACTCATTGAGAA
This sequence comes from Hibiscus tridactylites, assembly GCA_958450335.1. NCBI lineage: Eukaryota > Viridiplantae > Streptophyta > Magnoliopsida > Malvales > Malvaceae > Hibiscus > Hibiscus tridactylites. The sequence goes on from OY288281.1 coordinate 77,982,243, forward strand.
ATTTATTTTTTAGATCCGAAGGTCTAATTTAAATTTTTTAGAAAAGTTTAATGAAATAATTTAACAATTTTAAAGGATAATTAAAAATATTCAAAAGTTATAGAATTTTACTAGAATTTTCTAAAAATTTGAGGAAGAGTAATTAAAATTTTAAAATATTTTCAAAAGTATAATATTTTTTTTTCAATTTTGATGAAGCCTAAATAAAATCTTTGGACTGGGTTGTATTCACTACTCCGTCCCTAACACTTGTGGGTACGGTTTTGAGTATTTCTCATTATATACTTCGGTGATTTTTTCGTCCTCATCCTCATACCCATCAGATTCCCACGGTTTTCGAAGAATCCACGTCCCAAAATGTTAAACGAAATTTACTATTTTACTAACCAAAATATATGGTCGATTTCAATTTACAAGTCATATACTCAATACACTTAAACATACATGTGATTAAAGGGGAACAAGGTTTTTACGTAGCATGAACGGTAGAAATAGGGAGACAAATAAATTATACACTCTTAATTAACAAAAAAGGGTGAATTACAAGAGAAGTCACTCTAACTTAATAAGGTTTAAATAAAATGCACAAATATCTTGATGGACTAAAATATTGATAGTAAGATAGGTAGGTATACTGGTAATTGAGAATTATATATATATATATATATATATATATATATATATATATATATATATATGTAAAATATCGGGATCTTTGTGAATATTTTTTAGGGATTCCAATCGTTATTTATACGATTACGATTCGATTATCACTACAGTTCAGATATAGCAATTTCATCCCATTCTCATTTAAACTTCGGTGACAAAACTTCTCCCATCTTCATCTCGTGAAAGAAAATTTTGATTATTCTCTATGTCTATCAATCCAGATCCTCACAACTTTTAAATATTCTCCGCGCAATTTGTACCCGTAATCCCTTGGCCATCCGCTCTGACCATTGATTTATTTACTCATAAATCTTAGTATGTCGTTTATATAATATGGAGTAATGTTTATTGATGTTACACACAGTCAACGTCAGCTATTTTTTATTTTCTAAAATATCATAAATTTTTACAATTTGGGCATCGACTGTACCAAGTTGAGGATTTATTTGAATATAAATAAAATTTTATGATTTTTTACAGTCAGTGGATTTGTTAATGAATGAGGCGAAGCCGAAGCCTAAGATTGTTTCAGAGATGAGATATTTCTTAATTAATAACTTTTCATTAAAATTATTTAATATTTTCTTACTTTTCTTATTTCGATATATGCTATTCTAGTGGGCTTAGATAATAAATTATTTAATATTTATGAACACCTCGGGTTAAACAAGATTATAGAATTAAAACACAAGCAGCAAATACAAGACAAAACCATTTCTTCCGCTATGAATGGGCTTTGCTGCTTAGCTCTATTTCTTCTTTAAAAAATGATATAGGACACTCCACGAATTCTTAATCTCACGTGTGGAAATAAAATATTCCACCATTACCAAATAATTATCATCAATACACGATAAATAATATTGCCTATTCAATCCAATGCTATATAAGTTGAATAATCGGTTTATCATATATAAAATATATTATTCAAAACACTTGATCAAATTTATACAAAATATTTTTTTCTTATTTTCTCCACTATTAAAACCTTTTTGACTTCAGCTTTTTCTTGAATACAACCATATGAATGCGAGAAGTCAATGAGTTCCCAAACCCTAAAACATGTATATGTTGCCCCCTCTTAATGAAAGAAAAAAGTAATCGAAAATAAAATAAGCTCAAAATCTTATGGAAGAATGGTGAGTATTAGGCCCATCAGATATGAAAATTAATTAAAATACGATATGATATTAACTATAATATTATTATTTTAAAATATAAAATAATTTAGATAAAACTATAATATCATAAAATATAGGCATAATGTAAAAAAATGTTCCTAACAGTTATTGATTTGCCGTGGACAAATTTGTTTTAACATAGATTGTCATTGAAAGTAACATTAATTACTGATTTTGTTTCACAATTATAATTTCATTGGATAACAAAAATGAAATAATCGAGAATTGATTTTCTAGTTATTATAGAATGATTGTTAATTCCGGTTGAAAGAAGAAAATACTTTTAAACGGATAATTGAAAATATATTTGAAAGTGCATGTCTAGGATTGAATTTTTTTAAAAGATTTAATATTTAAGCGTGCTTTTTACACCTCCCCTATTTCATGCTAACCTACTTGGTGCAATGTTTATAACTAAGATTTCTCTTATACCGTATGAACGTTATGATTATGAGTCATAATAGAGGTATGAAAAAAGGCTCAACAAAATTGTCAGTCCTAATAGTGCCAAGGCAAACATGTGGAAGTCAATAAAGACTTCAAAAGAGACATAATGAACGAGGCCAATGATGTAGAAGAAAATTTCAAGCAAATATCCGATATGAATACATGTGTTATGATTTCTGAAATCAACATAGTTGACTTTGATCTAAGATAATTGTGTCTTGATAATGGTGTCACACTCACATCTGTAGTGATAAGGACTCATTCGTTGAGTTAGTTCCTAGTGAGAACGAGAATAAGCTTCATGGGCAATGATGCAACCTCCCAGGTCAATGGGAAGGGAAATGTAGTTTTGAAGATGACTTCGGAAAAAGAACTGAAGGTTCAAAATGTGTTGTATGTACCAGATATATAAAAAAATCTTGTTTCTAGGGCACTTCTATGTATGCATGACTTTAAGATGATGTTTGAATCCTAGAAGTTGATTTTGTTAAAAGGGGGAATATTTGTGGAAAAAATATGTATTGAATTACATGTGGAAACTCAATTCTATCTCTGTAAAAGCTAAAACAATAAATAAGAAAAACGTTTCTTCTTCTGTTTATATGCTTAATTCATATGATTTATAGTACAGTAGGCTCGGACATGTTAATTATGATATCTTGCGTAGATTAATTAACTTGGAGCACATTTCCTCATTTCATATTAATTATAATCATAAATGTGAAACTTGTGTTGAGACAAAATCAACAAGGTCTTCACTTCAAATTGTTAAAAGAAGTACATAACCTCTTTATCTAATACACAACGATGTTTGTAACTTAATTTTCGTCCAAACTAGAGGATGATATAAAGATTTTGTTGCCTTCATTGATGATAGCACAAAATATTGCTATGTATATTTGCTTAAGAGCAAAGAGAAAGATATAGAGAAATTTATACTCTATAAGTAGGAAGTTGAAAACCAACTTAATAAACAGATTAAGATGATGAGAAGTGATCGTGGTGGTGACTACGTTGAATCATTTGGTGAATATTGTTCACAACATGGTATTATTCACGAAGTAACACCATCATACTCTCCTCAATCTAATGAAGTAGCCGAAAAGAAAATTCGAACTCTAAAAGAAATGATGAACGCTTTGCTAGAAAGCTCGAATTATCACAAAACATGTGGGGAGAGCTATTCTATTAGATAATTAGCTTTTAAATAAGGTTCCCCACAAGAAAAAGAGATAAGGCACCATGCAAATTATAGAGAGGTTGTAAACCTTCCTATAACCACATGAAAGTGTCGGGTGTCTTACAAAGGTAATGACCTAGTTACCAAAACAAATGAAAATAGGTCCTAAAATTATGGATTGTATTTTCATTGGCTATGCAGAACATAGTAATGCATATTGATTTTTTGTGTATGAATCGGAGAACATTGAAAATCACAAGAATACAATAATGAAATCGAAGAATGCCTCTTTTTTTTTTTGAAAATGTATTCCCTTGTAAAGCTAGGGGTAGAAATAGAACCACTGAGAAGTAAAAGAGTAAGGGTAGAAAGATCCTTTAAATCAAATTTTTTAACCTTTATGCTAGAGATTGAACCTCAAGCGTATAGTGATGTTATAAGTTCATTTAAATGCACCTTATGGAAGGATGTCATTAAGACTGAAATTGATTCTATCATGCAAAACCATACATGGGAAGTAGTGGATCTTTCTCCGAAAATTAAACTATTAAATTCTAAATGGATTTTCAAATGAAAAATAAAAGTAAATGGAACAAATGATAAGTATAAGGCTAGGTTGGTTATAAAAGGTTACCGAAAAAAATGAAGGGCTTGACTATTTTGATACATATTGTCTTGTATCAAGAATAACTTCCATAAGGATAATACTCGCAATTGCCGCTTTGCGAAGTCTAGAAGTACATCAAATGGATGTTAAAACAACTTTTTTAAATGAAGATCTTGATGAAGAAATATACAAGAAACAACCTGAGGGTCATGTACTTTCAGGTCAAGAGAGGAAAGCTTGTAGATTGGTGAATTCCTTATATGGACTTAAACAAGCACCAAAGCAATGACATGAGAAGTTCGATAGTGTCATGATGACAAACAACTTCAAGATAAATAAGTGTGACAAATATGTATATGTCAAGACTATCGACATTGAATATTTTATTCTATGTTTGTATGTTGATGATATACCCATTGTCAGAAGCAACAATGAAATGGTAAAAACATTTCAAAGACATGTTAAATTTAAGATTTGATATCAAGGATATGGGACTAGCTGATACGATTTTGGGAATCAAAATTAAAAGGTCACCTAAAGGTCTCATATTTACTCGGTCATACTATGTGGATAAGATTCATGAGAAATTTGACAAGGATGATTCTGGTATAGCAAGAAATCCAATAGACACACGCCAACATATGTCCAAGAATAAAGGTCAAAGTGTTGACCAAGTGGAATATGCAAGGGTCATAGGCAGTCTAATGCACCCCACGAGTTACACTAGACCAAATATTACTTTTAATGTGAGAAATTTAAGTAGATTCACAAGTAATTCAGATGAAAACCACTAGAAAATGATTGTGAGGGTACTGATATATCTTAAATATATTCGAGACTATGATTTACATTATTCTAGAGATCCTACTATTTTAGAATGATACTTTGATACCAGTTGGAAATTTAATATTCAAGATACCTAAATTGTCAATGTCAATGCCTACAATATGAATATATTCTGATAACCAATAAACTATTGGCATAACACAAAGCTTTATGTATAATGGTAAGTCAAGACATATGCATCGCCGACATAATACCATTAGATAAATGATCTCATATAGAGTTATCTCTATTGATTTTGTAAAATCAAAGGATAACATTGCGAATCTACTAACAAAAGAGTTAAATCGAGATCAAGTTGAGAAAACATCGAAAGAAATGAAACTAAAGCCCAGAAAAATTTAAGACGCCATGTGAAGGAAAACCCTACGGAGTTGATTAGAGATCCCAAAATTTTAGTTCAAAGGGACAAACTAATTGCATAACCCTTGTGTAGTCAATGTGAGGGTTCTTCTCCCAAGTTCGTTCATATGATGTAAACAATGGTCAAAAGTGGAATAGGTTAAGAAATGCTTTTACTGACCATTGTGTGTTTCGGTGAGCCAAACAACATAAGCCACATATGTGAGAGTGAAGTGGGGCTGCTTAAATGAGACTATTTAGACATAGTTCTTTCAAAATCTTGCAGAACCAGGGAGATGTTCACGACCATATAAACTAAAAACCTTGCCAGAGAGGTAATTGTTTGAGGTGTATCATCGTTTACACCAATGACAGAACGGTTCAAGGACATTATGTCTACTAGTCAGCTAGTAAAGTAAATATACTTCCACAAGTGAAGGTTCGAAGGAGAACACCTACCTATCCTATGCAACTATTGATCGTAGAATATATCACCACATCGAGTCAAAATGTTTTTGATTAAATCATCAATTTCATTCATGTATAGGATTGTTAGAAAATTTGATGTTTTTGGAGCTTTGAGTGAGAAATTGATTCAAACGTTGTTGAGGGAAAACGTGGAACCAATTATTGGTTAGTAAATGTGCAATCGTGCATGACGTGAGTAACACGAATGTCTGGACCATCGAGCCCTCCGTATGCCTGTAGATATTTTAAACCGAATATTTCTAATAGTTCACTTTGTGAAACCCTTATAAATACATGTAAACCTACTAGGTTTAACACACATAACACAAATCATTTTCAATTGCTTTCGCTCTGTGATATTCAAAATTAATTTTTTTGTGATAAAAGAAGACGAGGTTACGGTTCACTAATCACTGCATACGTGCTACTGTTGTGTTCATTCTGTTGTTGTATCCTAGGAGATAGACGTCTGACGTTTCTCAAGCACCATAGGAGCAGAAGAATCTGTCTTAAGGAAACTGTGATTTCTCAGGCCTCGGCAAGTAAACGGTTTCAATTTTGTTATTGACATCTCGAATTTTTACTTTAAATGATTTATTGTATTATGTTTGATTTTATTAATAAATTTTGTATTTGTTTTACCGTTTTATTTTATTTCTTGGATTAATACCTACTTTCTAACAATTTTCACATCATTTTAAAGTGTTTATTGTTAATTAACTAACTATTTTTATCCACAAATGTGCTATTTTAACCCAAGATTATAATACTTTAAAACAGAATAAAAACTAAAGATATTTTTTTAGCAGCCTAAAATATATAAATACATGAATGATGAAATTAAGGGTAAGGCTGTACTAATTAGCAACGGTAGGCGGTAGCCAAAGAGCAGCTGATTAATGGCGAAAAAGGAAAGACATAAAATGATTGTATGGAATCAAAAGACTCGTGCTAAGTAGTAAGTAGTTGTTTCTATACTGCCGTCGTTGGGCGCCGGCAAAAACCAAACCAATATTTAAGAATGATGATAAAAAAAAATGTACTTAGGTTTTGACAAATATTAGAAGGAGTAAAAATCTCTTGCCCCCTAACCATGCCTCTTTTTATGTCCCTGCCTAAAAATACTTAAAAATTAAATCTTGTCCCATAATCCTAATTTTCATATCCTAAACCCCAAACCCTAAAAAAATACACCCTACCTCTAATTCCCTACACCCTAACCCTAAGCCCTAACCTTAAACCCCAAAACCTAAACCCTAAACCCACTATTTTAAAGTGAGGGCGCAAATGGGAGCATACTTTGGGGCAAATGATTTTCATCCTATTAGAAGTCAAACACACATGTTTAAGATTTACTAATATTATTTACTTTTTACATACATATTATTCTCCCTTTGTTTTCGTCAACGGTCAGAATCGCTGGCTTCATCTCCATAATCATCTCTTTATATAGGGCTTCCTCTCTTACTTGATAAAGTTGTTAAGAGTTTATTGAATTAGATTTCTCTGCCTTTTTTCGGATCATTGGACATTTAATTGTTTCGACGATGAGTCCTCCAAGAAAAGAAGTGATGATGAACGGTGTTCGTCCGACTCCACTGAAGATCAACAAAGAGTCACATTTGATTCAAAAGCCATCTTCATCAGCTGATCAACAGAAAAGGGCAGGTCCGATCATCATTTACATGCACTCGCCCAAGATTATCCACACGCAGGCTCGGGATTTCATGGCCTTGGTTCAAAGGCTTACAGGGTTGTCCAGATCCGATCATGAAGTTAACCAAAACACTGCAGCGGTGCTACCGTCAGTGTCACCACCACGGAAGAACCACAGGGTTAACAGACAAGAACACAACCAAACCTCTTCTGGGATTACAGATGTTGTCGGGGATGTTAATAATATCTGCTCGTCTTATGTTCCTACGACGACGACGACTGTCAGTGATATGAATCTCTTTTTCGCTGATATGCCTCTCTTCACACCGACCTCCACTGATTTCTTCTGCTCACCAAGGTCTGTTCATAAGTTTGGTGAGATGGGGACTTTGAACTCACCAACTTTGCTGGAATCCATGAAACATTTCTTTTAATTTCTTTTGCAAATAATGATCTCAATTGTTTAATTCATCCTCGTATATTATTATTTTTATTTTTGTGATTGGATATTAGTTAGATGGATCCAGACATCGAATGTGTGAATTAGAAGCATATTTCATTCATTCTATAATGTTTTAATTTATTAGAAAACTTGATTTTGAAAAATAAAAAGATAGAGTTGCTACCGGATACCAAAAGATAACCAGAGAAAAATTATATAGTTCGAGAGTCGGTTACGTGTGGGGAAGGTTTCGCACATCTGTCATACTCAAAATTAGTACCTAGCCAATTACTCAAAATCTTACGTAAGATTTAATTTAAGATCTGTTTGTGAATGCGAGTTTATTTTAATGGTCCAATTATTTCGAGTAATAAAACAAAAATCGCCACCAACATTCCTGATACAAACCGAGCTTACCCTCTAATAATGGAATACCACATTATCAAATATATTTAAATCCAGACATGCAACATGAACAAAATAAATGAAATTATATATATAAAAGAAAAACAATATATCCATAAAAATGTATAGTACAAGATATATAAGCAATGTATCTAAATATAAAATATAAGATAAAAACACATACATATATTACGTAATAATATTATACACAAGTAATATAATAATAATATATAAAATATAAATAAATGCATAAATTAAAAGACATAAAATATAAAATGAATTTATACAAACAAATTACCCGAACTATAAATAATGCGGATCATACTCTAGGGTGGGTCACCGCAAAGCTGTAGGATAAATGTGTAAACAAATTAAAGGAACTTATTAACCAAATTATACATGCTATATATAATGCGAATCGCACACTGTGACGGGTCACCGCAAATTCGTAGGACCATTGTGTGAAGAAATGAAAATTAAAGTACGAAAATTAAAAATGCAGAAATTAAAATACAAAGGAAATTAAAGAATAAAATGAAAGATTTATATTCAATACACCCTAGTGGAAACTTTTAGTTTCCACAAGCGCCTTAGTTTTAGGGTTTAGGGATTTAGTTTAGGGTGTAGGGTTTAGGGGTTTAGGTATATGGTTTAAAAATTAGGGGTAATGGTTAGAATTTATGGGTTAGGGTTAGGATTTAAGGTTTAAAGGTTAAAGTTTTAGGGTAATATGTTGAGGATTTAGGTTTCAACATATAAATCTTAAATTCTAACCTAAAACCTTAAATTCTATTCACAGTCACTAAATTCTAACCTACTAAATGCAAACCCCTAAACTAAGTCTCTAATCCTTAAAACTAAGACACTTGTAGAAACTAAAAGTTTCAACTGTCAATGTATCAAATAATTATCCTAAAATGAAAGAGTTGGTAAATTAAATTAAATAAAGCCAAAAAAAAAGAACCAAAATACATCAAATAAGAGGAACGAAGGACCAAGGCAGTAATAAATCCATGCGACATGACATGCGGACCATTAGTGCTTAAAAATTCAAAACACACTTAACATTTAATGACTATTTAAACTACACTGGTAGTCACTGAATTTTTAGAGTGCTCTCAATATGGTCATCGAATTTTTAAATTTTTTATTACAATCACTCAAGTTTTAATTTATTTTCATTGCCGTTAAAAAAGTTGATGTGGCACGTTAAGTTTAAAAATAAACTTTTTCTCACCCTATTTTCTTTCCCTCTCTTATTTTCTTTCATTCAAACATGTATATCTTTTTCTTTCTTTTCTTCCTCTTCTCTCCTCATTCTTTTCTTCTCTGTAATCTTATAACCTTTGTGGAGTGAAATTATCCTACTGCCTACACCATTAAGAAAAGAAGGCAAATACTGATGATCAAAATGATTGCGGACGACTTAATAATGTTGAATCTACTGGACTTGGGAAAAAGAGAGAATATACCGGTGATCAAAATGATTGTAGCATGTTTAATACTAAGATTTTTCTCTTTCTTAGAGGAAAAAAAGATAAACATGTTTGGATTGAAGAAAATAAGAGGGAGAGAGAAAATAGGGCGAGAAAACGTTTATTTTTACTTTTAATGTGTTACAACAGTTTTTTTAACGATAATGAAAGAGAATTAAAAGTTGAGTGATTATAATAAAAGTTTTAAAAGTTTGGTAACTATTGAAAGTGCCCTAAAAGTTTAGTGACTAACAGTGTAGCTTACTCTTAAGTTTAGTCAGTTCTGGACTAAAAATATGCTTGTTTGTATTGAATATTGTGTTACTTTGCCACGTAGAAGTTATTTATTGTGACATGTCGGGTAATTCGATCTCTTTATGTATAAGTTTAAATTTAGTCAGGCTTATATAGATGAACGTATTGTTGTCAGAGAAAATTCGAAGACGAATTTTCTTTAAAGGGGGAGAGTTGTAATACCTCAAAAACTGGTCTAGTAGAAATTAGGTTCCAAACTTAGTTAGTCGGTTATTATTATTATTATTATTATTGTTATTATTATTATTATTCGGTCTAGTAGTAATGAAGGAATTGCCTAAAACAATTCCACGGTAGTAGGCCACATGGCCGAAGCAAATTAAAGGTGGCCATTAGCCAACCTTTACGTGGCAACAATGCCCCAAATATATGCCACATCTCCACTACGTGGAGTATGAAGATGGCAACCAATGGAAAAAAATTAAGGTTTAGGTGAGTATAAATAGGAGGGGGTGGATTTCGTTTAAGGCATAGCAAAGTAAGAAGAAAACGAGCTAGCAATCGGCTCAATGTTAGGTTGATAGATTCGAGCTTATCGGTTCGATAATTTGAATTTCTGTCGTCATTGGGTTCAAAAGGTCGATAAAGAACAACCGCTAAAAATTAAGGATAAGGACGTTATTATCCGAGATCCTTAAAGGCCTCGAATTGTCGAGGTGAGTATAGTCGGAGTCTCGAAATTAGGTGAGGAGTATTTCCGAATTTATCGTTATTGATTTAGGTTGTTTACTAACCATTGAATTAAAGGAGTTTTGCATAAAGCATTATTGAAAGCCATGTTGATAAGTTTTGGTAAGTATTGCATCGAATCATCGTCCGTAACATCGTTGTTGTTGTCATCGAAGTCATTGAAACATTGTTACATGAATCATTGAGCATCAAACATTGATTATTGCATATTGGATATTGCATATTGCTATTAAGATATTGGTGTTGATGTGTGCATATGGTCATCAAATTATTGACATTGAATCATTGTTATCGTTATCGATATAAAGATATTGCAATTAATATTATCATTGACACTGTTACCGACTTTGTTATTGACACTGTTATAGACTTTGATAAAGATATCGTATTGATAAAATATTATTGAGGGAAAGTCCTTGGATATTTTAGCTTGGTACTTGGTATATTTATCGGGACTACGGTCCATGAGCCATGGCTCAAGGGTGACGACCCTAGGTGAGGCGGAGGTTCGGTTGGAGTGTGTACGGGCATTGGAAGCATCGAATCATTGATACTGTATTGAAACAAGTCATTGTTTTGTGCTTTGAGCTTGTTTATTACCGACTATCGAACCAAAGTTACCTAAGTCCAAAAGTGTTCCAAAGCGAATGATGCTAAAAGACTAATAAAGACATAAATAAAACTATTATTGAATTATAAATATAGCATTAAATATGGTCATTGTATTGTTACTACCGTAATATTGTTATTGCTATGATATTGTTATTGTCATAGCATTGTCATTGCCATAGAATTTGTGTATCTAATTATCTAATTTGTGTATCTAATATTATTGTTATTGGTATTGCTTTGTTATGATATTGCATGTGATGATAAGATGATTGCCTATGCTTTTATTATGAATAATGAGCTTGCCGTGTTTATTGCATAATTGATATTATGATTGTCATCAAAGAATGATAAATGGCATGCCATGTCCATTCATTGTTATTGGCTATCTCACTTAGACTATATAAGTCTAATGCATTCATTGTCCATACATTTCAGGTTAAGGAAAGTAACGGACCGAGATCGAGATTAGTTGGAAGATCGACAAGTCACTACAAGTAAAGAGTAATATATTTTGTCTTTATGAACTCCTAGTATGGTGGCAAAGTAGTTAAATCGACTTTAGTTATTTTAATATGTGTATATTGGTTGTAATGACATAGTTGGCACTAAAATATTGATTAAAAGTTTAAAATTTATGTCTCTGATCTCCGTATTATTTTTCAATAACACACTCCGACATGGTTCTCTACCAGGTCGGGAAGGGGGTGTTACAAGTTTGAAGGGTTTGTTTCGTGGTTCGAAGGTTTAAAGGTCTGGAGTTTCACGGTTAGTGATGACGATGTGTCTAAGCTGGCCTGGGTCTGTGAGATTATGGTTTGTAAGTTTGAAGATGATATGAGGAAGGGTTCAGGATGTAAAGAGGTAAAGTTTGGCTCGCCGAAAATTGGATTTTACAGTCGGGACTTTCAGATGAAGCTTTTAGTCAACCAAGTGTTTGATATTTGGCCTGACCAGAGATTGAAGAAGGTGATGTGGCAACTTTAGTCGTTTTCTTTTATGAGTGGGCGTTCGCGTGATTGTCCGAGAGATTGGGAGTGTGTACGAGGGATGTTGTGGCGCCAAGGATGTTGGGGCACAAACTCAAATGTGGGAAGCTGGAATGTAGGGGGCAGTCTCTAGTCGTCGACAGAAATGGGTCCCACTTGCTCAACGGTAATATCAAAAATTAAAAGTTTTTAATTGAACGGCTAGACTCAAAAAAATTTACAGGGTGTTTTAAGTCTTTTTCTTGGGTAAGGGTTTTGAAGTCGAAAAGGGGTTTTTCTTCTCAGAATTTTTAATCAGATAAAAGTGTTAGAGAAAAGAGTCTCTCTAAATTCGTTTTTCTAGTATCGTGAGGGTTTTTGGATTTTGTTTACCCAGATTTATTTCTTGTGTGAGAGGAAGCTTTCGAGGATTATGGAAGAAGAAGTAGCAAGAATGATGGGTGAGTTGAAATTTATAGAGGAAGAAATGTTAGACATGGAAGAAACTGATGAGATGCTTAAAAAGGCTTTGCCTGGGTCTGAAAAATGGCTGTGGGGAAGCTGATGTCACCAAGCATTGTCGATGGCCCTTTGTTGATTAGAGTCTTCTTTGCAGTTTGGAAATATCAGCCGTTGGAGGAGGCGACTAAATTGGGGCCAAATATGTTCCTCTTTAAGTTATAAAAACTGGAAGACAAGGAATTTGTGCTGGAAATAGTTCCTTGAACGTTTGATGGTGAGCTACTAGCTTTAAAACAGTTTGATGGCCGTTTAAGTCCTATGAAATATGATTTTTCTCCGTTAGCAATATGGATTAGGATCTTTAATCTGCCTTTAGCTGGAATAAATGTTGAGGTTGGTAAATCGATTGAGGATAAGTTTGATAATTGTCTAAAAGTCGATCTGAGGCAAGGTGATGGCGGACTAGGAGAATTTCTGAGGGTTAGAGTAAAGATAAATTGTGGGAAACCTTTGAGGAGATGTGTGCATATAGGGAGAATGGCTGATGGAAAACCAAGGATCTGTATGACAAAATATGAGAGACTGTCAAAGTTCTATTTTTGGTGTGGATTAATAAGCCATGAGTTTGAACTTTGCCCTATAATTCCTCCTATTGCTGAAAGGGGGCAGTTCCAGTATGGCCCCTGGTTAAAGGTTGTTTTTAAGCCAAGAAATGTAGTTGCTGATAGACCAAAACCATGTATTGTTAATTTCAAAGATGATGATAGTGGCTCTGGAAAGTTGAAGAAAGTTATGGAAGTGTGGATTATAATGATCTGACTTTAGGAGTTAATTCTAATAGAGGAAAAGTTGTGGTTATCTCTGCTTACAAAAATAGAAGTGTGAAGAGGTCATTGCAAGGGAAAAATGAAGTCTGTAACCCTGTGGGGACAAAGAAATCTAGATCTATTTCTGTAGCAGTTTCAAACACAGTAGAGGGAGGTGTTGAAGCTGTATCTCCAATTAAAACCCATGATCTAATAGTGGAGGGTGAAACTCAGCTCCGCCGAGAGTCATGAAACTCCTCAGCTGGAACTATCAAGGGCTTGGGAACCCTGAGACAGTTCGAACACTTGGTCATTTAGTGGCCTCTAAAGATCCTAGTGTAATGTTTTTATGTGATACAAGACTGGATAAGAGTAAATCCGATGAGGTTAAAAGAAAACTAAACATGGTGGGGAATATAGTGGTTGAAAGATCAAATGACTGCATGAGTCTAATGATGTTAAAGTGAGATTGCTTTCTTTCTCAAGGGCTCATATAGATGTGGAAGTGGAACAAGGAGAAGATTTATTTAGATTTACTGGTATGTATGAAACCTGAAACAAAATAAGAAAGAATGAAGATTGGGTACTTTTGGATGCTTTGAAAGAGAAATCATACTTTTCATGGTTGATGGAGGAGATCTAAATGAAATTTTGGAGTTCAATGAGAAGGATGAGGCTAGAAGAAAACCAAGAGTAGAGATTAAAAGTTTCAGACATGGTTTAGAGAGAAATGGTTTGTGGGATATAAAACCTAGTAAGGACTGGTTCACATGGCATAGTGAGTCAAATTCTGTAAATCTGGTTAAAGAGAGATTAGATAGGTTTGTTGCAACAATACCCTGGTTACAAAAGTATGGTCATGGTGAGGTGATCTCTGAATACTCTCCCTATTCTGATCATCACTACCTTCTTTTGAGTACTGAAGCTCAAAGGCAGAGGGTAGGAAGGTTTGTAGACCATTTTAGATTTGATAATTGTTGGGTTGATGACGAGGACTGTGAAGCAACTGTGATTCAAAACTGGAATGGAACCCTTGGCTCTATTTTAGAGAAATTTAAGGTTGTGGGAGAAAATTTAAACTGGTGGAAAAAGAGTAGAAGAATGAAGACTCAAAAGAGAAAAAATGTTCTGTTAGAGAAAATTGAGAAACTCTAAAGGGAGATTCTTCTTATCAACATTTTAGAGAGCTAAATTCTGCCAAAAAGGAACTAAAGACTTTGATGAATAGGGAAGAAATCTACTGGAAGCAAAGATCTAGAGTTTTTTTACTAAGAGGGGGACAAAAATATCACATTCTTTCATGCTAGAGTAAATGGTAGAAAGAAGAAAAACCTCATTAAAGGTCTGGTGGATGAAGATGGTATTTGGCAGAATGATGAGGAGAAAGTGTTTGGTATAGCATAGGGTTCTTCTTAAAGCTTTTCCCATCCAATGGTGGGACTTCCTCAAGCTTGGTCCTTGATTCAATCAAGCATTGCATTACACCAGACATGAATGTTGCTCTATGCTCTGGATTCACTGCAGGGGAAGTAAAAAAAATCTTCAAATTCACCCCTCTAAGGCCCTAGGTATTGATGGTTTTCCTTCCTCTTTTTATAGAAAGTTTTGGCATATTATTGGTGATGACTTTATTAAATTGTGTCTTGATTTGTTGGAAGGAAAAGTTTGGTTTAGTGAGGTAAATAAAAATGTTATTGTGCTTATCCCAAAACTAGTCAACCCCACCCAAATCAAACAGTTTAGACCCATTAGTTTGTGCACTGTGTTTTATAAAACTGTTTCAAAAGTCCTTGTAAATAGGTTAAAATCTGTTATTCCCATTTGCATAGATGAGAATCAAAGTGCCTTTGTGCAAGGGAGACTTATATCTGACAATGTTATGGTTGCCTATGAGTTATTACATTATTTGAAAGTGGCTAGAAGTGGCCCAAACAAAGGGGCTGCTATTAAGCTGGACATGGAAAAGGTATATGATAGGGTAGAATGGTTATTACATTCTCTTCTCGAGTCATGAGACTCAAAGAAGACCGCCATTATCGAAGCCAAAAATCTAAAGACCTTGAAGCTAGATGAACTCATGGGGTCTCTTCTCACTCATGAAATAATGAAGAAAGAAAAAGAAGGGAAGAAGAATAAGGAAGAGATAAAGAAGTTGGGGAAGAAGAAAATCATGGAGTTAGACATCAATGCGAGTGTCGTTGCTCTTAAATCCTCCACATGCCAAAATGCAAATTCAAGCGAGGAGGAAAGTGAAGATGAAGAGATGGTTCATCTCTTCAAGAAATTCACCCGATTCATGAAGAGCGAGATGGCTAAATCCAAACATGAATCGAAGAAGAAGATGAAGGATTCCCACAAGTCCAACAAAAAGGGATCATCTTCAAAGAAAACATATGTGGCGACATGGAGTGATGAAGACTCCGCCGATGATGAGGTAGCTCACCTATGCTTCATGGCCCTCAATGAGGGAGAGGTAACTCCTAACTCATCTTATTCAAATTCTTATACTTTTGATGAGTTACAAGAAGCCTATGATGAATTGGTTTTTGAATTCAATGCTTCATTTTCGAAAAACAAGAAATTGATTTCAAAGTTAAAAACCGAAAATGATTTGCTTTCCAAAACCAATTTAGAGTTTGAAGCAAAAATCAAAATTTTTAAACTTAAAATTTCAAGTTTAAAAGAATTGCTTCAAACGATTGAAAAAGATCATCAAAAGGAGATTGATGATCTTAAGAACGAAAAAGATTTGATTTCCAATGAACTTCAAAAGAAAAATAATTTGGAAAAATCAAATTTTTATGTTAAACAATCTTGTGCCCCTAGATTTTTTAATGGAAAAGTTTTTAGAAGTATTTGGGTCCCAAAAGGACTAAGTACTTCAATTAAAGAGGATGAAATTGAAAAATAGATTCCTAAGGGGGCTAAACTATGTGCAACTAACGTCTATGGATCCAAAGTAACTTGGATAACAAAAATCACTTGATTGTCTTATAATTAGGTGTGATGGAGAATGATCAACAAGTCCAAATTTGAGGGGGAGCTTCATACACACAAGGAAGAACACTTGAAGAAGGAAGGCTTCACATCCTCTCTTGAAGTTCAAGTGTTGGTAAAATTTCTAGTTGTTTGTGTTTTTTATTAGATTATTTTTCTTTACAACTAAATTATCATATTGTTGGACTAAAAATATTTGATGCTTTGAGTAAGGGGAGCCAATTTTAAAACTAAAGTTTTTAATTCTAAACCTCCTATGTTATTTTTGAGCTTAATGTCTTTTAAATTCTTTTTGATATAACAAAAAGGGGGAGAAATAGTTTGAAAATTTGATTTTTCAAGAAAATAAGGGGGAGCTTTAACTTCATTCAAAATTTAAAATCTCTTATTCAAACTTTTAAAATTATAAGGGGGAGAATCCCAAACAATTTTTCAAGTTAGTTTTATTATATCAAAAAGGGGGGAGATTGTAGAAATATATGTTTTGATATAATAATTGAAAAATGTTTTGGACTTAATTGAAAAGAATTTAAAATATTCTTTAAGTCAAAAACAACTTGAAAATAAGTTTGAGGTTGTTTCAAAAGGTTTTGGCAATGTTTGAAATGTTTTTAAGTAGCCAAACCAGTGATTTTAATGTACCAGTTTTGATACAGGTGTAAATCGTATCGATACGTTTTGAAACTACCAGAATCTGTCTCGATACAGGGGCTATATGTTCGATACGAATAGGTGTGGTTTCGAAACACCCTTTGGTGTTTCGTTACGCCCAAGTGGCACACACTCCAACGGCTACAACCCCAACGGCTATTTCCCAACGACTATTTGAATTGCAGACTATTCCGATACGACATTAGGCGTTTCGGTATGGGCATTCCGATACGACCTAAGATGTTTCGATACGACCTCTTCCATGCGCATAATGGCTCTTTCTGTTTTAGTCGTGTTTCGAAATAGGTAGGTACCATTTAGGTACGAGTAGTTGCAGAACTGCATTTATGGTGGGAAATAAAGTCTCCAACGGCTCCAATTCAATCCCACGGTCCTTAACGGCTATAAACTCAATTAGAAGTATAAAAGGGACCTACAAGCATCAAGGGAAGACTAATGCTTCAATTGTCAATAACCATATGATGTCAAATTGTCTTTAGAGTCTAATTTATCCATTCTTTGTATAGAAAACACTTGTGAGCCTAAATTCTCAAATTTGCTCAAGTGTTTAGGTTTGGGTGAGTGTCTTAGTGTGCAAACATCAACCTTGTAAGAGGGATTTAAGTTTGCTTATCATTATCTCTTGTAGAGAGGGTTTGATCAAGCTTTGGGCTAGAAAGCTTTGATCGTTGTAAGGGTTTCCTCTTAATCCTAGAAAAAGGGATGAATCAATTAGTGGATTGATTGTGAAATCCTTAGTGGGAAGCTAAGGTAGTGGATGTAGGTGCTTGTTAGAAGATCGAACCACTCTAAATTATCGTGTCTTTTTATCTTTTAGCTTCCACACCTCAATCACCCAAAAATCCAACTTCTCCACCACATGACAATCCATAACGATTGAAGGAAATCGAGACTATCAAGCCTAACACATGTGTACCCTCTGTCTCCTTTTGTTTGAAAATTAATGGGAAGCTTTCAGAGGAATTCAAACCAGGTATAGGCCTTAGACAAGGGGACCCTTTGTCCCCCTATCTGTTTCTCTTCTATTCTCAAGGACTTTCAGCACTTTTTCTAAGGGAGCAAGAAGCATGAAAAATGAAGGGCTTAAAGGCTAGCATGCACAGTCCATTGGTGAGTCACCTTCTTTATGCAGATGATTGTTTATTGTTTATTAAAATTTCTGTGCAGGAAGCTACTAGGGTGAAAGAGATGTTACAAGTGTATGAGGAATCCTCAGGTCAAAAAGGTAAATGTAGATAAGTCTTATATCTACTTTAGTAATGGTATGGCACAACAACACAAAGACTATATCATTGCATCTTAAGGTATAAGGGAAGAATCTAAAATGGGCACCTACTTGGGGTTACCTCTAGTTGTGGGCAAAAACAAAACTGAGGCACTGGGATTTTTGTTTTAAAATATGGATAAAAGAGTTCGAGGTTGGACCAAAAAACTTGCTTTCCTTTGGTGGAAGGGAAGTTCTCCTAAAATATGTTGCTCAGGCTCTTCCCACATATGTCATATCTTGTTTTTTGTTACGTGACTGTATTGTTGATCCAATAGTGACTACAATGAGATCCTCCTGGTGGTCTGGAATGGCAGGAGAAAGAGGTTGGACACACGTTGCCTGGCATAAGTCGTGCATGCCAAAAAAAAGATGGAGGGCTGAGTTTAAAAGATTTGAATTTTTTTAATCTGGATATGTTAGGGAAACAAGTTTGAAGACTATTAACTTACAAAGAGTCCTTATGATATAAAGTGTTATCTGCTAAATATTTCCCTTCTGAAAATGTGTTGGATGCAAAATGACATGATAAGCCATCTTTTGTGTGAAATTGCATCTACAAAGCCAAAGAGGTGTTTAAAGAAGAGTTTCATTTGAGAGTAGGCCTGAACAGTCCAACCGTGATGTTTAAAAGCAAATGGGGAAGTGACTCTCCAGTTCATCTAAATGTATCTTATCTAGATGGGATGGATAATTCAGTGACATGTGGAGAATTTATGATTCCAAATGCAGCTTTATGGGATGAAGGAAAGGTGAAAAGTGTGTTTACAGAGGAAGATGCTGAAAAAATTCTTAAATGCTCTATTGCTCCAGTTAATGAGGATATTTATCTGTGGGATCATCATTCAATGGCTCGTTTACGACCAAAACATGCTATAGTTGGATACAGAAAAGTAGGAATGTCAAAAGAGATTTTTCTCCTGTGTGGAAGGCCTTACATAATATGCAAACTCTTCCCAAGATAAAAAAATTTATGTGGAGGGTTTGTCACAATGCATTACCAATTGGAGAAAAGTTGCAGGCAACTCATTTGGGCCCTGGGATATGTCCAATGTGCCCGGAAGAAACTGAGACTCTGATTCACGCTTGCAGAGAGTGTCCTAAGGTTAATGAGGCTTTTGATTTGTGTGGTTTGAGTAGTTTGATTCCTATGGATCCTATGAATAGTTGTAAACATTGGCTGGAGTCTTGTTTGAATATCATGGATAAAGACCAATTCACCTTCCTGTTTGTCCTAATCTGGAACTTGTGGAATAGAAGGAATACTTTTGTCCATAAATATGTGTTGCTTCCTATTAGAGTTGTGGTTGATTATGTGAAGTTGCTTGTAACTGATTTTGTTGTTGGTAATGACTTCTTTATAGATCATGTCTCTTGCAACAGGTCAAAAAAATGGAAGTATCCTTCAGAAGATGTCTTCAAGATCAATGTAGATGGAGCTTTCATTCTTGAATCAAGAGTAGCTGCGATTAGGATAATAGCTCGTGATTATTATGGCCTTATGGTGGATGGACTCGTACAGACCCTCAATGGCACCTTCACAGCTGAGATGGTGGAAGCCATGGCCTTTACGTAAGGATTAAGATGGCTGCCTCTAACGGTTGGACAAGAGTGATTATAGAATGAGACTGCCTTGGTGTTATCAATAGACTATCCTCTTCACCCCCTGATCGATCTATGGTCGCGACTCTTCTCCATGAAACAAAACCGATTTTATTTTTGAATCTAGGTTTTTCGATTCTTCATGTTCGTAGAGATGCAAATAGAATTGCCCATGCTTTAGCTCATTAAATTTTCTCTTGTAATGAACATTTTTTCTTTTTGGTAGATGTTCCGGATTGCATTGTAAATGACTTGGTTGATGATGTCATTTATAGCGGTTAATGAATTTTTAATGTGTTTATCTTTAAAAAAAATAACGATGTGAAGAGATGAGGGGTCACGAGGTTGGAAAGGCGGATAGAGCGATTGATTTGGACCATCAGATTAATATGGGATCTGACGGCTAGCCTGCGTGCGGTGCTAAAGCTAATGTTGGCTAGGATTAGGGATGTAAAAACAAGTTAGAACCTGAAACCTGCTCGAGTCAGAACTTGATTTGACCTGAGAATTCGATGACTCGAACCCGAACTATAATTGACTGTTGCTGACCCGAACCCGAGTTGAACCTGTTACTATAGCAACCGAACCCGATCTGCGTCCGACTGAAAACGACTCGAACCCGAATTTGACCTGTTAATTTTGACCTAGAACTCGACCTGCATCCGACTAAAACGAACCCGAACCAGAGACCGACTTGGAAAATTACCTGATATTACCCGACTGAATCGACCCGAGATCCGATTTTACCCGACCTATTATGAACCCGACATGTTAATTGACCTGAACTGATATTGACCCGAAATCCATGACTTAATGAATTAAAAAAGTTCATAAATATACATATGATATATATATATATATATGCACACATGACACATAATACATAAATACATACATACACACATAAGTACATACTCCCTCCGTCCTATAAAAATGTCCCTTATTGACTTTTTGAAAGTCAAAATTTTTAAACTTTGACTATTATTATATTAAATATTTTAAATAATTAAATTTTATAAAATATATATTTGAAAACTATTCGATTAGAGGTTTTTAAAATATATTTTTAATATTTTTACCAATGATACATTTCAAATAATTATAAGTCAAAATTAAAAAAAATGACCAAAAAAATCAATAAGGGACAAAAATTGAGGGGCGGAGGGAGTATATATTAGTATATATACACATACACATACACATACATATTATATGCAAACTCATATGAACTCTAAACTCTAAACCCTAAGCCATAAATCATAAACAATAATGATAGTTCATAAACCCTAATGCAACACCCTAAACCCTAAACACTCGAATATGAACCCTAAACCATAAATTATAAACCATAAACCCTAAACCATGAACAACAATGATAACTCATAAACCATAATGCAACACCTTAAACCCTAAACACTCTAATATGAACCATAAACACTCAAATACAAACCCTAACTCTTAAATCATAAACCCTAAACCCTTAAACTCTAAACCATAAACAATAACGATAACTCGTAAACCCTAATGCAACACCTTAAACCCTCGAATATAAACCATAACTCTTAAACCCTGAACCCTAAACAATAATGATAACTCATAAACCATAATGCAACACCCTAAACCCTAAACACTCTAATATAAACCACAAACCCTAGGATACAAACCCTAAATCTTAAATCCTAAACCTTAAACCATTAAATTCTAAACCATAAAGAACAATGATAACTCGTAAACCCTAATGCAACACCCTAAACCCTAAACCATCGAATATAAACCTTAAATCTCAAACCCTAAACTTTAAACCATAAACAATGATGATAACTCATAAACCCTAATGCAACACCCTAAACCCTAAATACTCTAATATCAACCACAAACCCTCAAATACAAACCCTAAACCTTAAACCCTTAAACTCTAAACCATACATAATAATGATAACTCATAAACTCTAATGCAACACCCTAAACCCTAAACCCTAAACCCTCAAATATAAACTTTAATTATCAGACGCTAAACCCTAACCCCTAAACCATAAACCCTAAACTCTAAACCATAAACAATGATGATAACTCATAAACCCTAATGTGACACCTTAAACCATAAACACTCTAATATGAACCATAAACCCTCGAATATAAACCCTAACTCTTAAATCATAAACTCTAAATCATAAACCCTAAACTCTTAAACTCTAAACCATAAACAATAATGATAACGCGTAAACCATAATGCAGCACCCTAAACCCTCGAATATAAACATTAACTCTCAAACCCTAAACCCTAAACAATAACAATAACTCATAAACCATAATGCAACACCTTAAACCCTAAACAGTATAATAATAATTAATATAACATATAATACATACATATATATATATATATATATATATATTAAAATTTATAATATAACATATAAATATAATTAATATATATATTAAAACTTATAAGTTATATAATGTATATATAATATAATAATTAATACGAAATAATAATTATTAATAGTTTGGGGTTTTGGGCTCATATCCCACCACCCATTCATTTTAGATGGGCTAAATATTTTGTAGCCCTTTAAATTTTAGATGTTTTTTATTTAAGTCCTTTAAGTTTTAGTTCAATTCAATTAAGTCCTTAAAACTTTATATTTAATCCAAATTGACTCTTATTTATTATTTTTTGTTCATTGTAGTCCCTAAAACTTTGTTTTTATTCAAAATTGACCATATTTCAAGTTTTTAATTTACTTTATCATTTTAGATATGAATCATTTACGATATGTTTATTCATTTCTAGTGCCAAATTTTTATTTTTAATGTGATTCCATAAAAGACGTTAAATAATTAACTCGAAATAAATATCGACAACTTGTAAAATTGTACCGAACTAAAAAAAATATGAATTCAAAACCCGAATTAACCCGACCTGAAATTACCTGACCTAAAATGAACCCGACCTGAAATGAACCCGGACTGAAATGAACCCGACCTGAAGTCTACCCGAGCCCGAATTAACCTGCCAATTACCTGGTTCGGACCCGATCTGTTTGAAACCGACCTGAAATGGACCCAACCTGAAATGGACCCGAACTGAAATGGACCCGACCTGCTACTGACCCGCACCCGACCCAAGTCGAGTAAAAAAAAATTGACCTGAATTGGCATGTGTCTGATTTGACCCAACCTGATAAGACCCAACCTGAAACCCATCCGATTATCTGTTTTTACAACCCTAGCTAGGATTATAAGAGCTAGTCATTTGAGTTTAAAGGGTAATGTACTTCACGGGTTTTGGGCTATGTTGGAAAAAATTGTAAATGGGTATTGTAAAGGTATTTAATGTACATTTAAGATTTAATTATTTATGGGCTTTACGCCCTGACATAATTTGGATATTACATTTAGAGTGTGTAAAAATATTTGATTTGATCTGATTATGCGTTGATTTGATTCAAAATTTTAGATATTCAATTTGATTTTTATTTTCAGATTGAATATCTGATCCAATTTATTATTTTTCAGATCGGATACGGATCACAATATTTCAAGTTTTGGATTATCCGAAAATCCGAAATACTCGAAAATTCAAATTTTTATGGATATGAATCTTGTTATTTTTAGTAATTTGATGCTTGTTATATTTAAAAATTAGAAAAATCGAAAGTTTCATAGATGATAATCTTGTTACATTTGACAATTAGTTGCTTGTTATATTTGAAAAAATTTAATATTTTCATAGATACAACCCTCAAGTTCGAAAAAATACTTAAACCAAATTTTATATTCGAATAATCAGATATATGAATACTCGATCCAAGTATCTGATATTCGAAAATTCAGATATCTAATTTTTTTTGGGTCGAATACAAATTACTCTTTTATCGATCCAAAATTTTCGAATAATCGATTTTTTAAATCAAATTCGGACCGTATCCGAAAATGCACACCCCTAATTACAATTGTGAAACGGGAATAGAATAAAAACCAAAAGACACCAATTTTATTCGGATGAACTGCACTGTTGGCTCTTGTGTTTTGAGCTCTTGGGTAAGACTTCTCCGTGTTTGAGATGTCTTGGCTTCTGAACTATGATTCAACTCCCTCTTTGCTTAAGAGATCACAATTTTGGCATCTTTGTTTTCTATTCTTCAAGAAACAACCAACAAAAGTCATGTATTCAACATTAATCCTTTATTCGATCCTTTCCCTTTTTGAAAGATAAATGCTCCTTCATCTTGATGCATTGAAACTTTAAAATTTTTTTACACAGATGGGATGGTTGGAGAACCCATAGATCGGGCCACATGATCTTAGCTTGTCGAGGGATCCTCACATCTGTTGAAACGTATTCCACCACAGTACCTCTACGTCGCTTCTGCTATCTATCAGTATCCGATGCGCGCTGATACCACCAGAGGCTCATCCATCGTTTCATCCAACACTTACGTCGAGTATTCGTCTCCTAAATTAATTTTCCAGTCTTTCATCGGGCGAGATCTTTATACTATCGTTCCCATCAAGAGGACGCTTCTCGGGTTGGGTCTCTTTCCGGGAAGTGCATGCAAACCATCAAGAGGCGATGATCCTCCAATTATCACATTGATTATCCCGTGGACCGGCTGCAGTTCACGAGCTTTTTCGAACTTGTCGTCATGTTTTTGAGGTTGCTGAACGTATTGGTCTAGGAGGCCCTTCCTGATTGCTTGCTCTATGGCACCCTTAAGATGTATACATCGGGAGGTGATATGTCCCCTCTGTTCGTGAAATGCGCAGTAGAAAGAATTTTCTCGATAGGCTCCTTGCTTCATAAGAGGTGGCTTCAGGATTCCTGATTCCTTGACTTGACGAAGAATGTTGGGGTGGATGCGATCAACAGGGTGTAGTTGGCGTATGACATATATGGTCCCCGCGAGACAGTCTGCCACGTAGACTTGACGACGGAGGTCCGTCTTACCTCTAGAGGTGGGCAAGACCGGGTACCCGGCCAATTTGTCTAGAATCGGTCCCGGTAATCACCGGTTTCTGAAAGCTAGAACCAGTCCCGGTTAGACCGGTATTAGTGGAAACTGGTACCAATACTTAATAAAATTTGAGCAACAGGGAAAAATTCCAACCATCAATAATAATATTAAATAGCAAAATTGGAATATTGTAGGCTTGAAGGTTGAAGTCTTAAAACGAGTCATACTCATAATATTCATACATAAAGAGAAATAAAGAAGTGTCTTCAGTTGTTTTCAACCTCTTCAACGCCATTCGGTACCAGACTAGTACCGAGTACCTGGTACTGATCCCGGTCCCATTGGGTACCCACCGGGTCCAAAAAAGCAGGATCCAATCCCGGTCCCGGTTGCAATTAGGACCTAAATTTTTGATCCAATTTCGGTCCCACCGAAACCAATACCGGGTAAAAATCCACCGGGTCCGACCGGGATCGGGTAATCAGTTTTAATATATATTGTTTTATGTTTTAAATTATATGTTTATTTTAGGTTTTTTAATATTTTTACTCCAAAACTAAATTCAAATCCGTAAATTTTGTCTATGTTTGTATTATATACTTTTTAAGTTTAAATTTTTTTAAAAAATATTTGTATTGATTTGTCAGTATGATATTTGAAGGAAAAAATCACGATCGAGATTAATCTTTTTAATATATTCTTTTAGTGATAAACTTTAATATATATCTAAATATTTTACCCTTCAAAGTTAAAACTAACTTCAAATCACTATTTTTTTTGTTTGAATTATGTATTATAAACTTTTAAATTTTATGTGTTTAATATGGGATTATTTTTAATTTTAAAATAAAAAAAATATGAATCGGGTACCCGTTACCTGATTATCCGAGTTTTACGGGTACTCGAGTAGCATATACCCAGATATAGCGGGCCGGGACAAGGGCCAATAAAGGAGGTACACGTATGAACCGGGTACCCGATTTTTTGGGTACCCAACAATGAACACCCCTAGGTCTGATGGGCTATATCAAAAGTTGGGCTCAATGGGTGTAAATGTACCTGAAAAATCGGGTACCCGACAATAAACACCTCAAGGTATGATGGGCTAAATCAAAAGTTGGGCTCAGTGGGTGCAAATGGATGGCCGGGATAGCGGCAACCCCGGCAAGAATCCGACAAAAATTTAGAGTGATGGTGAGTTTAAGGATCAGGCGGAGAAGATGGGTTAAATCAAAATTTGGATTGGGTAATTTAAAGATTTAGTCCAAGTTACATACTCCATGTTTTAATCTCTTAAGTTAAAATGAGGTTTTCTTTGTTGTTTTCATGAATTTAACCCTTAACAAGTTTCCAAGGTCTTATTCTCGCCGTACTAAATTCAAGACCTTGGGAAGAGGTAGAATCCATCAACCCACTAATTTTCCTTCATGGGAGAATCTTACTGTAGAGAAACAGAACAAGAAGAAAAACAGAAAAGTAGTTTCTGTTATTAAAAGAATTCTGTCATGAAAAATTACAACTAGTTTACAAACTATTTAAAGACTAAAGAATAGGAGTTTTAGTACATTAAGAGTCCTACTTACAATAGACTTTTAACTCTAATCCTCTTAGGAGATTAACTCTAGATAGACTATTTACAACAAGTAAAAACTGTAAGGGTAATCTTCACCAGTGGTCCCTTTCGTTTAGGGTGTGTTTTATTTTGGTCACTAAAATTAAAAAAAGATTATTCTGGTCACTTACGTTTAGAATCGTTTCTATTTTGGTCCTTTGGCCGTTAGTCTCCGTTAATTAAAAATAATAATTTCTAATTTAAACCTCAAACTTTCAAAATTTTATGTTTCACCCCCGTTTCCCAACCTCTCATTCTTCATCTTCTTCCAGATGGCGACTGCAACAATGAGCTTCAGTTTGGTGGGTGCTTTTAGGGGTCTTTCATTGTCTTCAAGCTCCATGTCGTCATTTTTGAACGGAGAAGTGGGCTCCATTCCCAAAACGGCAACCGTTTCGTTCCCGAGGGAACCACCGCTCCCTCTCACCATCGAATCGGCACACAAAAAATGGGCCGGTAGCACTAAAAACGGTCGCGATTTCAAGGGGCAACGGCTCGTCGTCAAAATCTACGGCGACCAGGTGGCAAAGCCCGGCGCTATCATCGTTAGGCAACGCGGAACCAAGGTTCATTTCTTCTTTTTTAATTGTATTTCGATTTCTTTTATGGGAAACTTTTCGCTTCAGCCCATTTAATTTTTTTGAACTAAAAGAGAAAAAAACAGAAATCTATGCTTTAATTATGACTTCTGAGAAAACGAGTTTGAAGACTCAATGTCAGAAAGCATTAGAAATTATGTTAAGTTGTTGCTTTCGTTCCGCTACCATACTTGGGAATTCAGTCATTTGGCAATGTTTCGAATTCATTCTTTTAAGTTCATTCATTCGTAACGTGGCATCCCTCGAGATTTATATGAATTTCTGGGTTTTATGTGATCCACAGATTAGTGTTTACCCACGAGTCATTCAGCCTGAGAATCCCAACAGCTATAGAGCAAGGAAGAGAGAGTACTTCCGAATGCGCCACGAGCTAAAGAAGGCAAAAAAAGGAAGGAATTCTACTTCAACCCGAACTTGTGCTTGCTTCGGCTGATGATGCTATGGATGGTAATCATGTTTGCTGATTGAATCTGGTGAACTATATCTATTTTCTATGCTTTTTTTTGTATTGCAGTTAGACCTTACAGATTGGTATCCGAAAAGTGTACAAACTTGATGTATCCAATTTGTCAATTTTTAATGTCTAGTTTCATTTGTATTATCTCAGAGTCTACATTCATCTGAAATGCTCTTGGAAAAGGTATATAAACCCTATATTTCAGTAATACATTTGGATTATACTACAAGATAAGCATATGTTAAACAAGTTTTCCCAGTAATATCACAGCGAAATCAAAACCAGTATTAAATTAAAGTCTGGTGGTGCAAATCATTTCAGTCTTTGTATCTTGCAATAATCTCCGAGACGAAATCCCCGCCGATGCGACCAAAAAAGTTTGAAAACTTGTTGCTGTTGCTGGGGCTAAGACGGTTGTTGGAGAAGATGGTGAAAAATAAAATTTTTAAAGTTTGAAGGTTAAATTAGAAATTAATTTTTTTAATTAACGGAGACTAACGGCTAAGGGACCAAAATAGAAACGATTCTAAACGTAAGTGACCAGAATAATCTTTTTTGAATTTTGGTGACCAAAATAAAACACACCCTAAACGAAAGGGACCACTGGTGAAGATTACCCAAACTGTAATTACACATTAAGTAAAACTCTAATACTTTTCGGATAAGCTTACACTCCCCCTCAAGCTGGTGGGTATACATTGTATAATCCCAGCTTGAATAAAAACTTATCGAAAAGTGCTTTTGGCAGAGCTTTTGTAAGAACATCTGCTACTTGCTCTTTTGTAGGAACATAGTTTAAGGAAGCTATTCCATTTGTCAGTTTTTCTGCAATAAAGTGTCTATCAATTTCAACATGTTTGGTTCTGTCATGTTGAATAGGATTATTGGCAATCTGTATAGTAGACTGGTTATCACAGAACACTTCGAACTTCTCTTCTTGAACCATTCCTAGCTCTTTGAGTAGCTTCATCAGCCAAATTCCTTCACACATTCCAAGAGCTAAAGCTCTGTACTCAGCTTCTGCACTACTTCTTGACACAACAGTTTGCTTTTTGCTCTTCCAAGTCACTAGATTTCCCCAAACAAAAGAACAATAACCACTTGTTGACCGTCTATCTGTCAACTCACTTGCCCAGCTTGCATTTGAGAAAATTTTTACTGATCTGTCAAGAGTCTTTTTAAACATTAAGCCATGTCCCGGTGTACCCTTAAGGTATCTCAGAATTCTAGTAGCAGCTTCCATATGTTCTTGTCTAGGATCTGTCATATACTGGCTGATAATGTTTACCGGAAAAGCAATATCTGGTCTGGTCAATGATAAACAGATCAATTTTCCCACCAACCTTTGATAAAGTCCCTTGTCAGCTTTAGGACTCGACTCTTCTTTGCTGAATTTTAAACTTGCATCCATGAGAGTGTCAGTTGGTTTACAGCCCAACATCCCAGTCTCAGTAAGTAGGTCCAGAACATATTTCCTCTGGTTAATAATCAAACCTTTGCTTGATCTTGCTACCTCCATGCCTAGAAAATATCTGAGCTTTCCTAGGTCTTTCATTTCAAACTCCTTGCTCAATAAAGCTTTCAAGTAGTTTATTTCTTCATCATCATCCCCTGTCAAAATTATGTCATCGACGTATACTATTAAGATAACCTTTTTGTTATTGGAGGTTACCTTAGAGAATAGAGTATGATCTGCCAACGACTGCTTGTATCCACCTGTCAAAACAACTTTGGTGAATCTATCAAACCATGCTCTAGGTGACTGCTTTAACCCATAGAGTGATCTGTCAAGCTTGCAAACCTTCTGCTTAGTCTCTTCAGATTTTAAACCTGGTGGAATCTTCATATAAACCTCCTCTTCCAATTTTCCATTAAGAAATGCATTCTTAATGTCAAGCTCATGGAGTTTCCAGTCATAATTAACAGCCAAGCTTAATAGAACTCTTACAGTGTTCAATTTAGCTACAGGGGCAAAGGTCTCCTTGTAGTCTACTCCATGAGTCTGTGTAAAGCCCTTGGCCACCAACCTTGCTTTATATCTGTGCACACTTCCATCAGAATTGTATTTAATGGCAAACACCCATTTGCATCCCACTGGTTTCTTGCCTTGTGGGAGATCTGTTATGGTCCAAGTACCATTTTCTTTTAGTGCTTAATCTCTTCTTCAACAGCTTTCTTCCAATTAGAATCTTTTAAGGCCTCTTCAATAGAATTTGGAATCTGTTCTCCATCTAGGCAGGTTGTAAAAGCCTTAAAAGAAGGCATTAGATTTCCATAAGTAACATATCTTTGGATAGGGTGTTTTGTACACTGCCTTACCCCTTTCCTTTTAGCAATAGGCAAAAACTCAGGTTCAAGTAAGTGAGAAGGAATTTCATCAACAATATTACCTCCCTCATCCTCACAAGCAGCTGGACTCAAGTCCAATTCTTGGCAGATGTCAGATTGCAAAACAGTCTTTAGAATGACTTTTTTCTTTCTGGTATAAACCTCCAATTGGTTAGGAGGCTGAACAATAGATTTAGGTGAAGTATGAGGGATTGTAGGTGTAATAGTAGGTGAAGAAGGCAGAGCTGTATTTTTAGGTGAAGGAGAAGCAGGTTTGAAAGAAGTTTGAGGTTCAAAAGAAACATCAGTAGGTACAAGAGTGGAAGGTAAATAAGGAGAAACCTGATTTTTAGGAGGCTGGAAATCATCCCAACTCTCCCCCTGATTTTCAGCCATAGGAAAGTATGGTACCTGTTCAAAAAATGTTAGATCTAATGAAGTATAAATTTTATGAGAAGGAGGATGGTAACATTTGTAGCCCTTCTTAAGTGAAGAATACCCAATAAAAACACACTTTAAAGCCCTAGGATCCAATTTGGACCGAGAAGGATCAGAATTTCTTAGAAAAACAGTGCAGCCAAACACTTTGAAAGGAAGAACAGAGGATATAGGTTTAAAGTTGGGATAGCTCTCTAAGAAAACATCTCTCGGTGTCCTAAAGTTCAAGACTTTGCTAGGCATTCTGTTAATAAGATAGGTGGCTGTCAACAAGGCTTCACCCCACAAATATTTAGGAATATTATTAGTAAACAACAAGGCTCGGGTAACTTCTATCAAATGTCTGTTTTTCCTTTCAGCAATCCCATTCTGTTGTGGGGTATCTACACAAGAGCTAATATGAACAATCCCTTTAGTTTGAAAAAACTCTCCCAAGGACTTAGTGAAATATTCTCCCCCATTATCAGATTTAAGTATTTGTATTTTGCTGCCAAATTGATTAACAAACCATATTATAAAATCTCTCAAATATAGGAGCAACATCAGATTTTTCTTTGAGCAAATAGGTCCAAGTAATTATGCTATGGTCATCAATAAAGGTCACAAACCACCTACTACCAGTAACATTCTTCACTTTAGAAGGACCCCAAACATTACTATGGATTAAGGTAAAGGGTTTTGAAGATTTATAAGTAGATGGTAAATATAAAGATTTAGTCTGTTTAGCAAGAGGACATATATGGCATTTAAAAGAATTAGGATTTTTATTAATAAACAAAGCAGGAAACAATTTTTGAAGGTAAGAAAAATTAGGGTGACCTAACCTAAAATGCCATAACATAACAGAATCAACCTGTCCAGAAGAAGTAAGGCAGGAATGGGAATGGGAAAAAACAGATTGTGGCTGGCCATGAATAACATAGAGACCATTTTGCAAGCTAGCACAACCAATAATCTTTCTCGAATCCAGTGCCTGCAAGAAACAAGTAGAATCAGTAAACTGTACAGAGCACTTTAAGTCCTTAGAAAGCTTGTGTACTGATATTAAATTGCACGCAAGTTTAGGTACAAATAATACATCCTCAAGAACCAAGTTATCATTTAATGAAATAGAACCAGTCCCTTCGATAGGGTATAAAGAACCATCAGCAACTTTAATGAAAGCTTTAGAAGATGAACACTCAAACTTAAAGAAGAACTCCCTTTTACCAGTCATGTGATCAGAAGCTCCAGAATCAATGATCCATGTTGGTGCAGCCTTGGTAGAAACAAGAGCATTAAGTAAAGAAGGGTCTTTAGTACCTTCATTCTCTAGCTTTGCAACATTCCCCTCACCAGAACCATTAAACTTGCTGGACAGCTTCTGAAGCTCATCCATTTGCTGCCTGGCGAAATTGCTGAAAACAGTTGCTGCAGTAGAGAAAAATTCCCTAGAATTTCCTGCCTCTGAGAAATCTGCCAAACTGACAGTAATATCTGGTGAAAATTGCATCTCACTAGATGTCGATTTATTCTCCATGAATAAACAAATTCCGATAAGGATCGAATTAGACTGATACCATGTAGAGAAACAGAACAAAAAGAAAAACAGAAAAGTAGTTTCTGTTATTAAAAGAATTATGTCATGAAAAATTACAACTAGTTTACAAACTATTTAAAGACTAAAGAATAGGACTTTTAGTACATTAGGAGTCCTACTTACAATAGACTTTTAACTCTAATCCTCTTAGGAGATTAACTCTAGATAGACTATTTACAACAAGTAAAAATTGTAATTACACATTAAGTAAAACTCTAATACTTTTCGGATAAGCTTACACTTACATATACTGATATACAAGACACGTCTGTCTGATCTGATCAATCATTTATTTTGATGGAAACAAATATACAATTTCATGTATAATAATGGACTTATTGAAGTAAAAGAGGCAATGTAAGGTTACTCCTGCGGCTGATATAGAACAAGGAATCGGTCCTGCAAAAAAAGAAAAGAAAAGAAAGCTTTAGTCCACAAAGATTAAGCACCAAGTTTGGACTTGAGAAAGGTTGAAATCAATTCCATTTTCTCTAGACTTAGACTTGATGCAACATAACATAGTTCAAAAGGAAAGCCACTAAACACTTGTTAAGAAATTCTGTGACCTTAAAGGTGAGAATTGGCACAAGGAACAGACCTGCACATTTCAGAAACTGATTTAACCAATAGCAATAGGGTTTTAAAATGACACAGGGAGACTACTTTCTAAATTCTACCTGACTTAACCTGCTCATTTCTATGCCGTGGATAGCTCCGCTGATTATAATGCACTGCCTATAACCACCATGAAAAGGGTATATGAATATTTCAGGTGTACAGAGGACAACCTTGCTGTCAAACTTACATTTACATTTGCTGCTTCTAACATACTCTGAATGAAGATGGTCAAGAAATTGTAGTACCACAAAGTTGGAGTAAAGATTTAAACTTTACTCCGCAGGCTAACTTCCATATTATATTTCTGAAATCTTAGACTACGTATCATCATCACCAATCCTATTTCTTATTATTTATCACAAAGAATTTTTCTTAAAAAGATTGCTCATTCAAATACCAACAATGCTATGAATCCCAATTTCTGCAAGTATGTAACTTGGCAAAGAAGAATTGAATCAATTCAGAACATTGAAGATGGGGAAAAGTAACAATACCCGAATTCACATAGAAGCAATTGGGTCAGCCCTCAGCAGAGGCTTACTCTTACAAACTGGAATATCTTGAAACTGTTGGGCGGGCAACGTCTTAGACAAAGATCCGACGAAGAACTGGAGCATACCAGATTTCCCATCGACCTCAATCCCAGTAACAGGCAACCACAAGAAGAACATCTTTGCCTGAATCCCAGACACGCCGTGCACAGCCCCGTAACTGAGCTTCCCTCTGATGGTCTTCTCGTAGTAAACCAGCTCATCAAAGTGAACATAACAGGTGCTTTCCAACTCTATGGTGAATTCTCCGGTGGAGGAGAGGGTGTACGACTTGACGTTGTCGGGAACGATACCCTTGGGAAGGTTGTACGATGGGAGCAGATCGTGGACATCGGAGATAGAGCTGTGACCGATTGCTGGGTCGGTAGTGGAAAAGGAGACATGGGTTTGTGTGAGGAGAGCCAGGAGGAGAAGGTACAAGGAGATTGGAGTTGCCATTTTTGCCTTTGGGGAGGAAACAACAACTACCATAGGAGTTGAAATTTGGCAGGAAACCTGGAAAACCCAACAATAAAGAAAATATTCGTTAATTTAGGATTAATTCATGGTGTTGAAATTATATTTTTTTTTAGTTATGTGTCTAAATTTTGTTTCGGGTTAAATTGGTACAATCGTCTTATTTCGTAATTCAAATCAGGTTTTTTCGTGACAGACGTTAAAAATTTTCGTTATCCAATAGAAACGAGATACACGACATATTTATGGTAATTTCTTTATTTTTTATTTTAAATAAATAAAAAATATTTAATTTTATTAAAAAATCTAAATCTTTAAATTCTCTAAAAATCTCAAACCCTAACCCTAACCCTAAATTTCTCTCCTCCCACCACCGGTTCAACCACCACTGACAACCTTCGTCTTCGTCGGACTCCTTGGACTGAAAATTCCATCATCACGTTGTCAAAAATCGACGAAATAACCTTCAATTATTTTGTCGACGAGCACCTAACAATAAAGAGAAAATACTCGACTCATAATTTTTAGGTTTGATGTGAAAATACTCGACTCATAATTTCATAAACTCGACTCAAAAATTCAAAATAAAGTTTGAATTATAAAATAGAAATTCCAATAACTCGACTTGAGTCGAAAAAATTAATTTTTTTGGTTTGATGTGAAAATACTCGACTCATAATTTCATAAACTCGACTCAAAAATTCAAAATAAAGTTTGAATTATAAAATAGAAATTCCAATAACTCGAATTTTTTAGTAGTTAGTGGACTAAATTTTTAAGTTTGAGTTATTAAATAGGAGCAATTTGGGCACCTAAGTTTCAAAGGGTATACTTTGGGCACCTATTTTTCATCTAAGCATTTATAATATTATTGTGTTAATTGATTGTAAAGTTTTAGGATTGAAAATGAATTTTTAAAAATTTAAGGGTGAAATTATAAAGAAACATTTTTATTAGTGACTATAATGTTTACTTTTTTAAATTGAGGAGAAAAAATGTACATGAGATAAATTTTAATGGCTATTGCAGTAATTTATCCTTATTTTACTTTCGCCACATCAGCAATCCGTTAGGGGACTAACGGAGTTAACGTCGGAGTGACCGAGTATTTACACATCGAAAACGTAGAGGACTACTAATATGCACTTTTCAAAAGTGGTGACTAACTCTGTACAGACGCTAAACGTAAGTGACCCCTGCAGTAGTTTACCCAATTTTTAATGGCAACGGACCAAATTATTTTTTTTAAGTTGAGTGATTATTTTGTAACTTTTTATACTCAAAAGATTCAACAAAAAAGCAATTTGTAGTCGATACACCATTTATGTACTTTACCCAATCTAGAAACGTGCTGGTACAAACAACTACAAGAGGAATGGAATTTGGCAGGAAACGTGGAAAAACAAATAACAAAGAGAAAATTCTAAAAGATCATTGAAGTTGTAAAATATAAGGGTAAATACACATTTTGGTACATGAAAGTGACTTCAAGGTTCAATTTAGTATCTGAATATTTTTTCTTCAATTAAATTTTGAACTTGGTTTTAAAGTTTAATTTGGTATACGAACATTTTCCGTACCTTAACTTGATTTTTTGTTCAAATTATTTATAAAACTATAAGTATCAATTTGAACTAAAAGAATTTAGATAGCAAATTAAACATTAAAATCAAAATCAAGTATCTAATTGAATCGAAAAAAAGGTTTAGATTTCAAATTAGACCTTGACAATACTTTTAACCATAAAGAAATATATACTTACCCACAAATAAATTCTTTTTCCTAATTTATGTTGTGAATCAATTCAAAGTTATTTGAGTGGTGTTCATATTGTTTTTTTTTCTTTCTAAATGATGTTAGGAAAGGTGTTGTTTTCCAAGTCTAAATCAGTAAGTTGGTGGAGAGCTCCTTCCTTTCTAACTTCCAAAAGGGAATTGTATCCCTTGGAATGGAGAGAAGTCAAGTCGTGGCCCCTCAAAACAAAACATAGCAATTTCCAAACAAAAAAAAAATATGTTTCATTTTGTTCTCTTTCTATATAACCAACACTAACAAAATAAATATTAAGTTTTAATCTTAAATTTTATTTTTAATTTTAGTCACCGAACTTTTAAAAGTTTCAAAATAATAATTAATGTCATAAAAAATATGTTTTAATCATCGAATTGTTACTGCTTTTAAGGGAGATGACATACACATTAATTCAATGATTAATATCTAATTTGACCCTCAACTGTAAATAAAGTTTTATTTTGATATTTTTATAATATTTTTAAACGAAATTTTCAAAATTTTTATATTTTTAAAAAATATATAAAATTTACAATCTATTTTTTGAAATGTAATAATAATGCACGTGCTTTTGAAATTTTTCTTATTTGGGATAAAGTTAGACTTAAAATTGTGTTAAACACAACACAAGTACCAAAATTATTGTATAAAACCAATTTAGGTTTTCCAACTCATTAGTTGATCATCTATATTGAGTACAGCGGAGGCCCATTATAGGGTGATTCTTCTAATTTGTCACTAAAATAGATGCACAAACTAAAAATAGGTGCTTAACGTTTTATTTTTATCCATTTTAAACTTAATTTGTAAAAAAAATCGTCACTCAATTATAGCTTTTATTTTAAAAAACAAACTAAAAATAAATTAAATTAAAAATATCTCAATTTTTTCAAAAATTATAAAATAGTCCAAATCCCAAAAACCCAAACCCAAACCCCAAACTCAAAATCGATGCCATTGTTGCGCTGATAACCTCGCTGAACCCCACCATCGTCGTCACTGGAGTCTCTCGTCTATTTTCCCCAACCATCCATCGCCGGTAACTAGCGAGAGACGTATTAATTGTGCGACGAACGCGAAAGACTCCAACCATTCGACGTCTGATTGACACGTCTTTTGTTGATTACTGGTGATGGTGTAACACTCGGGTTTAGGGGTTAGGTGAAAGTAATATTTTAATATTATTTGGGCTCGGTTTTATAATTTAAATAATATTTCGGGTTTTGTTTTCAAATTAATTAATTTGGGTTGACCATGTTTTTAAGATTAAACCCCATTTAGCCATGGATTTCCCTTCCTTGTGAATAGCCCAATTCATTAAGGGCAAAGTGGTCTTTAACCCCCCAATTTTAAACAAACATAAAGAAAGATTTTTAGCTCATCTTCTACCTCTCTCTACCATCTCATTTCAACGACAAAACAAGACCCCCTCCCCAATCTACTATTCTATTTCAAAGCTCCCTCATTTCAACTCCATTTTGAAAGGTAATGACGTTTTTGACTTCCCCTCAACTCCCTCTCTTTAAAAGTACCTTTTATTTTTATTTTCATTGAGGTTTTAGAAAATAGAATTTTGGAAGGTTTGGATTAAAAATGGAAACTTTATGATGTTAAGTGAAATGTTTTGATTTGATATGTTTAGTTATGATGTATAGAGGTCAAATGGTATAACATATGTGAATTTCAAATGATTTTGAGCAATTTTCGGATTTGGGTAAACATGAGGTTTTTGGAGGGTTTTGGGTGAGTTTTGGGGGTTGTTTTAGGTGGGTTTTGATAGGCTTTTGATAGTACTATGGATAGGGATTGATTTGGGATCATTTGTGGGTGTATTGGAGTTTGGAAACATGGTTTTTGGACATGGTTTTGGGGCTGTCCGAGTTAGTGAAATAATGGATTTGTTCATGCTTGCAACATGGTAAATTGTGGTTGAATTGTATTCCGGGTTAGTTCCGACGATGAGTTATTGATTGTGGATGTTTTGTTTGTGTTTGGGATTGATTAGAATCGAGTTTGGGTATCGGTGAAGCATCGAAAGTAAATCCGGGAATTTGAAGGTGGTCGCTTGCTTGGTCTTTGAGCTTGGGAGCTTAGGTGAGTGGTTAATTGTTTTATATGGTTTTAAAATGGTTGGTTCGAGTATGTGGACTAGGTCGGGTTTGGTAGACCCACCTAGAGTTAGGATTAGGGTGGTAGCCTAATCCTAAGCTTGATCTAGAGCCTATGGATGAACTCATATGTGTGAATGTGTATGCCTCGTATGAAATGTGATATGAATGCTTATGTATATTGTGTATACATGTGAGATGAGACATGATTTATGATGCTTAAGGCATGCATGGTAATGGTTCGTGAATGTGTTCATGGTGAGTACGTGCTAAGCACGGAATTGATTGAAATGAGTAATGTGAATGAGTAAAATGTTGGCACTAGTATGCTTTAGTACAAATGATCGATCATTAGGATGTTAGTGTGTACACATGAGTCAAAAGTCGCACGTGGCCTTGGTGGCGTTGAGTCACCAAGAAGGAGTACGGGTTCGCCCGGAAATTGTATTTATATATAGTCGATGATGAGTGGAATCCCATCGACGGGGCGTGAGGATGAGTGGAATCCCCTCCGCGAGACCGGTGATGAGTGTAATCCCACCGTGAGGTAATGTGGTTGTTGGATGTGAGTTCCAACATGTCTATCCGCGTATTCGGGTCATAGCTAGGTGCCAATGTTGATTGATAAGTGTATCAATGTGTTGAGATTTATGATCTTTAATTGGATGCTTAAATGTGATTACATGCATTGTGGAATTGAGCTTATGATCATGGCATTTATATTGAATAGTGCTCATGCATCTTTATCTTGTGGCTTTTGTGGACCCTTGGTAAATATGTGTTTTGCCTTGGCTAGATCGTGCTCGGGCCCTGCAATGTTGAGGTTTGTTTTTAAGAGCTTACCCTCACTAAGCATCTTTGCTTACGCTCTCTTTGTTCAACATTGCAGATCCTTAGTTCGTGGGTTGCTTGAGCAAGTGGAGGGCCTCCAAGTGTGGTTGTTGGCTTGAGTACATCAAATATGAACTTTTAAATGTTAAACATGTAATAGTTTAAGCAATGGGACATGTGTTATTTTGATGGATAGATGTTGGTTGTTTAGGAGCTTGTTTAGACTCCTTGTTGTCTTGCTTTTGTATGGCTTGTGTTGCCATGTTGAATTGTAATCCATGCCTAAATTGCTTATTATGAATGTTGGCTATGTGCCTTTGAGGTTGCCTTTATGTTTGAATGTTGAAGTATGAAACCTTGAATGCTTAAATGTCATCTTTGAATTCAATTGCATGTCTTCCATGATGTATGTACATGTTGGGTGGTTGTATGGCTAAATAATGACCTGTAAATGTTGTATGAATGCTTGTTTGGGTCTAGGGAAGTCCTAAATTGCATCTAGGTCCGAGTCTTGTTCGTTTTAATTGAGTTTGGAGGTTTTGCAGTGCAGGGGTATCGATACGGTTGGTCCCGTATCGATACGACCTTCTTGTTTCAGGCCTCGTGTTTCGATACACGAGGGGCCGTATCGATACCATTTTGGTCACTGAAGTTACTGTCCACTTTGGTATCGATACGGGTCCCTGGCGTATTGATACGGTCATCCTAGCGTTGACCGTGAGAAGTCAACCGTTGGGGAGAGTATCGATACACTCCTTGGGCGTATCGATACGGTCTTCACGGGTTGACTCTGACCAGTTGACCTAGTCAAGGGGTATCGATACACCCCTTAGGTGTATCGATACCGCCTGCAGTTTAAGTTTAAAATTGGGTTGTAACATGTTAGTTTGAGTTCGTTTGATTGTTTTGTAAATGTTGTTCCGCTGTATGATCACCTAGGATTCAATACTCATCTAAACAAGATTTAAAATGAAAAAATAGGGTTGCTAACCGAGGGGGAATCCTTAAGGGGGTTTTCACTCGGTTTTCCCCGTATGGCCAACTCGGACCGGTCATCCGGCCAGACCGGGACGAGGGGGTTACAGATGGATGGTTGGAGAAAATGTAAAAAGACTCCGGCGACGACGATGGTGGGTCCGGCGAGGCTATTAACAAAGACAATAGTGCCAATTTTAGAATTTAGGGGCTTGGAATTTTAGGGTGTTTTTGAAGATTTTAAAAAAAATAAATTTTTAAAATTATTTTTTTAGTTTTTTATAAAAGAATAATATATATATATATATCAAAATTCTGATTATTTTAGGGTAAATTGCACAGATCATTACTCAACAATCTTCTCACTCCTATTTTGGTCACTCAACTTTCAATTTTAAATTTTTAATAACTAAACTTTATCCTTCAACGTTTTTGTCACTCACGCATATTTTATTATTATTTTCAAATGATATGGCATTTTTGTTTTTATTTAATATAAAAATAATTTAAAATAAAAAAGAAAAAGAAAAATTAAATTATCCGTCGACAACCATTCGTCGCCACCGTCGACCGCCGTAAATGATGGTCTTTCGGTCTCATATTTCACCAGTCAATTCGTCTCATTCCCCTGAGTTTGAATCCGGCCTCAATTTTGTCGAAAAGTGATATGAAATTCACGAAAAGGAGATCGAAAGTGATGAAACCAAAATGTTTATATCAAAGTTTGCGAGTTTCAGGATATTTTCCGGTGAAACAACTACCAGATTCAGACTCAGCATGTCAAAACGAGTCGTCCGGTGCAATTTGTGGTCAAACGACCACCAGTTTTGAAGGTCGCTGGTGGTCGGCGGTGATGACAACTAGCTGTAGTTATTTTAAATATAAAATATTATTTTATTATTTATTTTAATTTATTTATATATTTAATAATATTAAAAAATTTGAAAGTAATAATAAAATATTCATGAGTGACCAAAAACGTTGAAGGTTAAAGTTCAGTTATTAAAACTTAAAAATTAAAAATTAAGTGACCAAAATAAGAGTGAGAAGATTGTTGAGTGATGATATGTACAATTTACCCCTTTTTTAAAACAGTAACGAAATAGTCATCTCGCGCGCCACGTGATTAAAGTGAGCCCAACGCGGTGTTTGTTTTTGACCCGTAGACGTGCAAGCTGGCAAGTGGCAACCTTGGGCGTGCGCGGCTAATGGCTATATATATTTCTGTATCGCACAAGCCATGGGTTTCTCTACAAAACCACTTCCCAAGGTCAAACCATAATCTCTCCAGTCTCCATTTCTTTCAGATCTGCCTCTCTTTGTTCAGGTACGCTTGCTGTCACATCTTCTTGTTTTCAATTCCTTTTTAGGTTAGGGTTTATTCGGTGTGATGAATTCAATTTCTGATTTTAGATTGCAATTTTCTTATATATTTATTGGTCATCACGAATTTCAAGTGTTCCTCGCTTGCTTGCTGAGTTGTAGATTCGACTTCTCATGCTCAATTGTTTCTTTCCGTATCGACTTTGCGTAGTTCGACCTTCATTTCTATGGAAGCTATCTGTTCTTTTCATTCTAAGAAGAGAATTTCAACTTGATTTCCAACTAAGGGGATTTACAAACTAATTTCTCGGATTTTGTTTGGTAGCTTGCTTGTTGATAATGCATAAAGATGAATCATATCTTTTGCTCATTACTGTTGTGTTTTAATTCTTTAATTCTAGTATTGGGTTGCTCCTGGATTATGTTCAGAGTATAGTACTAGAAGGATAAAATGATACTTCCACTAATAATTCATTGATTCCTTCAACGTCTATATGGTTTGAACGTAGAGTTTTGTGTTAGAATTTTTTAGATTTTCAACAAGGATTTTTCCCAACATTTTCCAGTAAGGTAGTTCGAAATGAACATAAAAAGTAGAAGGGATTTGTTTAGGTTGTAAGGAATTTCTACTGATCACTAATAATGTAGTAGAAACTATTTTGAAAGTGGACGTTTTAATTGTCACCTTGAATAATTTCTTTGTCATTGACAAATTTAAGGGTTGGACTGGTTATATTTGTAGTGCTAGGGGACCTACCTTTAGGATCTTTTATTGAGTTTGGTTTCTTGGTTTAAACAGTAAATGTCTTATTAGCTTGCTTGCATAAAAAGGATTTTAAGATCTCGTTCTCTCTTTTTTATCGCAGTGATGCTGTCAAATGATGGAAGAACTAACATTATTTTTTCTCTTCTTTGAGATGTACTTCCGGTCATCATCATACCAAAATGCAGAGATTGAGTTGGTTTTCTTTGGTAAATGGACTGCAAGAAGTTCATCCAATTGGTTGAGGAGAAGAAGAAGAGAGTTTTGGAGAAGAAAGAAGCCCCTTTGAAATGGGAACAGAAGCTAGAAGCTGCTGCAAAGGCGAGGCTGGATGCTGAGGCCAAAGAGAAGAGCTCAAAGAGGGCGAAGAACAAAAGGCACGAGTCTGATACCGACAGTACTGATGGAGGGATAAAAAGGAGAAGAAGATCGCATAAAAAACGCAGGAAGAATGCCCACCCTGATTCAGCTGACCATGAGAGGAAAAAGTTGAAGAAGTCACAGAAAAAATCCAAGAGACATTCACCAGGTTTCAGTGATGAATATGATAGTAGTTCTGAAGAAGAGAGGAGGAAAAGGCGAAGCTGCCGAAAATGGAAGCATCGTGATTTGAGATCAGATTCAGAATCTATTGTTTCTTCTGATGATGATGATAATGAGATAGTCAAAAGAAGTAGTGCGAAGCACAACAAACGCAGCCAGGCACAGGGTTCAGAATCTAGTACTTCAGATTCTTCAAGTGATGAAAATGATAGTAGAAATAGGAAGAGAAGCCACAGAAGACACCACAAAGGCCATCATCGTGTCACGGATTGAAGAAATAGAAAGGAGATAATAGAAGAGAAGAAAGGGTTTAGAGAAAACATACTTTTTTCATTGAAAATTCTCATATCTGTTCATTACATCCGTTAGGCAAATATACCTCTCAGCACACATTGTTTTATTTGTTTACACGTGTATGGTAAATCTGTACTACTAACGGTAATTTGTAACAAACTCTTAACCTATTAGCTGGCACCCTTCAAGCATCAATTTCATCATAATGGGCCGGTTCCTTCATTCCTAGTGTCGGGTCTCCCACACTGTTTTTGGGCCTTGGATCCGTAATCCATTTGCACTGGTCCTCCCCCGAAACGTAGTCGTTTCCTGCAAGCCGACCAAACTTCACTTTACTTTTGTCTTTCCACTTCGAAGCTTCCAAAATCCCCAATTCTCCTTCACCAACAGCCATGACAATACCCCCTGCTTCAGTAGAGCCTTGTCCCCAAGGGTCATAATCTGGAAATTGAGACTGAAGGCTTGTATAATCTTCCCATGTTGCATCTTCGGGCCCGAAATTCGTCCACTGAATAAGGAGCTGAGTGACCGCTTGGTTGTTGCGCTTAACCATCCTTTTGTCGAGCGTGCGGGCAGGGAAAATCTTCAATTGGCCATCGGAGGTCACCTCAGGTGGTTCAAGGCAGGTAACAATTCCGTCTCCAACTTTCTTTTTGAGCAAACTGACATGGAAAACGGGGTGGATTTTCGCAGATTCCGGTAAGAGAAGTTTATAAGCCACTGACCCGATTCTTGCTATCACTCTGTAGGGTCCATAGAACCTAGCTGTCAGCTTCAGATTCCGTCGCAGAGCCAGGGATGTTTGCCGATACGGTTGAAGCTTGAGGTAAACCCAATCACCTACCTGAAACTCCCTATCTGTGCGTTTTTTGTCTGCATAATGCTTCATGCGTTCCTGTGCTTTCAATAGTTGTTCTTTGAGAATTTTGTTGACTTCTTCTCTCTGCTGCATTAATTCATGAACACTAGCAACCCTTGAGTCATTTGCCCATGTTAATTCGCGAGGTGGATAACCGTAGAGGGCCTCAAATGGAGTCATACCCAAAGCTGAGTGGTAATTGGTGTTATACCACCATTCGGCTTGAGGGAGTAGTTTAGCCCACTGATTAGGTTTAAGGAAACATAAACTTCTCAAATACTGCTCTAAACATTGATTCAATCTCTCTGTTTGACCATCGGACTCGGGATGATAGGCAGTAGTGAAGTGTGTAGAGGTACCCAACTGTTTCATCAGCTCTTTCCAGAAAATACTGGTGAATGTTTTGTCCCTATCAGAAATGGCTACCTTTGGTTGACCATGGAGTCTGTAGATTTGGTCTAGGTAGAGTCGAGCAATTTCAGTAGCTGAATAGGGATGAGCTAGGGCTAAGAAGTGGCCAAACTTCGAATACTTATCAATTATAACCAGGACACAGTTAAATTTCATTGAAGTAGGTAATCCTTCAATGAAATCCATTGAGATTACCTCCCAAGCCCTCTGTGGAATTTCAATAGGTTGTAGCAGTCCAGGTTTATGCACATGTTCAACCTTAGTCTTCTGACAAACATCACAGCGATTGACATGGTCTTTAACTGTAGACTTCAATTTAGGCCAATAGAAGTAGAGGTGCACTCTGTAATAGGTTGCTTGTATACCTGAGTGGCCACCCTGGGGAGAGTCATGCAGTAGGGTCAGGAGTTGCTTCCGTAAGGTACCTTGTGAGCCAATGTAGACCTTGCCCTTATATCTTAAGATGCCCTGTTTGTAAGTCCAATCTGGATTATCACCTTGGAAAACTGATGTAGCTGTAATCTTGTCTTTTGCAAAATCATCACCTTCATAAGTGTGTTCCACCTCAGTAACCCAAGAGGGAATGATTTGTGTCGAGTGTAGGGCATGAAGTTCAGCTCCCATCTCCATCTTCCTCGATAAAGCATCAGCCACCAAGTTTGTTTTGCCCCTTCTAAACTGAATGACATAATCTAACCCCAGCAGCTTAGTTAAGCCCCTTTTTTGAATTGTAGTAGTCAGTTTTTGTTCCAAAAGATGCTTTAAGGGTTCATGATCGGTTTTGATGATGAAAGGGGCTCCCTCAAAGTAATGCCTCCATTTTGTGACAGCTAGTAGGATAGCCAAGTATTCCCTCTCGTAGACTGAAAGATCAGCATGTTTAGGACTTAGAGCCTTGCTTAAGTAAGCCACTGGTCTCCCTTCTTGTGTCAATACAGCTCCAATGCCCCTAGAGCTTGCATCTGTTTCCAAGCAAAAAGTCTTCTGAAAATCTGGTAATGCCAATACAGGGGCCTCACACATAGCCTTTTTCAGTATTTCAAAGGCTTGTCTTGCTTCTGGAGTCCACTGAAAGTTGTCTTTCTTTAGGAGAAGAGTCAATGGTTTGCTCAGAGCACCGTACCCTTTAACAAACTTTCTATAATAGCCTGTGAGTCCTAAAAAACCTCTCAAAGCTTTAAGGTTTTTAGGCAGTGGCCAATCCTTCATAGCATCCACTTTGGAAGGATCTGTTTGGACCCCTTTTTCTGAAATGATATGACCTAAGTACTCCACTTGGTTCTGTCCAAAAAAGCATTTTGATCTCTTTGCA
The DNA here is from genome assembly GCA_958450335.1 of Hibiscus tridactylites. Classification (NCBI taxonomy): domain Eukaryota; kingdom Viridiplantae; phylum Streptophyta; class Magnoliopsida; order Malvales; family Malvaceae; genus Hibiscus; species Hibiscus tridactylites. The sequence goes on from OY288281.1 coordinate 78,027,149, forward strand.
TAGAGCTGATTAGTTTTCAAAAGTTCCAACACAACTGAGAGATGTCTAACATGTTCATCCCAACTCTTGCTGTAAACTAAAATGTCATCAAAAAAAACCAGAACAAATTTCCTCAAATAGGCACCAAATAACTGATTCATAAGAGATTGAAAAGTAGCTGGGGCGTTTGTAAGCCCAAAAGGCATGACTTTAAACTCAAAGTGGCTATGGTGAGTTCTGAATGCTGTTTTCTCAATGTCTTCAGGCTTAATTCTGATCTGCCAGTACCCAGATCTTAAGTCTATTTTGGAAAAAAAATTTGCCCCACTTAGCTCATCTAATAGGTCTTCTACAATTGGAATAGGAAATTTATTTTTGACTGTCATTGCATTTAACTGTCTGTAGTCAACACATAATCTCCAAGACCCATCTTTTTTCTTTACTAACAAACAAGGAGAGGCAAAGGGGCTCTTACTTGTCTGAATAATGGAAGAGGCTAGCATCTCTGAAATCTGTTTTTCTACCTCTGCCTTCTGGTGATGTGGAAACCTGTAGGGCCTCAAGTTCACAGGTTGAGCATCTGCCTTCAAGGTTATGGCATGGTCTTGGCTCCTGACAGGGGGCATGCCTTTTGGTTCAGAGAAAACCTCCTCATACTTGTCCAGCAACTGTTTTAAGTTGGATGGCACTTCCACTTCTGTTTCTTCACAAATCAGTAAATACATTTCTCCCATCAGTTCAGAATCTTTTTCAGTTAGTCTTTGCAATTTTTCCCCTGAAATAAATTTAACTCCCCCCTTTCCTTTTCCCCCATGTAACACCACATCTTTCTGATCTTTAGTGAAGCTGAGTGTCATAGCATTAAAGTCCATTGTGATGGGACTGTATCTTCTCATCCAGTCCACTCCTAACACCATATCGCTTCCTCTCATCTTCAATACTCTGAAATCATGTGCAAATTGGTGTCCTTCCATCCTCCATTCTAGTTGCATACTCTTTGCAGAGCTGTACAACTTTTCCCCATTGGCTACTGTGATTGCTAAGGGTTTTGTATCAATGACTTCTAACCCTTCCTTAGCCCAAATGCTAGTAACAAAACTGTGAGTGCTTCCACTATCAACCAGAATGTTCAGTGGCTTGCCTTTAATAGTTCCTTGGATTCTCAGTGTGCTGTGTCCAATGTTTCCAGTGAGGGCATTAATGGAAATCTCCAACTCCCCTTCAGTATTCATCCCAGTAATCTCCTAACAAGTTCCTTCACATGCCTCCTGAACTACATCCTCTTCTCCTTGATCATCTTCCTCCTCCATTACATTTAATTGTTTGATCTTACACTGGTGCCCTGGAGAAAACTTATCTCCACACTTGAAGCACAAATTATTTGTTCTTCTGTAGTCTAACAAGGCTTGCTTCTGACTAGTGACTGTTGTTTGTGGTTTTTGCAGGGTAGTGTAATTGCTGGCAGAGGGTTTTGGAGGTTGAGTTTGAGTGTTTGCATTCATCCTGGTAGGGTATCTGAACTTTCTGTTTTCCAGTTCCATGACTAATTCCTGTCTTCTAGCCTTCCTGTAAGCTTCAACTAGGGTTTTTGGTTCATGAACCATGATTCTGTTCCTTATTTCTTCTTTTAAGCCACTGATGAAACTAGAAACAAAGTAGTCCTCCCCCAGTGTAGAGTTAAACATTAGCATGTAGGGCTTTAATTCCTCAAATCTGTCTTGATACTCCTCTACTGTGGATTTCTGAACTAGCTTGTTAAACTCCTGGACTATATCTGTAGATTCTTTAGTACAGAATCGATGGCATAAGTCAGCCTCAAATTCGTGCCATTCCACCCTATGCTTCTGTAGGGTATAGCCGTCGAACCAAGTCTCTGCTCTGCCTGTTAAATACATGGCAGCTACATCTAGCCTTTGATGATCAGGGACCTCCAGAATCGCAAAGTATTTGTGACACTTCCTTAGCCACCCTCTAGGATTCTCACCATCAAACACCTGTAGTTCAATCCTAGGTCGAGGAGTAAAAATGTTTTGACTACTGCTATTTCCCCCATTATACACTTGTTCTTTAAACTGAGATGTTCCTCCAGTTTCCATGCCTTCATTACTGATTTTTGCTTTATCATGGTTCTGAGGTTTAGCATCATCTGGTGGTATTGGGGAGCTCGAAAATATGCCTTTTCCCTCTAGATTCAGATTATATTTTTCCTTCCCTTCAATAACTGTTACCTGAACTGGCTTCTTTTCCATTTTCTGAAGTAGGCTTTTTGCTGATTGAGAAGTGGTCTGCCCGGGGGTGTTTGGTTCAGATCCTCCAGCTTCATTCTTCAGCAGACTAATGATTTGTCTCATATAGCCCAAGGTTTCGGCATTGTTGGTCTCCATCTGTATCACTCTCTCTTCCCAGTTGGTTTTCTGATTCTCCCACCATCTTGGGACCTTGGTGTCATCCTTGAGTTTGTCTAGCTGCTTCTGGATCTCAGTCAAGTCGATTTTTTCTGCCATTTGTTGTGTTTTCTTGGGATTCCCCAGTTTGAAAGTTGGATCTTTAGAGCTCTGATTACCAAATTGTCACGGATTGAAGAAATAGAAAGGAGATAATAGAAGAGAAGAAAGGGTTTAGAGAAAACAGACTTTTTTCATTGAAAATTCTCATATCTGTTCATTACATCCGTTAGGCAAATATACCTCTCAGCACACATTGTTTTATTTGTTTACACGTGTATGGTAAATCTGTACTACTAACGGTAATTTGTAACAAACTCTTAACCTATTAGCTGGCACCCTTCAAGCATCAATTTCATCATAATGGGCCGGTTCCTTCATTCCTAGTGTCGGGTCTCCCACACTGTTTTTGGGCCTTGGATCCGTAATCCATTTGCACTGGTCCTCCCCCGAAACGTAGTCGTTTCCTGCAAGCCGACCAAACTTCACTTTACTTTTGTCTTTCCACTTCGAAGCTTCCAAAATCCCCAATTCTCCTTCACCAACAGCCATGACACATCGGGCTTCAGAGAGTGGGAACGATGAAGGTGTTGATGCACCCAGAAGGCAAAGCCATGGTAACCACAATAAGCATCATCGAAAATCAAATAGCGTTGTCTCTGGTTCACTAGAATCTATTGATGAGAGACCTTATCAAAGAGGGTAACTCATCAGATGACACTCAGGAGTCAAGGCACAATAGAAGTGGTCAGCGATGCATCACACTACCCTCACGGAAATTGACCACACTTTGATGAAGGGGGAAAGCGGCATCATCTGAGAATTCAGCTGAACCTAATGGAAAGCGTCGTGAAGATCACTTTTAGAAAATGAACGCTGGTGATCATCCAAATTGATTAGCGCAATCTTAGTCTAATTCGTTTATTTGATTGATGGGACGGTGTAAAACTAATGAATTGGTTTTGATATAATAAAGGAATTAAGGACCAAATTGAAAAAGAGAAAATGAATTTTTAAGTCTTCAAAACCTCTCTATGTGTTTAAAGAAAAATGTCCAAGTCAAAGCTTTAATTTATCAAATATTTTCTATGTGTTTATCAAGTCAAAACAGTGATTTTTAAGTCACCGTTTCGGAACGGCTTTTAGGTGTTTCGGAACATTTTGAAATTGTTAACTTCTGTTTCGAAACTAGCTTTCCCGTTTTGATACGGGTGTATCGAAACAACTATTTGTGTTTTGAAACAGATGAAGAACAACTATTTGTGTTTGAAACGGATGAAGAACAATGGAACGATTTGAATCGTTTTGATACGGTAGAATCGAAACGACTTCAAACGTTTCGAGACGAATTTTAAACTTGCTTTCAAAATATGACCGTTGAAGTTTTATAATTGATTTTAAAGATATAGTTAAGGTGTATCGAAACGCTTCTATGCCGATTCGATACAAATTTTGACAGTGACAAATTATTTTGAAACGAGCTTCAACACGTTTTGGAACAGACTCTTAGCGTATCAAAACGTTCGTGTCCGTTTCGGTACGACCTATTTATTACACTCCAACGACTATTTCTATTTTAGTTTGTTTCAAAACAGGGTCGGACGTTTTGAAACGGATAGTTGCAGACTATATTTATGGAGGGAAGATAACATCTCAACGACTATAATAATGAAAGCAACAACCCCAACTGCTAAAATTCAATGAGAAAATATAAAAGTAACCTCTAAAAGCACCAACAATTATTATTGATCCCAAAAAATTATCCAAACATCAAATTCAAGCATTTGTGCTAAAATTTCATATTTTCTTGTAAACCACAATTGTAGAACTTTGTATTTTCAATTATATTTATTTAATTGGGTTGAGTGCTTGTAAAAAGGGCTACATTTGTATCGAGAGATACTAGCTATTGGTCAAAAACTTCTTTGTAATCTTTGAGTGAGGATTGAGTCAAATTTTTGGGTAGAAAAATTGATCACTTTGTAAAGGTTTTCTCTAAGCCTAGAAAAAGAGAAGATCAACTAGTGGAGTTGTTGGAAAATCCTTAGTGAAGCTAAGATAATGGATGTAGAGTTCAGTTGGAACTTGAACCACTCTAAATCTCTTGTCTAGCAAATTTTAATTTTTCACTCCACCACAAAAAATTTCTAAAAATCCAATTCACTCCCTCTTGGCTTATATCGATTCTTCGATCCACTCAACAAATGTATTACAAGTTATTTTTCTTCTTTAATTTACATTGTTACAAATACATCACTCAATTAATTCAAAGATACCACTCAATTAATATATTGTTATAAATATGTTACTATGCTTACAAAAATACATCTTACTTACAAACATGTACATTTTTTTAGAATAATAATAATTCAGTCCACAAAATTTATGCACCTATTAATATTGTATTGTCGTAATTCGAAATAATGCAATAAATTTTATCATTCATTTTTAAAAAAATTGTCAATTTAATATTTTTTGTAATACTGTCAAAGGATGTTAGTCTATCAGTCAAATTAGCTCTTCGGCAACTGCATTCTGTCATAAAATAACAATAAGTTATTGTTACGTTGTTATCATACCAAAAAATACTCTTATCTATTTCACTAAAATTGTTCTTACTGACTTTTAAAAGTCATTTTTTTTTAAATTTGATCATAATTATTTTAAATATTTAAAGTAATTAAATTTTACAAAATATATATTTACAAACTACATGATTCAAAGTTTGTAAAATATATATTTTTCCATATTTTATCAATCATAAATTTTAATTAATAAAAAGGTTAAAGTTGAAAAGTTTGACTCATAAAAAGTTAATAAGAGACAAATTTAATGGGACAGAGTTACAGAGAAAGTAATAAGAAAGTAATATAACATTTCTAAGATAAGAACAAACAATTTAAGAAAAGAATCAAGATTATAAATTTAAATATTAAGAGTTAAATTGTTTTGAATTAGGAACAAATTGATAGATCATATAAGTTTTGGTACTAAATATGTTGCATTGAAAAAAAGTGATACATTTATAGTAATATGTTAATTGAGTGACTTGCTTATAACAATTTTTAAAACAAATGATATGTTTATATTTGTTAGAAAAAATAACATATTTATTACTAAATTTAAAGTTTTTTTTAATTACTCTAAAGTGATTACAAAGTAAAACATATTTAATCAATATAGATTTGTCTAAGTAAGCAATTTAATATTGCTTAAGTAAATCTGGGGTTCGAGACATAATTAAGTCTACTTATTAATGAGTGGAATAATGTTTATTGATAGAGACTAGGGATGTAAAAACAAGTCAGAACCTGGTAACCTGACTGAAACCTGCCCGAGTCAGAACCTGATTTGACCCGAGTTTTTGTTGACCCGAACTCGATCTGCAACCGACTGTTGTTGATCCGAACCCGAATTTGACCTGTTACTGTAGCAACCGAACCTGATCTGCGTCCGACTGAAAACGACCCGAACCCGAATTGGACCTGTTAATTTGGACCTGAAACCCGACCTGCGTCCGACTGAAAAGAACCCGAACCCGAAGCCGACCTGGCAAATAACCGAAATTATCCGACTGAATTGACCCGATATCCGATTTTACCCGACCTGAAATGGACCCGACCTGCAAATGGACCCGACCTGAAATGGACCCGACCTGAAATGGACTCGACCTGTTTTGAACCCGACTGAAATGGACCCGACCTGCTTTTAAACCCGACCTGTTAAGTGACCCGACCTGTTCTTGACCTGAACTGATAAAATACAAGAAATTTGTTTGTAATAATATTAGCTCTCGGATCTTATAGCAAAGACATAATTTATCTCACATAAAATACTTTATTTCAATACAAAGGAGAAATCAAGATTAAACATTTGGTGGAATTAAAATATTGAATTTCAAAATTACAAGGACTTAATAAGTATTCAAACACAAAATTTAGGGACAATACATAGTTTATCTAATAATTATACTTATATAGACCTAAATTGTTATTAGACCAGAAAATTGAGGACACATGTGAGTTGTGACATGCTAATCATTCTTTTAGTTCAACCATGTTTAATTAAATCTAAAGAAACTATACCAAAAGTTAGCACTAAAAAAAACAAACTAAAACTTAAATAATCTAAACCCTAAGCATCTAATTAAGGAAGGGCCTAAAAGGTAATTAACCCTTAAATAACAAATTCAAAAAAAAAACCTCCCCATCCATTTTCACTCAATTTGCCGCCTCTCCCCCCCACCATCAATTTTCCCTCCAACTTTTTAATCTAAAATCTCCCCCCCCCCCCAAATTTGTTTCCCCCAACTTTTTAATCTAAAATCCCCCCCAAATTTGGTTGCACAAACTTCCCCCTAAATTAAAAACTAAAGTATTTTTAACTTTTAACTTTCCCTCTAATTAAAATTTTTAATAAAATAAAAATTTAATTTAATGATCATAATTAATAAAATAATTTTAATTTTAAATAATTTATTTTTAATTCATCCATCACAAATTATTAATTTAATAAAAAAAATTAAGTTATTAACCCTAAACCCTAAACACTTAAAACATAAACTCTAAACCGTAAACCCTAATGTATGTAAGTATGTTTGTATCTATCAATGTATGAACCCTAAACCATTAATAAGTTTTCGCTAAACCCTAAACCCTAATGTATGTATGTAAATGTACCTATAAATGTATGAACCCTAAACTCATATTCATTATTTTTTAATCCGTCCAATATTTTATAATTTTAATTTGATATTTTCATCATTCTATACCCTAAAACTTTATTTTTATTCCAAATTGACCCATGTTTATTTTTTTTAATTTGTCCAATGTTTAATTATTTTAATTTAATATTTTCTTTATTCTAGTCCCTTAACTTTATTTTAATTCTGTATTGACCCTTGTATATATTTTAATTCATCATGTTTTATAATTTTAATTTGAAATTTTGTTCATTCTAGACCCTAAAATTTTATTTTTATTCTAAATTGACCTCTACTTATTGTTTTTTAATTACTCTAATTTTATACTTTTAATTTGATATTTTTGTTCATTATAGTCCCAAAACTTTATTTTTATTCCAAATTGACACATTTTCCTTGTTTTCTTTTAAATCTATCTAATGTTTTATAATTTTAATTTGATATTTTTGTTCATTATAATCTGTGAAAGTTTATTTTTAATCCAAATTGACCCCTTTTTCAGTCCAAATTGACACTTTTCATTATTTTTTTTAATTACTACAATGTTTTATAATTTTAATTTGATATGACTTTAAATAATTAACTCAAAATCAATGACGATTGATGGAGGCCAACCTAAAGTCTATCAACTACTTATACGGTTGTACCGAACTCAAACTCAATACGAATTCCAAATTCGAAAATACCTTGACCTGAATTACCCGACCTGAAACTACCCGACCTGAAATTACTTGACCTGAAATGCACCCGACCTGAAATGAACCCGACCTGAAATGAATCCGACCTGAAATGAACCCGACCTGAAATGGACCCGACCTGAAATGGACCCGGCCTGAAACGGACCCGACCTGAAATGGACCCGACCTGAAGTGTATCCGAACCCGAATTAACCTGTCAATTATCTGCTTCGGACCCGACCTGTTTTGACCCGACCTGAAACGGACCCGACCTGAAATAGACCCGACCTGAAATGGACCCGACTTGAAATGGACCCGACCTGAAATAGACCCGACCTGAAACGGACCCGCACACGACCCGAGTCGAGTCAAATCAAAAAAATGACCTGAAATGACCTGTATCCGATTTTACCCGACCTGACAGTACCCGACCTGAAACCCGTCCGATTACCTGTTTTTACATAGAGACAGTGGCTCATGGCTGATTTTATGAAACGCCACCTCATCAGCCCCTGCCCGGCTATTTTATATAAAAATCCTATTTTTAAAAGGTACTTATAAAAATGACCCCACCTATAGTTATTTAAACAAATGACCCCAAATGGGTTAAAAGTCTAAATAATTATTTAAAATGAGTTTTTTAGATAAAAATGCCCCCTGCCCACCATTAGCGCTGACCAGCCACCGTAACCTTGTTTTATACTCGTTCACAAATCACAAAACACCACATGCGCCCTTCAGCGCTCCTCCCCTTCCCATGTCTATCATGCGCCGACTCCTCTTCCGCTCCTTGAACCTCCGCCATCGCCTCCCTCGCCGTCGATTCGCTACTCTCGCTGCAGTTCGCCAAGATACCACCGTCTGGACCCCATCACCGATCTCATCAATCGAGACCGCCGCTGAGTCCCTCTTCCACGTTAGCGTCGACGTGTCGAACTCTCCTGACCTCGCGGCTTCGCATACCTTACCGGGACAGTACCTCCAGCTGCGACTCCCTGATGTGGAGAGACCTTCTTTCCTGGCCATAGCGTCTCCGCCGTCACTGGTGGCCTCAACTGGAGCGTTCGAGTTTTTGGTGAAGAGCGTGGCGGGGTCGACGGCGGAGTTTTTGTGCGGGTTAAAGAAAGGGGATGTGGTGCAGCTTACTCAAGCGATGGGAAACGGCTTTAATATTGATAGGATCGATCCGCCTGAGGATTATCCGACGGTTTTGATTTTCGCTACTGGGTCGGGAATCAGGTTAGGTTTTCTCTTTTCTGTTTGTTTGGCTAAAAGGTATGCTTTATGTGGCGTTTAGATTAATTAACTTCAAAGTTAAATCTTTATTCTGTTAGTACCAATACCATGCTTTGTTTCTTGTAAAATTCCAACATATTGACATTGGAGTTTGCTCAGTTAGGTGAAAATTTGTTGGGAACTTTTTGCAGTCCAATTTTTGTTCTTATCCTTCCAATATATTTGAGGAAAGCCCTGGTGATTCTTTTAAGGTTTAGATTGGACAATTGTGATATGGGCATTCGCTGTGAAAAACTCCTAAGACTGTTGGCTTTTCCTCGTTTCTGTAATAACTTGTGATTTATGCTCTCCCAAGCTCAGAAATTTGCACTTTTCTCTTTGCGTATAATCAATGTATGAGTCTTCATTGAGTATATGGTCTTGTAAAATGTCCTTTTTAATCTTCAAGGACGAATCAGTATCTGTTAGCCACACTATTTTCAAACTAGCATTTTAATTGGCCAATCGTAACCATGTTCAATATCATTTATTCTTTTTGATTTCATGTTTTAGTGTACAACCAGCTGTTTGAATCTTTTTAGTTTTCAGATTTGACAGCATGAATATGTCGATCAGAATCAGAAGTTTTCATGTCATAATGCATGATTCTTTAGTTTATCAACTTCATCTGTGTTTTTAAAGCATTTAATAGTTAATATTTAGAGATGGATCGAGTAGTTGCCATGGATTTATGGATTTGCATGCTAATGGGATTTGTTTTATATGTATGCTTTTCTTTTTTGCACTAACACCATATAACTAATGCACCCATTCTCCATTCTTACTATGTTTATTAGGTTGAACATTATATGGTGTAAAGCGAAAAACAAAACCAATTTGGCTGATTTGGCTTGAATTGATTTCAAAATCCAACCGAATTAATATTTTAATTTCATAAAAAATTTAAACCAACCCAAACTAAAAAACTGAATTAAATAAATGCTGCAATAGTATCATATTTATATTGTATCCTTCAGATTGGAAACTGAATTGAATAACATATGTAAATGAAGCTGGTTTATATAAATAATATAATAAGATGTATTGTATTTTTGGACAAGTTTTTTTATATATCTTGATATTTTTATCTAGAAATACTTTACCATCTTAGATGAAGAGCAATTTTTTCAAATAAGTTAAATCATGCATCTTGTGACTTGGAAAACAAAGTTTATCGTTTTATTATTGGTACATATGATGTGGAAATATGATCATTCTTTATTGTGATTCTTATTTTAAAAGAAGATTAGTCCCATAACCATCTTTCTATTTCAACCTCTCACGATAATACAACCAAGGCCTTCCCAAAAGAATATGACCACATCCACAGGAATAATATCACCCAAGGCTTCATCATCTAGATATTTCCCATGGTAAACTTGACCAAGCATCTAGATGTGACATGAATTTCCTTACCTCTTTTAAGCTAGAAATTTTGTAGGGATGAGGATGCATTTCTGTGGGCAAGTTCGACTTCTATGCAGCCCCCTTCAAAATGACATCCTCCATGCTGGTTCCATTAATAACCAAATCACAAACCTTTCCCCACAGTGTACCTTAATTTGAAAAGACCTAAGCTGCCACCAATCCTTTTCTTCACCATCAAATATTTTTGGCAACTGTCTAAGAACAATCAAAGACACTTCCTGAACCAGATTTCTTCACTTTCTTCAGCATGCTCATCAGAAATAGGGTCTGGCGTATCACACATCCTCTTGCTCTTCCGTCTCATTTAAGTTCACTCTTCGTTCAAGACAAGAATTAGAATAAGAATAAGAACTATGGTTTCTCTCCACAAGTAAAACAGTGAATCCAAGGGTTGCTGCCCGGAATATTCTCGCCAGCACTATTTCCAGCCTCAAATCTCAACATCTCCACAAGTAAAGCCTTCCCCTTTAGCTCCTCTCAACATCTCCCATTTTCATAATGAAAGCCCCACGATTGTTTTTAAAGGTTGTTGTTTGTTCAGAATGACTCCAATCCCCATTTGTGCTACTCCATCAGTCTTTCCAGACATAGGCCTTGTTGCACTGTATCCAAAAACTTGCTTTTCACCATTAACACATGTTTTCGTGCATCTTCAAGGTTGAATAGAAGAACCATTTCCATCTCATCCCTGATAGAATGGCTTAACGGTGCTAGAACATGAGATGTCATATGTTCATTACTCTCATTATAACTCAAATGGAATAGAGAGATTGTTAAATTTAGAAGTGTGCTCCGCCACCAGAAATCTCTTTTGCTATGGCAACTAGAGCTCTTCTCATACAACTCATGCATAATTATCTGGTAAGAATTGCACGGGCAATTTAGCTTTCGTATGTTCCCATAATGCTGATTTTAAGCTTACCTTCCAGAATTTCCATCTGGGTTCCAAATGGTTCTTGTTTTGGCCAAGCATAAATTGTACACTACAACTCTTAAATCACATGTCATCTCGCAGCCAGTTTTGTTTCTTGACTCTGATTGCCGTAATGCCTTTTCCTCATCCTCTAATGTTTCCAGCATGGCATAAAAGCAAACAATATGATAAACACTTGGACCTACTAAGGCTGTAATACCAGAATCGGTGTAAAAGTAGGGTTATAAAATCTTCTAGTTTCTGAAGTCTACAATTCAAAGAAAATAATAAGGTGGCGTAAATCTATACTTCAGCTATTTATATGAAGGATACAAATGAAGATTTGATCGTAGCCCTAGATTAAAGCTCTAAAGATTTCATCTCTATGCCTAATAATTAATAAACAAAACTGAAATAATGAAATAATTAATAGCTTCATAGCTCCTGCATCACTCCTACTTGTTCCTTTTTTTAAACTTGGTAAACTTATATTGTTGACTATAACGATAGCTCCAAATGTGAGTAATAGTGTGATACATGGTATTTAAGTCTTCAATTTTTGTATCCTGTAGCTTACTTGTTCTCTTTACTTCTTCATTTCCAGTCCAATTCGCTCTCTCATTGAATCAGGATTTGGTGCTGATAAGAGATCTGATGTCAGGCTCTATTATGGGGCCAGAAACCTTAGGAGAATGGCTTATCAGGTAGGGACTCTCTTATTCATTTTGTTAAACTTTAATTTTCTAGAACAAGCAAATCCTATGTCTGATTTTGAAGCTCCCTTTTGTTCTACTATTAAAGGATAGGTTTAAAGACTGGGAATCTTCTGGCGTCAAGATTGTGCCAGTATTATCACAGCCAGATGATAGTTGGATTGGTGAAAGTGGCTATGTACAGGTTGAGTGATGTATTCACATACATGTCTTAAGATTGTTTGATGCCATAATAATCAAAGTATTGTAACCTGCTTTGACTTTTGCAGGCTGCCTTTGCTAGGGCTAAGCAAAACCATAGCCCTAAGGGCACTGGTGCTGTGATTTGTGGACAAAGACAAATGACTGAGGTTTGTTGCTATTTCTTTCTAGTTGAACTATTTTCACTGATTTCTTTGCTTAATATTTTTGCTCATCTCCAGTATTTTTGTGGACAATTGGATATCTGTTGGTTCTGTTCTGATGTTATTTTTCATTGAGATGCAATGTTTTCGATCATTAGAAATTGATTCACGCTTTCTCTGCTTTTAACGATAGAAAACTTTGCATGTTAATGAACTTTAGTGTGTGCTTTAAATGATGCTGCAGTCTACTTAACCATTGTGTTATCGGCTGCTTGCTTTTTTTATATTTCTTGTAGAATATAAATTTATATCTTATAAATTGAAGTTATTTGGTCTTATATCTTGAACAATGAGATTTCTTCAGTTTAGTTTGGTTTTTCAACTAAATAATGCTGTTGAAAGAGTATTTATAGTACTTAAAATCTCCCAACTGAAACAGCAACTTGCTTTCCAGTCCTATGAATTGCTCCTGTTTCCTTAAACATGCATAAGGGATCTTCTGAAACCTCTACATTACACTGTCAGAAAAGAAATGAAGGAAATGGTCTGAAGAAGAAAAGGAGAGGATAAAAAAGAGATTTTTCTCCTTCCTGATTTTTTTTAAAAATAGGAAAATACCAATAATATTCCTACTTAAAATTAATGCACTGCTGATCTGGTGTCATGTGCACCTCAGATAGATATCAAAGTAGTAATAGATAAATATGATTGGGATGACATGCAACGATATAGTCATATAGGTGCAGCCACCTTTGAGCTTTAACATATATCCCCCAAGCTACCCAATTCCACCGATCCACTCTTCATGCAAATATATAGAAAGAAGGAAAGAGCAGACATGGAAGTGGGGAGGGAACTTGAAATAGAGCCGACATATATGCTGGAGGGGAGAGGAAGCAGGAAGGAGTTTGATTTCCTTATTTTGCTTTGGATTAGCCATTGTCACTAGAGGTGCGCAAAACTTGATTCGATTTGATTTTTGAATAGATTTATGTTCGTTTCGGGTAATTACTTGTGAACCATAAACTGTCCAAAAGGTTTGGCCCAGTTTTTGTGTTTTTCAGTTGTTTTACTCGGTCCTAAGAAGGGCTCTTAGTTGACCACATTCTAACTGATATGTAACAAAGCGATGTCTCTTAGTTGAGACCCCCTATCAGTTTCAGTTAAACCAATTTATTTCTCTTTGTGAAGAAGACTAATCATTTGTCATTACCAACTTTATTTTTATACTCGAAGCTGTTTTATTTTGTATGGAAGGTGAATGAGTGCATGAGTAACACTTAGTTATTTGCAGGAAGTGAGTTCAATACTTGTAGCAGATGGAGTTTCTCGAGAGAAGATCCTAAACAACTTTTGATGGGATTGAAACCTAACTTATATAATTATTTGTTGTATCATTTTTGAGGAACAGCTGACAACTATTCTTTCTTACCAAAGCCAATAATGAAAGCATGCTTGGCTAATAAACTCTATACATATCATGGGAATTATTAAATTCATTTATCTTACGGTTATTTATTCTTTATATTTTAGTACACGAGTAACGAGTTCGTAAATTTTAGTAAAACAAAGGCTTAATTACCTCGTTTAGTTTTATGATGTTTTAAAATTCTCAATTTCATATCTAGTTTTTTTTATTACCTTTAATAGGTTTGTCTATTTTCGTGACGGAATTTGATTTTATATTTTGGGTAAACTACACAGATGACCACTGAATTATGGGTTTGGTGTTAAAATGACCACTATATTATTTTTTGCCGCAAATGCACCACACAACTATTTAAATGGTTCCATTTTAACCACACGCCGTTAAAAAAACGAAAAAGTTGACGGAACTGTTAAAAATACACATTTGGTCCTCTATATTTATACAATATATGTCACCACCTTATTGAATACTTAATTTATTTTATTAGATTAAAATTAGGACTAAATTGATATATTGTATAAATATAGAGGACCAAATGTGTAACTATACCAGTTTTTTAACAGTTCCGTCAACTTTTTCGTTTTTTTAACGGCGTGTGGCTAAAATGGAACCATTTAAATAGTTGTGTGGTGCATTTGCGGCAAAAAATAATATAGTGGTCATTTTGACACCAAACTCATAGTTTAGTGGTCATCTGTGTAGTTTACCCTTATATTTTTAAAAATTCTTGGATTATTTAAGGGTTAATTATAAGATTATTCCTCAATGTTTTATTGTTTTTTCAATATACCCCCTTAAGGTTTAATTTTTTTTTAAAAAAAATAATTATTTTAAATATTATAAAAATATTTAAGCCAATTACTAGTTGACATATAATAATAATAATAATAATTTTTACCCGCGGTCTCCTTTGTTTGGGGTTTGTTCTATTTTGGTCACCCAAATTTAAAAAAATTATTTGTCACTTATGTTTTGAATCGTGTCTGTTTTGGTCTATTGGCTGTTAACCTCCGTTAATAAAAAAATTAATTTTTAATTTAACCCCAAACTTTCAAAACTTTATTTTTCACCATATTCCCCAAATTATATATTTCCCGAATATTAAACCTTTTTTTCCGAACAACCTTGAAACTTAAAAGCAACCATGTCTGCCCAAAATTTCCTAAACATTAAGCCTTCCTACTATCATAAATCCGCCACTCCCGAATGAAGAAACCGGTTTCAAGTTAACGATACAACTAACAAATTTTTAAACCATCTAAGCTGAATGAAATTTTTGTGAACATTTATCCAAAAAGGAAATTTCTGTTAACATTTAGATAAACATGTTGTGTTGTAGTTAACTCTAAGGTCATAAGATTCAAAACCTAATAACAAAAAAATCAAACAGAGTAGAAGAATAGGTGCTAGCAGTTTGTCGAAATTGAATACGAAAACTTAAAAAACTCTGTCATAGGAAATTCAACAAATAAATTAATGGGTAAACTACAACGGAGGTCACTTAATTATGGGTAAGGTTACGTTTAGGTCACTTAATTATTAAAAGTTACATTTAGGTCACTCAATTATGGGTAATATTACATTTGGGTCACCCAATTATTAAAGGTTACATTTGGGTCACTCAATTATGGGTAAGGTTATGTTTGGGCCACCCTTCATATTAATAAAAGTACATTAATTTAGTCATTTTTTCTTCCAAATCACTTGTATACCCTTGTTAACATTAGAATACTTCATTTGAAATCATTAATTAATCTAATACACAAATTAATATACTTTTTTTAAGTATGAAGGGTGACCCAAATGTAACATTGCCCATAATTGAGTGATCTAAATGTAACCTTTAATAATTAGATGACCTAAATGTAACATTACCCATAATTGAGTGACCCAAACGTAACTTTCAATAATTGAGTGACCCAAATGTAATCTTACCCATAATTGAGTGACTTTTGTTGTAGTTTATCCTAAATTAATTAAACTCTCCTTGGACAATCAATGGTAAACTTTACAAACCTATATAACTTCTATAAGAACACTAAATCATTGCTTATTCAAATAAAATAATAATAAAAATTGAACCACCTATGTTCTTCACACTCATAAACTAACCAAATAAAAAACACAGATTTCTCAAATTATACATAACATAACACGATTGTAAACCACTTCAAATAGCGACTTAATAAATTTTGAATTTATTCAAAACCCAAGCACAAATCACAAATAACAATTAAAAGAAGAAAATTAATAAAAAAATCCAAACTTCTACTAATTCAGATCAAAATGCTCAAATAAAAGTCAGAAAGACAATTTATTTAGCTTAATTAACAACAAAATAGAACTTTGAAACTAATTGCATGTTGAAATTAAACTAACGGGCAAAAAGCTTCAAACTTTATTGAAATTCAACATAAAAGACCCAAACCTCAAAAAGTTGCTTCTTTCCTGTTTTCTCTGCTTTTAAGTTTTAAGGCTTAATTTTTTTTTAAAGGAAAAAAAAGTCTCCTTAAAAACCCCCTCTAGACCTAAATAGAGGAAAAAGAGTACCCGCTTTATTAATGAACTTTATATCCGACACTCACAGTTTACACTTAACCGATTGACTGGCCGAAATGCATGTCATTCGATTACAGTACATGGCTGCACATATCCTAAGTCTTAGAACACTTTTTATCGCACATCGATAAGACTAGACATACGCTACAACCAGGGCCAGGGGTACTTCAAAAGATAAATTTGTTCATCGACTGAGGATTAGCCTGCATCCCACAGAAACTTAACCTTTTTATTTATGCCCCTTTTTGCGAGTCTATGGGCGACCATATTTTTTTCTCTGAAAGCAAACACAATTTTCCACTTCACTGCTTTGCCAACATCAATGATCTGCGCAACCAGCTCCCTAAAGCAACCTACAACTGCTGAAGGGTTAGTGATCCATGAAATTGCTAACTTATAGTCTGACTCGATTAGGAGGCTTTGATTGGAAGACCATCTGGACCGAATAAACAGCACCATCGCTTCCAAAATGCTCTTTAGTTTTGCTAATGTAGGATCAGCGCATTCAATAGACTTAAAAAATTGTAATAATGTCTTGCCGTCTTCATTCTTAAGTATCCCTCTAATCCCTACCTCACCAAAACTGTCAAGAGCAGCCGCGTCGACATTGAACTTGAGCCAACCCTTTACCGGAGCTTCCCATTTCAGTAGCTGATTTTGGAGAGTCTGCCCCTCATGCAGCGAAATTCTTGAGGGCATCTAATGAAGTTTGCCACAGAGACTATAGAATTTGGCCATTTGCTCAAACACCACTGTCCCACTCTTTAAATCACTAGTTCAAACATATAATCTACTGTGAAAGATTTCTGCTTAAAAATAATTTCATTGTGACATAACCATACTGTCCAAATGCAACCATACAAAAATATTTGACATACCTGAATGGAAAGTTGCTTGATTGAAGTATTGTACCATACCTGGAATAAAGCTAAGGTGTCGGCTGGCATAACGAATTTTAGGTTCCATAAATTGCAGACCCTTTGCCAAATTTTCCAAGTAACCAAACAATGGCAGAAGAGGTGGTTCACTGACTCTACTAATTCACCACACAATACGCATAAATTGGAATTTGAAGGATTAATACCCCTTTTGATAAGTTCGTCATAAATAGGAACTCTCTTGTGTATTACCTTCCACAGAAACACTTCCACCTTCAGAGAGGTAAGTTTTGCCCAAAACAACTTCCAATTGAAATCCAAGAGAGGTTCGTCTGAACCAGTCATCTCACAATATGTTTTGGGTGTATAATAGCCATTAGATACTCTACCCATCTCACCGTATCCACATCTATAATGTGCAAGAGGCCTTGTTAACAGTATCCATAAATTTGTTCCAAATTGGTAGTTCCCACAGGAAAAAACTTCTACGTATTTCCACATTCCAAGTCTAGGTATTGTTGGACTTCCAACTAAAATTTTTGACTTTGCCAACCTTTTTAACAGCGATAGAGAACAATCTAGGGAATTCATTTTTAAGGGAAGAGGCCTCAGTCCAGGGATCCGACCAGAAATTAATTGAGTTGTCATCACCATACACCATTCTAATGTTCGGAAAAAGGGCTTAATGTTTCGGAAATATATAATTTTGGGGGAATATGATGAAAAATAAAATTTTGAAAGTTTGAGAGTTAAATTATAAATTAATTTTTTTATTAACCGAGGTTAACGGTCAAAGGACCAAAACAGACACGATTCAAAACGTAAGTGACAAAAATAATTTTTTTTTAAATTCAAGTGACCAAAATAGAATAAACCCCAAACAAAAAGGACCACGAGTGAATATTACTCTAAAATCAAATCCCACACATCTAAAAAAATATTCATGTTCTTTTTTTTTCTTTCTTACATCTTCTTTTCTCCCCCAACAACTTTTATCCAACACTGCCTGTTACCTTCCTCCCTGAGAAGTAAGACGACCAGTATTGACGATTTGCTTCCTAATTTTTTTTTTAATTTTTTAAATCGACTATTTTTTTCATTATTTTGATTCTGACTTGTCAACCTAAAAGAATGTATTGTATATATTTCAATATTAAAAATAATTACAAGTTTCTTTCTTTCTCGCATTTCTTTTATCCTTGTTTTTTTGTATTTTGTTCACAACGTAAATGATATTTTTATTATTAAAATACTTTTAAAATATAGAAAATTTAATTAAACTTAAAATTGGATTGGTTAATATTTAATAACTGGGGCCCGGTTTTACCTACATGGACAGATTGGGTGTTATTTACAATGAAAAATGTAATTAAGTGGCAATGCAAGTGGGTCCGCCATAAGCTCTAATCTAATCTTAATTTATTGGGTTAAACTTAAACAGACGCAAGTTGGTGTTTCTTGAAAGATCCAAAATTCGATTTAATTAATTTTCATCATAAAAAAAGGGAATAACAGTGTGATCGGTGGATACGCGTATCTTGGTGGACGGTAGAGATTTGCGGATTATGTTTTCTGTTCATTCATTATTTGTTAACTTAAAATGAAAAATTGAGTATTAATCTCACACCCACACCAGAGGAGATCACGCCATATCTCTCTTATCAAACTTGTCTTGTCAGTTGTCCCTATCCTTATTTAAATCCCTAATTATGCTAATTTTATAAATTTTGATATCTTAAATAATTAATTCTATACTTTATTTTATTATTATTTTTGTCTAATTGAACAAGTCCAGTATTAATTTCTTTTGGTCAATTTTTTAACATTAACTATTATTACTTTATATTTTTTATTGATAAAAACATAAAAAAATATGTTTTATAAACCTTCAATCAAATAGTTTAAAAATATATATTTTTTAAATTTTAATTAATTAAAATATTTAAAATAATCATAGTTAAAATTAAGAAAATAACTTTTAAAAGATCAATACTAAACATATTGAGCGAGAGAGAGGAAGAAAGATATTATATATATAATACCAATTATTGTGCTTTACTAATATCCCTACCATTATTAAGAACTTGGAATACTTTACTAAAACCCAATCCCTCAAGCATGCCGGAGATTCTGCCCACATTTCTATTTTTATTAAAATCAATTTGCAGTTCATTATAAACGTTAATGAATTATTTATTAGTAATATTAACTTCAGATGCTCTTACCACTTGGATTTAAATATAACGGTTCAAGGTATTTTAAGTTATTTTAAACTTGTTGGGTTGTGTGGAGCTCGATTCGATCAACCAATTATGCTCATCAAGTGGTGGAGAGGTGGATATTTTGGTGGAAGGGTTTAGGAAGCTAGAAAGATTAAAGACACAATGATTTATAGTGGTTCGGCCTTCTAACAAGCACCTACATCCACTACCTTAGCTTCCCACTAAGGATTTCACAATCAATCCACTAATTGATTCGTCCCCTTTTCTAGGATTAGGAGGAAACCCTTACAACCGATCAAGCTTCTACCCAAGCCTTGATCAAAACCCTCTTTTACAAAGAGACAAATGAAAGCAAACTTAAACCCTCTAATAGGTATTTGTTTGCACAATTAAGCACTCACCCAAAACCTAAAACACTTGAGCAAATTTGACAATTTTGGCTCACTAGTGTTTGTCTATACAAGAAATGACACTTAAAGCACTAAGACAATTTCTTGATCATTTGTTGATTGACAATTGAAGCATTAGTCTTCTCTTGATGCTTGGAGGTCCCTTTTATACTCCCAAATGAGTTTATAGCCGTTTAGGACCGTTGGGGATGAATTGGAGCCGTTGAGGACTTTATTTCCCTTCATAAATGCTGTTCTGCAGCTACCAGTATCGATACACGTGGAACGGTATCGATACGGCCTTCTTGAAGAAATAGCCGTTGGGCTCTTGCCAGCACAGGGGTATCGATACACGTAGAACGGTATCGATACGGCCTTCATAGGAACTAGCCGTTGAGCTCTTGCCAGCTGAGGCGTATCGATACGCTTGAGGGCGTATCGGTACGGGTGCACATTTAAATGGTCGTTGGGAAATAGCCGTTGGGGTAGTTGAACAGGGATCGGTACGCTGACGTGGCGTATCGAAACGACCCCGGTCCGTATCGATACGCTAAACCCTCGTATCGATACGGGTTTTGACAGTGGCCAAACTGGGCCAAAAAGGTATCGGTACGGGTACAACCGTATCGATACTGGTGACTTGAAAACACAAGTTTGGCTGTTTAAAACATGAAAAATCTTTGCCAAAAACCTCTTAAAATACCTCAAACATAAATTCAAGTTGTTTGGACTTAAAACCAAGTTTTAAATTCTTTTCAAATTAATCCAAAACATTTTTCAATTATTATATCAAAACATAAGTTCTACAATCTCCCCCTTTTTGATATAATAAAACTCACTTGAAAAATTGTTTGGGTTTCTCCCCCTTTATCTTTAAAAATGTGAATAAGAGATTAAGTAAATGAAATCAAATAAAGCTCCCCCTTATTCAATTGAAAATTCAATTTTTTTCAAACCAATTTCTCCCCCTTTTTGTTATATCAAAAAGAATTTAAAATGACATTTAAGTTCAAGATAACATAGGAGGCAAAAAAAATTTGACACATTTAAAATTTTGGTTTTAAAAATTGGCTCCCCCTTACTCAAATCATCATCAAAATGTTAGTCCAACATAAATGATCATCTAGTTGAATTTAAATTAAAATAAACAAATAAAAGCAAAAACAACTAGAATTTTACCAACACTTGAATTTAAGGGAGGATGTGAAGCCTTCCTTCTCCAAGTGTTCTTCCTTGTGTGTATGGAGCTCCCCCTCAATGTTTGACTTGTTGAACATCTCCATCACACCTATAATAGACAATCATGTAACTTTTGGTATCCAAATTGCTTTGGATCCATAAACGTTAGTTGCACAAAATTTAGTCCCCTTAGGAATCCATTTTTCAATTTCATCCTTTTTAGTTGAAGTATTTAGTCCTTTTGGGACCCAAACACTTCTAAAACATTTACCATTTATAAATCTAGGGGCACTAGATTGTCTAACATAAAAATTTGATTTTCCAAAATTATTTTTCTTTTCAAGCTCTTTGGAAATCAAATCTTTTTCTACTTGAACATTTTGAAGCAATTTTTGTAAATCAATACATTTTAGTTCAAACTCTTCAAGTTTTGCTTCAAGTTCAAGTTTGGTTTTAGAAAGCAAATCATTTTGAATTTTTAACTTTGAAATCAATTTATTGTTTTTCAAAATGTGGCTTTTAAAATCTAAAACCAATTCATCATAGGCATCTTGTAATTCATCAAAAGTGTAAGAACATGAAGTAGATGAATTAGAAGTTACCCTTGAATCTTCTTCGATGGCCATAAGGCAAAGGTTGGCTTGTTCATCGTCGGTGGAGTCTTCATCACTCCAAGTAGCCAATTGTGCCTTCTTCTTATGGCTTGAAGTGCTTGCCCTCTCCTTTCTTTTAGGTTCTCGTTCAAGCTCTCTCAAGGCTTTCTTCATGAAAGGGGCACACTTCTTGAAGAGATGAACTATCTCTTCATCTTCCTCCTCCTCTTCACTTGAGTAGACATGATGGCAAGTGGAGGATTTGAGAGCCATGGCACTTGCATTGATGCCAAGCCCTTTGATTTTCTTCTCTCCCATAGCTCGAATTTCTTCCCTTTTCTTCTCATCTTCCTTGTTCTTCTTCATGATTTGATGAGTGAGAAGAGACCCCATAAGTTCATCAAGCTTCAAAGTCTTCAAATTTTTAGCTTCGATGATGGCGGTTCTCTTTGAGTCCCAAGACTCGGGAAGTGAGTAGATGAGCTTTCAAACAAGCTTTTCTTCCGGGATGGCTTCTCCAAAACATTTAAGGCCATTGGTGATGGTGGAGAACCTATCAAACATCTTCTCGATGTTCTCTTCCGGATCCATTTTGAAGTTCTCATACTCCAAGGTTAGGAGCCCAATCTTGGTCTCCTTGACTTCGTTTGTCCCCTCGTATGTGACTTCAAGCTTGTCCCATACCTCCTTGGCACTCTCACAAGAAGACATCTTCTCATAGATGGATGGACCAAATGCACAAAACAAGATGTGCAAGGCTTTGCAATTAAGCTCCATCTTCTTGCGATCGTCGGCACTCCACTCCGCTTTACTTCTTTTAGGCACGAACGGACCATCTTCAACTACATCCCAAAGCTTGTAATCTTTTGATTTGATGAAGAACTTCATCTTTGTCTTCCAATGGGCATAGTGGTCTCCGTCAAAGAAAGGCGGTTTGTCGATTGATTGTGCCATTGAGCCGGTTGATGAAAAAGTGATCGAGCTTGCCGGATCTTCTCAATAGGATGTGAATCCTCTTCGATTGAGCCAAGCTCTGATACCAATTGTTGGGTTGTGTGGAGCTCGATTCGATCAACCAATTATGCTCACCAAGTGGTGGAGAGGTGGATATTTGGGTGGAAGGGTTTAGGAAGCTAGAAAGATTAAAGACACAATGATTTATAGTGGTTCGGCCTTCTAACAAGCACCTACATCCACTACCTTAGCTTCCCACTAAGGATTTCACAATCAATCCACTAATTGATTCGTCCCCTTTTTTAGGATTAGGAGGAAACCCTTACAACCGATCAAGCTTCTACCCAAGCCTTGATCAAAACCCTCTTTTACAAAGAGACAAATGAAAGCAAACTTAAACCCTCTAATAGGTGTTTGTTTGCACAATTAAGCACTCACCCAAAACCTAAAACACTTGAGCAAATTTGACAATTTTGGCTCACTAGTGTTTGTCTATACAAGAAATGACACTTAAAGCACTAAGACAATTTCTTGATCATTTGTTGATTGACAATTGAAGCATTAGTCTTCTCTTGATGCTTGGAGGTCCCTTTTATACTCCCAAATGAGTTTATAGCCGTTTAGGACCGTTGGGGATGAATTGGAGCCGTTGAAGACTTTATTTCCCTTCATAAATGCTGTTCTGCAGCTACCAGTATCGATACACGTGGAACGGTATCGATACGGCCTTCTTGAAGAAATACCCGTTGGGCTCTTGCCAGCACAGGGGTATCGATACACGTAGAACGGTATCGATATGGCCTTCATAGGAACTAGCCGTTGAGCTCTTGCCAGCTGAGGCGTATCGATACGCTTGAGGGCGTATCGGTACGGGTGCACATTTAAATGGTCGTTGGGAAATAGCCGTTGGGGTAGTTGAACAGGGATCGGTACGCTGACGTGGCGTATCGAAACGACCCCGGTCCGTATCGATACGCTAAACCCTCGTATCGATACGGGTTTTGACAGTGGCCAAACTGGGCCAAAAAGGTATCGGTACGGGTACAACCGTATCGATACTGGTGACTTGAAAACACAAGTTTGGCTGTTTAAAACATGAAAAATCTTTGCCAAAAACCTCTTAAAATACCTCAAACATAAATTCAAGTTGTTTGGACTTAAAACCAAGTTTTAAATTCTTTTCAAATTAATCCAAAACATTTTTCAATTATTATATCAAAACATAAGTTCTACAAAACTATTGGGTGTGATCTGTTTTTACCATTAACTTTTTTATTGATTTAAATTTACCACCAAACTTTATTTTTTGATTTGTTTATACTGCGTTGTTAACTCTTAACGCCGTGATGATTTGGATGTTAGACTAAAACGACATCGTTTTGGTGTCTCTATTTTGATATTAAATTTTCCATAACGATGCCGTTTTGCTGAAGGAAAATATAAAAAATCATGCACTTAATAAGATTTGAACTTGAAACCTTCAAAATCAAAGGCAACCTCTTAACCACTAAGCCAACTTAACATCTTTATTTTATTTTCAGCACAAATAATATATATTCTAAACTGCAGTTTATCATATAAATAACATTACTCTATATAAATAATATAAATATATTATAAATAATATGAAATATATAAATATACTATTATAAAACCTAAAAGACTAATTTTTAAAATCTCGAAATTTTCAAAAAACTCAAAAATCCAAAAAAACCTTAAACCCTAACCCTAAATTATAAACCTTAAACCCTAAAATTTTATTCATAAACAAATAATATATTATTATAAAAACTAAAAATAATTTTAAAAAAAATCTAAAATTTCGAAAATGTACAAAAAAATCTCAAAAACTTACTAAAACCTTAAATTTTAAACCCCAGATCCATCCATTTTGGGTGCCAATGTGTTTAGGATTTTAGGGTTTAGTATTTAGAATTTTAAGGTATATAGGTAAGAATTTAATGTTTTGGTGGATTTTTGGGTCTTTTTGTAAATTTTGGAAATTTTGGGGGGTTTTGTGATTTTTTTAGTTTTTATAATAATATATTATTTTTATATATTTAATATTATTGATAATATAATTTTTTTATTTAATATAATTTTTTATTTATTAGTTATATATATTAATATATTATTATATGTATATTAATATTAATATTATTTTATAATATATTTATATTATTTATATAGAGTAATATTATTTATATAATAAAATAAATTGAATTAATCTCAACTGTAGTTTACAATATATATTATCTGTGCTAGAAACAAATTAAACATATTAAATTGGCTTAGTGGTTAGGAGGTTGCCTTTGATTCTAAAGGTTCTAGGTTTAAATTCTATTGAGTGCATAATTTTTTATATTTTCCTCTAGCAATTTGGGCAATTTAGTATCAAAATAACGGCACCAAAACGACGCCGTTTTGGTCTAGTATTCAAGTCATCACGGCGTTAAAGAATTAACGGCGTGGCGGTATAAACGAGTCGAAAAATAAAGTTTGGTGATAAATTTGGACCAATTGAAAAGTTTGTGGTAAAAACGAGTCACTCTCAATAGTTTGGTGGTACATGTATGTATGTATGTATGTATGCAGGGACGGATCCAGAACTTTAAGTTAGGGGGGCGAACCTATAAATTTCTAGGGGGGCGAACTTATAAAAGTTTAGGGGGGGGGCAAAAGTAGATTTTTAATAGAAAATACATAGAAAAATTCTAAATTTCAAAATTTTAGGAGGGGCGATTGCCCCCTCAGCACCCCCTCTGTCCATCCCTGTATGTACGTACGTACGTACGTATATATGTATGTATTTACGTAAGTACGTATGATAATTAAGATTGTGTATTGGAATAATTGTGTACATTTAATTCATTTTCTCGAATTTAGATATTGTAAATTTATATAATTTGTGAATTTGGATGTTAAAATTACTATAGTTGCGGATTCGGAGTGGATATGAATAGTCACTCTTGGATATCCACTATCCGAACATATACTATTACTTATGTGGATTGCAGATTCGAATATATAAATCCAACTCTGGATTACAAAAATGAACAATATATTTACTTCTAAAGAGATTTGGAGATTTGAACATTGATCATCTAACTTTTAGTGAATTCAAATTTAAATTTGCGTGGATTTATATATTTGATGTATGATTTAAAAATTTTAATTCTAATTTTTTACGAACTCAAAAATCCGACCGGTAAATTATTTAATTTGAATTTCGATTAGGATAATAATACTCAAATAATTGACAAATTAAAACACATACATATTTTAGCCATATTTATGAATTAGGTTCAGATGGTAATACTTAGATAATTATGAATAAAAAATAATTTTTATATCTAAACAAATTATAAAATTGAGATATAGATAATTTTAAAAGGATTATAATCCTATACACATGTGGTAGAAACTTTTTGTTTCCACAAGCGCCTCAATTTTAGGGTTCATAATTTTAGTTTAGGGTTTAGAGTTTAAGGGTTTTAGTGTATGTGGTTTAGAATTTAGGGTTTAGAATTAGAAATTAGGGTTTAGGGTTAAAATTTAAGTTTTAGGGTAATATGGGTAGAGAATTAGGTTTTAACCTATAAACCCTAAATTTTAACCATAAACACAAAATTCTATCGATAGACCCTAAATTCAAAACAACTACACTTAAACTCTAAACTTTAAACCCTAAATAAAGTATCTAATCTCTAAAACCAAGGTGCTTGTGTAAAAAAGTTTGCACAAGTGTCGCCTTAGTTATGGTTTAGGGATTCTATTATGGGTTTAGAGTTTAGTGGTTTAAGTGTAGTGATTTTGAATTTAGGGGTTGTTGATAAAATTTTAGGTTTATGGTTAAAATTTAAGGTTTATAAGTTAAAATTTAAATCTCTAATCATATTACCCTAAAACCTAAACTTAAACATTAACCCCTAAATTCTAACCATGAACCCTAAATTCTAAACTCATACGCTAAAATCCTTAAACTAAAACTTTAAACCTTAAAATTAAGGCGTTTGTGGAACAAAAAGTTAAAATAAGTATATCTGACTCATTAATCTTATTACCCCTGCAAGTAATTTATATGGGAAAGTGTGTCGACCAAATACTTGTAATAGGAGTGTTGAATTGAGGTGCCCAAAAGCTAATCAAATAGAAAACAACGAATTAGATTGTGTAAAGTAAGCAAGAGCTTTGAAAATGCAGCAAATTCCAGGCTCTTCTATGTACCTATCCACATCACATATTCATATTCATATTCAGCCACGGTGTTGTTGCTTAATAGGCGGAATTTTATACCAAGTTTACTCACATCAACTAATTAAAAACAAACAAAGGTTGGTACCACCAGCTTATTAATAAGACGTGGTCGGCTTGACCTTGACAAAATTAACCCAATCACTTCTTCAATCAACTAATGTATCATGTAGGTAATCAGAGACAAACGTAAGATCTTTTATTAGTGGATGTTAACTTTTATATTTAGTAAAAAAATTTAAAAATTTAATTAAACAATATAAAATATAAATTACTTTTAATGTTTTCAGAAAATGCGACAATTCATAACATTTTTCAGTCTATTCATGTACGTAAGATATTAAATAATAAACAAATCAACTGAAAATGAGGTCTAAAACCTGCCGTCTATCTTTAGCATCATGATTCATGAGCCGTGTTGTCAAAAGTGTGAACACACAGGAGTATGAATTGGTTTAATCCGAAGTGGAATTATATATTAATGAAATATTTGGGTTTATATATGGAATTAGTTGAACAAAAGGTAACGGTGTCTATGCTAAGTGGTGCAATGCATGTGCTTTTGATCTCCCACTTAAAAGGGGGTGGGGGTGGGGGTGGGGATCACACTCCCACCAACATATATACTAAACTCCTTTTTCTTTATTCCTCCCATTGGTATCAAACTTTGGGAGAAATGAAACCATGCCACATATATACTTTATTATAAGTATGTGGTTAATGTAATGGACTACAATTTTTTTTTTCTTTTTTTTTTTTTACGATTGTAGCCTCCATCGGCAGTCTTCATGTCTTCGGTTGTATACAAATAAGCATCATCTTTTTTTTTATGAATGCTTGTGTTTTTTTTAAGTTTCTTTTGTTTTATGTGCTTTGTTTTGTCGGAAATCACATTTTATCTGTTTTTATGTTAGTCTTTTTGTATACTTTCATAGTGGTTTCTTTGTTTGCTTTTATGACAATTTTAATTTTTCCTTCTGACATATTGTTGTCCTTCATGACAGTTCTCTCTTTTGAGAAGGTCAACGATCTCTTCATGTTTTAATGTCCTTTTGTGGTTGTTTGCCGATGTGTCAAGATTTTACAGTGAATAGATTTACATCATGGAGCGTTCTGGTTGAAGCAATTTATTGTTGGATTTTAATTCAAGTACTTAGCAAGCTTTTCTATAAATAATTGTTTTTGCTTTCATTGTTTCTATTTCCTTTGAGTTTTAATATATATATATATATATATATATATATATATATATATTTGTTTTATTTTCCATGATTACTCATGGTTTAGGGTGTATTATGTTTGTAATTTTTTTTTGCTCTTAATAAAATTCAATTTCTGTTCTTATTAAAAAATAATGTAAAAAGTGTAATTTGTATTTTAAAATGTTTAAGAATATTGTCAAAAGATGTTGTAAAAAATAAAATATTCATTTTGAAGTGAAAGATAACTATTTTAAATGGTATTTTGATATATTAATATAAAAAAAGTTAATTGTTTTAAGGTTTTGAAATGTTATTTCGAGAAGTACTTGTTATTTTGGTTATACTCCATATTTTATTCTCCGCCTCTCACTCATCCACAACAAAAATTATTTGACTACCTCATTACTAATATTGGACCCTCTGAGAACTTAGAAAGCGTATTTCGCACACCTCAACTCTTGAAGCTTACTAAAAAAGTCACAAAAGATCAATTCACCTGCTTCATCAGTAGGTCTACTATCTGACACATAACTTGACAGCCGAGCTAGCACTACAATAAACATCAGTAGGTCTAGGAGTGGCATTTGTCGTTTAAGGTTATTAGAGGTCTCTCTTTAAATACTCTAAGAAGTGACTAACAAAGGGAAAAACTTTCCTCCCCAAGAGAACTTTCCCACCCGGCTATATACTTCAATTTTACTCTTTAACTTCGTTCAACACATGCATCGGCTCTCCATCCAAATCAAAAAGGAGTGAACCGTTCGAAGTCACTATAATAATTCGTGTAACAATTTTATTTAGTGTCAACTGATTTTTAACATTAATAATTCTAAAAATTAATTTTTAAACTAATTATTTATTAACTTTATCATTAAAATTACCTTTTGATCCCAAAGAGATAATTTGGGTTCAAACCTTGATGACGGTATTGTTAGGAAAGAGAACAAAGAATCCTGATTATGGACCATAAAATGAACATGCAATTTACTAAAAAAAAACTACTTTTGATTCCAAAATTAATTTGATTCCAAAATACACGAATACTGTAGAAATACCCCAATTATAAAGCGTAGAACAAACGTATGGAATATAAATAATTTGTACAAAGCGGAGCCCACCACCACACATGGCCTCCTTTCCTCTCCTCTTCTTTTCCCATTGCTGTGTATAAAGTCTCATCGCTTCCATTCTCTTCCTCTCCACCTTTTTCAACTTATACGCGCAGTATTTTACTCCCCCTTTCAAAACCCTACTTTTTTTAAACTAAAACGATGGGGTTACAAAGCCAGCTAAACGACGTGTCCTCAGATTCGATTCCGCTTCTCCTCGTAGCCATAATCGCTAGGTGTGTCGGCTATCTCCGGAGTCTCCTCTTGGGTTTCCTCCACGCGATTGGCCTTTTCCCTTGCCCGGACCAGCGCACCACCATTGAAGACGTCGGACTCCTAGGTTCCGGCCTCGCCACCCTCATGGTACTCGCCGAGCAGCTCAACTTAAACAAGGCTTCCTCCTACAAATACTGCGGCGGCGCCAAGGGTTCCGATTGCATCGTGTGCCTCTGCGGGCTAAGAGACGGAGAACAGGTGAGGGAACTGGATTGCTGCCATGTATTCCATAAGGATTGCTTCGATGGTTGGCTCGATCATCTCAATTTTAATTGCCCGCTTTGTCGATCTCCTCTCAAAACGGATCATCAGCGCGTCCTTTGCACGCGTAGGCGCGTTGGTCAAGATTTGTTCACCTGGTTTTCTTTGGCCTGATTGGATTCCGACCAAGATTTTTGTGATTCGGGAATTTAGAAACTTTACTACTTTCCCCCTCCTTTTTCCTCGGGTATTACCCATTTCCTTTTTCATCTATTGTTTTGAGAGGGTTGTTTAGCATCTTTGGCCTTCAACTTTCTTTCTTTTTTACAACCTTTCTTTCTGTTTTTTGAAGGATTTTCTTTTTCCACTGCTCTGTATATGTTCTTTTGTTTGTACAATAAGAAAATAGTTATCTTTGTGTACAAATTATAGAGATGGGTGACAGAGAAGGTGGATGAATGTAAAGATGTTTGATGATTTTACTTTCTCCACGAGTTGATGGAAAAAGTAAATTTAATTTTAATTATATTACCATAATTATTATCTAGATATTTTATATAAATTAATTTAAAGGAATCATATTGTAAATCGAGATACAACGACATAAGAAAATTAAAAATCGACAAAAACGATAATATGTGTCAATGGCCTAATTAAATAAAGTTAAGAGTGTGGTTTGAAATTTCAATTTTTTTTTATCGTTAAGCAGTAGTTTAATGAAATAGTCGGGGCATTGTTATGTTTTTAGTTCCAGCAGAATGCAGTTGTATTGTGACCCCTAGGGTTCAAGAGGTTGTTTTCTCCATCATTTTCAGTTTTAGGATGAGTGAACAATTTTATTTCTCCAAATTTCTATATTTCCGTTTCTTTATTTGATTCTTCTACTTTTTTTTACAAAGGTATCAGAGTCTTTTGATCCTTCACGATGGTAGGCGACACGTTAAGCCGAAATTATGCGACGCAACTGGCGTTGGAGGCACATACGACACAGCCGAAATATGAGGGCTATTAGTAGCAATTCCGATGGGAATCGAACAACAACGATAATAGAGGATGAGGTGCAACCCACCTCAGTGGAGGTTCAACCACAATTAGGTAACTTTGCGTGCAAATTGTTGTGTCCAAGATTTTAGAAGATGGATGGCAACGTTAGTGCAGTATTTGGAGGCAAAATCTGTCTTGGAGGGGGCAAAAATTCAATTGGTCATGCTTCATCTTGAGGGGGCAAGCCTTGCAATAGCACCATTTAATAACCAAGAACCACACAAATCTGAATCATCTAACCTGGGTGCAGTATTTAAAACTGCTACAAGACCGGGTCGCACATGAGGGCTTTGATCATCTTTTTGCAGACTCCGTGAATCTTAAACATTACGAATTAGTTGACCAATATTATGAAGAATTTGTGCAGCTACTGAACTAGATAAATTTGCCTGATGAATATGTGTTGAGTATTTTCAAAAACCATATTAGACTGGAGATTAGTCAGTTTTGAAATTATTGCAACCCAATACTCTTACTGAAGCTTTCAATATGGCCGAACACTTGGAGAATATTTTATTTCATGCACAGACCAGGAACGATACAACCTCCTCCAAGTTCACTGATAACTTGTCAAAATACTTATATTATACACCTTCTTACTTAGGTATTTGTTTGTTCTCAAGATCATTTCATAGCATATAAGTACATTTAGGGCATATAATTGCATACATCTTTGCTTGTTGATGGTTTGACTTAATTTCAAAAGATTGGATGATGCTTGGAGGGTATGTGCTGGTGCTGTGACGTGCAAGTTGAAGCATGTGTGAAGCTGGAAAAGGAGAAAATGCTGCAGCATTTTGGACAACATTTCTGGGCGCAAAAAGGATAAAGCAACACGTACATTCTCAGAGCCCACATGTGCGAGCCCCTATTTTTGCTTGATTGTGCCCCACATGCAGAGGGAATATTCCCCAGAACGTCAGAGAATATGAGGGCACAAAACCATAGAAGCCTCCACTATATAAAGGATATGAGGCCCTCATTAAGAGAGAGCGAAAAAAGATGACTAAGGCTAATGAGAAAAGAAAAAGGCAGCTCTTTTTCCATCTTCTTCTTCCTCTACATGGTGTCCTCCATCGTTGAAGCTCCAAGAGATGACCTTGTTGGCCTTGGAAAAGGTAGCAAGCCTATGGTGGTTCGTGGCATTGCAGTCCATCACGGATCGGCAGTTTCTTCTTCCTTTTTTGTTGCTTCAACATTTCTTTTATACTCTGGAATGGGATTGTACAAACAAAGTTACTTTGGATGTTTATTGCCCAGCCATGAACTGATTTTAGGTGGCTTGGGTTGTTTGGATGGTTTATGTTTTTAGTTTCTTTAATGCATGCTTATTTCTATCAGTTTCATTCTATGTTTTGTTTATGTTAGTTAAATGCTTAGTGTTGTAAGAGCCTTCGAGAGTTGGCCTTTCCTTAGGTGTGAGTTAAAGTTAGTAATCGAGAGAGCTACCTTTGACTTTCATAGGCAATGGAGTTGGCTACTGAGAGGCACAACTCTAACCCACCTTAGAGATAAGTGATGGGTTTCAACGGCTAAAAAGGATAGAACTTCACGGGTAGGGGGAGTGTTAGAGTTTACGCTGAGAGGTATTGTTGTAGTATTTCCTACTCCTAAACTCCTTTCTAGAGATAGTTGAGGAGCAACCTTAGCATATCCTGCCGAGCCTAGAATAAGCTAGTGAGATAAGTCTTAGTTGAGAGCTAAAGTATAGGTTAACCAGACAACCCGACCGATCATTCCCAAGTGAGTTTCGCATACGTAAGAGGACCTGTTAAGTCCTAATGATTTTAGCATGTTATTTTTATCTTTGTTGCCACATCATTTATCCCTTTGTCTCTATTTGCCAAAGCATTCTCTATTTACAGTTCGTGATTTGTGTGCTTAAACTCAACTCGAGACACCACTAATCTCTGTGGAGACGATACTCACTTATCACTGTATTACTTGTTCGACGTGTATACTTGCACTATATTTGTGTATCATTTATAGTACACTACACATCGCAAACATTCACCTTACCTTGGACGTTGTCCATTCCACTAAGAGTACCCAACAATTCTCTCATGGGTGTTTTTAGTGCTCCTAACACTTCAAGCCAATCACATAGTTCTAGGACGATGTCCCCGAGTACTATAAGTCCTAATTCTGTGAAGCCTACAACTATAGGGGGTAACAAAGGTGGTGGGAAGAGTTTGACTGTTGTTGAAATCAAGGATAGAAGAAAAAAGAATTATGTTTCTGGTGTGCAACAAAATACACACTAAAATACAAGTGTGCCAAGTCTCAATTATTCCAAATAGCCATTGAAGAGGTGGAAGAGGATGATAACCAATATGTGTTTTTGGATTGTGAGGAGGTATGAGAAACTATTAAAAATCCTCATGTGATGGACTTGTTTTATCATTGCAAGCTATTTGGGGTATGTCAAATTGGGAGACCATGAAACTGATGATATAAATAAGAGAAACCAAATTGATAGCATTAGTACATTCAGGGAGCACACAAAATTTTGTGAGCTTAGTAGTGGCCAAAAGACTAGATTTGAGGAAAAGGAAGAGATGCAGTTTGCAAGTGACAATAGCTGATGGAGGGTGTTTAGAAACCTTGGGGTGGTGTAATGAGTTACAATGGGTAACCCAAGGTCACCAGTTCATCACTGATTTCCTAGTTTTGCCTTCGAGAGGGAGTGATATAGTGCTTGGGGTACACCTGTTGTCTACATTAGGGTTTGTCAAGTGGGATTTTAAAGCTTTATCTATGGAATTCCATTATCAAGACAAAACTGTGAAGTTAGTGGGAATTCGTCTTGAACCTTTAAAGTGTATAGAACCCACAAATTATCCTAAAGCTTTAAGGGATGTGCAAGCCCCTGTGGCATGTCTATTGTTCCTAAACACACAATTGGAACTTAAAACGGAAATAGAACATGTGTTAGCAACAATAGAATACTTGTTGGCAAACTATCAAGATGTGTTCGAAGAGCCTAAGGAGTTACCACCTAAAAAAGGACAAGAGCATACGATTCCCTTGTTGGATGAGAGGGCAATGCTGAAAATGAATCCTTAAAGGTATCTAGCTTACCAAAAGGGTTAGATAAAAAATTGATAAACGAAGTTGTGAAAACAGGGGTCATTACATATAGCAATAGCTCGTTTGCTTCTCCAGCGGTAATGGTGAAGAAGAAAGATGGGTCATGAAGGGTGTGTGTAGACTAGCGAAGGTTAAATTAGCTAACAATGAAAGTGTAACCCCTAAATCCGTCTTAAAAGAAATAGTCGAATTTAGGAAGTCACGTTTGAAAACTTTACACTCAAGAAACCAATTCGAATTATGATATATTAAAATAGCGTAAAATAAATTATTTCTGATAATAATATAACATATCTCAATAATTATAAAATCCGAACGTTAAAATAATAATCATATAATTTAAATAAAACATTCAAATTTAAGTCTGAAGACGCATGTAAAAATAATAAGTCTCAAATCCAAAATTACATTAAAATCCCAAAATAATCTTAATAATAAAATACTCCTGAAAGTAAAGTGTATCCATACTGAAGATAAAATAGATTCGATAAAATAAAGAGATCCTCTGAGTACCAAGTCACCTAGAGTCCAGGATACCTGAAAAAGAAAAACTATGAGGAGTAAGCTAAAGAGCTTAGTGTGTCTCTACAGTACAAGAAAATCAAAGTCGTAAAAACATAGTAATATTTTCTTAAAATTCTTTAAAGGATAACACATAAATCACAATCACAATGCAATGCACCTAACTACAACCGCCAAAAGGAAAGTTCCCCAAAACTCCTCACTGCAACCTTCAATCCGAAGTGGAATTCAGCCCGAAGGGTGAAACCACTAAACTTCCCCAAACAAATCCCAACTCATGCTCATACAATGATATAATGATTAGAAATCAAATTTCATAAACAAAGTTTCATAAATCCAATATTCCGTAAACATACTTCATAAATCATAGTCCATAAGTCCTTAAATCAAAGTTCATAAACCGTGGTCCATAAATCATGGTTCATAAATCATAGTAAAAACATATTTTGAAAACGTATGCATGTGATGTCAACCATAAAAATCATAATACATATAAATAATCACATAAAGGGTAAAACACCAACACATAAAAAAATAACATATAATTTAATTATAGCACCAGAAGAAACACACCTTAGCCGAAGCAAACTCAACCCACTGAATTATGTGATTTTTCATGATAAAAAATATTAGATTCAACTGTATCGGTACTGGACTAAACTTGGGTTGAAGGGGTTTTTACGGCATTGATATTTTTTTTTCTAACTTCTTTGTTGCATAACTATAACTATGTAGAGAGAGACAATTGAGTTGAGGTTGGTTATTAGTAATGAATTATGTTTAGAATTACTATATATATTATATGGCTATGATTAATAATTATAATAATAATAATAATTAAAAACAGAGGAAGAGACAGAGGCAGAAACCAATTAAATTAGAATTAAATTTCATAAAAAGAATTATTTATGGATTCAGTCCTTAGACTTTTCAAGCAATTTCATATTAACTTTCAAGTTTCATAAAAATTCTTATTTAGTCTCTCATAGTAAATTAGGGTTTTGAATTAAAATTTTCAATTGTTAGAGTTTTCAAAATCAAGGTTTTTACGAATTTAGGGTTTATAATTTGGGCATAATTTTTGGGGTGTTACAACTCTCCCACCCTTAACAGAAATTTTGTCCTCGAAATTTTTAAACTTAGAGATAGATCCTTAAAAATAAAAATATTTTGGTAAAAACTTCTTAAATCATTTTAGATCGTGTATGAATGACATAAGAGGACTTGAAAAAAATTGATCTTAAATTTATAAGGACGAGTATGATCACGACCAGTTGGCTAATCCAGAGCTCCTACGAGATGTCATAATAGTCTATCTACAAAAAGAATTAACCTAGGTTTAGAGTTAGTACTGGGAGTATCTATTCAAAACATATATTTAATTCTTTAAAATAATAAATTTATCAAAAAAATTCCGTTTCACCAAAAATATTTAATATGCATGCAAAAATCATTTTCGGCTTAAAATTTTTATGTGATCAGTCACACAGTTCGAGGGTTGAACTTAGCCCTGATACCACTAAATGTAACCTCTAAACCCAACCTAGAAGAAATAGCCGAATTTAGGAAGTCATGTTTGAAAACTTTACCTTCAAGAAACCAATTCGAATTATGATATATTAAAATAGCGTAAAATAAATTGTTTCTAATAATAATATAAAATATCTCAATAATTATAAAACTCGAACGTTAAAATAATAATCATATAATTTAAATGAAACATTCAGATTTAAGTATGAAAACACATGTAAAAATCATAAGTCTCAAATTCAAAATTACATTAAAATCCCAAAATAATCTTAATAATAAAATACCCCCAAAAGTAAAGTATATCCACACTGAAGGTAAAATAGATTCAATAAAATAAAGAGATCCTCCGAGTACCAAGTCACCTAAAGTCCAGGATATCTGAAAGAAAAAAAACTATGGGTGAGTAAGCTAAAAAGCTTAGTGTGTCTCCAAAGTGCAAGAAAATCAAAGTCGTAAAAATATAGTAATATTTTCTTAAAATTCTTTAAAGCATAACACATAAATCACAAGCGCAATGCAATGCACCCAACTACAACCGTCAAGAGAAAAGTTTCCCTGAACTCCTCACTACAATCGCCAATCCGAAGTGAAATTCAGCCCGAAAGGTGAAACCACTGAACTTCCCCGAACAAATCCCAACCTATTCTCATACAATGATATGATGATTAGAAATCAAATTTCATAAATAAAGTTCCATAAATCTGATATTCCGTAAACATACTTCATAAATCATAGTCCCTAAGTCCATAAAGCATGGTTCATAAATCGTAGTCCATAAATCACGGTTCGTAAATCATAGTAAAAATATATTCTGAAAACGTATGTATGTGATGTCAACCATAAAAATCATAATACATATAAATAATCGCATAAAAGGTAAAACACCAACACATAGAAAAATAACATATAATTTAATTATAGCACCGGAAGAAACACACCTTAGCTGAAGCAAACTCAACTCACTGAATGATGTGATTTTCCATGATCAAAAATATTAAATCAAACTGTATCGGTACTGGACTAAACTTGGTTGAAGGGGTTTTTGCGGCATTGATATATATATATATTTTTCTAACTTCTTTGTTGCATAACTATAACTATATTTAGAGAGAGGATTGGGTGGTGTAGGTTATTAGTAATTAATTAGGTTTAGAATTACTATATATATATTATATATGGCTATGATTAATAATTATAATAATAATTAAAAACAAAGAAAGAGACGGGCAACAGAAACCAATTGAATTAGAATTAAATTTCATAAAAGGGTTATTTTTCCATGATTTTTTAGAGGTTATGAATACCAAACCTAATCCTTTGAATTTAGGTTTCCATGTCCAATAGAGCTTATGTGTTATGATGTCTATTGATGAAATCCTATGTTACTTCCATGTTAGATCAAGCTCTATGTGTGGAATCCTCATTTCGACAATGAAAATAAAGCCGAATTAAGCTCGGATTAACGTTTTGAATCGCTCTATAAATTTCAGTATATCGATGAGTGTAATTCAAGTCTCGAGATTGGTTTAACACTACCTTCATGAATGCATTTTGTTCTATTGTTATTATGGGTTGTGTTGTGACATAATGATCTAGCTCAATTAGAGCATTCTTATTGGTATGATGTGGCGTGGAGGTAAGCTTGTAAGCTTAACCTTTTGAATTTTGCTTTGTAAGTATATTTTCATATATAAAACTTCATTGTCCATCTGTCCTGAAACAACGCGTAAATATGTTGTAGCAACGTTTTGCATAGCCCTGTAGCAACCTTGCTTTGAAACATTCGAACAACTTGAAGATTGTCCGATTCCAATTTCCACAACAACAAATGTTGCACCAGGGAGGCGACACACTTCAACCCTTCATAAACTCCCACAATTTAGCCTCTAAACCCCAACATTTATCAATAAACTTATAACTAATAACATGGATAATTCAAAAGGAAGTAAGATAAAAACACACAGCCTTAGAAAATGATTTACGGTCAAATTTTATTAAACTCACATCTGACATTAATGTTAAAAAATAATGCCTTCATAATTATGGATCCAAACATAGTTCTCAATCCTACCCAACAAATAGTGTTTAGTTTATATGGAGTGTGAAAATAAGTTTGTTTATATACAGACTAAAATGGGCTGGGAGAAACATAAGCAGTTGAAATCCAAAGTTGGAAACCAGGGCTGAGGAGAATCCCTGACAGATTGACAAATGGGGGGAGGAAAATGAATCATTCTGCAAAGGGTTTCAGTTTCAGATTTTATCATCTTTTTTTTTTTCATTTAAAAAGAAGAAAGCCAGTAGCAGTCAAGTCAAGCATCTTGCTAAGTGATTCCCTTAATGAAAAGGACAAGTCACACTGCCATGCATTTCCTTTCTTAGAAATCACCAAGCTTTTCAGGCCAACACACAATTCCCTTTTCCTTTTTATCAGCCAATGATTAAGATGGGAAACCAG
The DNA here is from genome assembly GCA_958450335.1 of Hibiscus tridactylites. Taxonomy (NCBI): domain Eukaryota; kingdom Viridiplantae; phylum Streptophyta; class Magnoliopsida; order Malvales; family Malvaceae; genus Hibiscus; species Hibiscus tridactylites. The sequence continues at coordinate 78,065,513 of OY288281.1, forward strand.
GAAAAAGGGTTTGCCGTTTACCATGTTTTTTTTTTGGCAACCTCAAATTTACTCCAATTAGTGGAAGGTGAAAGAGTAAAGCAAACAACTGGATTTTATACCTTCATCTTTAGTAGTTTTAAGTCATTAGAAAAGCAAATTACACTGTAGGTGTAAGCAATGCATTCCCGGCAGCATTTTATCTTCAAAACCCCAAACTCACCAACATTGAACAGAAGTTACTTAGCTAGCTACCTCGTATGCATCTCTTACATCCCACATTCATCTCCTACCTAGGACTAAATCTAAGAACAACGACAAATGAGGGAAATTAAGAAGAAAAAAAAGAAACGTACATGACTCGAGATTAAACAAGGAAAAAGGATATATATATATATATATATCGAGAGAGAGAGAGAGAGAGAGCTTAGTAGAAATCGGACCACGACCCTCAATTCCCCGCAATGCAAAGCCTTGTTTGTTTGTTTCGCCATTCTCTTTCACCCGTGTTTGAAAACCAACCATCTTATTCTGTCCTCATGCCACCAGCTCCGACCACCGCTTCCCTTATGTTTCCGGTAAGTATCAGCAACTCCTTGGAGGCTTCCGGCAATCATCTTTCGTACAGTGAAAACTGGAAATATATATGTAGCTGAAGGAAAGATGGGAAACGGCTTAGTAAGGGAAAGAGTGTGGGGATAGATATGCATCAGGGGACATGGTGGATCGTATATAAAGGCGAGATCAAAGCTTTTTTGCTTTTTTATTTTGCCTTCAAATGTTAATTTAAGTATTGAATATAGCTTTGTTAAAGTGAATGGTGGCATTGCCCGTCCAAGCTAGGGTTTAAGGGCTAGCTGGTGGGGAATGCAAATAACTCCACTATCTCGAATTCCAAGGCTCTCGGAGTTTTCATATTATTATGTCATGGACGAGAGATAAAGTGAGTGGAGTGATGGGCTTTGCTTGTCTGTGTATGTTAATCGGGCATAGTTGGCTGCTATTTTATTAAAGGGAAAAATACAATACAAGTCACTTAATTATAGGTTTAGCAACAAACATGTCACTTTTTTTTAAAGTAACAATTTAATCATTCAATTAAAATTTTGTGACAAATGTGTCACTTAATTATAGTTGGGTAACAAACATGTCACCTTTTTTCCTCTAAAAGTAACAATTCAATCATTGAATTAATTTTTGTGACAATCAAGTCACTATGCTATTAGAATTGAAAGAAACGGCTTGGTAATAATAAAAATTTTAGTCCTCAAAACATTTTCTATTAATTTGGTCTTAATTCAATAAATTTAACCTTTCACATTTAGAAATTTCATTAGTGAAGTGACTATGTCTACTAGTAGACGATATTATGGTCATAATGAGTATGTTTCATTAGTCTGTCAGCTGTCGAGTAGTTAAGTAACGTGTTTGTCGAGTTATCACATATGCAGATTATCGAGCTGGGGGACAGTGGCATAGAGTGCGACAAGTGACCAGAGGGTGTAATGTCAAAAAATTTAAATATGAAAGGTTAAATTTATTGAATTATTTTTGAATTAGAGCCAAATTGATAGAATGCACAAGTTTTAGGATTAAAATTGCTATTATATCATGTCATGTTTCAATTTTAACCGCAAAGTGACATGTTTGTCATAAATTTATAATTGGGTGACTAAATTGTTACTTTTAAAGAAAAATATCTATTTATCACAAAATTTTAATTGAGTGATTAAATTATTATTTTAAAAAATGACTTATTTATTATTAAACCTATAACTAAGTAATATGTGGTGTAATTTTCCCTTTATTAAATGGAACATACATACATGCATATATACATGTAATGTAAGTCGCACTCAGCTCAAGGCAAAACTCCTAATGGCTAACTTTTTATTTTCAGTTTTATTACCCTATTATTGAGATTGAGAGAGTTGGGTATTTGTAGTCTCCACGGCCAGTCTTCGCCTGGATTGCCGTGCTCAGACGTGTATTGGAATCCCACAACCCACCATTGCCATTGGGGCAAATAAAAAGAAATGAAACTTGGAATTAGGAGTACACAAAACTCTGGCTTAACTCGAAAAAAAAAAAAATTTAACTTGATTTAACGTGGAAAAATTCTATTCGAATCATAATTTCATAAGATTGTCTCGAAAAAATTTTAAATTAAGTTTGAGTTATAAAATGAAATTTTAAATAATTCAAAAATTTTAGTAATTAATAGACCGATTTTTAATTTTGAGTCGATTCCCTCAACTCTATATGATATATGTATCTCACATATAAGAAAATATGAAGAAGTATATATATATTATGTATATTGTATATGGTTATAGTTTACAATTAAAATTTGAACAGAAACTCGAACAACTCGAATCAACTTGACTCAACGTGAAGTTCATAAACTCGACTCAAAACAATTCAAATTAGATTTGAGTTATAAAATAAGACTCGTCAACTCGACTATTTTTTAAAAAAAATAACTTGGCTCGACTCGACCGAATTCTTATCCCTACTTGAAAATAAGGATTTGATTCATCGACTGAACAGATTAAATTAAGATTTAGTTGAGGTTGGATTCGGAGAATATGTGAGAATTGGAAGAATGAACACTAAGATTGAATAGGTTAAATTAAGAATTAATGTTACTTTTTAGTATAACGTTTCACTTTTTTTATGATATTAAAAGATTGTCAATGCAGCTGTCCATTGCTTTCTTCTTCTTCTTTAGAAATTAAAATTAAACTTGTAGGGTTTACAATTAACAAAACTAAACATGCCTTTATCTCAGCCGGAAAATATTAAATCAAAAGAACTTTAACCTTTTGGTTCAATTGTTGGTCAGAATGGACCGACTTTACATCAAATTAGTGTGACAACTTTAAAACAAAATCATTAGTGTTGGTTGGATTAGATTGTTTTTGGGCAAGAGAAAAAAATGTGGTGGTAAGGTTCTTAACATCTTCAATTCTGAATCAATTAGTCTAACCTTTGTTCACTCCTTTTATTTGGTAAAACTTGAAAACCTAAAAGATTTCAATTATATGTTTGTGAAAACTTATATGTGTCTTGGTCTAAATAAATCATGGTTTTATGTTCATTAAAATTTTACCCTTAAGTTGATTGAATTGTGATTTGATTAGAATAATTGTTATTGTAGTAACCAAGAGCTTCGAGTATGCTTAAATATATAATACCTTTTAATTAAGTTAGGTTGTGGTTTTGAGATCTATGAGTAGTTTGAAACTGAGTATTAAGAAGATCTATGAATTTATTTTTATGCTTGAATGTTTTAAACTGATCTTAGAAATTTCAAACCTCGTGATCTATGAGGTAGATGTTCTCACTTCTCAATATAGAACTATCGGGGGGAAATAAAATGGTGTTGGGTAAGGGGAATGTCCACGAATGTAACACCTTCTACCCAGTCAGAAAATAAATCGAGTCAGAAATGTCACCAAAATTCATAACATACATAAATTTAAGACAAAACAATCAATCAGTAAAGAACCTAAGTTAATTAATTCAGATCTAATCATTATGGACCAATTTATAAGATTTTCAAAGTTTAGGAACTAAAGTATAAATTTGTCAAATTTCAAGTATTTAACAAAACTATCTCCTAACCCTTCGTAAATTAAGGTCATATCAATAATTCACATCAAAACATGCATACTTGTCAAATTTTAACTCATTTAACAATTAATTCATGCAACATTTAAGACTAAAATGTAAAATTAACTTAACTACCTTCTGTATCAGTATTCGAAGGTTCATACCACTACGCTTATGAAATTTGAAATTTTAGTAGTTTATTTTCGTACAGATACCATTACCAGTACTGGACAATATTATATGGGTAAACTATATAAATGACCACCATACTATTGGAAAACTCGCGATTTGACTATCTTACTTTTTTCGAAGCAATTAAACCACCATACTATTAGATTGGGTGCAATGTGACCACCAGGCGTTAGAGGTTAACGGTAGGGTGACGTGGCAGTTAAAAATTAAAGGTATAATTACACATTTGATCCTTACTAGTTACACATTCTTTCAATTTAGTCCTAATTTTAAACTAATAAAATAAATTAATTAGGTGGTGACACGTGTCAACACCTTATTGGAGGAATTTAATTATTTATATTTGATTAATAAATTATTTTCCTCCTCCAATCAGGTGGTGACACGTGTCACCACCTATTTAGAGGAGAAAAACAAAATTCCCAAACTTGCTCTTGGTGGGAATCGAACCCGGTGTAACAGAGATAAAGGCAAAACCTTAACCACCACACCCTACCGTTAACCTACCGTTAAAAAATATGACTAAATTGAAAGAATGTGTAAATAACAAGGACCAAATGTGTAATTATATCTTTAATTTTTTAACTGTCACGTCACCCTACCATTAACCTCTAACGGCTGGTGGTCACATTGCACCCAATTTAATAGTATGGTGGTTTAATTACTTCGAAAAAAAGTAAGGTGACCAAATCGCGAGTTTTCCAATAGTATGGTGGTCATTTATGTAGTTTACCCATATCATATCATACTTATCAAACAATGTAAATACCATTCAAGCAAGCTTCATGCATCATCTTTCACTCCCATAACAAAACAATCTCTACCAATATTGTCAAATTTTAAGTCTTTAGCTTTTCAATAAGTACGTAAATAACAAAACATATTTCTCAATGCTCATCTTTATAGTCTATAACTTAAACCTACAAATCTAAGTTCATACCTCAAGCAATAATCGTACATACATACCTCAAGCAATATTTTATTCATTTTATTATCTCCTTCTCCTTGGAAGATATTTGCATATAACTTCTTTTGCTCTTCAAAGTACGTGTTTTTAAGGGATTTTTGTGGTATCAATATCACATTGTTTTCATTAATTATTGCTTAGGACATTTGAAAATCTTGAATTGGCTATTTTTCAATTTGTTGAATTGCCTAAGTCGAGACTAAAAAAATATTATTTTAAAAAATTTATTAATTTATGAGTATTAATTTATAAAAGTTCTGGTGTACACAAAATCGATATATAACCAAATCATATTGATTTCCTTTCTCTCTCTCACAGTTACAGCGAGACCCCTTTGGTTCTTTCTTTTGCTTTATCATTGCTTTTTCCTCCTTTTCTTGTCTCTTTCCCTTTCCTCTTCTCCACACACCACACTACCCTTCTTCATACTCACCCTCTCAAAGAAATCCAAGAAAAAGAACCCTCTTTTTCTATTGCTATTAAAAAAAGAAACCCCAATCGAAAAGCACACTGTTTTACTCAACCTCACACTGTTCTTTCACTTTTTCTGGAAAAGACCCAGATTCCAAATAGGGTTTTGCATTTCTTCTCAATGTGTAAAGCTTGAATGTCTTTTCATATCTAAGAGCTCTTTTCTGGGTCTTCTTTCTTTTTTCTCCCTGTTTGAGTGAAAGTAGCAATGGGTAAGAATGTGTTGGTTTTGGGTATTGCACTTTTGTTTCTTCTTCTTCTTCTTCTTGGAGGCGTCACTTCAGCTCCCACTACTTCTTCACCTGCAAGTAAGCTTCCAAACGCATTGGTTTTGATCTGCTTCTAGATGTAAGCTGAATCATTACTTTAATGGAAAATGAGCTTGATTCTGTTTTTGTTCTTGCAGAGATCGTTAGTGGGTTATTCTCTAATGCTTTGTCTCCTTCTATGAAGTGGTTATGGTCACTCAAAGCTACCACTAAAACAGGTTAAGATCTTTGACTAATAGAATTCAGAACTGGAAACCCACATTTCCCATTATTTTTGATATTAGCATCTGATGCGGTGGTCTCCATGGGATTTATGCATGTATAGCAATTACTGGCCGTCCGATGATGAAGTTTGAGGGTGGATACACTGTGGAGACCGTGTTTGATGGAAGTAAGCTTGGGGTTGAGCCTCACACCGTTGAGATTTTGCCCAGTGGGGAGCTGCTGATTTTGGACTCTGCTAATAGCAACCTTTATCGGATGTCTAGTTCTCTATCTCTGTGTGAGTGGGGTTTCTTCTTTCTTAAACTAGTCTTATTATTCAAATTGTTGGCTTTGTTAATTTTTATTGCATTTGCCTCTAATAATTCAAATTGTTTGCCTTGTTTGTATAATGCTTTGTTCTTTTTAGTGTGATCTTTGCTCACTGAATGTTCCAACGCTTGTTATTAATGAAGAATAAATGAGGTATTTGCATCTCTTGGCAGTAAGTCTTGTTGCTGAACTTGCCCCATAAATGACACTGCACGTTCTGATGAGTTGGCACACCTTCCCCATTGTCCAAGTGCTGAGTGCAATATTTTATTTTAATGGCCTTGTTAGACCAAGTTGTTTCTTCTGTCGAGCCTTTTGTGAATAATAACACATTCTTTTGCAAATAAAATAGCAACAAATAGATGTTTCACCAAGTGCATTTCCATCATTTAGAGGATTATAGTATTTTCTATCTCAATTTGGTAACTTGGGAATGCTGTAAACCAAGAATACTTTCTGTCTATCATAGACATTTGGTGAGTTAAATGGAATGTTAAATTATGGTGCTCCTTCTCGGTTTTCTATAATCCTGTTAAGATTGATTAAATGTACAGTTATGGTATTCACGAATTCAATTCTGCAGTCCCGCTATCCTCTTGATTTGTCCATGTACAACAGTACAAGTCTTTTCTTGTAGTTATTTTATTTAAATTCTGGGAGAAATGCAGATAGTAGACCGAGGCTGGTTGCTGGGTCCCCTGAAGGATATCCTGGACATGTAGATGGCAAGCTGAGAGAGGCAAGGATGAACCATCCGAAAGGGCTAGCAGTAGAGGACAGAGGGAACATTTATATTGCAGACACTATGAATATGGCAATCAGGAAGATAAGTGATTCAGGTAAGCAATGTAATATCTTGGTTTCCTGAAAGAGGATTCCCGATCACTTGTTCTTTTGACTTAACTATACAAGTTTTGTATCCTTTATGTTCCTTGCATCTTACTTCTGTGCTGTTTCTATCCTGCATGCTGAACATTTGCCATCATATTTTCTTCTCAAAATTATTTATAGGATCAATCTTTGGCAAGCTTAGTGTTTGTCATCATTTAAAAAATTTCGAAGTCTTAAAATGCTCGAAGAATTGCTAATACGAGTCAAATCTTCTTCAGGTATTACGACAATTGCTGGTGGGAAATTGAGCCGAGGAGGGGGACATGTAGATGGACCAAGTGAAGATGCGAAGTTTTCTAATGATTTTGATGTAGTCTATGTCGGAAGCAGTTGTTCTCTTCTTGTGATAGATAGAGGAAACCGAGCGATTAGAGAGATTCAACTGCATTTTGATGACTGTGCCTATCAGTACGGAAGTGGTTTTCCTCTCGGTAAACTAATCCACCTTAATATGATCTTCATTAGTTTCAGATCTTGGAGGCTTACACATTATGATATCCGTCATTGCAGGAATTGCTTTTCTTGTCGCTGCTGGCTTCTTCGGTTACATGCTAGCTTTGCTGCAACATAGAGTGGGCACCATTGTATCAACCCAGAATGTAAGCATTCAGTGTTATCATTTATATATAAATTCTTTACATATGTTTCTCCTCTAGAATATTTTAACTTTTGCTTTGGCCGAGTATTGTATCTAAAAATATTATCTTAGAAAGTGTTCCTCGATCATAAGCCCTGCGATCAGAACATGAAATTCTCTATGTTTGCATCATTCATCAAAGAAATGGAAATATTAGCGTTGATCTAGTTAAGGTTCCAAATGCTTATATAATGGTGATTTTTTTTTGAAGGATCAGGATTCAGTTAAAGTAACTGCTGCTGCATCGAGTCCATATCAGAAACCATTGAAATCAGTGAGGCCACCTTTAATTCCAACCGAAGATGAGCAAGAGAAGCAAGAAGAAGGCTTCTTTGGATCACTTGGGAAGCTTTTTGTCAATGGCGGTGTTTCTGCATTGGAGATTTTCAAAGGCGTTTTCCCTGGTTTTAGAAAGGAGTCAGTAAGCTATCAATATCAGAGCCAGCAGCAGCAACAATTGAAGCACACAATGCCTTGGCCTGCACAAGAGAGCTTTGTGATACCAGATGAAGATGATCCCCCTTCAATCGATGCCCGAACCCCCACTCCACGCAAAACATACCCTTTCATGTCCAAAGATGCAGACAAAATCCATCAATTGCGCCAAAGCCGGGTCTTCTACAACGGATGGGATGTTGATATGCAGCAGCAGAAACCGCAGCAGCATCATCACCATCGCCATCAGACATCAACACCGCATACATACTATCAGCAAAGCGATGAGAAAACAAATGAGATTGTTTTCGGGGCAGTTCAAGATAAAGATGTGAAGCGAGAAGCTGTGGTCGTAAGGCCGATCGATTATGATCATCACAATTTCCGGTCAAATTTTGGTTACAATTATGGCTATTAAATAACACAACAGAGATTTTGGAGTTTCTTACCTTCATCTTGGTCCATAGAAATTAGGATATAATACTAGCTAAGATTTGTGTCTGGTTTTTTGGAGCAGCTTGGTGTTTACTTAAGGTTTGCACTCTCAGCTGTCCTAAATTTTGTAAGGCTACTGCTCTCTTTAGTTTCATAAAACTCTCTCTTCTCATTTATTTTTCAGCTTTTAAAATCTTCCGAATCCAACAAGTAGTCCTGATAGAAAAGCAGATGTTCATCCTAAGAGACTCGTACTACATTGTAATCACTTTCAAACTATTAAAAAATATCTTCATTTAATGGGCTATGTTTGAAATTTGTAGTTATTCCTTCAATAATATTGATACTTAATGGGCTATGTTTGAAATTTGTAGCTATTCTTTCCAATAATATTATTTCTAAGGTTCAAACTTACATTATCTCGTTAGAAATGCAATGTGAAGTAGATGTTTCAAATACAAGTGTTCCATTTGTTAGGTAACCAAATTGAAATATTCAAATCGAATTAATTGATTTTTTAATCGTTAACTATTAACAAATCATTTTCCAAAACTCATTAATCGAAACGAACAAATTTTAGTTAATTTGACCACTTTTCAAATTAACCAAATTTTCTTATAAGTAGATGTAGAAAAAAAATAATTGTGTTTTTTTGTTGGGTAGCTTTGAGTATTTTTATAATTTTGATTAAAAATTAGTTGATCTTACAATTTTAATATATATATATATATATAATATAATATTTAAGACATTTGAGTAATTTTGTTAGTTAACTTGTTTCTGTAGTACTAAGGTTTTGATATAAAATTTGAAAAATGTTTTGGACTAAATTGAAAAGAATTTAAAATATGGTTTTAGTCAAAAACAACTTGAAAATATGTTTTAGGGTTTTACAAGGCTTTGGAACAAATTAAAGTACATTTAAAGTAGTCAAAACGTAGAACTTCAGGTACCCGTACCGATACGGTATAGAACCGTATCGATACACCTTAGGGTTTCAAACTACCAGATTTTCCAGTAGCCAAAACACGTACCGATACACTTAGCCGTATCGATACGGTGTGCTTTGAAATAGCCCAACAGCTAGTCGCGTACCGATACGGTTGTATCGCGTACCGATACGCCTAACTACCCCAACGGTCTTTTAAATTGCAGGATCGTACCGATACGCTAGGTAAGCGTATCGATACGCATCAGCTGAAGAGCACAACGGCTAATTCCTTTTCGAGACCGTATCGATACGAGTTGAGAGGGTATCGATACGCCAAGCTGCAAAACTGCATTTATGGTGGGAAATAAAGACTCAAACGGCTCCAATTCAATCCCAACGACTAGTAACGGCTACAAACTCAATTGGGAGTATAAAAGGGACCTCCAAGCATCTTGTAATGGTTAATGCTTCAATTGTTACAACATTATGATGTCAAAATTTGCGTAGAGCTTATATTGTAAATTCCTTGCTTAGACAACACTTGTGAGCTTACATTGTTATATTTGCTCAAATGTTTAGGCTTTTGGGTGAGTGCTTAGAATTGCAAACAAACACCTATTAGAGGGATTTCTAGTTTGCTAAGTCTTTCTTTGTACAAGAGAGTGTTTCCTCAAGCTTTGGGTAGAAAGCTTTGAGGGTTGTAAAGGTTGCCTCCTTAGCCTAGAAAAGGGGACAAAATTCTTAGTGAATTTGTTTGGAAATCTTTAGTGGGGAGCTAAGGTAGTGGATGTAGACCTTGGTTAGAAGGTTGAACCACTATAAATCCTTATGTCAAATTGTCAATTTTTCACCTCCCATTAAAACACCCAATTATCCAACTTCTCCACACTTGGCGAGCAAGAACGGTTGATCGAATCGAGCCCCTAAAATCTCAACAATTGGTATCAGAGCTTGGCTCAATCGAAGGGGATTCACATCCTATTGAGAAGATCCGACAAGCTCGATCAACATTTCACCAACTGGCTCAATGGCAAAATCAATCGACAAACCGCCTTTCTTCGACAGAAATCACTATACCCATTGGAAGACAAAGATGAAATTCTTCTTGAAGTCAAGAGATTACAAGCTATGGGACATAGTTGAAGATGGTCCGTTCGTGCCTCAAGGAAGCAAAGCGGAATGGAGTGCCGACGATCGCAAGAAGATGGAGCTTAATTGCAAAGCCTTGCAGATGCTCTTTTGTGCATTTGGCCCAACCATCTATGAGAAGATGTCTTCTTGTGAGAGTGCCAAGGAGGTATGGGACAAGCTTGAAGTCACATACGAGGGAACCGATGAAGTAAAGGAGACCAAGATTGGGCTTCTCACCTTAGAGTATGAGAACTTCAAGATGGATCCGGAAGAAAACATCGAGAAGATGTTTGATAGGTTCTCCACTATCACAAATGGACTTAAAGGTTATGGAGAAGCCATCCCGGTAGAGAAGCTTGTCCGAAAGCTCATCTACTCCCTTCCCGAGTCATGGGACTCAAAGAGGACCGCCATCATCGAAGCCAAGAATCTCAAAACCTTGAAGCTTGATGAACTCATAGGGTCACTTCTCACTCACCAAATAATGAAGAAAAACAAAGAAGAGGAGAAGAAGAAGGAAGAGATTAGAGCGATGGAGAAGAAGAAGATCATAGAGCTAGGCATCAATGCTAGTGCTGTAGCTCTCAAATCCTCCACATGCCATCATGTAGATTCAAGTGAGGAGGAAAGTGAAGATGAAGAGATGGCCTATCTCTTCAACAAATTTGCCCGGTTCATGAAGAGCAAAATGAAAAAATCCAAGCATGAATCGATGAAGAAGATGAAGGACTCCCACAAATCTAAAAAGAAAGGATCATCTTCAAAACAAGCATATGTGGCCACATGGAGTGATGAAGACTCCACCGATGATGAAGTAGCCCACCTATGCTTGATGGCCCTCAATGAGGGGAAGTAACTTCTAACTCATCTATTTCAAATTCTTATACATTTGATGAGTTACAAGATGCCTATGATGATTTGCTTTTGGAATTCAAGGCATCATTTTCCAAGAACAAAAAGTTGATTTCAAAAATAAAAATCGAAAATGATTTGCTTTCCAAAACAAATCTTGAACTTGAAGCAAAATTGAAAGATTTTGAAAAAAAAAATGTTTTGAGTTACAAAATTTGCTTCTTAAAGTTCAAAAAGAAAAAGATTTGATTTCCAATGAACTTGAAAAGAAAAATAGTTTTGGAAAATCAAACTTTTATGTAAGACAATCTAGTGCCCCTAGATTTGTGAATGGAAAATGTTTTAGAAGTGTTTGGGTCCCAAAAGGACTAACCACTTCAACTAAAAAGGATGAAATTGAAAAATGGATTCCTAATGGGACTAAATTTTGTGCTACTAATGTCTATGGATCCAAAGCAATTTGGATACCAAAAATTACTTGATTGTCTTTTGCTAGGTGTGATGGAGAGCGATCAACAAGTCAAACTTTGAGGGGGAGCTCCATGCACACATAGGAAGAACACTTGAAGAATGAAGGCTTCACATCCTCCTTGAGTTCAAGTGTGGTAAAATCTAGTTGTTTTTTGTTTTTATTTGATTTATTTTCATTTAAGTCAACTAGATAATCATATATGTTGAACTAACATTCTTATGATGCTTTGAGTAAGGGGGAGCCAATTTTAAACTAAAAATTTTAAGTGTGTCGATTTTTTTTGCCTCCTATGTTATTTTGAGCTAAATGTCATTTTAAATTCTTTTTGATATAACAAAAAGGGGAGAAATGGTTTGAAAAATTGAATTTTCAAATGAATAAGGGGGAGCTTTATTTGATTTCATATCTTTAATCTCTTATTCAAAATTTTAAAGTTAAAGGGGGAGAATCCCAAACAATTTTTCAAGTTGGTTTTATTATATCAAAAAGGGGGAGATTGTAGAACTAAGGTTTTGATATAATATTTGAAAAATGATTTGGACTAAATTGAAAAGAATTTAAAATATAATTTTAGTCAAAAATAACTTGAAAACATGTTTTAGGGTTTTTACAAGGCTTTGGAACAAATTAAAGTACATTTAAAGTAGTCAAAACCTAGAACTTCATGTACCCGTACAGATACGGTATAGAACTGTACCGATACACCTTAGGGTTTCAAACTACCAGCTTTTCCATTAGCCAAAACCCGTACCGATACGCTTAGCCGTATCGATACGGTGTGCTTTGAAATAGCCCAACGGCTAGTCGCGTACCTATACGGTTGTATCGCGTACCGATACGCCTAACTACCCCAACGGTCATTTTCCCAACGGTCTTTTAAATTGCAGGACCGTACCGATACGCTAGGTAAGCGTATCGATACGCATCAGCTGAAGAGCACAACGGCTAATTCCTCTTCGAGATCGTATCGATACGGGTTGAGAGGGTATCGATACGCCAAGCTGCATAACTGCATTTATGGTGGAAAATAAAGACTCAAACGGCTCTAATTCAATCCCAACGGCTAGTAACGACTACAAACTCAATTGAGAGTATAAAAGGGACCTCCAAGCATCTTGTAATGGTTAATGCTTCAATTGTTACAACATTATGATGTCAAAATTTGTCTAGAGCTTATATTGTAAATTCTTTGCTTAGACAACACTTGTGAGCTTACATTGTTATATTTGTTCAAGTGTTTAGACTTTTGGGTGAGTGCATAGAATTGCAAACAAACACCTATTAGAGGGATTTCTAGTTTGCTAAGTATTTCTTTGTACAAGAGAGTGTTTCCTCAAGCTTTGGGTAGAAAGCTTTAAGGGTTGTAAAGGTTGCCTCCTTAGCCTAGAAAAGGGGACGAAATTCTTAGTGAATTTGTTTGGAAATCCTTAGTGGGGAGCTAAGGTAGTGGATGTAGACCTTTGTTAGAAGGTTGAACCACTATAAATCCTTGTGTCAAATTGCCAATTTTCACCTCCCACTAAAACACCCAATTATCCAACTTCTCCACACTTGGCGAGCAAGAACGGTTGATCGAATCAAGCCCCTAAAATCTCAACAGTTTCGAATGAGATTAATCAACAATCGAACTTTAAAACATTTAACTGTTTTAAATGAGCAGACTATTTAATTAAACTAATTTGATTTAATCAGTTAATTTAATTTTAACCGAACAATTAACCCCATAATTTCAAATAGATTTTTTTTCAAATTCTGTAACAAACAATTAAACATGGGTAAACTAAAAGTAGCAAAATATGTAGGTATTGCACACTAGCACAGTAGCACTGCACGTGATTGCGTATTATTTAAAGATTTGCGGCCTTCCTGGTGGCAAAATAACAATAGTAAAGTGTGCTTATTGAGTTAAACAATAATGTTGCTTTAGGTTAGACCGTAGAAGATCCGCAATGTTTATGTTTGGGAAGGGATTATTATTATTATTATTATTATTATTATTATTATTATTATTATTATTATTATTATTATTATTATTATTATTATTATTATTATTATTATTAGTAGTAGTAGTAGTAGTAGTTAACTAAACAACCAGTAAGATCACTTACGTTTTCAGGACGTAAATTGTTGGTCACCTAGTCATTTGTTGCCGTTAACCTTTGACGGGAAGCTGATTTGAAACAAGAAAAAGGGTAAATTACCTAGACAGTTCTTAAACTATTATTTCACTCCTATTTTGACCACCGAAATAAAAATAATTTGTATAATTACACATTTACAATTTTTTTTTATTTCTTCTTCATCTAACTTAATCTCTAATTTTTTGCTATATTAATCCTCAATTCACACCGTATATTATAATCCATCACCGTATATATTCATGTTTCAAATAATGTCTATAATCCTCAACTCAAAATTTTAATCTTTCAAAAAATCTCAAAATTTTAGAAATTTTATAAAGCATTCCTCAAATCCCTAAAATTACCTAAATTCAAACCCCCCAAATCACCGCCTCTTCCACCGTCGATTGTCGCCCATGACTACACCCCTTTAGTCGCTGGAGCATGATGTCATTTCCCCCAATACGGTGTCACCGAAAACGGCGAACGACGTGCAACTGAACGTTGAATGCGAAATCGACTTTCGGCTGACACGCCATTCACCGTTTCTGATGACGCCGTGTTGGAGGAAATGGCCTCCATACTTCGAAAACCAAAGGGATGTGGTCAGGGGCGGTGATTGGCGGCAGAAGTGGCGATGATTTGGGCGTTTAGGTAATTTTAGGGATTTGAGGACTGTTTTGTAAAATTTCCAAAATTTTCAGATTAAAGATTAAAAATTCTAAGTTTTTTTTCATTAGATTGATTTTAAAAAATAAAAATAGTGCCACATGTTGAGCATTGATTGATTGATAATTTTTTAACGCCTCTTTAACAGCCTAGCACCTAAAATTATAACAGTTGAAACTTTGGGCACCTATTTTTATAAAAAAATACATTAGGCACCTAAAGTTCAAAAAATGTATACTTTAGGCACTTATTTTCATTTAAGCCTTTCGAATATGCTATGTTAACATTGTTGCACGTAAATTGAACATTATTTTGTAGTGAACCATATTAAGAATTACAAACATTATTTGAAACATGGATATATACGGTGATGAATTATAATATACGTTGTGAAATGAAGATTAATATAATAAAAAATTAAAGATTGAGTTAGCTGAAGAAGAATATGAAAGATGGTAGAGGAGAGAAGAAATAAAAAAAATATAAATGTGGAGGATTAAATGTGTAATTATACAAATTATTTTTATTTCTGTGGTCAAAATAAGAGTTAAGTAATAGTTTAGGGACTATTAAAAAAATTAATGTGGGTAATTATTTCGGTGTAATTATGTAAAACCAAACCTTTGATTTTGATATAACAAATATTTCAAGGACCAATTTGAAAAGAAGATAAATTTTTAAGTCCTCAAACTTCCCAAAATTGACAAGAAAAATGTTCAAGTCGAAATTCAAGTTCTCATAAATTTTTATAAGTGTTTTTAAGCGAAAATAGTGATTTTCGACTAACCGTTTCGATACACCCCTTAGGTGTTTCGAAACGATTTGAAACTATAAAGTGTGGGCTTGAAACGAGAGAACTCGTATCGATACGGTGGTATCAAAACGGTCTCGCTCGTTTCGATACGCGTTTTGAAAGTTTATTTAAAAAATACGACCGATGCTTTTTCATAACCGTTTTATTGAAAATTAGTTAAACGTATCGATACACTTTAGGTGTGTTTCGATATAAATTTTCACAGTTTCAAAATATTTTGAAATTAACGTCATCTGATAAATATGATTTATCATAATAAAACAAGAATTCAAAATCATTCTCAAATAGTTACAATTAATATTTTGGATCACCCACAATTAATATTTTAGCTTAAGAATTTTTTTTTAAATTATATATATATATATATATATATATATAGAATTTAGACAAATAGCTCATCTTAAAATCGCACATGTAAAACATGTCCAGAATCACTATTGTAAAAGTGTCAACTTTATATTTCTTATTCGGTAAAAAAAATTATTTTTTCCTAAAGATATTAATGGTCTAATTTTTAGTCCACTTTACTTTCTCTTAAGTCAGTTATAGATTTAATATTTTCGTTTAATATTTTTTTTTGAATATGCTGGTGCGATGCAAGAGTAACATCTGTTCAACTTTCTTAGTCTTTTCAAAGACGGCACACACAGCATGGTATAACTGGTGCTCGAACCCGGGTCCCAAGGGATGATAAACATCTACCTTTGCCACCAGGACACAAGGGGATGAGCTCGTTGTAATATTTTTGAATATGTTGTATAAAAATCAATTGTAATAAAATTTAGATAACTAAATATTTTAGAGTAAACTACATAGATGACCACTGAACTATAGGTTTGGTGTCAAAATAACCACTATATTATTTTTTGTCGCAAATGCACCACACAACTATTTAAATGGTTTTATTTTAGCCACACGCCGTTAAAAAAAGAAAAAGTTGGCGGAACTGTTAAAAAATTTGGTATAATTACACATTTGGTCCTCTATATTTATACAATATATCAATTTAGTCCTAATTTTAATCTAATAAAATAAATTAATTATTCAATAAGATGATGACACATGTCACCACCTTATTGGAGTAGGAAAAATGAAAACCAAGGAATTGCCCTTGGCAGGAATCAAACCTGGGACCTTAGGTATGTAACACGCGCAAGTTTGCTACTAAACTAAGCATATAATTGTGATATGCAATACTAATAATAATATATGTGGTATACATATGGAGAAAGAAAAAACAAACAAAAATATAATTCTGAGATCCAAACGTATGCAACAAACTTGGAATGACATTGAATATATATCACAGTTTATCACAGTAAACCTGAATATAATAATATGATGGTGATGGTGGGAGGTGGTGTGCTGTGCAAACCAGATTCGTTGAAACCAATCTTCTTTTCCTCATCAGAAGAAACACAAAGCCCTCTTCAAACTCACAAACCATTCGACATATGCATCTTTATCCACTTCCTACCTACACCCCTCTGCACCTCTTTATATATACATATTTGTTTGTTTATGTTTACTTTATATTCAGTTTTTTACTGAATTTCCCACCAATATTAAGATTGGGCATACAACTTGGCTTGGATTAATGTAATTATATTTTCTCTAGGATTGTTTTTTACTGTTACTGGTGCCGGAAAGCTGTGAAAAAACTAGGGGTTTAATTCAATGGATTTCATAAAACCCGCAATTTCCTTTTCAATCTGTAATGAGTAGGGTATGGGGCATTTTCTGTCTTTAACTTGGTATAGTATTGGCTTTCTAAATAGGTCTAAATTCTCTGTTTCATGATCATGTCCAACAATTTGCTTAAGCTCAACTTTTGAATTTTTCTCCCTTTGTATGCATGTATATTAGGGAAGGTTATAACAGTAGTGGGGATTCTTCTGTCAGTGTCTTGTGTTAGACTTTTGCTGACGTTTCTCATGGACTGGTCCCATGGTACTTTTAGACAATATCCTAGAATAACCCATCCTTTCATTCTATCCCCTAAATATCACTTCAATTCTCAGTAAATACCAAGAAATTACGATCCAAATCTTACCTCAGAATCATACTGGAAATGAAGAAAAACAATACAAATTTTGAGAATCGAGCAAGTCCTTTACTGTGATATACTATTGAAGTTCATCATATATATTCGGTTTTTCTGGGTACTAATACTATTTAAATATATATCAAAAATTGTATCTTATAGCACAACAAAGTGCTTGGCTTAGTGGCAAGCACCCCCCCTACCATTCTAAGGTCCCATGTTTGATTCCCCTTAAAAGCAATCTCCTTATTAACATTTTCTCACCTCCAACTGAGTGTGACACGTGTCACCACCTAATTGGAAGTGGGAAATTAATTAAATAAATTAAATAAAAATAATTAAAGACTTTCAATAAGGTGATGACACGTGTCACCATCTTATTTAATAATTAATTTATTTTATTAGATTTAAATTAGGACTAAATTGATATAGTGTATAAATATAGAGGACCAAATGTGTAATTATACCAATTTTTTTAACAGTTCCGCCAACTTTTTCGTTTTTTTAACGGCGTGTGGCTAAAATGGAACCATTTAAATAGTTGTGTTGTGCATTTGCGGCAAAAAATAATATAGTGGTCATTTTGACACCAAACCTATAGTTCAATGGTCATCTGTGTAGTTTACCCAATATTTTAATACTTATGTCAATATTTATATTGAATAACTAACAAGAGTTTGGTGTAACAACAAGGCACATTATTTTTTCAATGAGAGTTTTTAAATTTAAACATTAGAAATGACATTATTGAGAGGGAGAACCACAAATCTCGAACATAGACCATAAAATGAACATGTACTATACATAAAAAATTCTTATTGAACAAAACAATGACCCTATTTGTTAAAGAGTGGTTTGAGCTTAAAGTAGAGGTTTGATCGGTCAAATCCGCTAATTTGAATGTTTGGTAAAAAAACGGATTGGAATAGCGAATTTGGGTGAAACCTCTAATTTTAAAAAACTGCTAATAGGAGCTTTTTAAAATTAGAGGTTTTGACATAAGAGTTATAAAGACCTTTTTACCCTTAACAATTATCAACAATCTCCAAATAACCTAAATTTAACATTTTCTATTTTAATTATTTAACCCCACATATTGACATTGTGACAATTGTAAACTAATAATACTTTTTCTTTTTATTCTCACACATTTATATTTGTATTTAAATTTAATAATTAATTAAATTGTATTAAAAATACTTATATAAATAATAAAATAATATATAGACATCCTTCAAATATGCTTAGTTGTTGAGTGGATCGCAAGATCGATATTAACCAAAAGGGGGTGAATTGGAAATTTAAAGTTTTGTGGTAGAAATTTGCAAATTAAAAATGATGGACAAGAGATTTAGAGTGGTTCAAGTTCCAAATGAACTCTACATCCACTACCTTAGCTTCACTAAGGATTTGCAAAAATTCCACTAAATTGCTCTTCCCCTTTTCTAGGACAAGGAGGCAACCCTTTACAATTTCGGTTGATTTTTCTACCCAAAAATCAATCCAATCCTCACATAAGTGAAAAAAGAAATTTGATGGCTAAAAGGTATCTCTCAATACAAATAATAGCCCCAATACAAGCACTCAACCCAATTTAACAAAATATGAATGAAGATTACAATTGGGATTTCTAGACAAATATGAATTTTGGCACAATTGCTTGGATTTGATGAATAAGTGTTTTCTTGAAGATCAATAGTTGTTGCTGTAGCTTTTGGACATGTCTTTTATACCTCCTCATTGATTTCTAGCCGTTTGGGTGGTTGGGAACATAAATGGAGCCGTTGGAACCCTCTCTTACCACCATTAATGCACTTCTGCAGCTACCGGTATTGGTACGCGGGAAGGAGTATCGGTACCTGTCTCAGAAAAGAAAGAGTCGTTGTGTGCATTTAATAAGGGGTATCGATACGCACGTAAGCGTATCGGTACGGGGTATCGAAACGGCAAGGGCTGTATCGATACTATTTTCTGAACTTAGCTCATTGTCCACAACCGTATCGGTACGAGGGTTAGGAGTATCGATACGGGTCAACGAACTTTTAAAGTTTGGTTACCAACCAACTGACACCAACGGTCATATTTTTAAACCGACATAATCTTTAAAAATTATAAGGGTCGTATCGATACGAGGGTTTGCCGTATCGGTACGCTATTCAAACTCTTTGAATTTTAACACAGGGCGGTATCGATACGAGGGTTTGGGGTATCGATACTAGTTCCGACAGTAACCAAGTTTGGTAAAATGGTATCGATACGCTTGGTGCTGTATCGATACTCCTGGACGTTTTTCAATGGTTTTGCCTTGGAACACTTAGAAAATATTTTGAGTTTGAGTTTTATAAATCAGTTTTAAAGTGTTGGTGTTTTAAAAACTTATTAAGGGACTTATAAAAACAATTTTAAGTTTTACAAAATGATTCTTAAAGATTTAATTATATCAAAATCAAACATAGGTTTTACAATCTCCCCCTTTTTGATATAACAAAACTAAAACTTAAATTTTTGACATTTTTGAAAAACCTTTACAAAGTTAACTCCCCCTTAATATAAGCTTGGTAACCTTTGAATTAAAATCAAAATATTTTGAAGTGAGCTAGATTCTTCTCCCCCTTTTTGTTAGATCAAAAATCCTTTGAGACAATTAAGTGCATAAGGAAATCAAAGGTATAATAAGCAACATAGATTTTATTCATTAAGCAACATACTTAAAATCCAAACAAAGGCAAACAAGAAATCCAAGCATAGGTTTTAATCCTAAAACAAACTTAATCCTAAGAACATAAAGCATAGGTGCATAAAATAGAAAATCCTAGATGATATGAATGATATGCAAGAGGAAACGTCTAAGCATCGTCTTCTTCGTCTTCATCATCTTCATCATCAACTCCCAAAGGCTCATTAGTGCGCATACTATTACGCCATTCATCATGGAAAGCGGCAATGGAAATATTCAAGGAATTGTGCCCGCTTTCAAGAGATGTGAGGCGATTCTCCATACCCGTCATCCTAGTGTCAAAAGTAGTTTCCATGGAAGTGAGACGAGTATTCATGTCCGTGCGCAACCCGGTAAATTGCTCATTGAGATAGGTCATGAGAGCATCCATATTGGGTTGTTCGACTTGAGGAGCTTGAGCTTCTTCGAAGGCGGCGGCGGCTTCCGGTGGTAACTCGGCAAGACGTAGCCATTCACCATTGAGATAAGTAAATTTTGCCCGAGCAAGAGATCGCTCATCAATGGGATCGGTGAGAGGAGTTGGAATGTCATAGGAGCAATCAATATCCTTTTTAACAAAGAAATAGCTCAAAGCCGTACCGTATGTGAAGGAGGTGACATGAGAAGTGTTACGATTTTGAGCGAGGTAGACGATCTCCGCGAACATGAGTCGAGCTAGATTTGGTCGCTTGGCTTCACGGAAGCACCGAATCCAAAAATCATCCACTTGACGGATAGTGGAATATTTTCCTCTAGAAGGACGAAACCACCACGAAACCATCAAATGTAGGATCCGGTCGTGAGCATTAAGGGCGGTGACGGATCCACTAAGAACATGCCCCATACCATGCTCATCATCAAGGCCTTCATCATCCAACTTAAAAACCTCACAAATAGACTTGACATCAAGGATTATTTTCTTTCCCATAAGATAAGAGCTAATTGCAACAACTTCCCCATTACGACTAATACATCTTGCATTAGCATAGAAAATCAAAACCAAGAGGCGATAGAAAATACCGGGAATAAAGATAAAATCCATGAAATTCCAACGATGAAGCAAGGGGAGGTATTCAAACTTGAAACGCTCCGAATTGAGAAAAGGGATGGATATTACCCTTTCGGCACGGATCTTATAATTCTCATATTGACGAAAGTGATTTAGACCCGAATTGCCTTCAAAGGATTGCTCATAGATGGTTGAGTAGTTAGGACGAGCAATTGCTCCAAGGGTGGAAGATTCACCGGCTTGATTAGCCCTTGGACGCTTCCTCGATGGTTCTTTTGGTGCCATGATCTAAAAGAGAAGTTAAGCAAGAAGAATTTCTTCAAATTGAGTAAAAATCAAGGTAAAAAGAATTTAAAAGAAAATTTTAGAAGAAAATTTCAAGAAAAAGTTTGAAGAAAAACAAAGTTTAAAAAAAAATCAAAACAGCAAAAAAAATTGAAAAAGAGAAAGAAAGAGATTACCTTGATAGAAACTTGAATATTTGAAGAAAACTAGCACAAAGCCTTGCTTGATTCAAAAACTCTTTTAGGTTTGAGTTGAGATGTGAAAAATATGAAGGAGGAAGGGCCTTTTTATAGGCAAAAACGGCTAGGGTTAATTAGGTTTTGAAAAGTTTGAATTTGGGTAAAAGATGAACTCATTAAAAGCTTAATTAATGCCATCAGCGCAGTCGAGTATCGATACGCCCGTTGGGGTATCGATACGGGGATATAATTGTCTTTTCGCAAAAATGCCCGTTGGAAAAGTCGTATCGAAATGGAGGGGTCCGTATCGATACGGGATGAATCGTATCGATACGCGTGAAACGAAGAAAAATTCTGGGAAACTGAATGAAGAACGGGTATCGATACGCGTAGAGCTATATCGATACTAGATGCTCAGAATTACATATTTGGTTCAAAGAACAACCAAAGGCTCGAACCTAACATCTCCTATGAGTATGCAAATGATGTATGAGCAGTTCTAAGCATATTTTAACAGAATCATACTCCCTCTAACTATAGGCATGGAAGAAATTGGGAGATTAAACACATAAACATGGCATTTCACAAAATCAAGCATATTTAAGCACAAAAGAGGTCCAAGAAGGTCAAGATAGGCTAGCTAGACCTAACTCTCTCCTAAGGGACCAAAAACGCTCTTTGTCTAAGGGTTTTGTAAATATGTCCGCTAATTGATTCAAGGTGTCTACGTACTCTATAACCACATCTTCCTTAAGGACATGATCTCTAATGAAATGATGCCTTATTTCTATGTGTTTGGTTCTAGAGTGTTGGATGGGATTTTTTGTTAAACAAATAGCACTAGTGTTGTTACATTTTAGGGGTATGGTTTCAACTTTAATTCCATAATCTAAGAGTTGTTGCTTCATCCAAAGGACTTGAGCACAACAACACCCTAAGGATATGTACTCGGCTTCGGTGGTAGATAAGGCTACACTATTTTGTTTCTTAGAGAACCAAGATATGAGCATACTACCTAAGAATTGACAAGTTCTCGAAGTACTTTTCCTATCGATTTTGCAACCTCCATAATCCGCATCCGAGTAAGCATGAAGGTTGAAGGTAGAGACTCTAGGATACCAAAGACCTAAACAAGGAGTGTCTCTAAGGTATCTAAAGATTCTCTTAACGGCTATAAGTTGAGACTCTCTAGGACAAGCTTGAAACCTAGCACACAAGCAAACACTAAACAAGATATCCGGTCTACTTGCGGTAAGGTAAAGCAAAGATCCAATCATAGAACGATAAAGTTTAGAGTCAACACACTTACCTCCTTCATCTTTGTCAAGCTTTGTAGATGAGCTCATAGGAGTGGCTTGAGGCTTTGCATTCTCCAAGCCAAACTTCTTGAGCATATCCTTTATGTATTTTGCTTGGTTGATGAAGGTGCCATCCTTCTTTTGCTTGATTTGGAGTCCCAAAAAGAATGAGAGCTCCCCCATCATGCTCATCTCAAATTCACCTTGCATTAACTTAGCAAACTCTTGACAATGACATTCATTAGTAGAACCAAAAATAATATCATCAACATAAATTTGAACTACTAAGATGTCATTTTTATACATTTTTATGAAGAGTGTAGTGTCCACCTTACCTTTTTCAAATCCTTTTTTAATCAAAAAATTTGAAAGTCTTTCATATCAAGCTCTAGGAGCTTGTTTTAAACCATAAAGAGCTTTGGTAAGTTTGAAAACATGATTTGGAAATTTTGAATCTTCAAAACCCGGTGGTTGTTCCACATACACTTCTTCATTTATAAAACCATTTAAAAATGCGCTTTTAACATCCATTTGAAAAAGCTTGAAATTATGATAACATGCATATGCAAGCAACAACCTAATGGCTTCCATTCTAGCTACGGGTTCATAGGTTTCATCAAAATCTATTCCCTCTTCTTGAGTGTAACCTTGTGCTACAAGTCTAGCTTTATTTCTCACAATGTTACCACTCTCATCTAGTTTGTTCCTAAAGACTCATTTAGTTCCTATTGTAGATTGGTTACTAGGCCTATCAACTAATTTCCATACATTACTTCTCTCAAATTGATTTAACTCTTCTTGCATAGCCATTATCCAAAAGTCATCTTTCAATGCTTCTTTTATATTTTTAGGCTCTATGCATGAGATAAATGCAACATGGTTCATTAATCTAAGAGAAGAACGAGTGGTTACCCCCTTGGATGGATCACCCAAGATTTCACCATCTTTGACATAGTTCAACTCCTTTGGGTAGCTCACTTCCTTTTCCTCAATAGCCAAGTCTTTCAAGGCTTCAAGAGGTGGATCTTGTGAGTCCTCTTCCTTTGTTGGAATCTCATCCTCCTTTGAAGTTTGACCTCCATCAAAGGCATTTATGATCCCTACATCATCATCATCACAAGAATCCTTCCTAGGAAGGAGGTTATCATCGAATACAACATGAATAGATTCTTCTACTACTAAAGTTCTTTTGTTAAATACTCGATAGGCTTTAGAGGTTAAAGAGTAACCTATAAAAATGGCTTCATCACTTTTTGCATCAAATTTACCTAAGTTGTCTTTTCCATTATTTAAAACAAAACACTTGCAACCAAAAGGGTGGAAATAGCTAATGTTAGGCTTTTTGGATTTTAAAATTTCATAAGGTGTTTTCTTTAAAATTGGCCTAATCATTACTCGATTTACAATATAACAAGCGGTGTTTGTGGCTTCCGCCCAAAAATATTTAGGTAAATTGTTTTCACAAAGCATAGTTCTAGCCATTTCTTGTAAAGTTCTATTTTTCCTCTCAACTACCCCATTTTGTTGAGGAGTTCGAGGAGCCGAAAAATTATGGCTAATACCATTTTCATTTAAAAACTCTTCAAACCCTAAATTTTGAAACTCGGTTCCATGATCACTTCTAATATGTGAAATTTTAAGTTCAAGATCATTTTGGGTTAATTTTGAAAATGTGATGAATTTTTCCAAAGCCTCATCTTTAGTACTTAAAAAGAGAACCCAAGTAAATCTAGAAAAATTATCAACTAGCACAAAAGCATAAGACTTACCACCCAAGCTCATAGTCCTAATTGGCCCAAACAAATCTATGTGAATTAGTTGTAAACATCTACTAGTAGAAACATCATTAATGGATTTAAAAGAAGACCTATGTTGTTTACCCTTTGAGCATGCATCACAAATTTTATCATTTGAAAATTTTATTTTAGGTAAACCTCTAACTAGATTTAGAGAGACTAGTTTTTCTAAAACACTTATGCTAGCATGTCCTAGCTTCCTGTGCCACAACCATGCATCATTTTCATTTTGAACAACTAAGCATGCATGAGATGTATGTATGTCATCTAAATGCACCATGTATATGTTTCCTATGCGATGACCTATGAGCATAATATTATTAGATTTAATGTCTACAATTTTGCATCCATTTTTATCAAATAAAACATTAAATCCTTTATCACACAATTGACTTATGCTCAATAAATTGTGTTTAAGACCATCGACATATAAGACATTTTCAATGAGAATGTGGCCAATACCTTTAATGTGGCCTTTGGAGTTGTCACTAAATGTTACTACTCCTCCACTTTTTGGCTTTAGATCCATGAATCGACTCTTGTCTCCGGTCATGTGCCTCGAGCATCCACTATCAAGGTACCATGAGTTTTGACTTTGTGCCTTGGCCTTGTAGCAATGCTCCCCCTACAAACAAAGATATTAAACTTTGGTTTTTGGTACCCAAATCATTTTGGGTCCATGAGTGTTAGCTCCCAAAACCTTGGTTCCCTTAGGAATCTGTTGAGTGTGTAAAAGTTCTATTATTTACACCCTTTTACTCCATATTTCTGCTGCATTCAAGCATCATTGCATTGCATTTAGGTTAGTTTTCAACAAAACATCACAATTATATAAAAGGCACAGATTCTACTAAAAGAGGGCGTATTTTGCAGATTGCTGCCATAGTTGACGAGGAAGGCAGGCGCAGGGAAGAGAAGCAGAAGAGCTGAACAGGACAAGCAGACGACGAGGACGAAGCTGCCATGGAGCTGTCGTGACAGCATGGCGACAGCAACCTTATGAAGAGGAAAAGTAAAGTGGACCTCGATAGATAGAGAAAAATCTGCTCGTCTGTCGTGTGAAAGCCAAATATTTTTCCAAGCCCCAGATCAAAAGATATGACAAGCCAAAGCTCAAGGAGAAGAAATCCCTAGAAACAAGGATGGCGGCTGCAAAGTAGGAACTTTAGAGATTAAGTCTTTATTAGAATCTTACTTTTAATTAAAGTTGTAATCCTTGTTAACTTAGAATACTTGAGCCCAAAGCTTATATAAGGGCATAGATTTAACCTAGGAGGCATCATACCCCATAACCAATAATCTAAACCCCTCCGCCGTTCACCTGTCGTCATTATGTTCTAAAAAACCCCTAGGGCCACAGGTTGTTTTATAAAGTAGTTGCAAGGGTTGTTTTGTTTTAGGATTTTCCAAGTTCAATAAAATAAACTTCAAGTTCTCTTATTTTGGTTTTAATATCTTGCAAGAGCATCGGGAGAGCATTGTGAGGTTATCTATTTACTTAGCATCGGGAGAGTTAAGTATACGAAAGAGATAAGAGCGCGTTCTCTAGTTTATAGTTGAACCATCTCGTGCCTAGGGATAGGGCGAGGTTAAGTGGCTAAAGAAGAATTCATACACATCGGTGTCCATCCTTCGATTCACGCCGGGAGGTATCATCAAAGACGTGATCATCGACAGACTTGGACCTAGGGATAGGCCAAGGAAGATCTGGGATTGTTGCCAAACTTGGAGTACGGAGTTGGTGTGTTCGCTGCCGCGACAGCTAACGGACAGCCGCCGCGACAGGTGCTGTCGGCGACGGGCGCGACGACAGAACTGGATTTCCTAAGCATTGCAATACCTGCACTACTGAGCAATTCAATACCAGCCCATTCTCTCTATCTTGATATTCCAACTCTTTTATTTGCGTTTTACTTTATTATTTTCGTGACAACTTTCTAAACTATTCCCTTTACTTTCGTGCAGTAAACTAAGGTGAAGTCATTAGCCCAATCCCTGTGGAGACGATATCCGATACTTCGTATCACTTTACTACTTGCGTCGTGTACACTTGCACTACAATTGCGATATACTCTTTTACACGCAACAGAATCCAAGATGACATAGCAATAATATTATTAGATTTAACAAGTTCCTTAGGAACCCATACACTTCTAAGTCTTTTAGCTCTACTATGTCTAGGGTAGCTACCTTGTTTGTAGTAGTTAGTCTTTTTCTTAGGTTGGTGTGTTCTAGAGGATTCTCCTACTTCATGCTTGACACTACCAACATTTTTTAAAGACTTTTTGAGCTCATTTAGCTCACCCAACACCTTTTGGTGTTCACTATTACATTGAGATAAAAGGTTATTAAGATCAACATTTTCATCTTGAAAGAACTTTAGTTCATCTTTTAATCCTAATATCTTTTTCTCAAATTTTGAATTAGCTTGAGTGAGTGAGTCATTTTTCTCATTTAGTTCTAAAATGATTTTCTTGTTTTTAATGACCGACTCTTTAAACTTCTCAACTAATTCAGCATATACCTCTTGTAACTCATTATATGCATCATTTAACTCTTCATATGAAAAATCTAAAGTAGATGAGTTAGAGGTTACCAAGGAGGAATCTTCCTCAAGTGCCATGAGGCAAAGGTTAGCCACTTCTTGTTCGTCATCCTCCGATGACTCCTCATCACTCCAAGTAGCAAGCTTGGCTTTGAGTCTCTTCTTCTTCTCAGAGCCCTTCTTCTTGAGTTGAGGGCACTCCGAACGGATGTGGCCGAGTTGTTTGCACTCAAAGCAAATGATAGGATCCTTTCCTTCTTCTTTGTTCTTCCCTTTAAAGTCCATCTTCCTTTGGATTTTTCTTCCCCGGTTGGACCTCATGAAGCGTGAGAACCGTTTGGCTATCATAGCTAATTCTTCAAGTTCATCCTCCTCACAAGATGAGCTCTCATCATGTTGTGAAGCTTTAGCCTTGAGAGCTATTCCCATCTTCTTCTTCTTCTCAACCTCAAGCTTCTCTACCCTTTTCTCTTCTTTCTTCTTCTCATCTTCCCTTCCTTGCTTCATGATCTCATGAGTAAGGAGAGAACCCACAAGCTCATCAAGCTTCAATGTCTTCAAGTTCTTTGCTTCGATGATAGCGGTTCTCTTCCCATCCCAAGACTCGGGAAGTGAATAGAGTAGCTTCCGGACAAGCTTGTCTTCCGGTATGATCTCTCCAAAGCCCTTTAGACCATTGACAATCGTGGAGAATCGATCAAACATCTTTGACACCGTCTCATCGGGCTCCATCTTGAAATGTTCATAGCTAAGATTGAGAATCCCAATCTTAGTTTCTTTAACATCATTGGTGCCTTCATAAGTGGTCTCAAGAGTGTCCCACACTTCTTTGGCACTTTCAATAGATGAGACCTTTGAGTAGATGTCCGGACCGAAAGCACAAAATAACATGTGGAGAGCTTTATCATTGACTTGAATCTTTTTCCTCTCCTCTTCACTCATTTCCACTTTCTTCTTCAACACCATCTTGCCTTCACCGTCTTGCTTCAATGGAATGTATGGCCCATCCTCAATGACATCCCACACAAGATAGTCATTTGACTTGATGAATAGACGCATTCTATTCTTCCAAAAAGAATAGTTATCACCGTTGAAGAAGGGAGGCTTTGTGCTCGATTGTGACTCGTACATGCCGGAACCGGAGGTTGAAGTCATCTCTTGATACTTTGATGATCACACTCTTCCAAGGAACTCCTCTTGTGGTTGTTAATCCTCAAAGAGGTAGGCTCTGATACCAATTGTTGAGTGGATCGCAAGATCGATATTGACCAAGAGGGGGTGAATTGGAAATTTAAAGTTTTGTGGTGGAAGTTTGCAAATTAAAAATGATGGATAAGAGATTTAGAGTGGTTCAAGTTCCAAATTAACTCTACATCCACTACCTTAGCTTCACTAAGAATTTGCAACAATTCCACTAAATTGCTCTTCCCCTTTTCTAGGACAAGGAGGCAACCCTTTACAATTTCGGTTGATTTTTCTACCAAAAAATCAACCCAATCCTCACACAAGTAAAAAAAGAAATTTGATGGCTAAAATGTATCTCTCAATACAAATATTAGCCCCAATACAAGCACTCAACCCAATTTAACAAAATATGAATGAAGATTACAATTGTGATTTCTAGACAAATAGGAATTTTGGCACAATTGCTTGGATTTGATGAATAAGTGTTTTCTTGAAGATCAATAGTTGTTGCTGTAGCTTTTTGACATGTCTTTTATACCTCCTCACTGATTTCTAGCCGTTTGGGTGGTTGAGAACATAAATGGAGCCGTTGGAACCCTCTCTTACCACCATTAATGCACTTCTGCAGCTACCGGTATCGGTACGCGGGAAGGAGTATCGGTACCTGTCTCAGAAAAGAAAGAGCCGTTGTGTGCATTTAATAAGGGGTATCGATACGCACGTAAGCGTATCGGTACGGGGTATCGAAACGGCAAGGGCTGTATCGATACTATTTTCTGAACTTAGCTCACTGTCCACAACCATATCGGTACGAGGGTTAGGAGTATCGATACGGGTCAACGAACTTTTAAAGTTTGGTTACCAACCAACTGACACCAACGGTCATATTTTTAAACCGACATAATCTTTAAAAATTATAAGGGTCGTATCGATACGAGGGTTTGCCGTACCGGTACGCTATTTAAACTCTTTGAATTTTAACACAGGGCGGTATCGATACGAGAGTTTGGGGTATCGATACTGGTTCCGACAGTAACAAAGTTTGGTAAAATGGTATCGATACGCTTGGTGCTGTATCGATACTCCTGGACGTTTTTCAATGGTTTTGCCTTGGAACACTTAGAAAATATTTTGAGTTTGAGTTTTATAAATCAGTTTTAAAGTGTTGGTGTTTTAAAAACTTATTAAGGGACTTATAAAAACAATTTTAAGTTTTACAAAATGATTCTTAAAGATTTAATTATATCAAAATCAAACATAGGTTTTACATTAGTAATGTTATATTAAAAAATATTTTTCATAATCCAATTAATATTAATAGATACAAAATATTGATAACTAATAAACTATTCAAACAAGTATTGAATATAATTATGTCCTTATATGTCATTTTGCTTGTTTAAATAATCAAACAACTATCATCTATTAGTTAATTTTACTAAACACTTTTATACAATCAGCTAGTCAAATAAACTAATACAACCAGCTATCAGCTATCCGCTAATTGCCAAATAGGACTAATTTTTTGATAAATATTATATTAATATAAATAATAATATTATATAAAAAATTTAACAAGATTAATTTTTAAATAGCGAATACTTTTATTTTTATTTTATGTATTTAATATTATATAATATTTAATTATTAAAATATTAATATTTTAAATAATAATATTTTAAACATTATCAACAACCGGTTGGTTTAATAGGATGAGGAACTAGATCCCTTAAACAAATATCAAAAGTTCGAATCCTGACTTGTGAATGAAGCAATTGCGTTGGGAAAGTCGTCTCCATAATAAGCTTGACAATATCCCGATCAAAATTAGCCAGCCAATAAATTAAATATAGATGATTAAACAAAAAATACATTAGATATTTTAATATTTATGACAAATTTTATAAAATAGATTTTTCGGAACATAACTAAACATTGGAAAATATTTTGGAGCAACAAAAGTAAAATTGATTTTAAAAAATCGTCATATTTTCCGAAAAAAAAAAGTTAAAATTTTAAATTAAAAAAGTATCTAATAATTGAGGCAATGACGAAAGTAGGAATGTCAGCAGCTACTTGGAGTCGTTGCTTGTCTTCTACCTGGTAGCCACTAGCCATGGCTGCGCATCAATTTTATAACCTTGAATCTGTAATCTGAAATTGAGCTCCTAGAGAACAGAAGAGTCTGAAAAAGAGAATGGGGAAGGAGATTGGTTTGCCCATGGTGGGGATGATAATGGCAGAGTGTGCTCAGGTTGGACTGATGATAATGGGAAAAGCTGCAATGTCCCATGGGATGCCCAACCTCGTCTTTGTCTTTTATTCCAATGCTCTTGCCTCTCTCATTCTCCTCCCTTCTTCCTTTCTCTTCCACAGGTACCCTCTCCCTCTCCCTCTTATTAATACCCTTTTCTCCTTCTTTTTTTCTTTCTTTGATTTCCATTGTATTTGCAGATCACGCCGCCCTCCGCTCACTTTCTCTATTCTCTCTTGGTTTTTCCTGCTTGGGCTTCTTGGGTATGTGTTTTTGAATTATATAAGGATGGTTGGAGGGTTTTAATTTATTGGTGTTTGAGTTGGTGATTTGTATGCAGATGTTTTGCCCAGATTACTGGGTATGCTGGGATATATTATAGCTCTCCTACTCTTGCAACTGCCATGCTTAATCTCATCCCTGGTCTCACCTTCATCCTTGCTGTTGCTTTCAGGTTATTTTCTCTTCTCCTATTGTTTTGGTTTAATTTAATAATGCTCAATCTCATAACTCTACATTATTATCATCTTTCTTTTGCTTCTCACTTCAATTGACCATTCCCCGTTTCTTTTTCCCCACTTGGTGTTGTCATGGATGATGGGACTAATGCTATTTAATCCAATAGATTAGGGATACAGTATAGGAGGACAATGGAATGTAAGGCTATTTTATCTATGTAATCTTCATTTTCCCTGTTTCATACTTGTATCCGACACATATTCACACATGGCTATGGGGTGTAGTTCTCGAAATACAGGGTGAAACTTGGAAAAAAATTGAACACTCTGGCCGGCCGGTATTCTGGTATGCCTGTGCCAATACCTGGAGGTGACAGTTTGAAGTAATTTGTCTGCAGCCATTTCTGGTTTGTTTATATACCTCATAATTTCCCTCGGGCTTGTTTATGTAATTCAGAGATAAGTAGATTGCAGTTCCTAGGAGGTTGCCTGCTCTTATTAGCATTGAGGGGCATACATGGTAAATTGGGAATTTATTTAAGTGACAAATTTGTTTTGAAATTCATCTTTGTAAACTTCTTACAACAGAGGTTAAGGTTTTCCCTTCTTTTCATTCTCATTTTGACAACCTTTTGGATAGCCACGGACTAGTACAGAACTCCTTTTAGCTGAAAACCACTGAGATCAATATAGACCTAGTATTTACGTATTGTTACTGCATTCTTATTTGTGTACGTTGAATCCAGGTGACAATGTGGTGTACTATCTGGAAGAAATTCCAGTTTAATTGTTGTTGTTGTTTTTTGTGTTTCCAGAAAAAGAAAGCACTTGAGAAGAATGTTATACTTTCTAGTTTCTTCTACATTTGTTGCTATGGGGCTTTGCTTCCTGTTTCTGTGCAATCTTTCCCTGTTATATTATATCTAATTATATGTCAATGCATGAGCTGTAAATGAATTGGATTTTTTTTACAAGTCATGCACAAAATATTGAGCTGCAGTTATGTACCGGTGTAACGGTAGCAGCGGATCAAATTGATGCATTCGTGATTTCAGGATGGAGACACTGAATTTGAGAAGTAGCACTAGCCAAGCCAAATCACTTGGAACCATAGTGTCAATTGTTGGGGCATTCATTGTGACTTTCTATAAAGGCCCCTCACTTTTGATGGCACCCTCACATTCAAGCTCACCTCATCTATTTCTCAGTCAGCAGTCTAATTGGGTCATCGGAGGATTTCTCCTTGCAGCTGATTGTGTGTTTGCTTCTGCCTGGCTAATTGTACAGGTGGAACCCTCTTCTTTGTATGTAGAAAATTGAAGTAGGTTTCATCATGATTCTTTACTTTAAGAGAATGGAAGTGATTTGTGTTTCTTATTTTCCAGGCATCGGTCCTTAAGAAATTCCCAGCTGAGCTTTTTGTTGTCTTCTATTATTGCTTCTTTGTCACTCTTCAGTCGGGAATAATCTGTTTGATCATGGAAGGAGATCTTAGTGCTTGGAGCTTTAAACCTGACGTGAGATTGGTTGCTGTTGTTTACTCGGTAAGTGGTTGAGAGTTCAAAATATTCATTACTACATATTTTAGCAGTTTTGTACCGCAAGCTTATCCTAACTTGCACCTAGTTAATTAAGAGTTTTAACACGGGAAATTGTAGGCTGTGTTTGACTCTGCATTCCAACTTGGGGTTTCTACCTGGTGTATGCATCGGACAGGACCGGTGTTTGTTTCCATGTTCAAGCCTTTGGGAATCATTGTTTCAGTTGTCATTGGTGTTATCTTCTTGGGGGATACATTCTATCTTGGAAGGTGAAGTATTCATCACTTATTATCGTTGTTGTTATGGCAGTTTTGCCGTGTGTACTATTTATTATACTTATTGCTGCTGCTGCTTCTTTACATCTTGGTTTTGTTTTAGGAGTCTAATTTTTATTTCTCGTTTATCATGTTGTTCTGTCTTGTGAACAACCCTCTTCTTACTTACAAAAGAAAGTTAAAGACATAAGTTACTACTTTTTGTTTCAAACGTGTTACAGTTTAGTTGGTGCCATCGTCATTGTTACTGGGTTTTACTCGGTGATATGGGGAAAAGCAAACGAAGGGAAGTTAGATGCACATACGCAAGAGATGGGATCGGAATCAAGCAGTCAAAAAGTTGCTCTCTTGTCAAATAATACCGGAGAAGCATAGAAGTTTTTGTACAGTCAATAAAAAACAGGTATCTCATATTGAATGTTATAGGCTTTTTATAGCAAGGGGAATTGAATTGTAAAGCTGAAGTTAAAAGCTTCCATTGTGTTGCCTTCTGGTAATCCGTAGGACTTATCTCGCTTTTCAGTATAGGGTTTGATTCTTTTCCCGATAATATCCATTCGGGTAAACCTCAGTTTACAATATTCCTAAGAAAGACTGTATTTGTGTTCATGCACTAGGAATTGAGTAGAAGGAATCTTAGTTTGAAGAGATGATTGAACTGGATAAACCTCAGTTTTTCTTTCAGTTTTTGTATCCTATTATTTTGAGTTGTGCAAATCCTTCCCAATTCGCCTCTATTTCATTCTCATGACACCATTGTTTTCCCTGCATCTGAAAGGAGGAAGAAAGTCTAATAAAATAAAACAATGTGGCTGGATAAACTTGTTATTTTGTTTAATATTCAGACATGGATATGCGAGGCATGATTATGGATGTTAGAAGTTCCGTTCTCGTTAGCACTCGGCCCGGTGGCGGTTATTGCTTCATCCAGGTAACTAAAGATCCTCCAAATACATTCAAAACTAGGAAAGATCTAGCGATTTTGAATAACGTAACTGACGCAGCAAACATGATATAAGAATGAAGTCATCTTCACATACAACAAGCAAGCAAAACTTACCGTGAAACATTGATAATAAGAAGAGAAGATGGAGAATGAATATGAACAACATATGGTTTCTAGGTGTGCGCCTTCAACTGCATGTAGCTCAGAATATTACAAAGTTCAACTAAATTCATTTACGAAACAGGAGTTCCTCACCAGAGTCCGACATATCTGATTCCCAGAAACTATTAAAAACAGAGTTTTCTTGCACCTCTGTAATGCCAACAAGATTAAGACATTATCCGTCTGGACAACATGCTAACCTGCTTTAATGTACATGTTGAAAGGATCAAAGTGATGTTTTAGTAATAGTTTAGGGATCAAATTGTATACTAACCTTTTTATTAACCTATTACGTCATCAATGCAACGGAAGTTAACAATAGAGTGACCCTGAACCCGCGTTGCATGCCTGACTGTGGTGGGTGAGTCTCCCAACGGGAATTTTCTGCATACACAAGGCCTCGAACCAGTGGCGTATCTACATTAAGGCTGGGTGGGCCCGTGCCCACCCTGAACTTTTCAAAGTTCACACATTTGACTTCAATTTTCTTAATTTTTATGAATTGATCCTTAATTTTTTTATGACTTGTGCCCACCCTGAAATTTTGAAAATTTTATTACTTGTGCCCACCCTCATGAATGTTTTGACTAGTGCCCACCCTAAAAAAATTCTGGATCCGCCACTGCCTCGAACTCGAGGCATGCTTAAAGGATATCAAGCTGCTTATCACTTGGACCTACCCTCGTTGGTAGAGTGACCGTCTTATTATAAATTGATAATTTCAATGATTGTTACATAACTTTTCAAACTTCAATGATGTAAAAGGAAATTTACTCAAACATTAGCAACTATTTGTATAGTTTACCCTAGTATTTATTAGTATTTCGGTCTTTCCAAACTGAGTTACTTATCCAATTAAGCCGTTACATGCTCATCTAAATTTTTGTTAAGATGTTATATACTTTAATAAATTTTAACTCTATTAACTATATTATATAAATAAAACTTTGAACAAAAATTATCTGCCCTATTCATATCTCTTCTATGCTTCATACTAAAAATTACTTAAAAATTACTAAATTTTAACCCTAATTTTCACATCCTAAACCCTAAACTCTAAAAAATACACCCTACCTCTAATTCCTTAAATCGTAACCACAACCTCTAACCTTAAACCCTAAACCCACTTTTTAAAAGTGAGGCACAAAAAGAGGCATAGTTTGGGGCAAACGATTTCCATCCTAACACTTTATATTGAATTAATTTTTTTCCAAATAATTAAAGATTAACTTTGAAATTTAAAGTTAACAATCTCTAGAGCAGGTGGTTAAAGCCCTTAAGTTGACACCCTCCTCTTCCCCCTAGGTTGTGGGTTCAAGACCCGAGCAATTAAAGAATGTTTATTTCAATTAACTTGATAAATATCTTTGAATATGAAGACCCCTTTGGCATGGCTTAAAAAATAACATTTTCTTTAAAAAGTTACTTTTCACCCATAAGCAATGCTAAACACTTTTAAATTGGTGTGAAAAATAACTTAAAAAGGTGATTTTTTACTCAACCTCAAAAGCTAAGATTTCTAACTTTTTTGGTGAAAAATCACTTTTAACTGTGAAGTTACTTTTTTATCCTTAATTATTGACACTAATATTAATAGTAGTATATTAAAATAATATTAAATATAATAATTATTATATTAAACTAATATTTTAATATTAAATATAATAATTATTAATAAATTGTATGATAATGAATTTAAACATTATTTACGTTTATTTATTTTTACTTTATAATATTATGTCTAAAATGAACATTTTATCTTTTAAAATGTATTTTTTAACAGCAATGTCAAACACTATGGTCTTACAATTAACTTTTCAAAATCACTTTCTAACAACACTTTTAAAAGCATTTTTCAAAAGGAATGCCAAACTAGCCCGAACACAATAAAATTATGAGTATAAATGAAAAGAGCATTCATGAATTGTTCGTAACGTTCGTGTTGAGATTTTAGGGGCTCGATTCGTTCAACCGATGTTGCTCACCAAGTGGTGGAGGGGTGGATTTTTGGGTGGAAGGGTTGTGGAAGCTAAAAAGTAAATTGACACAATGAATTAAAGTGGTTCAACCTTCTAACCAAGGTCTACATCCACTACCTTAGCTCCCCACTAAAGATTTCCAATCAATCCACTATTGATTCGTCCCCTTTTCTAGGCTTAGGAGGAAACCCTTACAACCGATCAAGCTTTCTACTCAAAGCCTTAATCAAACCCTCTTTTACAAAGAAAAAATAAAAGTAAACACAAATCCCTCTAATGGGTGTTTGTTTGCACAATTGAAGCTCTCACCCAAAACCTAAAACACTTGAGCAAAATTGACAATTTTGGCTCACTAGTGTTTGTCTATACAAGAATTGACAATTTAGGCACTAAGACAATATTTGATCATTTGTTGATTGACAATATGAGCATTAGCCTTTACTCGATGCTTGGAGGACCCTTTTATACTCCTTGATGAGTTTATAGTCGTTGCTAGTCGTTGGGATTGAATTGGAGCCGTTGAGGACTTTAATTCCCACCATAAATGCAGTTCTGTAGCTCACCGTTTCGAAACGTTTGAACCCGTTTCGAAACACCCTTTAAGTAGAAAGAGCCGTTGCAGTCTGACGTGGACCCGTATCGAAACGCTTTAGTCCATTTCGAAACGCTTGTCCCCGTATCGAAACGACCCGCATTTAAAAGTTAGTTGGGAAATAGCCGTTGGGGTTTATGACCGTTGTGGTCGATGCCACGTAGGCGTATCGAAACGGCATAGCCCGTTTCGAAACGCTGAGCAAAAATCTCATCCAGGGAAAGCCCGTTTCGATACTAGTATCGAAACGTTTTTGCTACTGGAATCCCCCGTATCGAAACACCTTAGGGTGTTTCGAAACACCTGGACAGTTTTGTGAAGTTTGGCTTTGAAAAACATGTAAAACCTTTTAAAAACATCCTTAAACATAGTTTCAAGTTATTTGGACTTTGGATAATATTTTAAATACTTTTTAAATCAGTCCAACACATTTTTCAATTATTATATCAAAACATTAGTTCTACAATCTCCCCCTTTTTGATATAATAGAACTCACTTGAAAAATTGTTTGGGATTCTCTCCCTTTAACTTTAAAAATGTGAATAAGAGAATTAAAGATATAAATCAAATAAATCTCCCCCTTATTCATTTGAAAATTTAATTTTTTAAAACCATTTCTCCCCCTTTTTGTTATATCAAAAAGAATTTAAAACATTAAGTTCAAAATAACAATAGAGGTAAAATTTGACAAAAATGTGAATTTGGTTTTAAAATGGCTCCCCCTTACTCAAAGCATCAAAAGAAAATGTTAGTCCAACATTTATGATCATCTAGTTGAATTAAATGAAAAATAAATCAAATAAAAACAAAAACAACTAGATTTTACCACACTTGAACTCAAGGGAGGATGTGAAGCCTTCCTTCTTCAAGTGTTCTTCCCTAGTGTGCATGGAGCTCCCCCTCAAAGTTTAACTTGTTGATCACCTCCATTACACCCAACAAAAGACAATCAAGTAACTTTTGGTATCCAAATTGCTTTGGATCCATGAACATTAATAGCACAAATTTTAGTCCCCGTAGGAATTCATTTTTCAATTTCATCCTTTTTAGTTGAAGTGGTTAGTCCTTTTGGGACCCAAACACTTCTAAAACATTTACCATTTTGAATCTAGTGGCACTAGATTGTCTTACATAAAAATTTGATTCTCCAAATTTTTTTTTTCAAGCTCTTTGGAAATCAAATCATTTTCTTCTTGAACCTTTTGAAGCAATTTTTGTAAATCAAAACATTTTAGTTCAAACTCCTTGAGTTTTGCTTCAAGTTCAAGTTTGGTTTTAGAAATCAAATCATTTTGAATTTTCAACTTTGAAATCACTTTATTGTTTTTCAAAATGTGATTTTTAAAGTCTAAAACCAAATCATCATATGCATCTTGTAATTCATCAAAAGAGTAAGAACATGAAGTAGATGAATTAGAAGTTACCCTTGAATCTTCTTCGATGGCCATAAGGCAAAGGTTAGCTTGTTCATCGTCGGTGGAGTCCTCATCACTCCAAGTAGCCACATGTGCATTCTTCTTATGGCTTGAAGTGCTTGCCCTCTCCTTTTTCTTGGAATCTCGTTCAAGCTCTCTCAAAGCTTTCTTCATGAACGGGGCACACTTCTTGAAGAGATAGACTATCTCTTCTTCTTCATCATCCTCTTCACTTGAATCAACGTGATGGCAAATGGAGGATTTGAGAGCCATAGTACTTGCATTGATGCCTAGCCCTTTGATTTTCTTCTCTCTCATAGCTCTAATTTCTTCCCTCTTCTTCTCACCCTATTTGTTCTTCTTCATGATTTGATGAGTAAAGAGTGACCCCATGAGTTCATCAAGCTTCAAAGTCTTCAAATTCTTTGCTTCGATGATGGCGGTCCTCTTTGAGTCCCAAGACTCGGGAAGTGAGTAGATGAGCTTTCAAACAAGCTTTTCCTCCGGGATGGCTTCTCCATAGCCTTTGAGACCATTTGTGATAGTGGAGAACCTATCAAACATCTTCTCGATGTTTTCTTTCGGATCCATTTTGAAGTTCTCATACTCTAAGGTTAGGAGCCCAATCTTGGTCTCCTTGACTTCATCGGTCCCCTCGTATGTGACTTCAAGCTTGTCCCATACCTCCTTGGCACTCTCACAAGAAGACATCTTCTCATAGATGATTGGGCCAAAAGCACAAAACAAAATGTGCAAGGCTTTGCAATTAAGCTCTATCTTCTTGCGATCGTCGGCACTCCATTCCGCTTTGCTTCGTTGAGGCACGAACAGACCATCTTCAACTATGTCTTATATCTTATAATCTCTTGATTTGATGAAGAACTTCATCTTTGTTTTCCAATGGGCATAGTGGGTTCCGTCGAAGAAAGGCGGTTTGTCGATGGATTGCGCCATTTGATCCGGTTGGTGAAATGATGATCGAGCTTGCCGGATCTTCTCAATAGGATGTGAATCCTCTTCGATTGAGCCAAGCTCTAATACCAATTGTTGAGATTTTAGGGTCTCGATTTGTTCAATCGATGTTGCTCACCAAGTGGTGGAGGGGTGGATTTTTGGGTGGAAGGGTTGTGGAAGCTAAAAAGTAAATTGACACAATGAATTATAGTGGTTCAACCTTCTAACCAAGGTCTACATCCACTACCTTAGCTCCCCACTAAGGATTTCCAATCAATCCACTCTTGATTCGTCCCCTTTTCTATGCTTAGGAGGAAACCCTTACAACCGATCAAGCTTTCTACCCAAAGCCTTGATCAAACCCTCTTTTACAAAGAGAAAATTAAAGCAAACACAAATCCCTCTAATAGGTGTTTGTTTGCACAATTGAAGCTCTCACCCAAAACCTAAGCAAATTTGACAATTTTGGCTCACTAGTGTTTGTCTATACAAGAATTGACAATTTAGGCACTAAGACAATATTTGATCATTTGTTGATTGACAATATGAGCATTAGCCTTTACTCGATGCTTGGAGGCCCGTTTTATACTCCTTGATGAGTTTATAGCCGTTGCTAGCCGTCGGGATTGAATTAGAGCCGTTGAGGACTTTAATTCCCATCATAAATGCAGTTCTGCAGCTCACCGTTTCGAAACGTTCGAACCCGTTTCGAAACACCCTTTAAGTAGAAAGAGCCGTTGCAGTCTGACGTAGACCCGTATCGAAACGCTTTAGTCCGTTTCGAAACGCCTGTCCCCGTATCGAAAAGACTTGCATTTAAAAGTTAGTTGGGAAATAGCTGTTGGGGTTTATGACCGTTGTGGTCGATGCCACGTAGGCGTATCGAAACGGCATAGCCCGTTTCGAAACGCTGGGCAAAAATCTCATCTAGGGAAAGCCCGTTTCGATACTAGTATCGAAACATTTTTGCTACTGGAATCCCCCGTATCGAAACACCTTAGGGTGTTTCGAAACACCTGACAGTTTTGTGAAGTTTGGCTTTGAAAAACATGTAAAACCTTTTAAAAACATCCCTAAACATAGTTTCAAGTTATTTGGACTTTGGATAATGTTTTAAATACTTTTTAAATCAGTCCAACACATTTTTTAATTATTATATCAAAACATTAGTTCTACAGTTCGTTTATTAAGCTAAAAGGATAAACATGGAATTTTTTATATGCATTTAAGAAACAAAAGAACATGAACATATGCTTGTTCAGTTCGTTTATTTTCACGAATAAACTTGTTTACTCGATTCTCCTTTTCTTTTTATTTTTTTACATTTTAAATATTAGTGAAGTTAGTGACTAAATTGAACATACGGTGAATTTTGAAGTTCAACTGTAAAGCATGAGGAGCTTTGGACTAGTGGTATAATTTCAACGTTTTCTTCAATGAACATGGTGAACATTAAACGAACATTTTCACAAACACTAAACGAACGAATACAAACACTTTTAAAAATAAATAAACAAAGATGAACATGCTATTTAAATTTAAGCTGACGCAAACCGAACATAAACAACTTTAAAATTAAATAAATGAACATGTCTTGTTTGTTCAAATTCATTAATTTACACCCCTAAATAAAATGATCTATAATATTAAATGCTAGCAAAAGACAAACTTGTCCACCAACACCTGCTCTCATTTTTTTGGTTGAAAATTAAGTAACTTCACCCTACTTTTTAACATCACACTATCTTCTAAGTCAAGCTAGGTAATATCTTGACGTAGCCATTTTTATGCTAATAAATAAAAGCCCGCCACCAAACGGAACAGTTGCATTTCCTTTTCTAGTTTTTGTTATGGGCGGTTCAAAAATTTAGGAGGATTTGTACAATTTATTAAAGTAAATTTTTTGGTTTATAGTTTGTAAGAAATATTTTTTAAAAAAAATTACCATAATACAAAAAATTGTTTAATTACCCTCTTAAATAACAAAAGTTCACTTTCGATTGTCATCAAAGCATGTTTTAATATCAACTTCTTTTTATCTTATCTTGTCTACATGCATAATTTAGACCTAAGCGCCGTTCTAAAAAATCTAACATTTTCATTTAAAAGCGTCGTTCTTTTTTGCATGTTTTAAAGCAAAATCATTTATAATATTTTTAATATCAACTTCTTTCAAAAGATCACTTTCGATTGTCATCAAAGCATGTAACCCCCTCGTCCCGGTCTGGTCGGATAACCGGTCCGAGTGGGCCACATGGGGAAAACCGAAGCGAAACCCGTTAAGGCTTCCCCTCGGTTAACGACCCAGAAAATTTCTTTTTATCTTATCTTGTCTACATGCATAATTTAGACCTAAGTGTGGCGCAGTAGCGGAAGGTACAATCATAACATCAAACATCGACCAACCCAACATTTAAACAGCTCAGTTTAACATTCTGCAGCAGGCTGTTTCGAAACGCCCATAGGGTGTTCCGAAACGCCTTGACTTAGTCAACGGGCCAGGGTCAACCATAAGATGACCGTTCCGAAACAGGGGAGACCAGTATCGGAACGACCTTGACGGTCAATATCTCGTGGTCAACGAGATTTGACCATTTCGGAACCTCAAAGGCCCGTTTCGGAACAGCTTCATCTCGCCAATTTCTCAAAATTCCAGTAGCGAAATCGTTCCGAAACGACCTTCATCCGTTTCGAAACGGCAGGCCATATACACAGGGACCGTTCCGGAACAGGGGGACCCGTTCCGAAACACCCCCTGTCTGCAGACTTTTCTGGGCTGTTTTGAGGCACAAGGATGCCCCAAAACACCTCCAAAACACCATACAACAGCCAAGCATTTAAACCCAAGATATACTAACATTACTATCATGCTTTAACAAGGTTTGGACATGTCTAATACTAAAGCAACAACCCACAAACATGCATTCACTCAAAGATCACTCAAACACATTATAAGCTCTTAAGCATAAGGCTAACATTTCAAGCAAGCAAATAGGCATGAATTAACATTCATCATGGCAACACAACCATGCAAAAGCAATATATATAAAGGAGTTTACACATGCTCCTATCAACCAACAATAATCCAACAAAACCATACATGCCCCATTGCTCAAGCTATTACATGTTTAAATACTAAAATCCATACTTGATGAACTCAAGTCAAAAATCACACTTGGAGGCTCTCCACTTGCCCGAGCAACCCACGAACTAAGGATCTGCAATGTTGAACAAAGAGAGCGTAAGCAATGATGCTTAGTGAGGGTAAGCTCTAAAAACAAACCTCAACATTGCAGGGTCCGAGCACGATCTAGCCAAGGTAAGTCGCAACATACCAAAAGTCCACAAGATATATACATGAGCAAAGGACAATAATAAAGCCATGATCATAAACTCAATTTCCATGACACATGTAATCACAACCAAGTAATCCAATAAGGACCATGAACCTCAACACATTGATATACACATCAAACAACATTGGCACCTAGTTAAGACCCCAATACGCGGATAGACATGTTAGAAACTCATATCCAACAACAACATTACCTCGGTGGGATTCCACTCATCACCGGTCTCGCGGAGGGGATTCCACTCATCCTCACGCCCTGTCGATGGGATTCCACTCATCACCGACTATATTCAATTACAATTCCGGGCGAACCCGTACTCCTCCTTGGTGACTCAACGCCACCAAGGCCACGCGCGACTTTAGACTCATGTGTACACACTAACATCCTAATGATCGATCATTTGTATCCAAGTTTACTAGTGCCAATATTTACTCACATCACTTTACTCATTTCATAAACCTTGTGCTTAGCACATACTCACCAACAACCATCATTATGCATGTCTCAAGCATCATAAGTCCAATCTCATTTCACATGTATAAAGCAATATACATAGACATTCATATCGCAATTTATGCAAGACATACACAACCATAAGATGAGTTCAACCAAAGGCTCTAGATCAAGTTTAGAATTAGGCTACCACCCTAATCCTAACTCTAGGCGGGTCTACCAAGCCCAACCTAGTCCATGTACTCGAACCAACCAATTTAAGACCGTTTTAAACAATTAACCACTCACCTAAGCTTCCAAGCCCAACGACCAAGCAAGCGATAACCTTCAACTCCCCGGATTTGGTCCCAAAGTCTCTTCCACGTTTCCTCTTGCTTCAAGTCAAACAAAACACTTACATTACTTCCCAATTCAATGCTAAATCAATCATCAATCTACTTTGCAACTCCCAACCCATTTCCACAATTTTCCAAACCACATAACATCTCCAAAAACCCAATTTTCGGACTCCCACAATCAAGGACTGAAATACCCAATTCCAAGCACCCAAATGGCTTCCAAAACACCCCAAATCACCCTCCTAACATAGGTAAACCATCAGCCCTTCAATTCTAACACTAAACCTCCCCAAAACCCAATTTTTCATACCTTAAAATTTGCCCCAAAGACCCACTACGAAAATTCACTCAAAATCAACCAAATTAAGATATGTTGTAAGTTTCATCATGGTTAAGCATAACCCCAAAACAATTTTTCAAAACAAATTGAAAAACCCCATCAAAACCCCAAATTTCCATATGAACCCTAATTCCCAAAACTCACTATTTTTAAAATTTGAAACAATAGATAAGTAGAGAATGGAGAGGAGGTTAAGAAAATATATTTACCTTTTAATTTGGTGTAGAAATCGGCTAGCAAAGCTAATGGAATAGTAACTAGGGTTTAGGAGTGTTTGAAAATGGGGAGGGTTTTAAAATTGGTAAAGGAGGAAATGAAGAGGAAGATGACAACTTTTATGGAAAAGTTGTCTTCCTTTATTTAAAATATGGGTAATTTACAACTTTGTCCCTCCCTCTTTATTTAAATTCAAATAGGTCATTATTCAAGATTGGTTTGTTTTAATTAGACTTTATTTGACTCGAACAACAACCCGGCTAACTCCTAGGCCCAAGACACGGGTGTTACAAAGCAAGTCCA
Organism: Hibiscus tridactylites; assembly: GCA_958450335.1. Classification (NCBI taxonomy): domain Eukaryota; kingdom Viridiplantae; phylum Streptophyta; class Magnoliopsida; order Malvales; family Malvaceae; genus Hibiscus; species Hibiscus tridactylites. Next base: position 78,109,563 of record OY288281.1, read on the forward strand.
TTTAATCTTTCTTGCGACATAGTTGTCTGTAAGTATAACTTCAACAACTCCAATTTCGAAAAATTTTGTTTTGTAGAAGCAACAATAATAGAAATAGTCAATAATATTCTATAAGCAATTGTCATAGTTGGGAAGCAATTAAAACGTTTTAAAATTTTAATAAATCACCTTCGTAAGAGTATTTTCAAAATTATTATAATTAGTTTTGAAATTAACAACGTTCAATGAATGTGATTTATCAAAATGAAACAAAAGCCAAAAATATTGTCATATAATTCATATTGTTCAAATCGTGCATCCAAAGAAATAATGGCTTGTGAAAATATACAAGAAGTATTCAATTCTAAATGACTCCTTAGGCGATATTAATATTCGTATTATACAATTAATTTAAAGGACGTTGTAAGTTGTTAATTATTGAATATAAAAAATTCTAAGTATTTAATTTATGTTTAGTCTTTAATTTTGAGGCCCCTTCTTTCGGGGCCTTGTGTGGTCACTCCACTTGCACATGTCCAAAGCTCCTACTGGTTTTTATTTACGTCATTATCGTTTGAGTTGAAATGGAATGAGCCTTCAAAGACTCGTCAATAATTGGAGTCACCACTGTTTATTTCAGCTTAGGTACGATCGAAAATTTGTAAGATTAGTTTGTGTCAATACTAAAATCTTTGTCAAATTCAGAAGACGATTACGAGTGAAGAAGGTTGTAGCATCCCGTCCATTATGCTATCTCTAAAAAAGGTATTCAAAGCGCAGATAATAGCACTACTAAAAAGAAGTTGCTAAATGTATGAAAAATGTTGCGGAATAATACACACAAGAATTTAAAATGTAAATGCATAAAAAATGAGAAGTAATTCGTAAAGAAATCAAAAATTCAATTTTAATCGATTCACATATTAAAACAAATCTGACCTTAATAAAATGAATTAATGCCAATTTATTAATTAAGTTCAAATTATGGACCTACTTAAAAGAAATCTGAACCTAAAGGCCGGAATTAATCAAATTAATCATAAACCATGACTAAATTGCACTAAATCAAAACCTAAATGAATGATACAGCATCCGTCCGGGAGGCTAGAGGGGTTATAGGGCCGATCCCGCCTAGCAAAGTTATGAGAATGAATCCCGGTCATTATGTTTATCTCATCATTCCATTGCCTGTGTATGAGGACGAACAAGGGGATCAAGATCGGAACACGGTGCGTTTCACCCGTGTTAAGCTTCTCCGGCCGACTGAAACTCTCACCCTCGGCCATGCTTATCACCTTGTCACTTCTCAAGGTACCATGTGATTCGCTTTCTTCATGGAAGATTGTCGGATTTTTCAACCCCACAACCTGATTTTTTGCTTTCCATCACTTTTATATTGATTTTGGAACTTACTGTTGTTTCCTGTGCCTGCAGAGGTCATGAAGGTCATAAGAGCCAAGAAATATGCAAAAACGAAAAGGGAATCCATGAAAAAGTTGCAACTGCATGGACAAGGAAGCAAGACTGACGCAGGGACCACCAACCAAGTATGTATCCCATGTTTTTCCGACCATTCATTTCTCCTGTACCTGTATCTGTATCCGACGCGCATCTTCCCGAAAAGGAAAATCTTGCAAGGTTTTAAACATACCTGTGTTGGACATTATATCCAACACTCGTAGTCTTGAGTCGAGAGTTCAAGTATGTCTACCTGCGCACTTATGCTTCAAAACAAAGTCCAAGTTCTCTGGTTTGGAAAACATAGGATATCGTAAAACTATTCGATGAAGGTTCCATCTGGCATTAGATTAGAGACATAATACTCACTAAAAACTGCAAAAAAGTTAGAAATAGTTATATGTTTTGTTTGGATCTTTCATTCTCATTCAACCCTAAACACAAAGGTGCTTCGGTTCAAAACATTTCAGGAACTGAAGCATGAAAGACAAAGCTCAAGGACAACACATGTGAACGCCACTGCAATGAGGTCAAAATCATGGCGGCCGTCATTACTCATTACAGAGCATCTCTGAGGCTGCAAGTTAATAGTGTTTTTGTTTTCAGGTTTCATTTGTAAGGTGTAGATTAGGATTTGAGAATGGCAATGAACTAACTGCCTCTTTTGTTTAATGAAGGCCCTAAATTAGGGGAAATGGAAATCCACCAATTGAATAAAAAGATTTTCTGATTGCAATCAAAGCTTACATATTGAAATCTGTTTCTAGAAATTAAAACATGTATAGCTTCTCAGTTCAGAAGTTGGATCCTACACTGAAATGAAATTAAGACTTCCAGTCTTTCCCTCACTACTTCATACAAATTCCAAACTTGACCAGTTACTAGAAGTACAGTGAGATGCTAATGTGAAAAAACAATGTTATGAATTATGTGGAGGAAATCAATTGGGAGACTTGGAGTGCCAAACCTCCCAATCATGATCGACGTAATTTTGGGCCCATAACAACGACGCCCGAGCAGCCACAGGTGCTCCGGGCAATTTCTTCTCCTTCAAAGCTACAAACATATCTGTGAAAGGCTCCACCAACAGTGTTCCAGGTCCTCCATACTCATTGTGCAAGAAATTACTAAAAACCTGTTTTCAACAATAGAAAATATTCAGCTTTACAAAAATGTTAAAGTTTCATATCAGAACTGGAATCTTCTGAAGCTGAAGCCTAATACAGGTAGAAGTAACCTTCAACACTAACTATCGAATGTATGTAGAGCCAAATTCAGAGAAATCCCTACACTGGTCCAACATTCACACAGGGAAGAACATGACTAGCTAGCTGTCAGGAAAAGAGTGATTTGTTAATTTCGTGCCAGCTATTTCTTTTGAGGTCAATTATAGAACAGTTTCCAGCTCAATCAAAAACTAGGCCTCTTAAAATTAAGTTGTCTGACTTGAAAGATTTGAACCACCATTCTCAACCTGTGTTGTATGATACTATGATTATAGGGATGAGTAGGCTAGGCTTAATTAGAGATCATTATCACCATTATATCCCAACATGTACATATGAATGGAATAAACCAATTTGAATGCCATGATTAGAGGCCAGAAGAAATCAAGCTATTGTGAGTGATACGACTGATGTTTGTATTTCAATTACAGAGATGGTTGTGTATTTCACAGTAAAAAAACACCATGGATCAATAATAGCCGGTTTAAAAGAAAGGAAACAAGCTGTCTCTGCTAAGTGTCAAAGGTTTTCCCAGAAAAAAAAAGTAATCAATGATATGATTTTATCAGAATTGCCTACTCACACGTATTTGTATGACTTCATTTTCCAGAAAATCATATCCACTTTCTCAACAACCTCTTACCCCCACAATTCAAAAAGAACCATAAAAGGAAAAGCAACAGCTGAGCTATTTGTCCTGCCTGAGCTTTGCAGACTTAGCTCCATTTCTAATTGAAGTTTCCCCAGCTCTGCCAAGTAGGCAGTTAATGAGCAATGACATAAATCATAATCAACTCAAACCATATTTTAAAATAAGTCACAAGTAGACTGGTTCAACAAATAATGTTAACTTTAACACCACATGTTGATTGTTGCATCAGCACTTATCAACAGAATAATAACATCTTTCAAGCATGACGAAGACACTCACATTATCAAGCATGCTAAAGCAACGATATCTCAACATTCATGAGCATGTTTAATCAAGATATTTCTGGAAATCAAAAAACACTTCTTCTAAGAGCAATGGAGCTACAGTATGGTTGACTCTTTACAAGGAAACTAGGCTCGGGGGGGGGGGGTAAGATTTCCTTCGTAATAACACAGAATTTCCCTTGTAATCCAAAGGCCGGGTTACCGCAGTGAAATCCAAAAGTCAGACAGACATCCATTGTTGGAACAAGAGTAGAATAACAAAAACAATATGAACACATAGTGATTGGCTGATTGCATTGTGCATTTGGATTTCACATGTCAAGAAGTTAAAAGAAAACTGGGATCAAGAGTTCTCACTTCCTTTGTATAAGTTTATTCTGAAATTTATTAAACTAAATTAATTGAAAACAATTAGTGTTGTTAGTGGCACATTCATGTAGTAGGCGAAACTCTATTCGGCAAAGCCAAAGGGAGCTGATGGGGAGAGTTCTTGCTAAGAAGTAACAGGTGCTTCAAATGCCGTTGAATTCAACAACAACAACAAAAAACCCTTCCTTATACGCTAACAATTAATCAAAGAAAATACATTAACAATACCCCCATCAATCAACAACCAGGAAATTTAAAAGAAGAAAACAAAAGGAGTAGAGATCACCTCAACGCAAACGTCGATAACTGCATCAAGATCATTACCAAAATTGTCTCTGTCTTTGGATAATTTCTTGAAGAGCTCAGTTTTAAACTTCCGGGTCTCCTGTTATACCAAATAATCAAAAGAAACGAACCGTTGGAGCTTCATATTCATTATAAACACGTTCTTTTCAAACATATAAGAGTGTGTAAACTTACGGCGTCAGCAAACTCGGGGATAGGTTCAGGGTAAACGTATTTCTGGTGTGGCGAGGCACGGAGAGGGGCAAGGGATTGTTTTACGGAGATGGGCGTCAAAGATAGGATTGAGCGAGATAGAGGAAGGGAAGCGTGAGGAAACGGAGGAGGCGGGCGTAGGATAAGGCCGGCCGTGCGCAGGATAAGAATGGTGGGGGTTGGGGTTTTGGCGGGAGTTAAGGGCGGCTGATTACAGACCAACGAACACGAAGATGACGCCATTTTCGGGTGATGGATAATAAATCGAGGTAGTTGGACTTTTAATTTGACTTGGATTTCATTGGGCCGGGTATTTGTTTATTAGAGGATTTTACTACATAGTTTTTTTAGTTATAAGATGTATTTTAATTCGATTCTAAATTTTAGATGAATTTAGGGTAAGCTATTCAAATGACCACCTAGTTATGAGCTTAGTTTTGATATGACCAATATATTTTTAATTTTTATCACTTTGGCCACAGAACTATTTAATTAGTGTTAATCAAGTCACCTGCCGCTAAAACTAAATGTGAGCAAAACTCGTCTCGACTCGAAAAAAATAATTTTTTTTTAATTTTGAGTTATTCAAGTCAAATCTAATGAATCAAAAAAATTCGAGTTCGAGTCGAGTCAAAATTTGTCTAACTCAAAAAACTAAATTTTACAGTTTTACAATTTAGTCCCCGATTTCATTTCTTTTCAAATTCTCCTTCATTTTTGACCAAATTTGAACCACATGTTCCTAAATCAATGTAGAATACCTATTTAGCTTCAATTCATATTTTTAAAAATAAATTCCGTCCTTTCACAATTTTCATCTATACTATCAGTTCTCTTAATTTACGGTTTCTGATTTGTTTTTTTTTTCTTCTTCCACTTCTTTTTCTTTTATTTATATATAATCTGTTGTAAACTCTATTTCGATCGTAGCATTTGGTCCAGTGGCCAACCTTCATTCATTTATTTTCAATTAATCACCACCTGCTTGGTTGAAAATAAGTGAATTGAATTTAAAAAATTATTTAAATTAAAATTATGATCAAATTGATAGAGTATGTAAATAACGAGGATAAAATGCGTAATTATATAAATTTATATTAACTGCCACGTTACTCCTCCGTTAGATTTTAACGGAAGATGACTTGATTGACACCACTTAAATAGTTACGTGTTCAAAATGATAAAATTGAAAGTATAGTGATCAAATCGGAACTAACTCTATAATTAGGTAGTTATATGAGTAATTTACCCATAAATTTAAATGTATTTAAAGGTGGGTACTTATTCCATAAAATTAAGACGCTTATGAAAAAAATTTCAAGGAGCATGTGTATGAGATTATAGTTTATATTTTTTTGAATTGAAAAGAATGAAAACAAACTAATGAGGTTCTGTCATCAAATCTAAAGCTAACTTATCATTATCTAAAAGCTGCAATAGGGCCGGAGGTGGCTCTTCAAAGGTGGCAGTGTTGCTAGTGAGGGTGTCGGCTAGCTTAGCTAGTGTGTTCGCAAGGATATTGTCTCGTCGTGAAGTCCACACAATGGATATCTCCCACGCTTTCCTCCGTATTTTATCGATGGCACGAATAAGGGGATGGAGCTAGAAGCGGCAGACGAATCTTCCAAGAGCTTTATTCCCTCCAGGCAATCAGATTGAAGCAACAGAAACATGAGATTATAATCCTTTTAAGGGTAATTATTTCATGTACAAGCATTTGTGAAAATTTTGTTTATACAAAAACTTTATTTTTAAGATTTAGGGTTTCGTTTAGAGTTTAGAATTTAGAGATTTAGAGATTGTTGGTAAAATTTCGAGTTTATAGTTAAAAATTAAAATTTATAAGTTAAAATATAAATCTCTAACTATATTACCTGAACCTTAATCTTAAAATTCTAAATTCTAACAATGAATCCTAAATTCTAAAATTGTATATTAAAACTCCATAAACTAAAATTCTAAACTAAAACCCTAAATCTAAAATTAAGGGGCTTATGTGTATGAGATAATAATACTTTAAATATTACGTTCTTCATCTAAATTATTTAAGGGAAACAAAGTTATTTTTTTACAGTCAGCATTAGGGGTGGGAATTGTCGGGTACCCGGGATTCGGGTATCCGATTCATCCGGGTACCTCATTAAACGGCCCGTGTCCCGGCCTATTATATCCGGGTACCCGTAAAATTCGGGTACCCGGGTACCCGTAAAATTCGGGTACCCGGTTACTATTTTTTTTATTTTTTTTAAAATAATTAAAAATTACATGTTAAACAAAAAAATATTTTTTTAAAAAATTAAACTTAAAAGAATATAATACAAACATAGAAAAAATTAGGAATTTAAACTTAATTTTAGAGTGAAAATATTAAGAAACATAAAATAAAAATATAATTTTAAATATAAAAAATATATATTAAATTTAATCGGGTCGGGTCGGGTACCCGGTAAAGAAAAATTTTCGGCCCGTGTCCCGAGAAATTTGCCGGGTCGGGTAATTTTTTTCGGAAATTACCCGATATTTTAATTTCGGGTCGTCGAGTTTTCGAGTCGAATCAATCGGGTCGGGTATTTTCACCCACCCCTAATCAGCATCCCTCAATAAATTTACATTGCCTTCTTAAATTGATGTCATTGTAACTTTAACCGGAATCTTATATTAGAGTATATAATTCGATATGCTGAAAAAGTTTATTAACTAAATTTAAAGGAATAGTCGATGGTTACATGTATTAGCAAAGCGCGGCTCATCTCTTGGTAATTCGCTAGGTTTTCTTTCTCTCAAGCGCCGCTCATCCCTTGTTTTTGTTCTTATTTTTGGTTGATATGCGGTGACATCAATTGATCGCTAAAGTTGATGTCACTATTGATATTTCAATCTCTTTTATTCTTATATATTTAGTTTTTGTATTTTTTTATGTTTATTATTATTTTTAATTGTTTATTTTTTTGGATGTTTTTTTTTTGTCTTATGACACATTATCATTTATTATTGTGATAAATTTGTGCTTGTGGATACCATTTTCATGACGCCTGACTTTGATTTGTGGTTTGTCGATGATCTTCAATAGTTTGATTTTTTTTGTGGTTCATTTGTGGATACAATCGGATCTTTTTTGCAAAACAACCTCCAAAATTGTTGGTTTTGTTCATCACTCTCACTTCAATCCTAAAGAGTATAAGTGGATAAAGACAATAAGTCTTGCTACCTGCTTATATTTCTCCAGTGTTCCATTTTTATTCATATTTTGCTGCCCATTGTACTTATTTTGCTGGTTTAATGTTTTATTTGTTAATTATTTTTATTTAAATTTATTGTATTTTGTATTACACTTTTATTCTCTATTTTGATTTTTAATAAAATTCAGCCTGTATATTTTTTAAAACAAAAGTAAATCTAATGGAATAAATGAAAAAAAAAGTTAAGACAAAGATGAAGTAAACGTTTCATGAGAATAAAGAAATAGATAACTTTTTTTTTCTTTGTAAAGAAAAAAACAACTTCCTTTTCTGGAAACTAACAAAGCTGAGTGCCGACTATCCCAAATCATCATAAAGGCACTTTATTGAATTTTTTTTCTTTTATTACATAAGGAAGAATGCAAATAAGAGTAGTACAACACGTTACAAATGCAATACATTAAGGTAATGAGAGATGTGAATAACTGGGTTTAGCAATGTCCATTGAAGTTGTGGTAAGAAGGCATCAAACGTTGAATAAATTGATTGATACACTCATCCGAGCTCCCTCCTTGATCGATTGCTCTCTTGGCCGAATCCCTCCATTTGTTGGCTTTTCTCTTCATCTCTTTGCTTTTCTCCCCTTCCATCACTTCCTTCAAGCACCTCTTCAGCTCATCTTTCCTCACAACACCCTCCTCATCTTCCTCCGCTCTCACCCCGACCTCCCATATCTCCTCCACAAACTTAGCATCCGTCAATTGATCGGTCCATTTCGGCACGCCGATCATCGGCACCCCCAGGCTCAGCCCTTCTAGGGTTGAGTTCCACCCGCAGTGCGTGACGAAGCACCCCACGGTCCGATGTGCCAGTATTTCGAGCTGGTTGCACCATGTCACGACCTTGCCCTTTTCTCGACTTAAGTAGTCAACAAAGCATTGGGGCAGTTTTTGCTGTTCCGTGTCTCTCACGACCCATAGGAAATGCATGTTGCTCTCCTTTAAACCCCAAGCGATCTCTTGTATTTGTTCCTCTGATAATGAGACCATGCTTCCGAATGAAACGTAGACCACTGAGTTGGATGGCTTTGTTTCAAGCCATTCCATGCACTCTTCGCTGAGTGGCTTCCATAAACTCGAACCGTACCCTCTATCTCCTTTCATCCTTCCGTCCAAGTAAGCCGATGGGACCATTGGGCCAATCAACTTGGCTGGCCAAATCTCGGATACCCCTCTTGCTTCCTGTAACAACATGTGAGTGTGACCAATAAAATCCCAACAAAAACTTGTCAAAATTGAACCCAACACTACGTACGGTCTCATAGTCATATCTAAACTAAATCAAGCAGACTGTATGATGATGATGATGACGATGATGCCATAGTATTATGGAATATGGAGTACTGATCTAAACATACCTTTCCTTCAAGTTCTTCGAACGTGTTACCAAAAACCCAATCCGCTTCATTCAAATTCGAATACTGACTCAACTTCATGGCCAAGTAAGCAGGGTAGCTATCCGGGCACCTAAGAAAACTGGGCAGGTCCCGGGAGTTCAACGGCGGGAGTCCAGGTAACACCAACGGCATTGTTCCACGATCGAGTGGCAAAGCCAGGAGACCGTGGTGAATATGAGCAAAGATGTTACACACTGTGGCAGAGTTGGTGAAAAATGCAGCCCCATAAATCCCATGCTGCTTCGCAACATCGAGAGCCCACGGCAAAAACGAGTCGTAAACGACACAGTTAACCGGCACGCTTGAATTGGAGAAGTTGTCGATGAGTTCGGCCAGGGTCCTGGAACCATGGTCCCTGAATGACTTGAGGTAAAAGTCCACGTTCCCTGCTTGAGAAAAGCCACCTTCATCGAACCCGTCGGAGATGGGCTGGACCCCGATGTGAGCGGCGGATATGGAGTGGACGGTGTAACGGGTGGTGGCTAGTGTGGCCTTCACACCTTTGGAGGCCAAACGTTTGGCGAATTGGAGAAGAGGGTTAATGTGGCCTTGGCTAGGGTAGGGGAGTAGTACAACGTGCCCTTTGATTTGTTTGTTCTCCATTTTCTGTCGTGTATTGGAGCATGGCATGGGGTTCCATTTATACAAAAAGCGTGAGGAAAATAACCGAATGACGTCTTCTTTGATATTCTTGTTATCTTACCAAAGCGCATCATGCTTTATAATATCTGTCATTCATGTTTGGAATTGCTGCATAATTTTAGGTTATACAACCTCAAAACTTACTCAGTATTGTCTTTAGATTTTAGGGCTAATTTAGCGAATTAAGTTTCAGAATTCTTTTTCACCCAATTAAATTTTGATCCAATAAATTAAATCAATCTAAGTTATTTATTTAACATTGACTATCATAGTATTGTCTCTTAATATTGTCAAAAAAATATTTAATTTTAAATTAAAAAAACTAAATGGCATGTGACATAATTATAGTGTATCATGCGAAAATAATATTTAAAGAAAAACTATTAAAATTAATAGTAAAAATTTGTCAAATGATTTAATTAATTCGATTTATTAGTTCAGTCACTTAATAAAGTGCAAAAAAATTAAAAATTTAATTATTTTTTTTTAAAATCAAAGACTTTTTACACTTTTACACTTTGTCTTTATTATACAAATTAGGTACTTAATCGTTTCTGTTTGCAATTTCATTACTATCCGATTATTAAACAGATAAACAAACATCGAAGCTCGCTTGAAATCAGACACTAACAAAGCATATTCGGTTTATTTACGTTCAATCGTTTATGATTATTTTAAACTCATGTAAAATTGAACTAAGTGTGTGGTTCAACTAAAAAAGATGTTGATGTATGTGTTTTATCAAAAGATTAAAATAAACAAATATTATTGTGTAATCACTTAACACTATTAAAAAAACTCATGTAAAATTTATTTGTCATTTTATTAGTATATAATTAATAAAAAATTTATTTGCGTGGATAATCTCATTGCCATAAGGATGTATTTGGTTCACACAAAAAAAAACTATTACTAGGAGTAAAAATCTTTTTCGGAACAACATGCTTTGAGAGCATTCAGGGTAATAATCTTTTCTCTACAGTGTCACATTTTTCCCTAAATGGTGGGAATGTCATTCAAACTAATTTTTTAGGTTGTAAATTCTCATCCCCTTTAGATCACATTTTTAAATAAATAATTAGTTATTTATGTCGTAAATTAATTAAATATTTCTATTTAATATTAATGTCATGTTTACACATATTTAAATATTTTTAATATTGAATGTATTTTTTATTAATATCATATTATGAATTTTGTTGAAGGTATTTTTAAAAAAAATTATTCTTTGATTTATAATATGCTTATCATCTTATAAACATTTTAATAGGTTAAACTTATGATTTAAAAAATTTATCACTATTTTACAACTTTTAGATTTATTTTATTATTCACTTTAATTTATTCAGAAACATGTCACAAGTAATTAAAAATAAAAAAAATAAACATATTAAACATTTAACATTTGAAAATTTACAAAAATATTTTAGTAGAGAGTAACAAGAGTATGCAAATATAAAAAATATTATTTTTTAAAAAATATTTAATATAATAATTATATTAATAATACGATATATTTATAGCTTTTACACATTTTAAATACTATAACAAAAATAGTTCTATGGCTTTTTATTGCAAATATTTTTAACTTAACATTGAAAGTTTAACATATTGAAAGGAAAATATGTCAAATAAAGTAACATTCTTAGTAATGTGTCAAATAATATTACATTTAAAAAATTTATTATTATAGATAATTTTACATTTTGTGAACCAAACACATGCATATTGTTCAGGTTTAAACTCTGCTACTGATTGTAAAAAAAGTTATTACTATTTGTGTATTTTTTATTTGTTTATTACTAATATTTATATTTTATTATTTTAGATCTATAAAGTAAGAATATGTTTATTTATAGTTTGCTTGTTTGTTATTCATGATCAATTTTTTACACTTTCTATGGACATGTTAATAAGTTGATGAACATGTTCGTTTAATTTTTACTAGACATTTTTTTTTTAATTTAAATGAATGATTACAAACATCCATAAATGAATATGAATTTAATTTTAAAGTTTTAGTAAACATGAAGTTAAAATATAAATAAATTATCTATTTAAACTTAATTTATTTAAAACCCCTAACATATTTTTTTAAAAAAATTTGACCCGAAAATAAATACACTAAACTCGACCCCAACCTATAAAAAATAATTTTAAGGACTTAATTGTAAAAAAATAATTTTAGGGGACTTAATTGTAAAAGGTATAATTTTAAGGATCTAATATATATATATATATATAAAGAGGGGTATTATTAGAAATATCCCTAAAAATTTTAAAGGAAAATTATACAATTAGTCTCGTCGGGTCGAGTTGGATATTTTCCACTCTAAACCTAAACCCAACTTCACCCTTAATAAAAACGTGACCTAACCCTAACACAATTTTTTCATTAAAAATCCGATCCGATCAAACTGAGTAGGGCTGAGACCTGATCGGATCAGGTAAAATGTCAGTAGTTCTCGATTCGACTTTGATTTTAATAAATCAATAGTTGAATTTAACAAAACAATAAAATTGGTCCATTATCCTTTATATCAAAAGATGATCACTTTTCATGTTATATTTGTATTTTTTAATTATGAGGTCAGAAGTTTGATTCTTACCAATAAAAATAGAGTACATTTTATAGCTAGCTGTTTACCTCTTAGTGAGAGTACTCGCGACGAGGGATTAATCACTGCTATCGACAGTGGATATCTTAACTCAAATAAAAAAATATTTTAATTAACTGAAATGTAAAAATATAACATCATGATAATTAGAATCAACAACTAGTTAGACAAGTATATATTTTCATCATGAATATATTCAAGTATATATTATGAAAGGAATATAATAAATATGCTTCAAAATGTAAAGTGAAAAGGATCCAACAACAATCTCTACCCAATATTGATGAATTAGAGATGTAAAAAGGACTACATGATGTATTTTTTGGGTGCATAAAAAGTCAAAGACGGATTTTAGTAGGATAGTTTTTGGGTGTGATTTTCACAAGTTAAATAAAAAAAACTAAGAGACTAAATCAGAAATTAATTTTTTTGAGGGGTTAACTAATTTTTTTTAAAAAAAAATTCGGAGATTTAATAGAATTTTATTACAATTTCATGGAAGCCTAATTAAAATCCCCAGTAAAATTAAAGGGTGTAATGCAAATTTCCTAAAATATTGGAAGTGTCGAGGCCCCCTCAACTCTTCTTACCACTATTATATATTTTTTTAAGTTTATCTCTTGCCTCTCGAATATTAAAAAATCGGGATGAAATCGTTAATTGCTATTATTTTTAGATTAAAATAATATTTATTCTTTATTTTATTGTGAAATTTTAGAAATTAAAATATAATTTGAAGGGAGGGAAAGAGACCATATAAAATTATATAAAACACATTTTTTTATGAAAAATTATAAATTTCTGATTCAACTACTATCTCGATTTTAAAAGTTTGAAATTCCTTTTTTAAAAGGCAACTAGTCGTAATTTTGAATTTTGCTGTAGGAACAGTGACTTTTGTCGGGTAATCTCGTGAACTTTTGTAATTTGATTCCTTGCCGATCAATTTATTTCCCTTTCTCGAACGTACATTTTTTTATAAAATAGGAAGGTTTTAAATTTAAAAGTAAATGTCGAGATTTGATTATATTATTGTCAAAATGATAAGGCAAGAGTACAAGAGGTTGAGACAATAGACCAAAGTGGTTGTGGCAGATTCAAGCGGTTCACCCCTTGTAGATTAGAGACGGAGAGTCGCATACAAGACAATGGTCGGAGATGAGAAAAAAAAGAAAGGGATACAACCCTCTTAGTTCAACCTTGTCCAATCACATTGTGTCTATCTTCAGGCTACCCCATAGTACTGTTGGTGATTTGATAGTGTCGAGCTTTGTGACAGTTTACGGATGGCTTGGCAGATATAGGCTCTATTTCTATGTATTGCGCTTTGCACGTTGGTCATGCAGATACTGTGTAGTGGCACTTGATTGTGTTTGTTCCCAAGATAACTTGAGGACTCCGATAATATCAATATCCGGAAAAGTCTACCTCTAGAGGAGTTGTTATTGTGGACCATTTCTGGAGTTTGCCATATATAGAGGTGTTAATGGGTATATTTAAAATTATGCGGAGGCAAAGAAATTAGGTGTGCCACTTGTTCCCCGTAGTCAGAAGAGTACCAAAAAATGGTACGAATTGAAATTTTTGTATGTTTTGGAGGACATTTTCAAGGACTTTGTCGACTTAATTTTGATCATACTGCATGTTAGAACTTGTTCTCTCTTTAAGTTCGTGTTTGGACAGTGTGATGATTTTTTTACCATTAATGTTCATGATTGAAAGCTAACAAGCCACTAAAGATGTCGTTGTAGTATAAATGTGGATATTTCATCTTTGTTCCTAATCATCAATGCATTTGACATCAGGCATGCAGAGTCATTGTATACTGATGTAGTTTAAGGGCCAAAAGGGGCATCAACAAACATTTTGATGCTATCAAAACATGAGATGTATGGTTGTCTTTGTATTTTCTAAATCAACAATGTTTTTTTTTAACATTGGATTAGCAGAGGTATTGTTTAACAATGTTATCTGTGTAGTTATCTTCAGTTTGTTTAAGTCAATCGGTACTTCTAATATCTGATGATTTGGAGGTATCTCAAGTAATATTACGCGTACCTCTATAGAGTCGGTGTTGTTTAGAGTTTGAATGGATGCAGATACCTCTGTTCCGTTTTTTAGCAACAGTAGTCTTAACATTGGTTTGTCCAGATGCTTTTAACATTATCGAGAGGTCATTTCTCAAGGGATGTCCTATGCATCTTTGTAGAATTGGTGCTGTAAAAGTAAAAGTATGTCTAGGCATCTATGATTTTACCAATGCATTAGCACCATGTTAATGAAGGTATGCAAAAACAATTATCATATGCGACTACGCACATGAATCTCTGATTTATTATGATCGACGATGCATCTAGCATCATATTAATGAAGGTGTGCAAAATAATGTCATTTGTGACTCTGCACAGGCATCATCAGTTTTTTATGATCGACAATGCATCTAGCATCAAATTTATGAAGCTGTGCAAACAATATCATCTTTGATTCTGCATAAGTTTCTCCAGTTTGTTATGATAGATAATGCATCTAGCATCAGATTAAGAGAGGTGTGCAAAATAATGTCATATGTGACTCCGTATAGACACCTATGGTTTGTTATGATCGAGGATGCATCTAGCATTGGATTAATGTAGGTGTGCAAAATAATGTCATTTGTGACTCCACACAAGCATCTTCTATTTGTTATGAATAACGATATTTCTAACATTGGATTAATGGAGGCGGCATCTACTTGAACAAGTATCTACACTTTGTTCAGATCAAGTGGCATTCGGGATATAGAAATGTGGGCATCTCAACGACCTTAGAGGATAGCACAATATCGCAGGCATTAAATGGGTAGAGGCTATTAATTCTTCTCAATAACGTCTGTAATTTTGTACAAGCATCTTCAATTATTTGATTAACGAGGCATTAAACATCAGATCAACAAAGGCAACGTATGCCAGAGTAGACATCCACACTTTTGCAAGTTATGTGTCTTTTGAGACACATAAGTGCGAGAATCTATAGTGTTGAATAAGTTGAGACATCATCTACTAGAGAAAACATCCTCACTTTTGTAGATCGAGTGTTTTTCAAGACACAAATGTGTGAGAACCTCAACACCCTTCGAGAATAGCAAAATATTGTATGTATTAAATGGGCGGGAGCTATTAAATCTTCATAATATTGTTTGAAATTTCGTACATGCATCTCTGTTTGAAATCTTCATAATATCATATGTAACTTTTTACAAGAATCTTCGTTCAATTGATCAACGAGGCACTCATCATCAGATAACGAATGAATCATCTACCAAAGCAAGCATCCACACTTTTGCAAATCAAGTGTTTTTGGAGACATAGAAGTGTGAGAATCTATAGCGTTGAATAAGATGAAACGTCATCCACCATAGTAGGCATTCATACTTTTGCAGAATGGGTGTCTTTCGAGACACAAAAGTGTGGGCTTCTCAATGTCTTTGGAGAAAAACGCAATGTTGGAGGCATTAGATAGGCGGAGGTAGGGCTGGGCGTTCGATCGAGTCGAGTTAAAAAAATTAGAGTTATTCGAGTTTGCATGTCCTATTTTACGATTCAAACTTTATTTGAAATTTTTTCGAGTCGAGTCGAGTTTATATAATTCGAGTCGAATCGAGTCGAGTTTTGAGTTTCTGCACAAATTTAATTGTACATATATATATATTTCTTTGTATATATATTTCTATATGCATATACGTAGCGGCATGTATATATTTCTATATGCATATATTTAGGGCTAGACGTTGCACATATTGATTCTAATTTCAACGATTTTCTATATGCATATATAATATACATATATATTTTTCATATTTTTACATGTGATATACATAACATATTAGACATAATTGATAGAATCGACTCGAACTTAAAAATTGATCAACTAATTAATAAAAATTTTGAGTTATTCGAGTTTCCATTTCATAACTCAAACGTTATTTAAAATTTTTCCGAGTTGATTCGAGTTTATGAAATTACGAGACGGGTCAAAACAAGTCGGTTTTTTCGCATCGAATCAAGTCGAATAATTTAATTTTTTCGAGTCGAGTCGAGTTTTGCCCACTCCTAAGCATAGGCCGACCTCTGTTGGAGCAAACATCTACGCTCTTACATATTAGGTGTAACCCATGACACAAGAGTGTAGGCATCTCGACGAATAATACAATGCCATCATGGAATGAACGAAGGCTATTAATTCTCTATGTTTATCCCAATATCATTTATAAATTTGTACAAACATCTCAGTTTACTTTGATAAATGAGGCATTTAGCGTCAAATTAACGGCGATATCATTTTTCAGAGTAGGTATCCACACTTTTGCAGATTAAGTGTCTTTCGAATCAATGACGATATCGTCTCCACTCCCTTGGAGAAAACACAATACCAGATGTATTGGATAGGCGGAGGTATCATATTCTTTATTTGATGGAGGTGGATAGAGTTAGAGAATAGAAATGCGGAAGCATACAATAGTATTCAAAGAGAGAAATCATCAACAATTTCACATATCCATATACTTATCCAAATACTCATTCAAACAATCATCCATCAAAATGATGTATCACACATTTATACAACAATCACACCATTCAATCATCTATTCACTCAAAGATATACATGTGCTCAGATATAGTAGTTCAAACAAATCTTCCAAGGGTATGCATGAATTTCCTAAGGTGCTTGCAACAATGAGTATATATTCCTAGAGTCCGTGTTAACTTTTTAGGATATTTTGAGCGAATAGTAAATCTTTCTATGGCATATGTCAACTTTCTAGGGAGTATGCTAGTGTTATAAGATTCTTTAAACTATAGGGCTTTTCCCCCATACGTTGAGGCTTTTCAGAAAAAGCTATTATGGAAGAAGTGTTATGACAAGTCTAGGTAATGACCATGCCTTCATCTGAATCGATGTTGGAGAGCCTTAATACCTCCTTGGTAACCTGTACGCATTAACAGCTGGGCGGAGGTGGTTACCATTTATCCTTTGAATTTTACATTTACATTAGTGACATCTTATTTAGAGATTTCAAAGGCCTAAACCACTTATAGTGGTGGACACTATTTATACATGTAAATTATTACCATTTTTCTTGTATGTAGGCATTTTTTCACGCTTCTGATTTTCACGGCCTCTAAAAATTTTATTGTTTCTTCCGTCATTATTTCTGCAACAACATCCACATAAGAAAGTCTGAAGGCTTTTATCGTCGGCGTTCTAGGGGTTAAACCCTTTCGGGGCTACACCTCACATACATGCGATACAATCTGTTGGCAAGCATGCGTGAGGTTCTCCTCTTACTACATTGCGGCAACCCGTGGTTTCAGGTTGGGCCCGTATGTTCCTTTGATATGGCTTAGCTGCCGTTTTATGACTCCCAACTTTCTTTACATTGTCGATTCTCATTGACGGATCTGGCGAGATGTTACCATCTCATTGCATGTTCATTGCGCCCCTTGAAAATAATGGCAAGGATTTGTCGGCCTATCGTTTTTACTTCCTTTTGGTTGAGATTCGAGAAGGAAGCTTTGCATGGTGACCATGGTGTTTTCAAGGTCCACTACCGCCATTGATTTGGTCATTGGCATCATTGATTGTAGAGATATGATGTATTGGGAGTGCCACCATGAGAGCCATCGTGACTGGTTATCTTGATCGGGAGGATTTTCATGCTCACCGCACCAATTATTGATGCCAAAATGAGGAGACAATAAAAATAAGAGGTGGAGACGGTGGACCAAGGTGGTTGTGGTAAATTCAGGCGGTGCACCCCTTGTAGATTTAGGGTGGAAAATCGCATACAAGACGGTGGTCAGAGAGGAGAAGATGAGAATGGGATAGAGGGGAACAACCCTCTTAGTTTAACCTTATCCAAATGCATGGCGTGATTATTTATATCCATTTAGTATTGTTGGTGGTTGGATAATGCCAAGCCCTATAATAGCCTACAGATAGCTTGGTAGAGATAGAGCATATTTCCAAGTATTAAGTTTTGCATGTTGATCACATGGAATACGAGCAATGGCGCCTATAATAGCCTACAGATAGCTTGGTGTGTTATTTTTTCAAGTTGTTTCAAGTTGTTTATCGTTAGTTGACTATTAGTTTTCATCTACGGAAGTGTCATTTTGACCCAAAATAAAATATAAAGTGATTAAAAAATAAAGATCAAAGTGATTATTCAATCATGCTAGGAGTATTTTTTGACCTTATACCATACTAATAATTGTAGCATCATATTCAGTAGGATCATAGAGCATAAAATGAGAAAAGAAAAATAATAATATCAAGTATCTGGTGCAGAAGTAAAATGCCATGTATCTTAGAAAAGGAATTTATATTTAAATATTGAATATAATATTATTAAGAAAATAACTACTAATCCCAAAAAATTATGTCTTTATAAATAATAAAAGCAACATGTGAAACTTTTTTTTTAATTTCAAAAAATAAAAATAGAAAGGGAGAGGGAAAGTAGATAGGAGTTTAACAGATAGGCGACAAGAGCATTAATTCCCCAGTACACAAGCTTTCCCTTTATTTGCTAAAAAATGTGCTCCATGATGCTATATTTAGCGTTGGTTCTGTATTCTTTGGGCCCTCTAAGATCATGAATGTTAGGAGGTGAAGATTTGTTGTTATGGTGTTTGAGAAATCCTTGCTTCATAATCACTGTTCAATCTTCGGCCAACTGAGGGTGGGTCCATTTGCCTCACAACCCTAATGTTATTATACAAGTGTGTGGACTATGATTTCACACAAGATTCTGAATAAATTCTCCACGTACCACTCTCATAGTCTCATTTCTACCATTCAATTATAATTAGAGACGGAATTAAAATTAAGAATGGAAAAACAATATCTAAATGTCTAAAAAGGAAAATATTTTTTTAATTGATCTATTAATATATACATAATATTTAAAAGGTAAAAAATTATGAGACGGGAGAGGGGGGCAAGAGTCCTTCCCACCCATAACTATTGAAAGTAATTCTAACCGTATTTTTATAAGAATTTTGATATTGACAGCTCTTAGGGCTGTCAATAAGAACTCTATAAATTTTTATAATTAATATTTGTTTTGTTTTTTATAATAAATGGTTGTTTTGCTTTCTAATGAAATCTAGTAAAATGTAATTAAATACATTCCTAAAAAATCATGTTTAATTAATTTTAGGTTGTTTAATGTAATTAATACTCACTTAAAATGGTTTATTGTTTAGGGTTTAAGATTTGAGGGTTTGAATTTATGGTTAGGGTTTAGGGTTTATGGCTTATTGTTTAAGTTTTAGGGTTTGATGTTTAGGGTTAAGGGTTATGGTTAAGGGTTTAGGGTTTGAGTTTGAGGTTTGGACTTTATGACTTAAGGTTTAAGTTTGAGGTTTGGAGTTTGAATTTAGGGTTTTATTGTTTTATTAAATTAAAAAATTTAAATTAATGAAACACAACTTTTTAAGAATGTAATTAATTACATTATACTATATTTCTTTAAAAAAAATTAAAAAAACATTAATTACAAGAATCCATAGTCTTCTTATTGACAGCCCTAAAGGCTGTCAATAGCATAACACATTGTTAAAATCAAACAATTTACGTTTATTTTCTTTCAAAAAAATCAATTTTCAAAGTATAAAAGCTTTATTATCTTGAATATTTTTTTGTTGCATTTGTGCTACCAAACCGAGATTTGTCTTCTTCTTCATTTTCAAATAAAATCCGTTTATTATATACAAATGATTTATTTTTAAAAGGATAAGATCTGTTTACACGATGTAACTTTTTTTTAAGTTTTACACGTTTTTTGGACCGTTGGATGAGAAAAAATAATGGATGAGATTAACAGTAAATATGTTAAGATTATCACTTAGAAAAAAGAGAGTAAGGAGTTTGTAACGCCCGTGTTTTGGGGTTAGGAGTTAGTCGAGTTTGTAGTCTGAGTCAATAAAATTTAATAAAAATCAATTCAACCTAAATTAAGATCTAATTGAGCTTTAGTAAAAAGGGGAGGGACTAAAGGGGTAATTTGACCCAAATAATTTTAAAAGGAAGACCACTTTAATGAAAAGTTGTCATCTTCCCTCTCCCCACTCCCTTTCCAACGTTAGAATCCCCTTTCCCCTCTTTCAAACTCTCCCGAACATAAGTTACTATTCCATTGAGTATCTTCTTCAATCCAATGTCTTTTTCAAAGGTAAAGATGTTTTCTTACTCTCCTCTTCAATTCCTATCTATCCATGGTTATAGTTTTTAAAACCATGAGCTTTTGAAAATTAGGGTTTGGTTTAAAGTTTGGGTTTTTATGGTGATTTTCATTTTGTTTTGAAATATAAAGTTAGGTTTTATCTTAATCACATTAAGATGTATTATATATTTCAATTTGGTTGAGTTTTATTGAAAACCTGAAGTGGGTTCTTGGAGCAATTTTTGGGATGTCAAAACTTGATTTTTGGGTGGGTTTTGAGTGAAAATTAAAGGGCTGATGGTTTGTATAGGTTAGGAGGATGTTTTGGGACCTTTTGGGGGTCATTTGGGTGATTGAAAATGGAAATTTCAGCTAAGGTTTGAGGGAGCACGAAATTGATATATTTGGGGATTAATTTGATTGGAAAATGTGGGTGAAGTTAGTTTAAGCTCAAAGGTTGAGTGTTGATTGAATGTTAGCATAGATTGAAGTTGTTGGTTGTGTTTTGGTTGGCTAGAAGCAAGAGGCGACGTCGAAGGAGCATTGAGACCGAATCCGGGCTCGTAGGAGTTTTTGCTTTGGTTGCTAAGGAAGGGCGGTGAGTGGTTTCAATCTTGTTTTAAAGTTTGGTTCGAGTGTGTGTAGTGTGTGAGTGAAATGTGCTTGGTAGGCCATTTCTACAATTCAAGTTGTTATTTAAGCCATTGTTCTCCATTAAATGCTATTGTGTATGCCTATCTATGCTCTTGTGAAATGTGGTTAATTTGTGCATGTATATCATGATATGTATATATGTGATGAGCATGAGATGTGGTTGATGATATGTGATGTGGTAATGAAAATTGACACTAATTAAATTACCGGGTGTAAATGATCGATCATTAGGATTAGTGTGCACACAAATTGAGTCAAAACGTACATGGCCTTGATGGCGTTAAGTCATCAAGGAGTAGTACGGTGATGTAATATTTCACCGGAAGCTTTTATATATTTCTACGGGATGATGAGTGGAATCCCATCCGTAGGGCATGTGGCGATGAGTGAAATCCCGCCCATGCAAGGTCCGGTGATGAGTGTAATCCCACCGAGGTAAAGTGATTGTTGGGACTTAATCCGCACATCCGGGTAACTAATAGTGGCCAATTAAAATTGTTTATATGATTGCAATATATGATGTTGATACATGATGTTGATATATGTTGTTAGAGCTTAGATTGATGTGGATGCCATATTATGCCACTTGAAAGACTAGCTATGTCTACTCGATTACTTTACCAATGTATGATGTATGTGAGATTAGGATTTACATGCTTGAACCCTGCATTGTTGATGTTTTCGTTTTAGAGCACCCTCATTAAGCTTGTAGCTTACGCTCTCAATTTTCAACAATGCAGATCATTAGCGTGGTGTTAGCTCGGAGCAAGGCAAGAAGGGCTTTCCAAGTTTGTGGCTCAAGTACGGTTGTTAATTATGTATTAGTTAGCAATGTGGCAAGGGTGTTTGTATGAGCTATGTATGACTCATTTATATGTTGATGTTTTGGATTGACTTTGGTTTGTAAAGCATGCTATGCTATGATGAATCTTTGTGTGTGGTGATATGCCTCTAGATGTTTAGGTTGCCTTGTTAGTGGGTGCAAACCTCTTATGTGCTTGTGCCTTTTTGGCCTTTTGAGCTTTCATGTATGACCTTAAATGCTAAAATGTTGCCTTTGTATGAATGCCATGATTAGATGCCTTGTTTCATGTTTGATTGCTTCCCTTGGCTCTAGTATGATTGCTTAAATGTTTGTATGTGCATAGGAGAGTCCAAAAATGCATCTAGAGTTGTGTTTGAGGTCACCAAGTTGAAAATTGTGGGATTGCAGAGCAGGGCGTATCGATACGCCTAAGGGTCGTATTGATACGGCCTTGCCCAAATGCCACGATTTTTGCCTGGCGTATCGCTACCCTGGGGGTATCGATACCCTCCAAAGTTAATGGAATTTGGAAAAGTGGGTTGGAGTAGGGCGTACCGATACGGGGTTCACGTGTATCGATACGGGTCTACTCCGTTGACCAAGAAGAGTTGACCGAGAAGGGCGTATCGATACGCTCAAGGGATGTATCGATACGGTCTTCTCGGAGTTGACTCTTTGGGTTGACCTGGTCAGGGCGTATCGATACCCTGGTTAGGGTACCGATACGGTCTGCCCTGTAAGCTCAAAAATGGATTGTTTGTGTATGGCCGTGGTTCGAATGTGACTTTCTTTGGATGTTTTCTGCTGTCGTGATCACTTAGGACTTAACAATCCTCTAGACAAGATTAAAATGAAAGAAAAAAAAATAGGGTCGCTAACCGAGGGGGAACCATTAACGGGTTTCGCTTTGGTTTTCCCCGTGTGGCCCACTCGGACCGGTCATCCGGCCAGACCGGGACGAGGGGGTTACATTTGTTGGTATCAGAGCCTGAGGTTACCGAGACCTCGGGCAAGTAAGTGAGGTAAGCTTGACATGTTAAATGATTGTGTTGTTCGATGCATATCTTGCCATGAATTCTTGATATTTGACTGTTCGTATGATGTTTTAAAGCATGCGTTGTTGTGTCCGGTGTAGAGTGTGTGCCCATTGCTACTATTACTTAATTTAAAAGGATTTTTGGTAAAAGGAGTACTTGAGCACTATTGGACCCTTGCTTTGGCTAATGTAATCCTTATCTGTTTGTTGTTGTAGTTTATACCTTGCTAGCGGTATCATGAGACCACGTGGGAGGCCTAGGATGGTTCGACCGGATCCGCGGGCAGCGGCTCCAAGAGTTGAGCCAGTAGTTAGGGTTGAGGCTCAAGTGGGAGAGCATGTGGTTGGAGTTGGAGCTCCTCCTCCACCACCACCTCCTCCACTTGGAGTAGGAAGCGAGGCCGGGGCCGAAGGAGAGGGACCTCAAGGAGGCCAATGTGGCCAAGGACCAACCGGAATAGACTTAGCTTCGTTGTATCAGGCAATAGCCGGGGTATTTCAGGCTGCAGTAGCTGGGGGTCAGGCAGCACACCATCAGGGTGAGGGCACTAGATTGCCTTTAGAGAGACTTCGGGGCCTTGGGGCCGAAGAGTTCAGAGGGTCTACTCCAGAGAGATAAGAGTTGTGGTTTGAGAAGACTGTCCGTATCCTTGCTCAGATGGGGTGTACTGGTGAGCGCAAGTTGGGATGTGTTGAGTCCTTGCTTCAGGGTGATGCCTACACTTGGTGGGTCACCATTACTACGGGTATGGATGAGGCCGAGATCACTTGGGAGTTCTTTGAGACAGCATTCCGTAAGAAGTATCTGGGTCCGTGATACCTCGATGAGAGGAAGAGGGAGTTTATGGCATTGCTTCAGGGGAGCATGTCCGTGATAGACTATGAGATCTGATTTGTCAGATTGAGTCAGTATGCACCTGAGCTTGTTCCTACTGAGGTAGAACGTTGTAACCGTTTCCGTTATGGGCTGAGTGAAGAGATCAAGACGTATACTCTAGCTTCAGATTACACTGATTTTGATGTCTTGGTCGCGAGGGCTATACCTGGCAAACTTGACCCGAGAACCGAATTACCCGAACCCAGACCCGAACCGAAACCGAAAATCAACCCGAAATTGACCCGAAATTTGATCCAAAATTTGATCTGAAACCCGAAATAAATCGAACCGAAACTGAACCGAATTTAGTTGAACCGAATGGACCCGAACCGAATGGACCCGAACCGAATAGACCTGAACCGAATAGACCCGAACCGAATAGACCCGAACCGAATAGACTCGATTAATAGAAATAAAGAAAGATAAAATATGAACAGATGCACAAATCACTAAAATGTCAAATATATTGACTTTATAAAGTCATATATAGGGTGTAAAAATCTAACTAACCTAAAAATTTGATTAAAAACGATTGATCTCTCATTGAACCGAAAATAACCGAACCGAAATCAACCGACCCGAAATGAACCGAAACACAATAGACCCGAACTAAAACCGAACCGAAACTGAACCGAAACCGAAATCGAATCTGAACCGAAAATATCAGACCCGAAATAACCGAAACCGAAATGACCCGAACCGATTGACCCGTTTGCCACCTCTAGCGAGGGCCAAGGACTTAGAGCACAGCTTGAGTTTGACCAGGCGGTCTGGTGGATCTAGTTCGGGTAAGAGGTCCAGTAACTTTGATAGAGGTGATGCCAAGAGGCATCGGGACAACAGACATCATTATGATCATAGACGTGGTGGCAGTAACCACGGTAGGGGCCATCAGGGCCAGAGAGCTGGTGAGAAGTTGCCCACATGTGCTACTTGCGGGAGGAACCACACCGGTGAGTGTTGGGGAAATTTTCATTCTTGTTGGAGTTGTGGGGCTAGAGACCACATTAGGCGTGACTGTCCACATCAGGTGGGACAGGTACCAGCTTAGGCTCCTACTAGAGCCAATGGCTTTCAGAGAGGCCGCGGGCACGGTAGAGGTAACTTCCAGACGAGGAATGATGGTCAGAGGAACATAGCACATGTAGTTGCAGTTCAGCCAGAGGGCAGAGGTTAGGCCAGAGTTTACGCTCAGCGTGGGGATCAACATGACACCGATGTGATCGCAGGTAACTTCTTGATACAGTCTTTGGGTTTGCTTTCTTTGATTGACTCTGGGTCTACACATTCCTACATATTGAGTGAGCATGCACAGTCTTTGAATTTGCCTTGTGAGATGTTAGAGGTAGGAGTTAGTGTTACTAGTTCCTTTGGGGACACGGTAGTAGTTAGGAAGATGTATCAAAGGTGTCCGTTGATGGTTCAGGGGCATGTGTTTCCAGTGGATATGATGGAGCTTCCTTTCTATGGTTTCGATGTAATTCTGGGTATGGACTGGCTCACGGAGCATAGAGCTAGAATAGATTTTGAAACTAAGCGGATTTCTTTGAGGCTCACAGATGACTATGAGATTGTAGTGGTGGGTGAGAACGTGAAGTTCTTGTCCAATGTGGTTTCAATTTTAGAGGCTAAGAGGTTAGTTGAGTTGGGGTGTGAAGCATACTTGGCATATGTGATGAACCCTAACATGAGTGAGGTTAGACCTCAGGACATCCGGACAGTATGTGACTTTTCTAGTGTGTTTCCAGAAGAGTTGCCAGGGTTACCACCGGACAGAGAGGTAGAGTTCACCATTGAGACTTATTCTGATTCAGCTCCTGTTTCGATTGCTCCGTATCGCATGACACCGAAAGAATTGAAAGAGTTGAAGACTCAGTTGCAAGAATTGACATATAGAGGTTTTATTAGACCTAGTTCTTCACCTTGGGATGCACCGGTTTTGTTTGTGAAGAAGAAAGATGAAAGCATGAGAATGTGTATAGATTACAGATAGTTAAATCAGTTGATAGTGAAGAATAAATATATGTTGCCTAGAATTGATGACTTGTTTGATCAGTTGAGGGGAGCATCAGTCTTTTCGAAGATTGATTTGAGATCGGGTTACTACCAGCTAAAGGTAAGAGAAGTTGATGTACCGAAGACGACCATTAGGACTAGATATGGTCATTATGAGTTCTTAGTCATGCCATTTGGGTTGACTAACGCACCGGCTGCTTTTATGGACATGATGAATAGGATTTTTCATCAGTATCTAGATCAGTTTGTAGTTGTGTTTATAGACATTATTTTGGTGTACTCGCGAACTGAAGAAGACCATGACCGACACTTGAGACTAGTTTTGAAGACTTTTCTAGATCATCAGTTGTATGCGAAGCTAAGCAAGTGTGAATTCTGGATCCGAGAGGTAGTATTCCTAGGACATGTAGTGTCAGCCGATGGGATTAGAGTTGATCCGAAGAAGATTGAGGCCATTGTTGAGTGGAAGCAACCGAAGTCTGTAACAGAGGTACGTAGCTTCCTAGGCTTAGCCGGATACTATAGAAGATTTGTAGAGGGTTTCTCTAAGTTAGCCGCTCCATTGACACAGTTACTTCAAAAGAGTGTTCAGTTTGAGTGGACATATGCAAGACATAGAGCCTTTGAGAAATTGAAAGAAGCTTTGACCCAAGCACCGATCTTGATTCAGCCAGAGTCCGGGAAGGACTATGTGGTCTATAGTGATGCTTCTTATGTAGGGCTAGGATGTGTTCTTATGCAAGACAAGCTTATGGCAAGACAGTTGAAGATCCATGAGCGCAACTATCTGACCCATGACATAGAGTTAGCTGCAGTTGTGTTTGCTCTGAAGATTTGGAGGCACTATTTGTACGGTGAGAAATGCACAGTGTACACCGATCACAAGAGTTTGAAATACATTATGACCCAGCGAGATTTGAATCTCAGGCAGCGTAGGTGGTTAGAGTTGCTAAAAGACTATGATCTTACCATTGAATACCATCCGGGTAAGGCCAATGTAGTGGTCGATGCATTGAGTAGGAAGATGGTCGTGGACTTGAGAGCCATGTTTGCTAGATTGAGTTTGTCCGGAGATGGTGGCTTGGTAGCCGAGCTTCAAACTAGACCTACACTAGGTCAGTTGATTAGAGAGAAACAGCTCTTAGATAGATCTTTGGCACCTCACGTGTAAGATATAGCCGAAGGTAGATCTTCAGACTACAGTTTCAGCACCGATGGGGTTTTGTGTTTCAAGGATAGAATAGTTGTGCCGGAGGACAATGACTTGAGACGTACGATTTTGACTGAAGCCCACAGTAGTCCGTTTGCTATGCATCCTGGAAGTACGAAGATGTACCGTGATTTGAAAAATGAGTACTTTTGGGTTGGCTTGAAGAGAGATGTGGCCGACTTTGTGAGTAAGTGCTTAGTGTGTCAGAGAGTGAAGGCGGAACATCAGGTTCCCTCAGGTTTGTTACAACCATTGAGAATTCCGGAATGGAAGTGGGAGAACATCACCATGGATTTTGTTTCGGGTTTGCCTTTGACTCCTACGAAGAAGAACTCAATTTGGGTGATAGTGGATCGTTTTACGAAGTGTGCTCACTTCTTGGTAGTCAATACTACTTACACTTTAGATAGATTGGCCGATTTGTACATTGGTGAGATTGTCAGACTGCATGGTGTGCCGAAGTCCATTGTGTCAGATAGAGATCCGCAGTTTACTTCTAGATTTTGGGAGTGTCTGCATACAGCATTGGGTACCCGCTTGAACTTCAGCACGTCTTATCATCCTCAGACAGATGGTCAGTCAGAGAGGGTTATTCAGATTTTAGAGGATATGTTGCGTTGTTGTATCATTGACTTTCAGGGTACTTGGGAGAAGCATTTGCCTCTAGTAGAGTTTGTGTACAATAATAGCTTTCAGTCGAGCATTCAGATGGCTCCGTATGAGGCCTTGTATGGCCGAAAGTGTAGGACTCCAGTTTGTTGGGCCGAAGTGGGACAGAAGTTGTTACCTATGCCGAATTTGCTCAAGGGGACAACTGACAAGGTAAAATTGATTTGTGATCGGTTGAAGGCTGCTTCGGATAGGCAGAAGTCCTATGCCGATTTGAAGAGGAAGGAAGTTGAGTTCTCAGTGGGTGAGAAGGTGTTCTTGAAAGTGTCTCCGTGGAAGAAAGTGATGAGATTTGGCCGAAAGGGGAAGTTGAGTCCGAGATACATAGGACCGTATGAGATTGTGAAGAGGGTTGGTCCGGTTGCTTATCAGTTGCGTTTGCCATCCGAGTTAGAGAAGATACACGATGTGTTCCATGTTTCGATGCTCCGTAAGTATAGGTTCGATCCATCACATGTCATGCCCGTAGAAGAGATTGAATTGAATCCGGATCTGACTTATGAGGAAGAACCAGTTGAGATTCTAGCTTCTGACAGTAAAGTGTTGCGGGGTAGATCGATTGAGTTAGTAAAGGTGCGGTGGCAACGTCGAGGTGTGGACGAGGCTACTTGGGAGAGGAAGGAGGATATGGAAAAGCAGTTTTCGTATCTCTTTCAGTCAGGTAATTTCGGGGACGAAATTCCTTAAGTGGGAGAGAGTTGTAACGCCCGTGTTTTGGGGTTAGGAGTTAGTCGGGTTTGTAGTCCGAGTCAATAAAATTTAATAAAAATCAATTCAACCTAAATTAAGATCTAATTGGGCTTTAGTAAAAAAGGGAAGGACTAAAGGGGTAATTTGACCCAAATAATTTTAAAAGGAAGATCACTTTAATGAAAAGTTGTCATCTTCCCTCTCCCCACTCCCTTTCCAACGTTAGAAGCCCCTTTCCCCTCTTTCAAACTCTCCCGAACATAAGTTACTATTCTATTGAGTATCTTCTTCAATCCAATGTCTTTTTCAAAGGTAAAGATGTTTTCTTACTCTCCTCTTTAATTCCTATCTATCCATGGTTATAGTTTTTAAAACCATGAGCTTTTGAAAATTAGGGTTTGGTTTAAAGTTTGGGTTTTTATGGTGATTTTCATTTTGTTTTGAAATATAAAGTTAGGTTTTATCTTAATCACATTAAGATGTATTATATATGTCAATTTGGTTGAGTTTTATTGAAAACCCGAAGTGGGTTCTTGGAGCAATTTTTGGGATGTCAAAACTTGAATTTTGGGTGGGTTTTGAGTGAAAATTAAAGGGCTGATGGTTTGTATAGGTTAGGAGGATGTTTTGGGACCTTTTCGGTGTCATTTGGGTGATTGAAAATGGAAATTTCAGCTAAGGTTTGAGGGAGCACGAAATTGATATATTTGGGGATTAATTTGATTGGAAAATGTGGGTGAAGTTAGTTTAAGCTCAAAGGTTGAGTGTTGATTGAATGTTAGCATTGATTGAGGTTGTTGGTTGTGTTTTTGGTTGGCTAGAAGCAAGAGGCGACGTCGAAGGAGCATTGGGACCGAATTCGGGCTCGTAGGAATTTTTGCTTTGGTTGCTAAGGAAGGGCGGTGAGTGGTTTCAATCTTGTTTTAAAGTTTGGTTCGAGTGTGTGTAGTGTGTGAGTGAAATGTGCTTGGTAGGCCATTTCTACAATTCAAGTTGTTATTTTAGCCATTGTTCTCCATTAAATGCTATTGTGTATGCCTATCTATGCTCTTGTGAAATGTTGTTAATTTGTGCATGTATATATGTGATGAGCATGAGATGTGGTTGATGATATGTGATGTGGTAATGAAAATTGGCACTAATTAAATTACCGGGTGTAAATGATCGATCATTAGGATTAGTGTGCACACAAATTTAGTCAAAACGTACGTGGCCTTGATGGCGTTAAGTCATCAAGGAGGAGTACGATGATGTAATATTCCACCAGAAGCTTTTATATATTTCTACGGGATGATGAGTGGAATCCCATCCGTAGGGCATGTGGCGATGAGTGGAATCCCGCCCATGCAAGGTCTGGTGATGAGTGTAATCCCACCGAGGTAAAGTGATTGTTGAGATTTAATCCGCACATCCGGGTAACTAATAGTGGCCAATTAAACTTGTTTATATGATTGCAATATATGATGTTGATACATGATGTTGATATATGTTGTTGAGCTTAGTATGATGTGGATGCCATATTATGCCACTTGAAAGACTAGCTAGGTCTACTCGATTACTTTACCAACGTATGATGTATGTGAGATTAGGATTTACATGCTTGAACTCTGCATTGTTGATGTTTTCGTTTTAGAGCACCCTCACTAAGCTTATAGCTTACGCTCTCAATTTTCAACAATGCAGATCATTAGCGTGGTGTTAGCTCGGAGCAAGGCAAGAAGGGTTTTCCAAGTTTGTGGCTCAAGTACGGTTGTTAATTATGTATTAGTTAGCAATGTGGCAAGGGTGTTTGTATGAGCTATGTATGACTCATTTATATGTTGATGTTTTGGATTGACTTTGGTTTGTAAAGCATGATATGCTATGATGAATGTTTGTGTGTGGTGATATGCCTCTAGATGTTTAGGTTGCCTTGTTAGTGGGTGCAAACCTCTTATGTGCTAACTTGTGCCTTTTTGGCCTTTTGAGCTTTCATGTATGACCTTAAATGCTAAAATGTTGCCCTTTTATGAATGTCATGATTAGATGCCTTGTTTCATGTTTGATTGCTTCCCTTGGCTCTAGTATGATTGCTTAAATGTTTGTATGTGCATAGGAGAGTCCAAAAATGCATCTAGAGTTGTGTTTGAGGTCACCAAGTTGAAAATTGTGGGATTGCAGAGCAGGGCGTATCGATATGCCTAAGGGCCGTATCGATACGGCTTTGCCCAAATGCCACGATTTTTGC
This sequence comes from Hibiscus tridactylites, assembly GCA_958450335.1. Lineage (NCBI taxonomy): Eukaryota > Viridiplantae > Streptophyta > Magnoliopsida > Malvales > Malvaceae > Hibiscus > Hibiscus tridactylites. The sequence goes on from OY288281.1 coordinate 78,140,314, forward strand.
TTGGCGTATCGCTACCCTGGGGGTATCGATACCCTCCAAAGTTACTGGAATTTGGATAAGTGGGTTGGAGTAGGGCGTTCCGATACGGGGTTCACGTGTATCGATACGGGTCTACTCCGTTGACCAAGAAGAGTTAACCGAGAAGGGCGTATCGATACGCTCAAGGGCTGTATCGATACGATCTTCCCGGAGTTGACTCTTTGGGTTGACCTGGTCAGGGCGTATCGATACCCTGGTTAGGGTACCGATACGGTCTGCCCTGTAAGCTCAAAAATGGATTGTTTGTGTATGGTCGTGGTTCGAATGTGACTTCCTTTGGATATTTTCCGCTGTCGTGATCACTTAGGACTTAACAATCCTCTAGACAAGATTAAAATGAAAGAAAAAAAAATAAGGTCGCTAACCGAGGGGGAACCATTAGCGGGTTTCGCTTCGGTTTTCCCCGTGTGGCCCACTCGGACCGGTCATCTGGCCACACCGGGACGAGGGGGTTGCAGAGTTAATATGAGTCATCCATTCCCCTCATCTAACAATCTAGAAAACATGTAAAACTTAAAGAGTTTTACATTGTGTAAGTTGATCCTAACTCATTTTTAAAATATTTCATTTTAACAATGTGTTTTTCGATAGATAAAAAGATACAAACATTGTTTGGCAACTAACGTATAACAAATTACATTAGTTGATAGCTAGTAGCGAATTACATTAGCTGATAGCTAATAGCGGATTACATCAGTTGATTTGACTAGTTGATTGCATTAACTATTTGTATAAAAGTATTGGGTAAAATTAACCGATAGCTAATAATTGTTTGTTTACTTTAACAAACAAAATGACATATGATGACATGATTATATTCAATATTTGTTTGGATAATTTACTAGTTATCGGTATTTGATATTTATATACGTATTAAATTATGTAAATAATTATTTATTAATATAACATTACAAATTTTTTTTATCGAAAGAGCAACTTCATTCATTCCAAAAACGGAACATACATAAAATAGCCAAAACAGGAGCCCAGATAAAAACGGATACAAATAAGTCCCTTAGCACATCAAGGCCCACTAGCCAGCAAACCAAGCAAAATATATATATATATATATATATATTAGACTAGCAAATCCTAAACGGTCACTTAGGGAAACAAAGGAGAAGGATAATTGTCTTCCGTCTGAAATAACGAAGAATATGTCAATTGGGGTGATCTTGGCGGTCGGACCGGTGATACCGATAGAGAATTCAATGGGTCAGACTGATAGAGACGACAGAAAAAAAAGGTTAAAGATTTTCCAAATGTAGAAAGAAGATAGGATACAAAGCGGTAGCTCAAGGATTAAGAGGTATTTCTTATATAACATTACAATTTACAAACTATATTTTAAGGATATATATTTCTTTGTTCAAATATATATATATATAGATTTCTTATTTATGAAATTAATTTTTTAATATAATTATTTAAGTTCAATGATATTTGAAGCATATGTAATTATCTCATCTATATGAAGGAAAAATAATTATTTAATTATATATGAGAATTTAGGTTATTAATCTCATATATGTATTTCTTTAGAGGAGAGGTGGTGGTTTCGAAGTAGGGTCTTCCTGGTTGTTGTTCTTAGCTCCCATTTTGTTTGTTGTGTAGGTTCGGCGACATCAGTTGGGGTCGGAGCTCATCTCCACCACCCCTCCCATCAGTCGCTCTTTATAAGGATCAATAGTTTTGCTTTTGATTTGTAGTAAGCCACTACAAAGACATCAATTGCTTAATGCTTATGCAATGTTCATTTCTCCTCTCTAGAAAATAGCCAATATTTCTACACCTGTCAACAATGGAATCCAAACCAAAACAACACATTTATGTATTTGCGTTATGAATATTTCAGCATCTCATAATCATAATTAATGTATCCATACTACTATTAGCATCCTATAATTTTATTTGGATATGATATTCCCCTGCCTACGCCTAGCATCCAATAAGAAAATAGTAGACCAACATTATCACTTGAGAAGAGGTTTCCAAGGAGTCAAAACCTCAATTCTATTCCAATTGTCTGCCTCAATGGCCATAGAAATCAGATTTTAACAATTCCAGATCAATTGTATTTTGTGGATACAAATCACAAATTAGGAAGGAACTTGATTAAGGTTTTGGTGGCATAAAAACAATCTGACACGTGTACAAAAGGGTTAAGCCAACAACTTCAAATCATCTTTTTAAGACCTCCACTGAACAGCCAAAACATGCTTAAATTATTCAACATGAACAAAAAAGCTCCATAAAATCAAGAGTAAAACAGAAAGAAGAAGAAAAAAAACTAAATGCTATTTATTATAATCCACAAATTGCAGACCCTTTCTTCACCAAGTGTAATACAAACAAAATGGGCAAATGGAGTATATCTTGTAAATTACTATGTTTGGGACCAAAAATGACATTAGTCAAGCTATATACTATTATCTGCGTGTCAAAATTTTCCATATGTACCTCTGGTTGACGGTTAGAACTAAAGAAATCTCACAACCGAAGAATAAACCAAAAATCCGATTGATCACATTACTATTTCTCTCCATCGAGGGACAACTCCTAGAAGAAAATATTGACTTCCCTTTCACTCATCTCGTAAACATGATCTCTAGCATCGCTCAATGCACTCTGAGTGACGTGAAGAAAAACAAATCAGAAATGAATGAGGAATCTGAACGTGAAAATAGCATTAGCCGAAAGAAAAGGCGAAAAAAGCCACAGTTTTGTTGGATTTGAATCAAAGATTTTAGGTGAGGAATAACAATTACCTGCCCAAACTTTGTAAGGAAGTTACTCGCAAGGTTGAGTGATGTTACTGTGACATCTTCATTGGCCTTGAGTGCTTGAGCAATAGCAAAAGCACCATCATCCTACATTAAACCTCAAGTTAAATGATGCAGCATCCGTAAAGTCGTGAAATGTATAAATATTATTAAGGAAAAGCAAAACTTACCCTTATCTCGTTGAATCCCAAGTCAAGCGAAGTTAAAGCTTCATTAACCACTTTCAAGCTGCGAGCCAGGCAGGCTGCACCCTGCAAAATAACGTGTATAACAGAGCAAAAATTAAGATTCAAAGTAAATTGTGGTCTAATGAACAAACGTGGTGTTTTATCTGTCTGCAGGTACAAACTTCATCTCTAAGTCCATTTGCTCGCAAGTCCAGAATTGATATGGTATTATTATATCTCAGCATATCTGCAATGAACTCTTCACCCTTTGGTCCTATCTACAAGATATCCCATTTTGCATTATTATACATGATAAGCACAATCAATGAAATCGGTTTTTATAGAGGTTTATGGATAGTTTACCTGACACCAACCAAGCTTAAGTGTTTTTACATTTCCATGGAATTTAAGAACTTCAGACAAAGCCTTTGCTCCATCTGCTCCAATGGGATTGTAACCAAGTTCCAACTGAGGAGGAGGAAAGAAAAAAGAGAGGAGAGTCAATCATGTCATCATCCCAAATGGAGTACAGAAAGGGAGGCCTAAAGGGCAACATAAGATGATTATCATGATAAAAGGACTCACATTTGTAATGACAGCATTATCTTTTAAGGCTTCAGCTATCACACCAACCCCCTTGGCTCGAATATTATTTCCACCCTAGGAAATCAGAAACCAATTGTTGTCTTCATATACTCGTATAGGACATAATTCCAAAAATCAATTAATTATCAAAAATATATCACACAAGAATGTAAAGAAGAATTCTCTTCTCACCATGTCAATGGTTGTTACTGTCCGGTTTTCTTTCAAAGCGTCAGCAATATTTTCTGCACCCTGATAAATTTTCAAAACTTTGTATCAATGAAAGTTCAACTCCTATAACTGTTTAACTCTTATAAATGGAAAACCTACAAGTGAAAAACTTGACATATTGGTTGCGTTAATTTATTGAATACCTCATCACCAATGTCATTCATGTAAAGATTCACCCACAGCAAGTTCTTGCTCCTTTTGATATATTCCGCAACATGAAAAGCACCTTTTGCAGTTATCGAGTTGTTCCCAAAGTCCAGGAGGGTAATTTTTCCTAGAAAGAATATGTTTGTAAGACAAACTGCTGCAATAGGCCGGGAAGGATAAAAGCCAATGACTACACACACATAAGAGTCAATTCAATATAACAAAAAGCAAACCTTTATCGAAGATAAGCCCAACATCAAAGAGCGAACTCCTTCATCACCAATTGAATTTCCATGTAAATGAAGTTCCTGAAAAAAATTCGAGGAAATACAATCATTGTATAATAGTTAATAGATTCATGAACAAATAAAATATACCTGTTTAACTCATTTTCTTTGTCCTCTTTCCTTCTTTGGATGTCCCAAAATTATGTCCCATTTTTCTTATTGAACACTTAAGCTTTGCTTGGTAGAGTGGAAATAAAAATGGAAAGATAAAAAAAATAGAAAGATGGCAAATATTTAGATACATGAACAAATAAAATGCATAATCTTGTAAATATGCATACTTGTATCTGCCTCTCATTTTCTTTCCTCTTAACATTACAATTTAGTGTGTATTGTTTCTATGCATTTGAACAGAAAATGATCGTCTTTACTATTTTCTTTCCTCTCACTTTTTTCTTACCGAGCATACTCAAAATTTATTTTCTTTCCACTTTTACACTATCCTCTTTACATCCTTCCACGTTTCCACATTCACCTAAGCATACAAGCGTCACTGCTCTAATCACAACAGCATTTCATCCAATATATTCAAAGGACTCTAATGCTCCAAACGATTACTGAAGTACTGGAAGTAATGTTAAAATGCAAGTATAAATTACACAAGGGTGTCAAAACCACTGGACTTTCATCATGTAGTTCAGAACAAACAGAAGCAAAAGTAAAAAGAAATGTACCCGTAACGACTTGTTCCCCTCGAGCCCTTTGGCCAATGCATTAGCCCCCAGAGCACCTCCGTAATTACCACTTGAACAGTAACATTGTATCAGAAAGATTTTCAGATGCCAGTTGAAAATTAATAAAAACAGATGTACGAGAAGGAAAGTAAAGCGGATTTTTGCTTTATCCAAAACAGTTCAAGAATGGAAGGCACGCTTACCATCCAGCCTACCAATACATAACCTATTGCATAAGAAGAAACTCGAGATATTTTTAGAATAAAGAGTCCGGGAGACTTTAACTTACTTTAGGTGAAAATTCCGAATAGTGTTATTCTCGAGAAGTGCTCCTGCTAAACTTGTAAATCCCTATCTCCAATCACATAAGATAGAATAAATAAATAAATAAATAAATAAATAAATTTGCAACTTTGCCTAACTAAATTTGAAGCAATGTTCTAAGGGAAACGGTAAGGTAATTTCTTACAGAATAGTCAATCATGTTGTTATTAAGTTCAAGAACACGTAAGGTTGAATTTTTCTTCAACAACTCTGCAATTGCCTTTGCACCCTGCATAGAATAGTGATTCACCCTTAAAGTAAATCTCCACTGCAAAGGCCTTCAGTTGTTCACAAAGAAATTCCATGGAAATCAGAGTGGATATTAACATTTAACAGAAAGCTAACTGCTAACCTCATCCCCTAAGTCAACACTGTTTAGCTGGAGCTTTTGGATGCTACCATTGTTTACCAAAATATCACATAGGCACTGCAGGCAAACATAGATTACTTGAAATAGACACCTGAGCATTAACAGAATTCTCAGCAAAATGTAAATCCACAGAAGATTGGCACAAACAATATTTAATATATATTTCAACGTAGTAATCACATTTGAAATATTAGGATCCTTTTGTTTGGGAAAGCATGTGGTAGAAAGTACAGTACATTGCTTCAATCTATGTTTAACTATGCTCCCAACTACATCATAGTATCCAATGGGAATCAAACATTCATGCAAATTATGCAGTAGTTTCTACCGCTGTATGTCCATCCCATTGTAGTTCATTATGACATTATCAAATTAAAAACAAATACAAGCTGCATAAATGATTTACTAATATAATGTTATAGGAATGTAAATGAGAAAGCCCCTTATAAGAATGAAAATGCAGTAACCATAAAATACTGTTGAGAAATATGAAAGAAAAAGAAATCTCCAGATTGAGAATACGTATCCCTATAAATATTAGGTACCCAAATAAAGACAATGTATCCCTCAATGTTGCAGGAACAGGGCCATTTGACCATTCATAAGTTCTCAGTTATATAAAGGAGAATTTAGGCTGACCTTTACTCCTTCATCTCCAATGGGGTTTCCTGAAAGATTAAGGGTTTTCAATACCATATTTGCTTGAAGAACACCGTCAAAGGCTTTTATTCCAGTGGCTGTTATTCCAGTAGCAGCAAAACTTACTTCCTCAACAATCTGAAAAGGAGAAGTATTCATTCAGAGAAGGCATAACCAGGAGCATCGATGCTTCAAAGTTACAATAATGATATAGAATAGTTTGTAGGCAATATAGTGAAAGTGAGGATCTTACAGAAAATAAGGTACAAAACCTCGATCATAATAATAGGCAACAAGAGAATCATAAAACAACACGGTCAAATAACAGCCAGGGAAGCATAACCTGATTGTAACCTAAGCTCTCGGCAAGAAAAAACAATCCTTCATCTCCAAAGTTGCGTCCTAATAAAAATGTATCATAAGGTGTATCATGTTTCATTCACATGAAATAAATTTGTATGCAGTAAAAAATATATTGCACCTTAAATTCAACTGGATAACTTGCTAGCAATGCTAAGGAATGAAAGCAATGACACCACAAAGAAAGTTTCTAAAAGACTCCACTTTTACTATCAATTAACTGCATCTTAGATCATAGCTACATCATTAAAATCAACAGGAAACTGAATAGATTAAAATAGGTGTTTTACTTTATCTATGGAAATAGTCTACAATCAGAAATGTCAAGCAGTATGCTTCTCCCTTTCCTACATCTATTCAAGAATTCAGTCATCATACCAGACATGTCAACACTGTTGAATGTCCTGAGTTCCTTGGCAAATTCATTGAGCGTCAGCTTGGACTGTCTATCAATCTTAGCAGCAACACCTGACAGTGGGTTTGTTCCTGGGGCAAAAGACCACTTCACTCCTTGTGTAGGGGATCTGTCTTCAACAGATGAAGACTTTGATGGATTAGGCATAAGGAGTTTCTCCACCAATTTCCATAAAACTGTCAGCTGAATACTTTAATTAGGGTACACATACGATAAACATAACAATGATCATGTGCTGCAAACGCATAAACATGCCAACAAATTCTAGTGCAATCTCAGTAAATGGAAAACGAAGATTCCAAAATTCCATTGATATGCCTAGTGCATCAGAAAGCAATGGTAAGTAATGTATAAGAATTGACACAGGTTAGCTTACAGACTAAAGAAATGCTGATATCCGAGGAAAAATCAAATGTCACTAACAAATGTAAAGTCTATAACTCTGACGCGAGTGAGCAAACAAGAAACCCATAACGCTAGTGAATTTTCATTACGTTTAACCAAATTGGGGAGTTTCAACATCATCATCGTAATTATTGACAATACTCATGAATTTTTAAATAAAAATGGAATCAGTTAACTTCCTTCCAAATTCATCATCCGCTAAAAAAGAAGAGAAACGGAAATCCATACCGAAAGTAGCGGCGACAAAAACGCCAGCGGGCACCACATACGTTGCAATCTGCTTCACCGGAGAACTAATAATAGGCTGCTGAGGCTGAGACTGTATGTAGACTCGCCGCCTGGCGCCTCCCTCTGCGCCGTACGCTGCCGTCACCACCAATTCCTTGGACCTCGAACGACATCCCCTAGTAATAAAGCAAGCGGTATGAGAACCAGGCCAGTGGCCGAGGTCAGAAGGCAACGCATGAAATCCAAGCCTCTGCTTTTTCGGAATAAGCTTAGAATAACGAAAGGAAGGAACAAAAAAGGGTGAGCTTCTCAACATTGGAGATTGTGAAAAAGAGAGAAGGCGTGTGAATTACCTTGGCGTGAGAGTAGAGAGGGAGAGTGGAAGTGAAGGCCATGGAACCGGAGGGCTAAATGCGCTTAAAGGGAGAGGGGGTAGTGATAGCCGATAGGAGCGGCGAACTCCAGAATGTTGTCAAATAATAAGCATGGACTTTATGTATTAATAATTGAGAAATTTTATATATAAGTTTATCTATTCAAAAATGCTTAATGACTCCATTTCTCCCTAAACTACACACTTTTTTCGAGTTGACCACTAAAGTTATTTTTTATGCTTTGCCCCTTTAACTAAAAATCGTGACCTCATATGCAACTTCTATTAACTTTCGTTAAAAAAATTCTCACAGACCAATTAGAATGCACCACGTGTCATTTTATTAACAAAAAATAAATTGAGTTAAATAAAAAAAGTGAATTATACATTAAGTATGCCATATTTTTTTATTTTTTTGTTCATTTTGATCAAAAAAATTATATGGAACTCGAGCTCCACTTGGTGTTAACCAACATATTTGTTTTCCATCAACCAATAAACACCAATTTCTTCTTTATTTTCTGGAGAGCAATGTTAAAACATGTCTAGTTTTTACAATTTTGCAGGCTATTCTTATTAACAAACAATTTCCAGGACCTCCAATTGAAGCTGTCACTAATGACAACATCATCGTAAATATCATCAATCAATTAGATGAACCCTTCCTCATTACATGGTTAGTTTGCGATTTGGTTCGGCTTGTTTGTTCGATTCATTTATATTCCGAGATCAAAGTTAATAAGCCAGAATTTATTTTAGGAAATTAGGCATGGAGTTAACAAAGGAAGACTTCATGGCAAGATGGCGTGCTTAGGACCAACTGTCCAATCCCTCCCCACTCAAACTGGACATACAAATTCCAGCTCAAGGATCAAATTGGAACCTGTATGTACTACCCTTCAACTTCAATGCACAAAGCTATCGGTGGCTTTGGGGCTCCTAATATTGAACAAAGATCTGTGATTTCAATCCTGTACCCTGCACATGCTGGAGATTTCACTTTCCTTGTTGGTGATTGGTACAAAGCTGGTGCCAAGGTATACCTCATTTTCTTTTCGATCATTCGATCTGCAATGCCTCGTATCCAATGTTGTATAACCAAATACATTTTCGAAGGCATTGAGGAAAAAGCTGAATTCAGGCTTGGATCTTCCTTTACCTGGTGGTCTTCTCATAAATGGTCTCCACAAATCTTCAGTTTTCACCGGTCAGAAAGGTAATCATCATCCTAATTAAGGCTTTCTTAGGCTTTAAACAAGAGGTTTTTGCATGGACTATGCTGAGTTTTGCTTGGTTCATGATTTATTACAGGGAAAACATACAAGTTTAGGATTACGAATGTTGGTATATTGACATCGATTAACTTCAGGATCCAGGGTCATAAAATGGTTCTAGTTGAAGGAAGCCATAGTTTGCATGGTGTTAACAGTTCATATAAGGGACTAAAATGAACAAAAAATAAAATCTGACATACCTAATGTGCAATTCTCCACCCCTTTTATTTAAGTCAGCTTATTTTTTTTAATAAAATGACACGTGGTGCGTTCTAATTGACCGTGAGAATTTTTTAACGGAGGTTAATGAAGGGGTATATGTGGTCACGATTTTTACTTATGGGAGCAAAACGTCACAAAAAATACTTTAGAAGCCAACTCGAAAAAAAGCATAGTTTAGGGGTCAATGGAGTCATTAAACCATTCAAAAAAGTTTAAATATTTAGTTCATAGTTGTTGAAATTTATGATATAGGGTTTAATCTATATATTAAAGTTTAAGATTTAGAGTTTTAAGATTATTATTTTAAATTTTAGATTGTCCAATTTAAATACTAATTGTTTTGTATTTTTTTTTATCAAAATATAACCCTTAATAAAAATGTTTAAACTGTTTTTTTTTTCATTTAGTTACATAAGGTTTTTTTTACCAAGATGTCTAATATTTATTTTTCAGGGTCAAACTAGGTTTTAAAAAATTATCATCCAGTGTTAAAAAAAATTATCATTCCATCATTGTTTGACATATGATCTAATTTTAATTTGTAGTAAGTTACACGTACCACTCAACTATGGTAACTGACTCGAAAATGCCACTGAACTTAAAAAAATGTGCAAATTTAACACTAAAATTTAGTTTTTGACTCGAAAGCTGTTTTGAACCTAGGACATTCGAATAGAAGAGTTAAGCTTTAACCACTTAACCAACATCATATTATATAATATTTTACCACAAATATTATATATCTCAAACTACCTAAGATTAATTCAAATTATTTATTAAAATAAACAATAATATAAAGAGTAAAGTATGTCAGGTACCACCAAACAATAGGGTGTGACCTGTTTTTACCATCAACCTTTCAATTGGTCCAAACTTACCATCAAACTTTATTTTTCGACTCGTTTATACCACCCTGCCGTTAAATCGTTAACTCCGTGTTGACATGGACGCTGCACCAAAACGACGTCGTTTTGGTGCCGCTATTTTGATAATAAATGACCCAAAACGACGTTGTTTTGCTAGCGAAAATATGTAAAATTGTGCAATCAATGGGATTCAAACCTAAGACCTTAAGCATCAAAGACAACCTCTTAACCACCAAGCTAACCTAATATCTTTAAATTAGTTTTAGCACAAATAATATATATTCACAACTGTAGTTTGTCATATAAATATATTATTTCTAATATAAAAATATTCAAATATTGGTATACATATATTAATACATAAATAATAAATTAAATGAAAATATATAAATATTTTTATATTATTAATAATATTAAATAGATAAATAGATAAATATATTATTATAAAAACTAAAAGACTAATTTTCAAAATAAAAATTTGTTTAAAAAACCTAAAATTCGACAAAATCTTAATCCATAAACCCATAATTCCTAACCCTAAACTATAAACTTTAAACCCTAAAATTTTATTCATAAACAAATAATATTAAAATATATAAACAAATAATATATTATTATAAAAACTAAAATACTGATTTAAAAAATATAAAATTTTCAAAATTTACGAAAAGACTCAAAAATTCTCAAAATCTTAAAGTTTTGGGGTTTAAGGTTTATGATTTAGGGTTTAGGGTTTAGGGTTTAAGATTTTGGTGAATTTTTGGTGATTTTCGTAAATTTTGAAAATTTTATATTTTTTAAATCAGTTTTTTAGTTTTTATAATAATATATTATTTGTTTATATATTTTAATATTATTTGTTTATGAATAAAATTTTAGGGTTTAAAGTTTATAGTTTAGGGTTAGGGTTTATGGGTTTAGGGATTAATATTTTGTGGAATTTTAGATTTTTTAAACAAATTTTGTTTTGAAAATTAGTCTTTCAGTTTTTATAATAATATATTTATCTATTTATATATTTAATATTATTAATAATATAAAAATATTTATATATTTTCATTTAATTTATTATTTATGTATTAATATATGTATACCAATATTTGAATATTTTTATATTAGAAATAATATATTTATATGACAAACTACAGTTGGGAATATATATTATTTGTGCTAAAATTAATTCAAGGATATTAGGTTGGCTTGGTAGTTAAGAGGTTGTCTTTGATGCTTAAAGTCCTAGGTTCGAATCTCATTGAGTGCACAATTTTACATATTTTCGCTAGCAAAACGACGTCGTTTTGGGTCATTTATTATCAAAATAGCGGCACTAAAACGACGTCGTTTTGGTGCAGCGTCCATGTCATCACGGAGTTAACGATTTAACGGCAGTGTGGTATAAACGAGTCGAAAAATAAAGTTTGGTGGTAAGTTTGGACCAATTGAAAGGTTGATGGTAAAAACAGGTCACACCCTATTGTTCGGTGGTACCTGGCATACTTTACCCTAATATAAATAATATTAATATATAAAAATATAAAATATATTATTTGCGTATATATATATATATCAATATATATAAATAAAAATATATATTTTATATATTATTCATAATACAAATATATTATTTTTTAAAAATTCAAAAAATTCATAAAAATAATATATTTATATTATTAACAATATATAAAATCATGAACCCTAAACTATTAAACCATAACCCTAACCCTCATACTTAAAATATAAACCTTAGAGTTTAGGATTTAGGGTTTAATTTTTTATATATATTAATTTTATGAATATTTTGGATTTTTAAAAAATAATATAGTTATATTATAAATAATATATTTTATTTAAATTATAGAAACTTATCCATTTGGTTCAACCAAATTATTTTATGAAAAAAATAATACTATAAATAATATTAATGTATATAATATTTTATATTATATAAATATTAATAAAAAATATTGTTTTTTAAAAAACCAATAATATTCAAAAAAAATATATTTATATTATAAATATTATATAAAAAACCCTAAACCTCAAACCATAAAATTTAGGGTTTGGAGTTTAGGCTTTGTATTTTAAGGTTTATGATTTAGTGCTTAGAGTTTTTATACATTATTTATAATATAAATATATTATTTTATGAATATTTTGGGGGTTTTAAACAATATATTTATATTATAAATATTATATAAAAATAAAAATAGTACACTTTTATTTATATATATTGATATATATACATAAAAACAATATATTTTATATTATATATAATATTATTTATTTTATAAAATAATTTAAGTTAATCTCAAGTAGTTTGAGACATATGATATTTGTGGTTATTTCAATATATATATTTGTGGTAAAATATTATATAATATCATGTTGGTTCAATGGTTAAAATTTAGCACTTTTTTTAAAGGATATGAGTTCAAAACCCTCTAAGCGCATGGTTTTAATATTTTTCTTCCTAACAAAACGACGTCGTTTTGACTTAACGGAGACATTAAGAATTAACGGTAGGGTGGTATTTTCGAGTCACAAACAAAAGTTCAGTGTTAGATTTGCACTTTTTAAAGTTCATTGACATTTTTGAGTCAGTGGTCATTGAGTGGTATGTGGTGCAGTTTACCCCTTAATTTTAAAAATTTTATTTTAAATAAAAAACTACAAACCTAATTACTTTGAACCTAAAATTTAAAGAAATTATTAGATGGATCTGGGTTACTACGTCACCCGTGGTCCTAGTCAATAAAGTTCATTCATGTCGTTTTAACTTTTAAATAATTACCCGCTTTTTATTCACATGTAAGATAGATATAAAAATTTACCTTAAAAAAATGAGATGGATGAACTTGTGGATGGATGTCTTTTCCTAAACTTGGGATGTTACTTTTTTTTTGTAGTGGAATGTGTCGATGGAGATCTATTTTTCTATAAAGTTCAAATGAATGCACTCGTTAATTACCCTTATGTAAGGCGTGTATTTGTAATATCCATTTAGTTTCTGGCTGATTACCTACTCAATTCTCTCACAAGTTAATATACTTCGCCTATGATATTTTATTATGGTGTTGAAGTTTTAAATCACGAAGAAAATTTTATTCACTATAATTATGATTGAAATCTTCAATTTGCACTTCAATTGTTCCATAGAGTAAAGGAAAGAGATTTTATGAATGTACTAAAAAGGTTGAGAGGTGATAAGTTTATTTGGGTTTAATGTTTGAATTTTAGGTGATTCAGTGAATGATTTATTTAATTTTTTTTTTCATATTTGTAGAGCCGATGTGATTTCTTTAAATAGATTGACAAAAATGATGAAAATTTGAATGACATTGATGAATAGAATTCAATTTCAAATGTTATTAGCTGAAAATGGGAAAAATCAAATTAAGAAGGTAGAATTGAAGAAAATAGTGAATATGGATGAAGTAAGAAGGTTGGAGAAAAAGCTAGAGAAGGTTAAAGAGAAATTTAAAGTTGAAATAATAAAGATGAAAAACGATACAATGTTGTACAAAGTTATTTTGATTATTTCATGGCTATGTTATGTTGTAATCAACTTCTTCCCTTAGTGAAATGAACATTTCATGGATTCAAGTTGATAGCTTTTTTGAATTGAGAACAATGGACTGAAATGTTATGTAAGTTAACCTAAAATATTACCAAAACCTTTAGCTTTATAGGCTTGATGAAATACGTTTCAAAACTCAATGGTTCGATACTTACCGTGAAACATTACAATATGAAATGTTACCAAATCCTATTGCTTTTGGGGTTTTATGTCATGAGTTTCAAAATATGAAATGTTACAATATGAAAAGTTCAATACTAATCGTGAAACATGTCCTCGTGTATAAATAAAATGTTGCAATATGAAATGGTACCAAAATCTGTAACATTTTAAGTTTAAAGAGTAATTTTCGAAACTTAGTACGAAGCTTCGAAACTTATCGTAAAAACATATTTTGTACACGTAAGTAATCAATGTTGTACACGTAAGGAATCAATGTTGTACATAGTTAACATGTTGGAAAAGTCACGAGAGCGTTCCGTAGATGTCAAGAATCACTATTGTACATGGCTGACACGTCATGAATAAAGTGGACATTACGTATGATGGTTCAAGTCTCGAAACTCGTGGAAAAGGTTCAAAACTTATCCTGAAATATAACAACCTAAAATATTACCAAATTCATGTTATGCATTTCAAAACTCAATGTAAAAGTTTGCCACTGATATTTAAACATGTTTTTATAAATATAGATGAGCTGAGGTTTCTGATGCATAAAGCTTGAATTCGTTTATTCATAAACCTCGATGTAAAGGGAAAAACCGATATTATGAAGTTTTGGTAGTTTGCATAAAGCTTGAACCATTTTATTAATGTTTCACAATATACTTCTGATATGAGGTTTTCGATGCAACTAATTCCCTTTTTTCTCATTTGTTCGAGCAATGATTTTTTTATATATGAGAGAGGGGTTAGTTACATCGAATGTCTACGATGAAAGGGATATTGCAAAACATGTTTAACGATAAAGTGAGTTTTTGTAACACCCGGGTTCGGGGGTCGGGTGAAATTAATAATTTAAAAATAGTTCGGGTTTCGGTTCCAAAATTTAAATAATAAAATAATGGTTTGGGCCTCGAGTTTTAAGACAAATAAAATCAAGTTGGACCATAATTTAAACAAGCCCACATGGCCATAGGTGGCACCTATTGTGGTTTTCCTTTTTCATTAAGGGCATGTCTTTGGACCTTTAATTTTAAATCAACCTAAATAATGTTTTTATTTTAGTCATCTTCTTCCCTCTACTACCCATTTCCATCGACAAAAAAAACCTCTCCCCTTTGGAGCACTATTCCATTTCATAACTCACCCAATCTTGAAGGTTTTTCGAAGGTAAGGACGTTTTTGACTTGCTCTCATTATCCTCTATTAGCACATACCTCTAATTTCTAGAAAACTCATGCTTTTAGTGATTTGGGTGTTTTGAAATTTTGATTAAAAATGTCATTTTTAACATCCTTGACTTAGGTTTTCGATTTATAAATGTTATATGAGTTGTTTTGAGTCCAAAGGTGTCCAATGGGTATGATTTTTACAAGGTTTGGGGTGATTCCCGAAATGGGGTTTTGGGGAGGTTTTGGGTTGAGATATGGGGGTGTTCTATGTAGAAATGAGAGGGCCAATGGTTAGGGTATATGTAAGCATTGTTTTGAAAGCTTTAGGGAGTAGTTTGAAGGTTGAAATCAATGGTTTTAAGGGGTGCTTGAGGGCTGCTCGAATTTTGGAGCTTTGGGTTTGTTTTCAATGGAAAAATTGATATCTTGTAATCGATATGTAATCTGGGTTGAGTATTTTAGAACATGGACTGATTTGAGATTATTTGCTTGGTGTTGGAATGGCTAGAGGCAAGAATTTTGGTTGGAGAAGCTTTGGGGGCAAATCCGGGGATTTCGGAGTCTTGAGCTTGGTCTTCGATCTTCTCTTGGGTAGCAACGGTGAGTAGAATTATTTGGTTTTACATTGTGCACGATAAGGATAGCTTTGGCTTAGTCAAGATGTATCGATACACCCCTTCTGGGTATCGATACCTCCTGCAGATAAGCTTAAAAATTGGGCTTTTGGATGTGGTTTGAGTTCGTTTGATTGTTTCGTGTATGTTCTTCCGTTGATTGATCACTTAGGACTTCGATACTCCTCTAGACAAGATTAAATAAAAATAAATAAATATAGGGTTGCTAACCAAAGGGGAGCCTTAACGGGTTTCACTTCGGTTTTCCCCGTGTAGCCCACTTGGACCGGTCATCCGGCCAGACCGGGACGAGGGGGTTACAATTATTGGTATCAGAGCCAGGTTCCCGAGACCTCGGGCAAGTAAGTGGGGTAAGTTAAGGTATTATGAGTGTTTTGTCATGCATGTCTAAATTTTGTTTTAGCACGGTATATGTATGCATGCTATAGTGACCCTGCTGTTGTTTGAGAGTTGGTTTGGAGTCCCCATTGTTAGGCATTGTTGTCAAAATAAAAAGGGAAAATTATTTTGGTTTAAAGAGCTTGAGAACCGGAGTCATTTTCCCCTTGTTAACCTAACGTTTCTTTGTTGTTGTGTGTTTGATGTTTTAGATTACTTTAATTGCTATGGTGAGACCGAGGGAACGGCCTAGAGCGGGTGACCAGGCACCCGAGAACGCGCCTCCTGCTCTTAATGCTCCGGGTGGTAATGGAGGGAACGTCGGAGGTGATGGTAATGGGCCTCAGGCTGAAGCTAATGTGGAAGGTAATGGGGCTCAAGCGGGCCAAGGTCAAGCAGGCCCAGATGTGGCTCATTTGGTTCAGACTATAGCCGGAGCTTTCCAGACAGCTTTGGCTGGTATGCAAGCTGCAGCACCAGCTCAGGGTGCGTGGACAGGATTACCCCTAGAGAGGCTTCGTAATTTGGGGGCAGTTGAGTTTCGTGGGTTGTCTCCGGAGGGTTCGGAAGGGTGGCTTGAGAGCACTACTCGCATCTTGGGTCAGATGGAGTGTTCGGATGCCCGTAAGTTGGGATGCATTGTCTCATTGCTTCAGGGAGACGCTTATACTTGGTGGACCACTGCTATTTCTGGTATGGCCGAGACGGATATCACATGGGAGTTTTTCAGAAATGCTTTTAAGAGGAAGTACCTCGGAGTTCGGTACTTAGATGAAAAGAAAAGAGAGTTCATGGCTTTGGTTCAAGGCAATAGGACCGTGTCCGAGTATGAGATCCAGTTTGTGAGGTTGAGCCAATACGCGTCAGAGTTGATCCCGGATGAGAAGGAGCGATGTGAGCGTTTCAGATATGGGTTGACTACTGATGTGAAGACCTACATGTTGGCCGCCGACTACACTGAGTTCGATGTCTTGGTTTCTAGGGCCAATGATGTAGAGCAAAACCTAAGCTCTAGAGCACGTGCTGGTGGGTCTGACTCCGGGAAGAGACATGCGAACTGGGATAGAGATCATGCCAAAAGGCATAGGGATAGGAGGTACCAGCCGGATACGAGGCCTAGGGGTGGTAACCATGGTCAGGGCCGTCAGGGCCAAGGGGCTGTTGGGCACATTCCGGAGTGCACTAGGTGCGGGAGACGCCACTCAGGTGAGTGCATGGGTATGTTTAGGGCGTGTTGGAACTGTAGCTCCCGAGATCATTTGAGGCGTGATTGTCCACACCCAGTTAGAGGAGGACCGGCTCCAGCGAGGGGTTTTGAGCATCAGAGAGGTCGTGGGCGCGGCCGTGGGAACTTCCAGCCAAGGAATGAGGGTCAGAGGAACTTGGCTCATGTGGTAGCAGTCCAGCCCGAGGGATGAGGACCGGCTAGAGTGTACGCTCAGCGAGAGGCTGGGAATGACACCGATGTCATTGCAGGTAACTTCACATTACAGTCTTTGAGTTTGCTTTCTCTAATAGATTCGGGGTCAACACATTCGTATATTCTGGGTGAGCATGCAAGGTCATTAGGATTACCTTGTGATCGGCTAGAGGTAGGTGTAAATGTCACTAGCTCTTTTGGTGATACAGTGGTAGTTAGGAAAGTGTATAGGAGGTGCCCCTTGATGATTCAGGGCCAAGTATTTCCGGTAGACATGATGGAGCTACCCTTTTATGGCTTTGATGTGATTTTGGGCATGGATTGGCTTGTAAAGCATAGAGATAGGGTTGACTTTGAGACTAAGAGAGTCTCTTTGAGGCTTACCGATGACTTTGAGGTTGTGGTAGTTGGGGAGAATGTTAAGTTTTTGTCCAACGTGGTTTCGGCTTTGGAAGCTCAGAGGTTGTTGAGTTCAGGGTGTCAGGCTTACTTGGCTTACGTAATGAACCCGGATATGAGTGAGGTGAGACCTCAGGACATCAGGACTGTGTGTGACTTTCCGAGTGTTTTTCCGGAAGAACTACCAGGCTTGCCTCCAGACAGAGCAGTTGAGTTTGCTATTGAGACATATTCTGATTCCGCACCGGTGTCGATTGCTCCGTATAGAATGGCACCGAAAGAGTTGAAAGAGTTGAAGACACAGCTTCAGAAGTTGACTGACAGAGGCTTTATTAGGCTTAGTGTTTCCCCGTGGGGTGCTCCGGTCTTGTTTGTGAAAAAGAAGGATTGTAGCATGAGAATGTGCATAGACTATAGACAGTTGAATAAGGTGACGGTGAAAAACAAATATCCCTTGCCAAGGATAGATGACTTGCTAGACCAGTTGAGGGGTGCTTTCGTGTTTTCAAAGATTGATTTGAGGTCTGGGTATTATCAGTTAAAGGTAAAGGATGTGGACATACCGAAGACAGCTTTTCGTACACGATACGGGCATTATGAGTTTTTGGTGATGCCTTTTGGGCTGACCAATGCTCCAGCAGCCTTCATGGATATGATGAACCGGGTGTTTCATAAGTTCTTGGACAGGTTTGTGGTAGTGTTTATTGATGACATCCTAGTGTACTCTAGGACCGAAGAGGAGCACGATGAACACTTAAGGTTAGTGCTTCAGACCCTACTTGAGAATCAGTTGTATGCCAAGCTAAGTAAGTGTGAGTTTTGGATTAGAGAGGTGGTCTTTCTAGGTCACGTGATCTCAGCTAGTGGGATTAGTGTAGATCCCAAGAAGATTGAAGCCATTGTGAATTGGAAGCAACCAAAATCAGTGACAGAAAGCCGCAGTTTCCTAGGCTTGGCGGGGTACTATAGAAGGTTCGTTGAGGGGTTCTCCAGAATAGCGGCTCCGTTGACCAAGTTACTACAGAAGAATGTTCCGTACGAATGGTCAGATGCAAGACAAGAAGCGTTTGAGAAATTGAAGAAAGCTTTGACCGAAGCTCCCATTTTGATTCAGCCCGAGCCGGGGAGAGAGTTTGTAATTTACAGTGATGCATCTTACGTGGGGCTAGGTTGTGTGCTTATGCAAGGAGGTAAGGTAGTGGCATATGCTTCCCGACAGTTGAAGGTTCATGAGAAGAATTACCCCACACATGACATAGAATTGGCTGCAGTGGTGTTTGCGTTGAAAATTTGGAGACACCATCTCTATGGTGAGAAGTGCACTGTGTATACCGACCACAAGAGTTTGAAATATTTGATGTCCCAGAGGGAGTTGAATCTTAGGCAACGAAGGTGGTTAGAGCTCCTTAAAGATTATGACCTTACCATAGAGTATCATCCGGGCAAGGCAAATGTGGTGGCCGATGCCTTGAGTAGGAAGGTGGTCGTTGAGTTGCGAGCAATGTTTGCAAGGTTGAGTGTGTCCACGGATGGTGGATTAGTGGCCGAGCTTCAAGCTAAGCCATCATTGATTCAGTTGATCCGTGAGAAGCAGTTGCGAGATGAGTCATTGGCACCTCACATGCAAGACATAGCCGAAGACAGGCCTACTGAGTATTGTTTTGGAGAGAATGGGATCCTATGTTTCAAGGATAGGATAGTGGTTCCGGAGAATGCCGAGTTGAGGCGTACGATCTTGAGTGAGGCTCACAATAGCCCTTTTGCTATGCATCCGGGTAGAACGAAGATGTATCGAGGATTAAAGGAAGAGTATTATTGGGTTGGTTTGAAAAAGGATGTAGCCGAGTTCGTAAGTAGATGCATGGTTTGTTAAAGAGTCAAGGCTGAGCACCAGTTTCCCTCAGGGTTGTTGCAACCGTTGAAAATTCCAGAGTGGAAGTGGGAGCGCATCACTATGGACTTTGTGTCAGGACTTCCGTTGACTCCTTCGAAGAAAAATTCAGTGTGGGTGGTTGTAGATAGATTCACCAAGTGTGCTCATTTCATACCGGTTCATACTACCTATACATTGGACAAGTTGGCCGAATTGTATATTCGTGAGATTGTGAGACTACATGGGGTACCGAAGTCGATTGTGTCAGATCGAGATCCGAGATTTACCTCTAGATTTTGGGAGTGTCTGCATCGAGCTTTGGGCACATGGTTGAACTTCAGCACTTCGTATCATCCGCAGTCAGATAGGCAGTCTGAGAGGGTGATTCAGATATTGGAGGATATGTTGAGGTGTTGTATCATTGACTTTCAGGGGTCATGGGAGAAACACCTACCATTAGTGAAGTTCGCGTACAACAACAGCTTTCAGTCGAGCATACAGATGACACCCTATGAGGCTTTGTATGGTAGGAAGTGTAGGACCCTGATATGTTGGGCCGAGGCCGGACAGAAACTTGTGCCAATGCCCGAGTTACTTAAGGGAACCACTGAGAAGGTGAAATTGATTTGTGATCGCTTGAAAGCGGCTTTAGATCGGCAAAAGTCCTATGCCGACTTAAAAAGGAAGGAAGTGGAATACTCCGTGGGGGATAAAGTGTTTTTGAAAGTCTCACCTTGGAAGAAGGTGATGAGGTTTGGAAGGAAGGGCAAGTTAAGCCCAAGATACATAGGGCCTTGTGAGATAGTTGAGAAAATTGGTCTGGTTGCATATAGATTGAGACTCCCAGTTGAGCTAGAGAAGATTCATGATGTATTTCATGTGTCGATGCTTAGGAGGTATAGATCGGATCCGTCCCATGTCATGCCAGTGGAAGAAATAGAGTTAAATCCGGACTTGTCTTACAACGAGGAACCAGTTGAGATACTTGCTTCTGATAGCAAGGTATTGCGTGGCAAGACTATAGAGTTGGTCAAAGTCTTATGGAGACATAGAGGTGTGGAGGAAGCCACGTGGGAGAGGAAAGCATACATGCTTGAGCAGTTTCCGTATTTGTTTCCGTTAGGTAATTTCGAGGACGAAATTCCTTAAGTAGGGGAGAGTTGTAACACCCGGGTTCGGGGGTCGGGTGAAATTAATAATTTAAAAATAGTTCAGGTTTCGGTTCCAAAATTTAAATAATAAAATAATGGTTTGGGCCTCGGGTTTTAAGACAAATAAAATCAAGTTGGACCATAATTTAAACAAGCCCATATGGCCATAGGTGGCACCTATTGTGGTTTTCCTTTTTCATTAAGGGCATTTAGGTCTTTGGACCTTTAATTTTAAATCAACCTAAATAATGTTTTTATTTTAGTCATCTTCTTCCCTCTACTACCCATTTCCATCGACAAAAAAAACCTCTCCCCTTTGGAGCACTATTCCATTTCATAACTCACCCAATCTTGAAGGTTTTTTGAAGGTAAGGACGTTTTTGACTTGCTCTCATTATCCTCTATTAGCACATACCTCTAATTTCTAGAAAACTCATGCTTTTAGTGATTTGGGTGTTTTGAAATTTTGATTAAAAATGTCATTTTTAACATCCTTGACTTAGGTTTTCGATTTATAAATGTTATATGAGTTGTTTTGAGTCCAAAGGGGTCCAATGGGTATGATTTTTACAAGGTTTGGGGTGATTCCCGAAATGGGGTTTTGGGGAGGTTTTTGGGAGGTTTTGGGTTGAGATATGGGGGTGTTCTATGTAGAAATGAGAGGGCCAATGGTTAGGGTATATGTAAGCATTGTTTTGAAAGCTTTAGGGAGTAGTTTGAAGGTTGAAATCAATGGTTTTAAGGGGTGCTTGAGGGCTGCTCGGATTTTGGAGCTTTGGGTTTGTTTTCAATGGAAAAATTGATATCTTGTAATCGGTATGTAATCCAGGTTGAGTATTTTAGAACATGGACTGATTTGAGATTATTTTCTTGGTGTTGGAATGGCTAGAGGCGAGAATTTTGGTTGGAGAAGCTTCGGGGGCAAATTCGAGGATTTCGGAGTCTTGAGCTTGGTCTTCGATCTTCTCTTGGGTAGCAACGGTGAGTAGAATTATTTGGTTTTACATTGTACACGATAAGGATAGCTTTGGCTTAGTCAAGATGTATCGATACACCCCTTCTGGGTATCGATACCTCCTGCAGATAAGCTTAAAAATTGGGCTTTTGGACGTGGTTTGAGTTCGTTTGATTGTTTCGTGTATGTTCTTCCGTTGATTGATCACTTGGGACTTCGATACTCCTCTAGACAAGATTAAATAAAAAATAAATATAGGGTTGCTAACCGAAGGGGAGCCTTAACGGGTTTCACTTCGGTTTTCCCCGTGTAGCCCACTTGGACCGGTCATCCGGCCAGACCGGGACGAGGGGGTTACAGTTTTATTTAAGTTATTAAATTCATGATATTGGTTCATTTTTTTGAGCAACAGAAGTGTGAGAAATATGATGAATGTATAAGCAACATCACCGTAAATAGTAGTCAAGGTACGAAATTTAAATTATTACACAAGCGAAAATTAGATTAACAAGTAGGAGCTGACGCATTCTTTACCTCTATAGTTAGTAAGCTTAGTTGAAAAGAATGGAAGAGGAGTCTGATTCTATGTCGTTACATATGTTAGATGTTAAGTTCATTTCATCAAGCATTTGTTCTTTCTCATGTCTTCTCTTGTAATCACGTACATAAACTGCGTCTTCATCTGCAGAATGATGAACTACTTTTACGATTCTTGATGAACTAGCTTCTTCATAAAAAATTACACATAACTCGATGTTGGTACCCCCTACACGGATATATCTCCTAAACATATTGTGAACGTCACTTGCATTTGATATAGTTAGCACGTGATGCACTTTAGGACCGAGCGCATCAATAAGGATTTTGGCTTGTAATGAAGGCATTTTTTTTTGTAAATTTGCTAAGCTGTGTCAAAATCAACTCAAATAATTCAACCTTCTTAATGTTACTATTGAAGGAAGTGTAGAGGTAACTTCTAAGAAAAAAATTGTATCAAAAATTTTTGTCATAATTTTGTAATTAGGTAATAGGGTGGAAAATGTTGCAGAAAAGCTTATCGAAGGTACTCAACATACAAGCTTCCGTGAAGTATGTGTAGACGATTCAAACTCGCCAAAAATTTGAATTTACATTTTAGGCTAAAAACTTGTAACATTTTAAGTTGAAAGAATAACATTTCTTTCGGCAACCTAAAATGTTACCAAAACCTATAACTTTTTAGGTTGAAAAGGTAACATTTTCTATTGCAACTTAAAATGTTACTAAAACTTAAAACTTTTTATGTTCGAAGAGTAACATTTCCTACAATAACCTAAAATGTTACCAAAACCTGTAACTTTTTACGTTGGAAGGGTAACATCTCATTCGACAACTTAAAATGTTACCAAAACCTTTAACTTTTTAAGTTCGAAGGGTAACATTTCATTCGACAACGTGAAATGTTAGTAAAACCTTTAACTTTTTAGGTTCAAAGGATAACATTTCTTACAACAACCTAAAACATTACTAAAATATGTAACTTTTCAGGTCGGAAAAGTAACATTTCTTTCAGCAACCTAAAATGTTACCAAAACTCACCCGGTCTTGGTCGTTATATTTTAGCAGTTGTCTCTGATAATCTTTACATTAACGTATGATAGTGCAACTACAACAAAGTGGCCCGATTGTAATATCCCCGTGGGGAGAAATATTCTTTATCTAAATTGCAAAATCAAGCCCCTACCATCCCCAACAAATCAAGTTTGGCTTTGTATATTATTCATAGTTACCTGAAACTGGGAACGACCTATCGTACGTCGTTCTAGGAACGACGACCTTAATTAGAGAACGAAATGCGACCCACAACGGTGCGGGACGCGACCGAAACACGCAATGTTGTCTTAATTATGAGGAATTGCAAAGATGAAAAAATGGTAAAAGAGAAAGGAGGAAGAAGCCCTATTATTTTATTTTATATGGTAATGAAAAACGAAAGAACATCATGTGAGCCTTTGGTAATTAATTTTTGACATGGCATGGGCAATCAATGAAGCATAAATCCTGGCCCTTGATTTACACAAGCAATCCAATGGTCAACAATAGTATGACATTTGGTATAAATTAATTATTGGCGGCTAGGATTCAGGACCTTAGTTAAATGTAATGAGGCTTTAGTCATTGGGCTTCATTCTGTAACATGCATTTTGGTCATAATATCTAATGGACTTTATTAATTGTGATATACACTTTTATTTAATGTAATACTGGATTTTTTATATTATATTTAGGCTTAATACAATAATATTTAGTTAATATTAATATTAATATTAATATTTATTTAATAATACTAGTCGTATTGAATTCGGTAAGGTGACGTTTCACGTTCCTATTTTTGTTTTTCGTTTGTATCGTATTATGTTTCGAGTAACTATAATACTATCTCTATTTCAAAATTTCCTCGTAGATAATCTCTTTTTATTCTGCTTGGCCAACTAAGTCTACCTCATGAGTGTAGAAATATGACTCACCATTGTTTCAATACTAACTGCGACTTTAACACTTCAACATGAAATTTTCAAAATCTTAAATACATGACTAATTATCTTTAATTTCTTATTTTCAAAATGAATAAGAACTAAATTGCTCATTTTTTACAGAGGGACCAATATGCCAAATTTTGAAATTACGAGGGATCTAAGAGGTCTTTCACCGGGAAAAATTAAGTTTCCATGCTGTTTGGACACGCGGCGAGGATAACTTGTCCATTATTCATACATATATCGACTGTTAGACTCAGAAGTCTTCAAAGTCCCTGCTCCAGATTTCTTCGACTTTCTACTTTCAAAGGTATGCCCAATCCTTTTCTGTTTATGTTTCTTTTAATTTAATTAATCCCCTTTCCGTTGATCCCTCCCCTAGTAATAGAAATTTTCACCATATTTTTTATTCCATACAATTTTTACATGTTCTAAATAATTTAGGGTTTTTCGTACTGCCTGTTTGTTGATTTTTTTTTTAGAAATTATGGATAGTTTAATTTATTTGTGGACTGATACACACGCGCACACAATCAGAAGTGCACATGAAAGTGTATGCCTGAAGATTCGAGACAATCTAATTTGATAACGGAAGAGACATTTAATTGCGAATTTCGAGTTTTCGGAACCTAATTGTTTGATAACAGATGGAAAGATCCGATTCTTTGTCTTCTCTTACATTCAAAGGCTCAATTCCTGAAGCAATTCTTGAAGCTAAGAACCAGAAGAAGCTTTTCGTGGTCTACATTTCAGCCTCAGGTAGCTCTTTCTTTTTTATTTGACCCCTTTTTACTAGTTATTTTATTTAGGTATTGTGATCAAAAACTGTTTTTTTTCCAAGTAAATGCTGTTGTTTGTCATTTCATTGCATTATGATTACTAATATTTATGCTTATTGAGATTTAAGGTGAAGATTCCGAGGTGGAAAACGTGGAGGACTCTATGTGGACCGACCTAAAAGTAATTTTTATTATTATCCATTTCAAGGGTTTTTTTGTCTCTAATTAATCCCTTTTTTTCTTATACTTGTGCTCTATATCTTATCATGGTGGATTCAGGTGAAAGAGTCATTGTCAAAGTATTGCATTCTATTGCATATCCGAGGTGGAAGCACCGATGCTGCAAATTTTTCTTCCATATGTATCCTAATTATCGAGTATAAATTATATTATTACCTTATAGTTACTCTTAAGGGTATGTTTGGTAGGATGGGAAAATGCAAGGGGGATAACAAAGGGTGGAGAAGTGGTAAGAAAATGAATTTTGGATGTGCTTGGTCAGAAGTAAAAATGTGAGGGAAAAAATGGGAAAGAGTATTGTTTTCCTCATCTATTAAACAAAAACAAATCACTTCAAATTGGACAAAAAAGATGAAAGAAATGAGAGTGGCGTGAGTTAATGTGTATATTTACAAGATGTCTTGTAATGAAAGTTCTTGTTTCCTATTGCACATATCTGTTACCAGTTTTAATGAGAGAACAATGAACAAATCCTTGCATCAACATTATACAGACCCGCAGAAATCTGTCCCATGTATAACAGCAATTGGATATAATGGTGTACAAGTTTGGCAAAGTGGTATTAATATTTTCTTCTTATGTAAAACCTTTTCTCTCTATTTTTGAGCAAGCATGTAATATTAATGGAAGGTGTTCTAAATAAATTAATTTCTTTTGTGGAACACTTTCAGAGGGATTTGTCAGTGCTGAAGTATTGGCATCTAGTTTAGAGAAGGCATGGCTGAGTCTTCACATCCAGGTTTGCTAGTGATGATTGAGTTTAGGACTATTCTCCACTTCTTTAAAATATGCTCAATGCTCGTTTACTATAATCGGGTTTATATTTTTGGGTTTCTCAGCATTTTTAGTTTTCTGGTCAAAACTGCAGGAAACAACGGCGGCTGTCCTTAGTGCTGCACTTGCTTCAAAGAAATATGAATCATCAACTTCTGGGGCATCTACTGTTTGCCAGTCTGAGCAAGGAAGTTCTTCAAGTGTTTCCGTTCCATCAACCACAATGGCTGATGTTGACCGGAACTTGGAGGCTAACATAGCTGTTACTTCTGGGGTGATAGAGGAAAACATAGATAGTGAAAACACAGTTCAGGTAATTTTGAGTGCTGGCTGTCTTGATAAGTGCTTTCTAATTTTTGTCTTATCAAGAGAGTTCTGGGTGGAGGGCGCTTGGACTTCAATCCAGGTTGTGGTGCTCTTAACCACGTAGAAGGGGAAGTACCTTGGAAGTTTAAAACTTTGCTTGATATAAGATTTTTTTCTGTCCTGACATGGCAGGAGAAAAATACTGAGTTGGTTGAAAAGAGTAGTTCTGAATCATTTAGCGCTGACAACTTGGCTGATATTGTGGATAAGCAATGTGATATTATCAATGAAGGTACGAGGACAGTTGTTAGTTCTGTCACTTCAAGTCCAGCAGGTCATGCATCTGAGAATGCATCCTCTCATCCTGAGGATGATTGTCTCATCCCAATACAGGGCATTGATCATCAGTCAAGTTGTCCCAGTGGAAGTTCACCAGTGAGTGCTGCGGAAGCAGAGAAAGCCATGCAACATGTAAAGGATAAAGGCATAGACGATGTATTGGAAAACACTAAAACTGCAAACATACCAACTGATGTTCATTTAAATATCCGATTACCCGACAGTAGTAGCCTACAGGAGAAATTTCCTGTGACATACACTCTAAGTATGATTAAAGACTATGTGGATAGAAACCATTCAAGTGGCATGAGCCCCTACGATCTTGCCATTCCTTATCCTCGCAAGATATTTGGTGATCAAGGTATGCTATGTACTTGCACTGTACATCTTTAAAATTGGCGTGGCAGACTTGTTTAGTTTTGTCTCAGTTCAGATATTGCATTACTTAAGCTGAACTTTTCCCATCCTCAAGCTGGTGTTTGGAAGAATGTTGCAAGTTGGTCTTATTTAATATCAGGACAGATTATAGGATGTTAGATGCTCTATGCAGGTGCTTTATTACAGTGAATGTAATTCTTTTTGGCACTTGAAAGTCTTTCTTTCAGTACCACGAGGGATGAGCCCTTTTTTCTTATTGTGAACACTATTCTATGGTGATTGCATATTGGTATTTACTATTGCAAATAAACTTTCCATTATCTCTTTGCATTGAAGATAACTTGGCTGAAATGTTGTTGCATTGCATTGCTTCACATTTGAGCAGTGGTCCATATCTTTAGAATATGCTTATGCAAAGAAACATTTCTTTTGAGATGTCTGCCATTCACTAGTATTGCTTTCTTCTTGCCTGCAGATTTGAGTAAATCTTTGTTGGACTTGGGTCTGCTTAACAGACAAGCACTGATAGTGGTTCCACGTCGAAGAACCACTGGTTTCCAAGGGCAAAGAGCGTTCGATGACGATAGAAATTTGACAGCTACTGAAGCTTCTCCAGGAAGCAACGGGGGATATTTTGCACACCTCAGAAGCTTTTTGTCTTATGTAAATCCTTTTTCGTATCTCGGTGGTGGTGCCAGCTCTTCAACTACTGGACAGGAATCTCAAAGTGGCATCTGGGAATACAGTGAGTCACTCTGCTGTTAAAGACAATTTCTTTGTGCTGCTGGGCTGAAAACATTGAGTTAAAATGTTCATTCTATGACCTATTTAATATCTTCTAAACTAATTTAGGCGAAGTATACATGTCTGTGTCATTATACAAAATCACATAAATGTGTTGTATGTGGAGAGAGAGAGAGAGAGTAATCCCGTATATACACTTGGAAGATAGGGGTTAGTTGAATAAGAATTAGAACATAGAATGCCGCCTATAATTGAAGGTGATATACTTGAATATTACTCTATCTTTTCCTAATTTTAAGTCAATTTGTAGACAATTGGAAGATAGGGGGTAATTGCTATCTTTTCCTAAGTATTCTTACTTTTATACATCTTAGTAATTTTATCTCTGTATCCTATGTTGCGTGGACTAAGGTCAGATATGGATACATATATTACATGGGTATGTTTAATATTTTCATGTATTTGGAGGATCCATGGTGGGTCATATCTCTATACTCATGTCTGAATACGTGTCATACTCATATGGTACTCCAGAAAAAAAAATCAGAACAGTGTGTAACAAGTCATTAATGATCCAAAACTTGGATCGTGATCTGATACAAATTCGTAGTGAAATCTATGAAAATCGTTGTTGAAGGGGTTAACCTGAATTTTGGTAACAGTATCGTCTGTTTAATTTTTCTGGTATGCGTTTTTTTTTTCCTATCGTCTGTTAAATAAGTTAGGGACATACAGGAAAAATTGCCTTGGAAAAGTCTTTTCTCATTTGTCTGGCATGGTTGCAATTATAGGTCCAAATCCTACACTGCAGAATAACTTGTCTGGAAGAAATAGAAGCACTTCGACAGCCAAGGATGACAGCAAGAACAGGCGACCTGTGACCACTCAATATGGCAGCAATATCCATACTCTAAAACGCGATGAAGATGATGACCGTTTCTCCGATAGGAATCCGTTCTGGAATGGAAATTCTACACAGTATGGTGGTAGCAGTGACAGCAGTTAATCTCTGATATTTAAAACTTGGATCCTTTTAAAGGTAGTTGGCTGTGTGAATAACTTAACTTATAACCTAGGCTTTTGTTACTTTGATTCAGGAGTGAGTGCTGATACAGATATGTCCTACACTAATCATCTGAAATCTTTTAAAGTGTTTGGAGTATGGTATCCTTGGTATTTGTGACCGAATATGCTCGAACATGGATTCTTTTGAGGAGAGTCGTCCTAGTAAGTAGTAACATTGTTACTAGGTTTATATAGAGGTTATATCGAATAAAAATGTAACACTTGTTTCCTGAACATGACAAGATGCTACTGAATTATTTAGCCGTGCTGAAAAGTTTTCTATTTTCTGCTTTTTTTTTTACTACTCAAATTGAAGCTCTTAACTTTTATTTTAAGATAAACTACTCAAATGATCATTTAAATTTAATCATGTGGTTAGTGTCGACATGCCGTTGTCATTATTACCATTTAATTATTTAAATAGTATTAATCAAGTCACCCACCGTTAGAACATAATAGAGAGAATAACTTGGTAGTTGATAAAAATTTGTTTAACTATACATTAAGTTATGTTATTTATACGTTAATTTAGTTTTAGTTTTAATTTAATTTATTAAATTAATTATTCAATACTTTTCACTACCTTTACCTCATTGAAAGGAAAAAATAAAAAACATAAAAACAACAACTTAGATTTAGTAAGATTTAAACCTTGGTGAGAGTGACATGTTTACCACTAAGTTAAGTACACTTTTATAAACTAGAGTACGAAATTTAGTATGTGTTTATTTGTTGTTAATGTTAAGAAAAAAAAATATGCATTAAGGAAACTGAACATGATACAGTTGGTATATATGAAAACATTTAAACTATTAAAATAAATTTAATAATTAGATTAAAGTTGACAATATTATATATATATTAAATTGTACTAAATGCATGATTTCAAATAAAAACGGTTTTAAGATTTTTATATTTTTAAATTAAATTTAACATATTTTTTATTTTTTCACATTTATTTTTATAATTTCATATATATAATCAATGAATAGTTAGTAAAAAAAATCAATGAATAGATTTTTTAACTTAATTAATAATTTTAATAAAATAAAATTACTAATTAAGTTAAAAAAAAACTCAATGATTATATATATGTGAAATTATAAGAAAAAATTTGGAAAGAAAAAAATATATTAAGTTTAGTTTTAAAATACAAGTGTGCCAATTTCAATTTAATTATTAGATTTATTTTGATGGTTGTTTTTATGCATCCCAAGTGTATCATGTTCGAGTTCCCTTCATCTTTATTTTTTTTCTGGCATTAACTGAACACATACTAAATTCTGCACTCCAATTCACAAAAGTATATTTAGCTCAGTGGTAAACATGTGTCTCTTTCACCACCTAATTATACAAGTTTATTTTATTAAACTAAAATTAGGATCAAATTGATAGAATATATAAATAATAGAATTAAGTGTGTAATTATATAAATTTTTTTAACTACCACATCTCCTCTATGTTAGATTTTAATGATAAACGGCTTTATTGAAACTATTCAAACTGTTAAGGCATAGTGCCAAAATACTCCTTATGGAACAGTCATTTTGTCTCATATTTTTTTCATTGTCTATTTTCACCCTAACGTTTTATTTTGGATCAAAATGACTTCGTGGATGGAAACCGTTAGTTGATTAACGATCAACGCGAGATGATGATGTGGAATGTTGACTTAGCTTGGGACGCTTTGCCAAGTTAGTATTTTTTAAAACAATTTTTAAGTTTTCTAAAAAAATTAACAATAATTTATTTAGTTTATTAGTTTTATTTTTTTAAAACAAAAAATGATAATTTATTTGATTTATTTTAAAAAAAATAAACTTTCTTAATTTTTTAAAGATGTTTGATAAAAAAGAGGGAAAAACAATGAAATCATATTAATTATTTCTTAATGGGCCAATCAAAAGCATTAACATCAGTTTTATTTTTAATTTCTTTTACGCAAAACTTCAAACATTTTCTGTTTGTTTTTTTTCTTTTTTTGTGTGGAAGGCATATGTATTATTAGAGGTGGCAATCGGGTCGTTCGGTTCGGGTCGTTTTGGGTTTATCTAGAATTGGTTTAGATTCGGTTTGAGTCTGGTTCGTATCTAATTCGGGTCTGTGATGAGTCGGATCCGGTTCGGGTATTGAATCGGGTCAAAATCGGATCGGTTCTTTTCAGGTCGGGTCAATATCGGATCGGTCGCTTTCGGTTCGGGTCAAAATCGGGACGTGTAGAACTAATGTTTTGATATAATAATTGAAAAATGTTTTAGACAAAGTTAAAAAGAATTCAAATCTATTTCTAAAGTCCAAACAACTTGAAACTATGTTTAAGGGAAGTTTTAAGAGGTTTTTACATGTTTTCAAAGCCAAAATAAACAAAACCTTTCAGGTGTTTCGATACGGGGTCTTACAGTGTCTAAACGTTTCGAATCGAGTTTCGAAATGGTCTTTTTTGGATGAGATTTTTGCCAAGCGTTTCGATACGGGCTATGCCGTTTCGATACGCCTACATGGCATCGACCACAATGGTCATAAACCCCCAACGACTATTTCCCAACTAACATTCAAATGCAGATTGTTTCGATACGGTGATAGACGTTTCGATACGGGTACTGCACCAGGCTGCAACAGCTCTTTCTACTTGAAGGGTGTTTCGAAACGGGTTCGAGTGTTTCGAAACGGGTTCGAGTGTTTCGAAACGGGTTCGAGTGTTTTGAAACGGTGAGCTGTAGAACTGCATTTATGGTGGAAAATTAAGTCTCCAACGGCTCCAATTAAGCCCCAACGACTACAAACTCATTAAGGAGTATAAAAGGGACCTCCAAGCATCAAGTAATGGTTAATGCTTCAATTGTTACAACATTATGATGACAAATTGTGTCTAGAGCTTTAATTGTACATTCCTTGCTTAGACAACACTAGTGAGCTAAATATTGTTAAATTTGCTCAAGTGTTTAGGTTTTGGGTGAGAGCTTTATAGAGCAAACATATATCTTCTAGAGGGATTTCTAGTTTACTAAGTCTTTCTTGTGTAAGAGAGTGTTTGATCAAGCTTTGGGTAGAAAGCTTGACCGTTGTAACAGTTTCCTCCTAAACCGAGAAAAGGGGACGAAATTCTTAGTGAATTTGTTTGGAAATCCTTAGTGGGAAGCTAAGGTAGTTGATGTAGACCTTGGTTAGAAGGTTGAACCACTATAAATCCTTGTGTAAATTGTCCATCTTTCCATTCCCACAAAAACACCCAAATATTCCACTTCTCCGCACTTGGTGAGCAAGATCGGTTGAAGGAATCAAGCCCCGTAAATATCAACAATTGGTATCAGAGCTTGGCTCAATTGAAGAGGATTAACATCCTATTGAGTAGATTCGGCAAGCTCGATCATCATTTCAATCAACCGGCTCAATGGCGCAATCAATCGACAAACCGCCCTTCTTCGACGGAACTCACTATGCCCATTGGAAGACAAAGATGAAGTTCTTCATAAGTTCAAGGGACAACAAGCTATGAGACAGAGTAGAAGATGGTTCGTTCGTGCCTCAGCGAAGTAAAACAGAATGTAGTGCCGAAGATCGCAAGAAGATGGAGCTTAATTGCAAAGCCTTGCACATCCTATTTTGTGCTTTTGGCTCAAACATCTATGAGAATGTGTCTTCTTGTGAGAGTGCCAAGGAAGTATGGGACAAGCTTGAAGTCACATACAAAGGAACCAACGATGTAAAAGAGACCAAGATCGGACTCCTAAACCTCGAGTATGAGAACTTCAAGATAGATCCGGAAGAAGACATCGAGAAGATGTTCAATAGGTTCTCAACCATCACCAATGGACTCAAAGGCTATGGAGAAGCCATTCCGAAAGAGAAGCTTGTTCGAAAGCTCATCTACTCCCTTCCCGACTCATGAGACTGAAAAAGGACCGCCATCATCGTAACCAAAAATCTCAAGACTTTGAAGCTTGATGAGCTCATAGGGTCACTTCTCACTCATCAAATAATGAAGAAAAACAAAGAAGAGGAGAAGAAGAAGGAAGTGATTAGAGCTATGAGGAAGAAGAAGATCATGGAGCTAGGCATCAACGCAAGTGTCGTTGCTCTCAAATCCTCCACATGCTATCATGTAGATTCAAGTGAGGAGGAAAGTGAAGATGAAGAGATGGCCTATCTCTTCAACAAATTTGCCCGGTTCATGAAGAGCAAAATGGAAAAATCCAAGCATGAATCGAGGAAAAAGATGAAGGAATCCCACAAGTCCAACAAGAAGGGATCATCTTCAAAGCAAGCATATGTGGCCACATGGAGTGATGAAGACTCCACCGATGATGAGGTAGCCCACCTATGCTTGATGGCCCTCAATGAGGGGGAGGTAACTTTTAACTCATCTATTTCAAATTCATATACATTTGATGAGTTGCAAGATGCTTATGATGATTTGCTTTTGGAATTCAAGGCTTCACTTTCCAAGAACAAAAAGTTGATTTCAAAAATGAAAAATGAGAATGATTTGCTTTCCAAAACAAATTTTGAACTTGAAGCAAAATTGAAGGATTTTGAACAAAAATATTTTGATTTACAAAATTTGCGTCTTAAAGTTCAAAAAGAAAAAAAGGTTTGATTTTCAATGAACTTCAAAAGAAAAATGATTTTGAAAAATCAAATTTTTATGTAAGACAATCTAGTGCCCCTAGATTTGTAAAAGGTAAATGTTTTAGAAGTGTTTGGGTCCCAAAAGGACTAACCACTTCAACTAAAAAGGATGAAATTGAAAAATAAATTCCTAAGGGGACAAAATTTTGTGCTACTAACGTCCATGGATCCAAAGTAATTTGGATACCAAAAATTACTTGATTGTATTTTGCTAGGTGTGATGGAGAGTGATCAACAAGTCAAAAAATTGAGGGGGAGTTCCATGCACACAAGGAAGAACACTTGAAGAAGGAAGGCTTCACATCATCCCTTGAGTTCAAGTGTGGTAAAATCTAGTTGTTTTTGCTTATTTGGTTTTTTTTTCAACTAGATGATCATATATTGTACTAACAATTCAATGATGCTTTGAGTAAGGGGAGCCATTTTTTTAAAAAAAAACCAAAATTCTTATTTTTTTCATCTTTTCAAACCTCCTAAGTTATCTTGAACTTAATGTCTTTTGAATTCTTTTTGATATAACAAAAAGGGGAAGAAATGGTTTGAAAATTTGAATTTTCAAATGAATAAGGGATAGCTGTAATTGATTTCAAATCTTATTCTCTTATTCAAAATTTATTTGACAAAGGGGAAGAAATCCCAAACAATTTTTCAAGTTGGTTTTATTATATCAAAAAGGGGGAGATTGTAGAACTAATGTTTTGATATAATAATTGAAAAATGTTTTGGACAAAGTTAAAAATAATTCAAATCTATTTCTAAAGTCCAAACAACTTGAAACTATGTTTAAGGGAAGTTTTAAGAGGTTTTTACATGTTTTCAAAGCCAAAATAAACAAAACCTTCTAGGTGTTTCGAAACACCCCTAGGTGTTTCGATACGGGGTCTTACAATGTCAAAACGTTTCGAAACGGTCTTTTCTAGATGATATTTTTGCCAAGCGTTTCGATATGGGCTATGCCGTTTCGATACGCCTACGTGGCATCGACCGCAACGGTCATAAACCCCCAACAACTATTTCTCAACTAACATTCAAATGCAAATCGTTTCGATACGGTGATAGGTGTTTCGATACGGCCAAGGGCGTTTTGATACGGGTATTACATCAGGCTACAACGACTCTTTCTACTTGAAGGGTGTTTCGAAACAGGTTCGAGTGTTTCGAAACGGTGAGCTGCAGAACTACATTTATGGTGAGAAATTAAGTCTCCAATGGCTCCAATTAAGCCTCAACGGCTAGTAACGACTACAAACTCATTAAGGAGTATAAAAGGGACCTCAAAGCATCTAATAAAGGTTAATGCTTCAATTGTTACAACATTATGATGACAAATTGTGTCTAGAGTTTTAATTATACATTCCTTGCTTAGACAACACTAGTGAGCTAAATATTGTTAAATTTGCTCAAGTGTTTAGGTTTTGGATGAGAGCTTTATAGTTTAAACATCTACCTTCTAGAGGGATTTCTAGTTTGCTAAGTCTTTTTTGTGTAAGAGAGTGTTTGATCAAACTTTGGGTAGAAAACTTGATCGTTGTAACGGTTTCCTCCTAAACCGAGAAAAGGGGACGAAATTCTTAGTGAATTTGTTTGGAAATCCTTAGTGGGGAGATAAGGTAGTGGATGTAGACCTTGGTTAGAAGGTTGAACCACTATAAATCATTGTGTAAATTGTCTATCTTTCCATTCCCACAAAAAGACCCAAATATTCCACTTCTCCACACTTGGCGAGCAAGATCGGTTGAAGAAATCGAGCCCCGTAAATCTCAACAAGACGCTTTCGGTTTGAGTCAAAATCGGGTCGTGTCAACATTTGAATTTTTGGGTTAATTTGGTTTGATTTTGGTTTAGGGTTTGAGGTTTAGTATTTGTGGTTTAGTTTAGAGTTATTGGTGTATGAAATTAATTCTGATTCAACTTGTTAATCTATGCATTTAAATTTGATTAAATATTTAAATCAAAGCTTCATGTATCCATATCAAAATTTTGTGTATAATTATATTAAATCAAAGTTAATAATAATAATAATAATAATAATAATAATAATAATAATAATAATAATAATAATAATAATAATGTTTGAAATGAATTAATTTATTAAACTTAGTATCTAATTGAGCTAACTAAAATCTAGAAGCATAAATCACGGACATAATTAAAATAATTCGAAAACTAAATGTGAAATTTCAATTAAATTAATCTAAATTAAAACTCAATTAAATTAAGAAAAAGAAAAAGACAATAGGTAAAAATTAGTAATGTTATATTAAAAATTATTTTTCATAATCTAATTGATATTAATAGATGCAAAATATTGATAACTAATAAACTATTCAAATAAGTATCGAATATAATCATATCCTTATATGTCATTTTGCTTGTTTAAATAATCAAACAAATATAAGCTATCGGTTAATTTTACCAAATACTTTTATACAATCAGCTAATACAATCTGTTAGTCAAATCAACTAATACAATTAGCCGTCAGCTAATGTAATCCGCTATCAGCTATCCGCTAATTGTCAAACAGAGTAATTGTCTTTCTCATTTCATTTCATGTTTTCAAAAACAATTTTAGCGTTTTTTATAAATAAATTAAAATAATTGGAAATGTAAATCCTAATATTATTACTAAAACGACTCAATTAGGTGCACTTTCATCTAATTTCTACCGCTAGTGTATTGAATATAAATCCTAATATTACTATGTCCTAATAAAATTATCTCTTATTAATATCTTTTATCATTTTTTTAAATTTAGATTATAGTTATTTTAAATATTTTAAATAATTATTTTTAAAAATATATATATTTAAAGTAGTTGATTGAGGATTTTAAAATATATTTTTTATGATTTTATAAATAATAAATTTAAATAATAAAGAGTTAAAGTTAATTTTGATAAAATAAAAAAACAATTTTAATAGGATAGAGATAATAATTTTTTGGTTGTTTTCCTATATCTCTAGGGTTTTGCCCTGACTAATCTTGATTGACCCGCGTCGCACACCTGACTTTGGTGGATGAGTCTTTCAGTGGGAATTCTCTGCATATACAAGACCTCGAACTCGGGACATGCTTAAGCGATACCAAACTCCTCTTATAATTTGTAAGGAAATTTCTTTATATATATATATATATATAATTATTTTTCATGTTCATAGTTTTATCTAAAATTTCAGCTTTGAATTTAGATAAATAATTCAATTCTTAAATAAATTTAGAAATAACTGGACTTTTAAATAAATTTAGGAGGCGTTTTCTTGTATAAAACTGGGGTATATTGGAAATCCCCTACAAATTTCCCGGAAAATTTCTCAAAAATATCCCAAACTATAAATATACAATAATCCTCTCTCATCTCATCTCCTCTCATCTTGTGGGAAAATAAAAATAAAAATTAAAAAAAAATAGTAGTGAAAGCTCTCAGTTTGAGTTTCCATATATATATATATATATACATACACATACATATCATTTGATCTGCGCGGATTCTCTTAATATTTTCATGCTCACAGCATTTAGCAAAGCCCTGGAATATTGCCGAGAAGCCATTTTCCAGTCCATCCCCGTTATCATCATCGCCTTGAACTCCTCGTAACTGATTCGTCCATCCTACAAAACCAAGCCCCCAACATTTCAATATTTACCAATTTAATCCCTTACATTTCAATCTGTACTGTAATAAAGAAGAGGCTGGATTTCATGTACCTTGTCTTTATCCACGTCGTTTAGGATGTCTTTGATAAGCTGTTGATGAACGTTGTCATGCCCTAATGCTTCCTGCAGCTCCTCCATCTCGATGTACCCGCTTTGGTTTTTGTCGAACACCTTAAAAGCCTGCGACAAAAGCTCGTCGTTCCCGCCGATCCGTTTCAGGTGAACCACCATTATTACAAACTCTTCACGGCTCAACATTCCGTTTCCGTCGATATCCGCCTGCGTATTAACGTTACCAGATTCGAATTATATTTTAATTATCTTCTCATATATACTTTAAAACAGAATTATTGAACCTACTGCATCCATCAACATCCGGACATCAGGGTCATCCAGAGAATGTCCGATTTTATGAAGTCCGTCTCTAAGCTCCTCGAACGTCAAATTCCCGTTTTCATCAACGTCCATCATGTTAAACATCTCTGTAATTGAATCCACTTGTTCGTTCGGCAAATTGTCTGCCACCACCTGCAAACGCAGAGACGGCGGAGCCAAGATTTGAGGTGAGGAACAAACATAAATATTTGAAAAATGAAGGGCCTTTGTACCCGAAGAACTTCCTTCTTGAACTTGTTCATCATTGAGAAGTGCTTAATCCTTGTCCTCACGTGTTCTCCAAGATTCACATTTCGAGCATTTTCCAAGTTTTGAATCCATGGATGCTCTACACACCATATGTACAATTATCCTAAGTTTCTAATTAACAAATAAAATAAGCATTGTAATATCGAAATTTTAATTCGATATAAGATAAGATAATATACCGAAGGCTTGTTGAACAGTCATCCGAGTTTGAGGAAGGGGGTCTAGCATTTTCTTAACAAGATCCTTTGCTTCACCAGAAACTTTGGGCCAAGGATCCCTCGTGAAATCTATCTTTCCTCTTATTATTGCTCGTGCAATGCCTTCCTCAGTGTCTGCAATTCCATTTTAAAATGTTATTCGAACTCGGATATAAGTATTTGAAGAGTAGAATTAAATATAATTACCAGCCCAAAAGGGAGGAACTCCGCAAAGCAAGATATAGAGGATAACACCCGCACTCCAAATATCAACTTCTTTGCCATAGTTTCTTCTTAAAACCTCTGGAGCCATATAGTAAGGACTTCCCACAATGTCATTGTACTGCTGACCTGCCATTTAATACAGTTTAATCGGTTCGATTCTGATTTTATTAAACTTAGCTGGAGATTGTACAAATAGAAGCTTACCAGGTTTATGGAATATGGAAAGCCCGAAATCTATTGCTTTTATTGGGGCACTTTCACTTCCATCTGCCAACAAGAAATTCTCTGGTTTTAAATCCCTATGTACCACTCCATGATCATGGCATACCTGCATCAAATACATGCATACTTTATATGAAACATATTTAATAATTAGAAAACTTTACGTACAAAATAGAAAGGTATTATGAACATCCTTAGATGCTGGGTCAATTAGTGGATCTCATTGCTAGTTCAATATTTTAATAAATAAAAAATATTTTAATTTATATATATATTTTTTTGTTACTGACTTTTTAAGTAAAAATAAAAACCAAGAATTTACAAGCTGAAACTAACAAAAATATGCAATTGAGATTTTTAATCTACATTATTTATGAACCAAAAATCAATTAACTTGTAAGCCAAGAAAGAACAAAAAATTACGTATAAAAATCCACATGCACATATTCAATAATTTAAACCGAAAATTTTAATTTTAATGAAAAGAAAATTGCATTTAATAAAAAAAAAACAGAAAAAGTACCAAAACAGATGTCAATTTAGGTTTAAAATGTATCTTTGATGCTTAATCCGTCACTAAATCTCACAATAAAGCCGACGGAAAGGAAGAAGAAAATTTAACAAGAAATGGATTTGATTGATTGATTGATTAAGGGCTAAATATGTCAGATGTCTTTGCATTATTTTAAAATTTAAAATTTAGTTCATGTATTTTATTTTTGCATAATTTAGTCGTAATATTATTTTTTTATTTAAAACTCTGGCTCTCTCTTTGACTTATGTTCAATTTTATTGTTAATTGTTGTCCTATCAACTATAAAAAGTTAAAATAACTTATTTAGCTTTCTATGTATACAATTTTCATCAATTAACGATAAAATTGAACAAAGTTATAAGAGAAATCAAAACTTTATCGAAAAAGTAGACGGTTATTTAAATCATTGAGTAATGATATCACCTTTATAATCTCCAAAATGGTTTTCACAGCTCTAGCGGCAGCTCGTTCCGTATAATGACCTTTAGCGACAATTCTATCAAAGAGTTCACCGCCATGGCAAAGCTCCATCACAAGATAAACAGCTTCTTTATCTTCAAAAGCTTCCTTAAAGGCAACAATATTTGGGTGGTTAGGCAAATGTTTCATGATCTCAACTTCTCTCCTTACATCTTCTATGTCAATCTCCGCCCGTAGCCTCGCCTTAGATATTTTTTTACACGCGTAAGGCTCTCCGGTTTTTAAGTCGAAACATTTGCTCGTGACACCGAACTCACCTCGCCCCAGCTCTTCTCCTATACTATACTTTGCTAAGATGTTGCTTCCCGACGAATCCTTCAAAACCCTATTACGCAGGTTTATCGATTTTCGTAGACCTTCGTGGGCGAAACGTGCATGTTTTGCTTTGGGTTTCGGTTTGGATTTGTAGTTATACTGATATTTCTTTGATAGAATACCTACTAGTTTTTTTGGCGCCGATATGCAACTTCCCATCGAACGATGATAGTAGTGGCGACGGCGACCGCAACAGCAACGAAAAGAAAGATGAGAGTCGAGTTATTTAAGTTTGATTTGATTCCATTTTCTGAATCATAAGCATCCGATGCGAAGAAAATAACTTTGATTAATTTTCTAGCATTTGAGAAGGAAAAATGTAAACGCTGGGAAATTGCAAAAGAAAAAGAAATACTAAATTTGGGGCTTTTTTATTAGTATTAGAGAAGTTGTAAGAATTTGAGAACAATGCTAACGGTTTTTGTTAGATTTGTTCCGCCATTTTCTTAGGACAGTTTAAACTATGGTTATCCTTAACATTAATATGCCGTTGTTATGGTTTTAATTACAGCTAAAAATAAAATTCTTGATTAGGGTGGCAACATATTTGATTATTTTGGGTATAATTATTGCTATTTGATTTATCGGTCAACTAATTCAGATCGGGTATTGTAGACTCATTTTGAGATAATTATCATAATCAATTTATTTACTCACAATGTCAAGATTCGAACACTTTATCTTATTCAATAAAATAGAAATGACGATGGCCCCTAAAATAGTTAAATTTCAGTTCGATACTTTTTAAAGTTTGAATATTTTAAGTATAAAAAATAGTGAAATTGTATTTTTGAGTCAAAACCAAAAATTAATCTACTTTCATCAGAAATTACAATTTCCGTAGACAGGCAAGGGAGCAAACGTGATATCATGCAACCAACATGAAATAAATATAGGGTTAAATACTCTTTTTGATATATGAACTATAACCGATTCTTTAGTGTTATACATTTAATTTGACACAACATTTTCTAAAAAAAAAATTCTTCGTTTACTTATGGCACACCAGCATGATTAGTTCTTTATGTTTCATTGCCTTTTCAATTTTGTCAATAATTTTAAAATAAAAAAATATATTTATTTCTATAAAAAATTATGAAAAATATTTGAACCATTCATTGAATAACACATGACACAATATTAAAATTAATCATATTTATTTTTCTTCTCTTCGTCTCTTTTTTCAACCAAATTCAGAATCTAACAAGTCAGTTTTGATGGTTGACGCAGTCGACCTCCACCAACAACTGTACCATAGCCAACAATCCAGGGACAGTGTTATATGTAGTTTGAGAGGGGCTTTTTCGACCCTCATTCAACGCGCAGATTTTTTTTTTTACCTTTGTATAATTTTTAAAAAAAATTAATTAATTATAAATTTACCCCACTTTTCAATATTTATGTTTTATCACTCCAGCCCCTAATAAAAATCGGATGAAAATCATCTGCCCCAAAGTATGTCCCCATTTGTGCTCCCACTTTAAAATAATGGGTTTAGGGTTTAGAGTTTGGGGTTTAAGGTTGGGGCTTAGGGTTAGGGTGTATGGAATTAGGGGTAGGGTGTATTTTTTAAGGTTTAGGATTTAGAGTTTAGGATATGAAAATTAGGGTTATGGGATAAAATTTAATTTTTAAATATTTTTAGGCAAGAGGCATAGAAGGAGACAGAAGATTTTTACCCATAAAAATCGCATGGGTCTC
Organism: Hibiscus tridactylites; assembly: GCA_958450335.1. Lineage (NCBI taxonomy): Eukaryota > Viridiplantae > Streptophyta > Magnoliopsida > Malvales > Malvaceae > Hibiscus > Hibiscus tridactylites. The sequence goes on from OY288281.1 coordinate 78,182,170, forward strand.
CATCATTCTTGTTTGGTTTTGTCATATGTTAGGCTATGTATTATATCTGTTTCAATACTTTTGGTGTTCATAAATACATTCTCCATCTACACCCAATCCTGCTTTCATTTTTGTCCTCTTATAAAAAAAAATTAACTATAAATGTAAAGGGAGCTATTTGATGAATGAAATGAAACACATTTCTAAAAAGTCATACAATCAAAGTGTAACGAGAGAAATAGAAGAAAACTATTTTTGAGAGAGAGAGAAAAAGTGAGGGGTAGAGCTTTGAACCACGGTTGGCCGACGTGCAAGACACCGCTGGTACCGTTGAAAAGGTCTCACTGAGACGAGTCGGTCGATGGTCTCCATGTCGCCGCCGCCGTTCGACGGAGTGAGAAAAAATAAATTTCAAATTTTCAAGTGAGTTTGAGTGGCCAAATCGTAAATATAAAGGCACCACCATATTCGCCGGCGTCGGGACAGTAAGACTAGAGCTCGACGCCGCCATTCGACTATCGGAGGATGCCCCAGAGCTGTCGCCGAGAGTGGGCATGCGCAGCAGCAGGCGGGTGCACATTATTGCAGTGCACCGCGTCACACTAAAATATCTCATGTGGGTGCATCGAAGTTCATGTGCACATGCGCCGCACTGGATCACTGGACCCTTGACAAGCCGTTGACCGTCGTCGACCTTTTTTGAGAGACCCTACCCGGGAATTTTCGACGTTCTGAATCCGTTGGCGCAGTTCGTTTTGCCAAATTCAATCCGTGTAAGCTATTTTTACGCGTTTGACCTTGTGAATTAATTAAAGTATGTGATTAATTGATATATATGGTATTAATTATTGTATGAGGATTATTCGATGTCAGATATTGGACCAAGTGGAATAACCGAGAAGCTTATATGAAGATTTATCGCTAGTGCTTGAGGTTAGTATACCTTGAACTCCAAAATACTCATGAGAATCATAAATATAATTGCCTTACTTGTTAGTGTTTGCAAAATAAATAGACATATAATAAGCATGTTGGATATCGGTATTGCGAGACTCGATAATTATGAGAAACATGATGATGTTTAGGGATATGACTTGACTTGTACAAACTTTAGAGATCGTGTAAGGTCGTTTAAATATTCATATATTTATGTGATGACTATTTGAATTGTGTGGTGTGATGATTGGGTGCTAGAGTATGAAAATTGAGGTGTTTGATGAAAAATTATGCATAAAGAATAAATATCATAAATTAATTGATGCTTTAATAAACAAATTTTAATGACTTTTATAAGTTTTAGGGATTGAGTAAGACCTCATAATCTCGCAATATGCTAAAATATTGTAAGCTAGTGATTAGAGTATCCGTATGAGCTTCAGTCGTACTGGTATGTTATTCAACATCATATCTATACGGGTCGACCCGTATCGATACTTGGGGAAATGGAGATTTATAGTAAACAATTTTAGTATCGATACTGTTGCGACTAAAAAATACCGCGGTGTCACTTAGAAGAACCGGGTTTTAATTTGGTTTTTAAAACATTTAATCGGATTAATAAAAAAATAGAGGAGTCGCCACCGGCCATTTAAAGATGGTAGACCGGACACCGAAATAAAAAAAACCAGAGATTCTTTTCGAAAACGGGTTCGGGAGTCGGTTACACGCGAGGAAGGATGAGCACCCTCGTCGTGCCCGAAAATCGGTACCAAAAACATTACCGCTTAATTAATATTAAATTTTGCGAATTAAAGTGACGAATCGTATCAAAATTTGGTTATATGATCGAGTAAATTTTAAAAGCCTTAATATTCGAGAGAGAACGTCCGAACCACCACCACTACGACTGGTACTGGCCTCGTTCACTCCCGAATAAAAAGGCATTCGCATTGCAATTCATAAACCAAGATGCAACTTACAAATAAATGAGATAATTAAACATAAAGTAAATGACATGGCAATGATGGCATGGTAAACATAAATTGCACAAATACGCATATACATCATCAAACACATATGTAACATGTAAATAAAACATAGATTAAGATAAACATATGAATATAAATATTGAGTTAGAAAATTAAAAATGCATGAGATGAAAGCCATATTGCTAAAAGGGCTAGAGTGAATTCTGGACAGACTCTGAGGACTAATGAGAGAATTAAACCATAAAAAACAAACATTGAATCATTAAAACAATGACCAAAATGAAAGAACTCTGTAACCTGAAGGGACCGAAATGGACATTAAGCCATTCGGCAAAGGCTAAAACACATTTAGGGACGAAATTACAAAAAAGTTTGAAACAACAGTTACCAAGGACGTGATTTAAAAAAACAGAAACCCCTTTGGTGGGAATATGGAAACACGGAGGGACTTAAAAGAGAGTTAAGCCATTTTAAAAAAATAAGGTGGTATAAATACCATTTTTAAAAAACCATTTTACCTCTTTTGGATATTTCTGAAAAACCCTAAAAAAAGCCTCCTCCTTTTTCATACCTGCCCGGTTAGGGTTTGGAAACAAAAAGCTTTCTGGCGCCGTCGGCCGTTAACCGGCACCGGTGACCTCAAAAAACCAGAAAAAAGAAAACAGCCCCCCCCCCGCTTTCTCTTCAAAAACAAAAAAAAACCCGGAGACAAAGCCCCAAAAACTTCCTTTCGTTCGAATCTTAAGAAAAAGAGTCATGTGGTGACTCTGGTGGCTCACCCGTCGGTTTCCGAGACGGAAACCAGAGGCTTGTTGCCAGAAACACAAAAATCAGAAGGGTCGCGTGATGGCTCCGATGGCTCACCCGACGGTTTCCGAAGCGGAAACCAAAGGCTTATTGCCGGCGGCACCAGAAAAAATTAGAAGGGGGAAAGCTTTTTTGAAAGGTAAAAAGAAACTGAAACCCTCTTTTTTTGTATGCATGACAATGGATTTGTGAGATTTGAGTACCTCTGAAAGTGTTTGATTTTCTATTGCTTTCTGAAAATCTTCTTTTTTCGCTTAAAAGAAGAGTTACAAGTTTTTCTTCGGGCTACTCTTATACCCGAATTACATAGAGAAAAAGCAAAGCAGATTAATCCTCTCTCTCCCTCTTTTTTTTCATGTCTGGTTGACCTTTTGCTTTTCTGTGTATCATTTTCATTTTTGGGTCTCTGATTCTCTTTTTCTTTTTCTGTTGCATGACGAAACCACCCCGAAATGGTGTTAGCGTAGGGTGGCCGAAGGTGCGCGGCGGGGCAGAAGCGTGCAGACGAGGGGTCACGGGACCGAGTTACGCGCGCGTGGAGGGGTTCGGGACGTTATGGACGCGCGCGTGGGACACGAACCGACGTCCGGTGTAGAGCACGCGCCAATATAGTCCGTTAGACCAGATCTTGATCTAACGGTGGGGGAGGCGTGCGGCGCAGATCAATACCCTCATTAGGGTTTCCTTTAGACACGATCTGGGCCGTTGATCTCGCCCAGATCGGACGGCAGCGGGCGTGCGGCGCGAGGGATAAGAGGGCCTCCCTAGGGTTTGTGCTTCTGGGCCTCATCTGGACCGTCAGATCTGACGGCTGTGGTGTAGCGGCGCGAGGGATAAGGAGAGCCCCTCTCTAGGGTTTCTTCCGACGCGATCTGAACCGTTGGATCGCGGCCAGATCCAACGGTCCAGATGGGTGGCGGCTGCAGCTGTAAACCAAAGGATATTAGGGTTTTTTTTAATGTTGGGCTTTTTATTATTTTGGGCTTGTAATTTTTTAATGGACTGTTTATTTAATGGACTTATGTATATATTTTTTAATCAAAGTTTATTTGGGCTTTTATTTATTTTCTTCTTTTATCTTCATTATAATAATAATAATAATAATAATAATAATAATAATAATGACACTAATAATAATAAAGATAAATAATAAACATAGTAAAGATAATAATAACAATATAGTATAAATAATAGTATAACAATATGTAAATAATAATAATAATATGTATACAATATGTAACCAAAACACACCTATATCTAATATGTCACATGCATACATATACAATAAATAGCATTAATTAATGATAATAGTATGGTAATAATATGACATATATATATATATATTTTCTTTTTTTATTTTTTTTTATCTTTTTATCTTTTTCTTTTTAAATTTCATAACGCCTGTTAAGCCTATATTGACAAAGACTTGAAGGTGTTCAAGGTTCGGATAAAATTAGTGATTACAGATACATGTGTGAGTACCGGTACCCGAGGGTACTGTATCGATACTCATGTTTGAGTACCGACACTCGATACACTAAATGATCTATAAATGCAAATTAAAGATGAGATTTGACGTGTATAATTAATAATTGATTTATGCCTTAACAAATGAGATAACATGAATTAATGGAGATAATTAATGAGATTAATTGTATACCCTTCCATAATCTTTTAATAACTCGGTAATATAAAATAAATGATGTGATGGCGTTTAGCAACAATAGGGAGATTATTGGGATCGTATTGCTTGTATGCCGAGTAGACATTTGATTGATTGAGTCTTTTGATTGATGGAATCCGGATACCAAATGAGAGTGTTGCAATACTCAAATATGTCGAATGTACGTTACAGACGTTGTGTTGCCTCATGTCTCACTTAGGTATTGCAAAGTATAGAGTGTACGTTCCCGATGTTGTGTGGCCCCGAGTCTCACTCAGAGTGTACGTTCTCGGTGTTGTGTGGCCTCGGATCTCACTCCAGATTAGTGATTCTACTTTATGTGCTTTTGCATAAATGATCCGATGAGATCTCGGGTATGGTTGGGCCTTGTGTGCCATGTATGATAACTTGCATGATTTGAGCATGTGTTTAGGCGACTAGTGGTAGCACCACGTGTTTATTATTCTTACCTTATTGCTCGTACTAGCTTGCATGCTTATTTTTATCATTAGCATGAAGTATAGTAAAGTAAATTTGTACCACTGAGCTTTGTAAGCTCAGCACTTGGAATCGTTGTCTTCGTGCGTAGGTTGATCGCTGGATCGCGAGATCGATGAATACTATTAGTACGAGATTTCAGCAAGAGGTGTTTACCGGAATACAATACTTGTATTTAGTGGGCTGAGTATTCATAGAACCTTACGTGATCGAGTCTGTAACTCTTATTTTGAAATTGTATTGATCAAGTCTAATGTTCAAATGTTTCAAATCATTTATTTATATTTTCAACTGTTGGATTTAAATGTTTTTGGAATGTATTTTGTTTGGGCTAAACCAAGTTAAAAAGATTTATGGTAACAAATTGGGCTTAAGATCCAAATGTGGTATCTAGGTATAGGGTGTTATACAAAAATCATAAAATGACATTCTAAACATTAAAAAATAGAGATTAGTGCATAAGAAATACATTTATGAAATATACAATGTAAATGCAAACATCTGTAAAGCATTTAGATTTGATATTCAATAAATTCAAAACACTTAGAAATTACATCAAATTCTCTAACTTATCCTTTGTTTTCTCATGCTAATTAATGAAATGTAGCAGTACCTGCAAATCATCAAGTTTAAATTAGAACAAAAAATCAATTAAAACATTCAAAAGTACAATACGGATTCCGTATTTTCATTGTTGTCAGTGGGAAGCAATGGATCTGCGTTTGTATGTCGATTGTGGCAAGAAATCCAAATTGGGAAAACAAAGGAAGGTGATCCCTCTAGTCGAGCAGAGTACAATTAACCTTCCTCTAATCAAGGTCGAGGGGTAGATCCTACCATGGTGGCCGATCTTGAGGGAGATCGAGACCATAATGCCAACTGTGTGGAAAAATAAGGCACATGGTGGATACTTGTATGTATTGATTTGATCAAAATTTTAAAGGCGTTACTTCACAACAAACTCAACAATCATATGATCCTTAAGCTAATCTGTGTCACTGTCAATCTGAGAATTTTGAACAATTCTATGAGCCTTTTGTTGATGTATATGTAGGTACATCAGCTATTACCGAAAATCAGCAATTAGTAAAATCTGCTCAAGTTAATTCATTGATTGTGTCTGAGAATAATTCAATTCAATGGTATCCGGACTTGGGATATATAATGGTCAGGGTAAGGTGCACTTGGAATGATGATACTGCAATTAATATTGAGCATGTTGGTCATTCTAATGTACATACATTTAGTAGAACTCTCGTAGTTGATAAGTTTCGAAGCTTGTTGTTCGTATCTAAATTCACATCTGAAAATGATGTATTTTTTGAGTTCCACTCTACTAGTAGTTGTGTAAAGGATGAAAGAACAGAGCAGATTATGTTAGGAGGGGTTAAAGAAGATGGATTGTATAGTTTTCCAGCTCACTCAATAGATCAAAAGGCTTCGGTTCATCACACAGATTTGAAAGAAGACACTTCTCCATATTGGCTTTGGCATAAGAGGCCTGGTCATCCCTCTATTGCAGTGCTTAGTTCAACATTGAATAAAAGCATTTCCCTTGACAAGATTCATGTGTGTAAAGCATTTCCCTCTATTGCACTACCATTTTAGCCTTTTACCACTCGGTGCCAATTCTGTCTCCTTTACGTGGGAAGAATAATTTCCCAAGAGCATCAAAATCATCAGTGATAGTGGAATTTGTAGCAACGCCACCTCATTCTTCTTCAACAGAACCTTTCTATTCTGCAAATGTTGAATGTCCAGAAAATATTTTTGAAAATAATGAACAGACAGAAAATGATTGTGTGCCTGAAGAACAATCATGTACATTAAATGATCATGTAGAAGATACTTTATACATGATAGAAACTGCGTCTGAGTCTCAAATTGTAGTAGCAACAGACGATAGTGGTGCCTAGTGCTCACTCGTTAGGAAATACGCACAACATGATGACTCGTAGTTATGCCTGAATACTCAGCTTTGATTGCTAACGGCACTTGGACTTGGGAATCAGTTGAAGTGCTAGTTGATCTCAAATTCATTGAATGTAAATGACTTTTTAGAATTAAAAGAAATGATGATAGTTCAATTAACCGGTATAAGGCTTCACTAGTGGTGAAGGGATCAGTTCTTGAGACGAGTTGAAAAAATCTTTCGCTTTTGGAAGTCCTGCGGCGGGAAAACAAGTATATTGATAAATGATTATTCTCAGAGTTAGAAAACAAGTATATTGATAAATGATTATTCTCAGAGTTAGAGTCTCCTTCTAGGAGTCATCGTAAGAGGGATCGTTTCGTTTGATTGTATCGGCTTCTTGACCCCTACGTCTTTTATCGAGCAAGATTGTGGAAAATCTACTTGTACATTCACCTTCTTGGGTTGTGCCGTATGAGTTAGATTTCATTGATGACTTGTTCGTGAGGCGAATTTGACGAGGTACCAATGAATTATTCAATGCTTCGGGTAATGCACCAAGAAAAAATGAGTACACTTAAAAGAAAGAATCACTTGAGATTGTGGTTGTATTGTGAGAAAGACAAGAGTTGCATTTGCTTAGTGTTGAAAGTATCGCAACGAAAAATATTTGAGAACTCGTAAGAGTTATTAAAAGTTCAGCACCTTTTTCTAGTTATGGATACAAATTTTTAGGATAAAATTTCTTTAAGGAGAGGAAAGTTGCAACATCCAAATTTCGGGTTAATAATTCGGACCTTGGTATCTTGATGTTAAGCATTTAATTTGAAGAATTGGAATTTTGGAAGTTTATTTAAATGGAAATGAGGACTAGAGTGAATAAAGATTTAAAGTTTTGTGTCTAGGGAAAACAAGAAAAGAGATGAAATCTTTATGATAAAATTTACCCAAAATAATTATGGTAGCTTTTACAAGCAAGTATTTTAGAGCAATAGATTTAGATGGGTTTTCCATCTTTAATATATTGAAATCGTGAGATAGATTTTAGAAGCATAAATAAAGAGAATAGAGAAATAGAAGAATTAAAATAGATTTCAGAAGCAAAATTAAAGAAGAAGAAGAAGATTTAGGAGAATTTCATTTTGATTCATATCAGCACTGTGAGCTCAGCTGGCATTTTGATTCATATCAGCACTGGATACTGGGCCACCTTCAGTATTGGGCTTGGCATCATATCTGATGACAAATTCTCCTTTTTAGTTCTATTGGGTTGTATCTTTGTTAAAGAAATTCTACAAACGAGCGACAAATATTGATGAACACCACTAACGATAAACACCGGTGAACACTATTAATTTACCATTTCGAACGGCGCCGCTTCCTTAATTATAACCCTGTCATCTTCAGTCACGTGTTTGTTGTCAATAACTCAAGCTGGTTGCTGATAATTTCCCCCAATTTCCTCATTCCTTCAAATCCCTAATTTTATTTCACATTTATTTTTGAATCGGTATAACCGAATTTTTATACTTTTATATTATATTGAATTCTATCTATGTGAAGTAATGTATGCATTTCATTCTTATAAATTTATCTCCCACTGTAATTTAGATCTGTGCGGCTGCTATGCAAGGACTGAGAGAAAGAGAGACTCACTAAAATGAATTAAAAAGAGAAAATTCCGAATTGACAACACAAGTTGGAGGCCATTTTAGATCAGAAATTTGCCTCATCCTCTGCAAACTGCATTAAAAACTTCAAGATTGAAGGCTTGGGATCATCTCCAACTCTGTCCCTACTTTCAAAAATGCCTTTCATAATACGACTGTACAGCCTTTCAAGCTCTGGGATTCCGTAGTTTTCAGTTCGATCCACAAACACCTGCTTTATTCTTTCTACTTGCTTAGAAATCTCACCATCCAATATCCTAATGTCCTCGGATCCCCTCCCATCAATTTGATCACCAGATTCCATACAAGTTTCTTGCTGCTTTCCATCTCCAAAACCAGACTCAGGCCTCTCACAGTTTATGTCATTTGCCTCCAGGGTTTGAGATGACGACTTGGTTAGTGTTGAATCCGCTGCCCGTGATTTTTCTTCTGCAGCACAGATTTAACAGATAAGTCCCACTCGTACACTTCTAATGAAGATAGAAAAGAATCAACGATGATATAAATCTCACATAAGCTGCACAAATTCTAAGATGATCAAAGAAACTACAATACGGAAATAGTTTTCTTTATCAAGTTGATATACGCCTAAAAAGATGGTTTTCACCTGAACACGGGTGAGTGTCAAATATCATGCGTATACTCAAATCACCCCCCCCCCCCCCCCAATTTTCAGTGTATTCGGAGGATTCCTACTCGTATGCTCAAATTACCACTAAGAGAGCAAAATCACCAACCAAAATGACAATATCCCCGACACAGCTGTTCAAGAGCAGGTAGATGGGTACATTCCTATCCCTAACTGATTCCGAGATGTGAATTTAAATGAGATTTAAGGTTGAGTGGAACTTTTAGAGGGAAAGGCTCTTTCAAAATATAAATGTAAGCATATGCCTATCCTGGTATTGGATGCCAATTGAGATAACTAAATCCAATTCTTAGCAATTAAATACGTTATAAACTAAAGCCTAAAACCCTCCTCGTCAAAACACCAAATGAGAACCGGCTAATCTATGTATACACACATTGTGGACATCAAAACACCTGAAAGGGCAGTATCAGCGTTCTTCTTTGGCCTTTTCAAAGCCTCGTAGCTTTGAAGATTGGCCTCTGGCTGGACGTTGCGAAGTCGGGCACTTGCTCGAGTTACAGTTCCTAGCTGCACTACAGGTGCTGAGGGGAGAGTAGACACGCCCATGTCATCTGGCATATATGCTGGACCCCCTTGGGCAGCAATTTTGTCACAATAAGCAACCAGTGAAGGGTCCATCTGCGACAGCATACCATGTACCTGAAAAATATTTAAATATTATGCAATGGAAAAAAAAAAAGAGAGCCCAAATAACAAGAATAAAATTCAAGCGCAAATAAGTGGACGGACTGAATCTCTTAGTTCGTAAGCTCTGCTAACAATTCTAGCACCATTATAATCATCTCCATTATAAGCCTGCAATTCAAGAAAGCAAATCAGGCACCAGAAACATTAGTACCCTTTCAGATAATCAAGTTTTTCGGTAATTTGTGATGATTACATGAAATAAATAAATAGAGTGCTAAACAACAAACAAGCAATACGAACATATGGCCTATGAATGAATTCTTTCTTAGTATGTTGCCTTCCACACACCCTTCAAATGGAAAAAAAATATTAATGAAGCACACAGTAGTTCATGTTATACACAGGAAGATTAGTTATAAAAGTCCAGTCAAGGCATCAGAAGAAGATTCATTTACGGTTTATATCAAGCAATGAAACGTAACTTCCGTGTGATCTCTTTAAGTAACATGAAAATAAAATCTAATATTTTAGTTAATGGCAAACATGATTACAAGAATACACCGACAGTAAAGAATTAATATAAAGTAAAATATTCAGACTCTACTTTTCTGTACAGGCATGCTGTCAATATTTTACTTAGTAAGGATTTAATATTTCTGGATTTGGTAAGTGCACTTTTCAATTCCTCTATCCTTTGTTTACTCATGTTACTTGGATGTCGAGTTTTGATTATTATAGCATTTTACAGGGGTTAAAGGTTTATTATTTTCTTGGTTGTCCGAATTGGTCGTTTTACATAATTAATAGATAATCTCCTAATACAAATTCTAAACCTAATGGAGCAAAGATTTTGAGTTCTTGAGGCTTTTATGTCAAGGGATATCTCATTTTCCCTTTTCTGTTTCTTTCTCGAGAGAAGGACCTCTATTTTCAGGTGAGGTACTGCTATCAAACCTTGGATTTTTCACTTTTCTATTCAGGCCTAGATCCTACCAATTTCGATTAACTACTTCAGATAACCTAAATCAGCAAAATTATTACCCACTTAATGAATAGGTTGCAAGAATCAGTTCCAAACCACAACCTTGCAGCAGCAAAAAACATTCTTTGGAATTTCTCTCTGCTGCCAGCCACTCTTTTTCACTTGGCATAATGTCAAAATACGCCCATGACGTTTACTTGAATAATCATTTTGGCCCTCAATTCTTTTTTTTGAAGAATTTTAACCCTCATGGTTTCGGTTCTGGTTAAAATGATCAATTTTCAACCGAAAAGTTGCAATAGCCGTTAACTCACTAACGGTTCTCTCCATCTGTTGACGTGGACTTACACGTTATTATATTGCTTTCCACTTGGCCTTCCACGTGAAATTAAAACATGGCTATTTATTAAAAAGAAAAAAGAACACTTGAAAATTTTCAAGTTTTCCCAATTAACCATTAATACCCGAAATTCATTAAGCCCTAAAGCTCGAAATGTCTCTCCCACCCAACCCAAATTCTTTGAATCCTTATGCCTATTGGGTAGATTGAAGGTTAGATGTGGGTTTGAATAGAGGTGGCAAACGGGTCATTTGGGTCGATTTCGGTTTGGATCATTACGGGTCTGACTACTTTGGATTCAATTTCAGTTCGAATCTTGTTTGATTTTAATTCGGATGTGTGGTGATTCAGTTCGGGTACCGATTCAGTTTTAGTTTGGGTCTATAGTGACACGGTTCAAATCATATCGGGTCGGTTGATTTCGGGTCGGGTCAATAGGAGATCGATCATTTTCAGTCGAGTTTTCAGGTCGGGACAGTTGGCTTTATAAAGCCCATTATATTTGGCTTTTTGGTGAGTTGTGCGATGGTTCACATCTCATCTTTCTTTATTTCTTTTAATATTTTTTTCTTTATTTCGGGTTGCCTTCGTTCGGGTGAAATCAATTCAGGTCCATTCAATTAGGTTGAAATTCGGTTCTGGTCCATTTCGGTTCAACTAAAATTCGGTTCAGTTTATTTCAGGTTTCGGATCATCGTGTTCAAGTTGATATCAGCTCAGGTCTTGGGCCAAGTTTGTCAGGTCTAGGTTTGAGGCATTTGGGGTGTAATCTTTCCTCACAAGGTTTGCGACCCACCATGTCCGATGAGACCTTTCTTTTTTGAATCATTTCTTCACTTGCCCCACAAGGTCTGAGATTTCCATGGAAGTCGATGTGATCAACGATATTTGGGTGGGTTGATTGTCGTTGACATCCCGTTTTTGGGTGGGTTGACCTCCAGTGACTCTTATTATTTCTGATGAATCCACAACTACATTAAACCCAAGTTTTTTTTTGTATAACCACCGGTATCCAACTCATTAGTTGACTAATCCGGATCGAGACTATAGAGACCCATCATGACGGACTAAACCCCAAGTTTTTAACTAAATAAAAAAACTATCCTAACTAAAATCCCTAAATCATCTTAACCTGGCACAACCCTCAACTGAACATCAACAACCTACCTGCCCCTTAACCCAAAAACCATACCAAAAACGTTCAAATATAGAAAACTAAGTTAGCAATGGAAGAAAATCGAAAGTTGAAGACCAAACAATTCCATCTCGGCTCCTCATTTTCCTAATACTTTCAAGCTTCCTTTGGAAATCTATGTCATCAAAGAGAAATACAAGGTTGTCATTTGTTTTGGGGTCGAGAGAAGTCCATTCAAACAATCGACAACGCTATCTTGGACAAGGGCAATAAGGAGTAACAATGAAGAGTTGTTTTTGATATTTTGGAAGAGGAAACTTTTAACATATCTAGGGCTGTAAATGAGACGAAACAAATAGCGAGCTATTCAAGCCCAACTCGGTCAAAGCTCGGTCAACACTAGACTCGATCGGACTCTACTCGACTCGAATTCTTAACGAGCCGAGTCGAGCTCAGCACCACTCGGGCTCGACTCGGCTTGTTTACGCCCCTAAACATATCTATGAAAATAAGTTATTTTTAACATATCTAAGCTGGTCGGAAGTGGCTCAAGATGACGGACAAAGACCGTTGGCAGCAGAATCAATGCCGACAGTGAGGTTGATTCTATCGTGGGTTTTGAAAGAAGATGATAATTTGGTAAAGAAAAGGAATAAAACGAGCTTAAATAAATGAAATTTTATAAGAAAAAATATAGTTTTTAATTTTTATTATTTTTTACCTAAAATATGCCACATCACCAATGATGTGTCAGCAAGAGAGTTGACCATTAGTTGACTATTCAAGTAAAAGTTAAGAGTGGATTTCGACATTATGTCTCTTCTCTTTTAAGGTTCAATCAACTTGAGCCCCAAAATATAATAATAAACTCCAAATTTCCGAAACTTTGAGCCCTAGTCATCAATCCAGCATATCACAAAAACTAAGCAAGTGGATGCCCCCTATTCTTTCCTACATGCATTAATAAATGTGCAAATGTTTTCCCTCCAAACAATGCTCAGTGCACCATCATCCATGAGTAACAAGGTACATGTACAACTAAGTATAATAAAAAAAAAAGAAACTCAGAATAGATTGCATCTAGAATTTGAAAAACACACCTTCGCATTGGCTACAACCAGGTTAACATCCTGTAGAAAAGAAGAACAGGTAAGATATTGCCCAGAGTCAACCCGCTGCAATAGTGTAGCAATGTCCATAGGGTTCAGGATTATTGAGTGGTAGTTTGGGGCATCCTCATCAGTGACTGGATAATGGAAGACACTAAATCTTTTATCATACAATATCCTGCAACACGATCAACCATAATCTAAAAGGCTTAGTAACTGTGTAATGAGAAGAAAAAATCAAAAACCAAATAACCCTTTTTTCACTCACGATCAAGGCCAAAATATAGAAAGCAGTTTTATTGCATGTCTGAAGGTCGCTTTTTCTCTCTAATTCTGTTCTTCTGGTTTCGAATTGTTTCACAATTTTTTTAATTTTTTAAAAGCACAATTTATCTCAAGGTCACCTGACAGAACAGTTCTACAGAATAAACCTAATATGCCTTGCATAATTCTTTTGAAACCTTTAGATATTCTTCCCATCTTCATTATAGTTTTTCCATTTATGAAATTTTAACTCAACAGTAAAACCTGAGTTCCAGTTCCCTAAACTATTTGTCCCAAATTCCACCCAAATCAATTGAAACATGTTTCACAGTAAACAGAACTTCCATCACCAAGATACAGTGATAGAAAGGCAGACGAAAGGAGTAGAGAGATAAAAGACTGGAGGCCTAAGTTATAGAGTACAATATTATAAGTAATAGTTTCTAATAGGACCATGTAACTACCGATTGCAAACATCTCTAAGGCACATCCGTAACCGGCGAAGAGCATGTTGCTCAGCTTCTACTTTGGCCTTCAATTCCGAGACCTTCGGTCCAGTTGCCACTTTTGGCACTTTGGGAAGCTCAGGAAGAGATGATGATTCCTGGGGCTTTTTGGCCACAGCCTCCAACAATACTGACATAGCAGCTTCAATTAAACGGTCAAAAAACAAAGTTCTGTCTTCAGTCGATGGTTTGTCCACTTGATAGCTGACAATAAAAATTACAAAGACAGTTGAACTAAGTTTTAATCAATAAAAATATAAGTAAATAAATATTCATGATGAGTTGAATAATGATAATAATAAAATGTCCTTCAGTTCATTACTATCAACACAACAGAAGCAAAGTGAAGAAAAAGGCAATACAGTAAAATCGTTCTATCCATCTACTGAATTCTTTAAATAAAAAAAGTGAAAATCTCTACATTCCACATGTCATATCAGCAAAAAAGAGAAAGCTGTCACTGCAGTTTGCTATGGGATGCCGAGATCCATTCTTGCAAGAAAGGGCAAGACAGGCTTAGTTACTGAATCAAAATGTCATGGTGACAAGCCTAGGTTATGAACAATGATTGCCAATGGTGAAAATGACAGCCAAAAAAAGTGTAGAAATGAATAAAAGGTTACTTTAAGGGCTAGTTAGACATACACACTACGTTGAGGAAATATTGAATATGGATTCCCATCGAATTCGGCAAGTGAAACTGAGGATGTTCCAAGTAACAATATAGGTAAGTCCGAAGGCAACTCTTCTAGAAGAGTAAGCAGAACAGCCCTTAGCTGTTCATGTGCCTGCAACACCAAAATCATGAAGCTCAGAAGATCAAAAACAGTACAGAAATATGATAACTAGCTCTGAAGTATCTAAAAAAACTATATAAAAAGAAATGAATAAGTGCACTATGTTTTCTAATATTTAATTAGAATCAGATATGAGAAGTCAGTCAATGAAAGGAAGCACTCACGTTATCCCACCATAGATTAAACTGAGGTATATAGAGTATAGATGGTGTTGCTCTTCTTGCTTCACCAAATATATGCACCACTGCTTCCTCTGGAGTCTTTGCGCTAGGATCCGAAAGAAGAGATGGAAGACCAAGAGAATGTACTGGAAATTTCTCTAGCTCATGCAAAATTGCAGGTCCAAGATGATCCTGTAGAACTAGATCAGTAAGTATATTCAGTTTTTGGCTTTAACATTTGCAGTGAATCAAAATCAAGTGGATGCAAAATAGTTACCAAGCCAAAACCATCGGCACTGCAAAGGAGAAGCCGGGGCCTATAAACAAGAGGAATTGCAGATTCATATGAGAGCATAGATAGCTTGGTCAACTCAGATGACACTGTTAGGGGAGGAAATATATCAGATATATAATTCAGGACTTTCTGGAGGTGTCTTTGCAGGCATGGTGCAACCACCAAAGACAATGGTCTAGATTGAACAATGGAACCTCTGTGAGCAGCAGGAGTAATTGTCGACATGGCCTCTATAAAGTGATACTTTTCAACCTTTACTGAGTCAACATCTATCAGAAATTTGTCATCACTGGTGTACACTTGAGGGTATTTCTCACGGAAAGCACGAATGGCAGCTTCAGTGCATAGGGATTTCAAATCTGCACCACAATATCCCACACAACTAGCTGCAAGTTCCATTTTAAGTTCCTTAGATGGAGGTTGCTTCCACTTCCGAGTGTGAATATCTAGTATTTCAGCACGTGCTTCACAACCAGGCAAAGGAAAATTGAATTCACGATCAAATCGTCCAGGGCGTCTTAAGGCACCATCAATAGCATCAATCCTATTGGTTGCTCCAATCAAAACAACTTGCCCACGGGAATCAAGACCATCCATGAGGGCAAGCAAAGTGGATACTATAGAATTGTGAATCTGCTCTTGTTTACTAGACCTTACAGGAGCAAGCCCATCTATCTCATCAAAGAAAATGATGGAAGGCTGATTCCTCTGTGCCTCTTCAAAAAGAAGTTTCAATTGTCTTTCAGCCTCACCAACCCACTTGCTAAGCACATCAGCACCCTTTCGCATGTAGAAACTTACTTTCTGACCTGCCTTTGAAGCAGCACACGCTAATGCTCTGGCAATCAATGTCTTACCAGTGCCAGGAGGACCACACAACAGGACACCCCTAGGTGGGGTGATGTGATAACTTGCAAAGAAATCTGGATACAACAAGGGAAAGAAAACCATTTCCTTCAGAGCATCAATATATTCAGAAAGCCCACCTATTTCATCAAAGCTAACACTTTCATCAACCTGTAAGGGTTGAATATCTGCCCCTCCTTTAGAGCTTGGTCCAGCAGTCTGAATTCCAGAAGTCGTCGTGGCAAAAGCATCATTTTGATGACCCCAACCAGATGCAGCAACATTTAATCCCCATGCTGTTGTCCCATGCATGTCTAGTCCCCCAAACAGCCAAGGTGGTCCTGATTTGCTCCCACCTCGGCTCCAAGGAATAGCAGGGCCCTGATCCAACTCATCCACAAGAAGAGAATCATCAGAATCCTCTGTTCTTGATAGACGATGACGCTTATGAACTCGCGAGCCACCCCTTCTAACATCCCTACTGACTTTAGTCCCCATTCCTTGATGCAAAACCCTCCGTGGAGATCTAGCTCTTTGCTTGCTCTCATCCATAGAAAGCCTGCGTACTTCAGCACGGTTTCGAAGATCGTACCGCCTCCTTCCTTCCTGCCCTTCTTCACCGTCTTCATCATCACCATCATCCTCTCCCTCGCCCTCAGCCTCTCCATCACCCTCATCTTCAGCATCACCCTCACTCTCATTTTGGCCATCAACTGCAGCAGCAGCATCTAAATCAATCCCATTTTCAGTTTCATCTTCACCAACTTTCTCCTCTGAAGTGTCTTGCTCAGCACCAGAATCCAAATTCATCCGCTTAATTGCAACTGCTTTTGAACGACGAGGACGTAATCCTTCACGACGAGGAGTTTCTTTAGTCTCCATGGTCTTTTTGCGTTTGGGAGAAGGAGACTCATCTTGACTTACACTGCTATCAACACGGTTTCTCAAAGGTCGATATGAAGGTCTCTGAAAAGAAAAGAAAAAAATAGCAAGAAGTTGATACAGAATACACTTTCTGCGACGTGATAATATTGATGATGCATCAAAACCGAGAAAAATAATTAAATTCCAAAAAGTCTGCATGCTTGGAAGGTACCATCATGTCTTCATCCCCTGAACCAGAACTATCAGTAAAACCATTAAGGTTCACAGAAACTCTCCTCTTTCTGGATGAACGCCGAAGACTGGGTGTGCCTGACTGCAACAAGAGGATTAAGAATTAATCAGATCCAGAATACATGACATCACAGACAAAATGAATCATTAGATCCAATTAGCTTCAAGAAAAGAGGTGGTAATATGAAATGCGGGCAAAGATGCAACTTATTCAAGAAAACCATCATGAAACACATCTCCAATAGGAATGCATGAGATAACTGAGAAAAGGGAATCTATAAGTTGATCTAAAAAAACTGCAAAACAATGAACTTGAAATGAAAGTAATATGATACCAGACACAAAATTAATGTACAAGTGTCACCAATGGTGGAGCAAAATGGGGGCCGAGGCAGGCCACCCCCACTCCCAAAAAAACGAAAATTTGCATTGCCCAAAAAAATTTGAAACGTCTCATTAGCCCCAAAGTTTTTGAAAATTTTCATTAAGTTCAGCAATTTTTTTTGAAAATTTTCATTAACAAATATTTATATGTTTTTATATATTAAATTAAATCAGTACCCTCAAAATAAATTTGATATATGTCTGTAACTTAAAATTATAATTAAAATAAGATAAAGGCAAAAATATAATGTTATTCAAAAACTAACAAATTAATTGGTTTATCATAAATGACAAGTAGAAAAACTTGATCTAATCTTACTAAATATATAAGTTAACTCACTTCAGTTTTTAACCAATAGTGCTGAAAAAACATCTTTTTTCCTACCTTTACTATCATTGTGTCCTTGTATTTGTCTTCTTCTGTTTCCATTTCCAAATTAACAACTTCAATTGGAAGTTCAAAACCAACATAAAAGTTTTTTGATTGATTTGTAAGTGGTAAAGAAGGAAAAGATGAGGGGTTCGGTGGTTGATAATGGTTGGTAATTCATTTTACTTTTATTATTATTGTTTCTTTTTAATAAACATGTTAAATAAGTATTTAGTGAACTTTTTCCTCTTTTATACTCTTTTTACTATAATTATTGCAAGTGGTGCTTTTATTCCTATTATACAACGAGTAATTGAGTATTTGCTAAATTGTTGTTAGAAAATGTGCAACAAGCTCAAAATATCCAAGTTTCTTGCAAATAATAAAGTTGTCAACATCAAAAGAAAGATTCCAATTGTTTTTATCCTTTTATTTATGAACTGATAGAAGCTATGGTTTTAAGTTCTTATTTTTATTAGAATAGTACTTGCTTGTATGTTTTTATATTGGTAAAACATGATAAGACATCTTAAATAAAAAATATTGTTTTAATAAACTAAACAAACATATGATGCATAATAACCTAAACAAATATATATATAACTTGTTTTAATACATTCTCTCCCTCTTCCAATTCTAGCGAACCAAATGAACCGCACATAAAGTTGGGGCCCAAAACTTAATGCCATGATCCGCCACTGAGTGTCACAAAGAATGAAGCATGCATTCATACTAACAACAAAAAATGCTAGGTTAGGAATAGCTCTAGCACAAAGTAATCAATTCTCTAGTTCACCTTAACAATGCATGGATCATCATAGGTTTCAAGTGATGTATCCACCTTGAAAGCAGTCAAAGGTTGAGATAACAATAGAAGAAGGTAATATTTTACTAATAGGGTACAAAGATGAGATAAGTCCTTCCAATTTTAAACAGTCTCTAAATTAAAACAAGCTGTAATCCTAAGTATTTCAAATAAGTGATTGTTGATGGTCGTTTGCATATCTGTTATTAGGAAACAAATGAACCATTTTTTAGTAATAAACAAAATCATCCACTATAAGTTTCTCAGTTTTAATCATGACAGTAGAAAATCAACGGAAACTCCTTTTGGTTATTACTTTTGTTTCCTAAAGCAAAAGGCATGTTTGGATAATCAAACAATATTTACAAGAAAAATAAATAAACTTTTAATTTCTTTAGATAACAAATGAAATATACTACTTTCATATAGACAAATTATTTTATCTCGGTGTCACGTTTTAATAAGTTGTATGTATTAAAAATAAGACTCAGCTTATTATTTTTACATTTTCTTGTAGCAGCTTTTCAAGAAACAAAAGATCAAAAGAAAGTAGAAAAAGTCACAAAACAGATCAGAGCCTTAATATTTGCAATATATTTTAGAGAGAGAGAGAGAGAGAGAGACTAATAACATGGGAGAAGATTCAAACAGCATGAGCTAAAAATTCTCCCTCAAACTGCATAAAAGACTATCACCATGGTATATACAGTTGATAAGAGTGCGTAAGTTACCTTGTTTTTTGAAGTCCGAACCGATCGATCCCCTGAGCTCAACATTTTAGCAATGCGAGAAGCTGCTGTCCTTGTCTTTGTCTTGCTTTTCCTAGTCCGAATGATGGTTGGACTGTAATACAAAAATGTACGGCCATACACTTTCGGCCTTCTCCTGAGCCTATCACTTGTGCGCACAGGCCCAGAAACTAGCCCATCTCCTTGACCAGATCTTTTTTTTTTTTTTTGATAAGAAAGGGAGGCCTCATTAAAAACCCCCTTCATAACTGTCCGAAACCCTTGTAAGGGGATCGGCAGTCAGTGGAAGGAGGAAAAGAGTGCCTCAAATTTTATTCATAATAGGTTCAGTACATAGAAATACAACTGGTTCCCTGCCATTCCATTACAACCTACATCCCTTACTAGCTTTGGTGATTGTATTCTTCCATAAACTTTCAAGCGTAACTACACCCTAAAGAGAAAAGGCAGTAGTCATAATAATAAGACAAACACTAGCTTTGGTGATCGTATTCTTCCATAAACTTTCAAGAGTAACTACACCCTAAAGAGAAAAGGCAGTAGTCATAATAATAATAAGAGATTCCAAATTGTTTTACCTAGATTTTCATGCACGTACGACTTTCAATCATCCAACTTAAATGGCACTGTTAGTCGCACATGATTGTAGACAATTATCAATAAATAATATTTCTAAGAATAATCTCAATTAAACATGAGCAATGTTGATGTCACTGCTTACATAGAAAAAGGGGCCTTTTTCACATAGTAGATTACAAGAATAGAATATTCTAAACAGAGTTAATATTTTAAGCTAAATGCAAGTGAGAATGCTCTATATGAACCAGATCATCTTTCCATTTCAGGGCAACATTCTTAGTTCTCAGTATATGTTTATCAGTCAAGCATAATGATGATACAGATAAGGATATACACTGCACATTAAGACTCTTCAGATGCTACAAAAAAACTGTAACAGGAAAATTCAGTGAAAATGCCATCAACATCTTTAAAAGTTTTAAATGTTACTTAAGAAAGAAAATTTGAAGGCCAGATGAAAAAGATCATACGATGGTAAAAGTATCCCTTTGACAAGCCATACTACTCCCTGTTAGTAGCTACACATTTCCTTTGGAGTATGTTGAGTTTGGGGAACAATGATGCTTACTAGAGGCCAAGGAACTAGGGATTGAAGATGGGACAATATACAGACAGTCCTAAGAACCAGACTTTCATAAAAAGGCCTGTTAATAGAAAGAGGGAAAGTGATAGAAGGGAATGAGATGGGCTCCAAAGATGGTGGAGAACTATCAAAGGGCTTGTTGTCACTTTCTAAACTTAAATGCTTGAGAGCATATAACAATATCTATCCTTCAAAAATTCATTCAAAGTCTAAACAAAGAACACAAATTTGAGTAAACCGCATCCAATTCTTTTTCCACAGAGAGATGAGCACTGCTGCAGTGTAGAAAGAAGACATGGGTTTCAATCTCTCAAGACCTTATTTTTTGAAAGACCCCCCCCCCCCCCAAAAAAAATGTTTTCAGAAACTTCAACAATAACACGTTCCAATTAACCTAGTGAAATCCAATTCAACTTTTAAGATGCACAAATTTCATCAACAGGTTAAGGTATTTACAATTTATTAAATCATCAACAGTTTCATTCAAAGTCAATTAAAATAAAAAACTTAGCCTAGACAAGATCTTCATTGTTCACTTCTCCCAGAAAAAAAAAAGGTCAAAAACTACAGAGAAACAGAAATCCTTTAATTATAGCAAATCAAAATTGAACACTAAATAATTTAGCACAGGAAGAAAAGGATCAAACCAAATAAAGCAAATATTACAGGTAATTCCAAATTATTAGAGTTCTTCCTTCGAAAATATTCATATTGAACCACCAAATCTGAAAAAATTGCTCAAAAGAGAAGAAAAAAAAAAAGGCATAAGACACGCACATGCAGTAGCGTGATTATATATAAGCAGAGCCTCGGAAAATATAGAGAAATGCAAGTGGATGCGAAATGCGAAACCTAAATAAAATAAACAAAAAAGAAGGTCGATTTTACTAAATAAAAACGAATTGCTTTCGACATTATTTAAATTGAAACACAAATAATTTAGTTTTTAACAACAGATAGAAAAGTAAATTAAAGGCGGAAAACTACCGAAGCAGAGATCTAGCAGAGGAGAGCTGATAAAGCTTCGAACATAGGAGAGAAAGTGCGACTAAAACGACGGATTCAATCCTCGAGGACTTTGGAAGAAAACTCGAACCTCAAGTTCCAAAAGTACATAAACAAAAACCTAGAAAAACAGAGTAAAAGTGAAAACGAGTTCACTCCGAGTTATTCGACCCAGTGAGTCGCGCTGCCCGTCTTTTTATTTTGGGTAAAATACACAAATGGTCAGTAAACTATCCTTAAAAATATAAAATGATCACCAATTATAAAAATTTGTATAACAACATATTTACTCATTAATATTTACACATTCAACCAATTTAGACATCAATAATGAAGGTTATGAATAAATTGATTGAATGTATCAATGTAAAATATGAAGAAATAAATGTCTATTATTTAAATTTTTATAATTGTCACTTCATCCACTTAACGACGGGCTTAATGCTCATCTTATGACAATAACTAAAATGTAATGCTTATTATGTGACTTTTGAACATTTGATGATCATTTTATATTTTTAGAGATAGTATAGTAACCATTTTTGTACTTTATCCTTTTATTTTCTTCGGAAAGGACCCATGTGAAGAAAAATTATTATATGGTTCTGATTCACTACATCATTCATGGTCTTAACCACTAAAATCTATCTAATTAATTTTTATATTTTTCAGGTCAGTTTTAATGATGAATCTTCATTTTTAGGTGGTTTACATAGAAATTAATTATGATTAAAAGAACAACAAAAAAACAAAAATTAGTGGACTAATTTTTAATAAATAGAGAGCATAGATGACGTGGTGAGCAATTTTTATGTAGTAATTTTTCCATGTGAGAAATCGATAAATGAAATTATGCTTCTATAATGTCAAATGGCCAATTAAAATTGGCCACGTAAGCAAGAAGTATCGTTTTCCATTAGACCGGGATTTATTTTGCTGACTTGCTGGTTTTATTTTTCCTGAAGAAAAAAGTTGGCTGATATATTTGATTTTTGCAGCTGGGGAAGGTTTAGATTTTTTTTTGGTCATAAAGGGAAGGTTTAGATGTTAGAATGGGGTTCCTTCTCACATTTTATATATTATCGAAAATACATAAATTATCATCAATTTAATGTACATATAAAAATTGTTATAATTTTATAACATTCTGAACATATATTCAAATTTCTACAATGTTTGTAATAATTTATGTAATTTTTTATTTTTTGAGGTATCAACTAAAATAATTTTATGATTAACATTTTACGTTTTATTGACCCATAAATTTTAGGAAAATTATACTACGCTCGACGAACACCGCTGAACACTACTAATGTTGAACATCGCTGAACATCGTTAAATTGATTAATAAATATTAAAAATCTCAATGACTAAACATATAATTATAAATTATTTAAAATAAATTTCTAATTAAATTATTTTTCATATATATTATATTTTTTTTTAAAAAAAATGAATCAAATATCAACCTTAGTCAATTTAAAAAATAAAAAAACTTTAAACATTAAATCCTAACTCTTAAATCCTAAACTCTAAATCTAAAACCCAGAATCCTAAATCGTAAAATAAAAATTTAAAACCCAACACCATAAACCTAAACCCTACACCATAAATCCTAACCCCTAAATCATAAACTCTAAAACTATAAACCATAAACTCTAAAATGACGACATTTGCGAATTTGCGGGTTGATGCCACTCTTGCTTCTTACTATCAGCATCATTTTCGAAGCCCTGTTCCATCTTCAAAGCTCATTATTGTCTTTAATCTTTCTATTTTTTTTGTTTGACTTTTATTTTCATTGAATTTGAAATATTTGTGTAGATTATCATTTGCTTGCTCAATTTTCCGTTTGTGTTGCTTAATGATATTGGGGAAGTTTCGTAATTTACTGTATGTTTTTAGGGTTAGTGTTGGATGTGCTGTTCTGATTTGTTTGGGTTCCTAGTCGTTTAGGCGTTCTGTTGCTGTAATTAGAGCAAGAGTTAATTGATTTTTCTTAGTTTGAAGCAACATTGTCGCATAGCAAACCCTTACTGGTGCTCGGTTTTCAGGAAAATGTTTTATGGGTTTATGGTTCATTGTTTAGGGTTTAGGGTTTAATGTTTGGGTTGAGGTTTAGGGTGTTAAGTCTAGAGTTTAGGGTTTATAGTTTACAGTTTAGGATTTTTATTTTTTAAAATTGACTAATGTTGATATTTGAGCTAATTATTTAAAAATAAAAAATAAAATGTATATGAAAAAATAATTTAATTGATATTTTATTTAAATAATTTATAATTATATGTTAAATCATTGAAATTTTTAATTTTTATTAATAAATTTAATAATGTTTAGCAATGTTCAGCGTTAGTGATGTTCAGCGGTGTTTGTCGAACGTGGCAGACTCGTCTTAAATTTCATATCTAAAATCTACTGGAATTTTATGATTCTTTTCTTTTCTTACCACGTAAGGAAGACGGGAATTTTACTTGTACTTAATAGCCGTTAATAATTGGTTTTAAGCTTAATCATTAAAAAAGTCTTTATAAAGAATCGAAAATTAATGAAGTTCTTGGTTGATAATTTTATTGGATTAAATTTAAAAAAAAATATCATGAGCATGCACATTTCGTTAAGCTATTCATATTTGTTCTTTCATATTCATTTAGTTTACAGGTTATAGACTCAGTAGGAGTATTCCCTTCCTTCTTTTAGAATTTTCCATTCCCTTCTACGTAGGATTAGAATTAAATTTTGTAAAATAAAATATATAGAGATGGATACTCATTTGGTGTTATATGGAAATAGTATTTTTATTTAAGGTAATTATTCCATGCACAAACATGTTTGGAAACTTTGTTTATACAAACGACTTAGTTTTAGGGTTTAAAGATTAGGTTTAGTGGTTTAAGTATGGTAGTTTTTAATTTAAGGTTTTTTGATAAAATTCTAGGTTTAGTGTTAAAATTTGGAGTTTATAGGTTAAAACCTAAATCCATAACTATATTATCCTAAAACCTAAACTATAACCCTAAATTCTAACCTTAAATCCTAAATTTTAACCATAAACCCTAAATTCTAAACACTTACACTAAAAACATATAAAATCTAAACCCTAAACTAAAATCATAGACCCTAAAATTAAAGCATTTATCGAAAGAAAAAAATTCACCATCTATATAGAGATAATAATCATTTTATTCATAAACAAGATTGATACCAATACGGCTCCTCTCGGGTGCCTATATTGATAGACTTCTTTCTAAAGTGCCTCGATCATCTTATCTTTTCACAACTCCACCAACTCAACCCCAATCTGTGCATATGCCAGAAGCCTTGAATTCTCATTTTGAAGCGTTACAACTCACAAACGATACTTTCAACTATGTTGCACTAATACGAGTACAGTGATAAATATGAGAATGTGGACAAGGATAGAAAATGACAATTTTTATAATTACAGAGTACGAGTATGACAATAGAATATCATATAAAATAAATTTTAAAATTTTAAATAGATGTAAAAAAACTATAAATAAAGTGCATACTTTATAGAAAATTAGAAAATAAAATCTATAAACAAACTACAATATTAACGTGTTTACTCAAATAATAAATTAAGTCTAAAACAATATTAAACAACACAAATCAAATATTGTTATCATCTTCCGAAATAAACAAGCCATAAATAAATTAAGAATACGATTGTTTTCATAATAATAATAATAATAATAATAATAATAATAATAATAATAATAATAATAATAATAATAATAATATCCTAATAAAAAGTTAAAGTAGAAAAAAAAATCCTAAAGATTTGATAATAAAATAAGCAATAAAAGATGTTCTTCTTGGGGTCCACAAAAATACTGAAACAACATTAAATATTTTCTGGCTCCAGCAAACTCATTTTCCTTCCTCCTCTTTCTTCTTTCAGACACTAAAATTTCAGTTTTGAACCGCCCGTAGCGCACAACGACTCTGGTGTATCATCCTAAGGAGAATTTTTAGCATATACTTTAATTCATCCCGTCCCGACTTCATACTTTTTAAGCCTACTTTATTAATTTTCAATCCTTAAAATTAAAAAAAAGAACGATTGAGTAAGGGTACTCAAGTCAGGTCGAGTCAAGGTCGGGTAATTTTGCCATCCTAAGATTGAATAGTTAAAAAGATAGTTGTTTTAAATTTTAATGACAATGAGATTTTTTTCAATACGTCAAATTCAAGTAATAAATACACACGTGCTTAAAGATTCATGTTTTTTTAGCTTAAGAGGTGCAAGAAACTTTTAAACTTTTGAAGAAAAAAATACAATTAAGTTATTGGACTTTTTTGCATTTAATTAAGCCTTGAAACCAATAAATTAAATCATTAAATTACTTGACAAATTTTGACCATTAAATATTGACATATTTTTTATGTATGCCACACGATAAACTATAGTTCTATCAGGTATTATTTACAGATTTTAAAAAAGTATTTTTTATAAGTTTTTTTAGAATTTTAAAGAAATTTTTAAATAAAACAAAAAAAATAAGAATGTCAAGTGACAACACTATGACACGATGCGATGCACCAACTAATAAAAATATTATTAGCTTCAACAGTCATTATTAATTAAAAAACATAATTAATTCAATTTATTAGTTTAAGGTCTTAGTTCAATGACTTAATTGATTTTTTTTTAAATTCAAAGGCTTGAACACCCTTTAGCCTTTTTTTTTCATTATGATTCAAGTAAAACATGGGTTGATATTTAATGCTCAATCCGATGCAATCTAATTAATATAATATTAATTTTTTTGGATATCAATAACAACTTTTTAAAGTGTGGGATTATTTTAAAATTTAACTATAATTTTAGGACTTATAGTGGAGTTAGCCTTATATGTATATATGTAGTCATTGAAGATTTTTTTGAACAAAAGTAATCGACATTCAAAGAAAGGAAACAACACAAAAACATAGAATTAATATAAGAGGATCGAAGAAGAAGACGACCAACAAGCCAGAGAGAAAAATGGCCAACAAAGCTAAAGAGACAAATGAGCAACACAAAGCATAACGGTCAAATACAATACCTAAACAAACCAAAAGCACGAAAACAAATAAAGAACCCGTAGAAAACAGAATAGAGAAGATAAAGCAAGAACGGAGAAGCTAACAACTATGTGCTTTGGGGTGGGAATTGTCGGGTACCTAGTTTATCCGGTATCTCATTAGGTGGCCCGTGTCTCGGCCCACTATATTCGGGTACCTGTAAAATTCGAGTACCCGGTTCTTATTTTTTTAATTTTTTTAATTCTAAAATTTTAAAAAAAAATCACATGTTAAACACAAAAATATTTTTAAAAAAAATTAAACTTAAAACTTAAAAGAATATAATATAAACATAGAAAAAATGTAGGAGTTTAAACTTAATTTTAGAGTGAAAATATTAAGAAACATAAAATAAAAATATAATTTTAAATATAAAAAATATATATTAATTTTTATCAGGTCGGATCGGGTACCCGGTAAGAGGAAACTTTCGGCCTGTGTCCCGGTAAATTTGTTGGGTCGGGTAATTTTTTTTTCGAGAATTACCCGACATTTTAGGTTCGGGTCGCCGGGTTTTCGGGTCGGGTCAATCGGGTCGGGTATTTTCCCACCCCTAATGTGCCTACACTACATGTCTTTCCGGTGGTCGCCGAAGCATCTCGACGGTGAACATAATGTAGCAAGAGCTTCTAACAGCAACAACACGACATATCTTGGAATGTCAAAGGCTGAAGAGGCATGAGAACGAGAGGTGAGCCCGAAACAACAGCCGGACCACCATCAGGAGAAGATCCACTATGATCACGACATTTCTTGCACTGAAACGGGAAAAAACAACACAAACACCAGAAGTAAAAACACAACGAAGCCCAGCCAACAAAGGGCTAGAGCCAAAAAGCCAGCGATGAAAGCGTTGTCAAACCTCTGGTTGAGAAAAAAGAACCATTCAAACAGGCGTCAGTTGACCGTTTTAGAAAAGAAATCGATTTCTCTAAAAAATTCGACGCAAGGGATGAAAAAGCCCTAAGGGCGATGCCCTCTACCACCAAAGGGTTAAAAAGCTCCATTAGAGGAAGAAGAGACTTATTATCTGGAAGAGAACTCAACCGACTACCAACGATTAGTGGCCAATAAAAACGGCTGAAGAGCTAGGGTTTTATTTTGGGGGTGAGGGTGGGAGTGAGAAAGTTTGTAGTCATTGAAGTTAAATCTTTCTTATGCTCCATGGAAGCCCAAATGGACACTCCAAATTAAAAAAAAAACGTCAAAGTCAGCATTGTAAAGCTACAGTCTTCAAACATTTCAACTATAAAGTAAACACATTTGGTATGTTGGCCAAGCTACTCATTTTTGTTCCCTCACATTTTTTTAGGTCATGAGTTCTAGACCATGTAAAAACACACACTTTTGTTGGCCAAGCTACAGTCTTCAAACATTTTAACTATAAACCTATAAACACATTCATTACCATTACATTAGGCATACCCTTTTTGTTTCTATTAATAACCATTTGCAAGTGAATAAAAATTATTCTATACCAACCACAACAACAATGGGTATACCCATGTGGGTGGAAATAAAGAAAATGCCAGAAACGAACTATACACTGAATATAGCTTAAAAAGAAACTCGAAATACGAAAAAGAATGTTCAAAATCTTCTATTCTTTAGTAATATACAGGGGTATTATGATAATTAGTCCAAGACGGGTGTGCTCTAAACTTGACTTCACCTCAACCCCGACCTCTCCTCCAAAAGATCCACTTGGTTTCGAGTTCTTTTGCAATCCCTAATTATACTTATATGTGTGGCTTGTATTTTACAAAGCCAACAACATTTGAAGACACTAATATCAATGTATGGTTGGAATTTGTGTTAAAAAGAGAGATTATTACATATTGTCTCAAATTCTAATTTATAATTTGGGGCGGATTGAGCTAGTGTTTAGTGGGATGTTTAATTTTTTTTTAAAAAGTATGAAAGTTTGAGAGAATTTTTTTTAATGTACTTAAATTCACTTGATCCACCACATGAAATTTAAAGTAGTCAAATTCAAGCAAAAAATTAACATTATATCTACAAATGTAGAGTAAAAGTTAAACATAGAGGTAGCAAACAAGTGAATCGGTTCGGGTCTTTTGGTTTTGGTTATTTCGGGTCTGATATCATTCGGTTAGGGTTCGGTTCGGTTCCATTTTGGTTCTATTGTTTGGTTGAAATTTGGGTCGGTTGATTTTCGGTTCTGTTCGGTTCGGATCAGTTCGGGTCAATTTCTGGTTGATGGGAGATCGGTAGTTTTTAATCAAGCTTTTAGGTTGGTTAGTTTTTTTACACCCTTTATATGGCTTTATAAAGCCAATATATTTGACTTTTTGGTGAGTTATGCGATTGTTCACATCTCATCTTTTTTTATTTCTATTAATATCTTTTATTTATTTCGGGTTGTCTTCGGTTTGAGTCCATTCAGTTCGGTTCCATTCGATTCGGGTCCATTCGGTTCGGGTCCATTTCGGTTCAACTAAAAATTAGTTCATTTTCGGGTTCAATTCGAGTAAATCGGTTTGGTTTTCGGGTCTCCGGTCAAGTTTGCCAGGTCTAGTTAAACATAATATCTACAAGCGCATTAATTTTAGGGTTTTAGTTTGGGGTCTAGAGTTTAAAAGTTTTAGTACATGGGTTTAGAATTTAAGGTTCATGGTTAGAATTTGGTGTTTAGGGTTAGAATTTAAGGTTTAAGGTTTAGGTTTTAGGGTAATGTGGTTAGAGATTTAGGTTTTAACCTATAAACCCAAAATTCTATCAATAACCCCTAAATTCAAAACTACTACACTTAACCCCCCTAAACTCTAAACCATAAACGGTTCATTCGGTTATTAAACGAGCATAAAAAAATTGTTCATACTCGTTTATTTAGCTTAATAAACTAACGTTATACGAACGTGTTGAGTGGATCGAAAGATCGATATTTACCAAGAGGGGGGGTGAATTGGAAATTTAAAGGATTGTAGTGGAAATTGGCAAATTAAAAATGATGAACAAGGAATTTAGAGTGGTTCAAGTTCCAAATGAACTCTACATCCACTACCTTAGTCTCACTAAGGATTTGCAACAATTTCACTAAATTGATCTTCCCCTTTTCTAGGACAAGGAGGCAACCCTTTACAATATCGGTTGATTTTTCTACCCAAAAATCAACCCAACCCTCACTCAATAGAACAAAGAAATTTGAAGGCTAATTAGGTATCTCTCAATACAAATGATAGCCCCAATACAAGCACTCAACCCAATTTTACAAAGTAAGAATGAAGAACACAAATTTGGATTTTACACAAGTTGGGATTTTTGCTCAAATGCTTGAATTTGATGTTTGGATGTTTGCTTTTGGATCAATGGTTGTTGCTGATGCTTTTGGATGTCTCTTTTATACCTTCTCATTGATTTCTAGCCGTTTGGGTGGTTGGGAACATAAATGGAGCCGTTGGAACCCTCTCTTGCCACCATAAATGCAGTCTGCACCAACCCGTTTCGGAACACGGGGAACCTGTTTCGGAACGGACTAAAATAGAAAGAGCCGTTGGGGTGCATTTAAGAGCCCGTTTCGAAACGCCATAGGGCCGTTTCGGAACGGTTTTGCCACTGTCAAGGGTCGTTTCGGAACGGTCATAGCCCGTTTCGAAACGCCTTAACGGTTTTTAGAAAATCAGTTAAAACATACAACGGTTATATATTTCAAAATAAAACCTAGCCCTTGTTTCGGAACGGGATTGATCCGTTTCGAAACGAAATGGCTACTGTCAAAGGGTCGTTTCGGAACGGGCTTGATCCGTTTCGAAACACCCCTTTTATATTTAAAAATCTAAAATGTTTGAAATATTTTAGCCCCTTTTAAATCCAACATGAAGAACAGTTTCGAAACGAGTTGAGCCGTTTCGAAACGGTTTCTAGTGTTTCGATACACGTTTCGGAACAGTGGTCGACAGTGGTGAAAATGTTTCGAAACGCCTTAGGGCCGTTTCGAAACGGGTACTTGAAAAACACTGCTTTGGCTTGAAACACTTAGAAAAAATAATTAAAATGTATGTTTTTAACTTGGGCATAATACTAAAATTATATGGGGATATTTTAAGGACTTAAAATTCGTTTTGACTTTTTCGATTTAGTCCTTAGATTTTTAGTTATATCAAAATTAAAATATTTGTTTTACAATCTCCCCCTTTTTGATATAACAAAACCAAAGTTAGAATTTTTGGGAAATTTAAAAGTTTTGAAAATATTCTAACTCCCCCTTAATTTAAGATAGGTTTTTTTTAAAAAAATTTTGATTTGAAGTTTAAGTTTAAAAACCTTTTAAAATTTTAAAAACGAATTTTAGTGTTGTGGCTCTTAAATTTCTTCTCCCCCTTTTTGTTAGATCAAAAAGAACAACATAAGCTCATAGAGAAGATAAAAGATTAGTACCAATAAGCAATAATAAGCAACCATAGAATTAATTCATAATAAAAATATCCAAAACATAATTCAAACATGAAGTTCAACATAATTCAAACAATAAAATCCCAAATAAAAAGTCATAAGCATAGGTTCCTAAAAACATGAGAAAACAAAAAGATGCAATCTTAATCCTAAAAGCATAAATAATATGATATGATATGATATGAAAATCCTAGGCCTCGTCATCATCATCCTCGTCATCATCATCATCATCGTTCTTTGCTTGAGAATGATGAAACTTCGTCCATTGCCCATAAAGAGTGGAGAAGGAAAGGTCCAAGTTGGAATGAGAAGTCTCAAGAGAAAGAAGGCGATCCTCGACATTCTTCAAATGATTGCCCATTGTTTCAAAGCCCGAAGCAATGCTAGAGTCCAAAGCATTCATCCGAGTGTCCAAAGCATTGAACCGTTCGGTGAGGAAAGCCGTGAGGGCTTCATTGTTTGCAACTGGAACTTGCGGTGGAGGAGCAACTGGAGCAGGATCCGCTTCTCTATCAACTCTTTCCCAAATACCATTCACATATTGGAACCCGGACTTTCGAAGGGATGACTCACCAATCTTGGTCTTGCGAGGGATTGGAGAGTCGTAGGTACAATCAATGTCAAGATTATCAAATAGGGCGCTCAAGACAATACCATATGTGAAAGACTTTAACTCATTCGTGTCAATAAGCTTGATATTATTGACTATCTCGGCAAAAATTATCTTAGGCACATTTGGGCGCTCACCCTTACGGAAACACTCTAGCCAAAAATGATCAGTGTGACGGATATGAGAGTATTTGCCTCCGGAAGGACGAATAAACCAAGACACCATCAAGTGAAGAACTCGATCGTGCACATCCAAATAAAGTGCCTTACCGGTAAAAGAGCCAAAGTGGCGTTCATCCTCAAGACCCTCATCCTTAAGCTTAAGAGCAGACTCTAAAAGTGCAACATTAACAACAAACTTTCTGCCTAATAAGGATGATTCAATTCCTATGATCTCGGTTTTGGTCTCATCATAAAGAAAACGAGCATTTGAGTAAAAGAGGAGTACCATGTTTTTGTAGCAAATATCCGGAAGGCTCAAGAAATCCATGAGATTCCACTCATCCAAACGAGAGAGATAACGAAAAAGGAATCGCTCGGAATTGAGGAACTCAAGATCAATAACACGTTCCTTACGAACCGCGAAATCCTTGACATAAGCAAAGCGAGCACGCGCGTCCGGATTTTTAAGAGACTTCTGAAAAAGCATAGTGATATTCGGACGAATGCTCGAATCACCGGATTGAACGGCCTTGCGCTTTTTGTTCGATTGATCCGCCATCTAAAAACATTAAGCAAGTGTTTTAAAATTGAGTGTATGCATTGATAATTATAATCAATCCAATAATAAATCCCACTTAGGTTTTTGAAAAACAAAATTAAAATAAAAAACAGTTAAAAAAAATACGATTGAAAAATTTTATATTCGAATCAAAAAATTTGAGATTTGAAAAAATTTTCACAAGATTTTGAAAGACCACAACAAAAACATATAATTTATACAAAAATAAAATTTTCTAACCTAAGATTCGAACATGAATTGAAAGAAAAGAAAAAAAATAGAAAAATTACCTTAGTTTGGGATTTTGGATGATTTGAGAAAAATCCTTGCACAAGATTGATGAAACTTGCTTAGATTTGAGTTGTAGAGTAAAACCCCTCACAATTTTGTGAAAATCAAAGAGTTTGAGAGGGTATTTATAGAGAGGGAGGCGATTTAGGGTTTTAGGAGTTTGATATAAAGTGAGTTTGTATCATTAAAAGCCCTAATTTAAAGCAGTCCGCGATGCCGTTTCGGAACGGTCAAGACCGTTTCGGAACGGGCGGCTAGGGTTTTGACCATTTTAAAACCATAAACAGAACGTTTCGATACGTTGTTGACCGTATCGAAACTCCATTTGACTCGTATCGGAACGCGTTCCGATACACCCCTTGGCAGAATCAAAAACGTTTCGGAACGCTTTTGAGGCGTTTCGAAACGCCCTTCTCTCAGAGCTGGATTTAAGGTATCCGTATCGAAACAGGTTCACCCGTTTCGATACACCTGGGCCTGGAAGTGCAGATGAGGCTCTAAAAATGCAGAAAAAAGATTTTTTAAGAGGCCTAACATGCATAAATGTCATGAATGAGCAGGCAAAACAAATTTAAGCATAAACATACTCACCCTAACTATAAGCATGGATGAAATTAGGAGTTTAAACACATCAACATGGCATTTCACAAAATCAAGCATATTTAAGCACAAAAGAGGTCCTAAAAGGTCAAGATAGGCTAGCTAGACCTAACTCTCTCCTAAGGGACCAAAAACGCTCTTTGTCTAAGGGTTTTGTAAAAATGTCCGCTAATTGATTCAAGGTGTCTACATACTCTATAACCACATCTTCCTTAAGGACATGATCTCTAATGAAATGATGCCTTATTTCTATATGTTTGGTTCTAGAGTGTTGGATGGGATTTTTAGTTAAGCATATTGCACTAGTGTTGTCACATTTTAGGGGTATGGTTCCAACTTTAATTCCATAATCTAAGAGTTGTTGCTTCATCCAAAGGACTTGAGCACAACAACTCCCTAAGGATATGTACTCGGCTTCGGTGGTAGATAAGGCTACACTATTTTGTTTCTTAGAGAACCAAGATATGAGCATACTACCTAAGAATTGGCAAGTTCCCGAAGTACTTTTCCTATCAATTTTGCAACCCCCATAATCCGCATCCGAATAAGCATGAAGGTTGAAGGTAGAGACTCTAGGGTACCAAAGACCTAAACAAGGAGTGTCTCTAAGATACCTGAAGATTCTCTTAACGGCTATAAGGTGAGACTCTCTAGGACTAGCTTGAAACCTAGCACACAAGCAAACACTAAACAAGATATCCGGTCTACTTGCGGTAAGGTAAAGCAAAGATCCAATCATAGAACGATAAAGCTTAGAGTCAACACACTTACCTCCTTCATCTTTGTCAAGCTTTGTAGATGAGCTCATAGGAGTGGCTTGAGGCTTTGCATTCTCCAAGCCAAACTTCTTGAGCATATCCTTTATGTATTTTGCTTGGTTGATGAAGGTGCCATCCTTCTTTTGCTTGATTTGGAGTCCCAAAAATAATGAGAGCTCCCCCATCATGCTCATCTCAAATTCACCTTGCATTAACTTAGCAAACTCTTGACAATGACATTCATTAGTAGAACCAAAAATAATATCATCAACATAAATTTGAACTACTAAGATGTCATTTTTATACATTTTTATAAAGAGTGTAGTGTCCACCTTACCTTTTTCAAATCCTTTTTCAATTAAAAAATTTGAAAGCCTTTCATACCAAGCTCTAGGAGCTTGTTTTAAACCATAAAGGGCTTTGGTAAGTTTAAAAACATGATTTGGAAATTTTGAATCTTCAAAACCCGGTGGTTGTTCCACATACACTTCTTCATTTATAAAACCATTTAAAAATGCGCTTTTAACATCCATTTGAAAAAGCTTGAAATTATGATAACATGCATATGCAAGCAACATCCTAATGGCTTCCATTCTAGCTACGGGTGCATAGGTTTCATCAAAATCTATTCCCTCTTCTTGAGTGTAACCTTGTGCTACAAGTCTAGCTTTATTTCTCACAATGTTACCACTCTCATCTAGTTTGTTCCTAAAGACCCATTTAGTTCCTATTGTAGATTGATTACTAGGCCTATCAACTAATGTCCATACATTACTTCTCTCAAATTGATTTAACTCTTCTTGCATAGCCATAATCCAAAAGTCATCTTTCAATGCTTCTTTTATGTTTTTAGGCTCTATGCATGAGATAAATGCAACATGGTTCATTAATTTAAGAGAAGAACGAGTGGTTACCCCCTTGGATGGATCACCCAAGATTTCACCATCTTTGACATAGTTCAACTCCCTTGGGTAGCTCACTTCCTTTTCCTCAATAGCCAAGTCCTTCAAGGCTTCAAGAGGTGGATCTTGTGTGTCTTCTTCCTTTGGTTGAATCTCATCCTCCTTTGAAGTTTGACCTCCATCAAAGGCATTTATGATTCCTACATCATCATCATCACAAGAATCCTTCCTAAGAAGGAGGTTATCATCGAATACAACATGAATAGATTCTTCTACTACTAAAGTTCTTTTGTTAAATACTCGATAGGCTTTAGAGGTTAAAGAGTAACCTATAAAAATGACTTCATCACTTTTTGCATCAAATTTACCTAAGTTGTCTTTTCCATTATTTAAAACAAAACACTTGCACCCAAAAGGGTGAAAATAGCTAATGTTAGGCTTTTTAGATTTTAAAATCTCATAAGGTGTTTTCTTTAAAATTGGCCTAATCATTACTCGATTTACAATATAACAAGCGGTGTTTGTGGCTTCCGCCCAAAAATATTTAGGTAAATTATTTTCACAAAGCATAGTTCTAGCCATTTCTTGTAAAGTTCTATTTTTCCTCTCAACTACCCCATTTTGTTGAGGAGTTCGAGGAGCCGAAAAATTATGGCTAATACCATTATCATTTAAAAATTCTTCAAACCCTAAATTTTGAAACTCGGTTCCATGATCACTCCTAATATGAGAAATTTTAAGCTCAAGATCATTTTGGGTTAATTTTGAAAATGTGATGAATTTTTCCAAAGCCTCATCTTTAGTACTTAAAAAGAGAACCCAAGTAAATCTAGAAAAATCATCAACTAGCACAAAAGCATACGATTTACCACCTAAGCTCATAGTCCTAATTGGCCCAAATAAATCCATGTGAATTAGTTGTAAGCATCTACTAGTAGAAACATCATTAATGGATTTAAAGGAAGACTTATGTTGTTTACCCTTTGAGCATGCATCACAAATTTTATCATTTGAAAATTTTATTTTGGGCAAACCTCTAACTAGATTTAGAGAGACTAGTTTTTCCAAAACACTAATGCTAGCATGTCCTAGCTTCCTATGCCACAACCATGCATCATTTTCATTTTGAGCAACTAAACATGCATGAGATGTATGAATGTCATCTAAATGCACCATGTATATGTTTCCTATGCGATGACCTATGAGCATAATACTATTAGATTTAATGTCTACAATTTTGCATCCATTTTTATCAAAAAGAACATTAAATCCCTTATCACATAATTGACTTATGCTCAATAAATTGTGTTTAAGACCATCGACATATAAGACATTTTCAATGAGAATGGTAGAGTGATTACCTATGGAGCCAATACCTTTAATGTGGCCTTTGGAGTTGTCACCAAATGTTACTACTCCTCCACTTTTTGGCTTTAAATCCATGAATCGACTCTTGTCTCCGGTCATGTGTCTCGAGCATCCACTATCAAGGTACCATGAGTTTTGACTTTGTGCTTTGGTCTTGAAGCAATGCTCCCCCTACAAACAAAGATATTAAACCTTGGTTTTTGGTACCCAAATCATTTTGGGTCCATGAGTGTTAGCTCCCAAAACCTTGGTTCCCTTAGGAATCCAAGATGACATAGCAATAATATTATTAGATTTTACAAGTTCCTTAGGAACCCATACACTTCTAATTCTTTTAGCTCTACTATGTCTAGGGTAGCTACCTTGTTTGTAGTAATTAGTCCTTTTCTTAGGTTGGTGTGTTCTAGATGATTCTCCTACTTCATGCTTGACACTTCCAACATTTTTAAGGACTTTTTGAGCTCATTTAGCTCACCTAACACCTTTTGGTGTTCACTATTGCATTGAGACAAAATATTATTAAGATCAACGTTTTCATCTTGAAAGAATTTAAGTTCATCTTTTAATCCTAAAATCTTTTTCTCAAATTTAGAATTAGCTTGAGTGAGTGAGTCATTTTTCTCATTTAGCTCTAAAATGATTTTCTTGTTTTTAATGACCGACTCCTTAAACTTCTCAACTAATTCATCATATACCTCTTGTAACTCATCATATGCATCATTTAACTCTTCATATGAAAAATCTAAAGTAGATGAGTTAGAGGTTACCAAGGAGGAATCTTCCTCAAGTGCCATGAGACAAAGATTAGCCACTTCTTGTTCGTCATCCTCCGATGACTCCTCATCACTCCAAGTAGCAAGCTTGGCTTTGAGTTTCTTCTTCTTCTCAAAGCCCTTCTTCTTGAGTTGAGGGCACTCCGAACGGATGTGGCCGGGTTGTTTGCACTCATAGCAAATGATGGGATCCTTTCCTTCTTCTTTGTTCTTGCTTTTGAAGTCCATTTTTCTTTGGATTTTTCTACCCCGGTTGGACCTCATGAAGCGTGAGAACCGTTTGGCTATCATAGCCAATTCTTCAAGTTCATCCTCATCACTAGATGAGCTCTCATCAAGTTGAGAAGCTTTAGCCTTGAGAGCTATACCCATCTTCTTCTTCTTCTCAACCTCAAGCTTCTCTACCCTTTTCTCTTCTTTCTTCTTCTCATCTTCCCTTCCTTGCTTCATGATCTCATGAGTAAGGAGAGAACCCACAAGCTCATCAAGCTTTAATGTCTTCAAATTCTTTGCTTCGATGATAGCGGTTCTCTTCCCATCCCAAGCTTCGGGAAGTGAATAGAGTAGCTTCCGGACAAGCTTGTCTTCCGGTATGATTTCTCCATATCCCTTTAGACCGTTGACGATTGTGGAGAATCGATCAAACATCTTTGACACCGTCTCATCGGGCTCCATCTTGAAGTTTTCATAACTAAGATTGAGAAGTCCAATCTTAGTTTCTTTGACATCGTTGGTGCCTTCATAGGTGGTCTCAAGAGTGTCCCACACTTCCTTGGCACTTTCAATTGATGAGACCTTCGAGTAGATGTCCGGACCGAAAGCACAAAATAGCATGTGGAGAGCTTTATCGTTGACTTGAATCTTCTTCCTCTCCTCTTCACTCATTTCGGCTTTCTTCTTCAACACCATCTTGCCTTCACCATCTTGCTTCAATGGAATGTATGGCCCATCCTCAATGACATCCCATACAAGATAGTCACTTGACTTGATGAATAGCCTCATTTTATTCTTCCAAAAGGAGTAGTTGTCACCATTGAAGAAAGGAGGCTTGGTGGTTGATTGTGACTCGTACATGTCGGAATCGGAGGTTGAAGCCATCTCTTGATAATTAGATGATCACACTCTTCCAAGGATCTCCTCTTGTGGTTGTTAATCCTCAAATAGTTAAGCTCTGATACCAATTGTTGAGTGGATCGAAAGATCGATATTTACCAAGAGGGGGGGTGAATTGGAAATTTAAAGGATTGTAGTGGAAATTGGCAAATTAAAAATGATGAACAAGGAATTTAGAGTGGTTCAAGTTCCAAATGAACTCTACATCCACTACCTTAGTCTCACTAAGGATTTGCAACAATTTCACTAAATTGATCTTCCCCTTTTCTAGGACAAGGAGGCAACCCTTTACAATATCGGTTGATTTTTCTACCCAAAAATCAACTCAACCCTCACTCAATAGAACAAAGAAATTTGAAGGCTAATTAGGTATCTCTCAATACAAATGATAGCCCCAATACAAGCACTCAACCCAATTTTACAAAGTAAGAATGAAGAACACAAATTTGGATTTTACACAAGTTGGGATTTTTGCTCAAATGCTTGAATTTGATGTTTGGATGTTTGCTTTTGGATCAATGGTTGTTGTTGATGCTTTTGGATGTCTCTTTTATACTTTCTCATTGATTTCTAGCCGTTTGGGTGGTTGGGAACATAAATGGAGCCGTTGGAACCCTCTCTTGCCACCATAAATGCAGTCTGCACCAACCCGTTTCGGAACACGGGGAACCTGTTTCGGAACGGACTAAAATAGAAAGAGCCGTTGGGGTGCATTTAAGAGCCCGTTTCGAAACGCCATAGGGCCGTTTCGGAACGGTTTTGCCACTGTCAAGGGTCGTTTCGGAACGGTCATAGCCCGTTTCGAAACGCCTTAACGGTTTTCAGAAAATCAGTTAAAACATACAACGGTTATATATTTCAAAATAAAACCTAGCCCTTGTTTCGGAACGGGATTGATCCGTTTCGAAACGAAATGGCTACTGTCAAAGGGTCGTTTCGGAACGGGCTTGATCCGTTTCGAAACACCCCTTTTATATTTAAAAATCTGAAATGTTTGAAATATTTTAGCCCTTTTTAAATCCAACATGAAGAACAGTTTCGAAACGAGTTGAGCCGTTTCGAAACGGTTTCTAGTGTTTCGATACACGTTTCGGAACGGTGGTCGACAGTGGTGAAAATGTTTCGAAACGCCTTAGGGCCGTTTCGAAACGGGTACTTGAAAAACACTACTTTGGCTTGAAACACTTAGAAAAAATAATTGAAAATGTATGTTTTTAACTTGGGCATAATACTAAAATTATATGGGGATATTTTAAGGACTTAAAATTCGTTTTGACTTTTTCGATTTAGTCCTTAGGTTTTTAGTTATATCAAAATTAAAATATTTGTTTTACAGAACGGTTCGTCAAACGCTCTGTTCATTTACACCCCTACGTCACA
Source organism: Hibiscus tridactylites (assembly GCA_958450335.1). Classification (NCBI taxonomy): domain Eukaryota; kingdom Viridiplantae; phylum Streptophyta; class Magnoliopsida; order Malvales; family Malvaceae; genus Hibiscus; species Hibiscus tridactylites. The sequence goes on from OY288281.1 coordinate 78,221,948, forward strand.
TCATTGTCCATCGTGGACTACCACATCGGCCTCGTAACGATCAACATCAGGTTCTATTAGTCAAAGGATTTTGTAAAAGAATTAAATTAATTAAAGTTTAATGCCTATCATATAACTTTTAAAAGTTCGATAACCATTTTGTATTTTGTATGGTAGTTTAGTGATCATTTGTGTACTTTACTCTTATATTTAAGTAATGTTTCTTGGTGACCAAGTATTTGGCGTTATAAATATAAAATATGTCTTAACTTATAATTATGAGAAAGAATTATTTTAAAGAGATATAATCCTTTTTATGATATTTGCAACATAGTTGCAAAGATGGGTTCTATAAAAATGTTGGAAGAGTGTTCGGATACAATCAGTATTGGCACATGATCTCTATGTTTCTAGTAGATTATTTGTTTCATTCATCCGTAAGAGTAGACAAGGTCAAACCACGTTAAAGTTGGTCTTTTGCGCACGTCTTATTCTATGATGATATCATTTTGATTAATTTTTTGCATACAAATTCCTAACTGTTTATTTATAATTTGGTCATTAAATATCAGCTATAAATACTCCTCATGCATGGAAGATATACAACACAAGAAAGCGAGAACTAAGAGTGGGAGGTTTTGAGAAAATATTATGTAAAGTATTCTTAAGGATGTAAGTTGTAAAGCTTTTGAGTGATCAAACACTTGTAAACTTCATCTTGTTATGATGAAATTTCTCAGTTGTCTCAGCCCGTGGATTAGGTTTTACAAAAGCTGAACCACGTAAATTCTTGTCTCTTTATTTATTCTTGGTCATATTGACATGCTTCTCCGGGGGGGCATTTCACAACAATAAATAATTCATTTAATAAAGAATCTGAATTTGATTACAAAACAAACTAGTGAACCAAGATGCAATGGCAAGAACTTGCTGTACCCAGATGAACAACAAAAAACAGAAACTATGTTACTCCAGAAGCTATGACAGAAACTATAAGTAATAGTAGTACATACATACACATACTGTTACTCCAGTTAAAGTTGCTCTATATATTGCAACGATCATAACCAAAGAACCATGACGAGTTTTCTGCAAGTTTCGATGTTAATTCGCCTTCCTCACCCTTATAGAATGGTTCGAATTCTTCTCGCCATCGCTGATCACTGACATTCTGGACCTCACTTGCATCATATTTGGGAATATCAAACTTGTCATAAGCTGGTATTGCATCGTTAGGCAGACGGGATTCCGCGAGCAGCTTGTTGAGAGTGCTAATCTCATGTTCATGTTTTTGCTTCAATTTATCAATCTTTTTGTTAGCCTTCTCAGTTTCTTGTTCTGCTTCCATTGCTCGTTTCTGCAATTATTTTAAAACAGAAGCAAATGAGAAGAGTCTAAAAAGTTTCAAATACCATGGAAAATCTCATTCAAATACACACGCTCGCCTACAAAAGGAATTTCTTATGAGTGAAAACTATAATTGAAGAAGATACTAGTCTAAAACTCTTGACTGCATTATGTTATTTAGTACTCCAATTTCAAAGTACATGCATTTCCTCTTATATCACATAAGCAATATGACACAGACTGAGCAGATACTTTAACATCTAAAATTCAAATACAAAAAACTACCATAGCTGCCAATTTTGGATTTAAGTTCAAAACTCAAAACTTAGCATGTGACAACAACCATAATATCAAGCAGTGAAGTTAAAAGTACACAAAACATATCTACAAGTTCACTTACTTGAGCAGCTGCTACAGCTTCCTCTGCTTCTTTAAGCCGTACAAGCAATTCACCTGCAGCCTGGACTGCCTCAACAGTATCCCTCAATTGAGCCTGGAGTCCTTTATTTTCATCCCTAAAATATCGTCTTTCCTTTTCTCTTTGCTCTTTCAATGCAGAAATTTCAGCAGCAAGGGCATTTATGAACTTGGATTCAGCACCCCTGACCCCTGCCCTAGCAGCTGCCTTTTTAACATCATCCATTCCCTCTTGTATCCGTCTATGCCTTGCTAGCAATTGAATATGTCTTTCCTCAAGATCTGCATACTGTTCAAGCATTCTTGCATGTCCTTCCATAGCCATCTGCATTGCTTCCCTTAATTCTTCGGCACATTTCTTCTCCATATCTAGTTGCTGCTTCCTTTTCTCAGCCAGAAGCCTGGCAGCATCAAGTTCAGTCCTCAATTCCTCTGCAAGAGATATCCATTTGCTTTCTGCCTCAGTCCACCGAATTCTCTCTTGTTCAAATTTCTCTTCAGCACTCTCCTCACTTGTCTCTGGTATTGCACTAAGAGGTGGAGACACATTAAGATCACGTGAATATGTCAACTGCAGTAGAGAATTTTGTCTTCGAGCTAATGTGGAAGAAGAGTCTACATAATACTGTAATTGGTTTCTTAAATCCTGAATTTCTTCTAACAATACTTCCCTCTCACCCAAATCATGAAAATTTCGAAATTGCTCCAACTCATCCTGAACTCTTTTTAACTCAATCCTCGTTCTTAAAACCTCAGGATGGTTCTCATATTTCTCCTTCAAAAGCTGAAGGCAACAGGTAAGTTATAGATGCATAAAAATGTTTTTAACTAAAAACACTTAAAAGACAAAACATATACCTTGTGCTCATGTATGAGGGAAGCTAGCTCTTCTTCCAAGAATTCCTCAGTAGGTAAAACACCATCCATAAGGCTCTCAAGGCGAAGAATTTTATCTTCCCTTGTCTGTCCTATAATGGCATTGCATTCTCTCTCATGTTTGTACTGTTGCACCTGTAAATAACAACCCAATAAATATAACATCACAATGATGATGGCCACAGTTAGCTGCTCGTACAATTACTAAGTAACCTACCAAACGGTTTAACTGCATTATCTCGGAAGCTTGCTTGGCACAGAACTCTTCAAGAGCCATTTCTCTCCTGATAGATCCAGCCAAAACCTTTTCCACTGCCTGAGCAATAAAAAAGTAAAATTATGTCAAATTTCGTTGAAGATATAAATATGCAATGCTATGATTCAGATTTGTTACCTTTGGAACTTGCTTCTTGGTTTTCTCAGAAGCTTCTGACTCATTGAATAATACTAACTGCAAGTTTGAGCTTTCATCAATCCCTTCTCCCTCCAGGTTTTTTTGCTTACAATTAGTACAAAGATATTCTTCTCCTTGAATCTCATAATCTTGAGGGAAAGTTTGAATTCCAACATCAACTTTAAATGCTGCAAGGGTTGGCTTAGAATCAGCAGGTTTTAATGAAAAACGATATGATGATCTCCTCAGTGCTAAACTCCGACCAATAACATCAAGACCACGATGGAGGCTAGCTGCCAAATGTTCTGTTGGTGTGAAAGATACACGCGTAGCCTCTGGGTCATCATCCTTAGGATCTTTCTGGGAAGCAGTGAGCACTGATGATGTCCTCAGACTCTTCCTACTCTGGTTAACTTTAGGTGAGACACCTGAAGTCGGGGATTTAAGAATCCCAGAGGAATCCCCATCAGTTGTTTCAATAGTTAGATTGCCCGGACTCTGTTTGACACTATCATGAGCAGTAATAATGTTTGGGGTGTTTGTGGCAGGTTCAACACAATCAACAGTCATTATTTCGGAGGTTTTAGGCTCATCAGATATTCCTTGTGATTTGCCACATTCAGATGCATTAAATCCTGGATCACCAACACATCTACTCTCAGACGTGGCTGTTCCCGAATCTGATTCAATCATCTCTAGTTTGGTCATTTGATTTGATTTGTTATACATGTCTGCAAATTGCAAACCTACTTGAGCACAAAGGTTCTCAACAGCTTCCTCATCAATTTCCATCTCCTCATCACCATCTTCATCAACATGAGGTAATGCCCTTGGATGATTGAGGCTAAATTTTAACAAATTCAAGCTTCTACGGGCATTCCATCCAGTTGAGTAACCTGCATTTGGATCAGTTTGGTTGTTGCTATTAGCTTTCATTCGATGGAGTTCATCCTGCATGGTTCCATCCACATTTGTTAGAGATTCACAAATTTTATAGCATAACTGATTGGGAGGGGGGAACTGATTATGAGAACATACCTTCAACTGTCGAATCACTTCACGCAGAAAGTTTACATCATCCTGCATGACTTCATTAACAACCGCCTTGTTCTTGATTGCCTTTGCACGCTGAGCAAACCTTAATGTGCTGAATGTTTCACTCTTACAGCTGTGCATTATAACACTTGCTTAAATTTCCCTTCCAAAAATGAAAAGGACAAAGGAAAGGAGGGGATTTAAATCAAACAGGACAGTTCTATTCTTACCTTTGTGCTGGAGAAATTGCACAGACCATTGCTAATTTTGCATTGCCACCAAGAGATTCCTGCAACAAAAATGTCAACTTGGAGTCTCTGTAAGGGATATGCCTTTGCTTTCCGGTTTGAGAAATTTCAGCAAGAATGTTTATCAAGTTCCTGAACTCCAAATATTAATTAAAATTAGCAAAACTGTAGTGTACAACACTAATAAGAAAAACTTTGTATGTTTGTGTGCAACATTTGGAGATCAACAATGTTCAGTTCCATAATTTGCCAAGTATTTGAAATCTAAAAGATTCCGGATTGTTGATGCATCAAACTATGTCAAAGTTGGAAGATCTACACTTTTGTACAATTAAATAACAACTAGAAGTTGAACCCGTAGTCTAGAGTTAACGATGACAAGAAAGAAAGGATAAAAGAGCATACCCAAGTTGTGAGAGTGAACGATTAATATTGCCTGCCTCCTTTAAGCGCTCTCCTGCTGCACCAGTTAACTTTTGTCGCTCTGAGCCAGCTAGATCAACGAAATTTATTCGGCTTGTTTTAAAGCTACTTACACCATCGGCTACACTCTGTAAAAATAAAGAATACTTCTGAATCCCTCAAATATGTATGATTGAGATTAAAAAATAAAAAAATAGGTGATATTTTACACTTGTTTTGCAGATAATTAGATCCTCTACACTCTGAAAGAATAAAGAGTACTTCTGAATCCCTCAAATATGTATGATTGAGATTAAAAAAATCAAAAAATAGGTGATATTTTCTACTTTTTTGCAGATAATTAGATCTTTGTAAGTTTACTATTTGCAAATAAATAATGACATGGTATTTAGGAAAATTCCTCCTTGCAGAGCTGCAAAATTAGTGATTCGATGCCACCAATTTGTGGTCTAAAAAGATGTATATTGTCTCAAACCTAAATATTAAAAACACAAAATGAAGAACTTGAAATTTAAAGCATTATTACCTTGCATCGAGATTCAACAACACAAGTAAAAACACTATGTGAGCGAGAACTTTCAGCATTGATACTAGTTGCACCTGTCCTTCTATTTGATAATCCCTACATCATTTATAGAGCAGCTTGTAAGCATTGGAAAAATGAAATCATACATAAAAGTGTTCCATTTCTCGCAAGAAAAAGAGAAACATTAGCATTCTAAACATAAAAATTGAATATCTTCTTCATGAGAGTCTTTAAGAAATGAGCAATCTAAGCGTCACCAAAAAGCAAGAGAAAAGAGAAAAAAAAAAAAACCTTTAGCAGTAGCTTAGTCACGCCCTTCATCGAATTCACGTACTCTTCTGTCAAATTCTCAACATAGACGCCAGATTTCACATCTTCTCGTATCTAGATGAAAATGATAAAGTAGTATAAGAAAAATCCAATTTTTTGGTTCGGTTAGAAAATGGCAACTGAATACTCAAATAATAATCCATTCTACCTGCAGGTTTCTTTGATTTGGATCCAATAAATCAGTTATTTGCTCATTATATATCTGCAAATGGAAATTGGAAAACAAGTGAGAAGGAACAAGAATAAATAATAATTATGTCAAACCTAAGAATCACAATAAGTCAATTAACTCTACCTCAAGAAAAGAACAGCGACATTGATACTTGAGCTGTTTATCAGCATGCTTAATTTGCTCCTGTAGAATAAAAAAGGGTCAAAACACAAATTATTGAAAATGGTCCATTATTAAAATTTTAAAAACAGCAAATTCATTGATGAACATGAATACAATTTTTTTACCTCATTTATACGATCAAATAATCGCTGAAACACACGAGGAGTTAAGCCCTGTTGATCACCTGATAAATTTTCTTCAAACAAGGCATTGGCTGGTCCCCAAATTGTATAAGTCTTTCCACTTCCAGTCTAATGAAATCATTTTATTCAGACCCGGAAAATTGAAAAAACGTTATAAATCAATACAAAAGCAATTCACGCATGAAATCAAAGAAAATGAAGAAACAAGTACCTGGCCATAAGCAAAAACGGAGCTGTTGAACCCGGCAAGACAATTTTCAACAAGAGGCTCTCCTACGAGCTGGAAGATATCACGCTGCAGAAAAAATAAAAAAAATAAAAAAAAATTAGAAAATTTAAGAAATATTTGAACATATAAGCATTAATAAAATAAGATTATTATTAGTGCCTGAGTTGAATCCGTGCCGGCGACTGAGTCAAAAGTGAAGGTCTGTCCGTTGATGCTCAAAGAATCACCAGTAATTTTCTCAATAGTCGTTTCCGCTTCTTCCTCTTCTTTAACCGGTGGTCGCATCCGCACAATCACCTTAAAAAGATTAATAACAATAAGATTTATTAATTTTAAACGTTGTAAACCTAATAGTTAAACGATTAAATTTTTTGAAAAGGGAAATACCTTGACACCGGAATCGGAAGCTCCCAAGACATGGTTTTCGGGGAGGGTTTCCGTGAGAAGTTTGCGTTTGAGAGGATTGGATAACGGAGGACGAGGTGGCAAGGGGCACTTAATCTTAGAGGTTGCGGCAGGGGAGAGCTGGGAGTTGGGATCTGGAGGCGGGGCGTTCTCTTTAGATGATTTTGGGTGTTTTCGTTTGGATTTGGTAGGGGTAGGGTTTGGGGAAGAAGGATTCTCCATCTGATCTCTCAAGATCGCGTTTCTTGGTAACATGAAATGCTTCATTTCTGCTATTTTTCTCTCCTCTTCTTCTGTTTGGTTGAGAAGGAAAAAGAAAGAGATGAAGTGATAGAAATGTAGCCGTTAGTTGAAAAGGGAGGGGGCTTGAATTTATGATTTGAAATTATGCTGTATGCTTACTTGACGACCCATGAGTCGGGTCGGGTTGGCCCATACCCCACTCCCTCAAACTTTTTTATGGGTAAGTTCACACATGGTCACTCAGCTATTTAAAATTGATTATTTTGGCCACTGATTTTCAAAAGTTACAAAATGAGAATTAAATTTTAGATTTTATTACAAAATAAACACTAGGTCGTTAGATGCCATCAACAGCCTAACGACGGGTTGATTGGGCAATTAAAGTAATATGATAGTTTTTACAAAATGGTCATTAAATTTTATAAATGTTACAAAGTAGTTGTTAAACTATTTAATTGTCACATAATGTTAAATTCAGTATTTAATTGTTACAAAATAGTTATTAAACTATTTAATTGTTATCAAAAAGTCATTAAATTAATTAATTGTCACAAAATAAGTGGTTACTATAAGTTATATTGTAAGTTTTTTTTTTCAATTGATTTTTTTTTTTTGAAAAGTATGGGCCTCATTAAAAACCCCTTTCCTATTGAAAGGGGAAAAGAGTACCCCACTACGATTTTATTAATAACCAAGTTTTGAGTACAGGTAATGCAAAGTTGAATACAATAGTGGATAAACCTCAACATATTTCCCCATTGAACAAACGAAATTAACCAATGCCCATCTTGGCTAAGGCGTCAGCCCTCCAATTCTGTGAGCGGGGAATAAGCTTTAATATAACCCCTGCAGTTTTGATCCTCTCCGAAATTGAGAGCACTTCCGAGACAGCACACAACAGGGGGGTCGAAACACCCGATAACCATTCGAACACAGTCTTGCAATCTGTTTCGAGGACTAACCTTCCCAGCCCCACCCAAGTAGACTGCTGAAATCGCTCCATCCCCACCTTAACAGCTGCCAGTTCCGTCAATGCGGGAGGTCCACCATCACTTGGTTGCGAAAATTCCATAAGTGTAGCACCCCTCGAGTCTCTCAATAAGCCTCCAATACCACCGCGTCCCGACGCCAAACAGAATGCCCCATCGACATTTAATTTTAGAAAGCCCACCGGCGGTGGAGACCAACCTGAGGGCGTCCCTACAGCTTTTTTCTTAGACATAAACTGCACAGCTAGATTCGGATCCATTACCAGATTTTCAATCGAAACCTGGTCCTTGACATGGGAAGCTTTGAACCACGACGCCCATCGAAACCGAACCAAGAAAGCAAGTTGTTTCCAATCTATATTCTTATTTTGATATAGATTTTCATTCCGCATCAACCACACCGACCAGATCAAAGCAAAAGGAAGCGATAAAAACCACCTGGAATTTGTCCACTCTAGCATTTCCTTCCAAGCAATTAGAAAAAGACTTGGCTTTTGAGGCCAAACAGTTTGAATACCAATGAGCTGACAGTAGCTCATCCATAAAATCCAAACACCTCTGCAGCCAAAAAATAGATGTTCTGTAGTTTCCTCGGCCGTCATACAAAATCGACATTTCCCATCCACCACCTCCTGCATACCTCTTTTCTTGAGAGCAGCTATCACCGGGATTCTATCTAATATAACTCTCCACAAGAAAATTTCAACTTTGGGGGGGGCCACCCCCACCCATACTATATCATTCCATTCGAAATTCTCAACATGTTCTTTAGCAGCCATTAATCTAATTGAGCGCACCGAATAGGCCCCATCACTAGAACCTTGCCAATTAATCCAATCCTTATTTAAAAAAGAGGATCGAAATCCTTGTAAAGCTAGCAACAATGCCTCCCATTGAGATTTTTCCCACTCCCTCAAAGGACGCCTTAGATCAATTCTCCAACTCCACCCATTAACAGTCTTTCTACCAAATTCACATATAACACCCGATTGATTGCAAGCCAAAATAAAAATTCTAGGAAATTTCAGTTTCAACGTAAATGGCCCCAACCACAAATCAGTCCAAAAATATATATTTTTACCATCCCCCACATGAAGAATTAAGTTATTTCTAAGGACATTACCAAACCAATCATTGGAGAAGAAGGTACATGAAATCCCGTTCCATATCCATGAGGAGTGACGCGAAGAAGTAGGCCCCGGGAGGATGCTCGGCAAATTTCCGGGCAGCCTAGCCGATATAATTCTCCTCCATAAAGAATCCGGTTCGTTTCCAAATCTCCAAATCCATTTTCCTAACAATGCCTTGTTCAACCATTCAAGATTCACTACTCCCAAGCCACCCGAGTTTTTGTTAATACAAACTTGATTCCAACCTACCCAATGAATTTTAGCTTTCTCTACCGTACCTCCCCATAAAAATTTAGACATCAAGCTATTTAGCTTGTTGAGCACCGAACTCGGCATTTTGAACAAAGAGAGGTAGTAGATAGGTAAACTCGTGAGTACGGACTTGATCAAAGTAAGTCTCCCTGCAATAGACAGAAAACCAGATTTCCATCCCTCCAATCGCTTAGAAAAGTTCTTAAAAACCGGGTCCCATAGGACATTTGAGTTCCTACGAGAGCCCAAAGGAAGTCCCAAATAGGTTGTTGGAAACTTTTCATATTGACAACCCAATGATTTGGCCCATGCGCTGATCAAACTTTCTTGTATGTTAACACCTAACAGCTTGCTTTTTCGTAAATTAAGCTTCAATCCCGAAGCAAGCTCAAAAATACGAAGAACTCTTTTCACATTTCTGACTTGTCTTTCCTCCCCACCACAAAAAATGAGAAGATCATCAGCAAACTGTAAATGCGACATGATAATTTCTGACCCTCTTTTACCAACCGCTATACCTTCAAAAAGACCCACGGACATTGCCTTTCTTAGCATGAGATTAAGAGCCTCTCCCACAATGTTGAAAAGAAAAGGGGATAAAGAACACCCTTGTCTTAGGCCGCGTTTAATGCTGAAAGGTTGTGTTGGTGAGCCGTTAACCATGATTGAAATGGTAACCGTCGAAATACATTTGTATATCCATGAACACCACACCTCATTAAACCCAAATTCTTTTAAGCATCGGATAAGGAAAGACCAACTTACTGTATCGTAGGCTTTCTGAAAGTCCACCTTAAAAGCCACACCCTGTCTGCCTGATTTAACCATAGAGTCGATTACTTCATTTGCCACTAGCGAACAATCCAGAATCTGCCTGCCTTGAATAAACGCAAATTGGGTCTCGCCCACAATTGTTCCCAAGACCGTTCTTAATCTTCGAGCCAGCACTTTGGAAAGAATTTTATAAATTCCTCCAATGAGACTAATAGGTCTGTACTCCTCTAGAGAATCTGGATTAGAGACTTTCGGAATAAGAGATATAAAAGAGTGGTTGATACCTGGTTCCCATTCTCGCCCATTAGAAAAATCTTCGAAGAAAACCATAATCCCATTCTTTAGTTGTGACCAGAATCTCTTGAAAAAACCCATATTAAATCCGTCCGGCCCCGGGGCCTTGTTGCTGTCCAAAGAATTTAGCGCCAGCCAAATTTCTTCCTCTGTGAAGTTGGACGTGAGATAATCAGCTTGAGAAGTCGAAATCTGCTTGAACCCCAACCTTATCTCCTCCACCTCTAAATTTTGACAGTCATTATAATTTTTGCAAAAATGATCTCTGATGTGCTGCTTGATCAGCGCCGGATCCGATATTGTATCAGAATAATGCCGAATGGATGATATTGAGTTGATACGTTTTCTGTTCGACGCTACAGTATGGAAGAAATGGGTATTGCGGTCACCCTCATTGAACCACCGCAAACGAGACTGTTGCAACCATTTGCTCTCCTCCCTTCTGTAAACCGACCAAAGCTCCTCGCGTAACCGACATAGCACTTTAAAATCCTCTTCAGAGCCAGCACCATTTTGAAATTTCCTTTCTAAATTTGAGATCTCTGACTCCAGTTTTTGAATACTCGGACCAGCAACATTATGTTTGTTCCCCGCCCACTTTTTCAGTGCTAATTTCGATCTCTTTAATATCCACCCAATCCTAGGTTTCTTCTTGTTTACAAAACGATCATTCAACACCGTAGACATCACCTCTTCAAAGCCATCTTCCTTAATCCAGTAATAAAAAAGCGAAAGGGTTTTGGACCCCAGTTAATCTTCTCCTCTTCAAGAGATATTGCGCTATGATCCGAGATCGATTTGTTTTGTAGATTTTGAACCAAAGAGGGAAAATGGTTGCCAAATTCAGCATTAATCAAGAATCTATCTAAACGGACGAAGGTAGGATTTTCTCTGTTATTACCCCATGTATATTTGCCTCCTGACAACGGCATATCCAACAACTTAGTTTGAAACAAAAAATCCCTGAACAAGTCCATCGAAGCGAAGTTGAAGTTTCTGCCCAGCTTTTCCTCAGAGTCGAGGATTAAATTATAGTCACCCGCTACGCACCATGGGAGGTTTTTTTGTCGAATCACAGCTGAAAGTTCGTCAAGAAAAGACGCTTTCTCCGCTTCAACAGATGGACCATAAACGTTTCCCAGACCACACAAAAAATTACCTGATGATAAAGTACCCATTATGCAAATAAAATGAGGCTTAAGGATAATTTCATTCACCTGTATATACTCTGCATTCCACATAGTCAGCAGGCCCCCCGCCGAACCCAGCGCCGGCGAAAAAGAGAATTTCACGTTCCTGTTATTCCACATCTTCCTGATTTCCGAAGCCCCAATAGACTCCATCTTTGTTTCTTGCAAAAACACCACCTTCGCTTTGAGTTTACTTATAGCCCTCTTCACTGCCCGTTGTTTTTCCTTACGTCTAAGACCTCGAACATTCCAAGACAAGATTCTTAATTCTGAATTCATTTGGATTTCTTTATATTGCCTTCGAACCCCAAACAGCAGCCTTCAGATTCGCCCTTTCTCAAGCTCTCTTACACGGCTTATTACCCGTTCCCTTCCTCCTCTAAATGAAACTTCCAACAATTGGCAAATTTCCCACACGGATTCCGCTTCTAGGCCCACCACTGACTCAGAACTGAAATTAAGATTTTCCGATGCCCCAATTTCACCAATATTATCCGGTTCTTCAATAGAATCTCTGACAAGTCTGCGAAAAATTCTTCTTGAATTTGCTCGAAAGAACCCCTTATGTACCTGAGACGCAGGAGAAGGCAACACCATATTTCTTCTCATCAGAACTGAGATGTTGGAGGAGCCCGGCATGCTTTTCCCATCGAAACTATCCGGAACTATTTCGAGAGAAAGGTCTCGACCAAAATTTAACGAAGGCTGGATAAAATTGATACTGGAGGAATTGATTTGAGGACACGGCTGTATAAGCCCAACATTCTTTTTGAGTAAAGGCCCAACTGAGGGTCCCAGGCCCGCGATCGAAGGAGGAACAGCACCCACTGCTTTATAGTCTTTAATTGTTTCAATCGAATCGTCCCCCTCCTGCCAAGAATCCACCACAGCCCCCTCATTAAGATTATTGGACCCACAAGAGTTTCCCAAGTTATTGGGAACAGCATCTGCAGCAACATTCTCTGTGCTCGGACACTCAGGAGTCGCATTCTGATCCGCTGAACGTTGAACCCCTTGTTCACCCGGAGGGTTCGCCGGAGGTCTCATCTCAGAACGTTTTTCCCCGTTAGCCTCTTCCTCCTTCGAATTGGTATTCCCTGAATCAGACCATTCATCCGCGAATTTTTCTCCCGATTGGTTCGATCCCCAGGCTGTGATTTCCTCTCTGAGCATTCCCAGTTTCACTTTAATTAAGTAGATATTTCCGATACACTTAGTGTCTCTGGAATTTCCGATACACTAGCCGTTCTAATAGTAAATTGAGCAATGTCCAATCTGGATTTAGCGATAGTTCCGTCGTTCACCTTGACCAATGAACCCCATCGATTCCCTATTGATTCGAAGAAAGCTAAATTCCAACAGACCAACGGAACACCAATCAGTAGCACAGAGCAAAAATACTTTGGAATTCCATCGTCCAACAGTTTGTCGATATGTTCGAACCAATAGCTCAACTCCGCCCTCTTCGAAGACCAGGCATCTTCCATATCGGCTACTGTATCAAAAAGAATCACGTGCGAATCAAAGTTTCGTCCCCAACGCAGGACTTTTACATCAATCCCATCATGTAGGAGAGCTTTTTGTACAAACTCCCTTTCAAAACTCTGTTTTATAACTCCGACCAAACTCCTATTCAACCATTCTATATCCGAAGCCTTAGCACTAAAAGTAGTTTGACCCTTCTGAGCATTAAGACCCTTATCCACACTACTGTTCTGTGCATTGCTTATCTGAGGAGGTGTATCTTCAACAAGAACCTCTCTGTATGTCCTAGGACCTTCCATTCTTGGACTCCTTGAATTATGCCCCTTAGGAATATTCTCCCTCTCAACCTCCCCCTCCGGAATGGGATTCCGACGATCATCCTGATTCCCAAGCTGCTTCCGACGATCTTCCTGGTTCCCGTACGGCTTCTGGTGGGAACGCCGCGGAAATTTTGCTTTAGAAATAGAAACGACGCAATTATCAATCTTGACACCATTCAGCTTTTCAATAACGATTTTCATTTCCCCTTCCGACGCCATCGATACAAAAGCAAATGTTCTGTTTTTGTATTTTTGTTTACTATTCTTGATCGGAATAAAGACCCTTAACACCTTTCCATGATAGCTGATAAACTCCTTTAAAGCTGCATTCGAAACCCTTCGGCTCAAGTTGTCGATGAACACCGTCCATTCGTACGAAACGAAACCCTCATTTTAAAAGATTAGTGACTAAAATAATAATTTCGAAGGAAAAAAATTAAAAGTTTTTTTTTCAAGAAAAGTTTATGGAAACCAAAAACTCTTTCAAATTTTCATTTGAAATATTTCTGGAAACAACGTTTCTTGAAATTAATGACAAATAACCAACCATTTTTGGAACAATTAAATATTTCAATGATCATTTTATAACAATTAAATAATAAATTTACCATAAATAGTTTAATAATCATTTTGTAACATTTACAAAATTCAGTGATCATTTTCTAACAAATAATATATTATTTTAATTGTACAACTAGTTCTCCGTTAGACTATTAACGACGTCCAAGAACTCGGTGACCATTTTGTAACAAATATCCATAGTTTTGTAAATTTTAAAAGATTAGTGACTAAAATAATAATTTTGAGATGATTTAGTGATCATTTGTATTTTTTAAATATATTGAATTATATTCAAAGTGAAAGGATTACAAAGGAATTACACCGTAAAAATTGAAAATTCAACGCATAAAAATAAATCAATAAAATTATAAAGGTGCGAAAGACATTAGAGTACAAAACCTATCACTCCCAGAAGGACTTGAATAATCTTACGAATGAAATCCAATAAACAACTACTTTGACCAGAGTGCTCTAAGAAGAAAGCAAATTCTTTCACTACAAGTATAAGTTTAAAAATCTTAAATATTAAAAATATTTTTACACTAATATTGAATTGGATACTAGGATTCAACAAGACAATTGAAATAACAAGCCACTTCATGCTAAGCTACGGGCTTTTTATATTGGTCTGCAGGTTGCATGGTCTAATGGCGTGGAGAATTTACAGATCCAATCTGATTGCAAGGAGGCAATTAAGCTCATTCTTGACCCAATTGCTAGTTCAAGTTCGATTTCCCTCGTCCGTGTTATAGATAAAATAAGGCGAAAGAGATAGATGATTGAATTCAAATGGATACCCCAAGATGGAAACTAGCCAACGGGTACACTTGCTAAAACCGCTGACTATTTTCATTGCAACATTGTTAATTTGAGGTTCCTCTAGAATTTTTGATTTTTCTTCTCGATAGTGATAAAGTTGATCCCCGTATTGTAAGCCTAACTACCAATAGGATTATCAGCGTGATCTGAATGCAGTTGCCATTAATCTCCAACATAACTTTCCTCAAGAGACTGTTCGTTGACGACCACCAATCGACTCATAGGTTAAAGTGAATGTTGACGCCCACTATAATCCTTCTACTAATCGTGCTTGTTCTAGTGTGATTGTGCGAGACAATGAGGGGCAATTGCTCGGTTCTTGTGTATGACCGTGTTCTTCTCTGCCATCGAGTTTCGCCGCTGAAGCTCAAGCGGTGGTAGACAGTCTCCAATTTGCCATTGATTTGGGTTGTCCTTCTATCATCTTGGAAAGCGACTCCAGAGTCATCATCAAAAAACTCTCATTTTCAGGGAATGGTCGGTCTGTGCTTCGTCCTTTCATCTCCGGCGCAAGGCATCTGACTTCTCAACTCCAATCTTGTTTCTTCAGTTTCGTAGACAAAAACAATAACAAAGTAGCTCACGAAATGGCTCAAATGGGGAAATCTCTCACTGTCGATGCTTTTTGGGTTGAAGACGGCCCTCCGCAGGTCATGACCATGGTAGATCTGGATTGTCGATTCATGGTTCTTCCATAGACATAAAAACCATGGTTTGTGTCGTCTTATTTATATGTGTTTCCATTTCATCATCTTCTAGATAGAGCCAGAGAAAATCTTATCCGGTGTTGTTTTAAGTCTTTTTTAGGGTGTTTTTTTTGACCTTGTTTTTCGATTATCTTTGTTTACTGTAGTGTATTCTCCCTTTTCTTGAATAAAGTGATGTCATCAGGTTTACTATTAAAAAAATAGTAATAGGGTTATTTTCTATTCTCAGTTCAAAACAAAAATTAGAATTTAAAGTAATTATAGACATTAAAAATCAGATATTAAAACTAACCGTCAGTTTGTGTGTAGTGAGATGGGACACCATATCCAACTTCTACCACATGGTTATCGATCAACTTTAAAGAACTTCTTCTCAAAAATCAACCACAGCTCGATTCTCGGACAATTAATCCACTCTGAGAATGACATCAAAACTATTGAATGGTAGCTCCATCAAATCTACTAGAAATACAAATCCTTGTGTTTCCAAAGAATATCTTCGATACAATCGATTTACCATTATTGTCTTGCCCAAAGAACTCATGGCGATTACACCCACATTAAGAATTTTCACCAAGACACACAACGCATGCACATGTTCTTTCAAAATGTAAGAATGTGTGGAACTAGATTCAACTAAAGAAAGTAATGAAATAGACCGCAATGTAAATGTACTTGCGATCACGTCGGTCACATTGCAAGCCCCATGCTGTGCATATACGCGTGCAAACACCTCTAGCCTCAAGTTGAATGGTGACAGTGTGTACATCAGTCCTCTAACCACCCGCAGGCATCTGATAGTTACCTTGTCCACAGCCTCGACCATGAGCAGGAGCAGTCTTGGTAGAAGCATTCACAACAATGCTCATATGCGTATCCTTGTCAAACTTGGCACAATCACGGATAACATGATCCTCGGATCCATATCAGAAATAACCACCGGTCAATCACCAACACTCGTCTGGATGACATTTACCACAATGCTCACATGGTGTTTGCTCTTAAGAATCAACATGTTGGTATTCTAAAAACGTCTGTTATCACACCGATATTCACGCCTAGAATCATGATGATATTAGTTATTATGTCCCCTCTTGTTCGACTTTCTAGAATACTCAGAGGATTCAACGAATCTCTTCCCTGAATTTGAACTAGCATGTTGGCCAATCAATCCCAAAGACTCATCAATATCCTTAGCCTTATTTACAGCAACATCAAAATCCACAACATTAGAGGCTAACAAATAAGTATAATGTCCTTCACTAAGCCATAATGGAAACGATTGCAACGTTCTCTTTTGTTTGAAACCAATTCAGAGATATATTGGCTTAATCTCACAAATTTGACATTATATTCGGCCACAAACATCTTCCCCTGGACTAAGCTCACAAATTTCCATTTTCGAGCATCTTGATATTGTGTGCCCAAATACTTCTTTCAAAAATTCGTACAGAAAAACACTCAAGTCACGCGATTGGTAGCTACACCAGCTTGAGTAATTGTCCAACAAATTGAGTTCATTTAATATTTGAGAGCCAAATTACAAGAAAGAGAAAAGAAGGACGCGAGCCCAATCGGGGGTTTGCAGGCCTCTAGGCTCGAGGATCGTGCTTATTTAAAGACCTGGTCAGCTCCTATTTTTCTTTCTTTTTTATTTTTTTATATTTTCTCTCTCCCTAACTCTTCTATTTCCGAATTCTTTCCCCCTCTCACAACTAACACATTTTTCCAAAATTCCCAGCCCAAATAGATAAAAAAACCCATATTCCTAAGTGTTCTTCGTGTGTTCATCACATTCGTGATGAACACGAAGAACTCAACTCCGGCTGCCGCCATGGTTTCTCCGACCACAGCTCTTCCAACTTCATCTGTCGTTTATCCAACTTCGTCCACTACCTTAAATCCTCGATCGCTGTTCGAATACTGTCGGCCATCTCGCGGTGATTTTCAACCATCGCAAAGCCTAAATTTTTTTTTCTCTTAAAAACCTAGCGCGATAAGATCTTTCATTCTTCCCTAATTTAAGCCTAACTACCCAAAACCGGAGCCCTCTTCGACTCCAACACCATCTAAAACACTCCCAGCCACTGTAGTATTTTCGACTGCCATGCATGCGATACATACTTTTTTTAGAGCCAGCGTTATTTTTATTATTCAGTTCGTATATACTACTTGAATATGATGTTTTTTTTGTTTTTGCAAGAATCAAACTCAAAGAAGGAAAATACCTTCTCGGCGACGTTTTGAGTCTCTGACAAAGGTTCAAGCTTCCCTTGTGACAGTTCGAATGGCTAGCAGCTCTTCGATTTTCGACGGCCAATCAAATTCCCAAAGGTAGCCCCCTCTCTCTCTCTTATTATTTTAATATGAAAATTAATATTTTATTAACTATTGTTATTATTATCATTCATGATCTGACACTCTCTCTCCTATTTATGTAGGGTTGACTAGGGATGACGTCATGGCGCTGACGTCATCCCCATCTGACAACAACTGTTATGGAAAGAAGCACAATTCATGGCTTCATTTTTCGACCAATGGAAAATCACCACATGAAAAAAAATAAGACGAGAAAATAGGTTGTGAACTATAAATTGGTTTAAATGAGCTGTAAGTAGCTGTAATAGGTTGGCATCTGATGCAAGTTGGGCTTAGAATTAAACCAGAATTGGACTTCAGGTATTTATCATGTAAATGGACAATTTTATGAACTTTGGACTTATTATTATTATTATTATTATTATTTAAGTTTTAGTAAAATGTATGTATTTTGGATTTTATTTATAATGAATTATAAAAGTATAAATTATCTCGGACAAAATACGATTATTACAAGTAGTGGATATTTTGGCTCAAACTAAAAAATATGGGTATTACAGTGCTATCGCGCAACGGTGATGCAAAGAGGCATGGAAAGCTACTAGATGTTCCTAGGGATAATGTATGAGGGTTAAAAAATAATTTCAACCTTTACTGGAGGTCCAACCGAGGAAGGGAAGATCATTTGGAAACAAAATTTCACTGGACTGTGTGTTTAAAGACTATTTTCAGTGTGTTTCGATGATATATAAAGAAGTCATAACAATACCCTATAGACTTAGCGACAAAAAAAACTCATTTCCTTTTATTTTTTTCCTTTTAGGAGATTGTAAATGAAATTTTAATTATAAAATTGTCGTTCTTTACCCTATTATATATTTAAGTTGCGTTTGAATCACATAATGTAAAATTACGTGTAGGAATAAGATTCTTGAGATGTTTTTTATCTGACAGATTACTGATAATGTTACATTAACTTGTTTAATTTAATTGGTAGAGATTTGGGATGACAATATTTGGTTGGAAAATATAAAATTGTCTAAAAGCAAATTTAACAAGACTGCCCCTATGATGTATTTACCTTTAAATAAGTTAAATTTCTCATATACAATTGAAAATATTTACATGAAAATTCATATAACTATTTTTGTGATACTGTGTAAATTTTAAGAGAGAAAATATGTAACAAATTTTTAAAATAATTAGTACATTAAACCTATATTTTTTTGAAGTAAATGTCGGTAGGCTTTTATTGGAAATAATTAAAGATAATACAACAGAAGTAAAAAACCAGAGAAGACAATATAGTTTCTAGACTCTTCATAACAAGACACAATGAAAGAGCAGTAAGCCAACCGACGACCAACTACAGCTAAACAAAATTTTACTTTAAAAGAGAGAGCTGTAGAGGGAAGAAAAATTGAAGGGGTAAATTATAGAGGAATCCCCTAAATCAAATCAAAGCAAACAGAGGCATCTATGTAGGTTCATTGAAACACCAATCTAGATCCGCAAAAAAGAGCACTTCTGATGGGGCCTCTTCTATCCAAAAACGATCCTCCGAGCTGCATAAATCCATGGATGCCAGTGCATGCGCCGACTTATTTCCTTGGCAACCGATGAAACTGAAGTGGCATGAATTTAGGGAGCTCGCCATAAACTTTGCATCATTGGTAAGAGGGCTAATCTTCGAGAGGTCTAATTTTGATGATTGAATTTTAGAGATTGTTGCTTTTAAGTCACTCTCAAAAATTACATAAGCAAAACCAAAGTCTTTGGCAAAGATGATGCCCTGGATAATTGCCATGGCTTCAGCATGGAACACCGAAGGGATCTGGTAGTGAATTTTGTAATATGCGCCCATTATTTGACTATCTTCATCACGGATAATAACACTGTAGAACTAAATGTTTTGATATAATATTTGAAAAATGTTTTGGACTAAATTGAAAAGAATTTAAAATATGATTTTAGTAAAAAATAACTTGAAAATATGTTTAAGGGATTTACAAGGCTTTGGAATGATTTAAAGTGCATTTGAAGTAGTTAAAACTGAGCTTTTCAAGTACCCGTACCGATATGGTCTGGTACCATACCGATACATCCTAGGGTTTCAACTACAGAAATTTTCCAGTAGCCAAAACCCGTACCGATACGCTTAATCGTATCGATAGGTGTGATTTAAAATAGCCCAACGGCTAGTCGCGTACCGATACAGTTGTATCGCGTACCGATACACTTAACTACCCCTAACGATCAAATTTCCCAACAGTCTTTTAAACTGCAGGACCGTACCGATACGCTAGGCAAGCGTATCGATACGCACCAGCTGAAGTGCACAACGACTACTTCCTTATCGGGACCGTATCCATACAGTTTGAAGGGTATCGATACGCCAAGCTGCAGAACTACATTTATGGTGGGAAATAAAGGCTCTAACGGTTCTAATCCAACTCCAACGGTCCTTAACGGCTACAAACTCAATTAGGAATATAAAAGGGACCTCCAAGCATCAAGAGATGTTTAATGCTTCAATTTTCAACAACACTATGATCAGGAATTTGTCTTAGGGCTTTATTGTTCAATTTATTGTATAGACATCACTTGTGAGCCTAATTGTCAAATTTGCTCAAGTGTTTAGGTTTTGGGTGAGAGCTTTAATTGTGCAAACATATACCTTCTAGAGGGATTTCTAGTTTTCTAAGTCTTTCTTGTGTAAGAGAGTGTTTGATCAAGTTTTATGTAGAAAGCTTGATCGATGTAACAGTTTCCTCCTAATCTGAGAAAAGGGGACGAAATTCTTAGTGAATTTGTTTAGAAATCCTTAGTGAAAAGCTAAGGTAGTGGACGTAGACCTTGTTTAGAAGGTTGAACCACTATAAATTCTTGTGTCAATTTCCTATCTTTCTATTCCCACAAAAACACCCAATTATCCAACTTCTCCACACTTGACGAGCAAGAACGGTTGAAGGAATCGAGCATCATAAAACCCAAAAAACACCCAAGCTTGCTTTGTTGCTCACATGAGAGAAACTAGCATCAACATTTGCCTTGATAAAAGATGATGAAGGAAGAGACCATATAGAAGTAACATGAGTATGTGGATGTACCAAGGAAGAATGCACATCCTCAAGCTTAGAACAATGACTATGTGCAAAGGTAATTAAATCCTCTATTCTTTGCCTTAAGTTTTCATGGATTAGTTTATTTCTAGAGAACCAAAGAGCTCAAATAACGATAGCAATCATAAGACGTTTTGTACATGTAAAGGCATTAAACATCCAGAAAAGCCATTCACAAAATTCTAGATTATCAATTTGATTAGGCCAAATATGACCCATAGAGTTCCATACAGTGCTAGCATAGATGTAGAAACGGCTCACATGATTAATGTCTTCAGATGCGGTAGAACATCTTGGACATAAAGGATTCGAGCTTATCCTTTTATTGTAGAGATTTTGCATTGTAGGCACGAAGTTCCTAGCACACTTCCACAGGAAAATTCAAATTTTTGAAGGACATCTCAAATTCTATATATTTTGAAAAATATTACCTGCATGAGTTTGGCTCTGATTAGGATTCATCAACATTTTGTAGCCACTTTGAACAATATATAGACCCGATCTCTCCCCCTTTCATACCAGGGAATCTGCTTGAGGAAACATAGAAAGAGGGATGCTTATGATTTGGGCAGCCTCAGCATGAGAAAAGACATATATAATCAAGTTATTATCCCAACTACAATCTACAGTAATAAGAACATAAACCATGAAGAGAGAATCCGCTAGAAGGGATGATATTTTCTGAAATGGTATGCTCGTGAGTCAAAAATCATTCTAAATTGATACAGAAGTACCTATACCAATTTTCCAACACATGCCCTTTTCTAGTAGGCCTCTCGAACTCCATATACTACGCCAGATAAGAGAAGGATAGGAACCCAATGTTGAATTAAAAAAATCTGAGTTAGGATAGTACTTTGCTCGAAGTAATCTAGCAACTAAGGTGTCTAGTTGCATTAGTAAACGCCATGCTTGCTTAGCTAGGAGAGTGATGTTAAACTTCTCAAAATCTCTAAAGCCAATCCCTCCCTCGTCTTTTAACTTACACAACTCAACCCAAGTACACCAATGGATTCTCCTCTTATTAGCAGAATTTTGCCACCAGTACCTTGCTGCTATTACTTCAAGTTGTCTGCGAAAAGAAATTGGAAGGAGGAAGCATGGCATGGTAAAGAGCAGAATGGACTGAAGAACTGATTTAATGAAAACCTCCTTCCCCCCCAACGATAAGTTCTTAGTGCTCCAGCCTTGTACTTGAGAATCAAAGTTTACTCTAAGATGCGAGAATGGTCGCGCTTTGTGATGGCCAACAATAGCAGTAAGTTAAGGTATTTTTTAGGGTTGTCCGTGATAGCAACATCAAGAACATTACACAACTATTTTTTCATATGATGGTACATTTGAACTGAAAAAACTCCTGATTTGTCATAGTTAATCAGTTGGCTAGAGAATTCTGCACAATGTTGGAGTAATTCTTTTAAATTTTTAGTTCCTTTGATCGTGGATTCACCAAAGATTAAATTGTCATCTGCAAAAAGAAGATGAGTAACCAAAGGTGCGCTACGAGTAATTTTTGCTCATTTAACAGTTTCATTAATAGCAGTTTGACGTAATAGCGAAGACAATCCCTCATTGCATAGGAGAAATAGATACGGACTTAAGGGGTCTCCTTGTCCCAGTCCTCGAGAGGGTGAAAATGATCGCTAACAATCTGTTCATAACTACATAATATGATATTGTAGAAACACAACACATGATACATGCGACCCAAGGTTCAGCAAAACCCATTTTTCTCAAAATAGCCTCCACAAAACTCCACTCAAATCGATCATAGGCTTTACTCATGTCGAGTTTAAGGGCGAAAGAGCCACTACGTCCGCTACGCTTCTTTTTGAATGAGTGAAGAATTTCATACGCGATAATGATATTATCGGTAATTAATCTCCCTGGAACAAATGCACTTTGGGCTTTATCAGTGCATAGATGAAGTACCGATTGGAACCTATTCACAAGCATTTTAGAGATGATCTTGTATAGAACATTGTATAGGCTGATTAGACGGAATTGAGCCATATTCATGGGATTAAAAACTTTTGGCACAAGAACGATAGGTGTATAATTAATTGTATCTAGGGAACCGTTACCGTTTAACATCTCAATAATTGTCATAAGTATTAAATTTATTTATATGAGATATAATATAGTATGAAAAAATAATATTGTGATCTCAAGTGCACAAAGATTTTATTTTTCAATGTATAAGATTCATTTCCCCATTTAATTACTTAAAGTAAGATTTAAATTCATATTTATTGTGAGATTAGATTAATGATATTATTCAATCTCTTATATTTTGAAAACATTGTATAAATATTAAGTTCAATTGTTGAGATTGAATTCTTTTACCATTAATTCGTGATAATAATCCTTAAAAAGTAAAACCAACAAATAATGTTTAAAGTATTTTTGTGATTTTATATAAATATAATTATATATTTTGATATTGTAATTGTTCATAATATATAATTTATCTTATAAAAAATATGTATATTTATATATTTTTTAGCATTATCTTTCTATTTATTTAAGATTTATTATCTTATGTTTTAACTCTGTATCTTATTTTTCAATACTAATTTATTTGCATGTAATTATGCCTTATCTAATAATCTAAAGTAGCAATTTAACCTCAAAAAGAAAAGATATAATTGGAATGTTTTTATTTTATCAAGGTTATTTTTGTCCTAAATGCAAGAAATTGTTAAATACCAAAGAAAATAAATGGAATAGAATTCACGATATAAATCCACAAAAGTACTATTGTTGCGAATGGACTATTATCCCTGGTGAAAATCCTCTCAACTAAATGTGGGTATGAGATTCTCGGAAAACTTTCCTCCCTTAGTAATCCTCTTTTTTGCGATCCGTCCCTTTAAGGTTTAAAGGTGTAAAAAGTTTTTGAACTTTTGAAATAATTAAACCCCTAAATTTTCCATTCAATTAAGTTCTGGAACTAATAAATTGAATCAATTAAGTCATTTGACTAACATTGATTATGGAATCTAATATTTTTTAGTTCAGTTGGAACAACGCGTCGTTTGACAGTTTTTTTATTTAAAGAATTTGTTAAAGTCCTAAAAATTCTATAAAAACCTTATAAAAAATATTTTTTTTAAAAAAACTGTAAATGTCATGTGATTAATTTTTTTTAACTTTTTTATAAATGTCACGTGATAAACTACAATATCTTAAGAAAATTTATTAAAATTTAATAATCAAGATTGATCAGTTTATTTAATTCAATTTTTTAGCTCACTGTTCACAAACATAAATAAATAAAAAATATCACAAATTTAATTAATTTTTAAAATTTTTACATCCCTATATTTAAACATTGCATCTCTGTCACAGTGCGTTGAAAAAGTAGTAGAAATAATCTGAAGCAGACACGCAATGTGCCAACTGCCAATGTTGAAAAAAAAAACAATAGTTTTTCAAAAAGAGAAAAATAGTGTAGAAACAATTATATGAATTTTTTAAAGCTACTGTGATAGTAATATTTATTTTAAATATATTATCAATAATTTGAAAATACATATTCAATCACCTTGCTGTAATTGTTGATGTTCGAACTCTAAAAATAACAACTAAGCCAAGTTGTGTTCATGCATAATTATATGAAATCTTGAATGTCAGTGTCGGTAGCCTAATTAATTAATTGGTATGACTTGATATTTTGTTTGTTTGCAACTCCATTTCCGATGATTTCCATTATTGTTTTTTCAATCCTTGAAGATTCCCATTCACCCCTCTTACCTACCCCCTCCGCACTCCCTTTGCTACTCAGTTGAAGCTTTTGGTTTTTCTTCAAAAAAAAAATAATGTTGGGAGGTTCGATGAATGCGATCAAAACATCCTCCCCTTCCTCTTTAACTGAGAAGAGAATGGAGATCATGCCGTCTTCGTCCAGGCCTTTTCATCAGTTCCGTTTTCCGCTCAATAAATTACAGCGCTCCAGAACTTTGGGCACCATGCACCTCTCCGCCCTCAACTTCCGGGTCTCCAGAGGATCGAAGCTTCGCGTTTTCTGTGAATCCAAGGTGATTTTCATTTACCCGCTTTTAGGTTTCTTCCAAATCCTTTTACTTTTGATTTTACGGGATCATAGCCTGTTGAATTTTTTTTGATAAATAAAAAAATAAGAATGAAATAAAAAGAACCTGTTGAAATTTTAATCTCCATCATAAAACTACTTTTTTTTTCATTCATAATAGAAAACTTAATCTCACCCTATTAAACCAACTTTAATGTTATTCTCTGCAAGTAGGCGCTATTTTCTTTTTAAACAATTTATACCTTAAAAAGAAAAATAAAACTTACTCTTAATAGATTTCAAACTCATAATTTTATTTTAATATTTAGGTCATAATGATGGAAATAGCGAAAGTTTGTCTGGTAATGAGTAAATGAGTTATGAAGCGGTTGAATTAATAGTAGTGGAGTTAATGCTATACGGGCCCAGTCCATTTCATCATCTTAAAAATATGCTTTATTTTTTATTTAAATTATAATTACTCTTAATTCTCTCATTAAAGTTTTAATTTGAGCCCGTCCAATCAAATTAGAATTTACCTTACTTAAGCCTAGCTTATTAAGTCTATTTAATATCTTTTTCAAGGGTACTTAGTACTACTGATAGAATATTAGTATGGTATAATTCAATGTATTCTTTTGTCTATTTTTTCATGTTTATAGTATAATTTCTAATTTCTTAATAAAACATATAATTTAAATTGTATACATATAAAACATATGGAAATGTAAATTTTAAAATGATTAGTTAGATTAAATAACTTGATTTTATGTACTTATAAAAATTGAAAAGATTTTAAAATATCAAAACCTTATATATACACTGGAATATGCCAATACTTGTACAGTACCTAAACCATGCTTTTTTCTTCTCAAACCTGATATGCAATATTACATTTCAGGTCCACCCTCACTGCTTACGTGTCATTTGACAGGCATTCAAATATCATTCATTTATTTATTTTTGAAAACGTAGATGTAACTTGCAATTTTTTTTCAATTGTTAATTGTTAGAAAACTTTCTATTCCTGCTGATAGTCACACTGTAGGGGAGAAGTCGATTTTTTTTTATTTGAAGTCAAAATTGAATGGTTAATTTTTGAGAGGTAAAGAGAATTTTTAACATTTTACTAACTGAAAATTTTAAGGACCAAAAGAACAATTTTATCAAATAAGGGGGTGTAAAGAGCAATTTTACCATTTTAGAAAACTGTACAAATTTAAATACCAAATGAACAATTCCACCATTCCAGGGGGGACAAGGCTCTTGCCGGTCCCTGTGGTACCGCCCCTCCCCGACGTCCTAGTGGTTACGAGACATTGGCACCTCCTTGTCCACCCTGTTCCTCCCCTAATTTTTTTTGAAAAGTAAAATAAAAAAAAAGGTATAATGATTTTTTGTTTTTTTCCATTATTTCATATAATCTTTAAATAAAATAAATTTGAAAAAAAATCACTACTTAGAAATCAAACACTAGTAATTAATTCAAATACAAATCATTTACTAGCCTACTCAAAATTATTTGTCGAGTAAATTTGGATAAATATATTCAGGAAAGTATTTTATGCACTGGGGCGGTACATAATTTATTTGTCCAAAACTATTTTAGGGTAAATTATTTGTAAAAAAGGTACAAAATTATTTGTTGAGTAAATTTGGATAAATATATTTGTCCACAAGTGGATCTAATTTAGGGTTTAAATGTTTGTGTTATATGGTTTAAAATTTATGATTATAATTTATGTTTTAGGGGATATGGTTTAAGATTTATGATTTTAAGGTTAGTGTTTAGGGTTTTAAATTTTAGTGTGAACTTAGCTATGTTTGTGGGAAAAAAAGTTTCAACTTGCTAGTGCATGAAATAATTACCCAATATACTTTTAGATAAAATATTTTCTTTCACTCGGTGCGAGTGTGATAAAATCTTCCATATATGTATATATAGAATATTGAATATACCTACTGAGAATTTTTATAAAATAATTTTAAAGTTAAATTCTGACCAAACCCATCTCATAACCTACGTTCCCAATAAAATCTTTCTTCATCCCAAATTCCTTGACACATGATACTTGGAATTCATTTACAGAGATCATCTATCCACCAAGAAATGTAGTATTTAAAACAAGAGATAGATATTGTTAGCGCACGGGTGAAGAATAAAACCATGAGAAATTAAGGCTAAGGTTATATTTTATCGTATATGTTGGTATGCAAAAGAGTATATGCACTGAGCAGTGTACAACTAGACTATCAAATTCTATAAAGAAATTATGCAATAATCTTTTTATAAAACAATTTAAAATAGAGGGAAAACAAATGAAGCTTTGTTTCAGTTTTTTTTGGTGTCATCCCAAGTGAGTTTTGATATCTATTTATAGGAATGTAACAGGCAAAAATAATCAAAATAGTTGCAAACAATTTCAGCACAAGATTTTTGTATAAAAAAATTAATGAAAAGAAATCCTATTCACCATTGGCGAACTCCCCAAGTAGGTTATATGTTATTCCCATAAACTGTTTATGGAGTTCAAAAACATTATTCTTGGTATACAAATAATTAGTTAGAAGTAAATTATTGTGTTTTCCCCATTATGTTCATATTTAATTCTAATTCTTCAAAATTTTGTTTGCTTATGTATTCAAGTGCTTGCTTTTGACCTTTTCTTTTCTGCAAGTGAAAAACAAGTACCAAAAACTAAAAGTAGTATCTTAAGATTTGCTTACATTGCAATTACTGTTCCTATTTATACAAGAATGCTAGCACAAGAAAAGGAAAATAAATTCGTAACAGAATATGAGAGAACAAAGATAAGCAGCTTGGCCGGTTCCTAATCCTACCTAGAGGAGAAGGGAAGGGGACTCTAGGGGTAGGAAGGGAGTGCTCTTAGTGGGTCTAGAACTCACGACTTAAGAAAATATGAGAAAACAAAGATGAGCAGTTTGACCTACCGGCCAAATATACTTGCTCGATAAAGTCCTAACTTCTGGCTCAAGAATAAAATATAACTACAAATATAATTAAAATTAAATACAGCCTGTAACACCTGGTAAGTGTTACCATATGACACTCCTTACTCCTTAGTTCATCGGAGCATTATCTATGTTAGCCATCCAACCTAAAACCAATCAGCAATAATTGGAGGCCCAACTTGAATATAAGATCACAAGAAACCAACATTTACTAGATATAGGTAAAAACATAAATGTTTTTATTTTTCTAATATAAATAAAAGGTAAAAAAATTGTGGGTGGGGGCAAGGGCCCTCCCACCATACACATACTTTCGTTTCTGATTGGATATCACCTTGATAACCTGCATCCCATTGTAAATGGTTTAACCCTGTTTTCATTTTATAGCAACACTTAGTGGACCATGCCATTGCATTGAAAATTGACTTTCTAACTTGAATTGCTTATTTTTATGTATCATTGCTCTATCACTAGGACAGCTTCTTGGCTTTATCTAGCCTAATTTAAACTCCTTCAAGCTTCAATAGTTTGAATTCCATCTAAATCCCTATACCATACCATACCATACTCTTACAGTTGTGCTTGTTATTGTTATTACCATTTTTTAAAAGGGTGTTAAAATACCTTTTCTCAAAGCTCTTAAAGTTCTTTTCCTTGAAAAACTTTTTCATACTTGCGTCCTTTGGTGCTCCTATTCCTTGTTTTTTTTTAAAGTATGTCCAAAACTTATGTCAATGCATAACCGGACATGGGTGTGGGGATATAACTTGCCTAAACCCTTCAAAATACATGGAAAAACTTCAAAAAAGTTGAACATACTCATGTAACACATGGAAAAACTTCAAAATACATGGGTCTGAGTAACATAGCTTCCTTCAACAATGTTTGAGAAAGTATATCTTGTAGTCTTGCCATCTATCTGTGTTCTTTTTTCTTGTCCTAGACACAAGAGTTGCAGATCAGAAGGTGTTCTCCTTTACTGGAAAGATCATCATTGTCAAGTAATGGTGCACTGGCCTCGGATGAATGGAAGGCAGTCCCAGACATTTGGAGGTCCTCAGCTGAAAAGTATGGTGATCGAGTAGCATTGGTGGATCCATATCATGATCCACCCTCTACCTTGACGTATAAGCAGGTAACTTTTTGCTTCTATTTCTATAGTTATTACAAAACTATTTAGATATATATACATTGAAGTAGAAAATGTGAAGCCCGATTCATAATTTGTTAAATTAATATATGAATACTGATTTCTTTCATATATTTTTTTTTGTATCTCAAATTGTTTTAATAGTTCATAAAATATGTTTGTTTTCCAACTTGCCATCATTATTTCCAGTAATTATGTAGAACAAGTCATTATATGTTTCAATTTCCTTATTTTCAATTCCTTCCTTATTTCAGTTGGAGCAAGAAATATTGGACTTCGCCGAAGGTTTAAGGGTTATTGGAGTAAAGCCAGAAGAGAAGTATGTACTTTTCGCTGATAATTCGTGCCGGTGGCTTGTTGCAGATCAAGGTGTGTATCATTTGTAATTTGCCATTAACTTCCTTTCTGATGTCCATTAGCTAGAAAATAAGGTTCTTTGGTAGTGTTCTTGTATTACCTATCATATATATAATCTAAACATGTCATTGCTAGTTTAATACACATATATGATCTTGTTAAAGGGTTTCTGTTTTTCTAGGTTTTATTATAGGACTCGGGACTTTTGGATAAATTCCTTTATTTTCTTTTTAAATCAGAGGCACTTAAATCTGTTTCTGTAGAATTAGTAAAGGATGAAGATATTATGTTCAATGTAAACAAGTGAGACTACAGATTGGGAGGAAAGTTGAATAACTTGCTATTGAATCAGTAGCCTAAAACATGTTATTTTAGATTTTAATCAATAATTATGCACAAAGTTTAAACCTTATGCAGCCATATATCTTCTATTTCATTTCTGGATGCTCCACTTCCAACGAACCTGTCAATCCCCATGATTTTAAGGTCCATCTATTTTTAGAATCAGATGACTTATGCTTGAGCCTTATTGTCGCATCATATTCTGTCTTTTCTGGCATACTTGTTTCTTACTGAAACACTGAGTTCATTTGAGAGTTATTTGTTTCGAGAACTAAATGGAACTTTTTTGTATAAGCTCCATTCTTTAGATTATAACCATCAACTGCGTTGGTTTTATGACTTTATTTTTTCTTGTGGGCAGTGAAGGTTTCCCTATATACAGCAGGCCTCTTCCTTTTTTCTCAAAACTTAGGATTAGTTTAGCATTTCTGCTGTGGTTGAAAAGTGCTTTTGAAAAGTTTGGTTTGCAAAATTGGTGAAAAAGTGCTCTGAAAAAATGGAACACTTTTATTACAAGGTTACTGTGTTTTTACTTTAATTATTTCTATTTACTTTTGAGTAGGCAAAAGCAATGGTAAACAAGGTTACTGTGTTTTCACTCTGAAAGTAGGTTATTCATTATTTTATCTTGAAATTGATATAAGATTAGTATCCGATGTAGGAACACTTTTATCTTGTACTCTGTCTCAATCTGATTAGTAGTTCAATTTATGAAATCTTAAAATAGCTTTGGTGTATTATTTTGGCCTAGGTATAATGGCAACAGGAGCGATTGATA
This sequence comes from Hibiscus tridactylites, assembly GCA_958450335.1. NCBI lineage: Eukaryota > Viridiplantae > Streptophyta > Magnoliopsida > Malvales > Malvaceae > Hibiscus > Hibiscus tridactylites. Next base: position 78,252,472 of record OY288281.1, read on the forward strand.
TTGTCAGAGGGTCAAGATCAGCTGTGGAAGAGCTTTTACATATATACAATCATTCAGAAAGGTTCAGGGAAATAAGTGCTTTTGTGATATACTTCAATATTTCTTTTCTTTTCTCTTTTCTCCTTTTTGAAAAACAAAACACTTGACTTTTCATGTTTGAAGTTAACTTTAGTTTTGTAGTTTTCTAAACAAAAGATGTCCTGACATAATGTATTCAACGCCAATCATGCATACTTGCTGTTGTTATTTATTGTGATCTTAAGTATCTATTTTCACTTTACTTTACACCCGCTATGTTACTCGGATTCGGGTGCGAGTCATATACATGTATTTGCTTGACAAGGCTATGTTACTAGGACTTGTGGGATTTACCCCTTCACTGAGCATTCCTAAATTCCTAGTACTAATTATTGGTAACGTTTTCTACTGTCAATTTGATTATCCAAAATTTCTCTGCATATAATCATGAAGTAATCATTATTCTCATGAACAGTTAATTGTTGTTCAAAATGTATATAACACACTTGCAAGCTCACAGGAACCTCATGTCTTCTGATCAGCCCTTGTTCTTATATTTTGAAGTTATAAATGCTTGGGGTTTGTTTATCCAGGTTATTCTGCCTTCATTTTGATTTGCACTACAGAAGTTGCTGATTTTATATTATTGTTATGGCAGTGTTGGGCTTGTTGTTGACAATCCTGAATTTTTCAATCGTCTTGCCGGGAAATTTTGTTCCAATGCAACGATGAGATTTATTGTTCTACTTTGGGGTGAAAAATCACGCCTGGCCAGCAATGAAACACTTGGCATACCTGTATTCAGTTATAAGGAGATCGTGAATTTAGGAAGAGAAAACCGCGCTGCCCTTATCGATTCTCTTGATGCTAGTAAGTTGATTGACTGCAGAATTTGGATAATCTATTTTACCTTGCGGTCCTTGCAACTTTGTTTTCCTTGAGTTTGTTATTTAATTATGTATTTTCGTTTTCTCTTAGGTGTTGTGCTTTTGGTTGCCCAAAGCATTAACTGAATAGAGACTAAGATCTTATCTGTCCAGCTGCAGAATCAAATTTATTCACAGCCTTTGTTTTTTCTCCTTGTCTATTACCTGCTATATTGTTCCGGCTACATTTTTATCCAGAAGTCTGATACTTGTGCCTAACACATATTCGATACAATCCTCCAAAGACCTAATAAATGGAGAAAAGTTCAAAAAAATTTAAGCATATCTATGTTGGACACATACCCATATTTGATACACCTGGGTTCAAGTAACATAGGTAACCTGTACATTTTGCTTGCGCAGATGATTGATTTAAAACAATATTGACCTGTCACCGGTTCTTTCATTGTAGGGCTTCTGATTTAAGATGTGTTTTCTCCAATTGCATTGTAATGTGTTGTTGATTACAGAATGGTCCTTGGTTCTGAATGTAAAAATAAATATGAATTTATGATAAAATTTAGATTCATGGAAACATTTACCAATGAAATTGTTTAACATTGGGAGCCGATTAGCCTATGTTACTTGGATTTGAGTGTGGGTGCTTGATATGAGTATGCGTCCTACATGGGTATTTTGCAAAATTTTTAAAATCTTTCCATATAGGTGGAGAGTCATTGGAGTTAATATCCTGATACCCATGTCCATATATGCTTCAGGCACATGTGTTGGACATGTATACTATAAGAAAATGAAGAGTTGTGATAACATATTGACTAAGATTGGGATCCTCGCACCTGATATTCTACATGTTATTTTAAAGAAAGTTGCATTTTTTATTTGAATTGACACAGTTTTGGGGAATTTTGTTCTGTATTTTTTTTTATAAAAATCTTATGGTGGCAAGTGAAATTCATTCATTGAGAAGATACCCAAACTGCTTTAAAACTCAGCGAGCTGCGGGCAAAGGGTTGATCACCTTTCCCTGGTTATGCCCTCCATGTTCATCATACTTAAACACCTAAAATTTCATCAAGTCCTAAATAGCTACTTCATACATGATGATATTGGTATGGACCTATGGTAGTTTGCATGTTACTTCTATTTAATCATGCATGTCGTGTGACTTGTCTAAACCATATTGTTTTATTATGAGTTCCCTTGATAGAATTATAGCAGTCGGCTAAATTTGATTTCAGGAAAAGGTTACAAATATGAAGCCATCAGCTCAGATGATATTGCTACTCTGGTATATACAAGTGGAACCACTGGTAATCCAAAAGGTGTTATGCTTTCACATAAAAATTTACTACACCAGGTAACTTCTTACAATACTGATTTAAGTATTCTAGTTCTCACAAGTTCCAAAAGAAGAATGTTTTAATTGAGTACTGAGCCATTTTTTTCTCCTCTGAAGTATCATGCTTATATATGAGGGGTGAACTACTTTAGTGAATATAGTGAAATGGTTAGTAGCTATGTATATGTATCTACGGAAAAAGAATCAGATTATCTATTCCCATCCCCAATTGATCCAAAGGACTCTCCACCTATATGGAAAAAGCATATCCAGATTGTGGATTTGAATATCTGAATCTGTTAATGTTTACAATATTCGAATAGTGGAAGTCCAAGAATTAACATCTACATAATCATCGAATTGTGAATAGTAATTAATTTCAAAATTCGAGTATTATAAGATATTCGCAAATATTTAAATCCACATTATCTATTGCCATCCCTAATTGATCCAAAGGACTTTAAGCTCTAGGCTTGAAATCTAGACCGACTCATGTTGCCATGTATTTGTGGCTTATCTTTCTATAGAGAACATTCAACTATTTTGTTTCTTATCATCGAAAGCAACCTCTTTCTTAATTAATCTATTATTTATTATTTTGTCTGGTTCATTTTTCAGATAGAAAATTTGGGGGTTCTTGGACCTGCTAAAGCAGGGGACAGATTTCTGAGCATGCTTCCCACTTGGCACATGTATGAGCGATCTTGTGAGTATTTCCTATTTACGCGTGGAATTGAGCAAGTCTATACAACCGTGAGAACTTTGAAGGTATTGTTTATTGTAGGGTTGCGTTTTTTTAAATTTATCTAGAATAATTTGTAAACACTAAACAATTCAACTTATCCAGTGCCATGTTTACATTCAACAATTCTCTGTATTGCATGATTATTAGTTTTTTTTTACTTATTTATATGTTAATTATATATTTTGGTTTTTCTTTGTAGGATGATTTGAGAAATTATAAGCCAGATTACATGATTTCTGTACCTTTAGTGTATGAAACACTCTATAGGTATGTCCTTTACTCGGGATTTTGACAACTTAATTTGTCAGGCAAAGTTTATTGGGGTATTTTTCTTTGGAAACAATTATTAGTTATTATATCTGTCAGTGAAAAATTAGGTTCTCTTAAACACACACTTCAGTAGAAAAAAGAAAAATGCTAATTGTTCATGTTGCATTGCATCCACATGTGCTATAATTTCATGTGTTCCATCAGTTCAGTCATGCCGTGTTCCTAATATATGATAAATTATATCATATGATATAATCATTTCATGGAAAATATTCCGTGCGCCTTAATAGTTATAAAATCAAATTTTATTTTCTCGCTATACAATCTATTGGGGAAAACTCTTGTTGATACATTTTAGCACATATTCTTAAGGAAATGAGAAGTTATAGCTCATAAACTTTGGAAACTTTTGTGGATGTATGATTGATATTAAGGAGTCGGTTTTTTAGCATTAGGTTATAACATTAATAATTTCTTTCACTAGCTTGATTGACTTGGTGTAGTCTGTTGCCTTCTAAAGATTGTTGTAACATGCGTCTCTTGTTTATGAAAAACAAATTTTGGTTCAGCATGAAGGTGAAAAGAACCACATAGGACTAGGGTCCTAATAGGGGAATGATCGAGCCTAGTCAAGCTTAAGTTTTCAGAAGCACGAGCTTGAGTGCGATTGAGTTCATTTGTCAAAGGTCGACTTGAGATGAAGATTAAAATGCTCGAGTATTTGAGCAATTTCATTTACCTAGTAATTATGAGCTTATTTCCAAGTTTGTCTTCAAGCTCAATTTTGGATTGAAAATTTTCAATATTAATTAAAAAAAAAGCTTGATTAGGCTTGCGAGCTACTTGATAGCTCAAGCTTGAGCTCAAATCAACAACGACCAAACTAAATTTGAATGCTTTCAGTGGAAACCTAGTAACTTGTGAGCAAGTCTCATTTATACATCTAGTATTGATGCCCATTTTCTTAGTAAGGAGAGTTATGTTTGTAATTTTAGATTACTTCTAGACGGTCGAGCTTCATTATGCATGATTAGTTGACTAAAGACTGATTCCGATTATTCAAAATAATTTCCTTTTGGGATAAATGTCCTTCTCTCTCTTTCTCATCCTATGTGTTTGACCGGTTTCCACATCTAAACTATCAGGTTTTCACGTCTAAACTATGCTACTTAAATGCTATTTATACTGCTATGACGAGTCTGCGGTTAAACTTATTGCGTGGGAAACTCTTTGTTTTATAGTTGCAGCTTTTAAAATATTTTTGGATTACCTTGCAGTGGGATTCAAAAGCAGATTTCTACGAGCTCCAGTGCTATTAAATTAATGGTACTTTCATTCATAAGGATCAGCTTGGCATATACGGAGTTGAAGAGAATTTACAAGGTGATGGCAACTGAGCCGTTTTACAATTTTGATGAAACTAAAGTTGAATTCTGCAAATTCCTTTTTTATGCTTCCTATGGCTTAATTTCATTCTTTGAAGCCCTAAAATTAGAGATAAATGGGAATTAGATGCCAGTTTATTCTAATACCCATAGTGCTTTTATGATCATAAATTCAAAATTAGGGACGGACACAAGATTTTATGTTTGGGGGGCAAACCTATAAAATTCTAGGGGGCGAAAATATATTTTCAATAGAAATTATATAGGAAAATATCTAAATCATATACGAATTCAAAATTTCCAGGGAGCGACCGCCCCTTCCAACCCCCCTCGGTCCATCTCTGATAATAATGGTTAACATTCAACTAAGACCATCGAGTTTCTTAAACTTTCAACCCCTTTGTTGAAAGACCATATAACTCTCTACTTAGTAAATTATTGTTTTTAAGCATTTGCACCTTTCAGTAAAACTGTTAAAATCCTCTTATATGTACAATCAAAGTTAACACTGTTGGTGCAAAAGCTGTGTGTGCTAATTTTTCTTCACCAGTGTCTGGGGGAAGTGTCCATTGGTGTCCAGCACTGATCTGGGTTAGGCAACCACAGTTTTTTTAAGGCTATTTTATTGACACTTTTTGTTCAATTTAGTATGCTATTTCTTTAGAGGATTTCACCATATGATGATATTTTCTGAAGATATACGTGATGAGAATAATTAAAAAAATCCTTGAAAACTTGGAAGTTATTTAACTTGCTGCAGCCGTTAGTTTCCATTTATGACTTGGAGACTTTTATGGGATAAAACTTTCAGCTTTTTAATGAATATCTTGAAGATTCTTTCCACCCTTCATGAAGATAATTATGGACGTGATCAATGGTCATTAAAAATGATTTTATTTTCCTCTAGACTATTATTCTACAAGGGCGGCAACATTCTATATAAATAACCTTGTATTGTCGAGTTATGTTAATGAGCTTCATTGTACTTTTTGCACTAATCAGTTTGTTAAGAAACATTGTAATGTTCGTTTTGAGTGTGTTGATCACTTTGTTATCAGTGAGTGTCTAAGTAATTATTGGAGATTACTTAAGTGAGAATAATTAGGATAATATTGTTTAGGTAGTGACTACAACTAGAGTGGAGTTAGGTTGAGGTTAACGTGCCTTTTGTACTGAGAATGTTATAGTAGATTTCTCTCTAAACAAGGCTTCGTACATGAAGGATCGTTTTTGATCTGAACTGCATAAACAATCTATCTTATTTGTTTACTTTTTCTGTTTCCAATGTTTCCCCTAGTTACCATTGACCTAAAGCACTGTCCAGGCACAACTACCCCAACAAACACAGTTCTGTTTATCCTGGGAATCGATTGACAATTCTTTTTCCATTTCAAAATTAACTAAACTGATGAAGTTTTGTGTAGCATATGGTGACTAGACTAGAAGGTTACGGAACCAACCGAAGTGTATAATGGAAATTAAAAACTATCATCCAATGTGGCTTTGACTTTTTATTTTCTTTAAGTATTTGTGCTCGACACATTTTTGGACATGGATATGGGAACTCCAAATACATGAAAACCTATGTTACATAGACTCGGGAGTCGGGTGTAGTGTTGGACATGGGAATGTGTCCAACTTGGGTATGTTGAATTTTTCACCTGATTTCAATGTATCTGGGAGGATTCTCAGAGGACCATATCTCCATAACAATGTCTGAGTATGTGTTGGAGTTGGACATGATTATTCAAGAAAAAAATGAGGAGTTAGTGTTACATAGTGAACAACCTTTTTAAAAAATAAAACATACCCATATTGGATACATAGCTCTGCATCCAACACATATCCGTTCAAGGCCAAGTAACATGGATATTGTCTAGTTGGATGCGACATATAATGAGTTCCAGTGCTACTAAACTGGCCGAATTCTAACGTTCTTTAATAAAACATACCCATATTGGACACATAGCTCTGCATCCAACACATACCCGTTCAAGGCCAAGTAACATAGCCATTGTCTAGTTGGATGCGACATATAATGAGTTCCAGTGCTACTAAACTGGCCGAATTCTAACGTTCTTTAATTAACTCCTTGTTTCAACTCCATTTCCCCCTTGCTTTTATTTGGTTAATAAGTTGTTTCAATTGAATTTTCCCCCCTTTGCTTTTATTTGATTAACAGGGACTATGTCTAACTAGAAATCCGAAGGAACCTTCATATGTTGTAGCCATGTTAGATTACTTATGGGCTAGAGTGATTGCTGCAGTATTGTGGCCATTGCATGCATTAGCTACGAAGTTTGTCTACGAAAAAGTCCGCTCTGCTATTGGAATACAAAAGGTTTGATCTATTTGCTGAGTAAACTTGTTGAAGTTTTCGTATTCCAGCTGTTAAAGTTAACTGCGTTTATCAACCAATAAGAATCTGTATGTATTATTATGTTGCCTCAAACTCTTCTTTTTTCATGATGTACCTGTTTCTAGTACTTGTGTTTGACAAATTTCTGGACAAGGGTATGGGGAATATCCCTCCAACAATCCTTACTTGGAAAAAGATACACAAAATTGAACATACCAGTGTTGGTTATATGCCCTTATTTGTCACTCACATATAAGTCTGAGAAATTTAGCGTATTGCAATTAAAGAAAAAAATCAGAAAGGGAAAAAAGGAAGAGGGACTCATATTATCATTTGTTCTTTTCCGTGCAAAGATCCATGTTGCTATGTAAATTTTATTTTTCTTCGTTCAGCATTTCTTGTATTTCTGTCCTGTATTTTATCTTTTATCTTCTTTAATCATCCTCTAGACTGCCAAAAGCGGAGGTGGAAGTTTGCCGACACATATTGAAAAGTTTTATGAGGTTAGATGCTAATATGTTCTTAGCATTCAAACTAAAAGGTTAGTAGTCATCATCTCTTACTTCATGGAGTACCATACATGCAGGCAATTGGTCTAGAAGTAGAAAACGGATACGGTTTAACAGAAACAGCCCCTTGCATTGCTGGTCGACGACCTTCCTATAATGTAAGATACCTCTATCTCTTTCTATTATTACTTTTATCTGAAACTGCTCTCTTTATTCCATGCTACCTGTGAGAGTGCATTGACTTCCCATAAGCAATGTGAAGAAAATTTTCTCTAAGTACATGTGCCTGATATCATTACCCAGACACCCAGACATCAATATGGAGATATGGCTCTACAAAAGCCTTTCAAATACATGAAAAAAATTATAAAAAATTGAACATGCTAATATGTCATTATCTTAATCCTTTTGCATGTAAGTGTATCTTATTCATGTACTTTCTTTGGTCTAAATTATACCGAACTTGAGAAAGAGCGTTCCATTATATGACAATCTCTCATGTTTTACTTTTGAAGGTTCTTGGTTCTGTTGGGCATCCAATTCCCCTCACAGAATTCAAAATTGTTGATCCCGAAACTGATGAAATCCTCCCACCTGGTTCCAAGGGTGTTATCAAGGTTAGGGGGCCGCCAGTGATGAAAGGTTACTATAAGGTAACATTACGTTGAAATTTGCTTATAAAAAATGTTGTCATATGTTCATATATTGTGCAGTTCTTACAACATGCAGTCTGGGCTTGTAACCTTCTTTAGTTATTTATTTTTATAAAGTGAATCAAGAAACTTAAGACATTAGCCACAAATAATTCGGAATTAGTGAAATAAGAATGGGACTTGTAATATTTAGCACCCAAACAACTGAACTCTGCTCAAATGTTTTATTTGATACCTGAAGTTTAACAATTCACAATTAGGTACTCAAACTTTGCTTCAGTTAGATAGTTTGCACCTAAGAATATCTCCATTAGTTGAACGGCTGATGTGGCATAAATCTGGCGATAGCAATGCTCAACATGTCTAACTCCTATTGACCTTTTTCTTTTTTGGCCACAACTAAGGAAGTTAGTGAGTTCTACAATTAACAAAGTTGAATGACTCGATCATGAATTTATTTTCTTCTTACATCAAATGTGTATTAATCCGTAAAGATGTTTAGAATTGTTCTTGCATAAGTTAAGCTTTTGGAATTTGGCAGTGGGAAAATGTTCACTTTTGCAAGTGCTAGGGTAGCAGGTGACTTAACCAAAGAAACAGAATATACTTGGTTATAGACTCCGACTATTTCAGGCTTGTGTTTGAGGATTCAATGTTGGTAATTAAGAAGTCGATATTTTTGCTGTTTTCGGTTGTGTAGAAAACAAAAAACCTAAATGAAGCGAAGAAAAAAAATTAAACACCTATAATTTCTATTTTTCATTTAGGAAACACCAATTATCTTTCAAAGAAGAAGATATTTATAATATTTGTTTTGTTGGACCTATTTTGTCAGTTTAAGAAAGAAAGAATTCTGACAGCATAAATGTATACTAATAGTTTTATTCTTCTAGGAATTCAGGATTAAACTTCCGTTGTTTACCAGTTTCATATTACATGCAATTCATGAGCTGTTGTGGCATTTAGATGACATTTTCTGGTCATTGTTTGAATTAGAATCCAGTGGCTACGAGGCAAGCCATAGACGAAGATGGTTGGCTAAACACTGGTGATCTAGGTTGGATTGCACCTCATCATTCAGTGGGGCGAAGTCGACGGTGTGGAGGTGTGGTGGTTTTCGAAGGACGTGCCAAGGACACTATTGTTCTTTCTTCGGGTATATTTTAAAGCTTCTTAAACACGTATAGCTCTGATAGAATATCATGTCACGTTGGTACACAAGTAATAACATATGGTCATATGCACTTCTCTCCCTTTTTTAATTGTGAGACTGCATTATCTCTTTTCTGTATAACTGTAGTTTCCAGTTATAATTTTGACAGGCTTATGTCACATAAGTTACTTAGGGCTCCAATCTGGTTCCGAATTTCTACCTTTAATTTAATTATAATAATATAAATGTTTCTTAGAGTTCGGCATTATCAATATCTTTCATACCTGATAAAAGATACCTACACTCAGTTCATTTGGTTCGACTATGGTGCTTTTCACGGAGGATTTAGGTTCCTTGGACTTGGGTGTGTTGGACATGGATATGGGTCCGACACTAGTATGTTCAATTTTTCTTATGGTTTTCTTGTTCTCGGAGAGCCTTTGAAGGACTATATCACCCTACCAATGTCCGGATATGCGTCGGACACAGGTATTGCAAGAAAAATGAAGAGTCAAAGCAACATAGGTGGAGACTATAATATTGAGAGATAGTGCTCTCTTACTCTTGCTAGTTGGGAAAATTTTATGGTGAGAGTTTACATAGTTGAACTTTGATGCTGCAACCATACTCCGAAGTCCTTTTTTTGTAATAAACTCTGTTAAGTGCACATTTAATATTCTTTCCTTTATTAACCAAAATGATTTCTTTGGAGAAAATAGGTGAAAATGTTGAACCTTTAGAGATTGAAGAAGCTGCCATGAGGAGTGCTCTTATTCAACAGATTGTTGTCATCGGCCAGGCAAGTAGAAAACCTTTAGAGATTGAAGAAGCTGCACATGTATTGATTGCTTCCATCTTTTGATTTGGTTTCTAACCTTTCATTGTTGATTGACATCGTCTTCCAGGATCAACGACGCCTTGGCGCTATCATTGTCCCGAACAAAGATGAAGCACTCCTAGCAGCAAAAAATGCATCTATTGTAGATTCAGACGCCGTCGATCTTAGCAAGGACAAAATTACAAGCATGCTATATGATGAATTGAGGGATTGGTAATAATTGAATTATTTTAGTTTTGATTTAAGGTTCTCTACTGATGTCATTTCTCCCCCCCTTCCCCCCTTCGTGTTACAGTACTTAAAAGAGAGGGAGGCAGAAATTTTGGATTTTGGGAAATATAGACCGAAAGTTTCTAGGTTTAATGTGCCATAAACCCTGCAGAAATATGGTTACCATTATTGCAAGCGTGCTGGCAAATTCCATATTTCTGTCCACTAGTAGACTCATTCTATGTTACTCCAAAGTCCAACCCTTCATTTCCCCTTGAGCACCTGTGTCTGATACTCATGTTCAAAATATATATCCGACACTCACTCTGGCTCGAGTAACATAGACTCGTTTCTTGCTTGTTCTATGTTATTGGATTTGTTTCAATACCCTTCAAAACTTCTCAAGTATCTTGTTATTACAAGGTCTAGTCGATTGGAACATGAGTGGTAAGGCTGTTGTCTGACTATTTTCTTTTATGCAGGACCTCTGACTGTTCATTTCAAATCGGACCGATCCTGGTTGTCGATGAACCTTTTACGGTAACACTCATGCTGCCACTATGTGATAATTGATTCTTCATATTTGACATGGAACTTATGTCACATTTTTTGGTTTGTAGATCGAAAGTGGCTTATTAACCCCAACCATGAAAATCCGAAGAGACCGAGTTTTGGCTCAATACAAGGAGGAAATAGCCAATCTCTACAAGTAGATTCCCTTTGTTGAAGACTGCAATAAGACTAGTCATGTAGGTTATCCTCCACAAATTAGTATGGAAATGTACATTTTATCAATTTTCATTTGGTAGTATTTTGTTAACCTTTATCTTTCTTGAGCTTGTTACTTGTAATTTTAACTCTCTACTCATGTTTGGCCGGTTGAGTAATTACTAATTACGTCTACAATTCACGTCATGTGCATAAATTTAAATTTTGGAGATAATATTAATTATTTTAATAACATAAATTATTAATAAAAATAACAAGAAAAATAAATATTTTATGGGGTTTTATTTAGGGTAAACCAACTCCAAGGCCACTAAACTATTTGTTCTATTCTATTTTGACCAGAAAACTGTGATTTTATGAATTAGACCATTGAACTATTAATTTCAATTAATTGATAATGAAAATATTCACGTGATAGTTAAATAAATTTGTATAAATAAAATTCAGTCCTCATTACTCATAAATTTTAAAGTAATGACACTTAATTTAGTCTATCAAGATCAACATTTGGTTAATATTGAATTATATGTGTATAAATATATTAATTAAATTCAATACTTAATTTACATCATCTTTTAATAAACAAAAATGCTTTTCATCAGTCTAATTAAATCAAAGAACAAATAAAAATAAAAATAAAATATATGTTTTAGATTAAAGATAAAAAAATTATTTTTAAACTAAAATATGAACAAAATATACTTTTAAATTAAGATGATAATAATAAAATATATTTTTAATTTAAGATGTATTTATGAATATTTATCTATATAGATGTCTATCATGATAAAAATTATATTTAAAAGATTTGATTTACTTTATCATTATAAATTTTATATTAATTAATTGGAGTTTCATGTATTATGTACACCTATAAATAGAAGATTTGAAGAATGTATTGTAATCAAGTTCAGATTCAAAATATAGTATACATTTCGCTCTTTATTTTTCTCTTTACTTCTCTCGTTTTATTTCGTTCTTTTTCACTTCATTTACAACATGTTATCAGCACGAGTATGTTCGGAAGATCTTAATCAGAAATTAAGTTTCTTTGTAACATTCATCACTCGATCCGAAAGGATCAAACTCGAGTGACGAAAGTCACCTTGATTCACTAAGTGAATCCGAAAACAAATAGTTCAAATTACGAATTGAATCTTTTTCACATTCTAAATGCAACATTTAGTCATGTCTATCTTAATTAAGCAATGGTTAAAGTTTTATGCCAAACATACATCGATTACATGTTTAATTGAACACATTATGAATTTAAAGACCAAAATATAAAAATTTAAAATTACAAAGACCAACCCAGAACTAAAAGTATCAGTTTAAAATTAATCATATTACTAACTTGCATTGCAAAAATTCCAGGTCAAAAAGATGTCAATAACTCATTCAATTGATGTATGACCATACGATGACCATAATGTAAAGAACCAAAATTTGATAAAGCTATTAACTGAAATAACTAGCGTCGTACTAGTACACGGGCTCTCATTTGAAATTAGTAGCTCAAATTTGTACTGGTACTAGACCATTCACCTGAAACACCAACTTTATTTAAATACTTGAAAACTCATTCTTTCAAGAATTTTACTATACACAGTCATAAGGGCTAAGTTTAAAACCTACTAAATTTCTATAATTAATGTTTATTTTTTTGTTTGAATGAAATTCATAAAGATATAATTAATTGTAAATATAATTAAGAGTTTTGATATATACAACTTTAAAGGTCATATTTAGGTTTTAAGGTTTATGGGAATGGTGTAGAGTTTATGAGGTGTGGTTTAGTGTTTATGGTGCGAAATTTAAAGTTTGTGGTATAAAATTTAGTACTTAAGATTTAAGATTTAAGGTTTAAGGGATAGAAGACAATCAAATGTTATAAATTTGATGTTTGTTTTTAGGATGGTGAATGAAATAATATTTCTTACTGAATATTAATTATATCTACAAATGTTTTAATAGATCTCATCAAAAAAATAAAATAAACTTTAATTATAAGAATTTAGTAGATTTTAAACACAACCCTTAAGATTGCATATAATAAAATCTTCAATTTTACTCCATCTTCTTCTTTCCTTATATTTTGTGGATAAAATTCATCTCCCAACACTTCATCCGTATGCTTTTAAGCAAAACCCAACATCTCATTTTCAATTGCCGAAAAAAAAATTATTTCCTCCGTCCCACTAAATTGTCACATGTTGGTAAAAAATATTTAATTTTGATTATAATTTATTTAAAATTTTTAATTAATTAAAATTTATAAAAATATATATTTAAAAACTACTTGGTTCAAGGTTCTTAAAATATATTTTTTTATATTTTTATCAATAATAAAATTTAAATTATAAGAAGTCAAACTTAAAAAGACTTGACTCATATGTAACAGTTTAGTGAGACAGAGAGAGCAATAAATAATGATACAACTATTATTTAAAAGAAGAGTTTTGTTATACGCAACTTTGAAAATTACGTTTAAATTTTAGGGTTTATAGAGAATGATTTAAGATTTATGTTGTGAAATTTAGAGTTTATGGGTGTAGTTTAGTGTTTATACCGTGAGATTTAAAGTTTATAGTATAATATTTAAAATTTCAGATTTAGGCGACATTCAAATGTCATAAATTATGTTTGTTTTTAAAATAATGAATGAAATAATATTTTTTTTACCAAGTATTAATTATATCTACACTTAAGTATTTTAGTAGATTATATCAGAAAAAATAAACATTAATATTAAAAATTTAGTAGATTTTAAACACAACCTTCAAGATTGTGTATATCAAAATTCTTAATTGTATCTCTAATTAATTAGAAAAATTTTACAATGGGCGATGAACACCGATGAACACCATTAATTTTTTTAAAATTTTAAAAATCTAAAGGACTAAAATTATAATTAAAATTATCTCTTAAAAAATAAAAATCAAATTTAATAATTACTTTATAATATTTTTTAATAGGTTAGAATCAAATATACCCAATTTTCCTAAAACCTAACAAAATTAATCCCTTAAAAAAACAAAAATCAATTTATAATTTTTTAGTAGATTCGAATCAAATATAGCCAACTCTCTTAAATCTAATCCTAACAAATTCAACATCTCATCCTATTTCCAGTCGGCGCCGCCTCAACCTATTTTATTAATTATATTCAATAACCCTTTAACTTGGACCTATATATTGAGATGGATTGTTTTCATTTTACCTATTATAATCTATTAGTTAATGATGACCAAAGCGGAGAAGCAGACTAAATAATCAAATTATAATTAAAAAAAAGGTTTTTGCACTTGAAAATGATGATCTATTACCTAACAAATCAGTTTAGGTTTAGGTTTAGAAGAGTTGGGTACATTTGATTCGAATCTATTAAAAAATTATAAACTGATTTTTATTTTTTTAAGAAATCAATTTTGTTAGGGTTAAAGAGAATTGAGTATATTTAATTCCAACCTATTAAAAATATTATAAAGTAATTATTAAATTTAATTTTTACTTTTTAAGAGATAATTTTAATTATAATTTTAGTCCTTTAAATTTTTAAATTTTTAAAAAATATTAACAGTGTTCATCGGTGTTTATCGTTAATGGTATTCAACAATTTTCGTCGCTCGTGATAGACTCATCCAATTAATTATATCTAAAAAGAAAATAAACATTAATTACAGAAATCTAGGTGGTTTTTAAAGATAACCCGACTGCGTACAACAAAACCCTTTTAATAAAACATAACAAAAGTAAACTGGGAAAATAAGATCAACAAAACACTTTAAAATAAATAAATAAATATATTAATTAAATAAGCAAATCAATAAATAAATAAATAAATAGATAGATAAGATGTCATAAACTAAACTACCATAAGATTCCAGAGTTGTTGCAAAGCTGTAATGTGACAAGACACTGGGCGGGTCTGGAATTATCGTCGGTCCAGTTCAGTTCTGTAACCGGAAAAAATCAGGATGTGTAGGCAAAAGGCTGCGGGACCTGAGGCTCATCATCGATCGCCATAGCCGATGAAGAACTCTGTTGCCCTGCAGCTGGAGATGGCACCGATGCTGGTGCATCTGTTAGAGAGAGCACCTCTGGTTCGTTAGGGCGCAGGTCTTTAAGAAGAACAAACCCAGATGGTGCAGGCTTCACAGGAACATATCGGCTGTCTTCTAAAAACTTGATGAACTTCTCCTGAGCAGGAACCACTCTGGCTGGATTGGTCAAAATCTCAAATGTCAGCTCCGGCTCCGGCTCTGGCCCTGCTTTCTTCTCTGGAAGGCTATCAACCTGCTCAACATAAAGCATCAACAAAAGAAGGTTAGTAAATACATTTTGATCGATCATCAGCTGATCAAGTAATCTGAAAATACCCATGTTGGACACATACCGGTCTGAATCCAAGTAAACATAGATCTATACAATAAAAGAGAATATTTAAACACTGTTCAAAAGAATAACTTGATGAATCTTTACCTGCATAGCTTCCCCATCCTTCTCGCTAGATGATTTCCCTTTTCCAGTATTCTGAGCAGCAGATAAGGACTCCGGCCCAGATGATCTCTCAGCATTAGCCTTTTGTTCTGCCTCTTTCTTAGCCCTAGCTTTAGCCTTTGCTGAAGTTGACAGGACAGCAGTTGGTAGTTTAACAGCTGACGTTGCGGTGGGTGCAGTACTTGGCTTTGGATACTCAAAAAGCAAAGGTTTTGCATGGGATAAGAACTCAAATTTCGGAACCTTCAGGTCGTAGTTCAGTCCGATAAAAGCTGTGGGTGAGAAGGATAAGCTCACAAAATAGATTAGGGGATACCAATACCAAAATTGGCTAAAAACCGCAAGACCAACAATGGCGGTGACTTTGTCGTGCTTTGTCTTAGAAAGCAATCTTATGGTCACATTCCTCCCACCAGCATCAAGGATCCCAGAGGCCAAGATTGCTCCCATCTTGCTCATTGTATCTTCATGCTTATCGCGTATTATCTTTTCCAATTGTCGTCTAGATTAAGGAATTAAAAAAAGGGTTAGCTAAATAAAGCAATATATATGTACAATTGTTACACATGCAAAGGAAAGGAAGAAAAAAGACCTGAATGTTCCAACACGTGAATCACTGGCTTCATTGATCTGGACCATGACCATGGCCATCGCAATGAGGGCACCTTGACGAACAAAATCAACAGCATCTGATATTAAGGGTTCTAGCAATGATATGGCTTCACTCAATCCTGTGCCAGCACATGAAATGCCCACTGCAAGTGCCGCACCATATCGAACATGTGGGTTGTAAGACTCAGACAGTAAAGAGACAATTCGAGGAGTCTGCAGTGTTGACCAGACAAAATTGTCAGATCTTCAGATCCAAAGATAAATTACAGTTAGAAAAATTATGGGTAAAAAGGTGCATCAAACATTAACAACATCCCGCACACAGATGAGGGAAAACAGCACCTACCTGTGCTGGGTCTGAATATAGAACAAACCCCAGCGCTAAAACAGCAGTTCTTCTAACATCATCGCTCACATCCGATACAGCAAAATGCAGCAACTGACGAATAGCCTTGTTGTTTGCGGTTCCCCTATAGGCCAATGCTAATGCATACATGCCACCATAGCGTAGTATAGGATCTTGATCACGAGTCATCTGGTCAATTAATGTATCTGCTTCCTCTTCCCTTCCATAAACTGTAAGAGCTATCCCTAAAGCTAAACCTCTGAAAACAAAAGGGAAAACATATGGAGTATAGAAAACTACTAGGATAAGGTCCGGTTCAATACCAAAATAGGAAACTTTACCTGATAATTTTCTCATGTTGTGTCTCGTGTGCATAAGCAAGCATCTCGCTTGCCTTCTCACTTGCAGTTCCAACCATAAGCAAACCCATACTGATGCCAGCAGCTTCACCGGCAACAGCACTGTCAGTATAAAGCACAGTTTTGAGCTCATCATAGATTTCTTCATCAGCAGTTCCTAGCGCTGCCAAACCAAGACCTAAGCATGCACCATGTTGGATAACCTAGACAAAAAGTATCCGGTAATTATTTCACATAAACTTGATGCTATTTTGTCAAACAATATAATACAAATCCAAATCCTCACAAATGGCATAGAGGTAAGAAATAACAAATTGATGAGCATGTTTTCTTGTGATAGAAAGTAAGCATCTCTCTTTACTTCAGGGCTTATTTGTTGGGGGGGGAAATGAAGTTATTGTGGGCCAAGAAAGTAAATATACCTCAACATTAGTGTTGTGTAGGCTATCACGAAGGAATTGCTTAATGCCTTCACCATGGTTGGCATGAATGAGACCCAAAGCATACAGTGCACCACCTTCAGAGTATGGACTCCCACCACCACCACCACCACTAGCCCCACCTTGGGGAAGGTATGGAGCCATCAAAGACCTCCCCTGCTGTAGATGTCCTCTGTGGATAACACCAAGCCCAGCTGTAGCACTGAATTTGGCCCAATTTGTGGCTCTACTCAGCCAGTCCTGATGATACAACAGTAAGAGTAAGTATACAGTCTAAAAGAGTGAAAAGGAAACAGCAAGATAAATATTTTACCAGATTGTCCCTCAGGAATGTATCCACTGTTGTTCCAGCATGCATTATAGCATTTGCATATATTGTAGCACTGTGACAAACACTATTTCTCATTTCAACAGATTGCTTTATTGCCTTCAAAATTAATAGATCCGATCTAACATAAACAGTAACCAATTAATACCTTGTATATACAACAAAGAAACACAGTAAGAATGTATTTCCACCAAAAGATGGTACAATGGAAATCAATGCCTCACTTGTTATGACTGTACAAGAACTGTAGGGTCAACTGTATTGAGGTCTCCCCAGACAAAATTCCTTTTATTTTTGTCAGCCTCTCAGCATACATAACTTCTTTCGGATCAACCTCAAGCACATCTGTTGTTGAAGCAGAAGAACCATCTGTCATCTGGACATCCGCTGGAGCAGTAGAATTTTCATTTTGAACAGGAGCAGGGTCGCTGGATTCTGGCTGTACTGATTCAGAAGGCTGAGATTTGGGAGCAGGAAGCCGATCTCTTACATTTAAGAGAAAAGCCTGATGCTCATTCTCCACAAGATCAAATGCAACTTGAAAAGCCAAAAGAGCATCCTCCTTATTTTCAGAACGGAGAAGTTTCTCCAATATATTTGCAACACCTTCAGGTTCATCCAAGAACATGAGACACTGAGAAGTGCTCAAATAATCAGGAGAAGGCAGTTTTTGGTACAATTTAACAAGAAGCTGAAGCACCTGCATGAACCAAAGAATAACCAGACAACATGATGGATCTTGCAGAATTTGCAAGGTTGTACAAAATTTCCAAGAAAAGAGTAAATAATAGATCTTTTACGAACTTCTGAAATAACATCCTTACCTCTTGGCGATATTCTCGGCGATATACAAATGAATGAGAGACATGAATGGAATATGCTAAAGTTGCATGAACAATATCACTCCTTGTTATTGCTTCCTCAAGTTTATCAAGTCTCCGGCACTCAATTGCAATTCCCATCGCTTGTTGGTATTTTCCATCAATAATACACCTAAATCAAAGAACAGTAAGACAACTAGACTAACTCCAAATATTTTCATCAGGTATGGAAAAAGCTCTATTACACGTCGAGCATTCTCTCCACAATCGCCTCCAACCTATGGTCAATCTCTGTGGCTTTGTCACTAGACTCTGCTGCCTTTGACCGAAGGCTAGTGTACTCATCTATTGCCTTGGCTGGAATTAAGAGCATTAGGAGTCAAGTGCATTAAATATCAAATTTTAAAACATGAAATACAATATAATCAACAATAAGTGAATACACAGGCTTATCTAAAACACTCATTGGCAGCAAAATACAACCAAAGCCAACATAGTAATGGATTTCAATTAATCAAACTGTTATTATTGATCACAAAGTATAGCAAATGAATAAAGTTGCTACCAAGGAGAGTATGAACATAATCAGAATCCTCAGAAATATCGAAAAGGGGGCCAGCTCCAAGAGCATAAGACAACGAATCATTGAGCTCCCCCAGGTAATAGAAGACCTGAGTGTAAAAACAATGTAGCCCAAATAAGTAAAAAGTCAACAATCAAAATTGCATTAAAAAAAGGTAAGCAGAGAGAGGACATTTACTTCCAATACTTCTCAGTTACAAATTGTAAATGCAGTCAAACTAAAGTTAAATGCATCAGACAGCAGACGTCATCTTAACATGATATAGGTATCTAATGAAAACTATAACGTTAACACAAGATTATATATATTTATACATACACACACATATGTCTTCTATAATAGAGTATATTAACCTTTCTTTTTTGGTTAGTCTCTCAAAGGTGGACTATTCTTTTGGATCATTAAAATTTGCTAACCAAAAAAGCAAAAGATACACAGATGAAGACCATGGAGTTCAGATTTTTCTTTTTCCAATTTTGAAAAGAACTCATCCTTTCAAGTTCCAAAGAATATGCTACTTATACACATTCGATAACTAATAGGCACATCAATACACATACAGACTGTGAGGGATGAGAGGAGAACCTTCGAGACAAGCAAAGCAGCAAGTTGTCTATGATGCTGGCCAAATTCTTCATCTTCATATAAGCTCTCTCTAAAAACCACAAGCATAGTATCGTTATTCACATAACTCAAAGACTATCTAATAATGGAATAAACAGTGCCGGATAAAATTTAAATTGAGCTGAAAGTGGATGAATGAAGATAAACCTAACACCCGTCCCCTGTCCTCCCCCAGCTGAAAACAGATAAAAGAAATTTTCCAAGTAAAGTGAACATTTAACTTAATTTAGCAGAATTTCAAAAATCACCGCCACCATTGTTTTTATTCACTAAAAATGTGTAACTTCCCAAGTGAAAAAGCATTGCCTACATTGCGCAATAATTGCTTCTTCTTTTTTGTGTGTGTGAATAACAAAATAATTGCTTCTAATTCTGAAACTTATAAAATAAATGCAAAAGTGCAAAGCATAGAGTTTGTCAAAAGCAATCGATAATCACATACAGAACTTGCTACAATTTAGTTGAATCACAAATCTCCCCTTTGCCTCCTAAAATCTAAGAAACCAAAAATCAAAACCATTGGAAATCTCCGAAATTCCAAATTTATGCACTTAACTTAATGAATTCAAACTACATTCACAGTCTCTCTTTCCCACAGTAGCTAAACCAAAACATCAGGAAAAAAAAGGACTTTATACACTTTGTTTCCTTCAATTTTCCCGCCCACCAATCAATTCAAAACAACCAAAACCGAAACCGAACCGACAGAAGGAAAGAAAAAATCACAAAAGGACCACGATGATAAAGAAAAAGGCTTACATAATAGGAACGCTGGTGGAGATCTCTGGCCAAAATTGATCAACGAAGCTAATAAGATTAGTGAGAGCATGGAACTTCAACTGGGGATGGCTCTCGTTAAGCATCGCTAGTAACCCTCCAGCGGAGCTGACCGTCTTCGCCATTCCCAAAAACCAAAGACCCTGACGTTGTGTAATTTGGGAAGATTCGTCACTAGAAGAAGAGAATGGAGGGGAATTGGGTATTTTCGTCGGAAAAAAAGAGAACCTTCGACGATCCGTAAACGCACTCAAAGGAGAAGGGACGACGGAGAAAGGAAATTATTTCCGATGCAAAATAATTTTTTTAAAAAAAGTAGTATCACAATAAGAAATTGTATCTATAGTCTATTTTCTATATCAATCAATGATAACTTGAAACTCTTGTCAGTTTAGTGGCATCTCAAAACTAAACACTAATAAGGAGAATTATACTTCAATTTAAATTTTTAAAACTAAAATAAAAAAAAAATTAATAGGCTCGGGTTAAATCGCAAATATTTGTTTGGTGTGTGTATTTTATAAAATGATGAATGATTCTACAATAAACGTAATGTACCATTATATTGAACTAATATTTTGACATAACAAATTAAAAAAAAAATGTTTTTAGACTTAAACGAATATATTAAATATTTCAAAAATAATTCAAAATCCAAACAAACTTGAAAAATTCGTTTTGAATGTTTTCCAACTTAGTCGATCTTTTTTAAAAATAAGTATGATCCGTTTTTGCACTATAAAAATTGTTTTTCAAACTCCAACGTAAAAATGATCGATCCCCTAATGAAAAGGATCGATCTATTTTTAGACAGTTTCACATATGTTTTTGTTTCTAGTCTCAAAGTACAAAAGGATCGATCCCTTGGTGTATGGGATCGATCCTTTGGTTGCAACGGTCATATTTTTATGAAGAAAAATTGATCCCTTTACAAAAATATCGATCCTTCGTGTTATAAATACTCTATTTTTTTATAGGTGCCGACTTGATGTCATTTCCAACGGCTCCAAACGGCTAGTATTGTTAAAGAGGATACAAAAACAAAGAAAAATCATCTCAGCAACAACAAAAAAGTTAATACAAACATTCAAGCAATCAAGAATCAAATTTGTGCTTAATTTTCATCTTTCTTGTAAACACTAGAGTATTTTTCATTGTAATTTATTTTTCTAGTATTTCTTTGGGTGTGTGATAGAGCTTAAACTTTGCAAACACCTTCCTTGTCAGAATTTCCTAGTTTACTTTTTTTGTATTTGTTTTAGGGAAAAGATTCAATAGACTTTGGGGTATAAGTCTATTGAATTGTGTAAGATTACTACTTATCCTTAAACGAAAGATAAATTAGTGGATTTGTGGAAAATTTTTAGTGTGGTCTGGTCACTAAGGTAGTGGATGTAGACTTTATTTAAGAGAGTTGAATCACTCTAAATCACCTTGCAATTTTTACATTTGCAATTAGTGTCCATTAATCTTTAAAAATTTAATTCACCCTTCTTGATTTTATTCGATTAATTGCTACACTCAACACATTATGTATAACTAATTATGTATATTATTATGTATCATTAACTATTTTAATTACTTTTGAAATCATGGGATCGAAAGCGTTATTATCTCTTTTTAAATAAAATCTTAAAAATAATTTTTATATTACTTTTTTAGATATTTTTTTGGTAAAGTACATAAATGATAACTAAATTTTGGTAAATTATTCAATTTGGTAACCGAACTTTTAATTGCTCCATTGTTACCATTAAACTTTTCGTTTTACTCCAAATTGATCACATACCCCTTAACAACCGTTAAAAGGGTGACGTGTCAGTTAAAATATTTTGTATAATAACATTTTAGTCCTCCACGTTTGCATATTAAAACAAA
Source organism: Hibiscus tridactylites (assembly GCA_958450335.1). NCBI lineage: Eukaryota > Viridiplantae > Streptophyta > Magnoliopsida > Malvales > Malvaceae > Hibiscus > Hibiscus tridactylites. Next base: position 78,274,835 of record OY288281.1, read on the forward strand.
TTTTTTCTAATTAAAAAATAATAAATTTAACCCTTATTATTTACACATTATTTTAATTTTACTATATTTTAATTTAAAATAATTTAGGCATTTTCTGGGCAAAATATTTAAACATAAACCGGTTTCTACCATTAATAGGAACCACGTGATCAATACAAAATTCTCTAATCTAGGCATTTATGTTCGCGGGAGGACAATTAAAGGAGAAAATGATAGGCAAATGACACGTTGGGAAAGATACCTTAGTATAAAATATGTAAATAAGGTGGTGAAAATTACTTTTGTCTGATTCAACATTGAGAAAGTAAGCGAATTTAGATTCTTGAAACATATCTGCAACAAACTATTTTTTTGAATAATTTCTACTTAAGGAGAGAGAAGTGAGAATTTGCTCTTAATGGATTTAAAACCCACAACTTACAAAAAATGAAAGAATGTCAACTAAGAGTTTTAACTACTAATTCTAGAGATTGTTGTCGGAAAAACAGACAAAGTAAACCCGTCAAAATTCATTCCTTTGTCAGTTTTTTAAGCTACCATCTTTTGCCATTAGAATAAGAGCGGATACAACCTAGTAAACATATTCGCAAACAAATGATCGAACAAGTTCATGTTTTTAAATGCTAAAAGAACTAGAAATAGGGGGGATAATTCGTAAAATTACCTTGCCTACTTCACATGTCAAGACTGAAAAAGTTACAATTACTTTTCGTCTGTAGAAAAAAAAATTAAATAGTAGTAAGTTATATTAACTAAAAAATTCTTATCTTATTTTCATACAATTTACATCTTTTATGCAATTCATGATCTCGATATTCAATTTATGGCAGCTCTTCATACTACCCTTACGATTGTTCTACATATCTTTTGCTACACCAAGGGTACTTTGTTACACAATCCTTTTTTTTATCGGGCATCTCTTTACTTGTAAAATTTTTCAGATATTGATACTTGATTGGTCAAGTGTCATTGCTAGATCTACCACGGTGCCCGAATATAGTGTCTCCACCGGTACTAATTCTCTTAGGATTTTGGTTTTAAGGTTTAAAGTTAAATTATTTTTAATTAAAATAGTCTTAAATTAAAATAATGTATAAATAACAAGAATTATTATTTTTAAATTAGGACAAAATTGTTTGAATGTGCAAACATAGATGGCTAAATGTGTTATTATACAAAATATTTTAACTGTCACGTCACTCTTTTAACGGCGGTTAACGGGTCAGTGACTAATTTGAAGCAAAACTAAAAGTTTGATGGTAACATTGAAGCAATTGAATGTTTGGTTATCAAATTTAATAATTTATCAAAGTTCAGTTACCATTTGTGTACTTTACCAAAAAAATAATATAAAAATTGTTTTTTAGATTTTATTCTAAAAATAGATAATAACACTTTCAGTCCTTATAATTTTAAAAATAATTAAAATAGTTAATGATACATAGCGGTACATAGGGCCGTAAATGAACTGAACGTTCAGCGAACCGTTCGTGAACCGTTCGGCGGGATGTTCGTTTATTTATTAAACGAACGAACATGAACAAGATTTTTTGTTCGTCTAATTAAATGAACGAACACGAACAAAAGGCTTGTTCGTTCATTTATGTTCGTGAACGTTCGGTAATTCGTTCATTTATGTTCGTTCGTTTATGTTAATTTATGTTCGTTCGTTTATGTTCGTTCATTTATGTTCGTTTATGTTAATTTATGTTCGTTCATTTATGTTCGTTTATGTTAATTTATGTTCGTTCGTTTATGTTCATTTAAATTTATTCACATATGTCTAGGGGTGTTCATTATTCGGTTAAACCGAACTAACCGACCGAACCAAAACAAAATTGGTTAATCTATTAGATCATTTTAGGTTTCGGCTATTGATTAAGAGTTTTTTCAAATTTCAATTATCGATTAATTCGGTTTAAAATCGGTTAATTAATTGAATTAATCGAACTAACCAAAAATATTAAATATTTAACAAATTATATATGTTCGTTTGTGTTCGTTTATGTTCGTTTGTGTTCGTTTATGTTCGTTTGTGTTCGTTTATGTTCATTTATGTTCGTTTACCATTTAAACGAACGAACATGAACGAACACGAACAAGCTACATTCCTTAATGAACGAACACGAACAAGAAATTTTGTGTTCATTTATGTTCGTGTTCGTTCATTTGTTCGGTTAAAGTTAAACGAACGAACATGAACACACCCTCGTTCGTGTTCGTTCGGTTCGTTTACAGCCCTAGCGGTACACATGATTAGTAGTTGTGAAACCTATGTTTGATTTTGATATAATTAAATCGTTGAGGATCAAATTGAAAAACTTGAAATTGTTTTATAAGCCCCTTAATAAGTTTTAAATCACCAATACTTTAAAACAGATTTGAAAAACTCAAACTCCAAATATTTTCTAAGTGTTCCAAGGCCAAAGTGTATTTTCTAAGTGTTCCAAGGCCAAAGTGTTCAAAACCGTCCAGGTGTATCGATACGCTTCCAGGTGTATCGATACGCTTCCAGCCGTATCGATACGCTTCCAGCCGTATCGATATCTTTTTTTACAAAGTTGGCTACTGGAAGGAAGCGTTTCGATACGCTTTTAACCGTATCGAAAACATCGTATCGAAACAGATTCCATCTGTATCGATACGCCCCTCTATAAAAACAGAAGGAGTTTGAATAGTGTACCGATACGGCTTCACCCGTATCGATACGGTTTTTAATTGAATTTTTAATTCGAATGGTTTTAAATGCTTTCGACCGTTGGTGTCAGTTGTTAGGTAACCAAAATTTAAATTGGCAGTTGACCCGTATCGATACGGTAAACCCTCGTATCGAAACGGAAACCTTCAGTGCGCTAAGTTGAGAAAAAGGTATCGATACGGTCTTATCCGTTTCGATACACTCCTTGTCCCGTATCGATACACCTACGTGCGTTTCGATACCCCCTCTTTATTATGTACAACGACTCTTTTTTTTAGACAGGTATCGATACGGCTCCCCGTGTACCGATACGAATAGCTGCAGAAGTGCATTTATGATGGAAAGAGAGAGTCTCAACGGCTCTATTCAATTTCTCAACCACCCAAACGGCTAGAATTGATAGAGAAGGTATAAATTAAAGCTCTTTGAAGACCAACAACAACTATTGCATAAAAGACAAACATTCAAGCAAAAATCCAACCTCAAGTGTGCCAAATTTTCAATCTCTTGTAATTCCCAAATTGTGTTGTATCTAATTCTTATTCCTTCTTTAAATTTGGGTTGAGTGTTGTATTTCAAGGGACAAATCTGTATTCGAGAGATATACTTATTGTCCAATTTCTTCTTTGATTATTGGTGAGGGTTTGGTCAAATTTTGGGTAGAAAATTTGACCAGTTGTGTAAAGGTTACCTCCTAAGCCTTGAAAAGGGGAAGAACAAATAGTGAATTGTTGAAATCCTTAGTGGTAGCTAAGGTAGTGGATGTAGAGTTCATTTGGAACTTGAACCACTCTAAAATCCTTTGTTCTTCATTTTTAGATTGCCCTTTTCACTCCACAAAGTTTTTAAATCCCAATTCACCCCCTCTTGGTCTTAATCATTCAATCGATCCACTCAACAATTGGTATCAGAGCCTACCTCTTTGAAGGATTCACAACCACAAGAGGAGTTCCTAGGAAGAGTGAGATCAACAAAAATTCAAGCCATGGCTTCTACCTCCGGTTCAAGTATGTATGAGTCACAATCCACCACAAAGCCACCATTCTTCAATTGTGACAACTATCCCTTTTGGAAGAATAGGATGCGCCTCTTCATTAAGTCCAATGATTACTTGGTGTGGGATGTCATTGAAGATGGTCCTTACATTCCATTGAAGCAAGACAATGAAAGAAATATGGTGTTGAAGAAAAAGATAGAAATGAGTGAAGATGAAAGAAAGAAGATTCAAATAAATAACAAGGCTCTTCACATGCTTTTTTGCTCCTTTGGACCCGACATCTATTCCAAAGTCTCATCTATTGAGAGTGCCAAGGAAGTATGAGATACTCTTGAGACCACCTATGAGGGAACCAATGACGTCAAGGAAACTAAGATTGGAATTCTCAATCTTAGTTATGAGAATTTTAAGATGAAGCCCGATGAGACGGTGTCCAAGATGTTTGATTGCTTCTCTACCATAGTCAACGGGCTCAAAGGATTTGGAGAGACTATACCGGAAGACAAGCTTGTCCGGAAGCTACTTTATTCACTTCCTGAATCTTGGGATGGGAAGAGAACCACCATCATAGAGGCCAAAAATTTGAAGACTCTAAAGCTTGATGAGCTAGTGGGTTCTCTACTCACTCATGAGATTATGAAACAAGGAATGGAAGAAGAGAAGAAGAAGGAAGAGAAGAGAGTAGAGAAGCTAGAAGTTGAAAAAAAAGAAGAAAATGGGAATAGCTCTTAAAGCTTCACTACTTGAGGAAAGCTCTTCTAGTGAGGAGGATGGCCTTAAAGAATTGGCTATGATAGCCAAGAAGTTCTCTCGATTCATGAGGTCCAACCGTGGAAGAAAAATTCAAAGAAAGATGGACTTCAAAGTTAAAAATAAAGAAGAAGCAAGGGATCAAGTCATTTGCTTCGAGTGCAATAAACCTGGCCACATACGTTCGGAGTGCCCTCAACTCAAGAAGAAGGGCTTTGAGAAGAAGAAGAAGCTCAAAGCCAAGCTTGCTACTTGGAGTGATGAGGAGTCATCCGAGGATGACGAACAAGAAGTGGCCAACCTTTGCCTCATAGCACTTGAGGAAGATTCCTCCATGGTAACCTCTAACTCATCATCTTTAGATTTTACATATGATGAATTAAATGATGCATATGATGAGTTACAAGAGGTCTATGATGAATTAGTTGAGAAATATAAAGAGTCGGTCATTAGGAATAAGAAAATTATTTTGGAATTAAAAGACAAAAATGACTCTCTCTCTCAAGCTAATTTAAAATTTGAGAAAAAGATTTTATGGTTGAAAGATGAACTAAAATTCTTTCAAGACGAAAATGTTGACCTTAATAATCTTATTTCTCAATGTAATAGTGAACACCAAAAGGTGTTAGATGAGCTTAACAAGCTCAAACAGTCTTTTAAAAATGTTGGTAGTGTGAAGCTTGAAATAGGTGAATCATCAAAAACAAACCAACCTAGGAAAAAGACTAATTACTATAAACAATGTAGCTTTCCTAGACATAGTAGAACTAAAAGGATTAGAAGTGTATGGGTTCCTAAGGAACTTGTAAAATCTAATAACATTGTTGCTATGTCATCTTGGATTCCTAAGGGAACCAAGTTATTGGGAGCTAACACTTATGGACCCAAAATGATTTGGGTACCAAAATCAAAAGTTTAATATCTTTGTTTGTAGGGGGAGCATTGCTACAAGGCCAAAGCACAAAGTCAAAACTCATGGTACCTTGATAGTGGATGCTCGAGGCATATGACCGGAGACAAGAGTGGATTCATGGATCTAAAGCCAAAAAGTGGAGGAGTGGTGACATTTGGTGACAACTCCAAAGGCCACATTAAAGGTATTGGCTCCATAGGTAATCACTCTACTATTCTCATTAAAAATGTCTTGTATGTCGATGGTCTCAAACATAACTTATTGAGCATAAGTTAATTGTGTGATAAAGGATTTAATGTTTTATTTGATAAAAATGGGTGCAAAATTGTTGACATTAAATCTAATAATATTATGCTCATAGGTCATCGCATAAGGAACATATACATGGTGCATCTAGATGACATACATACATCTCATGCATGCTTAGTAGCACAAAATGAAAATGATGCATGGTTGTGGCATATGAAACTAGGACATGCTAGCATTAGTGTTTTAGAAAAACTAGTTTCCCTTGATCTAGTTAGAGGTTTACCCAAGATTAAATTCTCAAACGATAAAATTTGTGATGCATGCTCTAAGGGTAAACAACATAAGTCTTCCTTTAAATCCATTAATGATGTTTCTACAAGTAGATGTTTACAACTTATCCATATGCATTTATTTGTGCCAATTAGGACTATGAGCTTGGGTGGTAAATCTTATGCATTTGTACTTGTTGATGATTTTTCTAGATTTACTTGGGTTCTATTTTTAAGTACTAAAGATGAGGCTTTAGAAAAATTCATCACATTTTCAAAACTAACCCAAAATGATCTTGAACTTAGAATTTCACATATTAGAAGTGATCATGGAACCGAGTTTCAAATTTTAGGGTTTGAAGAATTTTTGAATGAAAATGGTATTAGCCACAATTTTTCGGCTCCTCGAACTCCTCAACAAAATGGGGTAGTTGAGAGGAAAAATAGAACTTTGCAAGAAATGGCTAGAACCATACTTTGTGAAAATAATTTACCTAAATATTTTTGGGCGGAAGCCACAAACACCGCTTGCTATATTGTTAACCGAGTAATGATTAGGCCAATTTTAAAGAAAACACCTTATGAGATTTTAAAATCTAAAAAGCCTAACATTAGCTATTTTCACCATTTTGGTTGCAAGTGTTTTGTTTTAAATAATAGAAAAGACAATTTAGGTAAATTTGATGCAAAAAGTGATGAAGCTATTTTCATAGGATACTCTTTAACCTCTAAAGTCTATCGAGTATTTAACAAGAGAACTTTAGTAGTAGAAGAATCTATACATGTTGTATTCGATGATAACCTCCTTCCAAGGAAGGATTCTTGTGATGATGATGATGTAGGAATCATAAATTCCTTTGATGAAGGACAAACTTCAAAGGAGGATGAGATTCCAACAAAAGAAGAGGACACACAAGATCCACCTCTTGAAGCCTTGAAGGACTTGGCTCTTGAGGAAAAGGAAGTGAGCTACCCAAGGGAGTTCAACTATGTCAAAGATGGTGAAATCTTGGGTGATCCATCCAAGGGGGTAACCACTCGATCTTCTCTTAAATTAATGAATCATGTTGCATTTATCTCATGCATAGAGCCTAAGAATATAAAAGAAGCATTGAAAGATGATTTTTGGATTATGGTCATGCAAGAAGAGTTAAATCAATTTGAGAGAAGTAACGTTTGGACATTAGTTGATAGGCCTAGTAATCAATCTACCATAGGAACTAAATGAGTCTTTAGGAACAAGCTAGATGAGAGTGGTAAAATTGTGAGAAATAAAGTTAGACTAGTAGCACAAGGTTACACTCAAGAAGAGGGAATAGATTTTGATGAAACCTATGCACCCGTAGCTAGAATGGAAGCCATTAGGATGTTGCTTGCATATGCATGTTATCATGATTTCAAGCTTTTTCAAATGGATGTTAAAAGCGCGTTTTTAAATGGGTTTATAAATGAGGAAGTGTATGTGGAACAACCACCGAGTTTTGAAGACTCAAAATTTCCAAATCATGTTTTCAAACTCACTAAAGCTCTTTATGGTTTAAAACAAGCTCCTAGAGCTTGGTATGAAAGACTTTCAAACTTTTTAATTGAAAAAGGTTTTGAAAAAGGCAAGGTGGACACTACACTTTTTATAAAAAAGTATAAAAATGACATCTTAGTAGTACAAATTTATGTTGATGATATTATTTTTGGTTCTACTAACGAATGTCATTACAAAGAGTTTGCTAAGCTAATGCAAGGTGAATTCGAGATGAGCATGATGGGGGAGCTCTCATTCTTTTTGGGACTCTAAATCAAGCAAAAGAAGGATGGTACCTTCATCAATCAAGCAAAGTACATAAAAGACATGCTCAAGAAGTTTGGCTTGGAGAATGCAAAGCCTCAAGCCACACCTATGAGCTCATCTACAAAGCTTGACAAAGATGAAGGAGGTAAGTGTGTTGACTTTAAGCTTTACCGTTCTATGATTGGATCATTGCTTTACCTTACCGCAAGTAGACCAGATATCTTGTTTAGTGTTTGCTTGTGTGCTAGGTTTCAAGCTAGTCCTAGAGAGTCTCACCTTATAGCCGTTAAGAGAATCTTTAGGTATCTTATAGATACTCCTTGTTTAGGTCTTTGGTACCCTAGAGACTCCACCTTCAACCTTCATGCTTATTCGGATGCGGATTATGGGGGATGTAAAATCGATAGGAAGAGTACTTCGGGAATTTGTCAATTCCTAGGTAGTATGCTCATATCTTTGTTCTCTAAGAAACAAAATAGTGTAGCCTTATCTACCACCGAAGCCGAGTACATATCCTTAGGGAGTTGTTGTGCTCAAGTCCTTTGGATGAAGCAACAACTCTTAGATTATGATATTAAAGTTGAAACCATACCCCTAAAATGTGATAACACTAGTGTTATATGTTTGACAAAAAATCCCATCCAACACTCAAGAACCAAACACATAGAAATAAGACATCATTTCATTAGAGATCATGTCCTTAAAGAAGATGTGGTTACAGAGTATGTTGACACCTTAAATCAATTAGCGGACATATTTACAAAACCTTTAGACAAAGAGCGTTTTTGGTCCCTTAGGAGAGAGTTAGGTCTAGCTAGCCTATCTTGACCTTTTATGACCTCTTTTGTGCTTAAAATTGCTTGGTCTTGTGAAATTGCATGTTTGTGTGTTGTAACTCTTGAAAATATCCATGCCTATAGCTAGGGGGAGTATGTTTCTATTAAAATATGCTTAGAACTGCTCATTCATCATTTGCATTCCTTTAGGAGGTGTTAGAATCGAGCTTATGGTTGTTCTTTAGGCCTAAAATGTACTTCTGGGCTTAGGGTATCGATACGGCTCTACGCGTATCGATACGCGTACTTTATTAGTTTCCCTGAATACATTTTGCCTTAAACGGGTATCGATACGGTTAAACTCATTTCGATACGAGCTTCAATCGTTTCGATTCGAAGTGCATCCGTTTCGATACGATCCTTCAACGGGCATTTTTATGGGAATTACGTTTTTACCCCGTATCGATACACCCTCAGGCGTATCGATACGCGATTGCGCAGACTGCTTTAATTTTGGCATTTAATGTCTTCAACTTTTACCAAAACTGAAATTCTAAAAACCCTAAAAACCCTAGCCGTTTTCAGCCTATAAATAGGCTCTTCCCCCCTCATATTTTCACACCACAACTCAAAAACTTCAAGAGAGTTTCAAATCAAGCAAAGCTCTAAGGCTTTTTTTTATCAATTTGGTGCTAGGCTTTTCTTCATTCCTCTATATTCACTATCAAGGTAAAACCCTTTCTTTTTCTTTTATTTTTTTATGTTTTTTTATTATTTGTTTTTTTGTTTTTATGTTTGTCTTCTTAACAAAATTTCTTTTGCAAATTTTTTTTACCTTGATCTTTGATTTCTCAATGACTTGAATGAAGGAATCTAAATGCATACACTTGTTTTCTAGTTCATGGCACCATCTAGGAAGAGATCTCGTCTAAATCAAACCGGTGAATCATCTAATCCTGGAGAAGGTGCTCGTCTGAATTTCACCCAAATCTATGAACAATCTTTTCAAACCACCGAAGCTCTCACCTATTTTCGTCAATTCCAAAACTACAAGATTCGTCCGGAAAGGGTAATATCTATTCCTTTTCTTGACTCGGAGCGATTCAAATTTGAATATCTCCCTTTGCTTCAACGTTGGAAGTTTATGGATTTTCTCTCCATTTCCGGGTTTTATTTTCGTATTTTGGTTTTAATCTTTTATGCTAATGCCAAATGTTGTGCTAATCGTGATGGGGTTGTTACCGGAGTTAGTTCCTATCTCATGGGCAAGAAAATCATTCTAGATGTCAAATCTATTTGTGAGGTTTTTAAGTTGGAGGATGAAGGCCTTGATGATGAGAATGCTTTAGGCCATGTTCTTAGTGGCTCCGTCACCGCCCTCAATGCTCAAGATCGGATCCTCCATTTGATGGTCTCTTGGTGGCTTAGGCCTTCCGGAGGAAAGTACTCTACCATCCGTCAAGTGTATGACTTTTGGATTCGTTGCTTTTGTGAAAGAAAATGTCCAAACCTTGCTTGCATCATGTTTGTGGAGATTGTTTATCTTGTGCAACATCGCCACACCACTCTTGTCACTTCCTTCACCTATGGTACGACCTTAAGTTCTACACAAGGACATTGATTGCTCGCATGACTTCAAAACTCCCCTCACCGATCCCATTGATGAACGCTCTCTTGCAAGGGGTAAGTTTCATTATTTTAATGGTAGTTGGTTACGTCTTTCCGAGCTACCACCCGAGGCAACGGCACAATTGGAAAATCCTCAAGGTGAACAAGTTCCTCAAGCTCCTCCACCTCCTCCTCAACTTTCCATGGATGCTCTTATAACCTTCCTTAATGAGTAATTCACGGGATTGCGCACGGATATAGCTTCGGGCTTTACCATGATTGATACTCGTTTCACAAGCCTTGAAACACGGATGACGAACGTGGAGAATCGTCTCACCTCTCTTGAAGGCGGTCATAATTCTATGAATATTTCTCTCTCCGCCTTCCATGATGAGTGGCGTAATAGCATGAGGAATGATGATCCAATTATGGATGAAGATGAAGATGATGAAGAAGGCGATGATGATGCCTAGTAGCTTCTCCTTGCATTTCATGCATATCATCTAGGATATTTTTATTTATGCACCTTTGTTTCATGTTTTTAGGACTAACTTTGTTTTTATTTTAAACCTATGCTTTGATTTTCTGTTTTGTTGGATTTTTAAGTTAATTTTATGCTTTATTTTGAACTTAATGATATTTATGTTGCCTATTTATACCTTTGCCTATGTTATGCACTTTACTTTGTCTCAATTTTTTGATCTAACAAAAAGGGGGAGAGAGAAGCTCACAACACTTAAAAAATTTGATTTTCAAATTAAAAGTCACCTAGCTCATATTAAGGGGGAGTTAATTTTGCAAAGTTTTTCAAAGTGTCAAAAATTTCAAGTTCTGGTTTTGTTATATAAAAAAGGGGGGATTGTGAAACCTGTGTTTGATTTTGATATAATTAAATCGTTGAGGATCAAATTGAAAAACTTGAAATTGTTTTATAAGTCCCTTAATAAGTTTTAAATCACCAACACTTTAAAACTGATTTGAAAAACTCAAACTCCAAATATTTTCTAAGTGTTCCAAGGCCAAAGTGTATTTTCTAAGTGTTCCAAGGCCAAAGTGTTCAAAACCGTCCAGGTGTATCGATACGCTTCCAGCTGTATCGATACCTTTTTTTTACAAAGTTTGCTACTGGAATGACGCGTTTCGATACGCTCTTAACCGTATCGAAACAACGTATCGAAACAGATTCCATTTGTATCGATACGCCCCTCTGTAAAAATTGAAGGAGTTTGAATGGTGTACCGATACGGCTTCACCCGTATCGATACTGTTTTTAATTGAATTTTTAATTCGAATTGCTTTAAATGCTTTCGACCGTTGGTGTCAGTTGTTAGGTAACCAAAATTTAAATTGGCAGTTGATCCGTATCGATACGGTAAACCCTCGTATCGAAACGGAAACCTCCAGTGAGCTAAGTTGAGAAAAAGGTATCGATACGGTCTTATCTGTTTCGATACACTCCATGTCCCGTATCGATATGCCTACGTGCATTTCGATACCCCCTCTTTATTATGTACAACGACTCTTTCTTTTTTGAGACAGGTATCGATACAGCTCCCCGTGTACCGATACAGATAGCTGCAGAAGTGCATTTATGGTGGAAAGAGAGGGTCCCAACGGCTCTATTCAATTTCCCAACCACCCAAACGGCTAGATTTGATAGAGGAGGTATAAATTGAAGCTCTTTGAAGACCATCAACAACTATTGCATAAAAGACAAACATTCAAGCAAAAATTCAACCTCAAGTGTGCCAAATTTCCAATCTCTTGTAATTCCCAAATTGTGTTGTATCCAATTCTTATTCCTTCTTCAAATTTGGGTTGAGTGTTGTATTTCAAGGGACAAATCTGTATTTGAGAGATATACTTCTTGTCCAATTTCTTCTTTGATTATTGGTGAGGGTTTGGTCAAATTTTCTACCCAAAATTTGACCGGTTGTGTAAATGTTACCTCCTAAGCCTTGAAAAGGGGAAGAACAAATAGTGAATTGTTGAAATCCTTAGTTGTAGCTAAGGTAGTGGATGTAGAGTTCATTTGGAACTTGAACCACTCTAAAATTCTTTGTTCTTCATTTTTAAATTTCCCTTTTCACTCCACAAAGTTTTTAAATCCCAATTCACCCCCTCTTGGTCTTGATCATTCAATCGATCCACTCAACAGTAGTACATGACGTTTATTATAGAATCATCCATCAAAGAATTAAGAATATTTACGTACAGATACTACCTTGTAATCATTTTAGATCATTAAAAAATATCCAAATATTTATCAAAAATAAGATAACAATTTTATTTTTATATTTTTTTAAAATTGAATCTATATGTATATATATTGTATATATTTTTATTAGGTTTCCTTACTGATATTTTTTAAATTAAAAATTTTAGATTTCATTAAAAATACAAAACAATACACCAAAACAGACTAAAAAATCTTAGAGATTATATTTATAAAGAAACTCCAATAATCATAATTGAAGTCTCCTTATTTTGTGGGTAGGTCTATGGTGCAGCATAAATATTGTATGGTACAATGCGACACCAACTAAAAATATTACAAAACACGAAGCACAGAACTGAAAATAGTATACTTTTTGATAACATTTTTAAATTGATGTCTAGCAACAATATGGATACTTAGAGACAACTTTAGATACTTACAGAAACCTAAAATGTTATCAAAAGCGATAAATACCGATACGCGATAAATATCGATATTTAACCACCGACCTAAAATGTTATCAAAAAGTATAACATTTTCATTTTCGTGTTCCGTGTCTTATAACATTTTTGGTTGGTGCCGCACAGTAGTCGCACCGTACCATGTGTTACGTTAGACAAGCCCTTGTTTTGTTTGTAAAAAAAAATCTCCTTATTTCTATCCACCTAAATGCTTAAGTAGTGATGTAATTGGAAAAAAAATCTATCATGTAGTTCTAAATACATTTACAAACTGCCACAAAAGGAGATCTAATTATCTCTTGCAATACACCTACACGTCCAAAGTTATAACCTCCTTGCTTTATTCTTTGGTTTCAAATTTTTTTTATCTTGTTAGTCGGTGATATGTATCGTCGTTTGATTGGATTAATATTTTTTATTTAAACTAAATTTATGACCTAATTGATATAACATATTAGTAACAAAGATTAAATGTATAAAATAAAATTTTTCGTAACTGTCACGCCACATTCTCTATTAAATTTTATAGGAAGATAACTTGATATATTTAAATAGTTGAATGACATAATTGACAAAATTAATAGATTGATAGTCAAATAAAAACTTTTCCTATAATTAAATTGTCACTCATGTAGTTTACCATGTTGTTAAATTTGAATAAAGATAACTTTTGCATTCAAGACAATGGTAAAGAATTTTTTTGGTCCGGGAGTACCGTATCTTAACTAATTTAGAAGTATCATATTTTAGTATTACAAAATCATTATTTTAGATATTGTCAACAAAAGTGTACGGAAATAATTCCACATGTGTAACTTAATTGAAATGAGTGCATATCATATAGCCCATATAATCATGGACAGAGGGGACTAATTTATAAATTTATATGGGTTATTTATAAAATTTTAAGGGGTGAAAATAGAATTTTAGCATGAAATATTAAAAAAAATTAAATCATATAAAAATTTAAATTTTTAGAAAACGACATCTTCTTCCAACCCCTCTAAATCCATCCCTACATATAGCGACCACATCTCCTTATGTTTATGCACCGGAAGATGATAAAAAAAATCTAAAAGAGTCATTCATTAAAAGTAATATTAGTTGAAAGCATAGGCCAAGAATAACCAAGCAAAAGCCAAACTGATTTAGCTAAAATACATTCACAAATAGGAGCAGTGTCACATAGAGGGCAAAGAAGATCTTGTACAATCGACCATTACTTCTTGTAACATGATTTGTCATTTGGATCTGTTAAAGGAAAATCAAATAACAAGTGATACCTATTTCTATTCTTGACTGAATAAACTTTTAAAAAAATTTTATTTCAATTCAGATAATCACTCTGGTTAAAAAGTTAAAAGAGAGATTGTTATTATCCCTTCAGCTTCAGACACTGTAAATAAACTATGAACTAGATTCTCATTCCATGCTACAATCTCCGGAATAATCAGATCAAAAATATATGTAGTAAAATTTAACTTTAATAATTCGATTCGGTGCATAAATTGATAAGAAACTAATAATCATTTTATATTAATATGGATGTGTCTGATCTCACTCTATCTAATTTCAGGGTCTATAGACCCCAAACACTCCAAATACTTCGCCAAATTAAAAGTGGTTAAAATTCTAAGTCCCAATCTAATCGACTGAAATGTAGTCATCAAATAATACTCGACCTTCAGAACACAACCAACTAGAGAATCATGCTTTGTCATTGAGTGTCGCCCTTATTTCACTAGAAATGTCACATTAAGTTTGATGAGATCCCAGGAGTCTAAATTTCTATCCACCTTTAGCTTATACAGCTTAGGCCATGACCCCAATAAATTTTTGGGTAATCTTCACCAGTAGTCCCTTTCGTTTAGGGTGTGTTTTATTTTGGTCACCAGAATTTAAAAAAGATTATTCTGGTCACTTACGTTTAAAATCGTTTCTATTTTGGTCCCTTAGCCGTTAGTCTCCGTTACTTTAAAAAATTAGTTTCTAATTTAACCCCCAAACTTTCAAAATTTTATTTTTCACCATCTTCCCCAAAAATTATAAAACTAAAACCCCATAAAATTAAATCAATGGCTATAACCTACCACTACCACCCATTCCCCCAAAATTAAAAGCTTCAACTTCCACTGCAAGAGCTTTGACAACGATGCTCATAATCTTTGCACTGCCTATGAGAGCTCGGAAAGATATAATTAACTATTCTCTAGACTTTGGGGAGGGAAGTGGCAGGTTTGTTTTACTCACACACACTGCTACAATTTACTCATATGAGAGCTCGGAGAGACATAATTAACTTCATTGGTCTCGGTATGCCTTTTTAACCGTCTAAAATTTGTGACATGGTACTTGAAAATAAATGTTGGCCTGAACTTTGGGATGAAGAAAGAGCTTTATCCTTTAGTTTTTTTAATGAACAATGCCCTTCAAACTTGCAGCAAAGGAATCCTTGAATCCTTGAGAAGAAGAGCAAGGATAATGGCAGATGGATTTAACAGCTGCAAAAACGTTGTTTGTAATTTCACTGAAGGTAAAAATAGTTGTTCTCAACAAAGAATTTTGAATCTTTCCTTTTCGTGATTCGTTTCTTGTTGAATCATACAGGTGCCATGTATTCTTTCCCTCAAACTCGTTTGCCACCGAAAGTAATAGAAGCAGCCAAAAATGTAGGAAAAGTTGCATGTGTTTTTTATTACCTCAAATTATTGGAAGCAACAAAAAAATAAAACCGATTCTCTAGAGAATAGTTAAACTATATCTCTGATAGGCAGTGCAAAGATTATGAGCATCGTTGTCAAAGTTCTTGTAGTGGAAGTTGACGCTTTTAATCTTGGGGGAATGGGTTGTAGTGGTAGGTTATAGCCATTGATTTAATTTTATGGGTTTTAGTTTTATAATTTTTGGGGAAGATGGTGAAAATAAAATTTTGAAAGTTTGGGGGTTAAATTAGAAAATAATTTTTTAAAGTAACGGAGACTAACGGCTAAGAGATCAAAATAGAAACGATTTTAAACGTAAGTGACCAGAATAATCTCTTTTGAATTCTGGTGACCAAAATAAAACACACCCTAAACTAGAGAATCATGCTTTGTCATTCAGTGTCGCCCTTATTCGTATGTTGATTTTTTTGTAACCAATATTTAGTCATAATAGACTCGAGCTCTTAACAAAAAGTCTTGGGCAATATAAAAACACTCATCACATAGACTGAAATAACCTGCAATACAAATCTTTGGGTCTGAATACTCTAAGTATGTAATTTGGAATTATCTTGTTTTTTTTTTTTTGAAAAGTGGTACCATCTGGCATTTATTTCAATAATTAAAAGAAATAAAAAAACACAAAAAAACTGAAACAAGCCACGGCGTAGCCCACACGCTAAATAAAGGCAAAAGTGTCTGAAAAAGAAAGGGAAAACGAATGTTCGAGAGAGAAGAAAAAACCTAAACTAAAGAGCACCAGATGATCCTCAACCGATTCAGCTCTAGATGGGGAAATTTCTTTGGAGATTCAGAGCTAACGAAAGTAAAGTAAGGGCTTTGAGATGATTATTGACCTAAATTCACAAAACAAGGCGAATTTCACGGTGGGTCGATGTATCGTCGGTCAGAATCAGCCGCCGTCGTTGCTTCCGGAGGTGCTTCGTCCACCCAGAAACGGTCTTCTGTATCTCGGCGACCTAAAGCAGCCATTGCATGTGCCGCCGCGTTGCCGTTCCGTCCAGTGAAGGTGAATCGACAATGATGAAAATCTTGAGCCATTTGTTTCGCATCTATTACAAATGATCTGATTCTTGATCTATCTGAGCTCGTTTCATTCATCTTTTTGATAACAGATCTCGAATCTCCTTCGACTTCGACGGAATGAAATCCCAGGTCTTTTACAAATTCCAGCCCGTGTAACAACGCTTGAGCTTCAGCTTCAAAAGGGGATGAAATATGAAGACACATTCGGTAAGCAGATCCCAAGATTTCCCCTAATGAATTTCTTACTATCAAACCTGACCACGATTTATTTTGACGAGGGGAGAAACTCGCATCGAAGTTTATCTTTACATCAGGGGGATGAGGAGGCGACCAATGTACCGCTGAATGCGTTTGTGGATGAGAGAGCCGGGTTGTAAGCTGTTGCAGTTCAGAGATATGGCTTTTAATAAAGGTAATTACCAACGATTGTTCTTGTTGGATTCCTTCATGTATAAGCCTGTTCCTTGAGTACCAAATTGCCCAGATTGTTATTGCAATTTCTATATGTTTTGAGTTGCTGCAATTGTCAAAATGCCATTCCAACCATTCCCAGAAAGTTCCTGTATCAATTTCAGTAGGCCAAGTGTAATGTAGTGATTCCCAAATTTGTTTCGTGTAATAGCATTCCCAAACTATATGGCTGATTGTTTCTGGATAATTTAAACATCTAGGACATAGACTGCTTGATGAGATTCTTCTGTTGAAAAGATTAAGCATGCTTGGTATATAGTTGGAAACAAATTTCCATGGGACAATTCGTACCTTGGATGGACACTGGATTTTCCATATGTTGCTGTACATTTGACCATTATATGTCTCTGTGATTTGGTTCTGCATAAGAATCTTGTTCCCACTTCTTACTGAGTACTGTCCTGTATGCTCCCCTATCCATGCTAAAGCATTCTCTGTTGTAGTAATAGGCAAACGGATAGATAGAATAGAATTTAGATCTTTCACTGTAAAATTCTCAGCAATTATATTTGTATTCCATTCTTGTGAATCAGGCAGCATTAAATCAGAAACATATTCCAAACCAGCAACCCTAGGAGTCTCTATTAATCTTAGAGGTATGGTAGGTAACCAAAAACAGTTCCAAATTTGTATACCCCTTCCATCTCTAATTTTCCAGTATAGACCCATTTCAAGTGTTGTCCTTGTGCACCAAATGCTTTTCCATATGTATGAAGGCCTAGAACCTAGGTTAGCTTCTAGGAAATTAGAATTTGGAAAATACATGGCCTTTAGAAATCTTGCAACCAAGGATTCAGGGGATGTCAGAAGCTTCCAACCTTGCTTAGCCAGCATTGAAATGCTAAAACTGCTCAGATCTCGGAAACCCATTCCACCTTGTTCCTTAGGTAAGCATAGTTTTTGCCAAGTACACCAGTGAATTCCTTTTTTAGTTGTTACACTTTCCCACCAGAACTTAGCGAACATAGACTCCAGTTCCCTGCAAATGCTTTTAGGCAGCAAAAAACAAGACATCGCGTAGACAGGAATAGCTTGTAACACAGATTTGATATATATTTCTTTGCCTCCCATAGATAGTGATCGTGTTGACCAACTTCCCATACTTTTAGAGCATTTGTCTTTAAGAAAAGCTAATGAAGCTTTCTTATTTCTGCCAATCATGGAAGGAAGGCCCAAATACTTGTCCGAACAGGTTTGGGCTGTGACTTGTAGTACTCTGCATACTTCATTTCTGTTTTCTTCAATTACATTCGAGCTGAAAAACAAACTCGATTTATCATAGTTAATTAATTGGCCTGAGCATTCAGCATAGTGTTTGAGTGCCATCTGTAGATTATGAGCTCCCATAGTTGTAGCCTCCCCGAATATAATGCTGTCATCAGCAAATAATAGGTGTCAGCAGAGGGGCACCACGACATATACGGAACCCTTCCATAGATCTGTTTTCTACACCCAGTCGAAGTAGGGCCGAAAGGCCTTCACCACAAATAAGGAATAGTAATGGGCTGAGTGGGTCTCCCTGTCTCAAGCCCCTAGTAGGTGTAAATTTTTCACCGATATACCCATTCGTGACTGTTGCGTATGAAACAGTAGTGACACAGTTCATTAACCATTGGACCCAAATATCAGCAAAGCTCATTTTCTTCAAAACCCGTTCAATAAAAGCCCATTCCACACGATCATATGCTTTACTCATGTCTAGTTTCACTGCAAAAGTACCCTTCCTCCCTAGCTTTTTATTTTTCATCGAATGAAGAGTCTCATATGCAAGAATAATATTATCAGTAATAAGCCTACCAGGTATAAACGCACATTACGATTCATCTATGCAGAGTGATAGGACAGTTTGCAGCCGATTAGATAGCATTTTTGAGATAATTTTAAAGAGGACATTGCATAAGCTAATTGGTCGAAACTGTGACATTCGTGTTGGGTTTTGTACCTTAGGAATCAGCACAATGTGTGTTGTATTGATTTCGTTCATTGGATAATCACCCCTTGCTGCCGAGATGCAAAATTCCGAAACTTCTGGGCCTATGATGTACCAAAATCTCTGGTAGAAAATAGCCCCCAGTCCATCCGGCCCGGATGCCTTTAAAGGACCCATCGACTGAACCGCACCCAAAACTTCTGAATAAGTAAAGTCTCTTGTAAGCTCATTATTCATTGTATGTGTAATTGGGGAATTAATTCCTTCCAAAATACCATTAGGATCTACCACTCCTTGCGTAGTAAATAAATTCTGGAAATATTCTGTTGCCGTTCTTTCTATTCCCTTTTCAGATTGGATTTCTTCATTGCAATCATTTAAGAGACATCGGATTTTGTTTTTCCGTTTTCTGCTGGATGCAAAACTGTGAAAATAATGAGTGTTGCGATCACCATTTTTAAGCCAATTGGCCCGAGCTCTCTGTTCCCAATAAATTTCTTCCCGATCCGCTTCCATATTCAGTGCTAATTTGGTTTCTAGGATCTCCTCTAGCTTGTCATCATTGGGTTGAGACTCACTTAATTCTTTCAATCTTTGTTGTAGAGTCTTAACAGGAATTTTCTTCTCTTTTTTTATTCTGATAAACCACTGTTCCAGCCCCAAACTTACTCGTGCCAATCGATCAGGAATATTACCAGTACATGAATTCCATAAATTCCGAACCTCCCCTTCACATGATTCATCAAGTAACCAGGATGCTTCAAATCAAAAGTGATGCATTTGCTTTCTTGTTCGATCATTCGATGAAGTTGTTAATAGCAATGGGCAATGATCAGAAAATGAGTGCACAAGATGATCAAGATGATAATCAGTGAAAAGAGTTAACCATGCCGGATTTGCTACACCTCGATCAAGTCTCTCACGTATGTTGTTGGATGATAGTCTACCCCATTCCCAAGTGTACCAGTTGCCACTGTACCCAATGTCTTCAAGATTGCAGTCTGTTAAAGCCGTTCTGAAACCATTCATTTGACTTTCACTTCTGAGTCTTCCACCTTGTTTTTCTGAGGCTAGTAATAATTCATTAAAATCACCTATTACGAGCCAAGGCATATCGGGCATATCATCTAGATTACGCAGTAACTCCCAAGAAGCTTCCCTATTTTCAACTTCAGGGGCTCCATAAAAGCCAGTACATCGCCATGATACCCCATCAAGATCTTCCTCAAAAATAACATCAATGTGTCTATTAGAGTACGAACGGACTTGTACCGTTGAATTATTTTTCCAGGCTAAAGAAAGCCCTCCACTTCTACCATTCGATGCAACATCAATACCATTTATAAAACCACATGACTTCCTAACACCTTCCATTCTTTTGCTCTGTAACTTTGTCTCAATAAGAAAAATTACAGAAGGGTTTACGTCTCGAAGCATATTCTTGAGACGATTAACCGTTCGGGATTGACCCAAACCCCGAACGTTCCAACTGAGGAGTTTCATAATGTCCGGCTGACCCCTTCACTAGGGCCTGCCGATAAAGTAGTCTTGTTACCATTCGAATCATCAATTGAAACTCCTGGTAATGATTCTAAACTCGAGGACGTTTTATTCCTTCAGGAATATTGGCTCTGTTTTCCTCATCTGCCGTGGTCATAATTACATCCAAATGAGCTTGATTCCCTTCATTGATTTGGTTCTCCAAATGTTTGTCAGTGCATCTGTCCGTAGCAATTAAGTTTGATGATTAACAGTGGTACTTGCTGTGGCTGGTTGATTTTGAATTGGAGGACTCACAAAAGTATTGTGTTGTAGTTCCCGCAGTGGATGAAGAAGCAGTGTAGGGAAGCTTTTCATCTATCAACCATCGACTGTTTTGTAATATCGTTGCTCTTCGGTTTGGGGCTTTTAAACTGATATCCCATCCAAATGTTATTTCTTCCTGTGGTTTGGTTAGTCGTATCGGACATAACGATTCACCATGGCCGATTCTTCCGCAGACAAAACAAAATAATTGGAGTTTTTCATACTCAAACCTGACGTAAACAGACCCGCCATTGTTTAAAGCCACTTTCTTCTTTCTCTTTAGCGGTTTTCTGATGTCAAAACTGGCTCGAATTCGCATCGTCCCCCTGTAACCCAGAGTAACTGCAGTTGCATCATATTCCATGAATTCCTCTATAAAATTCCCAAGTATCTTTGCCAAATTTTCCGACATATATCCATGGGGTACATCACGTACTAAGATCCATAACGGACTTGTATTTAAAGGACAGTCATCGGATCTTCCCCTTGTTCGAGTCTATGAAGAAGAAGAAGATGGGAATTGAAATGCCAGGGCCCACCCGCATAAACCCTCTCTAGATCACCTTGTGATAAAACCTAAACAAATAACGGTTGCTACCTAGATCGGAAATTGCAATACCTCCCAGAGGTTTCCAAAGATTAGCCAAAGTGTTTCGCATGGCTTGGAAATGGATTACACTTGTGGTTGCAAATCGGCCTACGAAGCAAAGGTCAAAAGAGATTCCCACCGCCTCTGTGTTATCGGCTATTTGAATCTCATTGTCTTCGTCGTCATCCAACGTCAACACTGCCAAACCATCATCCACGACGGCCTCCATTAGAGTTCAATCAAACACAGATCCGACGACGATAATCTGAAAAAACTGTTAAAAACTGTATAATACGTGCTAAGAAGCAGAGTTGAAAGACGTGCTAAGAACCAGAGTTAATGAATATTATCTTGTGTTTAAATAAAATAATTAAAAAAATATATATTATCTTGTTATGTAGAGACCAAAAAACACTTTTTATATTGTCCCACTATATTGGAAGTTCTAGATATTTTTTTCAAGTTCAAAATATTTTCAACCTCAAATATTCGCTTGACATCATTATAAATTTTCTTAATTACATTTGAATAGAAAAATAAATAAGACTTATAAAGTTTGTCAACTGACCAGAGCTAAGAACTTCTTTTAAAGTTAAATGCACCCTAACTGATGCCTCTCCAACTATAAGGTTATAGTTATCAAACAGTAAATATGTAACAGTTGCTGCATATCAATTTATATAAAACTAATTGTACTGGTCATTTTAAGTAGTTTATCGTAGAAGAGATAATAAACCCTCAGCCTCTCGCTATAAAAATAGAATGAAAAATATACTCAACATATCACCTTGATATAATCACCGATAAGGGTGAAAACGGTCTCCTACTACGCCATTAATAACAATTGAGTACCAGATTGTAGACTGGTAGTCAAACAACTAGCAATCGAACACATTCCATATTGAAAAAATAATATAAAATTATCCCCCGATTCTCATATCTCATTTTTTAGTTCTTTTACTTTGCTATAGTTTCTTTATTTTATAACAAAAATGTCTTTTATGTTTTTAAAGTTTTATCCATTGATTTAATAATATGTTTATTTTATAATATAATATGAAAATAAAAATAAATAAAATTTAGAAAAAAAATACAATTCAAATCAGTTTCAATAACTATAAATATTTTAATTTGAGAATACAAAATCGAATGGACCAATATATTTAATTAATATTCAAACTACAAACAGATCAATTTCAATGAAAACCAAGCCGATACAAAATCAACCACTATGGTTGAAATTTCAGTTTTTTCTTTCTCGGCCCTGCAACTGCTCTAAGCTCCAAGTTCTAGAACTGTTAAACAACCAAACGATCTTCTACAGGCAAATATGTCAAAACGGATTTTTGAAAACGATCAGTTAATTCAATTAAAGTAACCAACTTAACCATATATTTTGCTTTCATTTAGTTTTGTTTTTGTAGCACATAACAAAGTTGCAGAAATTGAAGTGCAATGTGGACATGAGAGAGGACACAAGTTTCTTCCAATACATTACCACCAACAAAACCTTACCCCACCACTACCTCAAATACCACCACCAACCATCTTTCAAATGCGAAGATAAAAGAGGGCTGTCTGCCTATACTTGTTCAAATTCAGATTTAACTCGAATATAAGTTCGAATACATACATCTATATAATTTCATACAAAATGAGGAGTAACAGACTCCAATGTGATTTCAGAATCATAGTGATAGGCTGGCATTATTATCCTCATTATCATCAAAATTTCATTGTCCCTCACGGAGACAGGGAAAAGTTGGGGAAAAAAACTCCCAAAGCTTAAAGCTTAACTGTGAAGATAATAAGTGAAGGTACAGGAAAAGACAATGAGAAGGAAAAGGAAAAGGAATCATCTTTATTCCAAAGAGCTTTTCAAAGTTCCATCACTACAAGTATAGACAAACAAGGAAAATACAGTACAAAAAAAGAAAAGAAATTCTGTACCAAATCAGCTGAGCTAAATGACTGACCCTAGAAGTTCCTAAATTTTCTAAACATTATCCTTCATTTCCTTCCCTTCTTCCCAGATGATCTGTTAGACCAAGGACTTCGATTTTTAATGCTTGTGTAACTCATTACCTCTGTTATGTTACAGACCATTAATCTACATGTTTTTTTTTTCAAGTCCTAATTCTTTCTTTACAAGTGAATTAATGGTGATGGAAAATGGAAATTAACACCATCAACCTTTACAGCTAAAAGACTAATTCCTGCTGGTTGAAAAAGTACCCTAACTTTGAAATCAAGTGAGAATTGGCAGGAAAGTAAGTCCCTATGCAACAATTATGTTGTCTACGGGTTTAGTTTCTCCCATTCATAACGTCCTGGGAGTGGCTTCTCGTTCACGGGATCGAAGTTGTACCTGCAAATAAACCTACATCTTTTACCAGATCTTAACCACAGTAATGACAAAGAGGTACAAAAACAAGAATGTAGTGTATACTTCTCAATGAACTGTCTTTGCAGCTCTTCTTCTGCAATGGAAAAGAACTCATCCATTTCATGTGCTGTCAGGAGAGGTCTATGCATTGAATTATGTAGTCTCCGGTTTGTCTCTGTTGAGCTGGTAGGCCTAGTAGTAGAACCAGGGGTTCTTATACTCTCAGGGTCCCTTAACAAGTTGCAAGGAGTTGATTCCCTTGTGCCCCTGCATGCAAACTATGGCTATTAGTTAATGGAAACTTTGCTACTCAAACATGTGTGTGTCAAACACGGATATGTATCCATAAGGGCTATGTTCATTTTTTTAAATTGTTTTCCTGTATTTGGAAGGTCCTTAAAAAAGTAATATTCTCATACCCATGTTTGAAAATGTATTGGGCAAAAGTACTTCAAAAAATGAAAAAATGTAGCGCCATAGAATGATGATTAACTGAATTTAAAGGCAAACACTCAATCAAAGGAAGCAGGAAAAAACAACAATCACAACTGGCCTTTTTTTCCCTGCTTTACATCTAACACCCAAAGCAACATTGAATGAAAAACCAGACCTATGTCACTGGGACGCTTCATTTTTCTTGAAATACCTGTGTCTACCACATTGGAAATTGGGATCGAATATGACCTCCAAGTACATGGAAAAATCTGACCATATTCGTTTCAGACACATACCTGTATCCGACACTAACAACCAATCCAAGTAACATAGAACCAGATAGTGCCAATCATTTGAGGTATGGCAACAGAAAATACTCGAGCACAAGAATTCCTCAGCGTACAATAAAACAGAAGGTCTCTTTTGAACCAATGTTCAAGCAAAAAGGCTCCTGAAATTAAGGGGGAAATAAATGAAAGGTTTCCCTCGTGATCATTTTGCTTTAGATCCTGCTTCCATCTCAAATTATTTCAGAAAACAAGACTCAAAACATACAGAATTCAATAGACACAAATAAAACCATAAAATGTTTTCATTCAATTATTTCTACAAAGGACAAATTGAGCTGACATGGTGTATATCTGTAAATTGACAGAGACAGATTGTTTGATAGTTTGATCCACTAACTAAATAACTCATGAAAGAATAGCCTATGCAAATAAAATCACCAAGAGAAAAGGAAATAAGAAAAGCACAAAAAGATAAGTGTGGTAAATTTTTTATCTGGAAAAAGTCACAGCATCCACCATGTGGAAAACAACAAAGAGTTTTGCCTCTTTCCATTAGAATAATGCATCAACATGCCTAAAAGTACCTAAGCAACAGACGTTAAATATATATATATATGAACACCTTATGAGACAAACCCAAGTTTTAAAAGCATGGAACCACCAAATTTATCCGGGGGGGGGGGGGGGAGGCCCCACATGAAAACAGAAGAAAGTCACTAATGGCAATGGAAGGATGGTAACATAGTTTTGTTTCAGAAACAGTGCTTCTCGTCATAATAAGGTGCTTGTTTCCCCCAATACGAAAAAGGCTAAAATCCAGAAATAACCAAAAGTTCAAACAATTAACAATATTTAACTTCTTCTTCTGGCAATTACAAAGGACTTAAGCTTGACTGATTTAAGCAGAAACCGATAAAAAGCCATTTAATTCCTAACAGTCTTTATCATGTCGGGTCATCAACATAAGCATAAACAACAAAAGGCTCCAGGAGAAAAAAGAACAAAAAAGCCAAAGAATAGGCACAGTAAAAACTAAAATTTGAATTCAAATGTAAAGTGGGGGTTTTCCTTAATTATCAAAATTGAACAAAAAGAGCATGAAATTACTCTAACAACCGATGGTAGAACTCTATTAAAAGTGAGGTTTATTCCCTTCTTTCAACCAAAAAGGATATGTATGTCGGGTTGAAGATGAAGATTAAAACGAATCCCATTAATTAACATGTCATATAGGAGAATCCGAACAGGAATTAAGGGGGCTTTTCCCCTGGTTTGGCGAGAGAACCAAAGGGTTCATGATGCATGATAAAATATATGTCAAACATTTTATAATTTTTCCTCTAAAATAGAAAAACTCAAGAACTCAGTTGAAGTAAATGTTCCCACTTTTCTTGAAACTTACAAAGCAAAAGAAATAAAGGAGGTGTTTTTAATATTCTATAAAATTTGTATCATTTACCTTGAAAAGGGAGAGATTTTAAGTAAGAAAAGAAAAGAGCCAACCTTTCTCTAGCTTCACTGTCCAAAACATTTTCTCCAAAGGAAGCTTCAATACCTCCAAAATCCTTGCTCTCATCGCTATTAATAATGATAGTAATATTATCATTTCCGTTAGCCTCTTGAACAACTTCTTCTCTCCCAACGTCATCATCCTTACCCAATCGAGTCCGGAAGTTCGAATTGGGGTTAGGGTTTTCCCCACAGCTCTCCTCCTTAATCCCCCGCTGCTTCATCCTCTTCGACTCATGGTGTCGCAATACAACCGGCGGCTTTTCTAGCCGCCGACTTCGTAGCTGGAGATAGGGGCCGTCACCGGAATCCTGGGTTGGAGATGTAGCCGCCGTTGCCGAAGAAGTGGAGGATTTCTGTAGGCGTTGAAGCGCAAGGGTTCTGGCCCTGGTTCGAACCCCGAGGGGAGAGTGGGAGACGTCCATGACGGCAACTTCCATTGCTGTTTTGGCCTTCCTAATGTACTTTCCCATTCTGGGTTTGGGGTTTGGAAGAAGGGAAGGAAGGTTTCAGAGTCTCAAGAGAACTGAGGGGAGAAGAAAGGGAATTGGGGGTTAAACAGTTGTTTGTTTTAGTAGAGAGAGGCAAAGAAGAATAATATGGGAAGGTTTTCAGGTGGGGATTCATTCATTATTTACCGCTTTGCCTTTGAGTTTAGCTCGTCATATTTTGGATTTATTCTTCCTTAATAAGTCAACGCTTCAAATTTTTTAAATATGATCGAGTGTCTTTGAATAAAGCTCGATGTAACACAATCTCGTGATCATACATTTAATGTCTTATCTTATGGTGTAATACGTTCTTTAGATATTCGAATTTCAACAATTAAAGTGACTCAACCAAATAAGTGTCTTTACTTGGCGCGTAACATCGCTCAAACCACCAATAATCTCATATGATTGCTATTACAACAAGTCACCCAAAATTTTACTAAGCTTTATGCTCGTATAAAAAAGTAAATTTCGATCCTTAGTTTTATAGCTCATTTTATCACATTAAGAACCCATTAAACTATATTCTGTTATTTCTCAGCCCTAAAAGCCTGAACTTAACATTTTTGGGTAGAATGCCTAGTGGGTAGCAGTACTGGCCCTAGCATATCGGTACGATACATTTAGGTATCGATACTCACACGTGTACTACCAGTACCAGTTTGGCTTACTAAAATTTTCTAAGCTTTGGCGTACTGGTACAGGTCGACCCGTACTGATATTGCTCTGTTTGGCATATCGGTACATTTGAACACCGCACTAGTACTCCCTCTAACAGTTCATCTTTAATCAATAGTGTTCTTCAACCTAGAACACTAGGGTACCGGTACGGGCTCCCCGTGTACCCGTATCGAAGCCTAAAAATGGCTTCCTAATATTTGGGTTATGAATTTTGGCTATTTTACGAATTGTAATTTTGACCCGATAATTATTTTATAACCATATATTTTCAGAAAAAAAATATTTTGATTCTTTGTAACAAGTTTATAAATTAAGGTCCAATAATCGTCGGCAACGGTGGTTGGTGAAGACCGACAGTGGTGGGGAGTGGCTGTCCATTGCAGTTGATCGAATTTATGGGTCAATTTTTTATATTGTCTAAAATTTAAAGGGTCAAATTAGTATTTTATCTAAAGTTCATGGGTCAAATTAAAATTTAATATCTATTAATGGATCACGTTATCAAAGTAACGACCTTTAACATCAGGTGACCAACACTTTAAAAATAATACGTAAATGACCACACCAATTTTTTAAATTTAATAAACAAAAGTGTGCACTTATGAAACATATTTGACCAAAACAGTAGTTTCCCCAAAACAATATTGGTTTAATTTTCATAATTGGATAAATACTATAAATTATGATGTGTGACTAACCAAAACAATAAAATGGTTTAATCACATAGTTAGCCATTGTATTCATCCATCTCTTGCACAATGCCTTTAAACTTTGTTTTCTTACAATTAAGTCACTAGATAACTTTTAACTCAATCACACACTTATTCACCCATTTTCCCATTATTTACACTAATGACCTAATATTTGTTATGTAACGACTCGAATTTTAGAATTAGTTGGTCAGTTTACCTAAGCCGCGGGCTTTGTATGTTGGGCCAAGATTATGAGCTCATTGGGTGCTTAAAAGAGCTTTAGTGGGCTTCCAAGTTGTTGGGCTAGAGGCTTTGGATTTGTGAGTGTTTGGGAGGATATGTGAGGTGCAATGAGGTAAATTATCTCATTTTGGAATAGAGGTGTCAAAATTGGAGGTCTAGTTGGTTGAAGATCGAACGTTAAAGTTTGAGGAGTTGGAGAGAGAAAAAGAAAGTAAAAGAGAATAAGGGGGGAAAGGAGAAAAGGAGAAAAGGAAGAGAGCGGGAAATAAAAAATTATTTTTTTCCTCCTTTTCATGCCCCTTTAATTCTAATTATTGAAATGAGTAAATCACACACATAACCCTCGCCCTTAATTCTCTTACACTTTAGCCATCAATTTCTTTCAAATAAATTTCCCAAGATCTTATTCTTTCAATTTAATAATTAATATTAAAATATCCAACCTGGATCAAAGACCCGAATGACTAACCCAAAATTCGGGTTGTTACAACTCTCTACTCGTTAAAGATAATTTCGTCCTCGAAATTTGTATTCAACAAACAATGTAGATGCTAAATCTCAACAACTCTTTCAAGTTCTCGAATAGCTCCCGTTGCGTCACTTTTATATTTCTACAAACTATAGCAACTTTAGCATTTGTCTTCTTAACTGTACAAGTGTGAATCCTAACCGGTTCTTTCTTTTAAGACGATCTACGCCTACTTGGTGCTTAACTGAAGGAAGGTATAGAGTAAATTCGACAATAATTCGTCAAAATAGTCACACGAAAAATTTCATCGTTGTAATCCAACTTAGGCGGTAGGGCCAAAAAGGTGAATGTACAACTATATCTTCCCAAAATCTCGCACGATTAAATGAAGTAAGGGGTCAAGTAGTCGTTGGATCCAAGACAATACGACTTCTTTCGAGGTGACTCCTTGAATAAGACCTTAACTCGGATGGTGATTTATATCTATATCCTCGCTTGCTCAGCGCAAGACTTCCGACAAGCGAATGACATCTCAATCCATCTTAAAATGTATTGACCTTAAACCTTAGTTTGTTTATTCCAATCGAGCTACAATCATAGCTCTAACTAACTCAGTTCAACGAAATGGAGTTTTATGCTCACAACTATATCGTGTCTTGAAATGGGTTATCTAAACACTCACTTGAATCTGTCATCACAAGAATCCAACCAAAGGAGAATATTTCACCTAGAACCTCGATTCAAAAGATAGGTATGCACACACTGTAGTGTCATATGATTTGAACCACGTTCTTTGGGTACTCGGTTCTCCAGGTAGTATTTTTTTTTTTGCTCGGCAAATAAGATTTTTTATTGAATTATAATCGCCTCAGCCTATATGTGTGCCTCGTTAAAAACCTCCCTACACCTAATTGGAGGAAAAGAGTACAACACATATAGGGGATACAACAACATCACATAAGACCCGGGCAAAACAAAATTACCCAATACCTACAGCTCCTACTGTAACCAAGACTCCAAAAGAAAACTAATATAAATTAACCAACAGCAATAAGGTTACCCCATGAATCAAACAGATTACCCACATTGGCTTAGATTCACCCTGCCAATGAAAGTAATAAAAACACCCCTGTCTTGTAGAACCTTTCTCAAATCATCCCATCCAAAAAAACAAGGCTTACAACTACCATATTATACTCCCTGTCAACAAGAACCAAGTGAAACCCCTTGAATGTCGCCAGCAGCCTATCAATTCCACCAACTTTTCAATCAGCTATAAAAAAACAGCCTCCAGTGTAGTGTATATCGCAGAACCAATGCTTCATCCCCTGAATCATGTCCGGATTTTACACAACCAACAGGGCCTTTGCGGTACATGCTACCACCACGCCTTGAAGAGTTCCGAACGCTTCGATCCCTCATTCGCTAGGAAATCTGCAAGGTTGTTTGACGTCCTCTGAACATACACAAACATTATACATGCTATTTTCTTAGAGTTTCCATCAATCGATTCAAATACTTGCCACCATCGCCAAGGTCTTAGAGTTTTGTCGCCAAGCCAATTGAGGACAACTTTCGAGCTGATTTCCACAGTAAGTTTTGATTTTCCTACCCAACCAGCTTCAATGAAGAGTTCCAAGGCTAACTTTATTGCATACAGAACAGAAAAATCCCAACTTACCGCTTCCACCGGGCTAGAAAACATAGCTGTTAGTATCCCTTTTGTCGATCTTAAAACACCCCCACATCCGGCAAACTCATCCCTGCACGCACCTTCTACTCTAATGTTCATATTATCTGCAAGAGACGCGATCCCATTGAAATTACTTTCTTCTATTCTGATGCTGCCCCTCGGATTGTTCCACCAACGTTCTTCATCAAGTAACAAGTCTGGATACGAAGCTTTTATCCACAAGAAAGCTCTCATTTTCAGGATAAACAGCAAGTCCTTCAAGGAGGCTGTTTTGTCTTCGAAAACTCTCTCATTTCTTGCTAGCCATAAGCTCCATACAGCAGAAGAAGTTGAGACCAGCCAAATGGTTTTGGAACTACCTGTCCAAGAAGCATTGAAACAAAATGCAAAGAAGTCTTCGATGTTCATCAATCCTGGCCAAGAAATTTCCCACCAGCTGCAAAAATGCTTCCAAAAACATATCGCGAACCTGCACTCCAGAAAAAGATGGCTGGTATTTTCAATTACCCTTGCACACCATGGACATCCGATCAACTTGTCATCTAGCTTCACACCCCTCGATCTAAGGAATTCTTTAGTAGGGATCCTATCCATCTTTAAGAACCAGAGAAAAGTTTTAACTTTGTGCGGCACCTTCAGCTTCCATAGCATATCAAAATTAAAAGGATGGTCTTCCAACTCAACATTTACCATTAAGTCAGTTAGCTTTCCAACTGAGAAATTCCCAGCTTTATCATGGAGCCATAAAATTCTATCTGGAGACCCGACAACCAATTTCACCGGAGAAACAAGATTTTTTACCGAAACCAGAAGCTTTTCTTCTCTACTTACAAGTGGTCTTTTGAACATTTGATTCCAGTTTAAATCATTCAATTCACACTCTCCTGCCACAGCAGCAACTGAAACTCCCTTATGAATTGACAGTCTATACAATCTTGGTTGGACCATGTTCAAAGGCTTGTCACCGCACCATATATCTTCCCAAAATAAAGCCGTATTACCATCCCCAATCTGCCATTTAAACGCCTTTTCATCCATCCATCTTCCAACAGCGGGTTCCTTCAGGTTGTTAAGAATACCTCTCCAAACTATCGAAGCAGTTTTTAGCCTACTCTGAGATTTGACCATATTATGGATGTTTTCACCATATTTAGAGCTGAGAATTTTACGCCACAACGCTTCCTTTTCCACATAGAATCGCCAGCCCCACTTTGCTAGTAGAGCTTTGTTTTTTGCTTCAATATTAACTACACCCAAACCGCCTTTTCTCCTTGGCTTACAAAGTTTCCCCCAATTCGCCCGAACCAACTTTTTTGGACCAGCCCAGCTTCCCCAAAGGAAAGCGCGCCAAATCCTCCTGCACCTTTAGACATTCCCACAATTCTATTTTGAACTTCTTCAGCTCCTCCAATTGATTGGGATTCAAATTTGCAATGTCACCCTTTTTTTCTATCTCATTCACCTGATTAACCAGCTGCTTTACCTTTGCATTTACATCAGTCTGTTCAGCATTCCAACGTTTCAAGGCTTCCTTGAGTTTTTTCAATTTTATTGGCAGATTACATCTTCTCAAGTTAAGGTCCCCCATCGTGTCTTTAATCACCTTTAAACATCCTACCTTTGAGAGCCAAGCATTGAACATCTTAAAGGGTCTTGGTCCCCAATCGAGATTATCATTTGCCAGAATCAGCGGAGTATGATCAGAAACACTTCTAGGTAGGCTTCTTAGAGTTAAGTCACCAACAACTTGAAACCATTCCACGTCTGCCAAGAACCGGTCTAGCTTACTTCTTCTGTTGCCAGGGCCAATCCAAGTGTAGAGTCTCCCAATTAACGGAATTTCAATCAATCTGCAGCTCTCAATAAAATTATTAAAATCTTCAATATCAGGGTACCTGTTATCACTGCCTTTCCTTTCTTCTCTAAATCTTACTGCGTTGAAGTCACCCCCCAATAGCCAAGGGTATTTCGAAGAATTTCTCATACTCGCCAATTCTCCCCACAAAACATGTTTCTCCGTTTTTCCACAAGGAGCGTAAACATTGATGCAAGTAACACGAACATTTTCCAAGATCCAAATTCCAGAGATAAGGATGTACCTGTCAGTGATTTTATCGGCTTCCACTGTGAATTTGTTTTTGTCCCAATTAGTTAGTAGCCCTCCAGATCTCCCCGATGCCTTTGCTATCTTGAACTCATACTCGTCGTCATACCATAGGTCCCTGATATCTTCCTCTTTAATTTCTTCCTTCTTGGTTTCTTGAAAAAACACCATTTCTGTCTGTTGTTCTCTAATGACCTTTCGGATTTCAGAAATCTTCGCCTTGGACCCAAGACCACGAATATTCCAGGATAGAATTCGCATTTTATGCAGCGACTTAACACTGGAATACAATCAAATGATCCCTCTCTTCTAGTCTTGCCATTTCTTCCACCATTGCATTTTCATCCCCTTTAATTTCAATTCCAAGGGTCTTTCCAAGTTTCAGCGCCTCCTTCGCTTCCAAAGTAAAGTTATCCCACCGCCACTGAAGATCAGAATCCGACAGCGATCTACCCTCCAGTTCAGTTGTTTCCAACACCTTGCTTACCTTCCTTTCTTTCCTTCGCGCTCGATCTCGCTTTCTCCTCTCCTCTTCTGTTAATACTTTATCTTGTAGGTCTTGTAGGGAAGAGTACCTCCTCACTCTTGTTTGATTTTTATGTTTAGCAACAGACGAATTTTGGGGGTTAGAGTTAATACCTTCTCCAACAAAACCCCTTTCCTCAATTTGTTCCCGGTGCACTTTATCTATAGCTGTATCCTTATCCAAAGGAGAATTCAGCTTATTTACGCAATCAGCCCATGATCCTTTGTGGCCCATAAAATAATTATCATGATCCTTGTCAACTTCTGAGACCAATCCAGTCGGTTTATAAGCAAATAGATCATTTTTATTAAAACCCATGCCTCCCACATCTTCTAGAACTCTAGCCCGCATCGGGTTTATCATATCCGAATCCGTTCCTACTGACCCGTCACTAGCCCAGTCTTTTGTATGCTCATTTCTCTTTGTTGACCTTTTTTTATTCAATTTAGACGACACCACTTGGCCTCCATTAAGAGCTTCTCCAACAAGTTCCTCGGATGAATCTCCCACTAAATCGGTTTCTCCAATACGCCTATCTTTGTCTCTTTCCACCCCTTAGACATAATCATTAGACTTCATTCCCATATCCATTTCATTAAATGCTTCCTGGTAACTGTTTCTTGGTTCCTCCTGGCTTTTCGTATCCCTCTTTTCACCGGTTGTAGCAATCGACTCCGATGAAGACTCCGATTCTGAAGAAGTTGGCTGCCTTGAATGAAATTCATCCAATGATTTTTTCTGAGTGTGGTTTGCCTCCCAACGTATCCCTGTTTCAGTGATTCTTACTAAAAAGATTTCTCTCCCTGCTTCAAGGTCAATTAGATCCTCAATTTTCTGCGTTTGACTTGTTGTGATTAGCATTGATATTCTATCGCATCCTAAAAGTTGAGACGTATTCTCCCCCATCGCTATCCAGGAACCCCAGATTCCAGCGATGCTTTTAAAGGTTTCAATGTTCCAACAATGTAAAGGTATCCCATACACATCAATCCATGTTACCCTTTCAGAAGGTCTGTAAGATTCAGTCCATCTTTCAACTTCTGAGAAAACTTCCTCCAGCAGGGACCATTTTTGAGTTTCCATGAGTTGGAAAAGCTCAACGTCTTGAAATTCAATCAAAAATTTTTGGCCACCAATTCTCTTTACTTGCAAATCACCAAGTCCCCATTTATCTAATCTTCCTTTAACTGTTTCAATCGAGCAAACCGTGGCTGTTGTTCCAATTACACTTTTACTCAATTTCTGAATCGCTTCTTCATCAACGTGACCCTGGACACAAATGCGATTTGTGGTTTCTCTGGTATTGTTCTCCTCTTTTCCTTTATTGCTTTCTGACTTCTGTAGACCTGCATCTTCCCCTCCTTGTTGATTCACGGTTCTGTGGTTTGCAGAATCTCGTTGATCCCTCTCCTTCTCCCCAAGCTTCTCTTTATTTGTTCTCGTTCTTCTCCAGTAAGATGTTCTTCCATTGAATTTTGCCACCGATACCGTAATTCTGTAACCATATAACTTAAATCCATTCAATCTTTCCATCGCCCTGTAAGCATCCTTCCACGTTGCAAATCTTACAAAACCAAACCTCTTTCCTGCTTTGTCTCGTTTCTTTGCTATGAACGAATCTACCAAGTCTCCATGTCTTCCGAACGTTTGTCTGAGTCCACTCCAGTGAAGTTTTGTCGGTAGGTTACTGACGAACAAAGTCACTACACCTCCTCCTCCGCGATCCATTTGCCTCCTTTCTCTCTCTCTCTCTCTATTTTATATTCGATATGTTTAATGTTCTCCAGGTAGTATATTTGTCGGCCCGTGTTTCTGTTTGTGATTATTAGGTACCTGGTTAATATTTTTAGTATTTATTTTTAAATTAATTTTTTTAAATCTTATAGGAAACACATAAAGTTTCAAATTTCATAATACATAGTTCAAACACAAAAAATAGTGATTTAGAGTTAGTTTACATGTAACGAGAACATATATGTTTATTTTTTTCAAAATAATATTACATTTCTTGCCTAGCCTAGTGGATAAATATTGCACTCTTATCCTAAAAATTTTAGGTTCGGTCCTTTTTGAAGTCATGCATTGTATTTATTTATTAAAAATTGACATCTGAATGCGCTACATCGTCTACAATTAAATTTCAGTGACTTAATGAAATGTTAAAAGTTATTGACATCGCACCAACATATTCAGAAAAAAGTTATTGACATCTAAATGTGCTACATCATACAATTAGTGATTAGTTTAAACCCTAAATAAAATAGTTAAAATTAAAAATATAATTAATTTTTATTATTAAAAGCGACAACATATTTTAGACACTATTTGAATATGTATTTGTGATAGAATGTTTTTCACTAATAAGAATAACATTAATGCATAAACTCTAGTCATAAAAAATATAGCTAATTGTGCCTCATTAAAAACCTGACTAATCTTAAATGAGAAAAAGAATACAAAACAACCAGGAAAACTCTCAACAATACGAGATAAACAATTTAAAACGACATTACATAAACAACCTAAAAAAACCACACCAATCGAAACACCTGTCTCTAAAACATTGAACAGGCACAAACCCTATGCACCCTTTAAGTTTAAAACATCTATAATGTCCCCACAAAAACAATCCTCGGATAAAATAATACGCACCCAATCCAGCTAAACTGAGATAATCATCAAAGCATGCAGTATCATGCACTTACCCCTATATCGAGTAAGCCTACTCCAAAAAAAAAGCCACAGCATACCTGCATTGCAATGGATCAATCACGAGCCTAAAAAACCTTGGAGATTACCGCAACCAAAACTTCCAAACTCCAAATCAAATGGATAACTCATCAAAGTCGATACTGAGAATGATCACTCCACGCCGATAACAAAGAATTCTGAAAAAAATTAATTCTCTTTAAGGTTCTAATTTTGCAATTTCACAGATAACCTCTTCCATTGGACCAATAAACTGAACTCCTAATTTGGGGCCCATTTCAACAACTTTTTCGGCTTCTTTGGTTGCATTATCCCATCTTGTTTGAAGGTTAGAGTTTGAAGGTTAGAGTTGTTGGTAAAATGAACTGCAAAACCGGCTGTTAGCACTGACTGGAAATTATTAAAAATAGAACGTAAAATATATGTGGACCGTGTCGTGGTATGGTGGCCACTGCCTTAGAAACAAAACTGCCCCGAACAGTGTAGTCGCTTCACGGGCAGGCTGTCCCCCGAGGTGCTCACGGACGCTCTTGGAACCGTACACTCGACTCCCGGAGTGAACAACAATGGAACTGCTCGAACAAGTGGAGGAAACAGAGAGAATTGAAATGCTTTGTGATGTGTTTAATGATTTAAAATGGTGCATGCAACACCTCTATTTAGAGGCTGGATAACATGTCTATAATAGACATTTCACTACACAAATAATTACAGAATTTAATCTGTATAACAGCAATCTTAAATCTGATGTAACAGCTTCACATAATCACCATTTTAATTCTGTAATAATCATGCAATTACAGTGCTGTTACACCTTGAATTTGACTGAAAAAACAGTCTAAATTCATCCACTGAACAGACTGTACATATTCGAATAAATTCGAATAAACTGCACTGGAATCAAATAAATTCGGATTGATTCAAACAGTTTTATCAAAAGCCTATAAATAAGAAAAAATTCTTTCACATATAGTCTTTTATTCATAAGAAAATTCCTACGAATTTTCTCCAAAAAGAATATATACGCGCGCGTACGTGTCGAAGACACGTGTTACCCGAGCCCGAGCCCGAGCCCGAGCCCGAGCCCGAGCCCGAGCCCGAGCCCGAGCCCGAGCCCGAGCCCGAGCCCGAGCCCGAGCCCGAGCCCGAGCCCGAGCCCGAGCCCGAGCCCGAGCCCGAGCCGGCCGGCGGCGGCGGCAGCGCGCGAGGACTTCCCTTGTTCTTTCCCACTCAACAAGGGAGGGAGGAAGCATGGGTATAAATACCCTTCCCTAGCTATTTTCCCAACCAATGTGGGATATAGCTTTGGTAACTTCTTGAAGCATTACCAACATTCCCCCACTAATGCGAAAGAATTCATCTGTATCTCAAACACAACCCTCCTCAGACGAGCAGTAGTGGAATTAGTTGCTTAAGCACTAGTGAACGTATATTGAACTAGTACATAGTGATAATGAGCGATCCTTCTCTTAGATAAGTGAAACTAGTCTTGAACTTTCTAAGATAGGGGTAAACTCATAACACACAACTAACTCCTTCATCCACCGAAGTTCTCGATGTGTAAGATATATATACACAAGTGTATATTTGGCCATCTTACCCTCAGGATTCTAGTAAGTGTTTTAGAAAAACGGCCCAACGTTTTTCACAGAAGGTGGCTAATCCTTCTCACTTACATAGGTTATTTCATCAGGTTTATCTCAATATAAACCACCCTGAATCTGGGCTATGAAATAATTAAGAACCATTTGTAATTGTTCAACCTCTTATAGACTTATGGTGATTTCTTCAAGTCCATTTAAAATGAACCACCTAGTATTGGGATAAGAAATCATTAAGAATAAATATTCAACTTCATTGTCGGTGAATTCAAAATGTCCTTCTCAATAGGATCATTTAAACTTTGAATTCATTAAGAGTTTCTTGAAACTCAACCTTTCTGGCGGTAAGTCCATATTGTCCTTCTCAATAGGACAACACATTCATACTTGTGTTATGAACTTATTAAGAATAAGTATTCAACCATGATTCGGTAAATTCATCAAGCCTTTCTCACAAAGACCACCCAAAACCTGAGCTATGAATTTATTAAGAGTAATAGTACTCAACCTGGGCATGTACATTATTCGTCATAGGGATAGGCAGTGAGAAATGTACACTATGAGTCTTTCCATGGTTTCGTTTGACCACATTGAACTTAGATAACTAAGTTGGGTATCCACCATGAATTCCTCAACCAATGGGCTTTAAACCCATCCCCCTCGACGAATCAAGGACCAATTTCCGACTTAACCCTTTGGTAAGCGGATCTGCTAGGTTTCTTTCCGACTTCACATACTCTAAAGAGAGTACTCCATTCCTTATTAAGTGTCTAACAGATTCATGCCTTATGCAAATGTGTCTCTTTTTACCATTGTAAACTTGACTCTTGGCAACACAAATCGCGGCTTGTGAATCACACAACAAGGAAACAGGAGGAGTCGGAGTTCCCCACAACGGAATATCGGCTAACAAACTCCTTAGCCACTCAGCTTCTTGCCCAGCTAAGTCAAGAGCTATAAACTCTGACTCCATAGTAGAGCGAGCAATACAAGTCTATTTTGAAGACTTCCAAGAAATTGCTGCTTCTCCCAAAGTAAATACATACCCACTCGTAGAGCTTACTTCATCACTATCGGAAACCCAGTTGGCGTCACAATATCCTTCTAATGTAGCAGGAAAGCCAACGAACTCAAGTCTCCAGTCCATAGTACCCTTAAGGTACTTAAGTAAGCGTCTAAGAGCAACCCAGTGCTCACCACTAGGGTTATGAGTATATCTACTGAGTCTGCTAACAGCATAGGCAATATCTGGCCGAGTATAGTTCATTAAGAACATCAGACTGCCAATTATTTTGGCATATTCCGTTTGAGAAACGCTACTTCCTTCATTCTTAAAGAGATGTATGCTAGAGTCATAAGGAGTTCGAACAGGGACGACATCAAAACTGTCAAATTTCTTTAACACTTTCTCAATATAGTGTGCCTGGCTTAAAGAAAATCCCTTTTCAGATTTGATTACTTTGACTCCTAAGATTACATCGACTTCTCCCAAGTCAGTCATCTCAAACTTAGTGGACAAGAAACTTTTTGTTTTGTTAATGGACTCAATGTTAGTACTGAAAATCAGCATATCGTCAACATACAAGCTTATGATGACACAATCAGTACCAAACATCCTCGAATACACGCATGCATCCGAACCATTCACAACAAAACCAAAACTAAGAATAGTTTTGTGAAATTTCTCATACCACTGTTTAGGAGCTTGCTTCAGGCCATAAAGTGACTTTTTAAGTCTACATATTTTGCCTTCCATACCAGGCGCCTCGAAGCCAAGAGGTTGCTCCATATAGATCTCCTCATCTAGATCCCCATTCAAAAATGCAGTCTTTACATCCATTTGATGTACTTGCAACTTGTGAATGGAAGCTAGTGCAAACAATGCACGGATCGTTGAGATTTTTGTGACGGGAGAGTAAGTATCAAAGAAGTCTTGACCAAATCTTTGAGTGAACCCTTTGACTACTAGCCTTGCCTTATACCTTTGGATAGAACAATCTGGTCTAAGTTTCTTTCGAAAGACCCATTTACTGTTAATGGTTTTAAATCCTCTAGGCAAGTCAACTAATTCCCAAGTATGATTAGACATTATTGATTCTAGTTCATCTTTTATAGCGCTTTTCCAGAAACTAGCATCAATAGATCGTATAGCTTCTTCGTAAGTTTTAGGATCCTCATCTAACAAATAAGCTTGAGCTATAGGATCAGAAAAAGTGTCTAAATCATTTATCTCAGAAATGAAGGAGGTTATGAAGTCTGGTCCAAAAGAGGTTTCAACTCTTTGTCTCTTACTTCTTCTAGGCTCAAATTCAATCTCTTGAGAAGACCTAGCAGGCACACTAGAAGAAGTGGATGGCAAGTTTTCTATTTGTGTTTCAACATTTAATCTAGGTTTCTTGAGAGGAAAGATTTCTTCAAAGAAAACAGCATCCCTAGATTCACAAATAGAGAAGTCTTGTAAAGTCATGAATCTGTATGCGGCACTGTTAGAAGCATAGCCTATAAACACTGCATCAACGGTCTTAGGTCCAATGGTGGACTTCTTAAAGTCTGGCAACCCCACTTTGGCCAGACACCCCCACACTTTCAGGTATTGTAAATTTGGGGCATACCCTTTCCATAATTCGTATGGGGTAGAATCAATTTTCTTATGAGGTACTCGGTTCAGAATATGATTAGCCGATAGAATGACTTCCCCCCACATGTTGTCAGACAACCCAGAACTTATCAACAATGAGTTCATCATCTCTTTTAAAGTTCTGTTTTTCCTCTCGGCTATACCGTTCTGTTGAGGAAAATAAGGGGCTGAAGTTTCATGTATTATGCCATTCGTCTCACAAACCTCTTTTAGAAAATTAGATCCATATTCACCACCTCTATCAGACCTAATACGTTTTATTCTCCTATCTAACTGATTTTCAACTTCTGCCTTATAAATAAGAAAGAAATTTTCAGCTTCATCTTTAGTTCTTAGGAGATAAACTTTTGTATACCTAGAGAAGTCATCTACAAAAGTTATGTAGTAGTGTTTTCCTCCTTTACTTTCAGTGTTTGTAAAGTCTGCTAGATCAGTATGAATAAGTTTTAACAGTTCAGTCTTTCTTTTAGAAACATTTTTAAAGGTAGGTTTTGCATGCTTTGCTTCTACACAAACTTCACATTTATTATAGTTTGTTATGTCTAGTTTAGGCAAAATATTCATATTCATCATTTTCTTTAGGGATTGAATATTTACGTGTCCTAATCTAGCATGCCACATATCAACAGACTCAACAATATAAGCAGAAGTGGTAGCTTTATTATTTTCATTAAGTTGAGTTTCTATGACAAATAAACCTTCGCTTAAAAAACCTTTCCCGACATAATCACCGTTACGGGAAAGTACAAGTTTATCTGCCTCAAAAACTAACTTAATGCCTGCCTTATTTAAGAGGCCACCACTAATCAAATTTCTACGAAGGGCAGGCACATATAGGACATTGTTAAGGGCCAAAGTTTTACTGGAAGTCAGCTTGAGTAAGACCTTGCCTTTGCCCATCACTTGAGAGCTACTGGAGTTCCCCATGTACACACGTTCACCATTTTTCATATCCTCGAACTCGGTGAAGAACTCCTTCTTTGCGCAGAAGTGTCGAGAAGCTCCGGTGTCTACGACCCACTCGGTGTTCTTCTCTACGAGGTTGACCTCCGAAACCATCGCGGCTATGACATCATCATCCATGTCCTCCGTCACGTGCATGCGTGGTCTAGTCTCATTCTGGCGGTCCAAGCGGTGCTGACATTGGTACGCCTTGTGACCAGCTTGCCCACACACGTAGCACTTCATGGTTTTCACGTCGGGCTTAGCCTTGATGGGCTTCTTGAAATTGGTAGTCTTTTGTGGTTTGGGCTTTTTGCTCGGAGGGCCTTTCTTAAAGGGCTTTTTGGACCCTGAAGCACCATCAGACTCAACAATGTTAGTTTTAAAAGATAAGTGACTAAAGTTGTTTGTAACCTTATCTTTCAAACGGTTGGCCTCCTCGATTTTCATGTGACCGATCAGCTCCTGAAGTGGTATGTCCCTTTTCTTGTGCTTGAGGGAGTTGCGATAATCGGACCATGATTTTGGCAACTTCTCGATAAGGACGTTTGCTTGCAAAACTTCACACATTTGCATGCCTTCCGCTATGATGTCCGAGACAAGATTCTCATAGTCATGGACTTGGTCCATGATGGGCTTGTTGTCGGTCATCTGGAACTTCAACCATTCGCCCACGACATATTTTTTGATCCCCGCATCATCGGTGCCATACTTGGTGTCCAAGGAAATAATCAGTTGCACATAATCAGTTGCGCGTATACATACCAAGCGAGCCATGCTTCCCACTCATTATGCCCTCACTTCCCAACATCTCGACAACTCCTATCTTCATAGCTGAGTTTTCTTAGTTTAGTAAACCGCCGTTCATAATAGACTTCCTCATGCAAATAAGATCTGCCTCCTCATTTTCCATGCCCTTTTCATCTTCCATAACAACAATATTGATTAGGGATGGCAATGGATCGGATTTAAATCGGATTGTATAAAATTCAAGTCCGAATCCGTTACAATCGGACTCGGATATTTTTTCTGATTTGCATTCGGATTTTTTTCTAACGGATTTGGATCGGATTGTTTTTGGATCGGATTTTTTCGGATCGGATTCAGATTTGTTTCAACCGCATTTAGATTAGAGTTTTTGGATTCGGATTAAATTGTCATCCCTAGTCTTGACCCAAGTCTGAGGGGTAGATTCACGAATTTTAGTGTCTTTAGTGTATATTGTGTTTTGGCCCTATAATAATTTTATTTTAGTGCAAATCAGTCTCTAATTTTGTATATTTAAATTTCTTACACATTTAATTTATGCTATTTAATTATACACTTTCATTTTTATCCCTTGTTTGTTGACTACATTTAATTTTTTGTGTTTATTGTTTATGCTTTTAATTTGCTTACTATTTTAATTTATAATTTTAGCATAATATATCATAACTTTATCTATCAATTGCACATTACTAACTATTTCATTCACTAACTTCCTTAATTTTTAGTAATTCATTGATATTTACATTTATTTGTTTCTTCATTGTATTTATTTTATTGTTTGTTTATCTATGATTTGATCTTGCATTTATTTTTTTCATATTTATTTATACATGCATATGGTATAAATAGATATACTACATTATATTAAGGTTAATTAATATGTATAAATCATAATAAATATTATTATTATTTAACATACATTCTTAAGGTATTTATATTTTTATTTATTTTTTTTGATCAGCAAGCGATGTATATTATTAATGAAAATATACAACGCAAGTCGAAACATGCGCCTCGTCAAAAACCTCCCTAAGCCTAACGGAAGAAAAGAGTACGACATGTCGACTTAAAACAAGGACCCCTCCCCTTACAAAACATCAGATCGAAGCATGAAATAAAGAGACACGAGACACCCCTTCCTTTGCTAACGCGTCAGCTAACCCATTCGCCTCCCGAAAGATGTGAGAAAAGCACACAGATCCTAACGACAAAGTAGCACGGTCGATCACACGGAAATACTCCCACAATCGCCATGGGCGGCGCTCCACCTGCAACACCCACCCAATTGCCACTTTGGAATCCGACTCAACAATAAGAGGACGATCAGCCCATTTAGACGCAACAAAATACTCCAAAGCAAAAGCTATCGCCCGAATCTCAGCAACATTAGAATCAAGAGAACCAAGCGGCCCTGAAAACAATGCGAGGATACGACTCTGAGCATCACGCAACACACCCCCGAATCCCGCAGGCCCCGGCTTCCCACGAGCAGAACCATCCACTGAAAATTTTAATGTTACCCCGATCGGGGGTTCCCAACACACTCCCAACCGGACCATCGGTTTGTCAAACCCTTCCTGGTACAAACTCGGACAGTCCCACCAAAGAGCTTCACTGACCGATAACCCCTCCTTAAGGGTCTTCACCCAATAAAAGGAACGTAGCTTTACCAAGAAACCTATTTCCGCTGCCGGGATAAACTTACCATTAAACACAAAGTCATTGCGCGCAAGCCACAATGACCACATCAATGCCGCGACACTCGACACCCATAGCTTCCTCAAAGTGCCTGTAAACGAACAATGCATATCCGGAAGAAGGAAATCCGCTAATGATTTAGGCAATGGCAAAGAAATCGCCCACCACCCTCGAAACCAATTCCACAATCCTTGAGCAAACGGGCACGAGTAAAATAAATGCTCAATGTCTTCCTCCCTCTCAAGGCACCATCTACACAAGCCTTGGTGTTCGCCCAAATCAATCCCACGAATCCGCAGAAACGCAAACGTAGGCAAGCGACGCAACCAAGCAAACCACAAGAACGCCTGAACCTTAGGGGGAACCAAGACTTTCCACGCAAAATAGTCCCCAAAATCACTTTCACCCACCTTGTCCATCATAAGCAAATGGGACAGCCCTTTGACAGAGAAAATCCCATGCTTATCCGGCGTCCAGACAAGCATATCCATCTCACCTTGTCGCAGCTGTACACAACACACCAATGACCGAAGATCCTGCAGTTGCCGCGCCTCAAAGGAACGTAGGCTACGACGAAACAAATCCCCCCACCTATCATGTTGAAAATGTCCCTCAACAGCAATGTCCACTACTAGTGCTAACCGATCAACCACAATCGAGAATAGGCGAGGAAAAACATCTTTTAGCGGCTGCTCAACACACCAAGCATCAAACCAAAACAACACTCGTTCCCCCGAGCCCACCTTCCAAATAAACTGATTCTCACCCATGTGCTTTTGCACACCCTCCGAACTAACAGTCTGCACAATCTGTTTTCAAACCACAGACATCGGTCCCCTTGCCGAATTATTAAACCTCCACCATTGAGCCGCCTCCCCATACTTTGATACAATAATAGCTCGCCACAACGATGTTACATCACTAGCATATCTCCACGACCACTTCGCCAAAAGCGCATTGTTTCGAACCTCCAAATCAGCCACCCCCAATCCGCCAAGATGGCGAGGTCGGCACACCAAACTCCAACTCACTCTGCTCATTTTTCGTTGTAGATTGACCCCGCCCCATAAGAATGCTCGCCTCAACTTATCAATGGCAGCAA
The DNA here is from genome assembly GCA_958450335.1 of Hibiscus tridactylites. Classification (NCBI taxonomy): domain Eukaryota; kingdom Viridiplantae; phylum Streptophyta; class Magnoliopsida; order Malvales; family Malvaceae; genus Hibiscus; species Hibiscus tridactylites. The sequence goes on from OY288281.1 coordinate 78,319,082, forward strand.
TTACCCCTTTCGGCACACGAAACAAGCCCATATAATATACTGGAAGTGATGATAAGACAGAGTTTACCAAAGTGACGCGTGCCGCGAACGATAGCGATGTCCTCTTTCAACCTGCAAGCTTCCGGCGGACAGATGCAATGACAGGCTCCCATACAGCTATGTTGCGCGGATTCACCCCCAGCGGCAAGCCCAAGTACACAAACGGTAACTCCCCCTGACGACAACACAATACATCTGCCATGGAAGCAACCAAATCCCCATCCACACCAATCGAATAAAGAGATGACTTTGAAAAATTAATGCGCAAACCTGAACACACCTGGAAACAACATAGAAGCCTGCGAATGTTCAATGCCGCTTCGACTGATGCTTCAAAAAATAGAACGGTATCATCGGCGAACGATGCTCATTTTTATTATCACTTTTAATATATATAATTAATTTTGTTTTTATCATTATTTCAAATTACCTAATATATACATTTATGTTTTCGTTTAAAAAATATATGTAGTTATGTTTCTTTTAATGTATTTAGTTTAACTTTTTAACTTTATTTATGTTGTCTTCTTGTTTTAATGTAAATATTATACAAGATATTTTGTTTGAAGGAATTAAAAGTCCTAAATGTTTTGATTCGGACTCGGATATGGATCGGATGTGTCGAATTCGGATCGGGCATGGATTTGGATCGGATTCGGATCTTGGCATGATCCATATCCAACTCATCTCCTATTAGGACTCGAACATTTTTCTCGGACTCGAATTCGAATTTTTTTCAATCGAATATGGATCGGATAAATTCCTTCGGATCGAATCGGATTGCCATCCCTAATTTTGATAGATCCGATAGACTGGTTGCTTCGCCGGCAAGATTTCGGTGATGACTCGGACGAGAACTCGCTCAAGGTCGGATTGCTTTTTTGGATTGCACGCATGGTCAACAAGGCCAAGATCTACCACATAAATCATGAAGCAATCATTCCCCACCTCCAAAATGATTGATTCACAGATTCTCTCCATCTTTTTTTGTTGAAATCAGAATATTAATTTCTGAAGCATTCTTCGATTGGAATGCATTTTTCCCCACACCTCGGAGATACTTGTGAAAGTTTCATTATTCCAACAGTGGAGAGGGACGCCTGAAACCTTCAACCAGGTTATTCATTCTGGCAATTGGAATTTCTCTGACCACAGCTCCATCTTAGTAAAAATTTCTTTCAAGATCTTCGAGCAGATTAAAAAGATTTTGATCCATGATTTCCAATAAAAATCGGCCTTTTCACTCCAATGTCACCAAGGCCCCAGTTGGATAGTTGATCCTCAACTTTGGAAATACTGCAAACTCATAACATTGTCCCAATTAAACATTTGCCAAGTTTCTTAAGAGATTTATCATCCAGTGACGACGGACGATCATTCACGGTAAATTTCAGTGGCTAAATTTAACACTTTTTGTGACTATTTTTAGTGTCATTAAAAATATATTTTCTTGCATATATATATACAATATACTCTATTTAGAGGTAAAGGAATATTAGAATTTGTGTGTTCAAGTCATAATGTTGCAGTTCTGAATTTTTGGGGGTGTTATTTGTCTAATTGATTGTAATAGATTCTTGTTTTTGGATGAAAATAAATTACAATGCTTATAAAAAAATACTACAACTATATATAATATTTATACATCTAATTACGTCATAAAAATATGTACTCTATTTAATATTTTTGTGCCAGAGTTTCCTTCAATTACAAGGCAGTGTTCAATTATATGGTACACTGCCTTGGACTAGGCCTAAATTCCTCCCTTAAAAAGTTTAATTTAATGTGTAAAAATAAAAAATAATAATTTTGCATACTCATTTTAAAAAATAAAATTATTTTTAACCTCATTCTTTAATTTTTAGATCCGTTACTGCCTTGGACTATTTCAAATACAAGAAAAAGTATATATTACTTATCTCTATATTATTTAAAATTATATATATATATATATATATTAAAAGTACCGAGTTGAATCGGGTATCCGATTATAAAAAAATCATATATATATATGCTTTGATTCTTACGGGATAAGTGTACATGTCCCGCATTTGAAACGTTCCATGGTAGGTCTAGGCAACAATGGCAATTATGAAATTGGAACTTATTACTGCATATTGTCACAATACAAGTTGGGACAAGAGTTCCGTTGGCCTTACAGCATCAAATCTTTTACAAATTCAAAGGAAATAGTCCTAGTACGTATAATATATAAACCCAAATGAAACGACATAATTAGGATGATGCAGGGCAGGGGCATGTTTAAGTAGGGATGCTATGGAGCACCACGGTCTCAACTGTGAGCCCTGGTCCGAACCCAAAGAGGACTCCCCACTCGAGCCCTTCACCTGTGGTCTCAGCCGCATCTTGTTTTGATTTCTTTCTCATCTCATCCAAAATGAAGAGCACGCAGGCACTGGACATGTTGCCGTACTCTGAAAGGATGTGTCTTGTGGCTCGAAGCTTTTCAGGCTTAAGGGCTAACTTGGCTTCCACCTGGTCCAGTATCGCTGGACCACCTGGGTGAGCTATCCAGAAAAGAGAGTTCCAGTCCGTGATTCCCAATGGTTTAAATGCCTCAACTAGGCTCTTCTCAATGTTCTTAGAAATAAGCCCCGGAACATCCTTCAGGAGATGAAACGTAAGCCCCACTTCACGAAGGTGCCCATCGATGGCGCCGTCACTGTCCGGCAGTATCGTTTGAGCTGCTGAAACAAGTTCAAACAATGGCTTCTCCATTTCAACCACTGGGTCCGAACCAATTATAACAGCAGCCGCGCCATCGCCGAACAATGCTTGGCCGACAAGACTATCTAGGTGAGTGTCACTAGGTCCACGAAAGGTGACGGCGGTGATTTCGGAGCAAACAACCAGGACTCGAGCACCTTTGTTGTTCTCGGCCAAGTCCTTGGCCACCCGCAGCACCGTGCCGCCGGCGAAGCAACCTTGTTGGTACATCATGAGGCGCTTAACGGAAGGGCGGAGGCCCAAAAGCTTGGTGAGCTGGTAGTCAGCGCCGGGCATGTCGACGCCACTGGTGGTGCAGAAGACGAGGTGGGTGATCTTGGACTTGGGTTGACCCCATTCTTTAATGGCTCTAACGGCGGCTTCTTTGCCGAGCTTTGGCACCTCAACCACCACCATGTCTTGCCGTGCATCTAGTGAAGGTGCCATGTATGCGCACATATTGGGATTCTCTTTCAGTATCTCTTCCGTAAGGTACATGTATCGCTTCTTGATCATCGATTTCTCGCCTGCCAACAAGATGAATAATAATAATAATAATAATAATAATAATAATAATAATAATAATAATAGTTTCAAAATTTATGCACCCAATCTATCCTGGGCTAGATTGTGCCTCATTTATGTCCCCATTTGAAATTATTTCATTTATGTGGTTAATTGATAATGTAAAATTTTACCAACAAGTATTATATGCATTGATAAGATATATTGCACTCTCAAAGTAAGAATACGAATTCAAACTTTGAAGATAACATTGTTGAGAATGGTAGTTTCGCACCCCAAACATAAATTATAAGATGAACATGCATATTTACTAAAAAAGATGACGTAGAATTTCAGTTTTTACTTTTGAATTACACCAGGTGGAAATTAATGTTGATTAGATTAAAAATATTTCTACTAAACCCATATAATTAATCACTTATCCATTTATCTTTATCTTTTAGTATTTCATCAAGATCCCTAAACTTTTCTTGTAAATCTCTAAACAGAAAAACACCCATTTACCAAGATGGTAAAATTTTAAGGATTGGTCTACTTTTTTTCAAGTAGAAGGATTAGTGTAATCCGATATATAATATAAAGACCTTTATGATACTTTTACTTAGGAATTATGCACATCCAAATAACGTTAAAGATAAGAGAAAAGAAAAGAAGCTTACACATGCGTTTGAATTTCTCTTTCAGCTCAGTTTTGTGCTCACTATTTGTGATACCAAAATAATAGTCAGGATACATGCTTTGATCAACGCAATTTGGCGGAGTCGAAGTGCCGATCGCCAACACGGTGGCTGGCCCTTCGGCACGTTGAGCCTTACGGATTTCTTCAACGGTCACCATTCTTTTCTGTTTCAAAAAGGAATCAAAGGTTAGGAGCAGTGTAGGTGGCGGTTGCGGCGGGGATTGTATCGAATAAGCTTATATGGGTGGTGGTGGTGATGGATGGAAGTGTGTTACCGTTCAAGTTTGCCAAGAGCTTTGGTCGTATAAATAAGAGATTTAAGAGGCGGGTAGCTGAGAGCTACCCTTTAAAACTTGCAACTACGTAAGGCTGGATGCCACGTGACATGGGGATTTGGTGCACCTATCCCTCCTAACCTAATCATAACTATTATTAGTCTTGGTAATTTATATAATGTATTTCTGTTATGTTTTTTTTTCGTGTTATAATTAGAAATATATTTTATATGTTTGGTATGTTAATGGTATTTTTTTTTTTAATTTCATGTAGGGATGGGCACGAATAGGGTCGGGTTTTTTACTCACCCGAACTCGATCCAGACGCATTTTAAACACAAATCTGAGCCGACCCGAAAATAAATACCTTAAACCCAACCCTAACCCGACTTATAGAAAAAAATAACTTTAGGGACTTCATTATAAGAAATAATTTTAGGGGATTTAATCGTAAAAAGTAATAATTTTAAGGACTAAATTGTAAATAAAAAACAATTTTAAGGACCTAATTATAAATATATATAAATAGGGGTATTATTATAAATCTCTAAAAAATTTAGAAAAAAATTACACAATTAGTCCTAGGTCGTGTCGAATATTTTCCAACATAAACCCGAACCCAACTTCATCCTTAATAAAATTTCAGCTCGAACTCAATTTTTTATTAAAAAAAATTGACCTAATTTTTTTATTAAAAAATCAGGCCTAGTTGGGTAAAATGCCCCTAATTCCACGAGTGTAATAGCGTTTAGTATTGGTAGGTCCAATTTATTGGTTGAAACTCATTTGAATGGAAGATGAGATTAATTTCAATAAGATTAAAAATAACGGTAAATGTGGAGTTTAGTATATAAATTTGATTTTAAGATTCAATTTGGTACTTAAGTTTTCATTGATTCAATTAAGTACTTAAACCTGGCCTTAATGTTTAATTTGGTACCAAAACTTTTTTAGCCCAAATAGCTACATAAATTTAACTTTTTAGTTCAAACTATTACATGAATTGACATCGTTGTTCAAATAAATAATTTATTGTAAGTACAAATTTGAAAGAGAAAAAATCAATTTCATGTATGAATTTGAACAAAGAGGTCAACTTCAAGTACTTAATCTCTATATATATATATAATCAACTTATACTGTGTAAAACTTAATTATTTTTACACAGTTTTTAGACTGTTGATGATGATAATTAATGGCTCAGATTATTTCCTTATCTTTTTTTTCCAAGTGATAATCTTCACATTTTTATTGTTAATCTCATTCATCCAATTCCCTTATCCAATGGTCCTAGATTAATGTAAAACTAAATGAGTTTTACATCATGTAACTTGATCTCATCCATATATATATATATATATATATATATTATTTGAGTTTGCCTAACCTATCCATACATGCATAGGTTAAGAGTCATTTAATAATTTATATTATTACAAGATCCTATTTGAAAAAAAGGTTTAATACGCTTTTCCCCCTAAACTTTACATGTTTTTCCAACTTGCCCCCTAAACTACATTTTGCCCACTTTTGACCCTTAAACTTTTCACTATTATTCATTTCACCCCAAAAGCTAACATCATTAAAAAAAATTGTGTTAACCAATCAAAACACACCACATAATTTTCTTTCTTTATTTTTAAATTTTGAAATAAAATAGACATATTAAAATAGGAAAATACTTTGATGCACAAGCTTGTGTAAACTCCCTTTAATTTTAGGGTTTAGGGTTTAAGATTTTAGGTTAGGGTTTAGGGGTTTAGTATGTAGGGTATATAATTTAAGGTTTATGGTTAGAGTTTAGAGTTTAGGGTTTAGGGCTTAGGGTTTAGGTTTTAGGTTGCTAGGGTTTATGATTTAGATTTTAAATTTTATAAAAGGATTGTGTAAAAAAAATTTACACAACTTGTGCATCAAAATAAAACTCATTAAAATATCAATTAATTAATTATATTCTCCAAAATACCCCTAATCTTCTTTCCTAATTAATTAATTAATTATATTAAAATATTAATTAATTAATAAAATAAACAACTCTATCTTCATCCCATCATCTTCTTTCCTAATTTTCATCCCCATCTGCAAAACCTGGTTCTTGCTCCTAGCATTCTATTTTCTCCTCTCCACTCTGAAGGTACTAGCCAGCTCTGAAGGTACTCATTCCTCACTCGCGAAACGTTAAATATTCCTTTTTAAAGTGTTTGGAATTATCGAGAAAATTTCAAGAAAAATTGTAAGATATCTCTTAAGTGTGAAATTTTAATTTATTATTACTATTTTACTTTTCTTCCGTTTTTCTATTTGAAATCTTAGGTTCATAAATTCCTGTAAGTGAACTAGTAATTTGATATGAACTTCAGTTATTTGGCTTGTAATTGTTCTGTTGGAAAAATGCGATGATTTTTTTAATCTCATGGAGTTGATTTTTCTGTTTTTTTTTTCGATTTCTTTCTCTACAGTTTCCCTTTAAGCCGCTGTGAATTGAATTTAATGGATAATGGAGTTGTTTCTTTCAACTTCAATCTAGGTTTCTTTTTCTTAATTTCATTCTATTTTGAGCGGTGGTGATTAATGCTACATGGAAGAGTCATTGTCCTAGTTTATTTTTTTCAAGCGTGGTTGGTGGTATTTAAAGTATTCAATTTTGTTTTATTCATGGTACTCACTGAAGATGTCTCCAAGCTTTCTAAAGGCCTTGAACACATCAGTGAGGTTCTAAGGTTAAATGAAACAATGGGATCATACGAGAGCAAAGAGAAATTTTCGGAATCAATGAACATGTTTATGAAAATGGCTGCGCAGGAGAATTTTAGAATCCATGAATTTTTGTTGGGGAAGAACTGTAAGTGGAATGAAAATTTTAGAATCTATGGATTTTTGTTGGGGAAGAAAGATGATGGGATGAAGATGAGGTATTTTAGGTATTTTATTTATTTTTATTTTATTTTAAAATGTAAAAAAAATAAAAAAAAATAGCGTGACACATTCTAATTGGTCAAGATAGATTTTTTAACGGTAGGGGATAATATGGGTAATGTCGAAAATATTAGGGGGCAAAAGTGATCAAACTGAATTTAATGTATTACAAAACCATAAAAGATTTTATTGAAAAATCTAAACACAAAAGCCTAAATCATATACCTTAAACCTAAACCTTAAACCCTAAAAACCTAACCCTAAACTCTAAACTCTACATCCTAAAAATAAAACCTAAACCCTAAAATTTTAAACTATAAAACCCTAAATTGTAAATTATAAATATTCATCATAAACCCTAAAGACTAACCATATCCATAAAACCATAACCTTAAAAACCTAAAACCCTAACCATAAAACTATACAACATAAACGCTGAACCTTGAACCTAAAACTATAAACACTAAACCCTAACCATAAAATTTTAAACCTAATCACTAACCATACCCATAAAACCTTAAAAACCTAAAACCCTAGACCCTAGACAGTAATACATTAGATGAAATTTTTTTTCAATAAAATCCTTTAGGGTTTTGTAATACATTAAATGATTGTTATTTTTTTAATAAATTTTTTTATTTAATACAAGCTATTAATTGACCCTTAACCTATACATATATGCATAACTTAGAAAAAGTCATTATTTTTTCACGTGCGACAAATTCAAGTATTTATAAGAAAAAAAGTATACATGTTGCTTGAAAGTACTTTGGGCACACAACTATATTAAAAGTATATAGGATGATGCTAAACTTACCACCCTTAATCTCTTATTGTCCTCGTGAGTAGTAAAGTAAAGTTGTAAATGAACCAAACGTTTAGTAAATTGATCGATAGAAAGTTCGAACATTAATAATATTTTAATATTTTATGTTCATTATATTAAATGAACAAACACGAACAAAGGGCTCGTTCGTTTATTTATGTTCGTAAACATTCAGTAATTCGTTTGTTTATGTTTGTTTAGATTTATTATCATATGTTCATTTATATTTATTATTTTTTATAACAAAAGTATTATATTTAAAGAATATATTTACATATGTTTGTTCGTTTATGTTTGTTTAAATTCATTCACATATGTCTTTTTATGTTCATTTATTTGTGTTCGTTTATCATTTTAATGAACGATCATGAAAACAAATAAACAAGAACAATAAATTATGTTCGCTTAGTTGTTTGTGTTTGTTTATTTTCTTAGTTAAAATTAAACGAACGAACGAACATAAACATATTCAGTTCGTTTACATTCACATGTTAAAGTGTACTTATTGTGCCTGCTTGTCAAACTTATGCCAATAAATGCATTCGTTTCTCCCAACATGTGAGGGAAAGCATTTTTAATATAGTCATGCGATATTAGTTTGTGAAATTTTTATGTATGTGTATATGTAAAATTCGGAACAAAAATCCTCTCTCTTTTTTGTGTCTATTTTTATGACTCAATATTAAAAAATTAAATTTTAAATTTTAAATCTTAAACCTTAAACTTTATATCCTAAAAATACACTCTACCTCCAATTCTCTAAAACTTAAATCTTATTTTTTTCTAAAATGAAAACAAAATAAAAGGAATATTTTGGGGCAGACTACTTCTATCCTCAAATTCATGCTCTAACGATTAGTCAAATGATTTTATTGTGTGTGTAAGAAATTATGGGATCAAATTTCGTAGTGGGCAAGACTTTTTTTTTTTTGAAAAGGTTCAAAAACAAAAACCAGTTTTAATCGATAGAGTTGGTTTAATTATTTTAACTATGAATTATCATTCAAGTATTGTTGAACAAACGAGAGATTGAAAAAAATTAGTTGTGGTTAACAACACTAAAAAACACGGATAAAAATCTTTTGTCCTTTTCAGTGTTTATGCCCAAATACTAAAAAATACTACAAAATTAAATTTCAAACCATAACTTCAAATTTTATATCCTAAACACTAGTCTAATTGTAAAGAATAAATACTAAATCTTAAAATTTTAGAAGTCGATAATACCCTACTTATTACTTATGAAAAATATTTTCAACACTTTCATTTTATTTTTATTTCTTGTAATTATATTATTTAAAATTTACATTTATTAAACAATCTAAGTATAGGGTGTATTTAGTTCTAAGCAAAATATCATACGTATTTATAATCTAAATTTAACACATTTTTTCAATATTTAGTTTTTTCGGAACTTAATTTTTCAATTTATCATATACTCCACTATTTAAATTATATATGTTAAGTTAAATTTAATTCAAATTGAATCAAAATACTATATTTAGGGTTCAAGTCAACTTCGCTAAGCCTATTTTTTCTATTTGCATGAATACTTTGGAAATTTTGAGCACACTAAGATTTCAAATAATAACTAAAAAGAAGAAAAACAATTACCTTCAAAATATGATGATGATAATTTATTATGATTCGTTGTGCTAAACTTTATGCATATATAGTGTGGAGATGGTTTGATAGTTTACAATAAATTAATTGTTAGTGTATTGATAAAAGACATTGTTTTAGTTCTGATTTACATCAAATTCTAAGATCGATCACAAATAACTTCTTTTCCGTATAAAAATAACTTACCAGCAACTGACATTTGTTATTATTTTTTATAATAAAGTCCTAGATTTGTTTTTATAAGGGAAATGGGTTGTCTAAGATCAATATATACTAAAACGATATTTATTACTAATACATGGTAGGTTTGATCTATATACTGAAGGGAGAAAAAAATCTTCTCCCTTTTTCAGTGCCCCTTTTTATGTCCAACTTTAAAAAAAATAAATTTTATATTCTAACCTTAAATTTTAAATTCTAAACGCTACACCATAAAAGTACACCTTACCCTTAAATTTCTTAAACCTTAAATCCCAAACCCTAAACCTATTTTTTTAGTGTGAGGCATAAAAATACACTAAGAAGAAGATTTCTACTCATGTTGAAGTACTGTATATATAGTCAAAGATTTAACCTCGATGACATAAGATTGAAGATTAAACAAAGCATAATACCATAAGAACACACATTTCTTTAGCAATAAGAAAAATTAAATGTACTTTTTTTTGCTCAAATTAAATGAACTTACTTTATAGCTGTTGTGAGGCCACACTCAGTTTAAAGCAGCTGCAAGGTTATTGGCAGAAACCCTAATACATATAAAATTCCTCAAAAAGTTGAATCAAAATTGCCATATGCTTTGGCTAAAACTGAAAACATAAAACATTTTTCTTTTTCTTTATAGATTTTCTGATATAAATGAACAAGGCATGTGAGGAGAACTTACAATGGCTTATAGCATAAAACTGGAAATGAAATGAACATTCATTTATTTCTATGTTTAATAGCTCCGAATCAACTTCAAGCGAGAAACTGACAAGATGTTTTTTAATCCAAAACTTACGATTAATTAACATTCATTATTTACTCGTTTTCGTTTTTTTTTCTGTTATGAATATGACTCTGATTTTTCTTCTTCTTCTGTTCATTAATTACTTTAAGGTTAAATATCCATTTGGTATATCAATTATATCTAATTCTTCTATTTTTTTCTGAAAGGTAAAAAGGACCTCTTTAAAAGAGTACCCTGTGATCTTATTTATAAAATTGAAACGTAAAAAATTCTGAAAAATTTAAGGTCTGTTTTGTGGTTCAAAATCTCTACATTCGATGCTTAAATCTTGAATCACATGGATTATTAATGAATGAGTTGGAATTTTTTTTGATCAGCAAAGCGAAGTATATATTATTAGGATAAATATACAACGCAAGTCGAACATGCGCCTCATCAAAAATCTCCCTAAACTTATTGGAGGAAAAGAGTACGACATATCGACTGAAAAATAAAGCGAAATAACCCCCCCTTACAACATCATAACGAAGCCTGAAACAGAGAGACTCGAGACACCCCTTCCTTCGCTAGCGCATCGGCTAACCCATTCGCCTCCCGGAAAATATGAGAAAAGCACACCGAACCTAACCGCGCACAAGCACGGTCAATCCCACAAAATGACTCCCACAGGCGCCAAGGGCGACGTTCCACCTGCAACACCCATCCAATTGCTACTTTGAAATCCGACTCAATAATTAAAGGTCGATCCGCCCATTTGGATGATAAAAAGAACTCCAAGGCAAAAGCTATCGCCCGAATCTTAGCCACATTAGAATCAAGAGAACCAAGTGGCCCTGAAAACAATGCGAGGACACGACTCTGAGCATCACGCAACACCCCCCGGAAGCCCACTGGCCCTGGCTTCCCACGCGCAGAACCATCCACTGAGAATTTCAAAGTAGTGCCGAGAGGGGGCTCCCAACACACTGAGTTGGAATTCTTCTTGAAGAATGAATTAGAATTGCATGATTAATTGATGTCTAGCGTCATTACTTAGATCATATATATATATATTGATAGCTCTCTAAGGAGCATATGTTTCTAACTTATTTATTGATTAATCTGCCCTCATATTGTTATTTGTTGCATGTATTTCTACATTTTCATCTTAGTATTTGTATATTTCTAACTTAGTATTCTGCCCTAGTTGACAGTTGTATAGAAGCTTCTAAGTATAAGAACGGACGAGTATGAGCTATATAGTTTGTTATAACAGATTCTGTACAAAAAAAATTGAAGCAAAATTCACATGAAGAACATGTGTCATCTTTGGATCATATTATAAATTGATGAACATTCTTTATTTTTTTTATTTCGAAGCTTCTTTCATGATGGCTTGAGCTTTCTTTTAGTAAATCAAGGCAAATACAAAGAAAATAAGCTCTTAAGGAGAGGATCTGAATGCAACCGCAAGGAAAATTATTAAAATCACTTCAAGACTATCTAGAAATAGAGATTTCCCTTTTCATTCATTAACTTTTTTGTATTAAAAGATTGATAATTTTTGTTTTCTTTCTCAAAGTGTGTAAATACTTTTTGATTGTTGACTTAAAATTTATTTTATTAATCTTTCTTTCTTGTATTAATTATTGGATTTGAATGCTATTTTACACGAAAGCATTAAATACAATCATTGTCACTAGAAGGTGTAGTGACAATACAAGTTAATGAGCACATCAACGAAAATTTAGTGAGAACGCAAAAGAATTTGGTTCACTTGTTCTTGTACATGCCTTATTTGCTATCATTGGAAGATGTAGTTGATGGGTATATGTAAGTCTTCAGTTGCGATTCAAAGGAAAATGAGTAAAATGAGTTTGATCTACATTGCTTAAAAATCATCTATCACTATGTCCTTACAATAAGTGGCAATCTACTATGTTTCACCGAGGGGATCTAATCTAATGTTTTATAGATTAATCTCTATTATACTCGTTGTTATTGCTTTCACATCATATCTAACAATTATCTTTTTTTTAATTGTTTTTTACACCGACAACTACTCTCACATTTCATTCTTTATTTTAATATCATTGCTCTAACGATAGTAAACAACTAAAGTCTCGTCCTCGTGAGATCGATATACGATAAGATTCAACCTATCAACTATACTTGCTTTGACAAATGTACGGTTGCACATTATTGTATTCGTATACATTCGATCATGAACGATGTGATTTGTTAATTGCATCTTTCAGAAGTTTGAATATATATATATATATATATATATATATATATATATATATATATATATATATATATATATATATATATATATTTTAAAATCGTACCACACCTTTGTGGTTATTTTTGACATCATGTCTACCAATTGAAAAGAAATTAAAATTACAAAGATTAAAATGAAAATTTTCATAATGCAGTAAAGTTACACGTATCTAATTCTTAAAAATAATGATATATTTTGGTATAAAAATTGAAATTATAAATTCGGCAAGTTAAAAAACAAATTCAAAGATTTAAAATCATTGATAAATACCAAAAAAATAAAAAAATGAAAGTTAAAATAATTTTTTTCGGAAAGAAAATAGCAACAAGACACGTAAATAGACAAGTCAATTTAGAAAAGTAACAAGTGTGCGTATGTCATTTTTTCTCGAAAACTACTCCAATCCTAACCCTTATATAAAGTCATTGCAATGCGTTGTTCTTATTGAATTGTAAACGCTCTCTCTCAACTTTCTTATTCTCTACATTAATAAATAAATTAGTTTCAAAATGACTCTATTCTCTCGGTCAGTTTCAATCGCTGTTGCCTTCTATTGATTTTTCTAGCAACAGGTATGTTTTAATACATAATTTTATACATCGTTAATAACATCAAACGATAATAATTTGTCTGAAAATAAATAATTTTTTTTTAATATGATATAGGTATGTATGTATAGTTTAAATTTGCTTTTAACTTTTATTTTTACGTGATTTTTGTGATGTAATTGTGCAAAAATGAAATAGAGATGGGAGCTATGGCAGTGGAAAGTAGAGATTGCGACGTGAAAAGCGAATTATTCAAGGGGGTGTGCTTGAGTTCTGAAAACTGTGCTATTATTTGCAAGGAAGAATCGAAAAAATACAATGGCGGACATTGCCAAGGCTGGCGTCGTCACTGCCATTGCACCACGCCTTGTTAGATGTGCAACCTATTGATTAGTAGTATTTTATTGCCCTTCAAGATTTTACCATTTTTATTTATGATGTCTGCGCTTGAGACTTAAAAGTTGAGAGAAATATGATTTTCCCCTTATATTTATGTACGAGAATATTTCTTAATCTTACTCTCGTTTTTACGTAAATCATTTTTGGGTTTAGTAGAAATATTTATAATCCTCATATTACTTGAAAGTTTGAAGTATTTTATGACAAAACAAACATCAAATCTAAATTCATAAGACCAAAAAGAAATCTAACACTTTAGACCGATGCGAACAACTCGACCCCATCCAAGGTGCCATTTTTGGGTCATTATAGTGACCCGCAAATACAAACAAATTTCGTTTAAAATTGAGTTTTAAAAATCAAAAATAGAAATCAAAATTAATTTTCAAACAAGATGTCGTGACCTACGTACCCACTAAAAACACAAGTATGTACTCTGCAAAACATGTTGTTGGAACCAGGGGCGGAGCTAGAAATATAGTTAAGGGGTGTCATTTTTTCAACGATATTTAAAGAAGATTAATTATTTATAAAGGGGTGTCATTTTATTCATAAAAGGGGTGTCATTTGTTCATATTTTTAATTTTTTATGTACAAATTATATAGGAAAAATAGGTTTCTCAAAAATATTGGGGTGTCATGAGACACCCCAATTGAAAGGGTAGCCACCCTTGGTTGGAACTCCCATTCTAACGTCGATTTCCCGAACAAAGCTCAAACCTACTGACCTGTGAGGATGAATAATTTAATTAGCTTGAGAGCACAGTAATACAAAACTACCAAAATAAATAAATATGAAGCAGGCCAATACAAATGACAATATAAATCGCGCATAATAAATGTGCAAAATAATTAATCACCCGTACCAAAACCAATACCGAAATCGTATTCAAAATATACCTAAATCGCAGGCGTAATCATAGAATATGTTAATCGTAGGTATAATAGCAGAAAACCCTAGTCGTAGAAGCATGCTATCATCGGTTGACTGAAATATCGTAGAAACCAACGTTAGTGCGCTACGACTAGGGACACAATCGTCCATCGTCGCAAAATTCGGTGCTAATATGCTCGACTAGAAATGTAATCCAGAAGCATCACGTACATAAGTGTTGAGTAGATCAATCAATAGATAATGGCTAAATGGGGTGAATTGATAATTTAAAAAGATGGAAAAAAAGTCAAAAATAAAAATTTTTGCAAGTGAAATTTAAAATGATTCAACTCCGTAAATGAAGTCTACACTACACCCACTACTTTAGCTAAAAAAACATGTACATGTAAGGACTATAACGATACTCTATGTCCATATTTGTATTTTTGAGCTTTTTATAAGTTATAAACCATTTTGAAAATATTGTGAATAACTTAGAAAGTTTAGAACATTTTTCAATTCATTTTCGTCGAAAGCGTAGCCAACTCTGATTTATCGAACCATTTTAATATTACCTTAAAAATTTATTTAAAACATTTAATCACTTTAAAATATTTTGTTATATCAAAATCATAATCTTTGATTTAACAATCTCTTTTCTGATATAACAAAACCTTAATAATTTTTTTTTAAAAATCTGTTAAAAAATTTTGCCAAAATTTCTTTATTTTTCTAAAATCAAAATCAATAAAACATATAAATATAACTCATAATGTAAAATGTCTTCAATAATAAGCATAATACATAGAGAACTCAAAGTACCAACATTCAAATAAAAACATTCAAGGTGACATAGCCACGACAAGTCATAGATAATATCCGACATAAAAAAATATTATTCAAAAGATAAGTATAATGAGTTTAAAATAGTGCAGAATGTCATGAAATGCATGATAAAAAAAGTCTTAAGAGGCTGATGCATCACCATCATCATTATCATCTATAGACCTCGACATAATTGGTAGAATAGGGCAGTTTATAATTTTAATTAGGAATATAGGGTAGTTTAAAATTTATTTAGAGAAGTAGGTCAAAAGCTACAGTGGACTAGGTGACTTTGCCACCTGCTTTTGGCGAGCTCCGACAACGCCACCTCCACATGACGAGATGGTGTGGAAAAGGCTAACCCACTCAGCGCGGTCCGACAAAGTCGGTCATGGCTCAGCCAACCAGCATACGCGCACGTGAATGGCAGGGGAGACCTCGCCATTTTTACATGGCCTGGTCCTGTGTGGCAGAGTTGCATGCATGCATGCACTCTTACCGACTTTACATGCATGCAATCATATGAAATTTATTTATTTTACATTATTTGTGTATATATAAGATTGATAGGTGTGAGTTGTGTATGTATAAGATAGATAGGTGTGAGTTAAAATTTTAGAGTTGATGATATTTGTGAAGAGAAGAAGGGAAAAAAATTTGGTGAAGAGTTTTATGTAGATCTTTTTAAAGATATATTCGAAGAGGGTGAAGATCGTTGGAGTGTATTATTCTGTAGATCTTTTCTAGGTTTCTCAAAAGTAAGTGATTTTTTAATTAATCTGTTGTTTTTTTTAATTATGAGTGTTTGTAGATTATTTTGTGTGATTGAAGATATATTCGAATGGTAATTATTTTTTATTGTTGAAGGCTTTAGAGCACATATACATGGTTTCTCGTCTAATCCGGTAACTTTTTTCTATTTTTTTAAATTTATATTGACATAGATCAAAAATTTTGAATTTAATACATATTTTGGTTGTATATATATTCGAATGAATTGTTTTGCAGATCTGCAACTAAAAAATGGCATCCAGAGGAGTTCTGTTGTACCGTGATCATGAGCACATTTCATCTCATATTGATGAAGGGCAAGTAAGTAATTTAATATTTGTTATGTCTTGTAATACGAATATATTATAAGAATATATAGAATTAGCCAAATTTAGGGAGAAAGAATAGAGTAATTTAATATAATTTTATTTATAAAAATCAGAAAATATATTAATTTATTTAATTTAATTTTATATTTAATAATAATTTAAAGTGTATTTGCCAATTTGATTAATTATATGTACTGAAAAAAATAAATAGGCTAATAAATTTGATTAATTAATTAATTGATACACATTCATTTCAGTTTAATTTGATTATTATTATAATGGATTAATTATAGGGTGTAGAGCATAGCATACGTCGTCGAGGAATGAAGATTAATGAACCTTCTGATCGCTTAGTTTATTACCTACAGCGCGCTAGTTTTTATAATGCTTCATTTCTCCGTAGATTTAATATAGTCTCGGGGTTGATTACCGCATTATTGAACAGTGGAGACCAGATACTCACACATTTTATTTTTCATTTGACGAATGCACAATGACTCTAGAGGATGTAGCAGTGCAGCTTGGTGTCCCAACAAATGAGAAAACATTGGTTGGAGAAAATAAGTATAATGCATATGAGCTTTGCAGGCAGTACCTAGGCAAAGCTCCTCCTCAGTCATGTGTGGACGGTCTACGCCTCAAAATTTTATAGGTGCATCAGGAATTTATGGTAACTGATGAAGATGGTCACCGAGAACTTGAATGTGCAGCTCGAGCGTATATACTGCAACTTATTGGTGGGGTATTGATGCAGATACATCTGGTAATAAGGTTCACACACAATATCTGCCGTTCTTGGCTGTTTTGGACACAACTGCTACATATAGTTGGGGATCTGCAATCTTGACATTTTTGTACCATGAGATGTGTAAGGTCACAATTATGGATGGTGAAAAAGAAGAATTCAGATATGGGTGGATGTCAAATCTTATTGCAGTCATGGGCGTGGTACAAGCTTCCTTATCTAACACCTATATTATCTGTACCCGTACAAATGAAGTTTTCGCTTGCTGGAAGGTAATATTATGATTACATTTGTATATGGTTATTTTATTGATCTAATATTTATTTGCAATGATTAGAAATATAATTTCAATATCTTTGCAGATGGAGACATAGGTTGAGGAATGCGGGAGTGATGCACAACACTGTCAGAGATATAAGACTAAAGATCCAAACAATAGAAAAAAATCAAGTAACATAATATTTTTTTTTAAAAGTCATATGTTATATTTGTTTGTGAGTGAATTAATATTAATATTTGTGTTTGATAGTTTATTTGACAACTGTATGCGAATGACACAATCAAGACTTGCCTACCAGAAACTGTGCTTCAATGTTCATCATTCTGAGGTGCAATTGTGCCTTTGATCCATTTTTCTATTGTTGAGTTTCATTGTGCTGACAGAGTGTTGCGGTAGTTCAACCCATTCCTACAGCTCCATCTGAACGTATTCATACTTTTCGTAAAGGTAGATTCTATGAGAATTGAAGTATGAAGCAAGCCGATTTTATTGAACTGTGGGAGGAAAGATGGACGCGGTGGGCTAAAATTTTAAGTCCAATTCAAGCCACCGATTTTGAATTTAATACAGAGTGCTATTCGTGGCTTTCAAAAAATGAGAAACCGTTCATAGTATCTCTCGAAGATGCAAATAAATGGCTTGAAGATCTGCGGTGTTCAAGACACGTACACTTCCCATCCGAGTTTGGTCAGAGCTCTCAGGAACCAACAGACGAACCAAACTTGGAAAGATTTTCGGGTTGGCAATCTCCGGGGTCGCAATCTGAATCCCACCGATACATCTAAGCAATAATCCTTGGGAAGAACCAATACAACACGAGTATCAACCATATCAATCTGTCTCGGAACAACCACCATTTGAAGAAAGCTCAGTAGTTCATCAAACATTTAGATTTGGTAATGTTCTGGAACAATCACCGATTAATTTTCCAACTGGTGGTAGCTCATCTTCTCAGCAGACTTACAATGATGATGGACGATACGCACCACAATTTCAGTATCCTTAATCATCTTTATATGAGGAAGGTATGAGTGTTGGTAGTAAGACATCTCTGTTGTCGACTACCACCATTAGCGGCTCATCATTTTATCCGAAAGATATGTTTGGTACACCACCTCATATGCAAATAATAGATGATTAATTTTTCAACGATGATGAGCAGGCTCCTAATCGACCACAAAGAACGATTCACCCCCTGAGTGGTACGATCAAACATCATCTTTCCACAAGAAAGTATTACCGAGGAGGAGGCAAAAATAGGGTTTTGAATATTTATGGTCCTTGGATATTTCATTTTATGTATTTCTTTCGGTTTCATGTTATATGTATTTCTTTCGATTTCATTTTGATATTTATGTTCTTTTTTAATTCCGGTATCCAAATTCAAATTCAAATTCCAATTCCAACTATAAGTTAAAAAAAATCAAGAATTTACATTAACACAAAAAATGGGGTTAATTCCGTTTCCAATTCCAATTATAAATTAAAAAAATCAAGAATTTACATAGAACTAGAATATATTCTTTAACCAAAAATGGTTAATGGTATGGCGAGTTCCTTTATTCGGACATTTGTTTTATTGTTAATATATTGGTTCGATTTTTAAGTTCGTTCTTTAATTTCGGTATTCAAACTCCAAATAAAAATTCAAATATGAACGAGAAAAAAATTTATTTACATTACCATAAAATGTTATACATTAAACACAACATTTAGGTTGATGGTCCGACACGATAGTTCGAAAGATTGGATTTGTTCGGAAACTTATTTCTTGAATGACCCAGTACCCTACAAATAGTACAATGTTTAACTTGAACCCCCCTCTCTATCATCCAAATCATCCATATTCGTATTAATACGAGTGGAGGTCGGTCGACCCTTCAACTTTCTACAAAGCTTTGGATTCGGTAACCATTCTTTGTATATTAGCTCTACCGGCCAATAGTCTTGGTTCAGGATCATGTTGAACTGAATTCTATATATATTTGCAATATTCTCCAGTTTATAACACTCATCCGCAAAACCGTAAGGGTCGATGTAACCCCCTAGACCCGCCTATGCGTTACAACGGATCCTAGGAAGTCACATTAGGGTCACAAGAGCGACCCACAATGAAAATACACATAAAAACATTTTTTTGAACACTTATTATACCGTAAAATCAACTTCTGTTTAAAATACCATTTCAGAAAGTCATTTAAACACATAACAAAATTTCAAAAAATGTTTTACAGACACTATCATAAAACAATACATGACATACATGCCCACTAACTATACAGTACCGTACTCTAGAGGCAACGCCGAGGGAACTCCGAACACTGATGTCAAACATTATACCATGCTATATTCTTTTAACCTGCGATGGTAAAAACAATGCGAGCTTGGAAAAGCTCAGTAATACAGAACTACCAAAAGATGGTATAAGCTCATGCAGATACATGGTAGGCATAACATTTTCATGATGTTCCAAGTAGTAACAATCTTCATTTCTTTTCCCCTATTTTAGGGTAATGTTATACTTGAGAATAACGGTACTTGCTCTTTATTCAATCATCGAGTAACAAACGGGAATTTTTCAAGCTAATAGATTACGAAGATGGAAACAAAGAGTTTATCGTCTAGTGTAGATTTCTAGATCGCATCCAATTCCAAGGGTATTTTAGTCATTCTCATACCTTGGGGGCATTTTCGTAATTTCATACCAAAATATTTTTCACATTTAATCATTTGATACTAATAATCGGATTTGGAGATTAGCTGCCTTATTAATTACTTATTGAACTCCAGATCCTTCTGATTTATTAATCTTCTCATTCCAACATTGCAATCTTATCTAGATTATCATACTCATTTCCATATTCGGTTTGACTTGAGCAGAATTAATTGTACTCATCATCATTTTTATGCATGCATTAACAAATACCAACATGTTCATAAAGCATACAAGAGGTAGTAATGTATTACCTTAACTTCGAGCTATAACGGTTAATTCATGAAACCTCATTCGATTGCACTCAAACCCGAATTCGACGTCCATCAACAATTCGTATTTCAAGGAGCTATGAGTACCTTCAGTTACACAAATTCACATTTCATTCCTTACAGTACTCCTAATTGCAATATTAATACATATAGAAGTTCGAGTTCAAGGTCAGATTCGGAGGCTTTTGGGTCAAAATTGTGCGAAATGGGCTTCAAAAACGGACTCAAGATGTCGAGAAACATAAAATAAGAGTTTTCGAAAAAGTTGACTTTTTGGTCAACGGTCAAAGTAAACCCTGACGTCAGCAGGTCAACGGGGTCAGGTCAACGCTGACATCAGCAGGTCAACAGACTGAGGTCAACTGAGTTGACTCGACTGACTCACTGTGCTGACTCGAGCTGAGTTGACTCTGTGGCTGACTCGGGCTGAGTTGACTCGACAGACGGGTTGAGCGTCGGGTTTGGGTCAGACTCGGGTTGGACTCAAACCGGGTTCGGACCGGTTTGGGCCGGTTCAGACCGGTTTGAATCCTTAGACCGCAATAAAACTGATCCACTTACCTTAAAACATTCTGTTCGCCAGAAAAACGCCGGAAAGGTCGCCGGAGACGTCAAGTGGCACAATCTATCCGTAAACAGAACGGAAAATTAGTCCACAACACTTTTAAAACGAAAAAAATCGGAAATTGGCCGGAAACTTACCGAAAAAAGACCCAAAAGGTCAAAACCTCGTCGAAAAAGACAAAGCTCCGACGAAGCCCTTAACAGAGTCGGATGAACGATCGATTTACTAGGTTTTGTTCAACATGGCCTAAGGAGCTGGGATTTGGAGTTCGATTCTCGAACAGTCGTCGAGGGTGGTCGGAAATGGTAGAAAACAAGACGATGACGCTTAGGCTTCCCGACGAACGTTCAAACGCGCTCCCACGACAAACGATGACAGAACACCGCGAGTGGCTGGCGGCCCTGAGTTCACTACACGACGACGAGCACGCTGGTGGTAGCGGTGGCACTTACGGCGGTGCGATGACGGAGATCTGTATCAGTGCCAAAGTGGGAGAGGTGAGAGCTTTCTTGAAATTTCCTCAAAAATTCCACATTCGAACCAAATTCCCACGGTAGGTGAAGAGTTGGGTTAATAATTTGATTTACAAGCCTTCAGGCTTAACTCTAAAAGCCAAACGAGGTAACCCTTGACAAAAATGAGCCATTGACTCAACAGTTTAAGCAAGAGGTCACAAGGGAGGGGTGAGGTTGTGGGTTCAAACCCTATCAGCCTCACTTGTTTAGCATTTTTTGTTTTTTTTACTACTATTATTTTGTTGGGGTGTTACAGTCGAGACGAAAATGCAAACATGCGGCGTGTGCGTAAGAGCAAGGGTCCCTAAATTCTTGGAATACACCACAATCACACCATCTCTGATGAAGGTTTACAGTGAAAATTCGTTGCTCACCTCGGGCTGTAGCTTCGACAGAAAATTCCCACCCATGTGGGTTGAATGATCTGACTCGCATAGAGGTGGCTTTGCCTGAAGTTCGCTCATTCTATCCTGCAAGGTTTTAGACCAATATTGTCCGTTGTTTATTCAGGAGTTAACTTCCTGCCCTTTGTCGGACCATACTTTTCCCAATATGAAGTAAGTCTCCTACACAATACTTGCAATTGGGAGATGGCGTGTTCCTTTAAGCACCGAGTTTATAGCATCTGCAAGGTTAGTTATCATATGGCCATAACGTCGACCTTCATCATAGGCTCTTGACCATCTTTCCTTAGGATGCCATTTGCAAAATTAAATACATTTACACCGTGTCGCCTCAACCTTCTTACCCTCTCTTCAAATTTTGGTTGAACTAGTTCATACCCTATTTTAAAAAATAAGTTAAATAAATCAACATTATCAACTTAAAAAATTAATTTTTTATAAACAACAAATAACAACTTACTCACGCCTAAAATTTCTTTTCGGATCTGATTGTTTCTGAACCGCATCTTCGCATTTGCCGCAATATGTCGTATACAAAAACTCCCACTTCTGTCAATTACTAATAAGAGTGCAGTCCCTCTATAAAAAATCATACAAATCCCGTATTTTTTTACTACATTATTGCGTAGATACTTCAAAAAGAATTCTCATCCATCTGTGTCTTCCTTTTCAACTATGGCAAAGGCAATTGAGAATATATTACTTTCTCCATCTTGTACAACAGCCACGAGTAATATATGATCGTACTTCCCATACAGCCAGGTACCATCCACTTGAATCACGCGTTTGCAGAATGGGAACCCTTCAATGCACCCATTGAACGCCCAAAATAACTTACTAAATACTCTTTTACCAAGAATTAATTCGCCTTGTAAGTTGAACGTTGATTTTGTTTTGTATTCTACCATGGTTCCCGGTATGAATAGTTGCATTGCTCGTAAAAGAGTTGGTAGCTCATTATACGATTTATCCCTATCACCATACAATTGCGCCATTGCCTTCTGCTTTGCCATTCATGCCTTGTAGTAAGATGGAATATAACCAAGCTGAGTTCGGATAGATGCTACTAACACTGCAATCGAAATCTTGGTTCATGTTCAATCAATGCCCTAGTGTAAGCACAGATTAGATTAGAGTTTAAATTAATGCGGTCATGTGATAAAGCCATAATGGTACATGTGTGATGGTCAATGAACCGTGACACCTCCCACATATTAGTCCTCTTCCTATATGAAATTCTTACCCACCAAGGACATTTGCTCTTCCAATGAAGACACCTTACACAATAGGTAATTTTATTGAACTCAACAACAGAAAATAGCGTATGGCATTTGATACAGTTCTCTTGAACTTCTAGCTTTGCAGCTTCTTTTATTTCGAATTCAGCCATCAGTACCAATTCACCAAAGTTCGAAGATGATAAAGAACCAAATACGCGAGCTTGATATTCCGGATCTTGCATTTCAGTATAATCCACTTCATACATGCGGGTTGTTGGAGGTTCATAGGCTGGATAAATGGGTTCCGGTTGCTGGGGTTCTGGTTCAACATAACCCCAAATTGGCTACTCTTTTTCCAACCTGAGCTTAGCAACAATCGTGTCCCAAACATCATCTTCAACATTGATACCATTACCTTGAGATGCATCTGTCATAACACACTCAACATCATCAGCATCGAGTAAGCGCACGTCATCATCTTCTGTTATAGGCACAATATTTTCTTCATCCTCACTGAAATCTTCAAGCGATTCGCCCCAATGACCGAAAATGGATTCGGTGTCACAATATGTTGATGAACTCATTCTCTGTAAATATTCAAACAAAAAACATAAGCAAAGATTAAAATTTGGTTTTCTTATTAAAATTTAAAAAATAATAAATGACAAACGAATTAAAATTCCAAAAATATAAAACTTACTGGATTCGACGAGAAACCGTCCGAATATATCTTCAATCACCATCTGAAAAAAATCTTCAAAAACTCTCACCTAAATTTTCAACTCAAACTCTCTTAATTTTTTCCCACCCCATACACATTCATCTTCTCTATATCATATATCTATAAACAATATTAAAAAATAATAATAAAACCCTAAAACTAGACCTGACTCATGTACATGCATGCATGTCAATAGCACCTCACCATGTGGTGGTGGCAAATTTTGACTTTTTTTTAGCATGCCAAGCCATCAAACCATGCATGCCAAGCATGCCAACACTAAAAAATTAATAAAACTCTAAAACTAGACCTGCCTCACGTACCTGCATGCATGTCAATAGCACCTTGCCATGTGGAGGTGGCGAGATTTGACTCCTTTTTTAGCCTGCGAAGCCAGCAAACCATGCATGCCCAGCCTGTCAAGCCGCGCGAACCAGCTGACAAGCCAGTCTCCCTACACCTCGCCATTTGCACATGGAGAGGTCCGAGAACGACAGCTCCACATGGCGCGTCACTGTGGATTTTAGCCTATTCTGCTAAATAATCCATAAACGACCCTAGTTCCCTAATTAAAATTTCAATTGGCCTAGTTGGCCAATTATGGCATAGACCTCTCCCACTTATTTTGTTATCAGTCAATTCTTTCTTCCAAAGAAATCAAACCGAAGTTTCATAACATTTAACTTACGAAAGACTTTATATTCAAATTTATCTTGCCTCGTCGAGATAGCAACAACCTTCTCGTCAAGGAACTCAACTTAATTAATTTTTTTTCAAAAGTAAAACATCTTTTATACCCTTAAACCTAATTTTAAATAAATATTAAAAATTTCAAGAACTCAACCTACAATTAATTTTTTTTAAAAAATATAAATATAACTTTTTTGGTAATATGCATATCCGTCTTACGGTCTATGTTCGAGGTGCGTGGTTGTCCCTGTAACCCCCTAAACCGGCCTAGAAGAAAAGACCAAATTTAGGAAGTTACGTTTGAAAACCTTTCCCTCAAGAAAACTAATTTTAAAAAGATATATTTTAAATTAAAATAAAATAACATAAATTTAATAATAAATAAAAATAAAAATATCATAATAGATATTCGAATAATTATATAAAATCTTTGAATTAAAATAACAGTAGATGAATGCTAAAAGTAATCTCAAAATATAAATAGTCTAAAATTACATTCATGTCCCAAAATAATAAATAGAAATTTGATTAAACTAAAATAGTTTCGTACTGAATAATAAAATAATCAGATAAAATCTGAGATCCTCTAAGTACCACGTCGCCTAAAGCCCAAAGATATCTGTAAGAGGAAACTATGAGGGAGTAAGCTAAAGAGCTTAGTGTGTCTCTAAAGTGCAAGAAAATCATAATCATAAAAACATAGTAAGATTTTCTTAAAATTCTTTAAAAACATGATACAATATCACAAGCGCAATGCAATGCACCCAACTACAACCGCCAAGAGGAAAGTTCCCCAGAACTCCTCACTACAACCGCCAATCCGAAGTGGAATTCAGCCCGAAGGGTGAAACCACTGAACTTCCCCGAACAAATCCCAACCCATGCTCATACAATGATATGATGATTAGAAATCAAAATTCATAAACAAAGTTCCATAAATCCAATATTCCGTAAACATACTTCATAAATCGTAGTCCATAAGTCCATAAATCGTAATCCATAAATCATGGTTCGTAAATCATAGTAAAAACATATTCTAAAAACGTATGCATGTGATGTCAACCATAAAAATCATAATACATATAAATAATCACATAAAGGGTAAAACACCAACACATAAAAAAATAGTATATAATTTAATTATAGCATCGGAAGAAAACACACCTTAGCCAAGCTATACTCAACCTATAGAATGATGTGATTTTTCATGATCAGAAGTATTAGATCCAATTGTATCCGTACCGGACTAAACTTGGGTTTGAAGGGATTAACGAATAAGAAGAGGTATAGAGCGGTGAAGATTATTACATAGGAATTTAACAAATCAATAAGGGATTTTGGCGGTATGAAACTATATAAAAAATAGGGTTCTTGGGGTGATCTTATTTGAACTATGTGTGTGTATATTTATAGGGAGAGTAAACCTAATTTAAGTAAAATAATGAAAGTGATATAAGATAAAAAAGAATAAAAGTAAATAAAATAATTAAAAGAAGACGAGTGGATTAGAATTCCATTTAAAATTAAAGAACTATAATAATAATAATAATAATAATAATAATAATAATAATAATAATAATAATAATAATAATAATAATAATAATAATAATAATAATAATAATAATAATAATAATAAAACAACGATTAAAAAAAGAAATCACAAACCAAATTGAATTTCAATTTGATAAAGAGTTATTTAAAGAGTCGATCTTTAAACTTTTAAGAAATTTCATATTAACTTTCAAGTTTGATAAAAATTTATATTTAGTCCATCATAGAAAATTAGGGTTTTAAATTCCCAAATCATTAGGGTTTTGAGAACTAGGGATTTTGAAATTATGTTTCTAAATTAGGGAATTTTTTCGAATCTAGGTTTACAATTTGGGCGTAATTTTTGGGGTGTTACAGTCCCTCTCAATAATATTGTTTTAAAATTCAAACTCACGTGTTCTCCTTATGAATGCAATAAATGCAATGTGTTTTACCAATGCACCCAACACTTGTTGGTTTTAAAATATAAATTTTAAGTTCACTGTTCCCACTTTTGTTTGCCTATTTTAATTAAAACTCTTTAATTAATTATTTTTGTTTTTAAATATTAAAATCCCATAAACCCTAACTCTTCCCCTTTCCACCCCTCTTAAAACAATTTTTTAATTAAATATTTTTAATTAAATTAGACAAACAAAAAGCGAGAACATTTATATGAAACTTTATGTTTAAAAATATAGTTAATTGCATGTTGAATCCATCATTATTTTAATATTTATTTAAAAATTATTAAAAAATAATATTATATAGGGGTGTATAAAAATAATAGTGTATAGCGGTGTATGTCATCTGTTCTAAAATTTTTCATCTTCCCTAATATACATAGGATAAAGACATCTTAAGTTAGTCACAACTTAAAAAAGAAGCGTATTTGGCATAACATGCATTTGTTTTAGGTGACAATCTTGTTAATGAATTTAAAAGAAAATTCGATTTATGTGAAAAACGTGATTACATATTTAAGAAGTTCAATTAAAAATTAAAAAAAAAATCATACCACACATTCGTGATTATTTTTTACGCTATAAAAATCAATTGAAAAGAAATTAGAATTACAATGATTATAATAATTCTTTTAGTAAAATTACATGTATCCAATCCTTATAAAGAATGATATATTTTGGCATAAAAATTGAAACTATAAGTTCGGCAAGTTAAAAAAACAAACTCAAAGAGTTAAAATCATTGACGTACCAAAACAATTTAAAATTGAACGCTAAAACGAATTTTTCGGAAAGAAAATAGCAACAAGATATGTTTAGCTTCTTGCCAACATTATGAAGTCAATTTAGAAAACAACAAATGCGGGTATGTCCCTTTTTCTCGACAACTACTCCAATTCTAGCCCTTATATAAAGTCATTGCAATGCTTCGTTCTCATTGCATTGAAAACACACATACTCTCTCTACTTTCTTATTCTCTCCATTAATAAATAAATAAATTTTAAATGGCTCTATTCTTCCGTTCAGTTTCAATTGTTTGTTGCTTTCTATTGATTCTACTAACAACAGGTATGTTTTAATGTATCATTCTATGCATCGTTAATGACATCAGACGATAATATTTCGTCCAAAAATAATACATTCTTTTTTAATATAATATAATATAGGTATGTATGTATAGTTTAAATTTGCTTTTAACTTTTGTTTTTACGTGATTATTGTGATGCAATTGTGCGAAAATGAAATAGAGATGGGAGTTATGGCAGGGGAGAGTAGAGATTGCGACGTGAAAAGCGAATTATTTAAGGGGGTGTGCTTGAGTTCTGAAAACTGTGCTATTATCTGCAAGGAGGAATCGAAAAAATACAACGGTGGACATTGCCAAGGCTGGCGTCGTCACTGCCATTGCACCACGCCTTGTTAGATGTGCAACCTATTGATTAGTAGTATTTCATTGTCCATCAAGATTCAACCCTTTTTATTTATGATGTCTGCGCTTGAGACTTGAAAGTTGAGAGAAACATAATTTTCCCCTTATATTTATGTATGAGAATATTTCTTTATAATGTTCATATTACTTGTGAATTAACTTCTTAATTCATAAGTTTATTCTTACTCTCATTTTTACGTAAATTATTATTTTTTAAATTGTTGATTGGATTGTCACGTAAGGCAAATGTGAATTCTACCAAACACCTATTTCTACATGCGTGAATGATAGGACACGCCATTATCCTATGTGTCAAAAAAGTGTCATTTCAAAATTAGTCTTGAATGAATGTTATTTAATAATTAATTTAAAAATAATATATTTTTGTAAAACAAGAAAAAATATATCATAAAATTCTTCCTATGGAAAAATTATTAGGTAGTCCATCCTACAAGGTAAGATATGGCCCCCTACAAATAATATTATGACACATACATATTATTATTACATGTGATCCCTAATCTCATTCCATAACTAAATGGGTAAATTACAACGGATGCTATTCAATTATGGGTAAGATTACATTTAGATCACTCAGTTATTAAAGGTTACATTTGGATCACTCAATTATGGATAAGGTTAAATTTAGGTCACCCAACTATTAAAGGTTATAATTGGGTCACTCAATTATGGGTAAGGTTACATTTGGGTCACCCCTTCATATTTAAAAAATATATTAATTTAGTCATATCGTCTTGCTATTGTGGTTTATACTAAACCATTGAACATCATCCTTCCCACATTCAAAGCGACCGATGATGTTGAAGTAGAGCCCAATATCGAAGACCAATATGAGGATGCTCCCAAACCCAAAGAGAAGAAGCGCAAAAAATCTAAGTCCAAGGACAAGAAGCACAAGAAGAAGAAGGAAGATAAGAAGAGTAAAAAGAAGAAGCATCATGCCACCTCTTCCAAAAAAAAGCAATAACTGAGTTAGTTAGTTTTTAGTTTTTCGTAGGCATGCATTGCAAGTTCATTCAATCATTCTTCTGAGTTGTCGATGCAATTTTTCGCCATATAGATGTAATTGATTCATTAATTGTGGAGATGATTCAAGTAGTTAGAATGTTTATCAATCTTTGCTTAACCTTGTTGTTTATCATTTTGCTTGAGGATATGCAACGACTCAAGTTTAGGGGGTGTGATAGCTCCCTAAAGAGAATGTATTTCCTCCATATTTATTGATTAAATTTCCCACACATTGGTGTTTTATACGTACATTTTTTTTTGCATTTTAAGCTTAGTATTTGCGCTTCTTATAACTCAGTTACATTTGCGTGAATTATTCTAAATATTTTCATTTTATTGCTTGTCGATGCACTTCTAATGTCGCTGTAGAAGCATCTTCTTATTGCAGCCAGATATGTCACCGCTAGGGGTGTTCAAAAATACCTGACCAGATTGACTCGACCCGACTACCCAACATAAATAACCGGGTAATTACCCAAATTTTTTCTCTCTCGGGTCAGGTACCTGGTATGATAAAAATTACATTTTCCCGCGTCGGGCCCGGGCCGAAGAATTGCCCCTTATCAGGTACCCCGATGACCCAATGACTGAGTTAATATATTATATTTTATTATTTTTAACGTTCAAAAATCTCTAAAAAACTAAAATCCCTAAACATTCACCCAATCACTCACCCTCGTCTGAACCGTCTGAATCATCCCCAACCCTCAATCGCTCTTGCAATCCGTCTCTCTCTCGTCACTGTTCGTCATCGTCGGTCGGCCCGTGTTCCGGTGGCGATTACCCCTCGCCCTTCAAGCCTCCATCAGATTCAGCAGTAGCAGTAACACTCTAACTTTGACTGGGTAAAAAATTCAGGTACCCGTTACCCGATTCCCTGGGTACCCAGAATTTGCGGGTACCCAGTAAAAATGGGTCGGGAACGGGCCAAAAAAAGTGATACCCGAAGATCCGGGTACCCAAAAACCCGGGTGCCCGAAAATGAACACCCCTAGTCACCGCAACTACCAGCTGTATAGAAGTTTCTAAAGATACGGATGAAGAGCGTCAGCTGTACTATCTGTTGTAATAGATTGTGTACGATATTTTGATGCCAATTTCACATGAAGGACATGTTTCCTCTTTGGATTAGCCTATAAAAGGATCATTTTGAAGAGAGAGAAAAGAGAGGAAGATCCAGACGACCTCATTCTTCATTTCCTCTTTTCTTTGAAGCTCCATCCATTGTGGCTTGAGCTTCTTTTTGGTGAACCAAGGTGACGACGTGGAAGATGAACTCGTAAATGGAGGGACCGAGTGCGAGAGTAAGGGAAACTCGTGGAACCACTTTGAGATCGTTGTGCAGAGTTCATCTTCCACGTCGTCACCTTGGTTCACCAAAAAGAAGCTCAAGCCACAATGGATGGAGCTTCAAAGAAAGGAGAAAATGAAGAATGAGGTCGTCTAGATCTTCCTCTCTTTTCTCTCTCTTCAAAATGGTCCTTTTATAGGCTGATCCAAAGAGAAAACATGTCCTTCATGTGAAATTGGCATCAAAATATCGTACACAATTTGTTACAACAGATAGTACAGCTGACGCTCTTCATCAAGATCTTTAGAAACTTCTATACAGCTGGTAGTTGCTGTAACCCCCTCGTCCCGGTCTGGCCGAATGACTGGTCCGAGTGGGCCACACAGGGAAAACCGAAGCGAAACCCATTAAGGTTCCCCTTCGGTTAGCAACCCTAAAAATTTTCTTTCATTTTAATCTTGTCTAAAGGCATATTAATTCCTAAGTGATTCACGACAGCGGAAAACATCAATGAAGAAACACATTCGATCCACAACCACACTTTAAGCAGTCCATTTTAAGCTTTTAGGGCAGGCCGTATCGATAAACCAGTCAAGGGTATCGATACGCCTTGACCAAGTCAACTCAATCAGTCAACACAGAGAAGACCGTATCGATACAGCCCTTGAGCGTATCGATACGCCCTTCTCGATCAACATCACGTAGTCAACGAGATTCAACCGTACTGATACGCTTCAACATCGTACCGATACACTTTCAACTCACCAGGCCCACAAGATTCCAGTGAGTCAAGAGAGTATCGATACACTCCAGTGTATCGGTACGCCCAGCCAACACTGAATTCCAGTGAGCAAAGACCGTATCGATACACCCCCGTGTATCGATATGCCCAGCCAAAACTGAGTTATGCAGGCAAGACCGTATCGATACGACCCTTAGGCGTACCGATACGCCCTGCTCTGCAACACTCCAAAACCAACAAAAACAACACCAAACACAACTCTAAATGCAAACATGGCTTCTGTAACCCCCGTAGCCCGGTCTGGACGGTTGACCCGAACTACGAAGATTACACGGGGAAAACCAAAGTCAACCCGAAAGTCAACCTTGATTAACGACCCTTTTTTTTCTTTTTAATCTTGTCTAGATGCACATTAACCTTAGATGTGATCACACAAACACCATGCTCAAAGATCACAACCATCAGAGATCAAACAGGGACCCAATTGAACAAATTACAACTTTAGGGACCAAATTGTAATTTCTGAAAACTTAAAGGACTTAACCAGATTTTAAGTTACCAACTTAAAATTAATCAGGTTTCATGCTTCCCTGCCAAATTTCAGCTCAAACGGACATCCCGAACTCATACAATTGCACAAACAAGATTCAGGACTAAAATGCAAACATTCCAAACATATAAAGATACTTTTAACCGAAATAACAGACACGTATCGATACGCCTGGAGTCGTATCGATACGCGGGGAAGACAGTGACCAAACTCCAGAGATGGTATCGATACGAAATCCCACGTTTCGATACGGCCTTCATATTTAGCCTAGACGGTATCGATACCCACACAACCGTACCGATACCCCTGGGCAGAAATGTGCATATTTGGCTCATGCGTATCGATACGCAAGCCCGAGTATCGATACCCCTGCCTGAAATCGACTCAAAATCAACATCATACACGCTTCAAACTTCAAATTAACAATACCAAATCATACCACATAATCAATCAACATGCAGGGACCATAATTGCATCACCAATTCAACATACAACCATCACATATGAAAAGCCCCAATTTCAATGGCATGCTTCCTACTCAAGCTAACCATTTATGCACAAACCTTCCAAAACAAACTCATTTAAGCCAATTCATGTTCCAACAACATTAGCAACAACATTTAAACATTCCTGATCAAACATATACGATCACATACACATAAACCCGAGAGATTCTACCCCATTGCCCTTATTAACTATAGCTATTCACCGAGACATACATCTCCATTGGAGTCCACTTTGAATCCCTTGCTCCTTGCTGTCCAAACTTCAAGAATCTGCATTGATGGACAAAAAGGAGCGTAAGCACATAATGCTTAGTGAGGAATGCTCAAAACCAAAACGCCATCAATGCAGCGGGTCATTAAAACACTTTTAAAACAAACCCGATTTGATTACCAAAGCCATGTTTGAAAACCCTTTTCATCATCAAGCTCAAATCATGCATAAACACCATATGTCAAGCTTAAACAAAACCATGGAAAACACTCCCATTTCACAACCTACCTTTCTTAAACTTGAAAGCCATATCAAGCAAGAAAACCTTTTAAAACCATAGCTCCAATATTCTATCACATGCATTTAACCAAGGCAACATAAAAACCATAACATCATCTTCACATGCCTTTAAAAACAAGTCTTACAAGACTCCAATGCAATATAGATATTTCATGCTCACATGCATCATTTACCAAATGATAACCAACACTTGTTTAACTTAACAAGTAAACATGCATTCACTAGCATCATACACTTTTCATGCAACAACGCATCTTTTCAAGCATCTCATGCTTCACATGCAATCATGCATCAATCCAAGCATCTCATGCTTCACATGCAACCATGCATCATTTCAAGCATCTCATGCTTCACATGCAACCATGCATCATTCCAAGCATCTCATGCTTCACATGCAACCATGCATCATTTCAAGCATCTCATGCTTCACATGCAACCATGCATCATTCCAAGCATCTCATGCTTCACTATGATCAAGAACATTACATTGGCTTCCAATTGATCAACCACATCCACTTTTCAACTCAACAACCCGATCGGATACGCGGATTCCGAGCGTTGTCCCTACGCTCCCTACACCCTACCAATCCAAGGTCCTCGAATGGGCAACAACCTCCATTATGACCTCATCATCCTAAGGTTCCCATGTATGGACTTTTAAACACCATACAACCTTAGCTTTTCCCCAAGGTTCCCATGTATGGACTTTTAACCACCATACAACCTTGACATGCACAAGATTCCCATGTATGGACTTTTAACCACCATACAACCTTTGCATAACCGATTGGTAGTTGTAGAACATCACTAACGAGATCCGGGACACCCTACACAAGATCCACACATGGACTTAACACTGCCATTGTGATCTCAACAAGTACAAGGTTCTCACATATGGACTTTTAACCACCATATAACCTTTACTCAACCAAGGTCCTCGAATGGGCAACACCTCCATTATGACCTCAATCAACCAAGGTCCTCGAATGGGCAACAACCTCCATTATGACCTCATCTCGTTAGGATACTTGAAGGGAGCTTATCCGGTCCACTCTTGACCACTCCACCTCCAAGGCGACTTAATTCACGGTGCACCCAATCCTATAGCCGGCTAACTATATCCGATCAACAAACCAAGAACCATTTACATCACTTGCCAATATAACCATCTTACCATATTAATCCAATGTTCCACATGCATAAACATAATGCAAAACCATCACAACATTAGCCCAATGATTCACATGCATAACCAATATGCAAAACCATTACCTCATTAATCCAATGATTCACATGCATAACCAATATGCAAAAGGTAACATTTACCATCATCAATTCACTGTTTTAAAGCATCATACAAAGCCATTGATCAACATGCAACACAATGCATCAAAATCACAATTTCCATATACAAAACCAAGGATCTCTTACCTTGAGCATCCTTCTCAAATGGCTTTCAAAACCAGCATTAAACCATGCTAAAAATATGCTTTCAAAACAGATTTAAACCATGCAAAACACATGCATATCAATCATCAACCACATTTGCTTAAAAGCCAATTTCACAACACAATTCAAGAGCGAAAATCCAATCACTTACTCTTGAGCTTAGCAAAGTTGTTTAGACTTAAACTAAGCTCCCAAAAACCTTCAAACCTTGGTTTAAAAGCTGAAATCCCAACTTCACTCACCGATAACCAAAACAAGACTAGCCAACAAGCCTTCCAAGCTTCCGAAACCTTCCGCAACACCTCTAAAGCTCACGGATCAAACTCCCCTGTTTCAAGCACACAAAAACAGAACATTAATGCATCCTTATGCATTAAAACACCAGCAACAACAACACAACTCGCTGCTCATCACAAATCTAACAATTTGGCTACCAAACACAACCGAAATCACCTCCAAACACTTCCAAAACTTAACCCAGCCAAGATCCATCACTTCCAACCATTTTTATACATCAATTAACATCCAAAATGATCACAAACACATCCTTATACCTCCAGGTATAACAGATCACCAAAAACACTCCAAAAACAACCAAAAACTCAAGCCAAACTTAGGAAATTCAACCTATCCGGGATTGCATTGATTAAACCTCAACTTCTAATCAATTTAGCATTCATTTAACATCATTTTGACACTCCAAAACACTGCCCAAACAGATCACACGAAAATTTCACCAAAATCACCAAATCTTGCATTTTAGCCAAAAATCAAGATTTCATTTGAAAAGCCATTAACAAAACATAAATCAAGGATTGAGAACTTAGGAATTTCAGTAAAGAACTGATAGTTTAGAGGAGAAGGACGTTCTTACCTCCAAACTTGAATTTCTCCTTTTTAGAGCCAAAAAGCTTGATGAAACAACTTGCAAATTGAGAGGTTTTGTTGATGAAATGATTATGAATCAAATGAGAGTTGAAATGAGAGATTTAGATGTCAAAATCAGAGAAAGAAATCTGGAGAATTGTGTTTGGGTTGAGAGAAAATGAGAGAAAAGGAAAATTGAGAGAAAATGGAAAGTTAGTTAAGAAATTGGTTAAAATGATTTCCCTCCCTTTCATAATCTTTAAAAATCAAAATAAAGCCTTAAAATATCTTAGAAAAATCTGGAGAAACTCTTTTTGGAATAATAGCTCCTTAAAGATTCAAAGTTTCAATCCTTTCTAAAACTGTCCCACAACTTTCAAAAATTACATTTTGGTCACTAGCCAAAATGTCAACCTTCCGAACCTCATTTTCCAAAATTGATTTCACAGTTCACTTATATATATTAAAAGATGATTTTAGAACATTTTTCCATATTTTTAATGCAACCCGAACTAGGCTTTCCTAAATTCACTCTTATATATTAGATCAGCACTTTGACCGAACCGGTCAACGCCCAAAACTTCCGAGCCCAAAACCGGGGCGTTACAGCTTCCCTAGCCACATTCAATCATCCATACAATACACCACAACCAAGAATTAACATGTAAAGCCATTAGAATGAATAATTACACACATACATTAAGGCATTCACACAAGAGATAGATTTTGCATATTTGGGCATACTAAAGAGTTCAAAAAGGCCATAAGGCACAAGTTACCACATATGAGGTTTGCATATACAACCAAAGCAACCTAAACATCCAAAAGGCATGCCATCACACACAAGCACGCAACAAGGTATAACATGTTTTACAAACCAAGTCAAAACATGAACATCAACCACATTTATGAGTCATACATCGCTCATACAAACACATACTAGCCTCATTGCTAATCTACCACTTTAATACAAAATCATACTTGAGCAACTACACTTGGAAAGCCCTTTCGCCTTGCTCCTTGCTAACACCACGCTAATGATCTGCATTGTTGAAAATGATAGCGTAAGCTAGAAGCTTAGTGAGGATGCTCTAAAATCCGAAAACAACAACAATGAAGGGTCCAAGCATGCAAATCCTCAACCTCACATACAACATACATAGATATTAACAAGTCAACTTAGCTAGTCTTTCAAGAGTCATAATATGACATCTCACATCATACTAAGCTCAACAATGTAAACCAACATCACCACATCATAATTATAAGAACAAGTTCAATTGGCCACTATTAGTTTACCCAGATGTGCGGATTTACTCTCAACAACAACATTACCTCGGTGGGATTACACTCTTCACCGGACCTTACATGGGCAGGATTCCACTCATCACTACATAGTGACCATACCTAGTTCTAAAGGTTGTCTTCGGTACATCAACCTCTCTTACCTTTAGTTGGTAGTAACCCGATCTCAAGTCAATCTTCAAAAAGACTGATGCCCCTCTCAGTTGGTCAAACAAATCATCAATTCTCGGCAAAGGATACTTATTCTTCATTGTTAGCTGATTCAACTGTCTGTAATCTATACACATTCTCATGCTTCCATCTTTCTTCTTTACAAACAAAACTGGTGCACCCCAAGGTGAAGAACTAGGTCGAATAAAGCCTCTATCTGTCAACTCTTGCAACTGGGTCTTCAACTTTTTCAGTTCTTTCGGTGCCATGAAATACGGAGCAATCGAAACAGGAGCTGAATCAGAATAAGTCTCAATAGTGAAGTCTACCTCTCTATCTGGTGGTAACCCTGTCAACTCTTCCGGAAACACACTAGGAAAGTCACACACTGTCCGGATGTCTTGTGGTCTAACCTCGCTCATGTTCGGGTTCATCACATAGGTCAAGTATGCTTCGCAACCCAACTCAACTAACCTCTTAGCCTCTAGAACTGAAACTACATTGGATAAGAACTTCACGTTCTCACCCACCACTACGATCTCATAATCATCTGTGAGCCTCAAAGAAATCCTCTTAGTTTCAAAATCTATCCTAGCTCTATGCTCAGTGAGCCAGTCCATACCCAGAATCACATCAAAACCATAGAAAGGTAGCTCCATCATATCCACCGGAAACACATGTCCCTGAACCATCAACGAACACCTTATGTACATCTTTCTAACTACTACCGTGTCCTCAAAGGAACTAGTAACACTAACTCCTACCTCTAACATTTCACAAGGAAAATTCAACGACTGTGCATGCTCACTCAGAATATAAGAATGCGTAGACCCGGAGTCAATCAAAGAAAGCAAACCCAAAGACTGTATCGAGAAGTTACCTGCGATCACATCTGTGTCATTGCTGATCCCCACGCTGAGCGTAAACTCTGGCCTGACCTCCGCCCTCCGGCTGGACTGCAACTACATGTGCTATGTTCCTCTGACCATCATTTCTCGGCTGGAAGTTACCTCTACCGCGCCCGCGGCTTCTCTGAAAGTCATTGGCTCTAGCTAGAGCCTGAGCTGGTGCCTGCCCCACCTGATGTGGACAGTCACACCTAATATGATCCCTAGCTCCACAACTCCAACACGAGTGGAAATTCCCCCAACACTCACCGGTG
Organism: Hibiscus tridactylites; assembly: GCA_958450335.1. Taxonomy (NCBI): domain Eukaryota; kingdom Viridiplantae; phylum Streptophyta; class Magnoliopsida; order Malvales; family Malvaceae; genus Hibiscus; species Hibiscus tridactylites. The sequence goes on from OY288281.1 coordinate 78,356,767, forward strand.
TGGTTCCTTCTACAAGTAGCACACGTGGGCAACTTCCCACCAGCTCTCTGGCCCTGTTAGCCCCTACTGTGGTTACCTCCGCCACGCCTATGATCATAGTGATGTCGGTTGTCCCGATGCCTCTTGGCATCACCTCTATCAAAGTCACTAGACCTCTTACCCGAACTAGAACCACTAGACCGTTTGGTCAAGCCCAAACTGTGCTCCAAGTCATTGGCCCTCGCGACCAAGACATCAAAAGCAGTGTAGTCTGAAGCTAGAGTATACCTCTTGATTTCTTCATTCAGCCCATAACGGAAATGATTACAACGTTCCACCTAAGTAGGAACAAGCTCAGATGCATACTGACTCAGCCTAACAAATTGAATCTCATAGTCGGTCACAGACATACTCCCCTGAAGCAGAGCCATAAACTCCCACTTCCTCTCATCGAGATATCGAGGACCCAAGTACTTCTTACGGAATGCTGACTCGAAGAACTCCCAAGTAATCTCGGCCTCATCCATACCCGTAGTGATGGTGACCCACCAAGTGTAGGCATCACCCTGAAGCAAGGACTTAACGCACCCTAACTTGTGCTCTCCGGTACATCCCATCTGTGCGAGGATACGGACGGTCTTCTCAAACCATAACTCGGATCTCTCCGGGGTAGACCCTCTGAACTCTTCGGCCCCTAGACCACGGAGCCTCTCTAACGGTAAACCAGTGCCCTCTCCCTGATGATGTGCCGTTGCCTAACCTTCAGCTACTGCAGCCTGAAAAGCCCCGGCTATCGCCTGAGCTAAAGGAGCTAAGTCTATTCCGACCGGACCTTGGCAACCTTGGCCTCCCTAAGGTCCCTCACCTTCGGCCCCGGCCTCGCCTCCTACTCCTGGCAGAGGAGGTGGTGGTGGTGGAGGTGGTGGAGGAGCTCCAACTCCAACCACAGGCTCTCCCAGTTGAGCCTCAACTCTAACTACTGGCTCAACTCTTGGAGCCGCTGCCCGTGGTTCCGGTCGAACCATCCTAGGCCTGCCATGTGGGATCATGATACAGCTAGCAAGGTAATAACTACAACAACAAATAGATAAGGATTACGTTAGCAAAAGCAAGGGTCCAACAATGCTCAAGTACTTCCTTTACAAAACCCTTTTTAAATTAAGTAATAGTAGCAATGAGCACTCGACACTACACCAAACACAACAATTCATGTTTCAACTCGTCATACGAACAATCAAACAACGAGATTTCATGGCATAGCATACACCAAGCAATACAATTACTTGACACATCAAGCTTACGTCACTTACCTGCCCGAGGTCTCGGTAACCTCAGGCTCTGATACCAACAAATGTAACCCCCTCGTCCCGGTCTGGCCGAATGACCGGTCCGAGTGGGCCACACAGGGAAAACCGAAGCGAAACCCGTTAAGGTTCCCCATAGGTTAGCAACCCTAAAAATTTTCTTTCATTTTAATCTTGTCTAAAGGCATATTAATTCCTAAGTGATTCACGACAGCGGAAAACATCAATGAAGAAACACATTCGATCCACAACCGCACTTTAAGCAACCCATTTTAAGCTTTCAGGGCAGGCCGTATCGATACACCAGTCAAGGGCATCGATACGCCTTGACCAGGTCAACTCAATCAGTCAACACAGAGAAGACCGTATCGATACAGCCCTTGAGCGTATCGATACGCCCTTCTCGGTCAACATCACGTAGTCAACAAAATTCAACCGTACCGATACGCTTTCAACTCACCAAACCAACAGGATTCCATTGAGTCAAGAGAGTATCAATACACCCAGTGTATCGGTACGCCCAACCAACACTGAATTCCAGTGAGAAAAGACCGTATCGATACACCCTCGTGTATCGATACGCCCAGCCAAAACTGAGTTATGCAGGCAAGACCGTATCGATACGGCCCTTAGGCGTACCGATACGCCCTGCTCTGCAACACTCCAAAACCAACAAAAACAACACCAAACACAACTCTAAATGCAAACATGACTTCCCTAGCCACATTCAATCATCCATACAATACACCACAACCAAGAATTAACATGTAAAGCCATTAGAATGAATAATTACACACATACATTAAGGCATTCGCACAAGAGATAGATTTTGCATATTTGGGCATACTAAAGAGTTCAAAAAGGCCATAAGGCACAAGTTACCGCATATGAGGTTTGCATATACAACCAAAGCAACCTAAACATCCAAAAGGCATGCCATCACACACAAGCACGCAACAAGGTATAACATGTTTTACAAACCAAGTCAAAACATGAACATCAACCACATTTATGAGTCATACATCGCTCATACAAACACATACTAGCCTCATTGCTAATCTACCACTTTAATACAAAATCATACTTGAGCAACTACACTTGGAAAGCCCTTTCGCCTTGCTCCTTGCTAACACCACGTTAATGATCTGCATTGTTGAAAATGAGAGCGTAAGCTAGAAGCTTAGTGAGGATGCTCTAAAATCTGAAAACAAAAACAATGCAGGGTCCAAGCATGCAAATCCTCAACCTCACATACAACATACATAGATATTAACAAGTCAACTTAGCTAGTCTTTCAAGAGTCATAATATGACATCTCACATCATACTAAGCTCAACAATGTAAACCAACATCACCACATCATAATTATAAGAACAAGTTCAATTGGCCACTATTAGTTTACCCGGATGTGCGGATTTACTCTCAACAACAACATTACCTCAGTGGGATTACACTCATCACCGGACCTTGCATGGACGGGATTCCACTCATCACCACATGCCATACGGATGGGATTCCACTCATCATCACGTAGAATATAAGTAAATTTTCGGTGGAATATTACGTCACCGTACTCCTCCTTGATGACTCAACGCCATCAAGGCCACGCGCGTTTTGACTCAATTGTGTGCACACTAATCCTAATGATCGATCATTTACACTCGGTAAGTTAATTAGTGCCAATTTCTTTATCCACATCACACATCCACCATTTATAACACATACTCATCACATACACATATCAAGGTAGACACATACAAATCAATCCACATTTCACAAGAACAAATAGGTAATGACATAATAAGCATCAATAGGAAATCAATGAGTTAAACTACCAATTTAACTCCCACCTATGAATGGCCTACCAAGCTCATTCTAACACATCCACTACACACACTTGAACCAACTTTAAAACAAATTTAAAGTTTACTCACCACCCTTCCTTAGCAACCCAAGCAAGCGAGCAAGCCTCCTAAATGCCCGGATTCGATCCCGCTGCTCCCCTGATGTCTCCTCTTGTTTCTAGTCAATCAAAACACAACCGTTACTCACAAAATCGATGCCAAAATCAGTCACAAACCCCACTTACAACACAAGCCAAACTTCACCCAAATTCAAACCCATTCAATCACCAAATTTTCAATTTTCGAGCTCCCCCAAAACCCAGCTGAAAACCATGATTTCAAACACCCAAATGACATCAAAAAGGTCCCAAAACACTCCCCTAATATCCTTAAACAATCAGCCCTTCAACCCAACCCTAAAACACACCAAAAATCCATTTTTAGACACCTCAAAAATGGCCTCAAAGACCTACTTCGGGTTTTCACCCAAAATCAACCATTTTAAGATATTAAGTGTATTATGATGAGATTAAACTAAAACCCAACTTAACAAACCAAAATCAAATGTAAAACCCATTAAAAATTTAAACTTTCTTTAAACTTGAGATTTCAAAAATATGGTAGTTTTCAATTTTAAGACTAGATAAATGAAGAGGATGAAGATGAGAGTGTGAATATGTAATTACCTTAGAAAATACCCTTGAATCAATGGAGGGATTTGATGGAATAGTAAATTTGGGGTTTGGGAGGGTTTAGTTTGGGTTTCACGTTGAAGGGAGAAAAAGGGGGAAAATTGATACCTTTTTTTTGTTCTTTTAACTTCAAAAAGGTTGTCTACCTTTTATTTGTTTTGGGCTAAATTGTCAAAATGGTCACTCATCTTTATTTAAATCCCAAATAAATCAAGAGTAAGGTCAATTTAATTAAAATTGATTTTACCGGCTCGAACCGACCCATACGACTAACTTCTAACCCCAAAACACAGGTGTTACAGTTGCGGTGACATATTTGGCTACAATAAGAAGATGCTTCTACAGCGACATTAGCAGTGCATCGACAAGAAGTAAAATGAAAATATTTAGAATAAATCACGCAAATGTAACTGAGTCATAAGAAGCGCAAATACTAAGCTTAAAATGCAAAAAAATGTGCGTATAAGACACCAATGTGTGGTAAATTTAATCGATAAATATGGAGGAAATACATTCTCTTTATGGAGCTATCACACCCCCCAAACTTGAGTCTTTGCTTGTGCTCAAGAAAAATGATAAACAACAAGGTTAAGTATAGATTGATAAACATTCTAACTACTTGAATCATCTCCACAATCAATGAATCAATTACATCTATATGACAGAAAATTGCATCGACAACTCAGAAGAATGATTGAATGAACTTGCAATGCATGCCTACGAAAAACTAAAAACTAACTAACTCAGTTATTGCTCTTTTTTGGAAGAGGTGGCATGATGCTTCTTCTTTTTACTCTTCTTATCTTCCTTCTTCTTCTTGTGCTTCTTGTCCTTGGACTTAGATTTTTTGCGCTTCTTCTCTTTGGGTTTGGGAGCATCCTCATATTGGTCTTCGATATTGGGCTCTACTTCAACATCATCGGTCGCTTTGAAGGTGGGAAGGATGATGTTCAATGGTTTAGTATAAACCACAATAGCAAGACGATATGACTAAATTAATATACCTTTTAAATATGAAGGGGAGACCCAAATTTAACCTTACCCATAATTGAGTGACCCAAATATAACCTTTAATAGTTGGGTGACCTAAATTTAACCTTATCCATAATTGAGTGATCCAAATGTAACCTTTAATAATTGAGTGATCTAAATGTAATCTTACCCATAATTAAATAGCCTCCGTTGTAATTTACACATTTAGTTATGGAATGAGATTAGGGATCACATGTAATAATAATATGTATGTGTCATAATATTATTTGTAAGGGGGCATATCCCACCTTGTAGGATGGACTACCTAATAATTTTTCCATAGAAAGAATTTTATGATATATTTTTTCTTGTTTTACAAAAATATATTATTTTTAAATTAATTATTAAATAATATTCATTCAAGACTAATTTTTGAAATGACACTATTTTGACACATAGGATAATGGCGTGTCCTATCATTCACGCGTGTAGAAATAGGTGTTTGGTAGAATGCACATTTGCCTTATGCGACAATCCAATCAACAATTTAAAAAAAATAATTTACCTAAAAACGAGAGTAAGATTAAGCTTATGAATTAAGAAGTTAATTCACAAGTAATATGAGCATTATAAAGAAATATTCTTGTACATAAATATAAGGGGAAAATTATGTTTCTCTCAACTTTCAAGTCTCAAGCGCAGACATCATAAATAAAAAGGGTTGAATCTTGATGGACAATGAAATACTACTAATCAATAGGTTGCACATCTAACAAGGCGTGGTGCAATGGCAGTGACGACGCCAGCCTTGGCAATGTCCACCGTTGTATTTTTTCGATTCCTCCTTGCAGATAATAGCACAGTTTTCAGAACTCAAGCACACCCCCTTAAATAATTCGCTTTTCACGTCGCAATCTCTACTCTCCCCTGCCATAGCTCCCATCTCTATTTCATTTTCGCACAATTGCATCACAATAATAACGTAAAAACAAAAGTTAAAAGCAAATTTAAACTATACATACATACCTATATTATATTAAAAAAGAATGTATTTATTTTTGGACGAAATATTATCGTCTGATGTCATTAACGATGCATAGAATTATACATTAAAACATACCTGTTGTTAGTAGAATCAATAGAAAGCAACAAACAATTGAAACTGAATGGGAGAATAGAGCCATTTAAAATTTATTTATTTATTAATGGAGAGAATAAGAAAGTAGAGAAAGTACGTGTGTTTTCAATGCAATGAGAACGAAGCATTGCAATAACTTTATATAAGGGCTAGAATTGGAGTAGTTGTCGAGAAAAAGGGACATACCCGCATTTGTTGTTTTCTAAATTGACTTCATAATGTTGGCAAGAAGCTAAACATATATTGTTGCTATTTTCTTTCCGAAAAAATCGTTTTAGCGTTCAATTTTAAATTGTTTTGGTACGTCAATGATTTTAACTCTTTGAGTTTGTTTTTTTAACTTGCCGAACTTATAGTTTCAATTTTTATGTCAAAATATATCATTCTTTATAAGGATTAGATACATGTAATTTTACTAAAAAATTTATTATAATCATTGTAATTCTAATTTCTTTTCAATTGATTTTTATAGTGTAAAAAATAATCACGAATGTGTGGTATAATTATTTAAAAAAAATTAATTGAACTTCTTAAAGATGTAATCACGTTTTTTTACATAAATCGAATTTTCTTTTAAATTCATTAACAAGATTTTCACCTAAAACAAATGCATGTTATGCCAGATACGCTTTTTTTTAGTTGTGACTAACTTAAGATGCCTTTATCCTATGTATATTAGGGAAGATGAAAAATTTTAGAACGGATGACATACACCACTATACACTATTAATATTATACACCGCTACATAATATTATTTTTTAATATTTTTTAAATAAATATTAATATAATGATAGATTCAACATGCAATTAACTATATTTTAAGGCTTAATACAACTTTTTCTCCCTAAAGTATACCCGATTTCTCAACTTGCCTCCTAAACTTTATTTTGCCCACTTTTTCCCCTTAAACAATTCGCCGTTACCCATTTTGCCCCATTCCGTTACCCTTTTTCATTAAAAAAATTTCGGCCAATAACATCCTGCCACGTCATCAACGGGTTGACTAAGTCAATCTGTCTGGTTTTATTTAAAGGGTAAATTACATGTCAAGTCTGTCAGGTTTGTTTTTTTGTTCAATTTAGTCACTGAAAAGTCTATTTTTCGTATCATGTTCGTATTATATTCAAATCATGCTCGTATTATATTTGAATCATATTTAGAATATAATTTGAATATGATTCGAATATAATATGAACATGATACGAATATAATTACCTGTTAAACATGGTACGAATATAATTACATGTTAAACATGATTCGAATATAATTATCTGTCAAACATGATTCGAATATAATTACCTATTAAACATGATTAGAATATAATAGTTCAAAAAACATGTAATTATATTAGAATTATATTCGAATCATGTTCATATTATATTCGAATCATATTCAAATTATATTCAAAATATCATATTCAAATTATATTTCGAAAATAAATTTAATATGATTCGAATATAATATGAATATAATTACCTGTTAAACATGATTCGAATATAATTACATGTTAAACATGATTCGAATATACTATGAACATAATTCGAATAGAATAGTTGAAAAACATGTAATTATATTAGAATTATATTCGAATCATGTTCATATTATACTCGAATCATATTCAAATTACATTCGAAATATCATATTCAAATTATATTTTGAAAATAATTTTAATATTATTCGAATATAATATGAACATAATACGAATATAATTACCTGTTAAACATGATTCGAATATAATTACATGTTAAACACGATTCGAATATACTATGAACATAATTCGAATATAATAGTTGAAAAAACATGTAATTATATTAGAATTATATTCGAATCATGTTCATACTATATTCGAATTCATATTCAAATTACATTCGAAATATCATATTCAAATTATATTTCAAAAATAATTTGAATATGATTTGAATATAATATAGACATGGTTCAAATATAATTCTAATATAATTTGAATTTTGCTCAAAAAATATATTTCGAATATAGCAAAATTCGAATATAATTAGAAGATAATTCAAATATAATTTGAATATGATTCGAATATAATACGAACATGATTTGAATATAATTTAAATTTTAGTCAAAAACTATAATTCAAATATAGTGAAATTAGAATTAATAATTAGAATTTAATTGGAATTCGAATCTAGAAAATTACTAATTTAGTATTAAAATATTTGTTTTAATTTATTTTTATTAAATATTAACATTTTAATAAAATAATATTATTAATAATAACAAATAATGTACTAAATTATAAAAATTATTAACATATAGGGGTTAATTTAAAGTAAAAATAGACTTTTCAATGACTATATTGAACAAAAAAAACAAACCTGACAGACTTGACATGTAATTTACCCTTTAAATAAAACCAAACGGATTGACTTAGTCAATCCGTTGATGACGTGACAATATGTTATTGGTCGAAATTTTTTAACGGAAAAGGGTAACGAAATGGGGGAAAATGGGTAACGGCAAATTGTCTAAGGGGAAAAAGTGGGCAAAATGAAATTTAGGGGGCAAGTTAGAAAACCGAGTATACTTTAGGGGGAAAATTTGTATTAAGCCTATTTTTAAACATAAAGTTTCAGATAGATGTTCTCACTTTTTGTTTGTCTAATTTAATTAAAAATATTTAATTAAATTTTTTTAAGAGGGGTGAAAAGCGGAAGAGTTAGGGTTTATGGGATTTTAATATTTAAAAACAAAAATAATGAATTAAAGAGTTTTAATTAAAATAGGCAAACAAAAGTGGGAACAGTGAACTTAAAATTTATATTTTAAAACCAACAAGTGTTGGTGCATTGGTAAGACACATTGCATTCTTAAAGAGAGGACGTGTGTTCGAACATTGAAAACAACATTATTGGGAGGAACATTCATGCACCTCGAATACGGACCGCAAGATGAATATGCATATTATCAAAATAAAATTATATATATTTTTTTTAAAAAAAATTAATTGTAGGTTGAGTTCCTGATAATTTTGATATTTATTTAAAATTAGGTTTAAGCATATAAGAAGATGTTGTACTTTTGGATGAATTTTTTTATATTTTGGATATTATCTATGACTTGTTGTGGCTATTCACCTTGAATGTTTTTATTTGGATGTTGGTACTTTGAGTTCTCTATGTATTATGCTTATTATTAAAGACGTTTTACATTATGAGTTATATTTATATGTTTTATTAATTATGATTTTAGAAATATAGGGAGAAAATTTGGCAAAATTTTTCTAAGCGGTTTTTTTTAAAAAATTTATTAAGGAATATAACAAGGAGATTGTTAAATCAAAGATTATGATTTTGATATAACAAAATATTTTAAAGTGATTAAATGTTTTAAATAAAATTTTAAGGTAATATTAAAATAGTTCGATAAATCAGAGTTGGCTAAGCTTTTGACGAAAATGAATTGAACAAAATGTTCTAAACTTTCTAAGTCATTCACAATATTTTCAAAATGGTTTATAACTTATAAAAAGCTCAAAAACACAAATTTGGACATAGAGTATCGTTATGGTCCTTACATGTACATGTACAGGTTTTTTAGCTGAAGTAGTGGGTGTAATGTAGATTATTGAGATTTTCTTTGATTAATGAAATATTTAGTGAGTTTGTTTTTGCAAGTGCTAATTATTTGTGCCTTAAAAGTCTTCTTCAACATAAGTTCGACGAGTTCTTGTGAGGGAGATCATCTTCACACTCCTGCTTGCCTAGGTAATCGCGTCTAGAATGATGAGTTAGAGCCGCTTGAGGTTGCTTGCTTAGATAATTGCATCTAAGAGGGTGCCGAGGACAAAACAACAACAACAAATTGCAAGCCATCTTCATCTTTAATCTTCACGCCATCTCCCATAATTCCATAAACAAAGCTGGAAATTTCAGATTTTCAGCCTTGAATATGAAATTTTCAAGCAAAGCCCTTCTCTTTTTTATTGAATTTTTAGATCTGCCCATAACTTTTTTGATTGAGTCTAGAGCTCCTAGTTCTTGCAACAACTTGATTGAAGGCTTCCAAATCCACAATTGCGCTACTCTATCATTATACTTATCTTTTGGATGATATTTTTCTTTTTTTTTATTTTGGATATTATCTATGACTTGTTGTGGCTATGTTACCTTGAATGTTTTTATTTGGATGTTGGTACTTTGAGTTCTCTATGTATTAGGCTTATTATTGAAGACATTTTACATTATGAGTTATATTTATATGTTTTATTGATTTTGATTTTAGAAAAATAGGGAGAAATTTTGGCAAAATTTTTCTAAGCGATTTTTAATTTTTTTATTATTAAAGTTCTGTTATATTAAAAATGAGATTGTTAAATCAAAGATTATGATTTTGATATAACAAAATATTTTAAAGTGATTAAATGTTTTAAATAAAATTTTAAGGTAATATTAAAATGGTTCGATAAATCAGAGTTGGCTAAGCTTTTGACGAAAATGAATTGAACAAAATGTTCTAAACTTTCTAAGTCATTCACAACATTTTCAAAATGGTTTATAACTTATAAAAAGCTCAAAAACACAAATCTAGACATAGAGTATCGTTATGGTCCTTATATGTACATGTACAAGTTTTTTAGCTGAAGTAGTGGGTGTAATGTAGGCTTCATTTACAGAGTTGAATCACTTTAAATTTCACTTGCAAAAATTTTTATTTTTGACTTTTGTTTCTATCTTTTTAAATTATCAATTCACCCCATTTAGCCATTATCTATTGATTGATCTACTCAACAATTATGTACGTGAAGCTTCTCGATTACATTTTTAGTCGAGCATATTAGCACCGAATTTTGCAACGATGGATGATTGTGTCCCTAGTCGTAGCGCACTAGCGCTGGTTTCTACGATAGTTCGGTCAACCAATGATAGCATGCTTCTATGACTCATGTGTTCTGCTATTATACCTATGATTAACGTATTCTATAATTACGCCTGCGATTTAGGTATATTTTGAATACAATTTCGGTATTGGTTTTTGTACAGATGATTAATTATTTTGCACATTTATTATGCGCGATTTATATTGTCATTTGTATTAGCCTGCTTCATATTTATTCATTTTGGTAGTTTTGTATTATAGTGCTCTCAAGCTAATTAAATTATTCATCCGCACAGGTCAGTAAGTTTGAGCTTTGTTCGGGAAATCTAATGGGAGTTCCAACAACATGTTTTGCAGAGTACATACTTGTGTTTTTAGTGGGTATGTAGGTCACGACATCTTTTCTGAAAATTGATTTTGATTTCTATTTGTAACCCCTCGTCCCGGTCCGGGCGTCTGACTGATCCGAATGGGCTACACAGGGATAACCGAGGCGAAACCCGTTAAGGCTTCACTTCGGTTAACAACCCGAGAAAAGTTTTTCATTTATTATCTTGTCTAGATGCGTTAATTAAACCTATGTGTGGAGCGACAGCGGAAACAAGGCTCACGAGAAGCCTAACAGCAAACCTGGCCTAAGCCCAACCCTTGAGACCCCTTTAGAGATGTCAAAAGCCCATTTTCAGGCATGTGTTTCGAAACAGACATTGCCCGTTTCGAAACACGAGCTCCAGTTTATAAAGCTAGGTACCCGTACCGAAAGGCATCCACCCCGTTTCGGAACAGGGTCCTATTTCGCCTAGACGTTTCGAAACTCGTTCCGAAACAGGCGTTCACAGTGGCCAAAGTGTTTCGAGACTCGTATCGAAACAGGGGCTCACAGTAGCCAAACCGCACCGGAACGTGTTCCGATACGGGAGGCCATGAAAACACACCCGTTCCAAAACATCACAACTCGTTCTGAAACACCTGCAGTCTGTGAGTTTCCAAATTCAGTTTTAAACATCTCTAAACGGTCCCAAACGCCCTTAACGACTTCGAGAAGCAAACACAACATACACACACAAACTCTAGAGGAATACACCTTATTATAAACATGCTCAAAACACATCACATACATGTAAAGGTCATACATTCATCAGGACAAACATTCACCACAAAAGAGACATATATTGCATTTTAAGGTTTCATGCCTTAGAGCCAACATACACATAGCATTCAAGGTAAGCAATAAAGCATGGTTTACAAGCCAAAACCTGGCATCCATAAGCCACACCGTAACCTTAATTATCAAGGAGTCTAACATGCTCCTAACACACATCAACAACATAAATCCAAACACTCAAAACCCATTGCTTGACTATTACATCATTAACTTAAAATTTCATACTTGATATCAAAAGCTCAATTAGCACACTTGGAGGCCCTCTCCTTGCACAAGCAACCCACGAACTAAGGATCTACATTGTCAAACAAAAGAGAGCGTAAGCATAAAGCTTAGTGAGGGTAAGCTCATAAAATAAACCTCGACAATGCAGGGTCCAAGCACGAGCACACAGCCAAGGTAGAATGCATGAGTTCTTACCTTTGAACCACATGAGCCAAAATATAAATGATGCATGAACATAATCTCAACATCATGCCATGCTCGACAAATCATAAACTCAACACATGAAAATACATATATCCAACATGTTAGCAACACATTCCACAATTCGTATTGGCACCTAGCTATGACCCGAATACGCCGATAACCGTTGGAACTCACATCCAACAACTCAACATTTACCTTACGGTGGGATTACACTCATCACCGTTTCACGCAGAGAGGATTCCACTCATCCTCATGCCCCGTCGATGGGATTCCACTCATCACCGACTAACATATACATGAAGATTTCTGCGCGAACCCGTACTCCATCTTGATGACTACCATCACCAAGACCGCGCGCGCATTTTGACTCTCGTGTGCACACTAAATATCCTAATGATCGATCATTGTACCCAAGCATACTAGTGCCAATACTAACACATTTCACAACCTTTCACAACACAATTGCTTACCATATTTCGTGCTTAGCACGTACTCACCATGATTTACCATCATGCACAAACCACATTCCATAACCACATGCATATAACAATGTATCAAATATCATGCCTCAACACACATGTATAACACAATATACATGACCACATTAAACACCTTTACTATGAAACAAGAGGCGTACTTAACATTTAAAGTTCAACCAAAGTCTCTAACTAAAGCTTGGGATTAGACTACCAATCTAATCCCAACTCAAGGTGGGTTTACCAAGCCCAACCTAGGTCCACATGCTTGAACCAACGTTTGAAACCAATTTAAACCAAGTTGAAATCGTTAACCACTCACCGACTATTTCAAGCTCAACAACTCTAGCCGATCATGCTCCCAACGGTTCCAGATTCGATCCCGAGGCTTCGCCAACACAATTCCTTGCTTCTAATCATCCCAACACAATCAAAATAACACAATTCAGTCCACAAATCAATGTAGCAAACCCGGAACACAAACCAAGCACAAACACATGATTTCAAGCTAAAGACAACCCCAAAAATGTCATTTTCGAGCAGCCCATAACCACAACCTAAAACCATTGATTCCATCACTTATAACACTCCTAAAAGCTTCCAAAACAACCATCAACCATCACACTAACATCAGCCCTCAAGATTTCACTCAAAACAGCCCCAAAGACCAACCTTAAACCCTTCTAAAACCTCCCTAAAACCCAAATTCGTGAATCATTGTAAAACCTTGTAAAAATCAAGTATGTTGGACCTTTTAGATAGCAAATAACTTATATAGCATCAACAAATCAAAAACTTAAGTTAAAGCTAACAAAGTTAGCATTTTTAATTCAAAAACCCAAAACTCCAAAATGCAAAATAGTGAACTTCGATGAAAACAAATTATATGGGGAGAAAGATGAGGGTAATATGAAAACAAGTTTACCTTTGAAAAAACTCTAACAACAAGCAAGAAGGATGATGGAATAGTAACCTTGAGTTGTGGAAGAACTTGTCGTGAAAAATGTTTGAAGAGAAGTGGGAAGAAGATGAGTTAAATGGGTCTTTTAAAATAAAATGAGTTTTTATTTTACAAGACCTACTATTTACAAGATTGCCATTAATGAGATTGTCATTAATGAGATGGCCATCTTCCACTATTCTAAAATCCATGAAATTTGGGTTTTAATCAAAACAAACCCAACATAAAATTATTTGTTTTGAAAATACGAGACCCAAAATATTATTTTATTATTTTAATTCACCCGACACCCAAACCCGGGTGTTACAACTCTCCCCCACTTAAGGAATTTCGTCCCCAAAATTACCTGGCGGAAACAAGTACGAAAACTGCTCAAGAATATCAGCTTTCCTCTCCCACGTGGCCTCTTCAACGCCTCTATTTCTCCACAACACTTTGACCAACTCTATGGTCTTGCCACGCAACGGGCATAACATGCGACGGATATGATTTATATCTCCTAAGCATCGACACATGAAAGACATCATGGATCTTCTCTAACTCTGAAGGTAGTCTCAAACGGTTAGCTACTGGCCCAATCCGCTCAACTATCTCATACGGACCGATAAACATCGAACTCAACTTGCCTTTCCGGCCAAATCGCATTACCTTCTTCCACAGAGATACTTTCAGAAACACTTTCTCACCCACTGAAAACTCAATCTCTTTTCTCTTCAAAACTGCGCAAGATTTCTGACGATCGGAAGCTGCTTTCAAGCGGCCACAAATCAACTTCACTTTATCAGTATTTCCCTTAAGCAAATCCGGCATAGGCAACAATTTCTGACCCGTTTCAGCCCAACAGATCGGAGTCCTACATCACCTACCATACAATGCCTCATAAGGAGCCATTTGTATACTAGCCTGGTAACTGTTGTTGTAAGAAAACTCGACTAAGGGTAAGTACTTCTCCTAAGAACCTTGGAAGTCAATCACACAACAACGAAGCATATCCTCTAAAATTTGTATCACTCGCTCTGACTGCCCATCTGACTGCGGATGGTACGAAGTACTGAAATGCAAACGACTACCTAGGGCACTATGCAAACAACTCCGGAACCTCGCTGTGAACCTCAGATCCTCTGTCTGATACGATAGACTTTGGAACTCCATGTAACCTCACAATCTCGTGGATGTACAAATTCGCCAACTTGTCTAAAGAATCTGTAGTGTTCAATGCTAAGAAATGAGCACACTTAGTGAATCTATCAACTATCACCCCAAACAGAATTCTTCTTCGAAGGAGACAACGGTAACCCCGACACGAAGTCCATGGTGATTCTCTCCCACTTCCATTTCGGAATCTTCAAAGGCAGTAACAAACCTGAAGGAACCTGATGTTCTACCTTTACTCTCTGACAAACCATGCAGCGGCTCACATACTCGGCTACATCCTTCTTCAAACCAACCCAGAAATAATCATTCTTCAGATCTCGATACATCTTAGTACTACCCGGATGCATAGAAAAAGGACTCAAATGTGCTTCACTCAGAATCATACGTCGCAACTCAGCATCTTCAGGTACTACAACTCTGTCTCTGAAACACAACACATTCTCATCACTGAAACTATACTCGGTCGGTCTACCTTCGGCTATGTTCTGAACATGAGAAACTAAAGACACATCTTGCAATTGTTTCTCTCTAACCATCTAAATCAATGAAGGCTTCACTTGCAACTCGGTAATCAAACCACCATCATCATATACACTCAGCCTAGCAAACATAGCTCGCAACTCAACTGCAACTTTTCTGCTCAACGCATCGGCTACTACATTTACCTTACCCGGATGGTACTCAATAGTCAAATCATAGTCTTTCAACAGCTCAAGCCATCTTCTCTGCCTCAAGTTCAACTCTCTCTAAGTCATCAAATACTTCAAGCTTTTATGATCAGTGTAAACCGTGCACTTCTCACCATACAAGTAGTGACGCCAAATCTTCAACGCAAACACAACTGTAGCTAACTCAATATCGTGCGTAGGGTAGTTCTTCTCGTGCACCTTCAATTGTCTCGAAGAATAGGCAACAACTCTTCTTTCTTGCATCAGAACACAACATAAACCCACGTAGGAAGCATCACTATAGATCACAAACTCATTCCCTGAAAATAGTTGTACTAACACTAGAGCATTCGTCAAAGCTTCTTTTAATTTCTCAAAAGCCTTCTGTCTCGCATCTGACCACTCAAACTTAACTCATTTTTGCAACAATTTAGTCAACGAAGCAGCTACTCTAGAGAAACCATCAACGAATCTCCTATAGTAACCGACTAATCCTAGGAAACTCCTAATTTTTGTCACTGACTTAGGTTGTTTCCACTCAACAATAGCCTCAATCTTCGCCGGATCAACACGGATACCTTCAGATGAAACAATATGGCCAAGAAACACAACCTCTCGAATCCAAAACTCACATTTACTAAGCTTAGCATACAACTGATTACTCATCAACCTCTGCAAAACAAGTCTCAAGTGCTCATTATGTTCTCCTTCTGATCTCGAGTACACAAGGATGTCATCTATGAAAACAACTACAAATCGGTCTAGATAGTCTCGGAAAAATTTGTTCATCATATCCACGAAAGTTGGTGGTGCATTCGTGAGCCCAAACGGCATCACAAGAAACTCATAGTGACTGTATCTAGTCCTAAAAGCTGTCTTCGGAACATCATACTCCTTTACTTTCAACTGATGGTACCCTGATCTCAAATCTATCTTCGAAAACACTGAGGCACCCCTCAACTGATCAAACAAGTCATCTATACGAGGCAACGGGTACTTGTTCTTTACTGTCAACTGGTTCAATTGTCTGTAGTCAATACACATTCTCATACTACCATCCTTCTTCTTCACAAACAACACGGGAGCACCCCAAGGCAAACTACTAGGCCTAATAAAACCTCGGTCTAACAACTCCTGATGCTGACTTTTCAACTCTTTCAACTCTTTCGGAGCCATACGATACGGAGCAATAGAAACTGGAGTAGACCCTGAAACAGTCTCAATCACAAACTCTACATCTCTGTCAGGAGGCAAACCCGGTAACTCTTCTGGAAACACATCCGGATAATCACAAACTGTTCTGATATCTTTTGGTCTAACCTCACTCATATTCGGATTCATCACATACGCTAAATAAGTCCCACAACCGGAGTCCATCAACCTATGAGCCTCTAAAGCTGACACCACATTCGACAAGAACTTAATGTTCTCGCCTACTACCACTACCTCGTAGTCATCAGAAAGCTTCAACGAAATTCTCTTCGTCTCAAAATCTACACTAGCTCTGTGCTCAACCAACCAATCCATACCTAAAATAATATCAAAACCGTAAAACGGAAGCTCCATCATATCAACCGGAAACACATGACCCTGAATCTTCAGCGGACACCTCCTATACATCTGTCTAACTACAACTGTGTCACCAAAGGAACTAGTCATGTGTATCCCTACGTCTAAAATATCAACAGGTATGTCTAACTTCTTTGCATGCTCACTCAAAATGTAAGAATGCGTGGAACCCGAATCAACTAAGGAAAGCAAAGACATGGACTGTAACTCAAAATTACCTGCTATCACATTTGTGTCGTTCCTTGTCTCTCTCTGTGCGTAGACTCTAGCTGGTCCACTGGCCTCTGGCTGAACTGCCACAACATGAGCAAGATTCCTCGGTGCCTCTATCCTAGGTGCATCAGCCCTCGGCTGGATGTAACCACGACCGCGCACACGACCTCTCTGATAGTCAACCGCTCTCGTAGGAGCCTGTGTTGCCTGATGCGGACACTCTCTCCTAAAGTGGTCTCTCGATCCACAGTTCCAGCAAGCATGAAAGTTCCCCCAGCACTCTCCTGAATGTTGTCTCCCACAACGGGCACACTCGGGCAAACGCCCACCAGCTCTATGGCTCTGATGGCCTCTACCATGGTTGCCACCGCCACGCCTATGGTCAAACTGATGTCCACTGCCCCGATGCCTCTTGGCATCACCACGATCAAAGTTGTTGTGCCTCTTCCCTAAACTAGATCCTCCCGAACGCTTGGTCAACCCCAAGCTATGATCGATGTCCTTAGCCCTAGCGACCAAGACATCAAAATCAGAATAATCAGTGGCTAAGGTGTACCTATTGACTTTCTCATGAAGCCCATACCTGAACCGATCACAACGGTCCCTCTCAGTAGGAACAAACCCCGGAACATACTAACTCAGTCGAACAAAATGGATCTCATAATCTGTCACTGATGCCTCTCCTTGAATAAGAGCCGTGAACTCCCGCTTCTTTTCATCCAGATATCTTAGCCCCAAATACCTCTTCCTGAAAGCAGTCTCAAAGAAGTTCCAACTGATCTCGGCCTCAGGCACACCGGTAGTAATGGTGACCCACCAGGTGTAGGCATCACCCTGGAGCAACGAAACTACACAGCCCAACTTACGAGCCCCAACACATCCCATCTTAGGCAAAATACGGACTGTCTTCTCCAACCACAACTCTGATCTCTCAGGTGTAGATCCCCTGAACTCATCCGCTCCGAGGCTACAGAGCCTCTTTAAAGGTAAGCTAGCATCATCTCCTCTCGGGAAAGCTGCAGCCTAGGCTCCGGCAACTGCAGTCTGAAACGCTCACGCTATAGCTTGAACTAGCAGAGCCATATCGATCCCCGCAGGACCTTGGCCACCCTAACCAACCTGAGGTCTCGCTCCCTCAGCTCCAGCCTCGCCTCCCACTTCAGGCTTAGGAGGTGGTGGTGGTGGAGGAGCTCCGACTCCAACAGCATGCTCTTCTACATGAGCCTCTACTCCGGCCATCGGCTCATTAACAGGAGCCACAACACGAGGATCCTGACGAACCAACCTGGGTCTACCTCTAGGCCTCGATATACGCTCACAGATAACAACTACAACAACAACAACACACAAGGATAGGGTTAGCAAGGGCAAGGGTCCAAGTGGCTCAAGTATGTTTCCCTCACTTAAAAATCCGTTTTCCGATGTAATAGAAGCAATGGGACTCTACTCAACATGCTTCGAACAACATACATATACGATCGACTAAACAAGCATCACACATACTTGTTAAACAAGCAAACATTCTTACATGGCAAGCAAACACTGTGCAATTGCAATACAAGAATTTAACTTACCTCACTTACCTGCCCAAGGTCTCGAAAACCTCATGCTCTGATACCAACAACTGTAACCCCCTTGTCTCGGTCTGGGCGTCTGACCGATCCGAGTGGGCTACACAGGGATAACCGAGGCGAAACTCGTTAAGGCTTCACTTCAGTTAACAACTCAGGAAAAAATTTTCATTTATTATCTTGTCTAGATGCGTTAATTAAACCTATGTGTGGAGCGACAGCGGAAACAAGGCTCATGAGAAGCCTAACAGCAAACCGGGCCTAAGCCCAACCCTTGAGACCCCTTTAGAGATGTTAAAAGCCCATTTTCAGGCCTGTGTTTCGAAACAGACATTGCCCGTTTCGAAACACGGGCTCCAGATTATAAAGCCAGGTACCCGTACCGAAACACATCAACCCCGTTTCGGAACAGGGTCCCATTTCGCCTAGACGTTCCGAAACTCATTCTGGAATAGGCGTTCGCAGTGGCCAAAGTGTTTCGAGACTCGTATCGAAACAGGGGCTCACAGTAGCCAAACCGCACCGGAACGTGTTCCGATACGGGTGGCCATGAAAACACACCCGTTCCAAAACAGCACAATCCGTTCTGAAACACCTGCAGTCTGTGAGTTTCCAAATTCAGTTTTAAACATCTCTAAACGGTCCCAAACGCCCTTAACGACTTCGAGAAGCAAACACAACATACACACACAAACTCTAGAGGCATACACCCTTATAAACATGCTCAAAACACATCACATACATGTAAAGGTCATACATTCATCAGGACAAACATTCACCACAAAAGAGACATATATTGCATTTTAAGGTTTCATGCCTTAGAGCCAACATACACATAGCATTCAAGGTAAGCAATAAAGCATGTTTTACAAGCCAAAACATGGCATCCACAAGCCACACCGTAACCTCAATTATCAAGGAGTCTAACATGCTCCTAACACACATCAACAACATAAATCCAAACACTCAAAACCATTACTTGACTATTACATCATTAACTTAAAATTTCATACTTGATGATATCAAAAGCTCAATTAGCACACTTGGAGGCCCTCTTCTTGCACAAGCAACCCACGAACTAAGGATCTGCATTGTCGAACAAAAGAGAGCGTAAGCATAAAGCTTAGTGAGGGTAAGCTCATAAAACAAACCTCGACAATGCAGGGTCCAAGCACGAGCACACAACCAAGGTAGAATGCATGAGTTCTTACCTTTGAACAACATGAGCCAAAATATAAATGATGCATGAACATAATCTCAACATCATGCCATGCTCGACAAATCATAAACTCAACACATGGAAATACATATATCCAACATATTACCAACACATTCCACAATCTGTATTGGCACCTAGCTATAACCCGAATACGCGCATAACCGTTGGAACTCACATCCAACAACTCAACATTTACCTTACGGTGGGATTACACTCATCACTGTTTCACGCGGAGGGAATTCCACTCATCCTCACGCCCCGTCGATGGGATTCCACTCATCACCGACTAACATATACATGAAGATTTACGGGCGAACCCGTACTCCATCTTGATGACTACCATCACCAAGACCACGCGCGCATTTTAACTCTCGTGTGCACACTAAACATCCTAATGATCGATCATTGTACCCAAGCATACTAGTGCCAATACTAACACATTTCACAACCTTTCACAACACAATTTCTTACCATATTTCGTGCTTAGCACATACTCACCATGATTTACCATCATGCACAAACCACATTCCATAACCACATGAATATAACAATGTATCAAATATCATTCCTCAACACACATGTATAACACAATATACATGACCACATTAAACACCATTAATATGAAACAAGAGACATACTCAACATTTAAAGTTCAACCAAAGTCTCTAACTAAAGCTTGGGATTAGACTACCAATCTAATCCCAACTCTAGGTGGGTTTACCAAGCTCAACCTAGGTCCACATGCTTGAACCAACGTTTGAAACCAATTTAAACCGAGTTGAAATCGTTAACCACTCACCGACTATTCAAACCTCAACAACTCTAGCCGATCAAGCTCCCAACGGTTCCGAATTCGATCTCGAGGCTTTTCCAACACAATTCCTTGCTTCTAATCATCCCAACACAATCAAAATAACCACAATTCAGTCCACAAATCAATGTAGCAAACCCGGAACACAAACCAAGCACAAACATATGATTTCAAGCTAAAGACAACCCCAAAAATGCCATTTTCGAGCAGCCCATAACCATAGCCTAAAACCATTGATTTCATCACTTATAACACTCCTAAAAGCTTCCAAAACAACCCTCAACCATCACACTAACATCAGCCCCCAAGATTTCACCCAAAACAGCCCCAAAGACCAACCTTAAACCCTTCTAAAACCTCCATAAAACCCAAATTCGTGAATAATTGTAAAACCTTGTAAAAATCAAGTATGTTGGACCTTTTAGATAGAAAATAACTTATATAGCATCAACAAATCAAAAACTTAAGTTAAAGCTAACAAAGTCAGCATTTTTAATTCAAAAACCCAAAACTCCAAAATGCAAAATAGTGAGCTTCAATGAAAACAAATTATATGGGGAGAAAGAGGAAGGTGAGGGTAATATGAAAACGAGTTTACATTTGAAAACCCTCTAACAACAAGCAAGAAGGATGATGGAATACTAACCTTGAGTTGTGGAAGAACTTGCCGTGAAAAATGTTTGAAGAGAAGGGGGAAGAAGATGAGTTAAATGGGTCTTTTAAAATAAAATGAGTTTTTATTTTACAAGACCTAATATTTACAAGATTGCCATTAATGAGATGGCCATCTTTCACTATTCTAAAATCCATGAAATTTGGGTTTTAATCAAAACAAGCTCAACATAAAATTATTTGTTTTGAAAACACGAGGCTCAAAATATTATTTTATTATTTTAATTCATCCGACCCCCAAACTCGGGTGTTACACAATTTTTAGTTTTTAAAACTCAATTTTAAATCGAATTTGTTTGTATTTGTGGGTCACTATAATGACCCAAAAATGTCACCTTGGATGGGGTCGAGTTGTTCGCATCGGTCTAAAGTGTTACATATCTTTTTGGTCTTTATGAATTTTGATTTGATGTTTCTTTTGTCATAAAATTCTTCAAACTGTGTAGTTGTAGCTCTAAATTGTTTGGATTTTTTGTTTTTGATCTCTTAATCGTGTCGTGTGATTGAGCCACACTTTCATTATATTGTTCCTCTTGTCGAGACAAATTATCTCATCGTTTGGATTGTTCGTATGACCAACAAGGGTATGAAAACCCAAACGTGAACTTTCTTTCTTTTAGTATTTTTTAATATTTTTCTTCATTTCTTTATAGGGTTGTCCTTTGATACCTCCTTTTATTTGTTATTGGGTTAAAATAAAAGGATATTGGTCAAAATTTTAGGGATAATGAGAGAGAATATGATATTTGTAACATCCAAAAAATTAGCATAGAAATTTTATGAACTAATTGAATAATTAGTGATTCAATTAGATTAGAAATATTAAATAATTAATTTAGATTAAATATGTTAGGAACTCAATTGAAAAATTCAAAGAAGACTACTAACTGGAGGAAGTGACCAAATCGGATGAACAAAGAACTAATAGAGATTGCATGCAACAATTAACGAACTACCTAAAATGCCCTCATTAATTACTATGATTAATGTGAAATCAAAGGATAAACTAAAGATTTGAGATGGCAATTAGGTGGTCATCTTGTTACATTAAACATGTCCCCTTTGGTCGGCTCCCTTAGTGGGAAAGAAAGCCACAAGCTTAAACCAAAAACAAGAAAAAAATTAGAGAAGTAAGAAGCTCATTTCAGCCATTGTTGAGAGGAAAGGAAGAAGGAAGCTTTGCATGTCCATGAAAGTGGGTTAGAATAGCAAATCAGCCACCATAAGTAAGCCTAACTCCTCCCTCTTTATTCGAATACACCATTATTAAAAGGATTTGTTGTGTTTTAAATTTTGGCTTAACTTAGGAAGATTGAACTAATTAGATTGTTGTAAGGCTACTAAGAATGTTGTTGGGACTAAAATTTTACAGCCATGATGAGAAAGATTGGAAATGTGATGAGTGTAACAAGACTCCTAAACTAAGAATTGCAAAGCTGGCCAGAAATGTGCTAGTCTAGACAC
Source organism: Hibiscus tridactylites (assembly GCA_958450335.1). NCBI lineage: Eukaryota > Viridiplantae > Streptophyta > Magnoliopsida > Malvales > Malvaceae > Hibiscus > Hibiscus tridactylites. The sequence goes on from OY288281.1 coordinate 78,379,915, forward strand.
CCAACATTGAAAAATTGTAGAAAATAAAATACTACAAATTTGAATCTGAAATTTTAACACAACCTACCTTGGTATGTCTAATTTAATATGAAACCAATGAAGTCTAATATCGTGCCCTATAGAAAAATGTGGAGCGAAATTGGATAGGGTACTCGAATCTGCCCAACGATGTTTTAGTATTGATAGTTAACTTTGAAAATTCATATGTAATGGTACACTTAGAAATTTAGTTTAAAATTTTGATAGGTGATAATTGAAGATGTTAATTGAGCCTGGAAACAAACGGAACTTAATTACGAATGGTATAGTGAAATTTGGAGCTCAATTCGTAGAGATGGTCGAAACTGTCTAATTAATGAAATGCCGAACCTTGAATACAAATTTAAATTGAATCGATGAGAATTGATAATAAGATTTATTAACATGAATGAGAAATTTATTAGTGCAAATTTGGCATAGGTAATTGAAAAATTGAGTTGTTGATTCAGAAATATAAGAAGATTGGTGAACTAGCTCGAAACTATCCGAAAATTGAATTAGTTCAAGGACTAAAATTAAATCGTAAAATTTAGTGGTAAATTGAGTTAATTGATTCTGAATTTTATCTTATACGATTGTGAATGACTTAATAGAGCCTAGAGGAGAAGGAATCGAAGAGGATCCGATAGCTAGATTGGCAAAGGAGCGTGGGAAGAATCTCCGAATTCAGAGCTAGCACGACGACTGTGAATGAAACGCAATTAGAGTTGAGATTAGAGTCTCAACTACTTTAATTATAAATTTTGTTATAAAATTTGCACGCAATATGACTTAAATTTCATATTGGCTTTATTAATAAGGGAAGGAAGTTAATGGAATTGAATTTGGAATTGCTTGTGATTGCTTAAAAGAATTTCTTGATCGATTGAATTAGCGATGTATATTAGCTATATATGTGGATTTTCTATGTGCCTAAGCTAATCTATTCATTGAAATATGACTTATTGTTGGGTTGTGGTTTATGAGTATATGTATATTTGTATGAATTGGGGGTTGCCTAAATTATTTGAGAGGCTCAAGTCATCAAACCAATTGGATTGAGTTAGTTAAGTCAATTCTAATTTTCTTGTTGGATTGTATTAATCGAATTTTGATATAATTGGTAGGTATGATGAAATTATTATGAAATTACATGGATAAGATGGAGCTTGAGATATTCAAAATACGAATTATTAGTCAAGAGTTTGGTATGAGGACCGAACCATGTACTCGATAAGTAGTATATGTATGACATGTTCTGTAATTGAAATTACATGTATTATGATGGAATCGAAACTTATAGGTGAAATAAATGAAAGAATTGTTGATAAATTCTTGAATCTGATTGTAAAATTTCATGAGTTGAATTCAATACATAATTGACAAAGCCCTTGGTATATATAGTCAGTCCAGATAGTACGATATGCCTAGAGTCTAGAGCTCGTTAAAAATCGGTACGTGAGTGTACCGGATTGTTATGGTACGTAACTGTACCTATTCGCTTAGTGTAAATTGGCACTAAGATGACATGTAATACGATAATATGAAGTGGTACTTGGGTACCTATTATATGGTGAATTGATTCACATCTCTGTAACACGTGACTCGAATACCTAGCTAACTATATGAACAAAGGCTTTATAATCAAGTTAATAATTAAATAAATTTGTAAACATTAATGTTAATCTCTTTTATTTTGATAAGTTGATAGTTGGTATCGTGTTGAAGCATGAAATTAATGAATTAAATTCTATTTATTTATCATGCTACAGTTTACTGCTGCTTGTATTTAGATTGTAGTAATTGTGATTGTGAAATCGATTGTAAGCAGGATACATGTTGCAATTGCTTGTGATTGATTTGTGAATTTAATTGTTGGTTAATGACCCATTCGAATGGTATGGTGTAATCATGCTTAAATTAAAGATTGAATTCTTGTGTAATAATTAAAGCAAGAAATTCTAAAATGGTTAGACTAATGTTTCCTCACTAAGTACTGTAAGTACTTATCACTCGTATTTTTCTTTCCTCCCAAAATCACAGGAAGCTGAATTATCGATTCACCCTCTGATCTTGTTAGCTGTCGAAGATAGAAGTATGCCTTTCATTATCTTTGATGTGCTTATGATGGGTGGCCTAATTATCAGCATGCTAGTTCAATTCACACTTATGGTTATGTTTATGAACTATTACCTTAAAAATGTTTAAAACTCTTAAGTTAAGTTTCCCTCATTTTGTTATGTATGTATGGGGTAAATATGGGGTATAGCTTAGCCCTTGTTATATGTTTTTGGCTGGTTTCTTTTTGTCCACTATTTGTATAGGCAACCGATAGGTTTTAGCCAATGGTAGCTACCCCGAAATATCTTTTATATAAGGGAAACAAATGTTATGGATGTTGATGCATATATAAGTTAAAGTTATAATGTTGATCCATAAAGAATGAAAGTCTATAGTTGATCATGTTAGAAATTAATTTTCTTTATTAAATTGAATCTTATTCGAAAATGATAAAATAAGGATTAGAAAATATGTATGTATAATGTTGGATAAATAAGATCATTTGTAAATTAAACGAATTTAAATTTAAATAAGGTCTACCTTGTTAGCATTCGAATAAAAAAATGTTATATGTTTTCCGCTGCTTACTTGAATCAAGTTAATACGAATCTGTTTAACGCTCCATACTCCTAATCCGAGGTGAGGGTGTTATAATATTTTTTGGAGATAACAGTTGTTGAACTTGATAGGCTCGATTTACTTCAACCGTTATGGATTGCCAAGTGGTGGGGAAGTTTGATTTTTGGGTGATTGAGGTGAGGAAGCTAAAAGATAAAAGACACAATAATTTAGAGTGGTCCGGCCTTCTAACAAGCACCTACATCCACCACCGTAGCTTCTCACTAAGGATTTCGCAACCAATTCACTAATTGATTCGTCCCCTTTTCTAGGATGAGGAGGAAACCCTTAAAACGACCAAAGCTTTCTAGCCTAAAGCTTGATCAAACCCTCTCTACAAGAGATAAAGATAAGCAAACTAAAATCTCTCTTACAAGGTTGATGTTTGCACACTAAAGCACTCACCCAAACCTAAATACTTTAGCAAATTTGACAATTTAGGCTCACAAGTGTTGTCTATATAAAGAATGAATAATAAAAGCCCTAAGACAAATTTCTCATCATATGTTTGTTGAAAATTGAAGTATTAACCTTTCCTTGATGCTTGAAGGTCCCTTTTATACTCACAATTGAGTTGTAGCCGCTGAAGACCGTTGAGATTGAATTGGAGCCGTTGGAGACATTATTTCCCATCATAAATACAGTTCTTGTGATATTTGTTTCGATACACACGTAGTTGTATCGAAACGACCTTTTTCAGAACTAGCCATTGGAGTCTGATATAGTGTGCCGTATCGAAACACTTTGGGTCGTATCGAAACACTTTGGATCGTATCGAAACGCTTAGTGTCTTATCGAAACAGCCTGTAATTCAAATAGCCGTTGGGAGTTTTATCAGTTGGGGTGTATACCACGTAGGCGTATCGAAACACCAAAGGGTATTTCTAAACAACCCTTGTTCATATCGAAACAGATAAGCCCTATATCAAAATGGGTTCTGGCAGTTTCAAAACTTATCGATACAGACTATGTCTGAATCAAAACGGGTACATTAAAAGCAATGTTTTGGCTACTTAAAAACGTTTCAAACATTGCCAAAATCTTTTGAAACATCCTCAAACTTATTTTCAAGTTGTTTTTGACTTAGAGGATATTTTAAATTCTTTTCAATTTAGTCCAAAACATTTTTCAATTATTATATCAAAACATATATTTCTACAATCTCCCCCTTTTTGATATAATAAAACCGACTTGTAAAATTGTTTTTGATTCTCCCCTTAGTATTTAAAATTTTGAATAAGAGATTTTCAAAAATTAAATGAAGTTAAAGCTCCCCCTTATTCTTTTGAAAAAACAATTTTTCAAACCATTTCTCCCTCTTTTTGTTAAATCAAAAAGAATTTAAAAGACATTAAGCTCAAAATAACTTAGGAGGTTAAAAAATTGACACAATTAAAAATTTTGGTTTTAAAATTGGCTCCCGTTTACTCAAAGCATCAAATATTGTTAGTCCAACAATATGATAATCTAGTTGTAAAGAAAAATAATCTAATTAAAAACAAAAAAACAACTAGAAATTTTACCAACACTTGAACTTCAAGGGAGAATGTGATGCCTTCCTTCTTCAAGTGTTCGTCCTTGTGTGTATGGAGCTCCCCCATAAGTTTGGACTTGTTGATCATTCTCCATCACACCTAGCATAAGACAATAAAGTAATTTTTGGTATCCAAAATGCTTTGGATCTTTGGATCCATATACGTTAGTGGCACATATTTTTGTCCCCCGAGAATCCATTTTTCAATTTCATCCTTTTTAGTTTAAGTACTTAGTCCTTTTGGGACCCAAATACTTCTAAAAACTTTACCATTTAAAAATCTAGGGGCACTAGATTGTCTAACATAAAAAATTGATTTTTCCCAAATTGTTTTTCTTTTGAAGTTCATTAGAAATCAAATCTTTTTCCTTTTTAAGATCATCCAAGGCATTTTGATGATCTTTTTCCATCTTTTGAAGCAAAATTTGTAAATTAAGAACTTTTTGCTCAAAATCTTTTAATTTTGCTTCTAAATCCAATTTGGTTTTAGAAAGAGTTCCATTTTCCTTTTTCAAATTTGAGATTAATTTCTTGTTTTTGGAAAATGAAGCCTTGAATTCAAATATCAATTCATCTAGGCTTCTTGCAACTTATCAAAAGTATAAGAATTTGAATTAGATGAGTTGGAAGTTATCTCCCCCTCATTGAGGGCTATGAAGCATAGGTGGGATACCTCATCATCGGTTGAGTCTTCATCACTCCATGTCGCAACGTATGTTTTCTTTAAAGATGATCCCTTTTTGTTGGACTTGTGGGAATCCTTTATCTTCTTCTTTGATTCATGTTTGGATTTAGCCATCTCAATCTTCATGAATCGGGCAAACTTTTCAAAGAGATAGGTCATCTCTTCTTCTTCATTTTCCTTCTCACTTGATTCAACATGGTTGCACTTGGAGGACTTGAGAGAAACGACATTAACGTTGATGCCAAGCTCCATGATTTTCTTCTTCTCCATCTTCTTTATCTCTTTCTTCTTCTCCATCTTCTTTATCTCTTCCTTTTTCTTCTCATTTTCTTTTTCTTTCTTCATTATTTCATGAGTGAGAAGAGACCTCATGAGTTCATCTAGCTTTAAGGTCTTAAGATTTTTGGCTTCGATGATGGTGGTCTTCTTTGATTCCCATGACTCAGAAAGAGAATAGAGAAGCTCTCAGACAAACTTGTCTTTTGAAATGATTTCTCCATAGCCTTTGAGTCCATTTGTGATGGTGGAGAATCTATCTAACATATTTGTGATGTCTTCATTTGGTTCCATCTTAAAGTTTTCATACTCGTGGTTGAGGAGGTCGATCTTGGTCTCCTTTACTTCATTTGTTCACTCGTATATGACTTCAAGCTTGTCTCATATTTCCTTGGCATCTTCGCAAGAGGACATCTTCTCATAGATGTTGAGGCCAAATGCACAAAAGATGATGTGCAAGGCCTTGCAATTAAGCTCCATCTTCTTGCGATCATCCGCATTCCATTCCGCCTTTACTCTTTGTGGCACATAAGGACCCTCTTTAACAATATCCCAAAGCTTTTAGTCTTTGGATTTGATGAAGAACTTAATTCTAATCTTCCAATGAGCGTAGTTGGTCCCGTCGAAGAAAGGTGGCTTGTCAATGGATTGCACCATTTGAACGGTTGATTGAATTGTTGTATCGAGCTTCTCAGTCGCCTCAATAGGATGTTAATCCCCTTCGATTGAGCCTCACTCTGATACCAATTGTTGAACTTGATAGGCTCGATTTACTTCAACCGTTATGGATTGCCAAGTGGTGGGGAAGTTGGATTTTTCGGTGATTGAGGTGAGGAAGCTAAAAGATAAAAGACACAATAAATTAGATTGGTTCGGCCTTCTAATAAGCACCTACATCCACTACCTTAGCTTCCCACTAAGGATTTCACATCCAATTCACTAATTGATTCGTCCCCTTTTCTAGGATGAGGAGGAAACCCTTACAACGATCAAAGCTTTCTAGCCCAATGCTTGATCAAACTCTCTCTACAATAGATAAATATAAGCAAACTAAAATCCCTCTTACAAGGTTGATGTTTGCACACTAAAGCATTCACTCAAACCTAAACACTTGAGAAAATTTGATAATTTAGGCTCACAAGTGTTGTCTATACAAAGAATGAATTATTAAAACCCTAAGACAAATTTCTCATCATATGTTTGTTGACAATTGAAGCATTAACCTTTCCTTGATGCTTGAAGGTCCCTTTTATACTCTAAATTGAGTTTTAAACTATTGAGGACCGTTGGAATTGAATTGGAGCCGTTGGAGACTTTATTTCCCATCATAAATGTAGTTTTGGTGATGTCTGTTTCGATACACGCGTAGCTGTATCGAAACACCCTTCTTTAGAACTAGCCATTGGAGTCTGATATAGTGTGCCGTATCAAAACACTTTGGGCCGTATCGGAATGCCCTTATCGAAACGCTTAGTGTCGTATCGAAACAGACTGCAATTCAAATAGTTGTTGGTGGTTTTAGCAGTTGGGGTGTATGTCACGTAGACGTATCGAAACACCAAAGGGTTTTTCGAAACAACCCTAGTCCATATTGAAATAGATAAGCCCTATATCGAAATAGGTGTTGGCAGTTTCAAAACGTATCGATACAGATTATGCATGTATCGAAATGAGTACATTAAAAGCACTGTTTTGGCTACTTAAAAACATTTCAAACATTGTCAAAACCTTTTGAAACATCCTCAAACTTATTTTCAAGTTGTTTTTTACTTAGAGGGTATTTTAAATTCCTTTTAATTTAGTCTAAAACATTTTTCAATTATTATATCAAAACATATATTTCTACAATCTCTCTCTTTTTGATATAATAAAACCAACTTGAAAAATTGTTTGAGATTCTCCCCTTTAGTATCTAAAAATTTGAATAAGAAATTTTAAAAAAATTAAATGAAGTTAAAGCTTCCCCTTATTCTTTTGAAAAATCAATTTTTCAAACAATTTATCCCCATTTTTTGTTAAATCAAAAAGAATTTAAAAGACATTAAGCTCAAAATAACTTAGGAGGTTAAAAATTGACACAATTAAAAATTTTGGTTTTAAAATTAGCTCCCCTTACTTATAGCATCAAATATTGTTAGTCCAACAATATGATAATCTAGTTGTAAAGAAAAATAATCTAATTAAAAACAAAAAACAACTAGAAATTTTACCAACACTTGAACTTTAAGGGAGGATGTGAAGCCTTCCTTCCTCAAGTGTTCTTCCTTGTGTGTATGGAGCTCCCCCTCAAGTTTGGACTTGTTGATCATTCTCCATCACACCTAACATAAGACAATCAAGTAATTTTTGGTATCCAAATTGCTTTGGATCCATAAACATTGGTGTCGCATAATTTTGTCCCCTTAGGAATCCATTTTTCAATTTTGTCCTTTTTAGTTGAAGTACTTAGTCCTTTTTGGGACCCAAATACTTCTAAAAACTTCACCATTTAAAAATCTAGGGCACTAGATTGTATAACATAAAAATTTGATTTTCCCAAATTGTTTTTCTTTTGAAGTTCTTTGGAAATCAAATCTTTTTCCTTCTTAAGATCATCCAAGGCATTTTGATGATTTTTCCATCTTTTGAAGCAAATTTTGTAAATTAAGAACTTTTTGCTCAAAATCTTTTAATTTTGCTTCAAAATCCAAATTGGTTTTAAAAGAGTTTCATTTTCCCTTTTCAAATTTGAGATTAATTTCTTGTTTTTCGGAAAATGAAGCCTTGAATTCAAAAACCAATTCATCATAGGCATCTTGCAACTCATCAAAAGTATATGAATTTGAACTAGTTGAGTTAGAAGTTACATCCCCCTCATTGAGGGCCATGAAGCATAGGTTGGCTACCTTATCATCGGTGGAGTCTTCATCACTCCATGTCGCCACGTATGTTTTCTTTTAAGATGATCCCTTTTGTTGGACTTGTGGGAATCCTTCATCTTCTTCTTCGATTCATGTTTGGATTTAGCCATCTCGCTCTTCATGAATCGGGCAAACTTTTCGAAGAGATAGGCCATCTTTTCTTCTTCACTTTCCTCCTCAGTTGATTCAACATGGTTGCACTTGGAGGACTTGAGAGCAACGACATTAACGTTGATGCCAAGTTCCATGATTTTCTTCGTCCCCGTCTTCTTTATCTCTTCCTTCTTCTTCTCCTCTTCTTTTTCTTTCTTCATTATTTCATGAGTGAGAAGAGACCTCATGAGTTCATCTAGCTTCAAGGTCTTGAGATTTTTGGCTTTGATGATGGCGACCTTCTTTGAGTCTTGTGACTCGGGAAAAGAATAGTGAAGCTTTCGGGCAAGCTTATCTTTCTAAATGATTTCTCCATAGCCTTTGAGTCCATTTGTGATGGTGGAGAATCTATCGAACATCTTTGTGATGTCTTCATCTGGTTCCATCCTGAAGTTCTCATACTCGTGGTTGAGGAGGTCGACCTTGGTCTCCTTTACTTTGTTTGTTCCCTCGTATGTGACTTTAAGCTTGTCTCATACTTCCTTGGAATCTTCACAAGAGGACATCTTCTCATTGATGTTGGGGCCAAATGCATAGAAGAGGATGTGCAAGGCCTTGCAATTAAACTTCATCTTTTTGCGATCATCTGCACTTCATTCTGTCTTTACTCTTTGTGGCACATAAGGACCCTCTTCAACAGTATCCCAAAGCTTGTAGTCTTTGGATTTGATGAAGAACTTATTCTAATCTTCCAATGAGCGAAGTTGGTCTCGTCGAAGAAAGGTGGCTTGTCGATGAATTGCGTCATTTGAACGGTTGATTGAATTGTTGTATCGAGCTTCCCGAATCGCCTCAATAGGATGTTAATACCCTTCTATTGAGCCTCGCTCTGATACCAATTGTTGAATTTGATAGGCTCGATTTACTTCAACCGTTATGGATTGCCAAGTGGTGGAGAAGTTAGATTTTTGGGTGATTGAGGTGAGGAAGCTAAAAGATAAAAGACACAATAATTTAAAGTGGTTCGACCTTCTAATAAGCACCTACATCCACTACCTTAGCTTCCCACTATGGATTTCACAACCAAATCACTAATTGATTCGTTCCCTTTTCTAGGATGAGGAGGAAACCCTTACAACGATCAAAGCTTTCTAGCCCAAAGCTGGATCAAACCCTCTCTACAAGAGATAAAGATAAGCAAACTAAAATCTCTCTTACAAGATTGATGTTTGCACACTAAAGCACTCACCCAAATTTAAACACTTGAGCAAATTTGACAATTTAGGCTCATAAGTGTTGTCTATACAAAGAATGAATAATTAAAGCCCTAAGACAAATTTCTCATCATATGTTTGTTGACAATTGAAGCGTTACCCTTTCCTTGATGCTTGGAGGTCCCTTTTATACTCCCAATTGAGTTTGTAGCCGTTGAGGACCGTTGGGATTGAATTGGAGCCGTTGGAGACTTTATTTCTCATCATAAATGACGTTTTGGTGATGTATGTTTCGATACACGCGTAGCTGTATCGAAACGCCCTTCTTTAGAACTAGCCGTTGGAGTCTGATGTAGTGTGTCGTATCGAAACGCTTAGTTCCGTATCGAAACGCTTAGTTCTGTATCGAAACAACCTGCAATTCAAATAGCCGTTTGGAAATAACCCTTGTCCGTATCGAAACAGATAAGCCATGTATCGAAACGGGTTTTGGCAGTTTCAAAACGTATCGATACAGATTATGCTTGTATCGAAACGGGTACATTAAAAGCACTGTTTTGGCTACTTAAAAGCGTTTCAAACATTTCCAAAACCTTTTGAAACATCCTCAAACTTATTTTCAAGTTGTTTTTGACTTAGATAGTATTTTAATTTTTTTTCAATTTAGTCTAAAGTATTTTTCAATTATTATATCAAAATATATATTTCTACAACAAAAATTCAATTGTAGTGTTTAGGTGAAAGAGAGATTATTGATGGAGAAGTGTTGTGTGTGATGAGAGTGAGGGTCATTTTTCCCCACCATTTAATTACTTGTACTACTCGTCTCCCCACCATTTTTTCCCCTCTTCCCTCTCTATTTCTTTCTTTCACTTTTCTTTTCTTAGACTTGAGAATCAAGAAGACTTCGTTTCAAGAGGTAAAATTCCCTTCACCTTGTTCTTTGTATTTTCATTTTCGTTTTCTCATTTGGCTATCTTTGGGAGCTCAAACAAGTTAGTATTAAGGGATGGCCATAAAACAAGAAATTAATGAGGTTACTTTCTTTGATGCTCTCATATTATTTATTTATTTTTAGTTCCTGCATTTTTTATTCTTGATTTAAGCTCTCAAAGAGTTTGGTGAATCCTCCAAAAGAAGGAAAGAAAACAGCAAGCAACATTCTGCCCTATTGAAATTAGTTTATTAGTTCTTAATATAAATTTTAGGCGATAGAAATCCGCTTAGGTTTGATGCTATGTTGTCTAAATTTTCTTCCTCAATGGTTGCATGATATGTTGGAAAATTGATACTATTATGTGTCAAATAGTAGGGGGAAAATGAAGGTGACCACACTGTTGAATGTTGCAATAATATATACACTGTTGAATGTTGCAATAATATACACTCAATGGCCAAACCCTCCAATCCACTTATATGCTATTATGATTCTTCTTCCCATTTGCCCAAACTGTGTGGAGAGTCTCAGGCTTTAGTTATTTTAGAAAATTAGAAGGTTTTTCTAAGTTTTTCTAATGGTGGATTTCTTTGGATGATTTATGCTTGAAAGAAGATTTCAAAGAAGGATTACAACTCCTTTCATTTTTATGCTGGCATCTTTAAAAAGCTCAAAACAGATAAATTTTTCAAGGTAGTCAGGAATGCCCTATTGACGTATGGTCTTTGGCTGAATCTTCCTTTGCTAAACTCAAAGGTTGTTCAAAAAGTTCAGGGACTTCCCCCATCTTTAATAGAACTGTCACGTTCTTTTGAACTTTATTTTGTACTCAGGGACGGAGCTAGGATTTGAGATTAGAGGGGGCAAAGGTGAAAAAAAAATTAAATTGGGGGGCAAATTTTAAAAAAATTAAATAAGGGGACAAAGGTGAAAAAAATCTTCGGGGGTGGGGGGCGATTGCCCCTCTCGAAGCCTTAATGGCTCCGTCTCTGCTGGTACTGGTGTTTCCAAGATTAATTCGGACGCCTCTTTTAGGCTTTGCTTAGTATGAAGGATAGAAATAAAAAAAGATAAAAAAAATCTGCTAATCAAATAGTGAAGATTCATAACCACCTTATTCAGGTATCTCGGGTATAGCTGTGAGGAAGGTCTTACTATTGCAGGACATTCCAAAGTGATTCATGCTGCCTCTGCTTGTGAAGCTGAAGCCCAAGCACTAAGACTTGGTTTGGAGTGTGCTCATCAACAAGGTTACTCTAATATCATATGTGAATCGGATAATTTGGGCGTCATTAAAAGATTAAAGCAGCATAACCATTCGAATTGGAGTACTGCTTCCATATAAAAAAGCATTATTACGATGTCTTCATTTTTTTTCTTGTAATTTTTCCTTTGTTAAATAGGGGGAATTCCGTTGTGGATTGAGTGCCAAAGCTACGGAATCAGTAGAAGTAAAAATAACCCATCAACTATTTATGGTAAAAAATCAAAAATCAATGGATCTTGATTTTTCACAAATAACAATCAAGAATCAAGTGAGATTTTTTTAAAAAGAAAATTTTGATGCAACTTTCATCCAAAATCAAATAATAATAAATCGAAGCTGAAAAGCAAAAAGGACAACATATTTGTGAAAAAGGACAACATAATCGTAAAAGATAATCCAATCTTTTATCTTGCGATTGCCAACACACACAGCAGTGTGCACGTACACGATAATTCAATCTTTGTTCCTTAGTTTCCACTTCCTAAGTTTTGTGTGCCTAATTTAGTAATTTTACCACCCCCTACAAAATTTCTTTGGTATTTTCTACCTCCAGTTGTCGGTTGATCCGTGTTATTTCCCGCCCTTAAAACCAGGTGGGTCTCACACTCTTATGCGCAAATATTATGTTAAATTCTGATTTTAATTCCTCTATTATGTTTAAATTCTTAATTTAGCTACACGGCCTTGTATTTTTTATAATGTAATCTGTTTGTCAAAACAATTAATAATTGATCTAATGGGATGACAAATTAAACCCCATGTAATTTAAAATTAAGGGTTCAAGTTACGACAATTTGAATGAAAACTATATTGACTATTTCAGCCAAAATTCTGACATTTAAAAAAAACACCCTTCTAATAAAAGAAATTCATCACAATATGATAAGTTGAAGAAAAAAATGATTTCAACCAAATTTGAGCATAATAGAGGGACTAAAATGATAATTTAACCTAACGTCTTGAGGAACTTTACCGCAATCTAAACTCTCTCATTGGTTTTTCTCATCTTCCTGATCCACACCCGAAACAAATCCTCCTTCACAGCCAAAAAAGAATACACAACAAACACAAGAGTAAAGCTAAATATCTTAAAGTTGCTTGGTGAATGGCGATTGTTGTTATTGAGGGGGTGAGGTAGGTTGCAACCTGGCTACAATGCAAGCTTTCACCTTTACTACTCTGCAACAAGAAGCAATCTCCATTTGATTTTCCCTTTCTGGGTACATTCTCTTACCAAATCTAACAACTTCTTCACTTCCCTTTTTGTTAGATTCCCACACACAATCTAGAATCAGTACATGCAAAACAAACAAAAAGTTTGTAATTTCATAAACAGAATGAAGGAGCCGAAGAAAGTAGTGTGGGATCAGATTCCGATGAGGAGTTCATCGGGTGGGTCTTCCTCCAGACCCATTCCTAAACTAATGGTGTGGTTAATCCTTTTCGTTTCGGTTATCTATGTTATCTACACTTTAAAGCTATTAGCAACCTCAGCTGATGATACCTACGACGATATGTCTTTCACTTCATCTCTCCATCGCTCTTTACTATATCCCAACCGCACGGCGGAGTCCACACCCTCGCTCCACCGCGAGAAACAAGTGGTTTTATTACGAATGTCCAAGGCTCCGCCGAAGCCCAGGCTGACAGAGATCCACCACATCGTTTTCGGGGTCGCGGCTTCTTCCAAGCTATGGCAGAAGAGGAAAGAGTACATCAAGATTTGGTACAAACCGGACCAAATGCGCGGCGTTGTTTGGCTCGACAATCGCGTGAAATACTCCGCCGAAGACAACCGGACTCTCCCGCCGGTTCGGTTCTCCAACGACACTTCGAAATTCGCTTACACGAACAAGCAAGGACACCGGTCCGCGATTCGGATCTCGCGGATCGTGACGGAGACGTTGAGGATGAAAATGGAAAACGTGAGGTGGTTCGTTATGGGCGACGACGACACCGTTTTCCTCCCCGATAATCTCATTAGGATTTTGAGGAAATACGATCATACCCAGTATTATTACATCGGGAGCTTGTCGGAATCTCATATCCAGAACATTTTTTTCTCCTACAGCATGGCTTACGGCGGCGGTGGCTTCGCCATTAGCTACCCATTGGCAAAGGCTTTGTCCAAGATGCAAGACCGGTGTATTCAAAGGTACCCGGGACTGTACGGCTCCGATGATCGAATTCAGGCTTGTATGGCTGAACTCGGTGTCCCACTCACCAAGGAACTCGGTTTTCACCAGGTAGGTGACTCAGTTTATGTCGTTTTTTGGATTTGTTAATGTGCGTTACTTTGTGTTTTCTTCCTCTCCTTTTTCTATGCTTTTCCTTTTCTGATATGGGTTTTAGTTTCTTATTTAAATATTCATCTCCAATTATAATTTGGGAGTAAGTTAATCGTGTTTAAATTAATGAATGTTCTCGGTAACAAAGAAATTTCATTTCCCGATATTCTAAATGGAGTATATGTCTTTCGGAAAAACTCGGGAGGCGCGTGGTTTAGTGCTTAGAACCTGGTTCTTTTCTTCACATTTATGTTCGTTTTTTTCCCAAGCGCTATTATAGTACGTGATTTCCACGCTTTTTGGGTGAAGAACGATGGAATGGAACATGTTATAGCTACGTCATGTATTTGGACGGGGGTGAGTGTGCGATACTTGTTGACTTTTTTTTAATAGTCTATAAGTAATTTCAAGGTAATATCTATTTATAAGTATTTTGTAGATAAAATGATTGAACTCAGATTTTATAGGATGAAGATTATCCGCTTTTCCTGAGACCACTTGTTGGGTTCGGTTATTGAAAATTTTTAATTGCTTTTGTTTTTCTGAAGAATCATACATTATTTTAATGTTCAAATATATGTTGGACATAAAAGAATCCTAGTCTTATAGGTAGGCTTCAAGAAAGAGTGTGGTTGTGGCCCTTTTGGGTGGGAGAAACGTCTTGTATGTTTCTTCAACCGGTGGAGCCTAGTGCATTTGTAGCAATGAGTTCCGCCGTGCCTAGATTTTTTTACCCTAATTATTGTTGGGGGCTAAACTCAACATCATTTGTCTAATTACGAGTTATGAATGATGTTTTATCCCTATATAAGAGGAGCATACTGCATACGGGTTGGTCATTTGTGGTGTGTGCTTGTAAAGATGATGGTCTTTGTGTGCTTAATGCTATGACTTTTATACTTGAGATTTTTCATCTGATTATGTGTATTTCTTATTGGTTAATGGGAATCAGTATGACGTGTATGGGAACTTGTTCGGGCTCCTTGCTGCTCACCCAATAACGCCGTTGGTGTCACTGCATCACCTCGACGTTGTGGAGCCTATTTACCCCAACATGACCAGGATTCAAGCCCTTAAACACCTTTTTTTGCCTGCAAAGCTGGATTCGGCCGGGATCATGCAGCAGTCCATCTGCTATGACAAAAATAGGAGTTGGACAATTTCGGTTTCATGGGGTTTTGCCATTCAAGTTTTCAGAGGAATATTTTCTCCGCGGGAGATAGAAATGCCGTCAAGAACATTCTTGAATTGGTACAAAAGGGCAGATTACACCGCATATTCATTCAACACTCGGCCAGTTACCCGAAATCCATGTCAGAAGCCTTTTGTGTTTTACATGTCCAGTGTGAGAATGGATTCTAAATTGAATACAACGGTGAGCGTGTACAACCGGCACCGTGTTCCTCATCCTCCCTGCAGATGGAAGATGACTGATCCTAGTGACCTTCAAATGGTGATTGTCAAGAAGAAACCCGACCCAGATCTCTGGGATAGAGTAAGTTGCTTTTGCTCCTCATTCTTTTGTTGTTTTATTCACATTTCAGATCAATTTAATCTCTAGTTGTTCATGGATGAATGACATTGGGATTTGGATTTGTTTTGGCAGTCGCCAAGAAGAAACTGTTGCAGGGTGATGAAAACAAAGGAGGCAAGGACCATGGAGTTGGAGGTGGGTGTATGTAAGGAAGGTGAGTTTAGTGAAATAGAGTGAATAAAGTTGGATTGTTTTATTAGGTGTTAGCTTCTTCTTCTTTTAAACCTTAATCAGCGTTTACTATTCTTGTCTCTTAATTTATCCCATCCAAATCTCCATTTTTTTTGTGTGTGTTGGCAAAGAGTGTTTGAGACAGTTTGATTAGGGAACCAAACCAACAAAAAAATATGTTGTATAAAAAATTGCACTAGACCATACCAGTTACAGATTTTGTACTTGTCTTTTTGTCGGTGTCCAAAAATCCAACAGCAGATGAGTTCAAACCGATTTTAAATTAGTAGTAAATAGAATAGTGTAGTTGATTTGAAGAGTTAAAATTGGCGAGGCATGGAAGTAAGAAAAAAAATTGTTCGTGTTCGTTTATTTATTTTTTGAAGGCGTCTATATTTAATTCGTGTTCGTTTAAAATTTTAATATTGTGTTCGTTTATTTAATTTTGAAGATGTTTGTATTCGTTTGTTTGTTTAGTATTCGCAAACATGTTCGTCAAAATGGTGCAATTACACCACTAGTCTTTAAACTTTCTTAGGCTTCACAGTTTGAACGTCAAGGTTTTCCATATGCTCAATTTAGTCCATACTTTTGCTTATATTTAAAATGTAAAAAAATGAAAGGAAATAGGGAATCGGGTAAACGAGCCGATAAACTAGCTTGTTGAACGTGAAAAATGAACAAACTGAACATATATTTATTCGTGTTCGTCTGTTTATTAAATAAATATAAAATCTTTTATTTAACTTAATAAACGAATATTATACAATGATATACAGACAGTTTGTTCGTTTAGATCCCTACATATTCATATTCACACGTGTTCAGAAAACTCTAGCCTTGAAATGAAGCCTGCTTTGCTTGCCACTGAGATTGAATAGGTTTTTGTAAGGATTAAATCTTTCACCCTTTTACCCTCCAACAATAAAAATACGTCTTCTCCGATAGCCAGCCAGTTTTGCAATCACGTGTCACTGTTACGAATAGGATTTCCAAATTCCAAAGATGCAAATGTGATTTAAACCAGTTGCGAAGAAGATATAAAAGTGGGTCGAAGATGACGACGTAAATTAGTCGAGTAAATGTATTAAATAATAGGGTAAACTATAACGGATGTCACTCAATTACAGGTATAATTATATTTAAGTCACCAAATTATTAAAAGTTATATTTGGGTCACTTAATTATGGGTAACGTTACATTTGGATCACCCAATTATTAAAGGTTACATTTGGGTCACTCAGTTATGGGTAATGTTACATTTGAAATCATTAATCAATCTAATACACATATTGATATACTTTTTTTAAAATTACACATATTGATATATTTTTTTAAAATATGAAGGGTGACACACATGTAATCTTACCCATAATTAAGTGATCCACAAATATAACCTTGCTCATAATTGAGTGATCCACAAATATAATCTTACTCATAATTGAGTGATCCACAAATATAATCTTATTCATAATTGAGTGACCCAAATGTTAGTTTTAATAATTGAATGACCCAAATATAATCTTATCCATAGTTGAGTTCGTTGTAGTTTACCCTAAATAATAATGTTCATAAATCTCTCTATTTTTTGAAACTTTTCAGATATTCATATATACGATAACGCGGTACGTAAATCAAACAACAATCAATTATCCATTCCACTCAATTGAAGGCATTTAAAGATGATGCTGGTCACGACTCACGATGGTGTTGTAGGCGTGAGAAACGGACGGCGGCAATGGCTTACTTTACTGGAGTCTGATTGGAAATGGGGTGATGGCCGATGGGTGGGTTTTGTTATTTCGAGGGACAGAAGAATGATACATTGGGAAAGAAGCGTGTGCGGCTGTAGAAAACCAAACGGGAGATCAGATTTTTAGGGCTGAATAAATGAGGGTTAAATACCGAGTTCGAATGGGTAAATCGCAAGATAAACCATCCAAATTATACCTCATTGCAAGAAGGTCACTGAAGTTCCGTTTTTTTTTATCATTTTGGACACTCAACTCTGATTTATTCCCAATTAAATCTACAAATTCAAATTAGGGTTTCAAGTATGGAATTCTCAAATGTTAGGGTTTTTAATAAGGGCTTTTAAATTTTATGAATTTTTGAATTGGTAAAAATTCGGGGTGTTACAGTTTTAAGAGAGAAGAAGAAAATTACCTTTTGGAGCTTTTTACTAAAATTGACGTTTTTTAAAAAAAAAGAAAATGAGAATTTGAAGAGATCTTTGGAAAATCTTTATGAAATTTTGTTAAGAACTAAAAGATTAATCGAATAAAGTAATTTTCATTGACAATCAACAAGAAAATCTAGAAATTATAAGAAAGAAAGTGTAAGGGAAAATGAGAGAAAATATAGAGAAATTTTTTTAAAAATTAAAGAAATAGAAAATGATTTTGAGAAACCAATTAATGTCCAAAACCTTCATTCAATTAAGATGGTAAACTCAATTGAAAATTTTAGAAAATATAGATCTCTAAGGATTCTTAGTATTGGCCCTTTTACAATTTAATCATCACAAAAATAATTTTGCAAATCTTACATTTTACTCACTAAAACCAAAATGTCACTCTAATCAATTTAATTAAACTTTAATTTTATTACCAGAATGTTTAAAAAAATATTTAAACACTTTTATATGTCCAAACCATCATCGCTTTATCAAAATCCTATTTTTAAAGTATTTATTTTATCAAAAACTTATTTAACTGTTTAATCCAGTTCGAACTCAACCCGATCAAACCCCTAACCTTATAACCCTATTTTTGGGGCATTATAAAGAGCAATTATCAGTGCAATTGACGGCAATAGAAAAGATGAATATGGTGTGAAGATGGTGATGTCCTAAGAACCCTCTTGGTTGTAATTAATCAAGCAAACTCCATCACAGGTTCTAATCGACCCTCCAAAAAAATAAATATTGATAACTTAAAGTGTGAATATGGATTATCCACAAAAAACTAAAAGAAATCATGTTTAAAACAAACTTCGAAGTCATAGGTAATCAACACTTGCAAAAATGTACTCAACAACATTTATTCTTAAAAGAAAGTTTGGTGATTTATAAGAGAGGGCGAAACATCCTTTCAAATGAGAAAGGTTGCTTCAGAAAGAAGAACAAAAAAACCTGGATGAGGTATGGTGTGTGGCACCAATTGTAGCCCTTGATGAAGTCTTCAACCCAACGATGGAGATGAGAGCACAATGATGGATATGTGGCTAAGTATTAAAAGGCATCAAACTAACCTAAAATCCTAAGCGGGCTGAATCCTAAATTTCGACCCCCAAGGTTTACAAAATAAACTCAATTAATGGACTTCAAAATTATTTGAAGGACTTTCCCTTTTGATGTAGCGTATAGATCTTGTGGAATAGCAACATGAATTTTTGTGATCCAAGTGTTTTCGGCTCATGAAAAATGTGGGCTTGCTTCATACAACTCTTGGTAGGTTCTTCAAGTAGGCTTGTAAACCCTTACAAAGTTTTGAACAATTGAATGAAGTTTGTCCTTGAGTTGCTTGGACTTAGCTCTCGTGATTGGGCCAAGAAAAAAGTCAGCCCATCATGTTATTGGGCTTGTATGGCACATGTATCATTGACATAAGCCAAGCTAGCCGTTGATCGAGTCATTGACCTAAGTTATTGACTTTAACTCTAAGCCATTGACCAAATTGAGCTATTATTTGAGCTGAGTTGCTGACTGAATCGAGTTGCCATCGTTGACTATTTATCGTCGTTGACTTTTTTTGTGGGCCTTCACACCAACATTTTTAAACTTTTTAATTTCAAATTTATGGTTTGTTTCACCAAATTCGAACCCAAAGACTCTGTTTTACTATTTACATGAATTGTATTTAGTATTATGAAGAGTGTTGGATTAACGGAATCTGATATAGATCATTTCTTATGTTTAAGATGATTATGAGTCCCTCATTAGTTAGATAGGCGATTTACCTCCTGCTACACCTCCACCTCTGCAGATTGTTCCTACTCGATCAACTAGAGTTATACGTGATTAATTTATCAAATTTGTGTCTTTGACTTTAGTTGGTGACATAATGATATGGTATTAATGTAAAATTTAATCTTATTGGTTCTTATACAGTAGAATTCAGTGCTAGATCTGAGCGCGTGAATCGTCCTCCACGGCGTTAAAGCTACTGCTTGCTTGAAGTATGTTTCTTCTTGTGCTACATACGTTCATGTGTAACGAGTTTTTACAACATGTATGAATGCTATCAATGTTGTGAACTTATATGTTGATTACTTTGTGTATACTCATGTCAGACTGTAAATAAAACTCATTTTATATCATATTTAATGAACAGTGAACCTAAATTTATTATTACAGAAATATGTTGAGACTCATATAGTTGTGACATCATATTATTGTGTGTATATTAGTTAGGATTACATGGAAGAAGATGTGGTTTCACCATATATTGCTGATTTATATACCACAATATGATTGGTGACTATGTAGTGAGGGGTTCTAGGGGACCTTCTTCTTCTTTTTTCATGAAATGTAATTGGATGCATTGCATTGTATTTGTGATTTCATATCATTTGTGTTGTGACATGTTGTTGTTCTTTAAAAGATTTTTGAGAAAATATTATGAAGGTTGGTTGCACTTAAATATACAATAAGCTATTTAGCTCACTTCCCTTTAGTTTTCTTTCAAATACTCTTGGACATTAAGGGGGCGTTTGGTTCGTGGAAAAGATCATTACCTGGGAGAATGATCTTTTCCGGAATCACATATCCACGTTTGGTTGAACAACATTCTCTCCAAAGGGTAATTTTACATTCCCAACAATAGCAGTTTTTTATTAAAGGGTGGGAATGTGATTCCCTTGAATTTCTTAGGTATTTGTCAATTCCCTCCCCTTTGGACCATATTACCCCTATGTTAATAAATTTTGTTCATATAGATCCTTTGTAAAATTTAATTAGTTGATTAAATATGTGTGGTGTAAATTAATTAAATTTTTTTATTTAATATTAATTTAATGTTTAAATGATGTTACAAATATTTAATGTATTTTTATTAATATTATATTTATGATGTTTATAAGTTATATGTTGCGATAGCATATTGCTTAAAAATTAATAAGTTTAGAGTTGATGTTTTTAATTTTATTTTTATGTTTATGACCTTGTAAAATATTTTAGTATGTTAAACTTATTATATAAATTCTTATCAGTATTATACAACTTTTAGATTTATTTTATTATTTACTTTAATTTGCTTGACATGTCACAAATAATAAAAAAATTAAAATTTTGAACATATTAAATTTCTAGCATTTAAAAATTTACAAAATATTTTAATAGAGGATAACTAGAGTAAGTAAATATAAAATAGTTTTTTTAATAGTCTAAAGGTGATTACAAGGTAGTATATACAAAGTGATTGAACTCAGGTCTTTTAGGATGAACTTCATCCATTTTTCCACTGAGACCACTTATTGGGTTCTTTTAAAGAATAGTTAATATAATAATTATATTAAATATGATAAATATATAGTTTTTACAAATTTTAGATAGTGTAACGAAAATAATTCTATTAATTTTTGTGCATGTATTTTTAAGTTAATATTGAAAGTTTAACCTGTTAAAAAGAAAATATAACATATGGACAATTTAGTAAATTTTACTTCCAGATAACCTTATATACCTCCAGCCAAACACAGTAATCTTACATTCCTACACAATAAACCAAACAAGGTAATGTCACATTCCCAATGATGTGTCAAGTAATGTTAAATTCCGAGAATCTTATTCCCAAAGGTAATCTTACATTCCGTGAACCAAACGCACCCTAAGCAGTTTAGTACATAGAGGATATTGTGTTTTCTTGTCTTATTATATTTTAGTATATACTTATTTATTTTTTTGGAATATTTATTATTATTATTATTATTATTATTATTATTATTATTATTATTATTATTATTATTTAAGACTCGATGTATTTCGAAATTGGGATTATTGAGGTTATTGACTTATTTTTAAGCACGCATTTATAGATATCATGTTCATATTATTTTGTTAAGACTTTTGAGGCGTTATGTAACATTAAACTATGGATTATTTTACAACTATTATACCATGAATTATAGTATACTTATGTTCAAAAATATATTTCTTGAGAGTAAAGGTTAACATTTGGTTATACCTTCTATGTCGAATTTAGAGATTACATTCATCCCTAATTATTCATGTTATAAAATAATTATTTTAATATTAAATTTTTATTTGATTCATTAATTGTTATGCGCAATTACTAATTTAATTAAATGTATTTTTCTTTATTGAAAATAATTTAATTGGTTTATAATTTCATCAAAAATGCATTATATCTTTATTTACAATAGTTGCTAACTTAATACATAAATTAATTATATTGTTGAATTTATTTTACATTAAATATTGATGTATTCTTCTTATAATAATCTCAATTGTCATAATTTTAAAATAAAATATAGACATATATTGATACATATTCTAAGGTATTACTTTATTATATAGTCCCTCATTCCCACTAAAACTGTCACATGTTTTTTGGTAAAAAAATTTTAACTTTGACTATAATTTATTTAAATATTTTAATTAATTAAAAATTATAAAAAATATATTTAAAAATGAGTTGATTCAAAGTTTTTAAAATATATTTTTATCAATAATAAATTTTAAATTATAAGAGGTCAAAGTTGAAAATTTTTGAACCAAAAAAGTCAACATTTGACAGTTTTAGTGG
The DNA here is from genome assembly GCA_958450335.1 of Hibiscus tridactylites. NCBI lineage: Eukaryota > Viridiplantae > Streptophyta > Magnoliopsida > Malvales > Malvaceae > Hibiscus > Hibiscus tridactylites. The sequence goes on from OY288281.1 coordinate 78,402,278, forward strand.
GATGGAGTGAATATAATTTTTTCATTAGTCTTAAAGTGATTACAATGTATTATATGTTCATAGTTTTTCTTAACTATTTGATAATGCACACACATCTTATAGACAAAGCTGGTTGAATCCAGATCTCATAAGATAAACATTATCATCTTTTCTACTAAAATTTCTCATTAAATCTTATTGTTACCTTTTAAAATGTCAACTTTAGATGAAAACCAAATTAGATATCTTTTAAAACATTTATATTTCCTCTCCATTCTCAATAACGACATAACATTTCTCAAGAAGAATGTTTGCAACATTATATTTTACTTCTAATAGCAAGCCAAACATCAATATTTCCGGTCATTAATTTTTAGTAGGCTACTTGAGCCATTTCTCCCTTTTTTTAAGCAAATTAAATGAGCATTTATGCCATGCATTGGTTAGGTAAATCTCCCATGCTTTTATGTTACTTTTGCCTATTCTATTCAAAGCTGAAACTAAGCAAAAATTTTACAGTGTATTTCTTATTAGGCCAAAATATTTAGTGTGCAACAAATTCTGACTTTATTAAAGAAATTTATTTTTGGATATTTAGCTATGAATTGTAGACCACTCCTAAAAAAAGATTTCGGAATTTGTTTTATTATTATTTTTAAGAAAGAAATTAATATAAAAATGATCAAATATTAAGATTATAAATAAACAAAAAAATAAGTTTAGTTTGGATTTCTCAAATGCAATGTGATTTATCAGTACAATTATAATTTGTAATTTGAACGATGAGTTTCATTCGAAATATCTGAAAAAGGGAGTTATTAAATGCATCTTTTCATGGGCAAAAAGCAGCAGCATAAACCATACTCAAATTTGAGAAAACCACATAAAAAAAAAAGCAGGCAATTCTTGTGGACATGAAATACCATGTTCATGAAGATGAATTAGGGACCACATGACAATTGAAACCATCACCATATCCCCATAATTCCTATGGTGGATCTGCCTTAATTTCCAAAACTAAGGACCCCCAACCAAACTGTGGAAAAATAAAATAAAAATAAAAATAAAAATAAAGAATTCTGAAAATTTAAACTAAACAAGAACCACAAACATCTCAATCACTTAGCTTAGGCATTGAAAGAGTGAAAGATGAGGGATACCTAACAAACTTTATATATATATATATATATATATATATATATATATATATATATATATATATATATATATATATATATATATATATATATATATATTTGTATAATTAACCTTTCAGTAAATAAACATGTTCCAATACATATCAAAATTAACAAGTGTAGCTTTACGTATATATATGAATTCAGTATTCTATCAAATGCTACCTAAGCTATTTATATATATATGATTTGAATGAATCCAGTCAACATTTCGTTGCTATCCAGCCAAATCATGAAGCAGCTGTGCACCCATCAAGCTCCTGTAAGGCAAATGCTGTCCTTCACCATCTAAAAGTGAGTACTGAACTGGTTGGCAATCTTGGATTTGGTCTCTAGGGTAAAACAACGAGGTTTGTGATGGTGGGGTGAAGGCTAAGCTCACCCCATTCCCACCATGCTGTTGTAACCCTAATGTCAATGACACACCCGATCCGCCGTTGAAACTTTGGTTATTACCACTTCCATAAGATACCCCACCAGCAGCTGCTGTTTGATGACTGTAGGAAGAGAAGTCCAAATCCATGGCGCCATACGTTGAAAAACCTTGTGGATGCAAGCTGTGCCGGTTCTCGTGGGTTTTGGAATCATTTCTCTCTGGATTTGTAGTGATAATGGAAGAGAGACATTCTGATTCAACTCGAACAAGCTGGTCCGGAGTGGGTTTCTGATCATTCGGATTAAGGTGGCCGATATTATCGTTAACATCAGTGACTCCATGAGGTGAGGCCATGTTGTTTTCATGCTCCTTTGTTTCTTCCAAATACATTTCTTCTACCATTGGTTTCCATAGTCTCACTCTAGCATTGATGAACCAATTGGATACCTATTGGAACACAAGTAAAAACAAAACTCATCATATATATACATAATAATATGACCAAATATATTACTATATAGTATAAGATTTTGGTATATGTGATGCAAATACAATAATTGGAAAATATTATAATAACTTGAGATCCCAACAAGATATGCGCTCCATCGATGATATAAATCAACTCACGGGGAGTTATTATTATTATATAATAGAGGGGTGTCTCGGTTGTATGTACTCTATTTCTTCGTTTAGGTTTAGAATAGATTTTAACGAGGCATACAACTGTAGGTCTAAAATTTTATATAATGCTTTAAAAAATGATATTTTGCCGAAAAAATTGAGGGGTGTGGACGTGCCTGGCTTCTTGAGAGACCTGTTTGGCGGGATAAGATATGTTTATCAACATCACTTGGATACCTGCAAATATAGAGTTAGTGTTGAAACTAACAAAGACTCAAAGATGGAATTGCTTTTGCAAGAAAAATGAATGAGACTCAACGCAAGAAGAGTATATTTCATGTATAGAAAAAGGCTTTGAAATTTATAAAGAGAGGGATTTACGGGTGTAGAAAATGCTCAAATAACCAAGCTCGAAGAACCGAGACGGATCTTTCAGGCAGGCCTCTTTGGGGTCTCCATGGATGAGACTCCATGTTGATTTGCTGAAAAGCCCTTTGTTGCCTTAAAGCTTGATCGAGGATCTTCAGCCTTGGGGTTTCGCCTCTCGTTGTCCCGGGTGCAACCGGGTCTTTTTCTCCCATGGCCCTCCTCGTTGCTTTAATTTGGCTAACGATGCCATCCCTTAAGCATCTAAAATGCCTTGACATAGCCTTGGATGCTAAAGCTGAATACACGGATGCTGCCCCAATGCCAGCCACTGCTTCAAAGGATGATACCACCGCTTTCATTTGATCACAATACTGCTTGTATCTTCTATCCACCTAAACATGTCAACAAAGGGAAATGAGAATTAAAAGCTAAATATTGTCACGATGTGGGCAGTTATGGGGAGGCCCCCCAAGTCACTAAATTAGTTCAAGAAACCCATTCCAATCATTCTCCTAATTTTCATAATTTGGGTTAGAGAAAAAATCCTTCCTTTTATTGGAAAGATGCGATCTTTGAGGATTAAAAGGTGATTACATACCTCTTCCAGCACTGAAAGCAGCTTGGTTTTTCTTTTCTGTAACTCCATAAAATCAAGGGAATGAAGGGACTGTTTGATTGAAGAGCTAGCTCCATTTTCACCATCCCATTGTTTGTTGTTGTTCTGGGTCGACAGCTTCCGTTTCGACGCATCGATTTGTTTAGTTTCCAGGCTGCAAAACTCATTCAAAAGTTCTTGCCCAGGTCCCAAGTAGTTTGAATTCCTCAGTTGAAACTGCCCTTGATGATGTAAATTTGCAGGCTTTACAAAGAACCCATCTCTAGAACTTGATGAACTAATGAACCTGATATCATCATGCTGATTGAAAGACTGCAGCCCAATACCAGCGGGATTGCTGGATGAAAGAGAGAGTGAAAGACCTTGACTTGGCCTCTCGTTTCCCACGCCCGGGAAAACACACCTCAAAGAAGAATCATCGACAAGCAACCTGTTTTCTTGCCAAGGACCAGACTCGGTTCCAACTATTAGATTCTCGGTACTGGTTTCAGATAACCCAGTTGTGAACTCGCGTCTGTGGAACTCACCATGTTGATAGAACTCGGTCGTTGACTCGTTCACTGCCTTGGAAGAAGGACCTGCAGTGCTGTTGCTTCCGTTTTTGTTGAAGAACCCTACCATCTCCATGCCTGTTGTCAAGTTGAAGATCTCAGGGTTGGATGCAAAGCCTTGGATCTGATTCACGAGATGGGTTGAGTTACCGGATGAAACATCTGAGTAACAAAAACCAGCTGATGACACAGTATTATTCCTTGATTTATCATCACAGATTTCTCTAGCCATTTTCCTTCCTTTTTAATGTTTATGCTTCTTCACTTTGCCCACAATAGCTTCTGAGATACTGATCAAAAAGTTGATGCTGATTCTGCAACAAAAACAATATTCACTCCAAAAATAAAGGTAACCCATAATAATTAAAGCACAGTTATGAATTATAGTTAGTATACAAAGATCAATTGTTGGAAGAACAAGATTTATGAGTTTTTAAAAGCTTGATTTTGATTTCTTCAATTAGAACAGACTTAATGAAGAGAGAAAAGGGATGCCTTACCGGATATGGAACAAAAAACTTTGTTGCTAAAGAATAAACAGATATGGATGATGAAGGAGGAGGGGGGAAGAAATCTTGGGTTTGGTCTTATATTCTATGTTAAAAACCCAGCATGGTGTGCCATGAAAATACAACCTAGGTGGGATAAAATCCTCCCTACAAAAAAGAAGTATCAGAGGAAGAGGTGATGATGGGTCTCCTTGTGCAGCATCGCCATGATCGTATTCATACACCTCCTTTCTCTCTATGCTTCTCCTTTTTCTCTCACTACCTCAAGTGGGTCAATGCGTGAGATGTTTGTTTTTTTAATCAAATATTTGATTAAATTGATACTTATAAAAGATAAGGATAATTCCACATTTAATACACACCTATTCTCGCGTTATTATTTTAGTACTCATTTATTTTTGTGGTAAAATAGTAACTAACGTTGTGTTTTATTTTTGTTTTGATACCCCTCACACGTGGCAGGCTGATATGTCATTTTCTCTCTCCTAGTTAACATGCCACGTGTGCTTTTCTCTCTCCTAATCAGCATGTTGTTAATTTTTTAACAACAGAATGCCAAAATAAAAATAAAACGTAACATTAAGTACATTTTTGCTAAAAAAAATAAGTATGACACTAAAATAACAATGCAAGAATAGATGAAGTGTTAAATATATAATTATCCCTAAAATATATATATTAAAAATTAAAATAGACATCCTACCGAGAAAATTCTCCCTCAATTATTTCATACCTAACAATAAAATATAATTTATAATAAAATAGAAAAAATATATTTTAGGATGCTTCTGTCAAAAAAATATTTTAGGATGCTACTAATAATATTTAAAGAGTTGAAAAATGATTAAGGAGAGAAATCTCCGGGCGTCCAGAATACATAAGCAACTGCAACACGCAGGGTGAGGGCCAGGGGAGAGAACAGAGAGTAATTTCTTTCGCACAAAAACAATCCTCATTTTATTCTATTTTTAATATAATTGGAGTATCACACGTTGATATTATTTTGGGTAAAGTATACAAATGGTCACTAAACTATTCCTAAAAATACAAAACGGTCATTAAACTTCTAAAATTATATAATGGGCATTAAAATTTGGTTTTTGTTACAAAATAGTCATGAGCCGTTAATTATTGTTAACTGGGTGACATGACAGTTACGAAAATTTATATAATAACATATTTAATCCTCAATATTTACACATCTAGTCAGTTTACACATCAATAATCATGGTTAAATTAGTATTAAATTGACTGAATGTGAAAATATTTAGGATTAAATGTGTTATTATTCAAATTTTTTGTAATTGTACGTCGTTAATTTAATAAAAGTTAACGGCTCAGTGACCATTTTGTAACAAAAACTAAAGTTTAATGCACATTATGTAATATTTAAAAATTTGGTGGCCATTTTGTATTTTTAAAATAGTTTAATGATTATTTGTGTACGTTACCTTATTATTTTTAATTAGAGGTAATTGGCAATTTTATACAAATACTATTTTTAATAATTAATTAGAAAAATAACCCTAAATTTGATTATTTAGAAAAATGTCCATTTTCAGTCCACGACGAACTCGTTTTTTATAGGACGCGAGTTTGAAACTCGCTTTTAACAAAATGCGAGTTTCGTGTTGAGTAAGTTAGTAAGAAAGAAAAAATAATAATTTACCACGTTTTTTTACACATAACTCATTTTTAATAGGACGCGAGTTTAAAGGTCACTTTTAATAGAATAGGAGTTTGAGTTACGTGGACTGTAAATGGATTATTTTTTAAAATAATCAAATTTGAAAATTATTTTTTAATTAATTATTAAAAATAGAATATTTGTTTAATAATGTCGAAACAATTATCATTAGGGTAGTTCTGTTATTGACGTGTGCAATAATAAAATGGTACAAAGTTTTAATAAAAAATGACTTAAAATGAGTTAAGTTGAATACTTGTGAGAGAAAATCAAAAGAGTAATTCTAAATTAGTGATAAAAACACGTGGTGAAAGTGAAACAATAATTTATTATATCGATTTTTATTCTTGTTAGATTTAATTTTTTTTCTTCAAAAGTCAGTCAATTATATTTATCCGATTAAAATACTAGAAAAAATAATATATAAAATATAAAATTTGATATTACTACAAAACATATACTCCTTAAATAATTAAAGATAAGAGATTCAATAATTGGTTGAATAGTCAAAGATATTCATGTTATCTCATCTTGTATGAGTTTAAATTTTGAAATTTACCTTGAGAATGTAATATCTCTACTTAATCGAAAATAATAATTAAAGATTAAACATATATACTATGTTATTTGATTTCGACACATGATAAAAATTATATATGGGTGGGTCTAAAGAACGACAACCTAATTTAAGGTTAAAAACGACAGATAAATTATAACCGGATATTATAAAAATATAAAACAGTGTAGTTTAGTTTAGTTAACATTTTATGTTGCAACTTAAAATGTTATATGTGGTTTTACCAATTAATGCGAACCTAATTTCACATTCATGGAGGCACGACTAGGATCGAATCCGTCATTTACGTGGCACGGTATATAGAGTGTCAGGCCCATCCTGAAACCCTTCTACATATGGTTCGAGACTGCACAATTGCAAGAGATGTATGTAACTTGTTAGACATTAGATGGTCGAATGGGGCTGCAAATTTCATTCAGATGCATCAAAAAGGAAAACTATAATAATCGCTCTTTGGCCAATTTTATCATCAAGGCAAGATACAGAGAGCCAATGGAATTGTTACCTTCATCCAAGTCTATCCATTTGATGTGTAAAATCTTGTAGGCTTGTAGCTGTCAACCGTGTTTCAAGCTCTCGTCCAGAAATCCGATGGACCCCCTCTCTAGAAAATAAGTTATTTATTCATTGTTTTATTCATTCTTAGAAGATTAAAAGAATAAATAATTTATTTTAACTCTTTAACAGTGATTTTGTTAATTTCGACTTAAACTTAAGATTTTTATTGAGTAATAAATTTTTTATAGCATACGAGTAATCTAAACTTGATTTTAACAAATCAAATTAAGAATTAAGTATTTGAAGAAATAGTTTAGGTTTAAATTCTTTAACTCTTTAATGATGATTTTATTAATTCTGACCTAAAGCTAAGAATTTTTATTGTGTAGTGAAGATTTCTTATAGTATATGAGTAATGTGAACTTGATTTTAACAAATCAAATCCGAAATTAGGTAATTGATGAATATTGTATTGAGTTGGGTAAGTTTCGAACCTTGTCGTGTAATCTGTTCATGAGATCCATTTTATAGAAACACTTATAACATTGTTAGTACCTGCAAACACCCAGCGCCACGTGTCTAAAGATCACAGCCCGCGAACAAATAACGCAGACGAACAACGATAACATACGCCTGTGAACCCTTCATATGGGCGAGTGAATAAGAACAATAATATTCCCAAGGTTTGTTTGACAAACACTTTCAGCTTCAGCGTCATTATCAGCGTCATTATTCCCAACCAATGGCTTCTCGTTTAATGGGACCTCAATTAGCACGATCATGTCTTCTAGCGTGATGGTACATTCTCCACGCGGCATATAAAATGCATGTGTTGTTGGTCTCTATCGTTTAATTAGTGTAGTAACAACACGAGAATTAACTTATAGCCACAGAAAAATGTGACACGATAAAATCTCGCACTTTCTAACCATGAAACAATTGATTGATTTTTTAATAAATAAATATTAAAAAATTGTATCAGTTCATCAACCATAACACTATTGATGTGTTCATTCTGTAATCTTAATATAGAAGGTTAATCTGTCATTCTTCTATCAACTCTACAAAACAAATAAGAAAATATTAGTAATAACAAATATCACTAAATTTAATCGTAATACTACTTTACAAAATTAATAAATAAAAATATTCATAATCAAATAAAAAGACAATATTTAAAATATTTTTTATTAATGACCCTAAAGGTGGTATGCAAGTGTATAGACTTCAAACGGTGAAGTATGATTGCTTTCCTCCAAACTTTAATTTTTTTAATAAAAACAATTATTTGCTACAGTGGAATCAGACCGTAAACATATTAATTATACTTTTACTATAAAATGTCATATATTAAAAAAAATCTAACATGTGCTACATTTAAAGAAAAAGGGAAAATTACACCAGTGGTCCCTAAACTATTATCATTTTTCTATTTTGGTCCCCAAACTATATTTTTCGGTAAAATTGTCCATTCTGTTACATAGTTCTCTTGTTTTAGTCCCCGGCGTTAAATAGCTAACAGTTTTGCTGACGTGACATTTTTTAAGAGGAGAAAGAAATAATTAAAAAATATTTAAAAAATGCCACGTCAGCAAAATCGTTAGCTATTTAACGTCGAGGGACCAAAACATGAGAACTATGTAACAGAAGGGACGGTTTTGCCGAAAAACATAGTTTAGGGACCAAAATAGAAAAAACGGTAATAGTATAGGGACCACCGGTGTAGTTTTCCCAAAGAAAAAACAGATATATATGGGTAATTTCACCTTTCCTAAATAATTATTTTCAGAATTTTCTAATATAACCCTGAGCGTAGGTCCCTAACTAAAAAGGGATCTTTGTAGGGCGTACGAATCCTGGCTCTTTTCATGAGTTCCGAGTTGGCCTTTTTTATTCTTGGGTAAACTACACTGGTAGTCACCGAACTTTTAGGGCGCTTTCAATAAGGTCATAGAATTTTTAAAACTTTCATTACAGTCACCTAACTTTTAATTCGCTTTCAATAAGGTCACTGCCGTCAACCACTGTTAAAAAAGCTGACGTTGCATGTTAAATTTAAGGCTAAAATACACTATTAGTCACTGAACTTTTAAGATGATTTCAATATGGTCACCGAACTTTTAAAACTTTCATTACCATCGCTCAACTTTTAATTCGCTTTCATTACCGTTAAAAAAAGTTGGTGTGACACGTTAAGTTAAAGAATAAATTTTTTCCCACCCTATTTTATCTCCATGTCTTATTTTCTTCCTTCCAAACATGTCTATCTTTTAGTTCCATTAATATTTTCCTTTGAACTCCTTATTATCTAGTGTATGACTCAGTAAATGTCGGGCCTGAAGCATAAAGAGGATTTTTATGAGCAAACTTTTAGTTATTTCTTTATCATTCCATCATTGGATGTCTCCCAATATTTTTCTTGTTCTCACACATGTCTAGATACATTAATATTTTCCTTGATGTGTTACTAGGAAAGTAACGACCTTCACCAAAAAATTACAATTTAATTCATATGGAAGAAAGAGACATGTTTGGATGGAAGAAAATAAGAGGGGAGAAAAAATATGGTGGGAAAACGTTTATTTCTAAACTTAACGTGTCACATCAGCTTTTTTTTAACAGTAATGAAAGTGAATTAAAAGTTGAGTGATAGTAATGAAAGTTTTAAAAGTTCGGTGACCATATTGAAAGCTTCTTAAAAGTTTAGTGACTAATAGTGTATTTTAACCTTAAATTTAACATGCCATGTCAGCTTTTTTAACGGTGATTGACAACAGTGACCTTATTGAAAGCGAATTAAAAGTTGGGTGACTGTAATGAAAGTTTTAAAAGTTCAGTGACCTTATTGAAAGTGCCCTAAAAGTTCAGTGACTACAAGTGTAGTTTACCCTTTATTCTTTGGGAGGGTTGGGATTCGTTCTGTTACGATGGTGAAATTGAAAGGTTTTTCTTAGTATTAATTTTTTAACCTTTTCGAGATCATTTAACAAAATGCATATTTCTAATAATAACAGACTTCAAAATTTATGTAATATTTTTTACTTCAACTTGCAAATCATTTTTCTTTCGAGATTTCTATAAAAAATTGATTCTTATTGATATTTGATTTTCATTATTTGGAATATATTTAGACATTTATGAATATCGAGATTAAATGTCATTTTTTAGAAATTTCATCAGAAATTTTGTACTTCAGCTAATATAGATAATATGAAATTGGGTATCAATAGATGCTGAAATCAAACTTTAGATCTTGCATGTTCTACTTCTCCCGACTCTCTAAATCCCTTCTTTTTCCTCCCATTATCTCATTGTCTGTACATTTTAACCCTAAATTTCTTAAAATACTTTAATGTTTTTTGGTTTGTTAAAATGAAATAGAATTGTACTAGTTATTTTCCTCCTATTAGCTTGTCTATACATTTTAACCCTAAATCTTTTAAAATACTTTAATGTTGTTATTGGTTTGTTAAAATAGAATAAAATTTATTTTTATCTAATGAGATGAGACACTAGATCCTTTAAGTAATGTTAGAGGTCCGAATTCTGACGTTGTGAATGAAAAAAACTTGAATTGGGTGGGTCTCTCATAATAGACTAATATAAAATCTGATATGGATTAGTCGGTCAATAGGTTAAAAAATTAATGATTAAATGAAAAAATAGAATAAAATTGTTCAAAAACCGTGAAACATGTGAGAAATAGATTGAAAATGTGATTTCATTCTTAATATTGTTTAATAATCTCAGGAAAAACACATTTCATTAAATAATCTTGGACCATCTTAGAAAAATATAAAATAATAATATATCTTGAAATTATATAATATAATGAATTATGATTGGCTTGCTTGTTTGATTTGATTTTAATTATCGGAAATGTCAAGGGACAAGGGATTAACCTAGAGAATATATGTCCATTTGGTCACTACTCACCCCTAGTACCAAATAGATTGTCGTTATAAAACAAATACTAAATTATAAGTATTGGTTTTATTTTTTTAAAAATAAATTTGAATTTGGTAGCTACATTAAACCTTGTTTGCATTATGTTAAAATTAGACGTAATTAAATTATAAGAATAAGACGTGATTTTTATAAATATATACTCTCTCAGTCCCACTATTTGTGTCACATGTTAACTTTTTACGAAATTTTAAGAAGAAAAAAATTATATAAAATGTATGGTGTAAAATAATTTGAATAACAAATTTACCTTTAAAAGGTTAACTTTTTTTTTGGAAAATTAAAAAAATATAGAAAAGTAAATGTATCCTATAAAAGTTATTAAAATTTTCAAAATAACATTTTAACTGAGATCATTTTAAAACAGAAATGTAATAACTTTACCGAGATAAATGGTATATTAATTTTATATAAATATGATTATGATATATATATATATATATATATATATATATATATATATATATATATATATATATATATAGAAAAAAGGAATTAGATGCTCCCGACAAAATAAGGAGTGCGTAAGAAAGATGGAGGTGACTGGTGAGCGATGAGATTGAAGTGGTCCAACGTTTTCTCCTCGATTAATTGCTCTATTAAAAGTACTCTGCCTTTTTCCCTTTGCCATTGCCAATGCCCAGTGGGACCGCTTCTCTTTTACGGCAAATTTGGGGAAAAAACCCCTTTTTTAATAAATATACAGGGTAATTATATTCTAATCATGTTTAACAGATAATTATATTCATATCATATTTGTATTATATTCAAATCACGCTCGTATTATATTCGAATCATATTTAGAATATAATTTGAATATAATTCGAATATAATATGAACATAATACGAATATAATTACCTGTTAAACACGATTCGAATATAATTACATGTTAAACATGATTCGAATATAATTACCTGTTAAACATAATTCGAATATAATTACCTGTTAAACATGATTCGAATATACTATGAACATGATTAAAATATAATAGTTCAAAAAACATGTAATTATATTCGAATTATATTCCAATCATGTTCATATTTTATTCGAATCATATTCAAATTACATTCGAAATATCATATTCAAATTATATTTCGAAAATAATTAGAATATGATTCGAATATAATATGAACATGATATGAATATAATTAGCTGTTAAACATGATTCGAATATAATTACATGTTAAACATGATTCAAATATACTATGAACATGATTCGAATATAATAGTTGAAAGAACTTGTAGTTATATTAGAATTATATTCAAATCATATTCGAATTACATTCGAAATATCATATTCAAAATATATTTCGAAAATAATTTGAATATGATTCGAATATAATATAGACATGGTTCAAATATAATTCTAATATAATTTGAATTTTGCTCAAAAAATATATTTCGAATATAGCAAAATTCAAATTAATAATTCGAATATAATTAGAAGATGATTCAAATATAATACGAATATGATTCGAATATAATTTAAATTTTACTCAAAAACTATAATTCAAATATAGTGAAATTAAAATTAATAATTTAAATATAATTGTAATTCGGATCTAAAAAATCACTAATTTAGTATTAAAATATTTGTTTTTATTTATTTTTATTAAATATTAACATTTTAATAAAATAATATTATTAATAATAACAAATAATGAACTAAATTATAAAAATTAGAAACAAATAGGGGTCAATTTAAGGTAAAAATAGAATTTTCAGTGACTAAATTGAACAAAAAACAAACCTGACAGACTTGACATGTCATTTACCCTTTAAATAAAACCAGACAGATTGACTTAGTCAATCCGTTGATGACGTGGCAGGATGTTATTGGCTGAATTTTATTAACGGAAAAAGATAACGGAATAGGGCAAAAAGGGTAACGACGAATTGTTTAAGGGGAAAAAGTGGACAAAATGAAGTTTAGGGGACAAGTTGGGAAATCGAGTATACTTTAGGGAGAAAAGTTGTATTAAGCCTTTAATTATTTATAAATGTTTATTTTGGTCGCTCAATTATCAAGTAGGCATTAAATTTATAATTTTATCGCAAAACAATCATTTAACTTTTAACTGTCATTAAGGAGTAACGTGACGGTTAAAAATATTTATATAATAACACATATACTCTTACATATTAATTAATTTAATATTAATTCAAAAAATAACAAATTAAAGAAAATAATAAAAGAAAGAAACAATTTATATATGTGTTAGATTGTTTCTTATTGCTGAAAAATAAAGAAAACAAAGTTTAGAGATTGATTCAAACTTGGGATATTAATTTTCAATATCCATCAGCATACATATCAAACCCCAAACCTTTGTATTTTCGATGAGGATTTATTAATGTGCTATATTTGACAACAAATTTATCTCTTCACCATGCTGCAGCCTGCAGGAAGAAAAGGATTTAGGGTAAACTACATAAATGGTCCCCCGACTATGCTCTAATTATCTTTTGTATCCCCCGATTATCAGAAGTTACAAATTGGTCCCCTAACTTAAAAAAAGTAACAAATTGGTCCGACGCCGTTAAAAATTTAACGGCTGGTGATGTGGCAGTTAATATAAATTGATATAATTACATACATAGCCCTCATGTTCAACACTTATTTTAATTTGACCCTAGTTCTAAAAATTAACCCACATAATTTTAATAATCTATCAATTTAGTCCATCTTTTTTTCTCCTCTCCTTTAATTCTTCAATTCATTTTCACCCAAATTACATTTAAGATCCCCAAATTAGAGCATTTAAAATTATATTTTATTATTATTTAATATAAAAATAATTTAAAATAAAAAATAAAACCCCAAATTATACCCAATCTCCAACCTACAAACCCCAAAAACTTTTCCCTTCACTTCTACTGGCCACACCCCTCACCACCGTTCAAATTTGTGAACGACAGAAGCTTGCAGACAGTGGATGCTTTAATCTTAGGACTCGAATTGGTTTCCCTCGAAAGTTTGGCCAAAGTTCTAATTCTTTGGGGCAACATTGTAAGAGGTAAGTGCAAGGCCATCTCTACTGGTGACCTTGAACGACATGGGCTGATTCTTTAGTCCCCAACACATGCAACATTGCTTATGAGCATAGCCACAAAGATGCTTGAACCATCAATAATGAATCGAACACCCTTTTTTTCTGCACTTTATCCCGTTTTAAAACTAAACCAACATATGTTTTAATCAAAGGAGAAGATTAGTATTTAAGACACAATTTAAGATGCTTTTCCCGACAAATCTAACATGAAACTACACTGTAAGTAGCTTTTTTACACTTCTCAAATTTGTGTTTTGCCTAAATTGCAGGCTTGCAGCTTTAGCTCCTTGTTTAGTGTTATTAATTAAAATAAAAAGGAAATATAGTTTAAATAAAGCGTGGGAAGAGTTTGTTTTGTTACCTTCGGTACCGAACAAGCATATTGGCAGCTTTCTAAATGGCTATTTTCTCAAAAGCTTCAATGGGTGTGGCCGGTGGAAGTGAAGGGAAGAGTTTTAGGGTTTGTGGGTATAATTTGGGGTTTTATTTTTTATTTTAAATTATTTTTATATTAAATAATAATAAAATATAATTTTAAATGCTCTAATTCGGGGCTCTTAAATGTATTTTGGGTGGAAATGAATTGAAGAATTAAAGAAAAGGAGAAATAGAAAAAAGATGGACTAAATTGATAGATTATTTAAATTATGTGGGTTAATTTTTAGAATTATGGTCAAATTAAAATAAGTGTAGAACTTAAGGGCTAATTATGTAATTATATCAATTTATATTAACTGCCACGTCATCAATCGTTAAGTTTTTAACGACGTCGGACCAATTTGTTACTTTTTTAAGAGAGGGGACCAGTTTGTAATTTCTGATAGTCGGAGGATGCAAAAGATAATTGAAGCATAGTCGGGGGACCATTTATGTAGTTTACCCAAGGATTTATTAATCATTGACTTTAAAGGTTCCGATGCTAGTAGCGACCACCTACAAAAGTGACAAGGAAACCATGGAAAATTCAATGTAAATTTGGATTTTTAAAATATTTTTATCAGGTTTAAATAAAAACGTATGGTTATTAAAGTAATAATTAAATTAAATTACTATTGTATTTTTTTATATCGTAGCTCGTATTTTAATGAGGTCACTTTAAATTGCAAACGTGTCTTTTGTAATATTTATACTATAATTTCCTTTTTTGATTTTTAAGTATATTTGATTTCGTAATAGTTAAATTTTCATGTAATTTGAACTTTTAAAATATGATTTTTATATATTCATATTGAACTTGGGAAGTAAATTATATTATTTTTTTACAATGTATTTAAATTTATATATATTTTTAAAAATATTTCATATATACAAACATTATAATGAGTTAGCAAAACTTGCCTGGTCTGAGGCGCTTGGTGTAAGCTGTTTTGGGACTCCTCCTGAACAGATTCTAGGATTGTTGCAGCAAGATGTATGCTTTGATAATGCATGGAGTTGATTTGGCAAATGTCATTAGTTTAACCTTTAATAGAATCTGTTGTTGATTAGCTGTTATTAGCCGTTTGTTAGTTAGCATTCTTTACTAATCTTCTTGATTAGTATATAAACAATCTTTGTATAGTTTTAATTTCAAGTTTGATAAAACGCTGTTTCTATTGCCGTTTTGCTTAATAAAAGAAACGCAGAGTTTTGTTTCTTTCTTCTCTCGTATCCAATCTTCATTTCCAAATCTAAACCCTAGAATTTAGATTGTATCATGGTATCAGTTGGGTCTTCCGACTCGCGCCCCTCGACCGATTCGACCTCCGAATCGGATCGTTTCCGAAATCTTGACTCGTCTGACGAGTATTTCATCCATCCAAGTGAAAATCCCTCTCTCGTCCTCACATCCGTTTTGCTTTCCGGCTCAAACTACTATTCTTGGGCTAGGTCAATGCGGATGGCCCTCATTTCTAAAAACAAATTCATGTTCGTAAATGGGTCTTTGAAGGAACATGCTGAAAGTGATGCCAGTTATTCCGCATGGGTAAAATGCAATAACTTGGTACTCTCATGGTTGCAACGAGCGATTAGCCCGGAGATTGTGCAGAGCGTTCTTTGGTTCGACACGGCTTACGAACTGTGGGCGGATCTTCAGAATAGGTTTAGTCAAGGTGATCTCATTAGGGTTTCCGATTTACAGCAAGAGTTCTACTCTCTTACTCAAGGTATAAGTTCTGTTACTTCTTTTTACACTCAGCTTAAAATTCTCTGGGATGAGTTGTCCATTCTTCGTCCTTTATCGAGTTGTTCTTGTTCTGCTATCAAATTCAGAAACCAAGATTTTGCTCTTCGGTTTATTCGTGGTTTAAATGATAATTTTGCTATTCCAAAGTCTCAAATCTTGATGGTTAAGCCATTTCCAGAAATACATGAAATATTTTCAATTCTTGTTCAGCATGAACGTTCTCTCTCTGTTAGTTCATCTGATAGTAATATCCTTTTAGTTGATAGAAATGTTTCTGGTAAACCTCAAAGAAAGCCTTTTGGTCATTCTAATTCTAATAATAATTCCAATATCAACAGTCGTAGACCATTGTGTACTTTTTGTGGTCTATATGGCCATTTAGTTGAGAAGTGTTACAAAAAGTATGGGTATCCTCCTGGATACAAATACAAATCTCCTGTTTCTTCTGGTCGTGTTAATCTTGTTGGGAGTTGTGGTTCTGAGAATGCTGTTGAAGGTCAGTCTAGTATGGTTACTGTTGGTAATTGTTCTTTCACGAAAGAACAGTATGAAGGTCTCATTTCTTTATTGCAAAATAAAGATTCTTCTGTTCAAGAACCTGCTTCTCAGTCCAAGGTCAATGCTTTGACTTCTAATTTCAACTATGTTCTTCATGAGGATCCAGGTATGTATTTGCTAAATTCTGGTTTTGATTCTTCAGTTTTTTGTTCTGAAGCAGAATAATTCTGATTTGTGTAACAACAGTTCCTCCTGGATCATTGATTCAGGAGCAACTGACCATATCATTAATGATATATCTCTGTTTAAATCATATTATGTTGTCAATAATAAATTTGTGAGATTGCCTAATGGTAATATGATTAAAGTTTTGCATGTTGGTGATGTTCAATTAACTTGTGATTTTGTTTTAAGGGATGTTTTACATATTCCTCATTTTGGTTTTAACTTAATTTCTATTAGTCTACTTATGGTGCATTCTAATATTTCTGTTTCTTTTACTAACAGAGGTTGTGTTTTGCAGGATCATTAGTCTTTGAGGATGATTGGTTCAGCTAAAGTTGTTAAAGGGCTGTATCATTTTATAGCTCCAGTAGCATCTGTTAGTAACTCTTCTCCTTCTTCTGTTTTTCAATTTTCTAATGATCAATCTGTTAGTATGAATGCCTATAATGTTGTTGATAGTAGTTCTAATGCTTCCAGTAGTATTTCTGATAGTACATTCTTAACTTGGCATGCTAGGTTAGGACACCCATCCAATCCTAGAATGCTTCACTTTACTAAAATTTGTCATGAAATTCCTGCTGGTAATCTTCATAACTGTGATGTTTGTCACTTAGCCAAACATAAAAGATTGCCCTTTTCTATTAGTGCTTCTGTTTCTGAGTCTATATTTGATATTATTCATGTTGATGTTTGGGGTCCTTTTCTCATTAAAAGTGTGTATGGTCATAGTTATTTCTTGACAATTGTAGATGACAAGAGTCGTTTTACATGGATTTTTCCTTTTGTTCTTAAATCTGAAGTTAGGGTTTTATTACTAAATTTTTATGCTTTTCTTCAAACTCAGTTTTCTCTCAAAATAAAGTGTATTAGGTCTGACAATGCTCAAGAATTTCAAATGACTGATTTTTTTTAAAGAAAAAGGAATTATACACCAAACTTCCTGTGTTTATACTCCACAGCAAAACAGTGTAGTGGAGAGAAAACATCAGCATCTTCTTTCTATAGCAAGAGCTCTTAGAATACATGCAAATCTTCCTTTATGTTTTTGGATAGATTGCATCTTACACTCCTGTTTTTTAATAAACCTTACTCCTACTCCCATTTTACAAAATAAAACTCCATATGAAGTTTTATATTCTAAAATTCCTTATATTAATAATCTGAAAATTTTTGGGTGCTTGGCTTATGCTTCTGAGTTATCAAAGTCTGCTACTAAGATGCATGCTAGAGCTGTTAGGTGTGTTTTTATTGGTTTCCCTAAACATGTCAAAGGATATAGGCTTTACAATCTTGAAACAAAGGCTATTTTTTTTTTCTAGAGATGTTGTTTTCAATGAAAACATTTTTCCTTTTCAGAAATCTACAAATGAAAATTTTGTTTTACCAAATTGTGAAGGTTCAGTTCTTTTAGAAGATTTTCTTCCTAGTTCCACCTCACAATCAGAATCTAGTTCTTTATTTTATGGTTTTGATCAGAATAATTCTTCTGATAGTGATAATTCTGCTTCTATTCCTAATTCTACTTCTCCAAATGTTGTTGTTCCAAATACTGTTGTTGTTCCTTCATGTCCCATAATTCCTGCTGCTTCTAGACCATCCAGATCAGTCAAACTTCCTCAGAAGTTTCAGGATTACCAGGTGAATCTACCTAAATCTAGAGCTTCTAATCATTCTGTTGCAAATGTCATGTCTTATGATAATGTTTCTGCTAAGCATACTGCCTATATTGCTAATATTGATGCCTTAGCTGAGCCTAAATCATATAAACAAGCTGTTAAACTTGAATGTTGGAGACATGCTATGCAAGAGGAGATTACTGCTTTAGAATCAAACAACACTTGGGAATTAGTATCTTTGCCTCCTAATAAGAAAACTATAGGATGTAAGTGGGTCTTTAGAACTAAGCTAAAGTCAGATGGGTCCTTGGATAGGTACAAGGCTAGATTAGTAGCAAAAGGCTATACTCAACAGTTAGGTGTTGATTTTTAAGTACATTTAGTCCTGTGGCTAAAATGACAACTATTAGGACCCTTATTGCTATTGCTGCTTCTAAAAATTGGAATCTTCACCAATTAGATGTAAATAATGCCTTTCTTCATGGTTCTTTACATGAAGAGGTATATATGGATATGCCTCCTGGTTTTTCTAGCAATGATGACACTGGTCTTGTTTGCAAACTTAAAAAGAGTCTCTATGAATTAAAACAAGCTAGTAGGCAGTGGAATGAAAAACTAACTTTAGCTTTAATAGAAAAAGGCTTTAAACAGTCTTCTGCTGATAGTAGTTTATTTACCAAAGGTCTAGATGACAGTTTTATTGCCTTGGCTGTCTATGTTGATGACATAGTCATATCCAGTCCTAATGCTACTCAAATACAAGACATAAAAGATTTCTTGCATAACAGGTTTAAGATAAAAGATTTAGGAGATCTGAAGTATTTTTTAGGTCTTGAAGTTGCAAGGTCTAAGTCTGGCATAAATGTTTCTCAAAGGAAATATACATTAGAATTGCTTAATGATACTGGTTTTTCTGAGTCTAAACCTGCTTCTACACCTATTACTGTAACTAGAGGAGTTAAAAGAATGTCTAAATCTGATGGAACTCCTTTAACTGATGTCACTGCATATAGAAGATTGATTGGCAGGCTTTTATATTTAACCAACACTCGACCTGATATTTTCTTTTCTGTTCAGCAGTTGTCCCAATTTTTGTCTTGTCCTACACACACACATTTAGTTGCTGCTCATCGTATATTAAGATATTTGAAGGGGACACCTGGTCAAGGCTTATTTTTTCCTGCTAATACTAGTCTTAATCTTAATGCTTTTTCAGACTCTGATTGGGCATCTTGCCCAGATTCCAGGAAGTCAATTTCTGAATATTGTGTTTTCTTAGGGTCTTCATTAATCTTCTGGAAGTCTAAGAAACAGCAAACTGTTTCTCGTTCTTTCAGTGAGGCTGAATATAGAGCCTTAGCTGCAGTAACTTGTGAATTGCAGTGGCTTTTTTATTTACTACATGATTTTCATATTCCTTTTCAAACTGCTAATATTTACTGTGACAATCTATCTGCTATACAACTTGCAGAAAACCCTGTTCATCATGAGAGGATGAAACACATAGAGATAGATTGCCATCTTGTTCGTGAAAAGCTTCAACAAAAGTTCATCAAGCTACTTCATGTTTCTTCACATAATCAAATTGCTGATTGCTTGACCAAGGCCCTTCCCAGTTTTTCTTTCCATTTGTTAATCTCCAAGTTGGGCATACATAATATATATGCTCCAACTTGAGGGGGGTAACAGAATCTGTTGTTGATTAGCTGTTATTAGCCGTTTGTTAGTTAGCATTCTTTACTAATCTTCTTGATTAGTATATAAACAACCTTTGTATAGTTTTAATTTCAAGTTTGATAAAACGATGTTTCTATTGTCGTTTTGCTTAATAAAAGAAACGCAGAGTTTTGTTTCTTTCTTCTCTCGTATTCAATCTTCATTCCCGAATCTAAACCCTAGAATTCAGATTGTATCAACCTTGTTATTTTATTTAGTTTGATTTGGTGTGATGTATTGTGATAGTATCGGAGTACTCTTTTTCTTTATTTAAATTTAAAGATTTTTAATGAGGCTTGGATAGTATTGTTTCTTTTCTCTCTTTTATAAAGAAAATAATAAGTTATCATAAAATATTTTTTATATTTTTATTATAGTTTAAATTGATATATTTCATTTATCATAGTATTAATGAATTTATATATTTCAAATTAATTTTATTAAATTTTATAACATATGTCTAAAATGAACATTTTATCTTTTTAAAAGAAGTATTGATTATGAAAATTGCGATGGAAAAGTAATTTTAAAAATGTTGTAGAAAAGTGATTTTAAAAAGTTGGGTTTAAGATACTGTAGTGTTTGGTATTGCTGTCAAAAAGTATTGTTGGAAAGATAAAATATCTATTTTAGACATGCAGTCAAAAAGTGTTCTTAGAAAACTGAAAGTTGGATTTAAGAATTAATAAGGGTTAAACTTATTATTTTAAATCCAAACGAAATTTTCAACCCAAAATCTAAAAATATAACTTTTGGGTTTGAGTCAAAATCACTTTTCAAAAGTGATTTTTTCTATCAAAATTCAAGTGTTTTTCGTTGATTATTAGGTGAAGTGATTTTGGCCCTCTAAACTTTCTAAAAACACTTTTCAAAAGTAATGTCAAACACAATGACTTAACTACAAAATAAGTGCACAAACTATGTCTCTTTTTTGCAATAGGCGCCTAAAGTATTTTTAGTTGAAATAAGTGTCTAAAGTTTCATTTTTGGCTGAAATATGCGCTCAAAATTTCATTTTTAGCTGAAATATGTGTAAAAGTAGGTGCATCAGTTAACTTTAAAACAAACCAAAAATGAAACTGGTTGAAAAAAATAGTAAAAGAGCCCAAGTGAGAATTTCACTTGAGTAGAGAGACTAAAGTAAGTATTAAGTCTTATTAAAAAGTTTAGTTTAGATTAAAGTTTAAATTGAAAAATTAAGATTTTATAATTAAAGATTAAAGTTGAGATATAAAGATTAGAATTAAGAGTTTAGGTTACAAAATTTATAAAGGTGTTATATTGTTCATAACACTATATAAGATGCGTTTCAATTTGCTGATAGGGGCCAAATGTCCAGTTGATGGCTGAGATGAGCGGTTTTGTAAGCTCAAAATGGAGTTTACTTACTATGCATGGAGTATGGGGTTGTCGGTTGTCTTTGTTTCCCTTGGCATCGTTGTCTTCTTGAGCTTGTTCCCCAGGCCCCAACAAATAGAGAAATATAAATTCCAACAAATATAGTTTCTTTTTTTCCTTTTTGTCTTTCTATTTTAACGTTCACAAAAGGACTCTTTTGGTTTCGACACGAGCTTCAATTATTCACTCTAAGTTTGAGGAATGACCATATAAATTGTATCCCGTCTCTCTCATTAAATTTGTTTTCTATTAATTTAATTAATTTTGTTGAATTCTCTCTTCAAGATTTAGATGATTGAACATACTTCGTTTTCGAAAAAAGATATAATTGCATGTTTCTATATTTGTTACTATAAATTTACTCTTAATATTTTTTATAATACTTGTTATTAGGGTCCATTTTTTTCAATACTTGTTACTATGAATTTATTTTTAAATTTTTTTCATTACTTGCTATTAGGGACAAATATTTAAATAGCGGTATGCAATCACAACAACAACAACCGTTATATACGGAAGTGGCACAATTTAAAACCGCGATACCTACAATTGTTATGTCCACATAGCGTATGTTATTAAAAAAATTCACAATCGTGATACTCGCAGTAACCAAAATAGTATATGTTATGTCCGCAATCGCGATAAACTCAACACAATCAAAAATACGACTGTAACTATAATTGTAATTTAAATTTATAATTTAGGGCCCAATTTTTAAATTTTACTGGGACACAAAAACTCATGACCGACTCTGATTGCATATTTATTTCACTTTTCCAATTTGATTGATGAAGAGGTTCTTATGGTTGTTTTCATTTCGGAGAGGAATATGAAAGCATATACATTGGGTCAATTCTTCTTGCAACCCTAATATCACTTTGCTACATTTTCCCAGTAATTTATACTTTTCAAATGGTAATATAATATTCTTAATAATATCAAAATTCGATATCGTAGAATAACTTTTATACCATCTATTTCCTTATCTAATCCAAAATGCACATTTATAAAAGCTTGATTTTAATTTTGTAAAAATATATTCTCAAAAAATTAAGAAAATATTTTGATACACAAATTGTGTAAAATAAAATTCACTTAAAATTTATTATTTTTAAATAATATCCATTAATTGATCTTATAGTTAGAGATACACATTCTCTTCACCTTTGTCTGAGTTCGATTTTTGATATTTACCTTAAAAATATTATTTTAACACTACTTAATATTACTTTCATGAAAATGAGTAATGGAAATAAGTTTATTCTTATGAATGTTTTGTTATAATCACTACTGTAATGATATTTTTGCAGTGTATCACGACTAAAAACAAATCTATTATTGGACCACATGGCCAAAATGTGAACTTTTCAGCCTTTCAAGTGTAATCATATCTTTATTCCTTTGTTGGGAAAATTACACCATTGACCACCAAACAAATTGGGGATACCTATTTGAACCACCGAAATATAAAAAACGTCAATCACACCACCGAACTTATAAAATCAACCTATTTTGACCACCGCCGTTAAAAACCTAACGGTGGAATGACGGAATTGCCACGTGACAATTGATGGGTATATTTAAAAATTACACATTTGGTCCCTGTTATTTATACATTCTTTCAATTTAGTCCTAATTTTCAATTAATAAA
The DNA here is from genome assembly GCA_958450335.1 of Hibiscus tridactylites. Taxonomy (NCBI): domain Eukaryota; kingdom Viridiplantae; phylum Streptophyta; class Magnoliopsida; order Malvales; family Malvaceae; genus Hibiscus; species Hibiscus tridactylites. The sequence goes on from OY288281.1 coordinate 78,425,548, forward strand.
ATAATAAATTATTTAATTAAGTGGTGACACGTGTCAAGACCTTATTGGAGGATTTTAATTATTTATATTTAATTTTATTAATTTATTTTCTCCCTACAATCAGGTGGTGACACGTGTCACCACCAATTTAGAGGAGAAAAACAAATTTTCCCTCCCATGCACACTGGGGGATTCAAACTTAGGTCTCCCAGGTGTAAAAGCAACAGCTCTGCCACTGCACCAAGCACATCTTTGTGCTATAATTCTCCAGATATAATATATATCTCTTATTAGTTTCTACATTTATAAACCAAAAGCTCAAACCCTAAACACTAATTTCACATATATAAATCATAAACCCTAAACTCTAACCCTAAATATTTCAAATTAATTTCACACTAAATATTTCAAACTAAACCTCAAACCCTAAAATTTTCAAATTAATTCCACGTTAAATATTTTAAACTAAACCCTAAACCCAAACCCTAAAAATTTCAAATTAATTCCACGTTAAATATTTCAAATTAAGCCTTAAACCCTAAACCCTAAACATTTCAAATTAAATCCCAAAGACTAACCTTAAACCCTAAATCTCAAATTAATTACACACTAAATATTTAGGGTTTAATTTGAAATATTTAGCGCGAAATTAATTTGAAACATTTAGGGTCTAGGGTTTAAATTAAAATAGTTAGCGTGTAATTAATTTGAAATTTTTAGGGTTTAAGGTTAAGGGTTTGGGGTTTGGGGCTTAATTTGAAATATTTAGCGTGAAAATAATTTGAAATATTTAGGGTTTAAGGTTTAAGGCTTAATTTGAAATATTTAGCGTGTAATTAATTTGAAAATTTTAGTGTTTGAGGTTTAATTTGAAATATTTAGGGTTAGAGTTTAGGGTTTAGGATTTATATATGTGAAATTAGTGTTTAGGGTTTGAGCTTTTGGCTTATAAATGTAGAAACTAATAAGAGATATATATTATATCTGGAGAATTGTAGCATAAAGTTGTGCTTGGTGCAGTGGTAGAGCTGTTGCCCTTACACTTGGGAGACCTAGGTTTGAATCCCCTAGCGCGCATGTGAGGGAAAAATTGTTTTTCTCCTCTAAATTGGTGGTGACACGTGTCACCACCTGATTGGAGGGGGAAAATAAATTAATAAAATTAAATATAAATAATTAAAATCCTCCAATAAGGTCTTGACACGTGTCGCCACTTAATTAAATAATTTATTATTTTATCAATTGAAAATTAGGACTAAATTGAAAGAATGTGTAAATAACATCGACCAAATGTGTAATTTTTAAATATACCCATCAGTTGCCACGTGGCAGTTCCGTCACTCCACCGTTAAGTTTTTAACGGCGGTGGTCAAAATAAGTTGATTTTATAAGTTCGATGGTGTGATTGACGTTTTCTATAGTTCGATGGTTCAAATAAGTATCCCTAATTTGTTTGGTAGTCAGTGGTGTAGTTTTCCCTCTTTTTTATGCCCACTTTTGTGGGAGACAATGCAATTTGTCGCGACTAGTGTGCCCATATAATAGACCACAAAAGGGTCCATAATAATAATAATAATAATAATAATAATAATAATAATAATAATAATAATAATAATAATAATTCTTCGACGTTAGTTTAATTAATGTTATTGTTATTGTAATATATAATGAGATATGATTAAAGCGTATTTAAATATCTAATATTTTCTGATCTATAAATTTAAAAATTTGTCTATATAATTTAGACAATGCATCAAATAATAATAATAATAATAATTTGCTATCAAAATATATATGTAATTTTTTTTTATTTTTACACGTTAAATTAATTTTTTTTTAAAAATCTTTTAATTTAAATTTATTAAAAAAATGAGAATGCATCTGCTCCCATAAAGAGCCAGCTGCATCCGCTCCTGACTACACTATCATGGTGGTTAAATGACATTGATATCATCTTGTTTTGGGTTTGAACCCTGACCCTCTCCTGATTATAAGAAAAATATTGGTTTTTTTTGGGTAAACTACTGCAGGGGTCACTTTCGTTTCTCGTTTGTACGATTTAGTCACCACTTTTGAAAAGTGCCAATAAGTGGTCATCTACGTTTTCGATGTGTAAAGACTTGGTCACTCTGACGTTATAGTCCGTTAGTCCCCTAACGGATTGAGAATTAATTAACGAAAAAATAAGGGTAAATTACTGCAATAGCCATTAAAATTTATCTCATGTACATTTTTTCTCCTCAATTTAAAAAAGTAAACATTATAGTCACTAATAAAAATGTTTCTTTATAATTTCACCCTTACATTTTTAAAAATTCATTTTTCAATCCTAAAACTTTACAATTCAAACTTTATTTTGAATTTTTGAGTCGAGTTTATGAAATTATGAGTCGAGTATTTTCACATCAAACCTAAAATTTAATTTTTTCGAATCAAGTCGAGTGTTGCACTTCCCTACATATAATTTTTAATTTTAGTCCGTGTTTGTCCCAACTAATTATTTTGTTTAAATCGAAATTTAATAAATGTCTGAAACAAAAACCCACATGGGATAATTAACCCACGTGGGGGGAAAGGGTTGAAATCCAAATATATCAATGACAAAAAAAAGCTTCATAGGGGAGCAGAAGCATCTAAATATGCACTGATGTTGTCCCACTTTTTCGATCCTGAGAAAACGGGGTTCAGGTTCTTCCCACTGCAGCCGAACAAAATGTGTGCAGTTAGAGTGATTTGCGGATTCGAGTTAAGATAAAAAAGCAAACTTGATGAGAAATGCAAAGAACTTGTACAAATTTGCAAGCATGTTTTGTTCCACCTGCACTCTCATTTGCAGAGGGTTGTAATAAATAGCTGATGGAATCAAAGGGGGACTTAGAACAGTTGAAGAGCCATTTTAAGCTTGTTTTGTTTCCACTTAGGCAACTTATAGAATGCATCCTTTTTCATCCCGAACTTCTCCTTGAACTCCTCGGATGACAAGTACGTCTGTGCATATTTCAAATGTAAGTCTCAGAGAAGAAATAATCATAAATGCATAGAAGAACATAATACCGTCTTAAAACTATACCTCTCGTTTGGTCACATCTATTTCAGAAACGGGATCGGTTGATGTTGTTTTGAGACGTTCATACGGGTATATCGGAAGGCCTTCCTCGTCTTCAGCCTCATCCTCTTTGGCATCTTCTTGTATAGTAGGGGATTCTAGTTTGCTGCTCATGGAATTCTCCTTAGAGTTAGGCTCTGGAGTTTATTTGGGTGTCGGTGGGGTCACTTCACCAAGAAACATACTTACGGTTTTGAGTACAGATATGAAAATAACATGAATTTATTTGGAAACATAGAAATCACATACCTTTCACAGATCTAGGTATGATGGTCTCTCGAGCTGGTGGTGGTTGTTCGAAAGATGCAGTAAGAGCTGCTATAGCTGCAGACTTATTCGCATAATCTGGGGTCACGGATTTTGGTTCAGACATTTATTAAATTTTGATTTAAACAAAACAATTAGTGGGGACAAACACGGATTAAAATTAAAAATTATATGTAGAGAAGTGCAACACTCGACTTGATTCGAAAAAAAATAAATTTTTAGGTTTGATGTGAAAATACTCGACTCATAATTTCATAAACTCGACTCAAAAATTCAAAATAAAGTTTGAATTGCAAAGTTTTAGGATTGGAAAATGAATTTTTAAAAATTTAAGGGTGAAATTATAAAGAAACATTTTTATTAGTGACTATAATGTTTACTTTTTTAAATTGAGGAGAAAAATGTACATGAGATAAATTTTAATGGCTATTGCAGTAATTTACCCTTATTTTTTTGTTAATTAATTCCCAATCCGTTAGGAGACTAACGGACTATAACGTCGGAGTGACCAAGTCTTTACACATCGAAAACGTAGATGACCACTTATTGGCACTTTTCAAAAGTTGTGACTAAATCTGTACAAACGAGAAACGAAGTGACCCTTGCAGTAGTTTACCCTTTTTTTTCTTTTGCGGGTCATGGCCATCCATCAAGCCACAAAAGTCTTGCTCAATTAATTGATTCCCTTCTTTAAGCATATTGTGAAGTAAAAGTGAAAGATGGGTTTTGATATCTTAATCCAAAGAAGTATATTTTCTAATTGTATTACCTTTAGAAAAAATTTTCATTTATAAGTTATACCATATTGTATAATCTCTTTGTTTTTGTATTTTTTCCCACGTATATGATATTAATATTCAACATGATTTTCCTAACTATAGTTTTATATTGCGTAAGGGAACAATATAGCATTAACCAAAACATATAGAATAAGAATACTTTTTAAACATTTCAATTAAATAAGTAGGGAAAAATTCTGTTTAGTTTGTTATCCCATACTTTTGGGGAAAAAGGATTAGCATAAATCTTAGTTAGAGTTGCCAAGGAGAAAAAGGAAATGACATTTGCAAATTATCAACATCATGCTCTCCTAAATAATGGTAACTCTCCAAAAGGAGTTTTTAGTACGTTTTCACCGTAGCTTTTGACGTTGTTCTAAGCATTTCCAAGCATCTATAGACTTTTATTCATATTTTATGTATGTTGTGTCCTGAGTTGTAATAAGGTGATGAATTAGTGTTTTTAGTTAACTTATTGCCTTATTATGTCCCCACATTTCCAAAGTGACTATGGTGCTCTATGGTCACAATTGTTCATATTTTTGTGTCCAAATGTTCGTCACTATTATCATTAGTATTTGTGATAAAACAAATGGTCACAATAACTCCACCTTTTGTGATGATTTTTTTCGACACTAAAAATAGATGTGATAAAAAAGTCGTCACACCAATTTTTTGTTATGTCGAATTTGTGCGACACTGTAAATATCTTTTGTGACAAACTAACTTGTCACAATAACTTTTTTTTTGTGACCAAATATTCGACACTACAAACAATGGCAATTGTGTCGAATTTGTTTGACACTATAAATATATTTTGTGACCAAATAAGTTGTCACAAGAAATATTTTTTTGTGATCAAATGTTAGACATTATAATCATTAGCAGTTGTGATAGCTTTTTTTGTCATTGAAAATATATTTGTGACAAAGAAAATACGTCACAATAACAATTTTGTGATTAGATATTCGACACGATATTTATATAGAAATTGTGATAAATTTAATAGTCACAATAACTTTTTAAAGTATGACCAAATTATTTGACACTAAAACTAAAATTGTAACAAAAAATCATCATAATAACTAGTTTCTTAGAGACAAATGTCACCTTATTGGCTATATAAGAGTTATTTAGACTTGTCTCATCATTAATCAATTAATATTTTATGTTTAAATATTTAAAATTATTAAATAAATTATCAGTGAATAAAAATATACAATTACCAATATATTTTTTATTTATTAATATTCATCCTTTTCGCAATACGAAGACAATTTTTATATTAAAAATAAATAAATCAACTAAAATGTAAATGTTGCGTGTAAAATAGTCTATCGCAATTGTAGTGCAAGTATACACGACGCAAGTAGTAAAGTGATACGAAGTATCGGATATCGTCTCCACAGAGATTGGGCTAATGACTTCACCTTGTTTCTCTGCACGAAGTAAAAGAAATAATTAAGAGTTGTCACGAGAATAATAAAGTAAAAACGTATTTAAAAGGATTTGAGATATCAAGATGGAGAGAATGGGCTGGTATTGAGTTGCTCGGTAGTGCAGGTATTGAATTGCTTAGGATCTCCAGTTCTGTCGTCGCACCCGTCGCCGACAGCACCTGTCGCGGAGTCTGTCCGTTAGCTGTCGCGGCAGCGATCACTAACTCTGTACTTCAAGTTTGGCAAGAATCCCTGATCTGCCTTGCCCTATCCCTAGGCACAAGTTTGTCGATGATCACGTCTTTGATGATACCTCCCGGCGTGAATCGAAGGATGAACACCGATGTGTATGAATTCTTCCTTAGCCACTTAACCTCGCCTTATCCCTAAGCACGAGATGGTTCAACTATAAACTAGAGAACGCGCTTTTACCTCTTTCGTATACTTAACTCTCCCGATGCTAAGTAAATGGATAACCTCACAATGCTCTCCCGATGCTCTTGCAAGATGTTAAAACCAAGATAAAAGAACTTGAAGTTTATTTTATTGAACTTGAAAAAATCCTAAAACAAAGCAATCCTTGCAACTACTTTACAAAACAACCCGTAGCCCTAGGGGAAATTTAGAACATATCGGTGACAGGTAAACGGCAGGGTTTTGGTTTCGGTTATGGGGTAGTCGGCTATGCCCTAGGTTTAATCTATGCCCTTTATATAAGCTTTGGGCTCAAGTTATCTAAGGTAACAAGGATTACAACTTTAATTAAAAGTAAGATTCTAATAAAGACTAAATCTCTAAAGTCTCCTACTTTCCAGCCGCATCCTTGCTTTTAGGGATTTCCTCTCCTTTGAGCTTTGGCTTGACATATCTTTTGATCCGGGGCTTGGAAAAATATTCGGTTTCCACACGACAGACGAGCAGATTTTTCTCTATCTATCGAGGTCCACTTCACTTTTTCCTCTTCATGAATCTGCTGTCATCATGCTGTCACGACAGGTCCATGACAGGTTCGTCTTCTTCAGCTGCTTGTCCAGTTCAGCTCTCCTGCTTATCTGCCCTGCGCCTGCCTTCGACATCTACTATGACAGATACCTGCAAAAATAACCATCTTTCAGTAGAATCCGTGCCTTTTATATAATTGTGATGTTTTATTGAAAACTAACCTAAATGCAATGCAATGATGCTTGAATGCAGCAGAAATATGGGTTTAAAAAGGTGTAAATGATAGAACTTTTACACACTCAACACACCCCCAAACTCAAGTTTTTGCTTGCCCTCAAGCAATGAAGACTTAAAAGAAAACTGAAAATTTTTGTGTTGGCCTTCAAACAGTGAACTGTCCCTCACCTGTCGCTCATTCTCTATGGCGGCAGCAACCTGTCGGAAGGGTTAGGATCTGTCCGGAATCTCCCTATAGCTCTCGTGCAGTGTGTGCATGCTTGTGAACAGTTATAAGCTAAGACTCTCTTAGTTTCACTAGAATATTCAACTCCTTAACTTGAATTTTATGCCAAAGTTTACTTTCTTTTTTTAGAAGGCACATTTTCATGCTTCTTTTTCTTCTATTTTCAAGCTAAGTTTTTCTAGAGCCAGTTTTGGGCACCTCTAGTTAGCTTCCTAGAGCCGGTTTCGGGCACCTCTAGGTTTTTGATTTTCTTTTGCTAAACTTCTTTCCTAGAGCCAGTGTTAGGCACCTCTAGGGGCTATCCAAGTTCTAAGCTTCCTATTCTAGTTTGGCTAAAAGAAATCTAAGCAATATAACAGTCACAAAAGTGTTTAAGTTTTTAGAACTATAGAAAGGCTCTAAACTTTTCCTTAACCTGTCCTATAGATGCTGCCACGACAGAGCCGTCATGACAGGTAAGTTAACTTCACAGTTTTAAGCCAACAGTTCAAATTTTCTGATTTTTCTGATTTTTCTGATTTTTTTTAAAAGAACTTAAATAACTAATACAACAATTAAACAAAAGATGTGCTAAAGACTCCATTAAATATGGAGGGTTGCCACCCCCAAACTCGAGGGTTGCATTGCCCTCAATGCAAAAAGACATAAAAACAAAGAAAGAAAAACATGATAAATAAAAGTACATCACAAATATATAAGGGCAGGCAGCAATAAGAGGAGTAAAAGAAATAAAAACTTAAATTTTATGCGCTGTCCTCGCTGCTGCTGCTGACGCGGATCTGATGGTAGCGTCTGCGTTGGGGAGGTGGCTGGGCAGGTTCCTGGGCAGGTTGGTCAACAGGTTCATCAGCCTGTTGAGGTGTAGGTTCTTCCTCCGGTTGGGGGACAGGGTCGTCAGCAGGTTGAAGGGCAGGTGGCTCCACTAGTCGGACATCAGAACTGCTGCTGCTGTCCCAGCTGTTACTCGTGATGGCTTTGGATAGCAACCTCTTGTTGGCCACATGTTTGATTCTTTTCACCCGAGTGAAGGCGCTGTCCAAGTTCCTCCGGACAAGAGGGCTGTCGTCAGTGGCAGCTCGCTTGGTGCCTCGAGGAGAAGTGTCCGCCGGGGGGCTGCCGGCTGCTGTCGGAGAGGGTGTGGAGGAGGCAGATTCTCCGTGGGGAGAGACAGGTGGTGTGGGAGTGGGGGAGGGGATATTAAAGTAATGGGCGGGGAAGGTGGGGAAAATGACATCCGAAAAATTCAAAGTATTGGTAATGAAGTTTACCGTTGCATTGGAGAAGTCGCGGATGAATGTCATTAAACCCATCTGGCGCTCCTCGATCCTCAAGATGGCAGCTAAGATGTTGGCGTTCTGATCTGCCGGAGCGGTGTTGGTCGCAGCTTCTGGGGCAGGTTCAGTGGCAGGTTCATCATCAGACTCAGCAGGTGGGGCGTTTGGATCGAAGGCGTTGAGGGGCGATACGACGATAATCTCCATGAGGCTGGAGATGTTGCTGTCGGTCGCCTCATAGAATTCCCTGACCAGAGTGTCGTTCAGCTCTGCCGGCTGCTCGGCATAGTCTTCCCAAAGTTGTGCCGTAATGGCCTTCATAATGAACGGCCGGAGTCCAAAAAGAGGGGCATCTCTGTTATAGATGAAGCTCCGTTCTTCCCATAGTTCCTTGTTGGCGAACGGGGATGCTGCTGCTGAAGAAGAGGCGGCAGCAGCATTCTGGCGAGTTTGTCGTGAAGACATTTTTGGTTGCAAGGGCTGAAAAATGAAAGCAAATAGATAAACTAGAAGAGAATACAAGAGAGAAAAAATCAGAAGTGAGGAAAAATGAAAGGGGGAGGGGTTTATATAGTGGTCGAGTAGCTGCCCATTTAATACCGCAACGGCAGGCGGGAATAACGGGGCGACAGATTGGATATTGCGTGTCTGACGCGTCTGACGTGCATTAATGCGTCTGCTGAGCGTCTGCCGCACGCTTCTTCGTCTGCTGTGCGTCTGTTGACAGCCTGTCAAATCCGTCTACGCCGGCAGCCGAAGCGACAGGTTATCATAAATGGGCTTTATTGGGCTGGTGGATGGGCGGTGGTCTTGGGCCACTTCTTCTTTCTCACTTGACTCCTTTATTCCCTAAAAACTGAAATTAAAAACAAAACATTATTAAAATAAATCTTATTCCTAATAATACTAATAAAATAAAATAAAAATAAAAACTAGGTTAAATTAGGGATGCCTTGTGGGGCATCACCTAAGGTAACCACTTCCTGTTTTCTTGGGGCTTCAGTCCCCTGATAATGCTTGAGGCGTTGTCCATTAACTTTGAATTGGTGCCCGTCTTTTAATGATTGAATTGTAATGGCACCATGGGGAAAAACTTGAACCACTTGGAACGGGCCAGACCATCTAGATTTAAGCTTTCCTGGGAAGAGTTTCAACCTAGAATTAAACAACAATACAAGCTGCCCTGGGCAGAACTGACGTGGCAGCAACTTCTTGTCATGCCACTTCTTTGTTTTCTCCTTGTATATTCTTGCGTTGTCGTAGGCCATCGTCCGTATTTCATCGATCTCATTTAAATCTAATAGCCTTTTCTGGCCTGCCTTGTCCAAGTCCATGTTTACTGCCTTGATTGCCCAATATGCCTTGTGCTCTATCTCGACAGGCAGGTGGCAGGTTTTCCCATAAATCAATCGGAATGGAGACATGCCCAATGGAGTCTTGAAAGCTGTCCTGTATGCCCACAATGTATCATTCAGAAGTAGAGACCAATCTTTCCTAGTTGGTTTAACCATCTTTTCAAGAATGTTCTTCACTTCCCTGTTGGAAATTTCAGCCTGTCCATTGGTCTGTGGGTGGTATGCTGTCGCTATCCTGTGCTTGACACCATATTTCTTCAAGGCAGCAACAATTACCCTGTTATCGAAATGTCTCCCTTCATCACTGATAATCGCTCTAGGGATGCCAAATCTAGAAAAGATGTTTTTGTGCAAAAACTTTTGAACCGTTTTGGCATCATTCTTTTGAGTTGCGATTGCTTCTACCCACTTGGAGACATAATCTACTGCTAGGAGGATGTAAAGATTTCCACATGAAGATGGAAAAGGTCCCATAAAATCGATCCCCCAAACGTCGAAGATTTCGACTTCTAAAATATTCTGCAGTGGCATCTCGTTTCTCCTTGAGATGTTACCTGTCCGCTGGCACCTGTAACAGTTTTTGTAAAATTCCTGTGCATCCTTATACAGTGTCGGCCAGTAGAACCCTGACTGCAGCACCTTGGCAGCAGTTTTATTGCCTCCTAAGTGTCCTCCATATTGTGAAGCATGGCAGTGATGGAGAATGTCTTCTTGTTCTTCTTGTGGTACACATCTCCTTATAACCTGATCTGCGCACATTTTGAAAAGAAGAGGTTCGTCCCAATAATAATGTTTAACATCATTTTGAAACCTCTTCCTGGCTTGATAAGTAAGACCAGAGGGTAATATTCCGCTAACTATAAAATTAACGAAATCAGCATACCAGGGAAGGTTAGAAGACTTACCTGCCGCCATGGCTGTCGCGACAGCTATTGCGGCAGCAAAGAGCTGCTCATCTGGGAAAGTCTCTAGTATGTGTGTCTCATCTACAGGTAGACTCTGTCCCATCTCCAACCTCGACAAGTGATCTGCCACCTGATTTTCTGTCCCCTTTTTATCTTTGATTTCAAGGTCGAACTCTTGTAATAGCAAGATCCATCTTATCAACCTAGGCTTTGCATCCTTCTTTGCGAACAAGTACTTAAGGGCAGAATGGTCGGTGTGCACTATTACTTTCGTCCCAAGTATATAAGAACGAAACTTGTCGATGGAGAACACCACAGCTAACAGCTCCTTTTTTGTGGTGGTATAGTTCACTTGGGCATCATTCAATGTTTTGCTGGCATAATATATGACATGAAACAGCCTGTCCTTGCGCTGCCCAAGTGCTGCCCCGACAGCATAGTCACTAGCATCACACATGATCTCAAACGGTTGTGTCCAGTCTGGTGGCTGTACTATGGGGGCTGTCACTAGCTTTTCCTTCAGAACCTTGAATGCTTCAGTACATTCTTCATTAAAGTCAAAGGGTCGGTTCTGCTCTAAGAGATGACATAGGGGCTTCGTGATTTTTGAGAAATTTGCAATAAATCTCCTATAGAAACCAGCATGCCCTAGGAAACTCCTAATGCCCTTGACTGCGGTTGGCGGCGGCAGCTTCTCTATGACTTCAATCTTTGCCCTGTCGACTTCTATCCCACGGCAGCTAATCTTATGGCCTAAAACTATCCCTTCATCTACCATAAAATGGCATTTTTCCCAATTAAGAACAAGATTAGCTTTTTCACATCTTTCAAGTACCTTTTGAAGGTTGCCGAGGCAGCTTTCAAAATCGTCTCCAAAGACAGAAAAATCATCCATGAAGATCTCAAGGAAGTCTTCTACCATGTCGGAGAATATTGCCATCATGCACCTTTGGAAGGTGGCAGGTGCGTTACAGAGTCCAAACGGCATCCTTCTAAATGCGTATGTTCCGTAAGGGCAGGTGAAAGTCGTTTTCTCTTGATCCTCTGGTGCAATAGCGATTTGGTTATAACCTGAGTAACCATCAAGAAAACAATAGTAAGGTTTACCCGCTAATCTATCAAGCATTTGATCAATAAAGGGTAAAGGAAAGTGGTCTTTTCGGGTAGCTTTGTTAAGCTTCCGATAGTCCATACAAACCCTCCAACCGGTCACAGTCCTGGTTGGGATTAACTCATTGTTTTCGTTGGTTATCACAGTCATGCCTCCTTTCTTGGGAACACATTGCACCGGGCTTACCCATTTGCTATCGGAGATGGCGTAAATAATACCAGCATCTAACCATTTAATTATTTCTTTACGCACTACCTCCTTCATTGCAAGGTTTAACCGCCTTTGGGCATCAATAGTCGGCTTATGATCTTCCTCTAGGAGGATTTTGTGCATACAGATTGCCGGACTAATGCCCTAAATGTCTGCTATAGTCCATCCTATCGCCCTTTTATGCTGTCTCAGCATGTCGATCAGCTGTCGTTCCTGTTCCTGCGGCAGCTTAGCAGAGATGATTACGGGCAGTGTTTTATCACTACCAAGATAAGCATATTTAAGCTGCCCTGGCAGGGGCTTAAGTTCTAAGACAGGTGGTTCAACAGTAGATGGCTTTTGGATTAAATGGTTATCCGAAGTGTAATTCAAGGGTTCGAATAACTTACCTGGGCAATGGTCTAACCAGTCTACCTCCTCATGACCTTCAGTATCAGATGTATCGGATTCAGAGGAGTTGCTGTCGTCGGTGCTGTCGTCGTTGCTGTCGTGACAGGCTTGTAAATGGCTGTCGCAGCAATGACCAAATTTTATATCCCGGTAGCCCGACCTGATGCAGGGTTGATCAAAGGTCACCTCGATGATGGCCTTGCATTCTTCATCCACATCAGCATGTTTCATTGCTTGGAGTACATTCAACTTAATTTCTTGATCGTTTACGCGCATGGTGAGTTCTCCTTTCTCCACATCAATCAATGATCTTCCCGTGGCTAAGAAGGGTTGCCCTAGGATGACTGGTGCGTTCTCATCTGCCTCACAATCTAAAATAAGAAAGTCAGCAGGAAAAATAAGTTTATCCACTCTTACCAAGATGTCTTCAATTTTTCCCTCGGGGTGAACGTAAGAGCGGTCGGCTAGCTGTAGGGTAACTGTCGTGGGCCGCGCCTTGCCAATACCTAATTTCTGAAAAACAGATTTGGGCATTAGATTAACACTAGCACCAAGATCACATAATGCCTTACCCACAAATTTATCTCCGATTACGCAAGGTATGAGGAAGCTCCCTGGATCCTTCTTTTTCTGGGGTGGTTGTCGATGAAGAATACTCATGCACCCTTCTTGCATCCTTACCGTTTCAAATTCCCCAAGTTTAGATTTTTTAGACATTACATCCTTGAGAAATTTAGCATAACCGGGCATTTCCCTAACAGCATCTAACAACGGAATGTTAATATGAACCTGTTTAAAAATATCATAAATCTTTTTAAGTTGAGATTCATGCTTAGCTTGCTGTATCCGTTGCGGAAAAGGTGGTGGAGGACGATAATCAGCAATGCGTCCTTCCCACTGCATGCGAATCTGAGGTCGATACTCATCTTTTTTCTCCTCTGTCGCTTCTGCTGTCGTGACAGGCTCATCGGCAGCAGTCTGTTCGTTACCTGTCGGGGCAGCTTCCTCGGCAGGCTTATCCAAGGCAGGTTTCCTTTCCGTTTCAGCTTCTTTTTTCGGCCCTGGTAACTTTTTCCCACTCCTAGTAGTAATCGCCTTACATTGCTCATGAGGGGGCGTTCTAGCATTTTCAGTATTGCTAGGGAATCCTCCATTCTGCCGTGGCTTAATATGCTGCGACACCTGACCCATTTGTGTCTCTAGGGATTTCAGGGTGGCCTCATGGTTTGTCATTCTCATCTTAGTTTCATCCATAAAGTCTTCCGTTTTCTTGACAAACTTATTGATGTTATCCATATACGTGCCGGTTTGAGACATAAAGGTGGCCAGAGTCTGCTCCAATATACTACTCGTGGCAGGTGGTGGCTGTTGTTGTTGCTGAGGCGGCAGGTTCTGCGGCAGGTTTTGCGGCTGCGGCTGCTGTCGCGTCAACAATCTAGGACCCCCCTGATTCTGATTATATGCTTGCGGATTTAGGGCATTGTTAGGGTTACTCCAGGAAAATTAGGGGTCTTTCCTCCAATTAGGGTTGTAATTGTTGGAATTGTAGTTTGGTTTGTAATTTCCAACATATTTTCCTTCTTCTATATTTATAGGGCACTCATCCCTACTATGATTTCCCTCACATGTAGCACAAACTTCCTCGACTGCAAACCCTCGTACTTCCTCTTCACTCAATAAGTGTTTCATGGCTTTGGTGAGGAATGCTACCTGTGATTTCATAGTGCTGTCGGCCTCATAATCCTTGACAGCAAGTACCCGTTTACCCCCTCTTCTAGCGGTTGGAAACTGCTCCTCATTTTTAGCCAGATGTTTCAAAACTTGCAGGGCCTCGTCCGAATCTTTATCCAATAATAGTCCATTTGCTGCAGAATCAATTCGAATGCGAGTTTGTAAGTTAGCAGCATTATAGAACTTAGTTACCTGATTCCAGACGGGGAATCCATGCATTGGGCAGTTTCGTAGAAGAGTTGTGAATCTGTCCCAGGCCTCGTGCATTGGCTCGTCATCTTCCTGTTGAAAAGTAGCAATTTCATTACGTAATCGCTCAGCTAAATGTGAAGGATTAAAACGAGACAAAAATTCACGAGTTAAATCTGCCCAAGTCATGATAGAACCCGGTGTAAGTTTATTCCACCAAGTTTTAGCTCTATCCCTCAATGAATGGGGGAATAACCGAAGCCTCAGTATCTCCGGACTAACTCCTGGTAGTCTAAACGAACCACAGATCTCCTGGAACGTTTTGAGATGCTCCCTAGCATCTTCTGTCGCAGAACCACCAAACTGCCCGACATTGTTGATCATACTAAACATGACAGGTTTAAGCTCGAAGTTGTCAACGTCAATATCCGGCAGTGTGGTCTCCAGCTCTACATGATCATTCAGCATGTAGTCACGACATGACCGTCGTCCACCTGCCGCAGGCGGGTCACCGACAGGCGGGATTTCTTCACCGGCAGGCTGATTACGGGCCATCTGCTCTAGCTGTTCTTCAAGGTATTCGTTTCGGTCTAAGAGGTGGCGAATCTGTTTCTTGAGATTAAAGGAACGTTCAATCTCCGGATCTAATTTATACTCAGGATCTTCACCTCTTTTCGATCTGCGCATAAACAGGAAAACCTTGTGAAAAGCAAGAGTTTAAAATACAAAAGAAAAATTAAAGAAAAGTATAAATAAAAACAAAAACAAAAACGAAAATAAAAACAAAAAGTGCAAGGAAAGAAAGGTGTAGTTATGTTGCCAATCCCCGGCAACGGCGCCAAAAACTTGTTGCGTGTAAAATAGTCTATCGCAATTGTAGTGCAAGTATACACGACGCAAGTAGTAAAGTGTTACGAAGTATCGGATATCGTCTCCACAGGGATTGGGCTAATGACTTCACCTTGTTTCTCTGCACGAAGTAAAAGAAATAATTAAGAGTTGTCACGAGAATAATAAAGTAAAAACGTATTTAAAAGGATTTGAGATATCAAGATGGAGAGAATGGGCTGGTATTGAGTTGCTCGGTAGTGCAGGTATTGAATTGCTTAGGATCTCCAGTTCTGTCGTCGCACCCGTCGCCGACAGCACCTGTCGCGGCGTCTGTCCGTTAGCTGTCGCGGCAGCGATCACTAACTCTGTACTTCAAGTTTGGCAAGAATCCCTGATCTGCCTTGCCCTATCCCTAGGCACAAGTCTGTCGATGATCACGTCTTTGATGATACCTCCCGGCGTGAATCGAAGGATGAACACCGATGTGTATGAATTCTTCCTTAGCCACTTAACCTCGCCTTATCCCTAAGCACGAGATGGTTCAACTATAAACTAGAGAACGCGCTTTTACCTCTTTCGTATACTTAACTCTCCCGATGCTAAGTAAATGGATAACCTCACAATGCTCTCCCGATGCTCTTGCAAGATGTTAAAACCAAGATAAAAGAACTTGAAGTTTATTTTATTGAACTTGAAAAAATCCTAAAACAAAGCAATCCTTGCAACTACTTTACAAAACAACCCGTAGCCCTAGGGGAAATTTAGAACATATCGGTGACAGGTAAACGACAGGGTTTTGGTTTCGGTTATGGGGTAGTCGGCTATGCCCTAGGTTTAATCTATGCCCTTTATATAAGCTTTGGGCTCAAGTTATCTAAGGTAACAAGGATTACAACTTTAATTAAAAGTAAGATTCTAATAAAGACTAAATCTCTAAAGTCTCCTACTTTCCAGCCGCATCCTTGCTTTTAGGGATTTCCTCTCCTTTGAGCTTTGGCTTGACATATCTTTTGATCCGGGGCTTGGAAAAATATTCGGTTTCCACACGACAGACGAGCAGATTTTTCTCTATCTATCGAGGTCCACTTCACTTTTTCCTCTTCATGAATCTGCTGTCATCATGCTGTCACGACAGGTCCATGACAGGTTCGTCTTCTTCAGCTGCTTGTCCAGTTCAGCTCTCCTGCTTATCTGCCCTGCGCCTGCCTTCGACATCTACTATGACAGATACCTGCAAAAATAACCATCTTTCAGTAGAATCCGTGCCTTTTATATAATTGTGATGTTTTATTGAAAACTAACCTAAATGCAATGCAATGATGCTTGAATGCAGCAGAAATATGGGTTTAAAAAGGTGTAAATGATAGAACTTTTACACACTCAACAGTAAATAATATCAAAACATAAAAAATATCCAAAAATAAACTTAAAAATTAAATAGTTCATAATGCATAATTTTAATGGTAAAACATCAATATTCTAAATTAAACTCCAAGTCACGTACTCAACACCAAAGTTCACTCTTGGACATTTTCCTACAAAATAAATAATAAGAGAAAGAATAAGTTAATTTAACGCCTGTGTTTAGGGGTTAGGAGTTAGTGGGGTTACGGTTCGAGTCGGTAAAATTTAATTAAAACAATTCAACCTAAGTTGTGATGTAATTGAGCTTTATTAAAGAGGGAGGGACCTATGTTGCAATTTTACCCAAAAGATTTTAAAAGGATGAGAACTTTTGAAAGTTGTCATCTTCTCCCCCTTTTCCCCATTGTTTCACGTGAAAACACCCACCACCATCTCCAAACTCTCTCTAATATCCAAGCTACTATTCCATTGATTTGCAACTTGATTTCAACACCATTTTAAGAGGTAAAAATGTTTTCTTACTCTCCTCTCTATTCTCTATCCACCCATGATCTTAGATTTTAAAGATATGAAGTTTTGAAAATTAGGGTTTATTTTAAAGTTTGGGTTTTAAGGGATTTTTCATCTTGTTTTGATAAATTGAGTTGGGGTTTTGTTTACTCATGTTAAAATACACATTATATGTTAATTTGGTTGAATTTTAATGAAAACCCGAAGTGGGTTCTTAGACCCATTTTTGAGATGTCAAAAACTCCATTTTTGGTGGGTTTTAGGTTGAAAACAAAGGGCTGATGGTTTAGGTATGTTAGGAGGGTGATTTGGGACCTTTTGGGGGTCATTTGGGTGCTTGGAATTGGGTATTTCAGCTAAGGTTTGAAGGAGTACGAAATTGGGATATTTGGGGATTATGTGGATTGGGAATTTGTGAAATTTGGCTTGTGTTTGTAAAGTGAGTGGATGGTTGAGTTTTAGCATTGAATTGTGGTGTAACGAATGTGTTTTGTTTGGCTATAAGCAAGAGGAAGCGTTGGAGAGGCATTGGGACCGAATCCGGGTTCGTAGGAGGATTGTTTCGATTGCTAAGGAAGGGCGGTGAGTGGTTTCAAACTTGTTTTAAAGTTTAGTTCGAGTATGTGTAGTGTGTGTGAGGTGTGCTTGGTAGGCCACTTCTATTTAAATTAAGTTGTTAATTTAGCCATTGATTTCATTAGATGCTTATATGTTTTCCTATCTATGCTCTTGTGAAATGTGGTTGAATTGGTGCATGTATATCATGAATTATATATATATGATGAGCATGAGATATGGTTGATGATATGTGATGTGGTTATGAAAATTGGCACTAAATAAATTACCGGTTGCAAATGATCGATCATTAGGATTAGTATGCACACAAATTGAGTCAAAACGTACGTGGCCTTGATGGCGTTAAGTCATCAAGGAGGAGTACGGTGATGTAATATTCTACCGGAAGCTTTTATATATTTCTAAGGGATGATGAGTGGAATCCCATCCGTAGGGCATGTGGCGATGAGTGGAATCCCGCACATGCAAGGTCCAGTGATGAGTGTAATCCCACTGAGGTAAAGTGTTGTTGAGATTTAAATCCGCACAATCGGGGTAATTAATAGTGGCCAATTAAACTTGTTCATATATTGGTGATATGTGATGTTAATATATGTTTGTTGATATTGATGCTTGATGCTTAGTATGATGTAAGATGCCTTACTATGCCACTTGAAAGACTAGCTAGGTCTACTTGATTATATGCCATTGTAGGTAGTAGGTGAGATTAGGATTTACATGCTTGAACCCTGCATTGTTGATGTTTTTCGTTTTAGAGCACCCTCACTAAGCTTATAGCTTACGCTCTCAATGTTCAACAATGCAGATCATTAGCATGGTGTTAGCTCGAGGCAAGGCAAGAAGGGCTTTACAAGTTTGAGGCTCAAGTACGGTTATCAATTTTGTATTAGTTGGCAATGTGGCAAGGGTTTTTGTATGAGCTTTGTATGACTCATTTAAATGTTGATGTTTGGTTTGAATATGGTTTGTAAAGCATGTGATACTATGATGAATGTTGGTGTGTGGTGGCATGCTTTAGATGCTTAGGTTTCCTTTTTGGTAAATGCAAACATCTCATGTTGTCTTGTGCCTTTTAAGGCCCTTTTGAGTTTTCATGTATGCACATTATTGCCTAAATTGCTCTTTTGTTGGAATGCTATGTATGAATGCTTTGTCTCATGGTTGAATGCTTCCTTTGGCTTAAGTAAGATTGCTTGAATGTTTGTATGTGCTTAGGAGAGTCTAGAAATGCATTTAGAGTCGAGTTTGGGGTCGCTAAGTTGGAAATTGTAGAGTTGCAGAGCAGGGCGTATCGGTACACCTAAGGGCCATATCGATACGGTCTTGCCTGTAGAGCTCAGTTTAGGCTGGGCGTATCGATACGCGGGGCGTATCGATACGGTTTTTCGTCACTGGAATTGTGAGAAATTGGGGAGTTTTTAGCGTATCGATACGGTGTTAGGGCGTATCGGTACGGGTTTATCTCGTTGACCACGAGATGTTGACTGAAGAGGGCGTATCGATACGCTCAAGGGCGGTATTGATACGGTCTTCTTCGAGTTGACTGTTTGAGTTGACCAAGTCAAGGCGTATCGATACCCTTGATTGGTGTATCGATACGGCCTGCCCTGTGAGTTTAAAATAGACTATTTATGCATGGCCGTTGTTCGAATGTGATTTTCTTTGATTGTTTTCCGCTGTCGTCATCACTTAGGACTTAACAATCCTCTAGACAAGATTAAAATGAAAGGAAAAAATAGGGTTGCTAACCGAGGGGGAACCTTAACGGGTTTCGCTTCGGTTTTCCCCGTGTGGCCCACTCGGACCGGTCATCCGGCCAGACCGGGACGAGGGGGTTACATTTGTTGGTATCAAAGCCTGAGGTTACCGAGACCTCGGGCAGGTAAGTGAGGTAAGCTTGATGGGTTAAATGATTGTGTTGTTCGATGCATGCGTTGCCATGAATTCTTGATATTTGACTGATCGTATGATGTTTTGAAGCATGAATTGTTGAGTCCGGTGTAGAGTGTGTGCCCATTGCTACTAATACATAATTTAAAAAGATTTTTGGAAAGAGGAGTACTTGAGCACTATTGGACCCTTGCTTTGGCTAACGTAATCCTATCTGTTTGTTGTTGTAGTTTATACCTTGCTAGTTGTATCATGAGACCACGTGGGAGGCCTAGGATGGTTCGACCAGAACCACGGGCAGCGGCTCCAGGAGTTGAGCCAGTAGTTAGGGTTGAGGCTCAAGTGGGAGAGCCTGTGGTTGAAGTTGGAGCTCCTCCACCACCTCTACCACCACCACCTCCTCCACCTGGAGTAGGAGGCGAGGTCGGGGCCGAAGGAGAGGGACCACAGGGAGGCCAAGGTGGCCAAGGACCGGCCGGGATAGACTTAGCTCCGTTGGTTCAGGCGATAGCCGGGGCATTTCAGGCTGCAGTAGCTGGAGGTCAGGCAGCACACCATCAGGGTGAGGGCACTGGATTGCCTTTAGAGAGACTTCGGGGCCTTGGGGCCGAAGAGTTCAGAGGTGCTACTCCAGAGCGATCAGAGTTATGGTTTGAGAAGACTGTCCGTATCCTTGCTCAGATGGGATGTACTGGTGAGCGCAAGTTGGGATGTGTTGAGTCTCTGCTTCATGGTGATGCCTACACTTGGTGGGTTACCATTACTACGGGTATGGATGAGGCCGAGATTACATGGGAGTTCTTTGAGACAGCCTTCCGTAAGAAGTATTTGGGTCCGCGATACCTCGATGAGAGGAAGAGGGAGTTTATGGCATTGCTTTAGGGGAGTATGTCCGTGACCGATTATGAGATCTGATTTGTCAGATTGAGTCAGTATGCACCTGAGCTTGTACCTACTGAGGTGGAGCGTTGTAACCACTTCCGTTATGGGCTGAGTGAAGAGATCAAGACGTATACTCTAGCTTCAGACTACACTGATTTTGATGTCTTGGTCGCGAGGGCCAAGGACTTAGAGCACAGTTTGAGTTTGACCAGGCGGTCTGGTGGATCTAGTTCGGGTAAGAGGTCCAGTAACTTTGATAGAGGTGATGCCAAGAGGCATCAGGACAACAGACATCATTTTGATCATAGGCGTGGTGGCGGTAACCACGGTAGGGGCCATCAGGGCCAGAGAGCTGGTGGGAAGTTGCCCACATGTGCTACATGCGGGAGGAACCACACCGGTGAGTGTTGGGGAAATTTTCATTCTTGTTGGAGTTGTGGGGCTAGAGACCACATTAGGCGTGACTGTCCACATCAGGTGGGACAGGCACCAGCTCAGGCTCCTGCTAGAGCCAATGACTTTCAGAGAGGCCGCGGGCGCGGTAGAGGTAACTTCCAGCCGAGGAACGATGGTCAGAGGAACATAGCACATGTAGTTACAGTTCAGCCGAAGGGTGGAGGTCAGGCCAGAGTTTATGCTCAACGTGGGGATCATCATGACACCGATGTGATCGCAGGTAACTTCTCGATACAATCCTTGGGTTTGCTTTCTTTGATTGACTCTGGGTCTACACATTCCTACATATTGAGTGAGCATGCACGGTCTTTGAACTTGCCTTGTGAAATGTTAGAGGTAGGAGTTAGTGTTACTAGTTCCTTTGGGGACACGGTAGTAGTTAGGAAGATGTACCGGAGGTGTCCGTTGATGGTTCAAGGGCATGTGTTTCCAGTGGATATGATGGAGCTTCCTTTCTATGGTTTTGATGTGATTCTGGGTATGGACTGGCTCACGGAGCATAGAGCTAGGATAGATTTTGAGACTAAGCGGATTTCTTTGAGGCTCACAGATGACTATGAGATTGTAGTGGTGGGTGAGAACGTGAAGTTCTTGTCCAATGTGGTTTCAGTGTTAGAGGCTAAGAGATTAGTTGAGTTAGGATGTGAAGCATACTTAGCGTATGTGATGAACCCTAACATGAGTGAGGTTAGACCTCAGGACATCCGGACAGTATGTGACTTTCCTAGTGTGTTTCCGGAAGAGTTGCCAGGGTTACCACCGGACAGAGAGGTAGAGTTCACCATTGAGACTTATTCTGATTCAGCTTCAGTTTCGATTACTTCGTATCGCATGACACCGAAGGAATTGAAAGAGTTGAAGACTCAGTTGCAAGAATTGACAGATAGAGGTTTTATTAGGCCTAGTTCTTCACCTTGGGGTGCACCAGTTTTGTTTGTGAAGAAGAAAGATGGAAGCATGAGAATGTGTATAGATTACCGACAGTTAAATCAGTTGACAGTGAAGAACAAATATCCGTTGCCTAGAATTGATGACTTGTTTGATCAGTTGAGGGGAGCATTGGTCTTTTCGAAGATTGATTTGAGATCGGGTTACTACCAGCTAAAGGTAAGAGAGGTTGATGTACCGAAGACGGCCTTTAGGACTAGATATGGTCATTATGAGTTTTTAGTCATGCCATTTGGGTTGACTAATGCACCGGCTGCTTTCATGGACATGATGAATAGGATTTTTCATCAGTATCTAGATCAGTTTGTAGTTGTGTTTATTGATGACATCTTGGTGTACTCGCGAACTGAAGAAGACCATGACCAACACTTGAGACTTGTTTTGAAGACTTTGTTAAGTTGTATGCGAAACTAAGCAAATGTGAGTTCTGGATCCGAGAGGTAGTCTTCTTAGGACATGTAGTGTCAGCCGATGGGATCAGAGTTGATCCGAAGAAGATTGAGGCCATTGTTGAGTGGGAGCAACTGAAGTCTGTAACAGAGATACGTAGCTTCCTAGGCTTAGCCGGATACTATAGGAGATTTGTAGAGGGTTTCTCTAAGTTAGTCGCTCCATTGACACAATTACTTCAAAAGAGTGTTCAGTTTGAGTGGACATATGCAAGACAGAGAGCCTTTGAGAAATTGAAAGAAGCTTTGACCCAAGCACCGATCTTGATTCAGCCAGAGTCCGGGAAGGACTATGTGGTCTATAGTGATGCTTCTTATGTAGGGCTAGGATGTGTTCTTATGCAAGACAAGCTTATGCCAAGACAGTTGAAGACCCATGAGCGCAACTATCTGACCCATGACATAGAGTTAGCTGCAGTTGTGTTTGCTCTGAAGATTTGGAGGCACTATTTGTACGGTGAGAGATGCACAGTGTACACCGATCACAAGAGTTTGAAGTACATTATGACTCAGCGAGACTTGAATCTCAGACAGCGTAGATGGTTAGAGTTGCTAAAGGACTATGATCTTACCATTGAGTTATGAACATGGTGTACTAAGAAAATGTATTTTGATTGAACAATACTAAAAAATACTGCTCTTGAACCTTCTCGTTTTCAATGTTTATAAACATGATCAATATTATAAACAAGCACTACTAAAAAATGGTCAACATTATAATTCTAATCATATACAGGTGACTTTTGGTAAAAAATCAAGAAAAAAAAGCAAGATGAAATTCCATTACTTGGTAATTGGAAGAAAAAAGTATTTTTTTTAAATTATCT
This sequence comes from Hibiscus tridactylites, assembly GCA_958450335.1. Classification (NCBI taxonomy): domain Eukaryota; kingdom Viridiplantae; phylum Streptophyta; class Magnoliopsida; order Malvales; family Malvaceae; genus Hibiscus; species Hibiscus tridactylites. The sequence goes on from OY288281.1 coordinate 78,448,422, forward strand.
TACTAGAGAACGCTAAAATTACGACACAATTTGGATGTTATGCACATTGAAAAAAATGTTTGTGACAATGTGCTTGGGACATTATTAAACGTTGAGGGTAAAACAAAAGATAACATCAATGCTCGTTTTGATTTGGAGTGCATGGGTATACAACCTGAGCTTCATGCTACTTTTATTGGTGATGCTAGGTATGTGTTTCGCCTTACATGTTATACAATGTCAAAAAATGAAAAATAAACTTTCTTCCAATTTTTAAAAGATCTTAAAGTTTCAGATGATTATTCTTCTAATGTCTCTCGACGTCTGAATTTAAATGATTACAAGATTTCTGGAATGAAGTGCCATGATTGTCATGTATTTTTGCATCGATATCTTTCTTTAGTTCTACGTGGTTTATTGTCTAAAGAGGTAATTGGAGTACTAATTGAGTTGAGTGCTTATTTAAGAGTTATATGTGCTAAAACATTACATGTCAAGGACTTAAAGAGACTTGAACAATCAATTCCTTTAACCATGTGTAAGTTAGAGAAGATATTTACTCTTTTTTTATATAATGGTACATTTAATAATTCATTTAGCTAGTGAGGCGGAACTTGCAGGACCAATACAGTTTCGGTGGATGTATCCTATTGAGCGATACTTACGTAAGCTAAAATCTTATGTGAGAAACAAAGCTCGGCCAGAAGGTTCAATTGCTGAAGCATATATCATGCAAGAAGCTGTCATTTTTGTTCTAGGTATTTATGTGAATCTGAAACTAGTTTGAATCGGGTTGGAAGAAATTTTGAAGGAAGTGGAAGCTATTCACATCCAAAGATACTTGTTTTCTCTCATGTTGGTGGGCCATTACATGAAAAACAATACTAAGAATTGAGCTTTACAGAATGGGCTCAAATTAGGATGTACGTTTTAGAAAATTGTGAAGAAACCAGAATCTTTATTGAGTAAGTAATGTAAAGTTGTATGTGTATACAGTTTGTTCTACATGTTATGCATAATTATTTTTTCTTACATTTGCTTTCTTATGAATTGTGTACCATGCACAAGGAAAAGCTTAAAAGGGAGGATGCTAGAAACATAGAGAAAAGACACGCTAAAAAATTTTATCAGTGGTTTAAAAAATACGTAAGTATTAGGTACATTTTATTTAATTTTTAATATATATATATGTATTTAATGATTAATGGTTATAACAGGTTTGCCAATTATATGATGAAGGAAGTGAATTGGTCAACAATCAACTATTTAATTTAGCTTGTGGTCCTGATAAACGAGTGTTTCGTTACACAAGCTATCTTATCAATGCTTGGAGGTTCAACACGAAAGAATGTGACTTGCAATTAAAATCACAAAATAGTTGAATTTTGGTCAAAAGAGATGAGGGTACAGGTAACTTGGATTATTTTGGCGTGTTAACAGACATCATACAATTAAATTACCCTGGTGAAAATAGTGTAATTTTGTTTAAGGGTGATTGGTGGGTTGTGTATCACAAATCGGTGTTTAAGGAAGACAAGTTTAGATTTTCTATGGTTAATGTGACACGTAAGTTGAGAACCTAAGAGCCATATGTTTTAGCTTCTCAAGCTGAACAAGTTTACTATGTCAAAGATATCAAAGATTCGAATTGAAAAGTTGTAGTGAAGACAAAACCGCGTGATTTGTATGATTTACCTTGTGAAGTTGTTGGAGAAAAACTATGACAAGAAAATGAGGAATAAGGTTTCAGATTTCATGAATTTAATGTGGGCAACAATGACGATGATGATGTGGTGTCTTTGGATAGACCTCAATTAAGTAGTACAGTTATTGAAGGAAGTTCGATAATCTTGATGTGACCGTAGGTGTTAAGGATGAAGAAGATGAATTAGATCATTGTAACCCCCTCGTCCCGGTCTGGCCGGACGACCGGTCCGAGTGGGCCATACGGCGAACACCGAAGCGAAACCCGTTAAGGTTCCCCCTCGGTTAACGACCCAGAAAATTTCATTTTTACTTTATCTTGTCTATAGGCATAATTAAATCCTATGTGAAGCAAAAAAACGGAAAATGCAAACAATTTAACATCGACCAATCAAACGATACATTAAACAGCTCATTTTAGCCCTTTACAGCAGGCCGTATCGAAACGCCCTTAGGGTGTTCCGATACGCCTTGACTTAGTCAACAGGCCAAGGTCAACCATAGGGTGACCGTTTCGAAATAGGGGTGACCCGTATCGAAACGACCCTAACGGTCAACTTCTCGTGGTCAACGAGATTTGACCGTTTCGAAACATCAAAGGCCCGTTTCGGAACGCCTTTATCTCGCCAATTTCTCAAAATTCCAGTAGCAAAAATGTTTCAAAACGACCCCCATCCGTTTCGAAACGGCAGGCCAACTGCAAAGGGACCGTATCGAAATAGGGTGGCTCGTTTCGAAACGCCCTCTGTCTGCAGACTCGTTTTGGTTGTTTTAAGGCACAAGGGTGCCCCAAAACACCACCCAAACACCCTACAACACTATAACAAATAAACCTAAAGCAACCCAACCATACAAGCATGCTTCGACATCAACAAAACGAACTAAACACCAAGGCACAACAACACAAGTCATGCATACATACAATTCATTTAAGGAATTAAGCATTCAAAGGTCAACACGTAGACAACTTCAAAATAGCAACATGCTAACAGGGTATCAAGCAAGGCATACATCCCAAGTCAAAATAGCCAACACATACAAGGAGTCTAACATGCTCCCAAGCAACATCAACCACAACATAGCCATCAAAATAACACATGTCCCATTGCTTAGACTATTACATGTTCAACATTAAAAACTCATACTTGAAGTACTCAAGCTAACAACCACACTTGGAGGCCCTCCACTTGCTCGAGCAACCCGCGAACTAAGGATCTACAATGTTGAACAAAGAGAGCGTAAGCAATGATGCTTAGTGAGGGTAAGCTCTTAAAACAAACCTCAACATTGCAGGGTTCGAGCACGATCTAGCCAAGGTAAAACACAAACATACCAAGGATCCATAAGAGCCACAAGATAAAGATGCATGAGCAATATACAATATAAATGCCATGATCATAAGCTCAACTCCACAATACATGTAATCACATTCAAGCATCCCATTAAAGATCATAAACCTCAACACATTGATATACTTATCAATCAACATTGGCACCTAGCTATGACCCGAATACGCGGACAGACATGTTGGAACTCACATCCAACAACCACATTACCTCACGGTGGGATTACACTCATCACCAGTCTCGCAGAGGGGATTCCACTCATCCTCACGCCCCGTCGATGGGATTCCACTCATCACCGGTTATATTTAAATACAATTTCTGAGCAAACTCGTACTCCTTCTTGGTGACTCAACGCCACCAAGGCCACGCGCGACTTTTGACTCATGTGTACACACTAACATCCTAATGATCGACCATTTGTACTCAAGCATACTAGTGTCAATATTTCACTCATTTCACATTACTCATTTTAACCAAATTCCGTGCTTAGCACGTACTCATCAACAACCATCATCATGCATGTCTCAAGCATCACAAGTCATGTCTCCTCTCACATGTATAATACAATATACATAAGCATTCATATCACATTTCATACGAGACATACACAACCACATAAATGAGTTCATCCAAAGGCTCTAGATCAAGCTTAGGATTAGGCTACCACCCCAATCCTAACTCTAGGTGGGTCTACCAAGCCCGACCTAGTCTATATACTCGAACCAACCATTTTAAAACCAAGTAAGACAATTAACCACTCACCTAAGCTTCCAAGCTCAAAGACCAAGCAAGCAACCACCTTCAACTTCTCGGATTTACTTCCGATGCTTCACCGATGTCCAATCTCGATTCTAATCAATCTCAAACACAAACAAAACATTCATAATCAATATCTCATCATCGAAACTAACCCGAATCAACATTTTCAAGCATCCAATACTCAAAAACAAGCCCAAAATAGAATTCCCGAGCAGCCCCTAAAACCCACTGAAATCTTCCATTTCAAGCATCCAAACAACCATCAAATACACCCAAAGTGACCCTCATATATCATGCTACCAACAGCCCCCAAAATCCAACATTAAACAACCCCAAAAACCACTTTAAACCCCCCCCAAAACCCCCCTTATAACCCAATTCTGAAAATTGCCCAAAATCATTTGAAATTCACATATGATATACCATTTGACCTCTATATACCATAACTAAGCATATTAAATCAAAACATTTCACTTAACAACATAAAGATCTCATTTTTAATCAAAATATTCAAAACTTCCATTTTCTAAAACCTTCATGAAAATGAAATAAAAGGTACTTTCATGGAGAGGGAGGTAAGGGGAAGTCAAAAATGTCATTACCTTTCAATTTGGAGTTGAAATGAGATAGCTTTGCAATGGAATAGTACCAAGGGGAGAGGGGTCTTGTTTGTCGTTGAAATGAGGGGGGTGGAGAGAGGTAGAAGATGAGCTAAATTCTTTCTTTATGTTTGTTTAAAATTGGGGGGCTAAAGACCACTTTGCCCTTAATGAATTGGGCTATTCACAAGAAAGGGAAATCCATGGTTAATTGGAGTTTTAATCTTAAAACATGGTCAACCCAAATTAATTAATTTTGAAAACAAAACTCGAAACATTATTTAGAGTATAAAACCGAGCCCAAATAATATTAAAATATTATTTTCACCTAACCCCTAAACCCGAGTGTTACAACTCTCCCCCACTTAAGGAATTTCGTCCCCGAAATTACCTGGTGGAAACAAATACGGAAACTGCTCAACCATATCTGCTTTCCTCTCCCACGTGGCCTCTTCCACACCTCTATGTCTCCACAACACTTTGACCAACTCTATGGTCTTGCCACGCAACACCTTGCTATCAGAAGCAAGTATCTCAACGGGCTCTTCGTTATAGGACAAATCCGGATTTAACTCTATCTCCTCAACGGGCATCACATGAGAAGGATCCGATCTATATCTCCTAAGCATAGACACATGAAAGACATCATGGATCTTCTCTAACTCAGAAGGTAACCTCAAACGATAGGCTACAGGCCCAATCCGCTCAACTATCTCATACGGACCAATGAACCTCGGACTCAACTTGCCCTTTCGGCCAAATCTCATTACCTTATTCCACGGAGATACTTTCAGAAACACTTTCTCACCCACTGAGTACTCAATCTCTTTCCTCTTCAAATCTGCATAAGACTTCTGACGATCGGAAGCTGTTTTCAAATAGTCACAAATCAACTTTACTTTGTCGGTAGTCCCTTTAAGCAAGTCTGGCATAGGTAACAATCTCTGACCTGTTTCAGCCCAACAAATCGGAGTCCTACATCGTCTACCATACAAAGCCTCATAAGGTGCCATCTGAATACTAGACTGATAACTGTTGTTGTAAGCAAACTCAACCAACGGTAAGTGCTTCTCCCAAGAACTCTGGAAGTCAATCACACAACAACGAAGCATATCCTCAAGAATCTGTATCACTCGCCCTGACTGCCCATCGGATTGAGGATGATAAGACGTGCTGAAATGCAAACGGCTACCTAAAGCACTATGCAAGCAACCCCAGAATCTCGAAGTAAATCTAGGATCCCTATCTGAAACAATAGACTTCGGAACCCCATGAAGTCTCACAATCTCACGGATGTACAAGTTTGCCAACTTGTCTAAGGAATCCGTAGTGTTCACTGCTAAGAAGTGAGCACACTTAGTGAACCTATCAACAATCACCCAAACAGAGTTCTTTTTCGAAGGAGACAAAGGCAACCCCGATACAAAATCCATGGTGATTCTCTCCCATTTCCATTCCGGAATCTTCAAAGGCTGTAACAAACCTGAAGGAACCTGATGTTCTGCCTTCACTCTCTGACAAACCATACAACGGCTCACATACTCGGCTACGTCTCTCTTCAAACCAACCCAGAAGTAATCATTCTTTAAATCTCGGTACATTTTGGTACTACCCAGATACATAGAAAAGGGACTAGAATGAGCTTCACTCAGAATCTGACGTCTCAACCCGACATCTTCCGGTACAATAATTCTATCTCTAAAGCACAACAAGCTCTCACCGCTAAAACTATACTCGGTCGGTCTTCCTTCGGCTATGTCCTGAACATGAGGAACTAAACTCACATCTTGCAACTGCTTCTCTCTAATCAACTGAATCAAAGAAGGCGTCACTTGCAACTCGGTGATCAAACCACCATCATCGGACACACTCAATCTAGCAAACATAGCTCTCAACTCAACAACCACTTTTCTACTCAAAGCATCGGCTACTACATTTGCTTTACCCGGATGGTACTCAATGGTCAAATCATAATCTTTTAGCAACTCTAACCATCTTCTCTGTCTCAAGTTCAACTCTTTCTGTGTCATCAGATACTTCAAGCTCTTGTGATCGGTGTAAACAATACACTTCTCACCATACAAGTAATGACACCAAATCTTCAATGCAAACACAACTGCGGCTAGCTCTATATCATGAGTAGGATAGTTCTTCTCATGGATCTTCAACTGTCTAGAAGCATAAGCAACAACTCTCCTATCTTGCATCAAAACACATCCTAGGCCTACGTAGGAAGCATCACTGTAGATCACAAACTTCTTACCGAAAACAGGTTGCACTAACACTGGAGCATTCGTCAAAGCTTTTTTCAATTTCTCAAAGGCCTTCTGTCTTGCATCTTACCATTCAAACTTGACCCCTTTTTGCAACAATTTAGTCAAAGGAGCAGCTACCCTAGAGAAACCATCAACAAATCTCCTATAGTAACCGGCTAAACCTAGGAAACTCCTAATCTCGGTCACGGACTTAGGTTGTTTCCACTCAACAATAGCCTCAATCTTCGATAGATCAACTCGGATACCTTCGGTTGAAACAACATGGCCAAGAAATACAACCTCTCGAATCCAGAACTCACATTTACTAAGCTTCGCATACAACTGGTTGCTCAACAATCTCTGTAAAACAAATCTCAAGTGCTAATCGTGCTCTTCTTCTGTCTTCGAGTACACAGGTATATCATCAATGAAAAAACTACAAATCGGTCTAGATAGTCTCTAAAAATTCTGTTCATCATGTCCATGAAGGCTGCATGTGCATTTCTGAGCCCAAATGACATCACAAGAAACTCATAGTGACCATATCTAGTCCTAAAAGCTGTCTTCGGAACATCACATTCTTTCACCTTCAACTGATAGTACCCGGATCTCAAATCTATCTTCGAGAACACTGAAGCACCCCTCAACTGATCAAATAAATCATCTATACGAGGCAACGGATACTTGTTCTTCACGGTCAACTGATTCAACTGTCTATAGTCAATACACATGCGCATACTACCATCTTTCTTTTTCACAAACAACACGGGAGCACCCCAAGGAGAACTACTAGGCCTAATGAAACCACGGTCTAACAATTCTTGCAACTAACTCTTCAATTCTTTCAACTCTTTCGGAGCCATGCGATACGGAGCTATCGAAACTGGATTAGATCCTGAAACTGTCTCAATCACAAACTCAACATCTCTGTCAGGAGGCAAACCCGACAACTCTTCAGGAAATACATCTGGAAAGTCACACACTGTTCTGATATCTTTCGGTCTAGCTTCACTCATATCTGGATTCATAACATAAGCTAAATAAGCCCCACATCCAGAGTCCATCAACCTATGAGCCTCTAAAGCTGACACCACATTAGACAAGAACTTAATGTTCTCGCCTACTACTACTACCTCGTAGTCATCAGAAAGCTTCAAAGAAATTCTCTTTGTTTCAAAATCCACACTAGCCCGATGCTCAACCAACCAGTCTATACCCAAAATTATGTCGAAACCATAGAAGGGAAGTTCCATCATATCAACTGAAAACACATGACCCTGAATCTTCAGTGGACACCTCCTATACATACGCCTAACCACAACTGTCTCACCAAAAGAACTAGTAACATGCATACCTACATCTAAGATCTCAACAGGGATATCTAATTTCTGTGCATGCTCACTCAAAATGTAGGAATGCGTAGAACCCGAATCAACCAAAGAAAGCAAAGACATAGAATGTAACTCGAAATTACCTGCTATCACATCAGTGTCGTTCCCGGCCTCTCTCTGAGCATAGACCCTCGCTGGTCCTCCCGTCTCCGGCTGCACAGCCACAACATGAGCAAGATTCCTCTGAGCATCTACCCTAGGTGCATCAGCCCTAGGCTGGAAGTAGCCACGACCGCGCCCACGACCTCTCTGAAAATCATTCGCTCTCGCAGGAGCCTGAGCAATGTTCGGTGCCTGAGCTGCCTGATGCAGACAATCCCTCCTAAAGTGGTCCCTCGAACCACAGTTCCAACAACCATGGAAGTTACCCCAACACTCACCAGCGTGCTCTCTCCCACAACGGGTACACTCGGGCAAACGCCCTCCTCCTCTATGGCCCTGATGGCCCATACCATGGTGGCCACCGCCACGTCTATGGTCAAACTGATGTCCGCCACCTCTGTGCATCTTGGCATCTCTACCATCAAAGTGGTTATGCCTCTTACCAGAACTGGAACCACCAGATCGTTTGGCCGAACCCAAACTATGCTCTAAATCCTTGGCCCTCGCGACCAATACATCAAGGTCTGAGTAGTCAGAAGCTAACATGTACCTCTTAATCTCTTCATTCAACCCATAACGGAAACGGTTGCAGCGTTCCACTTCAGTAGGAACCAACTCTGGAGCATACTGACTCAAGCGAACAAAGCAGATCTCATAATCAGTCACAGAAGCATCTCCCTGAGTAAGAGCCATAAACTCTCGCTTCTTCTCATCTAAGTACCTCGGTCCCAAGTACCTCTTCCTGAAAGTGGTCTCAAAGAAGTCCCAATCAATCTCTGTCTCTGGAACCCCAGTAGTAATGGTGACCCACCAGGTGTAGGCATCACCCTGAAGCAACAAGATCACACAACCCAATCTACGTGCACCCGCACAACCCATCTGAGCCAAAATACGAACTGTCTTCTCCAACCATAACTCCGACCTCTCCGGCGTAGATCCTCTGAACTCCTCGGCCCCCAAGCTACGGAGCCTTTCCAAAGGTAGACTGGCATCGTCACACCTAGGTTGAGCTGCAGCCTAAGCTCCCGCAACTGCGGCCTGAAATGCTCCCGCTATCGCTTGCACTAGCGGAGTCATATCAATTCCAGCTGGACCTTGGCCACCTTGAGGTCCATCTCCTCCGGCTCCATCCTCGCCCCCAACTCCAGGTGGAGGAGGTGGTGGTGGTGGAGGTGGTGGTGGTGGAGGTGGTGGAGGAGCGCCAACTCCCGCGGCCACCAGCCCTTCTATGTGAGCCTCCACACCAACTGTCGGCCCAACAGGAGCCGCAACCCGTAGTTCCTGACGAACCACCCTCGGCCTGCCTCTCGGTCTCGACATCGCTCTCACATATATCAACTACTACCACAACAACAAAACATACAAGCTGGGTTAGCAAGGCAAGGCTTCCAAGTGTTCAAGTACGTTCCCTCACTTAAAAATCATTTTTCCAATGTAATAGTAGCAATGGGACTTTTACACACATGCTTCGAAATAAAACAATTCAACATACTTGTCACACAAGCAATCATTCTGGCAAAGCAAGCAAACACCGTGCAAATCAATCAAAAACTTGAACTTACCTCACTTACTTGCCCAAGGTCTCGGTAACCTTAGGCTCTGATACTAACAAGAGTAACCCCCTCGTCCCGGTCTGGCCTGATGACCGGTCCAAGTGGGCCACACGGCGAAAACCGAAGCGAAACCCGTTAAGGTTCCCCCTCGGTTAACGACCTAGAAAATTTCCTTTTTACTTTATCTTGTCTATAGGCATAATTAAATCCTATGTGAAGCACAACAGCGGAAAATGCAAACAATTAAACATCGACCAATCAAACGATACATTAAACAGCTCATTTTAGCCCTTTACAGCAGGTCGTATCGAAATGCCCTTAGGGTGTTCCGATACGCCTTGACTTAGTCAACAGGCCAGGGTCAACCATAGGGTGACCGTTTCGAAACAGGGGTGACCCGTATCGAAACGACCCTAACGGTCAACTACTCGTGGTCAACGAGATTTGACCGTTTCGAAACATCAAATGCCCGTTTCGGAACGCCTTTATCTCGCCAATTTCTCAAAATTCCAGTAGCAAAAATGTTCCGAAACGACCCCCATCCGTTTCGAAACGGCAGGCCAACTGCAAAGGGACCGTATCGAAACAGGGTGGCCCGTTTCGAAACGCTCCCTGTCTGCAGACTCGTTTTGGCTGTTTTAAGGCACAAGGGTGCCCCAAAACACCACCCAAACACCCTACAACACTATAACAAATAAACCTAAGGCAACCCAACCATACAAGCATGCTTCGACATCAACAAAACGAACTAAACACCAAGGCACAACAACACAAGTCATGCATACATACAATTCATTTAAGGAATTAAGCATTCAAAGGTCAACACTTAGACAACTTCAAAATAGCAACATGCTAACAGGGTATCAAGCAAGGCACACATCCCAAGTCAAAATAGCCAACACATACAAGGAGTCTAACATGCTCCCAAGCAACATCAACCACAACATAGCCATTAAAATAACACATGTCCCATTGCTTAGACTATTACATGTTCAACATTAAAAACTCATACTTGAAGTACTCAAGCTAACAACCACACTTGGAGGCCCTCCACTTGCTCGAGCAACCCGCGAACTAAGGATCTGCAATGTTGAACAAAGAGAGCGTAAGCAATGATGCTTAGTGAGGGTAAGCTCTTAAAACAAACCTCAACATTGCAGGGTCCGAGCACGATCTAGCCAAGGTAAAACACAAACATACCAAGGATCCATAAGAGCCACAAGATAAAGATGCATGAGCAATATACAATATAAATGCCATGATCATAAGCTCAACTCCACAATACATGTAATCACATTCAAGCATCCCATTAAAGATCATAAACCTCAACACATTGATATACTTATCAATCAACATTGGCACCTAGCTATGACCCGAATACGCGGACATACATGTTGGAACTCACATCCAACAACCACATTACCTCACGGTGGGATTACACTCATCACCGATCTCGCGGAGGGGATTCCACTCATCCTCACGCCCCGTCGATGGGATTCCACTCATCACCGACTATATTTAAATACAATTTCCGGGCGAACCCGTACTCCTCCTTGGTGACTCAACGCCACCAAGGCCACGCGCGACTTTTGACTCATGTGTACACACTAACATCCTAATGATCGATCATTTGTACTCAAGCATACTAGTGCCAATATTTCACTCATTTCACATTACTCATTTTAACCAAATTCCGTGCTTAGCACGTACTCATCAACAACCATCATCATGCATGTCTCAAGCATCACAAGTCATGTCTCCTCTCACATGTATAATACAATATACATAAGCATTCATATCACATTTCATACGAGACATACACAACCACATAAATGAGTTCATCCAAAGGCTCTAGATCAAGCTTAGGATTAGGCTACCACCCCAATCCTAACTCTAGGTGGGTCTACCAAGCCCGACCTAGTCTATATACTCGAACCAACCATTTTAAAACCAAGTAAGACAATTAACCACTCACCTAAGCTTCCAAGCTCAAAGACCAAGCAAGCAACCACCTTCAACTTCCCGGATTTACTTCCGATGCTTCACCGATGTCCAATCTCGATTCTAATCAATCTCAAACACAAACAAAACATTCACAATCAATATCTCATCATCGAAACTAACCTGGATCAACATTTTCAAGCATCCAATACTCAAAAACAAGCCCAAAACAGAATTCCCGAGCAGCCCCTAAAACCCACTGAAATCTTCCATTTCAAGCATCCAAACAACCATCAAATACACCCAAAGTGACCCTCATATATCATGCTACCAACAGCCCCCAAAATCCAACATTAAACAACCCCAAAAACCACTTTAAAACCCTCCAAAAACCCCCTTATAACCCAATTCCGAAAATTGCCCAAAATCATTTGAAATTCACATATGATATACCATTTGACCTCTATATACCATAACTAAGCATATTAAATCAAAATATTTCACTTAACAACATAAAGGTCTCATTTTTAATCAAAATATTCAAAACTTCCATTTTCTAAAACCTTCATGAAAATGAAAATAAAAAGTACTTTCATGGAGAGGGAAGTAAGGGGAAGTCAAGAATGCTATTACCTTTCAATTTGGAGTTGAAATGAGATAGCTTTGCAATGGAATAGTACCAAGGGGAGAGGGGTCTTGTTTGTCGTTGAAATGAGGGGGTGGAGAGAGGTAGAAGATGAGCTAAAATCTTTCTTTATGTTTGTTTAAAATTGGGGGGCTAATGACCATTTTGCCCTTAATGAATTGGGCTATTCACAAGGAAGGGAAATCCATGGTTAATTGGAGTTTTAATCTTAAAACATGGTCAACCCAAATAATTAATTTTGAAAACAAAACTCGAAATATTATTTAGAGTATAAAACCAAGCCCAAATAATATTAAAATATTATTTTCACCTAACCCCTAAACCCGGGTGTTACAATCATGGTGACTTTACTTTTATTAATGATAAGGATGATGAGTCAAATTCAATTAACGATGCTGAAGCAAATGATGATGATGATGATTGTACATATACTATTTAAAGTTTATTTCTAAGTTTTAGTCTTACTTTTTCTTTTTTATATTTTGTGACAATATTTTATTTATTAAAATTTTAATTTGAAGTATTTTATTAAAATATTTTTATTATAATACATTTAATTTCCTTACATTGTATTTAAAATAATTATTAATATTTTTGTGAGTTTGAAATAATTTTATTAATTATTAATAAATTTTGTAAAAAGTTTATATTGCAATTATAAATAATAATAGTGACTACTTGACATACTTTTACCATCACAATTATAAATAACAATAGTGATTCCTTGATATGTTGTTACTAGTACATCATTTTCCACCAAAAAAAAGTTGGTGTCAATGTTATTAGTAACGAGTTGTTGATGACAAATTAATTTGGTCACAATAAGATACTAATACTAACATTTTACTTGTGACATAATTTACAATTGTCACAATTAGTACAATAAGAGTGACCAAAGAGTAATACATCACAATTACAAATTTCATTAGTGTCACAAAAAAATTACGTCACAGATAGCCGATTTTTGTGATGAAAATCTTTATCGTCACAAGAAAATTGTCACACTTATGATTAATAATAATGACTACTTGACATGTCACTATTACATCACTCATTGAGAATTTGATTAGTGATAAGTAGATGACATCACAATTATATATAGTGGCTATATACTTTTGACGCAAGTTAAAATTGTCACAATTTATTATTATAAAAAGGTAAATTTAATAGTGACATACGTTTATCGTCACAATTATGAATACTAATAGTGACATACTTTGTGATATGTTGTCACTATCACATCTTTTCCCACACAAGAAAGTTGGCATCAATTTGAGTTTATTATCAGTGATGAATTGATAATGACAACTTGCTTTCGTCACAATAAGACACTATTAGTGACGAATTACTTGTGATGTAATTGAAATTTGTCACAATTATCACCAACAGAGTGACTAAATAGCTATAAGTCACAATTACTTCTTTTAGTAGTGACTCGATCAAATTTCGTCACAAATAGTCTACTTTTTGTGATGAAATTCTTCATCGTCACAATCAAATGGTTATTAAAAATCTAACTTCTTGTAGTGAGAGGCCGAACAATTCCAAATATTTCATTCTCCAAAAAGTGCAAAATTCCTCTCAACCTTTTTCCTCCGTACTCGTACCTCAAGCTCATCCATGACGTTTTTGAGAGAAAAGCTCATGGAAGCTTAGGATCCTTGAAGGACTAGTGTCGTCACTACAAGAAAATGTATTTTTAGTGACATTGAAAATGGTCACTAAAAGTATTAAATTTAGTCACTGTAATTTAGTGACAATTTTTTTGAGTCGTCACCATTCGTCACTAATAACTCCATCACTATTATACTTGTGACAACTTTCATGCATTTCGTCACAATTAGTAATATTTTTGTGACTACATTTTTGACACAAAGATTAACAACAATGACTAAAATTTAGACAATAATGTTATTCTTATTAGTGACAAACATTTTATCACAAATACATATTGAATAGTGTCTAAAACATGTTGTCATGTTCAATAATAAAATGTTAATATTATATAATAATTATATTTTTAGTTGTAACCATCTTATTTATGTCCCTGAAATTTAAAGGGTCTTTTGCATTGTAGTAAACAAATACTTTTAACCTTCATTAGGTCATTGAACTTTCATTATAGAAGATGTGCCATCTTTAGATGTCAATTTTTAATAAATAAATACAATACATGGCTTTAAGGAGGATCGAACCTGAAATCTTTAGGGCGAGAATGCAATGTTTATCCACTAAGCTAGGCAAGAAATTTAATGTTATTTTGAAGGTATTTAGGTTAAATTGTGATTGAAATTAATTTTATTTATTTTTAAAATATGTATTAATAATAACACTAATTATCATAATGATAATTTAATTCATTTTCCAATGGTTTTTTTTATAAAAAATGTGTTTGTTGAAGAAAATATATAAAAATAATTAAGTTGGTTTTAAAATATAAAATGTAAATATTAAGATTTATGCCTAAAATAATAAATATTAAATTTTAATTAATTTAATTTAAATTATTGATAGAATTATCCTTTTTATGTGATAATTATTGTGTATACTGACAATGCAAATTTTAACTCCACAAGCAAAGTTAAAACAAATATTAAGTGTAAAATTTTTCATAAGGTAAATTTTGCTGTCATATATTATGCTAAGATTACATATTAGTCTTTGTACTTTAATTTGGTCACTTTAAGTTTTTGTACTTTTTAAATTTTGAAATTTCGATCTTGACATGAATGGTAGTCTTTAAATATGTTAAGTAAATTTTTTAGCCTATTTGTTATATATAAGTTGCATATTTGATTTTTTTTTCTTTTATTGGATCATGTTTAATCATTTTAATTTAGTCATGTCGTCGTTGTCACGTTTGGATTAGGATTGAAAATTTAAAATTTGAAAAAAATAAGGACTACAATTGATCAAAATAGAATGACTAAAACAAGAATTTACACATAGTATAGAGAATAATAGAATTATTTTACCTTTTTACAAACTAATTTATGGTCATTTCAATTTTTATAATTGTTATTATTACTAGTATTATAAAAATAAATAAATTTATTATTGTGACAATATCTAATTTGTCACTAATTTTATTTTTTTAATGGTGACAAAATTTATCACAACAAAAAATAAAATTTAAAGTGACAAACAATTTTACTATCACAACAATAATCAAAAAATAGTGACCACTTTATATATCGTCACTATCATGTGTCAAAATTTTAGTGTCAAAGAAATTCATGTCACAATTATAGAATAATAGTGAGAATTTCATTGGGAAAGATGTAATTGTCACAATTACTACTATAACAGTGAAAAAAATAAAAATACACCACAATTACTCATATTAATAGTGTCGCACAAAAAGTTTAATATCTATGACAACATTACTTCTAGTCACTGGCATTTTGTCACTAAAAACATATATTGTTGTAGTGTTGTTGGAGCTCTAAGGAGTCCAACCTTAGCTCGATTTCAAGTGCTTTGTAGAGAGGGAGTTGTTTTAAGAGATTATTTACCCTCCAACCTTAGCACGTACATTTATGTTATATGATTTGATCTATAATTTCCCCATTGTTGTTAATATTTTGCTATTTTGACATTTGTACGAGATATTGTACCTTCCATCTTATTTCGAGAGGGTAAGATAATCACGTTGTTAATTAGTGGGTATATCAAGAGATTAGAGTTAGATCAAGATATTTTCCTTGCAATTGCCTAGTGAGGAGGATAGGTTACTCGTAGTGGAGATACTATAGTTTTTGGTAAAGCTTCTGTGAGGAAGATCCACTAAAATGAGTGTTTCAGCTTAATGTGGCTACAATGTAAATTATGGATCATTGATGTATTTTAGATGTCAACACTTGGATAGAGCTAGACATACAACATTGCATTACATCTTCACCATTATCATTCACTTGCACCTTCATTTTCATTTGCTTGTTGTTCCAAACCATTGTCAACACAAATACTTTTTATTACTTCTTTTAGTTATTTCATATTTACAGTTGCAGTCACATTTGATAACTTCTATAACAGTCCAAGTGGGATCGATACTTGACACACTTAGTGCTCCACTTTATTACTTGGCACGACGTGTATGCTTGCACTATTTTTTGCTCACATCTAGCACACATCAAGTTGAGAAAGTCCAGTGTTATGAGCTTTGGCTAAGGAAGTTTGTAGAGGGGCTTCAGAATCGAGGTGAACGTATGTTGTTGGAGTATGCCCAAAGACCAATCATAAGATGATTGTAAAAGACATACTTATTTTATCTTGTTTATTAATATAAAGCCATTATTATTATTATTTCAGTCTTATTTTGTGGATTTATAAATAAACTGAATCTTAATAAAGTTCTTAGAGTAATATAGTTATTCTTGAATGTCCTTAGTCAAGTATTATTGTGGGCATGAACAACAATAATATATTAAGACTAGTATGTAGTTGATTGATGATAAAGTGTTGTCATTGACATGGAGATGTCAAAATCAATACATAAGTATGTGTTAGAGAATGACATACTGGATTGACCTGCTATGAGCATGTTTCTTGGATTATTATGTGACAGTCACGACATTGCTCATGGTGATAACTACATGTATGATCCTCATACTTGAGATCATCATTATTTCAACATCATGAGTGACATATTTTGATACGGTTAAACGTGTGTCGTAACTGACTACACTATAAAGACTAACATTGAACATGTTACAATCTATGTAGCGAAATATGGTTGATCAAGATAGGATTTGTCCCTCCTACATAATAGGAGTAATATCATAGGTCACTTGATTGAGTGAGACTAGAAAATGCATGGCCATGCTCGAATAAATTGATATGAGATATCATAGTTATTCGTTTATAATAATCTACTCAAGATATCAAGAAATATTAGATGGACTATACAAGTGCGACTAATCCATGACTTGTGTTTGATCTAGATGTGAGGACAAATTGATGTAATACATAAAAGAAGTTAATCACGAAAAAGGGTAAAGTCGAACCACGACTTCATGTAACTTAGGTAGCAATGATGTATTGCTAGATGCCACTCATTGCTTGTATTATTAGAATTGTTCTAGATATTACTACTAACGTTACATGAACCTACAAGGGTCACACCCTATGACTGAAACGAACAAACATCGACTAAATAGCATGTGTACAAACTTGTTGTACACGTAATAATTATTAAAACGAAATTATTATTATTATTGTAATTATAGATAATCTCATTTATATATTTTAATACTAGATAATTATTGTAATCATCAAATACTATTAATATATATATATCTAAAGAAACCTAATTAAAGTAGAATCAAATCCTATATATTTAATTATATTCGGTTAAATATATTGTATATTTATTGAATCCGAATTAAAGTAGAATCGTGATCTACATATTTAATTATATTCAGTTAAATATATTGTATATTTAATGAATCCGAATTTAATTAGAATTAGGTTTTTGAATGCTATATAAAGGCATAAGGTCTAGCAGCCAACATATGCCTTTTGGAAAATCTCTCTAACAGTTAAAGAAGAGAAAATATTGTTCGTTTCGCTCGGGTGGACTGCGTAGAGGTCGGAACACGATTGTGATAACTCGAATTCGATTTGGATTCTCCTATACTCTCTGCGGATTTTCAGATTTATTAAGGTAACGTTTCATCCTTTTCACCCCGAATTCATTCCTCGTACATGGATCTCTAGAGGTAATCGCATGATAGTTTTTCGTCGCGCTATGGGGTGTACTGGCGTTTCCCAACATATGTAAGATGGGAAATGGTTGGATTTGAGATAGTTGCATCTCCTCATTTCATTTCATTTCGAGGACGAAAATTCTTTTTAGGAGGGGAGAGTTGTAACGACCCGAATTTCTAAGTCAACATGTTAGTGTTGAATCGGGTTATAGACCTTCATGTTAGATTGGGTTGTTGGACCCGTTGGGCCTACTTGGATGAGAATTAGGTTGTTTAGGCTTGCGAAATGACCATTTTGTAAAAGAGAATAAGCTTGGGGGTTTTATGTTGCAATTTTACCCTTTTTAAATCAAAAGGCTTGATGCATTTTAATCTCTTTGGATTAAAAAATGGGGACAAGATGATCTCATTCATATTTCTTTCTTCTTCCTTCCCTTATACACTTCTATTTTCTCTTTACCTAAACACCCTTTCTAAATACTAAAAACTCTAACTTTATGTATAATTTCTTCCATTCAAGGTCTAAGATTTGAGTATGTTGATCTCCTCTTCGTGGGCTTCTAGAAAGGTATACTTTTGGTGATAAAGAGGTAAGCTTCCATTGATGGGTTTTTGGGTTTAAAGCTTGATGGTGCTTTTTTTAGGTTTAAGGTTATAAGTTCGTTGATAAGCTTACCCATGGTGGTTATCTCAAGTATTATTTCATTTTTTCCATGTTGGTATGGTAAGAGGAGGTGATTTAAGGGTTTTCTTCAAGCTTGGGCCAAGAGGGAAAGTTGAAGAAGCTTAGCGTAGGTGTACGATTCGAGATTTTTTGCTAAAGTTTAGTACACTACTAACCCATTTACCTTCACAGGCATCATAGATTTGGTTGCTTCGTTGCTAGAGTTGATGTTTTGGTTGCTTGGGTGTTTAGAGATCCTTTAATGGCATAATCCGAGATTCATGTTAATAACTTATAAAAATGGTAGCAAACCATCCTAATAACTTCCATAAGATATAAGATCGAGTTAAAGGGGTTAAATGCTGTGTTTTAGGGGTTGTGGAAGTGATTTCTCGAGCCTAAAAAGCCACTTCTAGGCCTTTGTACCGTTACTCGGGGAGGCAGTACCGATACCCTAGCGTTCTAGGTTTAAAAAACAATGTTCATTGAAGATGAACTATCATAGGGGTACAAGTACGGTGTTCAACCAGTACTGGTACACCATTAAAGGGGGTATCAGTACGAGTTGACTCGTATCGATATACGTAGGCTGAATGAGATTCTAGTAAGTTCAAATCGTATCGGTATGCATGTAAGTACAGGCACCTAAGGGGTACCGTATCGGTACGCGAATGGAAATACCGGTAACTTATGGGAAATCTTCTCGAAAAATATATTTTGAGTTTGAAGGGCTGCTAATTCAAAGACTATGGTCCAATGGGATTCTAATGGGGTAAAATGAATTGTAAAATTGAGAAATTGAGATATCGTTCTCTTATACGAGCATAATGTATAATAACTTGGTAAAACTTTGGGTGACTTGTTGTAATATCAACCATAGGAGATTCCTTGGTGGATCGAGTAATGTTGTGTGTTTTATAATAGTCGTGTCCATGATGTGTGTTGTATCAGACACCTTGGTTAGTTGAGTCACCTTTGATTGATGGGATTTGGATACCTAGAGATCTTGTTGCAACACCAAGAGACGAGACACCGAATGTATGCTCTCGGGGTTGTGTGACACCAGGTCTTATTCAAAGACACTCGATAAGAGATACCGAGTGTAGGTGTACGTTCCCGAGGCTGTGTGACACCAGGCCTCACTCAGAGTGTATGTTCCCGAGGCTGTGTGACACTTTAGCCTCACTTTAGGTTTGTGGTATGATGCTTATGATTGTTGTGTGAGATTTGATGCATCCATGGATTGCACTGCTATGTGTTTAGGTGACTAGAGGTAGTGTTGTATTTCGATGTATATTCCATGGCATCATTTCTAGAAATATGCTCATGTTTATAATTTGCATGGAGCATGGTTGAGTGGAAGCGTATCCATTGAGCTTGTTAGCTCAACGTTCGGAATCGTTGTTTTTGTTCGCATGTTAGTAGGTATGGCACATTGCTTGGTGGAGCAACATGAGAAAAGGATTTCAGCGCCTCGTTTCACCAGAGTATAGTCTTTAGATCTTTGGGCTATGTATTCGTAGGACCCTATCGTCTGTTTTGTAACTCGTATTTGGATTTAAAATGATTGAGTCAAATGTTTTTATGATGTAATTTAAAAAGAGCTCCCTTATAAATGCTTTCAAATATTTATTTATGTTTTTTTTTGGATTAAAAATCAAATGAATTTGTAAATTGATTGTGGATTGGGCTAAACTAGGTCAAAATTTTATGGTTGTGGGTTAGACTTGAGACTCAAATATGACATCTGGATTGAGGGTATTGCACAAAAGCTTTTATAATGTAATTTTAAATAGAGGTCCCTTGTAAACATTTTTAAAACTATTATCTATGGTTAAGTTATTGGACTAAATAGTTTTTATGAAAATTGGATTGTGGATTGAGCTAAACTAGGTTGAAATTTTATGGTAGTGGTTTGGGCTTGAGTCCCAAATGTGACACCTGAATCGAGGGTGTTACACGGTGTTTATGAAATTTAGGGAGCATGCCTCTAGATTCTTTGATTCCATGTTATATGTGATGAAATTCGCCATCAAGTGTGTTTTATGTTAGATTAATAATGTAAGCATATTGGAGATGTTTGGGAGTATTTTCGGACATTTTGGGCTAGTATTGTAGATTCGAATCTGCAATACAGAGCACGGCGTACCGGTACAGGTTAGTGCGTACCGATACGTGAGAGTGAAATCTGAGCATTTTATGTCTGGCGTATCGGTACCCATGTTTGGGTATCGTTACGGGAGTCATCGTACCGGTACGATAAGTCGTGTACTGGTATGCGAATTGGCTACTAAAATTTTGGTTGAGCGTGTATACCAGGATGAGGTTACTTAATTCAGTTAAATGGGTTTTTTTTATTTTAGATTCCTTAAAATTTGATCACCATATGATCATGCATCAATGCAATGAGTAAATGATGTCTGTTTGACCTGAGATTTCGCAAGTATGTTATTATCATGTTTAATTTCAGTTTGATACCTCTATATTATCATAAGTCTATGTAATTCTATATTTTTATATTTTAGTCCCTAAATTCGTATGTTGCTTAATTGAAGTTGTAATCGAACTCAATTTGACATGAAACTTGAACCCTAAGTTAATTAAACCATATAGGATTGTATGATG
This sequence comes from Hibiscus tridactylites, assembly GCA_958450335.1. Lineage (NCBI taxonomy): Eukaryota > Viridiplantae > Streptophyta > Magnoliopsida > Malvales > Malvaceae > Hibiscus > Hibiscus tridactylites. The sequence goes on from OY288281.1 coordinate 78,469,694, forward strand.
CATCTAGAATCTGAAAAAGTTCAAAAATACCCATAATTATATATATTCGAATCGGATTCACTTTAGTGAATCAATGTGACATCCGTCACTCGATTCTATTCTTCTAGACCGGGTGATAAGTGTTACAATGAGAGACTTATCGGCTGGAAACCGAGCCTAGCCCTGTTGAACACCTCTCTAGCCATCACTAGGCCTGAATCCATCTCATGGAATATGCCTCGTCGCATCCAACAATATCTAAGGTTATATATATACCCTGAGGCCGACGAAAGGAGGCCCCCTCCTCGGATGACGATCCCTAGCTCGCCGCCCATTCTTAAATGGGTGAACTACTACAAAGCACCGGGGCCTTTTTTCGACCCTCTTTCACTCCGACCGCAGCTCTCTGTTTACCTTGGAGAGGACGAACTGTCACCGATCGTCGCATCACCGATAGTCATCATCTCCACCTCCTTTGTTTGATCGTCGAATTATTCTAATATCAACAATTCTAAATACATGTCTATTGAGATTAATTTTAAATTTTAAATCGGATGTATATCACCTTTTTAGTATTCTACGTAGATCATGTTAAGCAACTGATTTGTGCTGAGCTGTGCTAAGCTGCAAATGTAAAACGGTTAAGCTGTTATGGTATTGTTATATGGTTATCAACAGCTTAACTGATTAGGGTTTAGTCATTAATTGTGTATAAAAGGATGGCTTGTCCTCTCTGTAATGCAACGTTCTTTGAATCAATAAACTTCTTCTTCTTCTATACATTATATTGAATTTCAACATGGTATCAGAAGCTTTGTGTTAAGCTTTCCTGGTGTTCTCAAATTCTTTTCTCTTGCGGGTCTTTCTTCTTTCTTTTCTCTGTGCTTCTTAATCTTTCTGTCAAATTTCTTCTTCTTCTATGGCGCCTGAAGTTCCACTCATTACGATTGATAATGAGCATGTTCTTGAAGCTCAATTGTTCTCCAACAAGAGGGTCAATGTCTGTTTAAACGAGACTAATTACCTTCTGTGGAAGCAACAAGTTGTGCTCACGATCAGAGGTCTGGGTCTGGAGGATTATTTGGATGGTTCAGTACCAATCCCTTCCAAGATTGCTCGCAACAGAGCTGGGGATATTGTGCTTAATCCAGCGTACCTTCAGTATGTCAAACAAGACAGTTCTCTTGCCTCTTGGTTATTATCAACGGTGAGTTCTTCCGTGTTACCTCAGCTGGTAGGATCGGAAACGACTGCAGCTGTCTGGAGTGCTGTCACGCGAGCTTATTCAACGCTGTCTACGACAAAGATTATGAACTTGCACCGCCGTCTTCGATCTTTGAAGAAAGGATCTCAAACGATGCGTGAATATACAATGGCCATCAAAGAAATCTGTGATCTGTTAGGATCTTGTGGCAATTCTGTTTCTGATGTTGAACAGATAGCTACGATCTTGAATGGGTTGCCAATTGAGTATGAACTAACGGTTGCTGCCATCACAGCCAGCAAAATGGTTTATACTGTTGATAATGTGGTGTCGATTTTGATTGATGCAGAAACCAGGCTCGAGGATACATCCAGGTTTCCTGTAGGCATCAATTACACTAAATTTGCGAGCAAACAATCGAATTCTATTGTTTCTTCTTGTAGTAGTGATGAAGAACGCAAGAATCATCCTCCCACTACCACCTCGTACAAGGGTAAAGTCAGACCACAATGCCAACTTTGTGGAAAGGTTGGGAACTTGGTTGATCGATGTTGGCACAGATTTGACAAGAATTTTAAAGGGGTTTTTGCTCAGTCCAGGGATGATTCGACTACTTCAAAACCATATCACAGCCAGCAAAATGGTTTATACTGTTGATAATGTGGTGTCGATTTTGATTGATGCAGAAACCAGGCTCGAGGATACATCCAGGTTTCCTGTAGGCATCAATTACACTAAATTTGCGAGCAAACAATCGAATTCTACTGTTTCTTCTTGTAGTAGTGATGAAGAACGCAAGAATCATCCTCCCACTACCACCTCGTACAAGGGTAAAGTCAGACCACAGTGCCAACTTTGTGGAAAGGTTGGGCACTTGGTTGATCGATGTTGGCACAGATTTGACAAGAATTTTAAAGGGGTTTTTGCTCAGTCCAGGGATGATTCGACTACTTCAAAACCTCAGGCCAATATGTGTACGTGTTGTTCGACTACCAAAGAGGCTTCCTATAGTCCTTATGTTGCTTGCTCTGGGGATGATTCCAATGAGGGTGTGGAAGATGGTGCTCAGGTGCATTCCTTGACTATTGCAGGTAAGTCTCATTTCCCTAAGTGGTTTCCGGATTCGGGTGCAACACATCATGTTGCAGGAGAATCTGAGTTATTTGTTTCTAGTCGAGTGTATACTGGAAATGGTAAAGTTCAGTTAGGTGATGGAAGTTCCTTAAGTATACAGCATGTTGGTCAATCTTATTTGGATACTAATGATAGAACGTTATGTCTTGATAGTGTTTTATATGTTCCACAAATTACAAAGAACCTTATGTCTGTTGCTAAGTTTTCTAAGGATAATAAGGTGTTCTTTGAGTTTCATGAAGATTTTTGTTGTATTAAGGATTCAAGAACGCGTGTTGAACTGCTTCGAGGTCAATTGGATGGTGGCTTATACAGCTTCAACTACCTTGGTGGTCAAGGTTCTTCTGCTTTATGTTTACATACTCGTGTGAAGTGTGATTCAGAATTCTGGTTGTGGCATAGGCGTTTGGGGCATCCCTCTGCAGAAGTTGTCAAGAAAGTCTCCAATAAAGATCTTCCCAGTTCTAGCTCAAGTGTGTGCATGGCATGTCAGCTAGGCAAGAGTCATGTTTTACCTTTTGATCATTCTAAGTCTGTGTATAATAAACCATTCGAACTGGTTGAAATTGATGTATGGGGTCTAGCACCCTTAAGCTCGAATGGTTTCAGATACTTTGTTATCTTTGTTGATTTGTATTCTAGAAATACATGGTTGTATCTTCTAAAAAATAAAAGTGATGTTTCCACTGCCTTTGATCTTTTTGTTAGCTTGGTTGATACTCAGTTTGACTCCAAAATTGTTGCATTGCAAACGGATGGGGGAGGGGAATTTCGTTTTCTTGAGACTGTTGCACCCAAGTTGGGGATCAATTTGCGTAGGACATGTCCTCATTCCTCTCAACAGAATGGAATTGTTGAGAGGAAGCATCGACATGTGGTGGAAACTATGCTCACTCTCATGGCTCAGGCTGGTTTGCCATTGAAATTTTGGGCCTATGCTGCTCTTAGCTTAGTGTATCTTATCAACAGGATGCCTACACGTGTTCTGGGGCATGTTTCACCTTATCAGAGGCTTTATGGTACACTGCCTGATTACAAATTTCTCAAAGTGTTTGGTTGCTTGTGCTATCCACATACTCGACCCTTCAACAGACATAAGATAGATTATCGTTCCACTCCTTGCACATTTCTTGGCTATTCTCCCCTTCATCATGGATATGTTTGCTTGGCTCAGGATGGGAAGGTTTATATTTCTCGAAATGTCGTGTTTGATGAAAGTGTCTTCCCTTTTGTGAATGCAGGTGAAGCTGGTAATACATCTGATGATCGTTCTCACTCATGTGCTGTGCCTATTGTTGCGCCCAGAGATGCTCCTCATGACAATGTGGCACGAGATGAATTGAATGAGCATGCAGTTAATGCTCATGACCATGCACGTGGTGATACAAACATTATCCATGCAGCTCATGCAGATGATCGTACGTGTGCTACGTCCAATGATGACTCTCGGGGTATGGCTCCAATCAGTGTTAATCCTGATGCTCATGTGGATGATGATACTCGAGGTGACTCTGCTGATTCTCACACTCCGGATCCTGTGTCTACACCTTCTATCAACCCTAATGAGACTGTTGATCCCTGTGATAATGTCTTGTTCTCTTCAAGTGGCAATGTGTATGATGAAATGCCTCAGAGGCAAGATTCTCCTTCTCTGAATCTTGACAATCATGCTTTGTCCACTGAACCTATTTCTGATGGTCCTGTGAGTGGCACGATTCTTCCTGACTCAGGTGCTATGGAAGATGTGTCTCAGTCTTCACTGGTTCAGGATGGTGGGAGTCATGCATTGCAATCTCGACCTTGTGCTTCAATGCCACAGGTTACTTCTTTGGCTCCAGTTGGTCCCAGCAACACTCACCATATGGTCACTCGAAGGAAGAATGGCATTAGCAAACCCAAAGTCTACAATGTACAGCTTCATGACACTCTAATGGATGTTCAGCATGCATTGGCTGATCCTAAGTGGAAGGTTGCTGTGTTAGCAGAGTATGAAGCTTTGTTGAGCAATGGAACGTGGGAAATAGTGGAATTGCCACCTGGAAGGAAGCTAGTGGGGTGCAAATGGCTCTTCAGAGTGAAACTCAAGGCGGATGGCACGGTGGACAGGTACAAGGCAAGATTGGTTGCCAAAGGTTTTGCCCAGGTTCCTGGCTTTGATTTCATGGACACATTTAGTCCAGTTGTGCGGTTTGCAACCATCAATATTCTTCTCTCGTTAGTTGTTACTCACAATTGGGATATTAGGCAGGTGGATGTTAATAACGCATTCTTAAATGGGGATTTACAGGAGGATGTATATATGCAGCTTGTACCTGGATTTGAAGAGGATGCAGGTGATGGCAGGCGGTTAGTGTGCAAACTCAAAAAGGCCCTTTATGGTCTTCGACGGGCACCAAGAAATTGGTTTCTCAAGCTTCAAGAGTTTCTTTGTAGTTTAGGCTTTATGTCCTCCAAAGCTGGCCATTCTCTTTTCATATTGAAGTCTGAAGCATCAGTTACATACTTAGCAGTGTATGTGGATGATATAATCATCACTGGCAGTGACCCGACTGTGGTTGAACGTGTTATTCTTCAATTGCATGAGCGTTTCTCCTTGAAGGACCTTGGTGCTCTCAAGTTTTTCTTGGGGATTGAGGCACATCGCACGGCTAAAGGCTTGTTTCTTAGCCAGAAGAAGTTTATCCTTGAACTTCTGCATAAGGTGCAGCTTCAGGATTCAAACTTTGCCAGCACTCCTATGGCAACCTCAACCAAGCTTAGTAAGCATGATGGTGTTCCATTGCTTGATGTTCAATTATATCGAAGTGTGGTGGGAGCTCTACAGTATGCTACTCACACTCGTCCAGACATCTCCTTTGTTGTTAACAAATGTGCTCAGTTTCTTCAAAGTCCTACTGATCCGCATTGGTTAGCTGTTAAAAGGATTTTACGATACTTGAAGGGTACGACAGGCTTTGGTCTTTGGTTTCCTGCTCAGGTTCAGGATGGTGTCCAATTTGCTGCCTTTTCCGATGTCGATTGGGGTGGAGATGTCGATGATCGTCGCTTAGTTTCAGGTTATTGTGTCTTTAATGGAAGTCACTTACTCACCTGGAGCTCTAAGAAGCAGCGTGCTATTGCTCGTTCAACTGCTGAGGCTGAATACAGATGCTTGGCCGATGCTGCAGCTGAGGTGACTTGGCTTAAAGCTGTTCTTGTTGAGCTGGGAGTTGGATTCACTGGTGTCTCGAAGGTTTGGTGTGACAACACCAGTGCTGTGGCAATGGCTGCCAATCCAATCTTGCATGCCAAAACCAAGCACATCGAGTTGGACTTGCATTTCGTGCGTGAGAAGGTTGCAATGCAAGAATTGCAGGTGAATCATATTCCTGCTGATAGCCAGGTTGCTGATGTGTTAACCAAGCCGCTTGCTGCTTCTTGGTTTGAAAGGTTTCGCAGTCAATTGTTCATCTTTGATATTGAAGATGTTTTTCCCGAGCTTAGAAAGCATAGTGAATGTTAAGCAACTGGTTTGTGCTGAGCTGTGCTAAGCTGCAAATGTAAAATGGTTAAGCTGTTATGGTATTGTTATATGGTTATCAACAGCTTAACTGATTAGGGTTTAGTCATTAATTGTGTATAAAAGGATGGTTTATCCTCTCTGTAATGCAACGTTCTTTGAATCAATAAACTTCTTCTTCTTCTATACACTATATTGAATTTCAACAGATCATAACTACGATTCTCTTTCAAAAGTACATACCTTATCAATTTCGTTTACCTTAGAGGTAGATTAAAAGCACCCAATGTCGTGATTTATGTCAAGGACTTGATACTCTGTGTTTCTTGTCATGTCATGTCATGTCTTTATTTATTTTAGTTGTTTGTAGCTTTCAAACAAACCTACCTTCATACACGATTCAATCATCTCTTCATTTTCCATTTTTTCCCAAACCTCGATCAAAGTCAAAAGAGTGGAATCATTTACTTTTCTGTTTTTCAAATTAAACAACCATGTGGTTTGATTTTTTTTAATCCACAATTTCCATATAATCTATAAGTTAAAATGATTTTGATCTGACTAATTAAATATCGGGCTCTTTCCTCTTCTCTTTCTTAGTGAGTTTGTACAGTTAGATGATATTTGGTACTTTTGCATGCGATAACAAAAACTGGTTAACTTGTACTACTTTTTTTTAATCTCAGGAAATTTCTTAGCTTTGATCACTTCTCAAATATACACTCTAAACAATTCTTTCCGTGTTTAATTAGCCTCTTCCGGTTTGGATGTGAATGTTGGGTACATTGATTCACAACAATTAGAAATATCAAATGGGCAGGTCGAGTTCGTACGAGTTTGAACTTTTTGGATTGATTTTGAGTCTGGAGTAAATTTTGGGTTTTGGTCATTTTGAGTTACGATTTTTTCATATTTAATGGTTTACGTTTAATTTAACAAATGAATTACTTTGAGCATGATAATATTAAATTCAAAGTTGTTTGTAATTTATATTTATATATTTAAAATTAATTGAATCCAATCGTAATTTTTACACATGGATTATCATTATTTAACTTGTAAATAACTCTAATAAAAACATGCAAATAACAATGTTAAACAATAACATTACAATATGATAGTGAAAATTAAATTATATGCAATATTTATGATTTTATTATACATAATACATATATAAATTTTATAAACATTAAATTATTATATTATATAAAAAGTATGTGTTTGTATTTTATATTCTAAACCTTAAACTCTAAATCATTAATTATAAATTTTAATACCTAAATTTAAAATTTAACCAAAAATTTAGTATTGGATAAGAAAAATCAATTATAACTGGGGTTTTACGAGATGAGAAGGGCTGTGTTAGCGTTAATTTTTGGTCCACTAAGGGTGATTGAATCGAATGAGGCTTAAATTCGAACTATTGTGCATGCGCTTCATATGTTGCTTGCTTCGAAATGGAGCTCGGCATCTTCTGTGATTATAAAATCTGACTCGAAGGTGGCAATAGCTTGGGTGTTACATGAAACATATAACCCCCTAGACTCGCCTATGCGTTACAACGGATCCTAAGAAGTCACATTAGGGTCACAAGAGCGGTCCACAAAAAATACACGTAAAAATATTTTTTTTGCTCAAAACATTTATTAAATTGTAAAATCAACTTCTGTTTAAAATAACATTTCAAGAAGTCATTTAAACGCTTAACAGAAATTTCAGAAAGTGCTTTACAGATTCTATCATAAAACAATACATGACATACATGACATACATGCCCACTAACTATACATTATCGTACTCCAGAGGCAACGCCGAGGGAACTCTGAACACTGATGTCAAACATTATAGCATGCTATATTCTTTTAACCTGCGATGGTAAAAACATCGTGAGCTTGGAAAAGCTCAGTAATACAGAACTACCAAAAGATGCTATAAGCTCATGTAGATATATGGTAGGCATAACATTTCCATGATGTTCCAAATAGTAATAGTCTTCACTTCCTTTCCGCTATTTCAGGATAATGTTCTACTTGAGAATAACGGTATTTGTTCTTTATTCACTCATCGAGTAACAAACGAGAATTATACAAGCTGATAGATTACAAAGATGGAACCAACGAGTTTAATGTCTAGTGTGTTCCAATAGGGGAATATCAAACATGCATAAATGCATACCAATCATATCATGAGGACACATAACAATTCAATGCAAATGTTCGAGTACATACAAAGGTTTACTAGTAACTACCCTCCAACCTTACACCAATATGCAGTCCCCCAGAACTGCATCCATAAGGACTTACCCTAGGCCCGATGGGCATAGGTGCCACCTAAGGGGCTGCCTTAGGTCCATAAGGATTTACCCGCGCTAAAGCATCGGCACCTACCCAAGGGGAGACCTTGAGTCCATAAGGATTTACCATCTGGATCAGGGCTGCACCTGTATAAACTTCATAACATAACCCAACAGTATACCCAGATAGTAATCGGTGTTCAGATTCCAGACATGAGTAACAGAATACATGTGGCAGACATATTCTATTCAGAGTATCATAAACAGAAGTTCATGCTCTTTAGACACATATATGGGCATACCATTGAGCAGACGGTATCATCATTCATCATGCAAACAGAATGTACCATCAAAGGTCAAGCTAACAGATTATACTATTACTTACATCATGCAGACAGACAATATTATCGCAGATCAAGTAACCATATAGCACAGTCATATACTAAGTATACAGATCAAACGGACTTACAACGAGTAGGCAGAAAATGTTATCATATGTCCAGTTCATCATTTCATCAAGCATATCATCCTTCATAGTTAAGTCATTAGATTGTTTACTAGCATGTAATAATCATATAACACATTCAACTGAGTGTAGCACACATGGAACACACTAGATGGGACAAATCATTTCTTGGAGATACTTGGCATTTACGGAAGGGAACACATTAAACTTTTAACAATTTGAACGGATTTCTGAAACGAGGCCCCTATTAAAATGGGGTTTGTACTAACGGTTTAACTCAGATATTCAGGAGGTGATACATCAAGATCTTTGAGAGTTTGGACGCATCAAGAGTGATTTAGTCATTTAAGCCTACAAAGGGCATTATGGTTATTTTATCACATATGGGCATTTTGGTAATTTATACCAACAAGGCATAAACAGTGGCCCGAGAATTCTATTTGCTCATCAGGTTTCCAACCAGACATTCAGAGATTTCTATGTCAAGATCTTTCACGATATCAAAATACATTCGTGGTTGTTTTGATTGCTTTCGCCAACGAAGGCATTTTGGTCATTTAAATATCAGAGGCGATTTTGTAATTTGGCCCAATAATGATAAAATGACGATTTACAATACTTAAGATTTCCAGAAGTTTATCGAGGCTCCAAAACCATTCAGACTAACGTATATCAACCTTGCAGTAGTAACCAACCCTACTAATGTATCCAACTGTATCGTATATCTAAACGGCTGCTTTCATATTTCACCATAGGACTCGTCACCGAGTAGTCAAACTTATATTCTGTGCGGAAAAACTTTCATCCTTACATTAATATCAGGAGTAATTGACATATATGAGTCATACTTCAACCTTTAGGGGTATTTTAGTCATTTTTAGCTTTATTGGCATTTCCAGAATTTTATTTACTTCCAGTCAAGGGGGTATTTTCAGGCATCTTGAAGCTCGGGATATCCATCATTCATGTCAATTAAACCATTTATGGTATTTCAATCATTTAAGTACTCGTGGATGTTCAGCCATTCAAGAAATTTCGGCACCTCCAACCACTTCATTCATTTAAGAACAAAAAGGTTTATCCATTGTTCTGGTTAATTTGCAAACCCCGGTGTCCGAGGATACTTCAGCCCTTTTTGGTCAATACGATGATTCCGATTAGTTTAACCATATTAGTATTTCCAGTACTTTTAGTCATTTCAATCAATTTAGAATTTTGAGTCACTTGTTTAATTCGGGGGTATGAATAGATTCCCCTAAATCTATAGTCAGAGATTCATTCCAAATCCGAGGAGACCTAACATCTTACAATCTCGAAGGTTTAAATCTTGTTACCATAGCTTTCCAAGTAGTTCGAGGTTTTCAGATGAATCAGGTTGTTTTACCATATCTAGCGTAGATTTCTAGATCGCTTCCAATTCTAAGGGTATTTTAGTCATTCTCATACCCTGAGGGCATTTTCGTAATTTCATATCCAAATGGTTTTCACATTTTATCAATTGATACTAATAATCGGATTTGGAGATTAGCTGCCTCATTAATTACTTATTGAACTCCAGATCCTTCTGATTTATTAATCTTCTCATTCGAGCATTGCAATTTTATCTAAATGGTTATACTCATTTTCATATCTGATTTGACTTGAGCATAATTAACAGTACTCATCATCATTTTCATGCATGCATTAACAAATATCAACATGTTCATAAAGCATACAAGAGGTAATAATGTATTACCTTAACCCCGAGCTATATAGGTCGATTCACAATACCCCATTCGATTGCACTCGAACCCGAATTCGACGTCCATCAACAATTCGCATTCAAGGAGCTATGTGTACCCTACCGGTGAAGCTTTTGCCGGCCGGTCGCTTGAGTAGGTCGTCGGAGACCCCAGATGCCACGAATCCAAAATGAAGCCAAGATTGCCAGATTCGACGAAGCTCCGGTGACCCCCTTGTCGGTGTCGGTATGCCAACCGGTTTACTAGGTTTTGCTCGCCGCCACGTCAAGAGCTAGGGGTGATAATGAGCCTGACCGGCTCGCGAGCTACTCGGGCTCGGCTCGATCAAAGCTCGGTCAAAGCCTACCCAGGCTCGGCTCAAAAAGCTCGTGAACAGGCTCGGAATCTACATATGCACTAAAATAAATTATGTGTTTTTATTTTCTTTCATTAATTGATTGTTGTTTGGTTTTGTATTTTCTTTAATTATGTGTTTGTATTATAAGAATATTTATTGATTATTTGGATTAATCTAATTTTTGGAACTTTTTCCCCTTTTCGGTCATTAAATTTCGTTTTAGTGTTGGTTATGAAATGGATTTTTAACGAATATTTTATATAAAAAAACTATAGCAAAATTTTTCATTTCGATCCGAGCCGAGCCTGACGAGCCCGAGCCAAGCCTGACGAGCTTCGAGCCCGAGCCGAGCCCAATAGAATTGTTTTCGAGCCGAGCTCGAGCCTAAAATTTTGAGCTCGGCTCGTTATCACCCCTATCAAGAGCCCAGATCTGGTGTCCGTTTCGCGAACGGGCGGCAACCGATTCCGGAAAATATGAGAAACAGTGGCATCGATTGGGTTTCTTGCCGGAGCTTCAATCGAGATTTGTCGGCAGAAGACGGCCCGACGACGCGCGTGGTGGCCATGGTTGAGATCGCGACGACGTGGCGCCTCTAGCGATGTATGCGGTGACCACCACCGCCTGACGGTGACGGAGATCGGCGGCGGCCGATCGGGAAGGTGAAAAGGCAGCAATAGAGGGAAAAACGAGACGTTATTTCGGGAATTTAATTCCATAAAAAAAGGCAGGTGAAGGGGGGTAAAACGAGCTTCATTTTCATTTTTTTTTCAAAACGATTACAAACTTGACATTAAGACAATGCAAACTAAAACTAAAGATTGACTTAGCTTGGTTGGCCAAGGCTCTTGCACACCATTCCGAAGGTTGCGTGTTCGAGTCTCCCAAGCTGCACTTCTTTATATTTTTTTAACCTAAAAAACTTAGGGTGTTACAACTCTCTCCCCCTTAAAAGAAATTTCGTCCTCGAAATTTACCAGAGTTAGAGGAATAGAGAAACTGCTCTTTCATCTATTTTTGTACTGAAACCTTTCCATCAGAGCATCATTGTTTCTCGGGACTCATAAACAATCATGGATCAATATGGCAGTGTCTTCAGTTACTCAAATTGACTTTGGACCCATAATCATCCCATCATACATTTTGGACCAATTAATTAGAATATAACATTTGAATCTATAACGAACTTCATATAATGCAAAACAACATTTGTCTCATAACTTTTATTATAAACGGTCTCAGTCAAGGATAAGAGACATTCCGATCTACCACATAAGTTAATCATACCACCCAAAGGTATATCTTCCAGAGCCCGAATTAGTCTTCTAGGTTGACCATCAATTTTCAGATGAAAAACTGCAACTACAATTCAGACAAGCACTCTAGGACTCCAACAGCGACTCCGAGAATCAGGATGTAAACATCAAATTTCAGTCAGAGATGATGTTTAGCGATATACCAAGCCACACCTTGGAGGAGATGCCTTTCTTCATACTGATCGAACATAACTAAGATCTTTAATGGATATCACTTGCCTTCAATGTAATATACAGACAACTATTTCTTTCGTGATTAACAGAGGCACCACAGAATATACACTTTCGGCACAATCGCAAACACTTCTCTCTAAAGTTCATAGAGTTTTTATCACATTTCCGTTAGGGTATTCTCAAACACGGCCGTTATCACCGAATAGCCTTTCATGAAATCTTACATCGGTTATCCCGCATGATCAAACATTTATTCTTAATCTGATTCACAAGCATAAACCATCTCAAGTTCCTTATCCAGATTCAAATTCAACCATTTAATTCAAAACACAGACGGACATTATAGATATTTTCTGTAAGCAGAGGTTGAGCTATGGAAGGCAAAATACTTAGATTTAGTTATTTCAAGAAAAAGGATTTGACATCAAAGTTTCGGCTCGGAGGAGTACGATTATGATCTAGGGGCACAGACCAAACTACATTGGTAGTCACTGAACTTTTAGGACGCTTTCACTTTGGTCAATGAAATCGAAAATTTCTCATTACAGTTACTAAACTTTTAATTCAATTCATTACATCCACTACTGTTAGAAAATGCTGATGTGGCACGTTAAAGTCATTTTCCACAAAAGAACCCTAATTTTTCAAATTTACAACCGTCATCAAGGTCAAAATTTCGATGAACGAAGACATCACCAATCAATCCCAAGTCCCAACGGTGGGAAGGATTCGTTTGGCCGAAAGGTTAATATAGTTTGATTTCAAGCTGATCTGACGGTTAACAATGAAAGATCGAAATGTTAATATTTAATTTTAATTGATATTTTTAATTTTGATTCACTAATGTTAATCGTCAGATCAACTTGAAACTAAACTATGTTAAACTTTTGGTAAAACAAAATTTTCCCATCGCTGGGATTGATTGACGATGTTTCATTAATTGAAATTTTGGTCTTAACTATAACTATAAATTTAGAAATTATGGATTTTTTTGGAAAGAAGACTTTAACGTGATACACATCAGCATTTCTTAACGGGGTTAACAACAGTGATCATAATAAAAGTAAATTAAAAATTTAGTGATTGTAATAAAAAATTTAGATTTAAATAACCAAAGTGAATACACCCTAAAAGTTTAGGTGATTACTAATGTAGTTTATTCTATTTTTTTAATGTGACCTACCATGCACAAAGGTGCATCTGCTTATGTACTTATGTCACGGAATGCGAGCTCATAACCGAGGTTAATGCCATTCAAGCCGCCCAAGATGCTCTTTGCAAGATCTTGGCCCTGTCAAACCCGTCTGAACTAGCTCTATCATTGGATAATACAAAAAAATCCAATCAAGCCACTTGTGGGACGAATGCTCCATCTTTGACGTCATGAAATATTATGTCTAATCCTACAATTCATGGAAGAGATTCCATGATCTAAGGAATGTGTTCCCACATATATGGAATGTGTATATTTGATTGTTGATAGTTTCTTTAGATATCTTGATTTTGAAAAGTAGTAACTGATCTTGACTGTTGATGTAATTTATTTAAAACTATTGAATATATTGGGAGCCAACTATTGAATGTATTGGGATCTCATCTTTGAGTAATATAAGCAGTTGCAATCACTCAATTTGCTCTAGCCTTTCTTTGTTTTCTCAAGTCATTTCCCTTTGCTTTCCCTTCCGCAGGTTTCAAAGCTTTCAAGATTTGTTTAGAGATTAATTTAGACACGTTTGATGTTTAAGGTCGCACTGTTATGCTCGAACGAGTCTAGCTGTGTGACACTTACCTGCATTTATATTTCTTTTGGTGTTTTTAAGAGAAACAACATTAATATTTTAATTAAAATAATTAACGCTGTTAATTACATGGACTGTTTAATGATATTATAAAAATAAAAGGGCAAATTTTTGTCCAATTAAAGTACAAGGAATAAATCTCAAATTTGACTCGATATAATAAAATCCATGATTTCACCTGACTTAAATAAGAACTTAAGTTGCTTTTGAGGTAATCCTATACGGTATTAACGAATAAAAATCCGTTGTTCTTTTTCAGTGACTTTTTTATACCGCCACACTAAAAAAAATTATGTTTATAGTTTAGGGTTAAGATTTAGAAAATTAGGGTATGTGTATTTTTTAGGGTTTAGAATTTATAGTTTAGAATGTAAAATTTAGAGTTATGACTTAAAATTTAATTTTTTAGTTGAGGCATAGGAAATGGCACCAAAAAGGGACAGAAGATTTTTATCCGGTTATTAACCAATCATAATTCATAAACTAACCTGAAGATTATGATTCTAGTGTGGTTGCTTTAGGTGGACAAAAATCATTTGTTCCTTTTTAGTACGTCTTTTTGTGTCTCAGATTTAAAAATTAAATTTTAAGTTTTAATCTTTATTTTTAAATCGTAAACCTTACGGTCTAAAAATATACCCTACACCTAATATTTCAAGTCCTAATCCTATATCCTAATCTTAAACCCTAAGAGGGTCGACGATTTCTACTCGCTTTAGGCATAGGTAATTGCAATTTTTGACCATTTCCACAAGGCCCCGGAATCGACAATTAATCCTCCAAGTCATCGAGAGTTCTTTTGTCAGCCACCTTGTTTATCTTATACAATGTTTCATTCCTATGGAATATCTTTTTTAATGCGTTAATTAATCATATTTTTGGACATATGCATTTGTAATTTAAGTAATGTGATGATAATGACAAAAATGGTAGGGAAACTATTGGGAAAATTCGGGGACCTAATAGAAGACAACTTGGTTAATTTTCTTAGTAACCACTAACCAGAAGGCTACAATATTTATTACTTTCCATGCAGTTTCCTCGCATAGCTAGGCCGATTCAAAACTATGTGTAAATGTGAAGTCTTGCGGCATCATTCTTTGATTTCTTTGTTTAGGGCAAAAGTGTGTGATCAAGCAAGGAACAGTAAATGTTTTGATTTAAATTCGTATTACTATGGGATATTTTTCAAATGCAATTTTATAAAATTATATCAATGGTAATGTGAATTTGGTTGATTCGTGTTTTAATTTTTTTTTTTTTGAGTATTTTGGATTTTGATAATTTTTAATTTGGATTCTTCATTTTTTGTGCTCGAGTATTTTCAAATTATGAAATTACGGATTTTAATTACTTTGACTATGTTCATTGTGAATTTGAGTCCTTTCAAGTTTGTATCATTTTAATTTCTAATTATTGATGAGAACTACAAGGCAATCATCTAATTTGTTGTGGACCGATTCCAGTTGAGATTTTTGTAAAAAAAAAAAGGTTGAGTCCATCAAAATCTTTATACCAACGAAATATCCCAGCCGAAAATCAAAATGTGGCTCAATGGGTTTCATTCCAATCTTTGAGTCAAACAATTTAGTAAGCCCAATTTAACATAGCATATATAATCATTATCAAATTATTCTGATGTTAATGTTACAATTTTGAGATTATAATTTAATGCTAGTGCGCATGAACCAACTTGTCTCAGTAGTTAAGGAAATAGTTGTTGTTCTTAGAGGTCAGAGTTTGAGCACCAGCAACTGTAGCAGGGTGATTGAGCATGCTAGTGCTAGATCAAATTCTTCATCAAAATCAAAATTCCTCATTTCAAAACCCTATTTTTAAAATTCCCCAAATCCTAAACAAGATCCTACACTATTGCAATAACCAGCCTTGGACTTCTTCCATGTTGTTTGTCATTTTTTATATAAAATTTAAAACTTGAATCCCAAATCCTAGCCCCCTAAACCATAATCCCTAATCTCTGATACCATAAAACTTAAACATTAAAATCTAAATTTTAAATTTATACAAATTTGTGTATTAAAATATTTTTCATGTACTAATTGAACTCACACCAAACTAGTCTAATGAAAGTAGCTCGCATGGATTTCCCTATACCGAATTTCTGCATCCAATCAATAACCTCCAACCAAATGTGTAAATAAGAAGTATTTGAGCAGAGTCAATTCTTACTCTGGTTTTCTTATTTTTTATTTACAGAAATCTTGGCCTTTATAAAGGCCTATGTACAAGTGTTTTACCTTAGCTAGGCTATCTCTAAATCTTTATCTTTATCTACACTTTAGGATAAGAGTTAGGCTAGAGATAAAACATCTAAGAGATAAGATATACAAAAGATAATTTATCTATTTTAAATGCCTCCAATCTACACTCCCCCTCAAGCTGGAGAGTATATATTGTAGAGTCTCAGCTTGGATGTAAACTTATCAAAAGTCTCTCTAGGTAGTGCTTTAGTAAGAACATCTGCCAGCTGGTCCTTTGTAGGGATAAAATGCAATTTAACTTGTCCACCATTGACCTTCTCGGCAATAAAATGTCGATCAATTTCCACATGCTTAGTTCTATCATGTTGGACTGGATTTCTTGCAATGCTGATAGCTGATTGGCTATCACTTTGCAATTCGAATTCTTCAAACTGCTTTAGCCCCAATTCTGCCAGCAACCTTTGCAGCCATATTCCTTCACATATTCCCAAAGCCATAGCTCTATATTCAGCCTCTGCACTACTTCTAGTCACTACTGGTTGCTTCTTGCTCCTCCATGTCACTAGATTTCCCCACACAAATGAACAATGGCCACTAGTAGACCTCCTGTCAGTTAATTTACCAGCCCAACTAGAATCTGTAAATAATTTTACTGACCTGTCTTCACTTTTCTTGAAGATTAGACCATGTCCAGGAGTCATCTTCAAA
Organism: Hibiscus tridactylites; assembly: GCA_958450335.1. Classification (NCBI taxonomy): domain Eukaryota; kingdom Viridiplantae; phylum Streptophyta; class Magnoliopsida; order Malvales; family Malvaceae; genus Hibiscus; species Hibiscus tridactylites. Next base: position 78,486,567 of record OY288281.1, read on the forward strand.
TATCTCAGTATTCTGGTAACAGCTTCAAGATGTTCCTCCCTAGGATCACTCATGTGTTGGCTCACAATACTTACTGAGTATGCTATGTTTGGTCGAGTGTGGGATAAATAAATAAGCTTCCCAACAAGTCTTTGGTACTGATCTTTGTTAACAGGGCTGCCTATTTCTTCTCTTCTCAATTTTAAATTAACTTCCATTGGTGTTTCGGCTGGTTTGCATCCTAACATCCCTGTTTCTGAAAGTAAATCAAGAATATACTTTCTCTGATTTATGACAATACCTGCCTTAGACCGTGCTACTTCCATCCCCAAGAAATATCTAAGGCTGCCCAACTCCTTAGTTTCGAATTCTGTTGATAATATTTTCTTCAAATTTTGTATTTCAACAACATCATCACCTGTAATAATAATATCATCAACATAAACGATTAAAATTGACTTTTTACCTAAGGTTGTCTTCACAAACAGTGTATGATCAGCCTGACACTGTTTATAGCCAATTTTTAACATAACCTTGGTAAATCTTTCAAACCAAGCCCTAGGGGATTGCTTCAAGCCATACAATGATTTCTCCAACTTGCACACTGTTTTACCATCTTTTTCTTGTTGCATTCCTGGAGGAATTTGCATGTAAACTTCCTCTTCTAGACTTCCATTTAAGAAAGCATTCTTGATGTCTAGTTGGTGAAGTTCCCAATCCTTATTAACAGCTAAGGATAATAACACTCTTATCGTGTTTAACTTGGCTACTGGGGAAAACGTTTCTTGGTAGTCTATCCCATAGGATTGTGTGAATCCTTTGGCTACCAACCTTGCCTTAAACCTCTCAACACTACCATCAGAGTTATACTTAACTGTAAACACCCATTTGCAGCCAACTGGTTTCTTTCCCGGTGGTAAATCTACAAGTGTCCAAGTTTTGTTGTTTTCTAGTGCCCTTATCTCTTCTTCTACTGCCATCTTCCAATTAGGATTTTGTATAGCTTCCTCTACTGTTTTTGGAATAACAATGCTGTCCACATTTGCAGTAAAAGATTTAAATGAAGCATTTAGATTCCCATATGCTACAAATCTCTGGATAGGATGAGATGTGCATTTTCTTACCCCCTTTCTTTGAGCAATAGGTAAGTCATCAGTATTGACAATAGGAATATAAGCATTATTCTGATAAGTTTCCATACCTTCCAAGTGTTCCAAGGCTGTAGGACTAAATTCCAGCTCTCGGCAGTCTGCAGGTTGTATGGTGGTCTCTTTAGCAGGCTTCATTCTCCTTTTGTAAACACTGAGTTCCCTTTGTTCAAGTTGTTCAGGCGGGGTGTTTTTAGGAGTCTTTGGTGTATTAGGAGATTTCAAACAAGGTAAAACAGCAGGTTCCAAAAAATTTGTTGGTTTTGAAGAATTTACTGGTTCTAAAAAATCTGCAAGTTTTGAAAAAGCTGCTGGTTCTGAAGGTAAAACAGTAGGTAAAGGTAAACAAGGATAAAAATTATCAACAAGCTGAAATTCCCTTAAACTCTCCCCCTGAATTTCGGGTTTGGGATAAAAGGGTTTATGTTCATGAAAAGTAACATCCATCGAGGTGTATGTTTTCTTAGTGATAGGAGAGTAACACTTGTAGCCCTTCTTAGTAGAAGAATACCCTAAAAATATGCACTTAATGGCTCTAGGATCGAGTTTAGTCCTAGAATGAGGATAAATATGAACAAAGACAGTGCACCCAAAAACCTTGACTGGCATATTTGAAGAAAGTGGCTTAAAATCAGGAAAATAAGAAAGAAAGAAGTTCCTAGGAACTCTAAAATTTAAAGGTCTACTAGGCATTCTGTTTATAAGAAATGTGGCAGTAAGAATGGCTTCCCCCCAATAGAATTTAGGAACATTAGTAGTAAATAACAAAGATCGAGCCACTTCTAATAAATGTCTATTTTTTCTCTCGGCAATTCCATTTTGTTGAGGAGAATTAACACAAGAAGTAATATGGATAATTCCATTTTCTTGAAAATAGGACCCTAGAGTTCGAGTAAAGTATTCACTACCATTATCAGAGTGTAACATACGAATGTGACTATTAAACTGGGTTTCTATAAGATGGTGAAATTTTTTAAAAACTGCCTCAGTTTTAGATTTCTCTTTCATTAAGAAAGTCCAAGTAAGCCTAGTATGGTCATCGATGAAGGTAATAAACCACCTAGAACCGTCTATGTTTTTTACTTTCGAAGGGCCCCAAATGTCACTATGCACAAGGGGAAAAGGAGAGGATGTTTTATGTGTTGATGGAGGGTATGAGGTTTTCTTGTGTTTAGTGAGTGGACAAATGTCACAAGTAAAAATACTGGGATTTTTATTAAGAAATAAACTTGGAAACATTTTTGCAAGGTAATGAAAACTAGGGTGTCCTAATCTATAATGCCATAACAAAACACTATGGGATGAATTTGAAATAGTAGGAAAACAAGGAATCATAGATGAACAAGTTGATTGGGCTTGTTTATGCTGAGATTTTTGCCCTTGAAGAATGTATAGGCCACCACACAACCTAGCACTACCAATCACCGTCCCCGAGTCCATAGCCTGAAATTCACAAACATTCGCAGAAAATTTAGATGTGCATCGTAAATCAGTTGATAATTTACTGACAGATATAAGATTGCAGGCCAATTTAGGAACATAGAGCACATTTGGCAGTATAAAATTTTCAGAAATCTGAATAGAACCACTCCCTTCAATAGATGACAAGGATCCATCAGCAGTTCTTATATGAGAAGAATATTGCAAGGGCTGAAAAGTCTGGAATAGGGACAGATCGCCTGTCATATGGTCCGATGCCCCTGAATCCACAATCCAAGATTGACAAGTACCATTGTCTGCAAAATTAGCAAAAACTGAACTGCCTCTTAGGACTGTATTAGCATTAGGCGAGTCACTTTGGGTAGTCATTCGGCTAAGTAGTTTCTGCAAGTCTTCAATTTGCTGATTACTGAAACAAACCCCAGTTGCAGTTGCAGCTACATGAGCAGAATTCTCCTTCTACTGTCTCATGAATTGATTAGACCCAGAACCAATAACAAGTGTGGAATAAGTTTCAGCCATCTCGCAATATTTGGAAGAATTTTTCTAGGATCTAAAACCTAAACTGATACCATGTAAATAAGAAGTATTTGAGCAGAGTCAATTCTTACTCTGATTTTCTTATTTTTTATTTACAGAAATCTTGGCCTTTATAAAGGCCTATGTACAAGTGTTTTACCTTAGCTAGGCTATCTCTAAATCTTTATCTTTATCTACACTTTAGGATAAGAGTTAGGCTAGAGATAAAACATCTAAGAGATAAGATATACAAAAGATAATTTATCTATTTTAAATGCCTCCAATCTACAAAATGCAGTGAGAGACATGTACTTGGCAACTCTATAATTTGGAAGTCCCAATTCAACATTCTAACTTTTGTTGAAAGCCTATCTTCAAACACTAACCAAGTTATAAACGAATGACAAGGTATAAACAGTCCATCCCAAATAACTCTGAATCATCAATCATGGCACCTTTTCATGCTTGTGTCCGAGAAACTCTCAAATCATCTTAACTTTATATCGACCAACAGATTCCCAACGAGAGCCAAATCTCCCTTAAACCAACGAAGCGGGGAAAATTCCATCCTTGAGAAATTGGACCGCGTGTTGTGTTCCGCTGATTGGAGCATGGCTTTTCCCAAAGCTTTGGGGGTGATGGATATTGCTATTGCCTCCGACCACGCCCCCATTATCTTGCTCACTAAGGATTTTTCCAGAAATTACAAGAAGGATTTCAAGTTCGAAAACAAATGGCTCCTGAAAGAAGATTGTTCCCAAACAGTATCCGGTGGCTGGCAAGCTCCCTCAGGAGTGAGAACCGGTTCCGTTTTTGGAAGAAAAATTCAAAGCACTAGAAAGGCTCTCATAAGGTGGAGTAAAACGAAGTCGAATATACAAAATGAAAATAAGTGGGCGTTGACTACCAGGATTAAACAACTTCAGGGGAGGAAACTCACTAGCTCGGAGTTGGAAGAGTATAAACGGCTGAAGAATGAGCTAGATTCTGAATGGGAGAGAGAGGAGAGGTATTGGCATCAGCGCTCCAGAGTCAACTGGCTTAAATGGGGAGACATAAACACTAAGTTTTTTCACGCAACAACCATCCAACACAGAAGGACCAATTCCATTGTCAATTTGAAAAGAGATGATGGAGTGTGGTTGGAGGAACCTGCGGACATTGCAAGCCACTTGCAGAAATATTTCCAAAATATGTTCTCTAAGGATCACTCTATCGAGTTCCAAGAGCTCAGGGAGTACATTCCCCATCTGGTAATAGAGGAGATGAATTCTGAGCTGAGCAAAAAAGTGTCCGGAGAAGAGATAAAGAAGACAGTCTTTGATATGGGAGCGTCTAAGGCGCCCGGTCTTGAAGGCTTTCCTGGCAGTTTCTACCAAGCTTTCTAGGGAACTATTAAAGGTGATCTCATTGGGATGGTATCGACCTTTTTCAGTGAGGGAATTCTGGACTATGGACTCAACAAGACTAGCATCGTCCTTATCCCAAAGAAACCAAACCCTTCTGAAGTCTCTCACTTTAGGTCGATCACTCTTTGTAACTTTTCGCTTAAAGTCATTACTAAGATCTTGGCGACGAGACTGAAAAAGTTTCTTCCGGACATCATCCCTCACCATCAGTCAGCTTTTGTACAAGGTATATCTATCCATGACAATATTATTCTCGCAAACGAAGCCTTCCATGCTATCAAACGGGCAAAAAAAGGGGGGAAGAATGGGATTATGGCCCTGAAAATTGATCTTGAGAAAGCCTATGATAAAGTAGACTGGGATCTCTTGCGCTTTGTAATGAATAGTTTGGGATTTTGTGAGTAGTGGGTTGCTAGAGTTATGAAACGTGTTTCCTCCATCTCTTTCTCCCTGGTCCTAAATGGGGAGAAAGTTGGGGATTTTCCTGCTGGTAGGGGTTTGAGACAAGGGGACCCGCTTTCCCCTTTCCTATTCAGTTTTATCTTAAGTATCTATCGTGGATTGTGGAAAAGGAGGTCGAGTTGGCCAGGTTTGAAGGCCTTAGAATTAAGAGACGATGTCTGATTCTGAGCCACATGTTGTTTGCAGATGACTGCCTTATGTTTTCTGGTGCGAATAAGAAGAATTGTGAAGCAGTCCTGCGAGTCCTTAATCTATTCCAACATTCTACAGGTCAGACGGTCAATTTCTAGAAATCCTCGGTTGGATTTTCACCCAATATTAGCACTAATCTCAGGCTTCACATGTCCAATGTTTTGGGTTTCCGACCAATGTAGGAAGATAATAAATATCTTGGCCTACCTTTCTTTTGGGGGAGAAGCAAAAAAAAGGCATTGGTGTTTATCAAGGAACGGGTTCAGAACAGGCTCAGGGGATGGAAAGCCAAATTCTTAAATCAGGTCAGGAAAGAAGTTCTAATTAAGGCTATCACTCAGGCAATCCCCACTTATGCCATGCAATGTTTTCTCCTACTGGTTACCTTTTGCGATGAGCTCAGCTCGCTTGTAGCAAAGTTTTGGTGGAGTAACTGCGGGAACAAGGAGAAAAGCATTCATTGGATAAGCTAGAAAGATCTATGCCACTCGAAGGACCATGGAGGTTTGGGTTTCCGGAACCTTAGAACTTTTAATAGAGCCCTCATTGCGAAGGTCGCATGGAAATTGGTGAAGCATTCGGACTATCTTCTGGCTCAGACCCTTCGGGATATCTATTACCCAAACAGAAACATTTTTGATACTCACAAGAGCAAAAATCCGTCATGGGCCTAGGCAAGTATCAAGGAAGGGATTGATGTTATCAGGGATGGCTCGTTGTGGCGGGTCGTAAATGGCAGATGCATTTCGACGTGGAATGATAAATGGATCCCAAAACTTCACAATTTTAGGATTTCCACCCAACCCCCACCAAATCGTCCCTCTCCCTCTGTTTGCAGCCTCATGAATTCGAATCATAGATCTTGGGATAAATCCATAATTGAGAGTCTTTTTTTCACCGGAGGAGGCCGAAGCGATCCTGGCTATTCCTATCGGAGGACCAGGTATCAAAAATACACTCATATGGGTAGGAACGAAGAATGGGGACTACTCGGCCAAGTCAGGGTATAAATTCATAGAGGAAACTCCTAGACCCTCGGCGGAACCTTCTTCTAGTAATTCCCCGAGAAATAACAAAGCCTTCTGGAAATCTATTTGAGACTTGAAGGTACCGTCCAAGATCCGATCCTTTCTCTGGAAGCTCTGCCATAATATTGTCCCCACCAAAAGCATTCTCGTAGCTCGTTTTCATGGCAAATTCCAGGATTCAGACCAGTGCCCTAGATGCAGAGACCAGAGGGAATCCATTGAACATCTCCTGTTTTTCCGTCCGTTTGCACAAGCAGTCTAGAAGGCATCAGGCTTCAGTTATGAACCGTCCGCTCTAGGTTTTCCCGGTTTTCCTAAATGGTGGAGTAAGGTCTATGAATTTCGTAAATTGGGAGACTTTGAAGATGGATATGCTCTTATTGCCTTTCTTCTTTGGGTGATTTGGAAAACGAGGAACGCTTTGGTTTTTGAAGGAAGGAAAGATTTCTCTTGGGACGTGTGGTTGCGAGCTAAACGGGACTTTAAGGAATTCTCCCAAGCTACTAAGGCGGACCCCCAGAGAAAATTCAGCTACTTAAGGAACCGAGTTTATGGTCCCCTCCTCCTCCCAACAGGGTTAAGATCAACTGCGATGCCGCGTTTGACTGCCAAACTGGTAAGGCTACTGTGGCGGCTATTGCACGTGATTGCTCGGGATCTTTCATTCAAGGATTATCTGCACCAGCCTTGGCTCCATCTACAGCGATGGCAGAAGCTATTGCCATCAGACTGGGTATTTCTCTTGCTTCCATGAATGGATTCTCGGACATCATCATTGAGGCAGACTGCCAAGCCGTCATTCGAAGGCTCTAGTCGGGCTCCCATTCAGATTGGGTATCCTCAACAGTGGAAGAAGATATCAGAGCTCAAGCTAAATCTTTTAGCTCTTGCTCATTCTCCTTTGTCCCTCGATCTTGTAACCAGGCTGCGGACTGCTTAGCCAAATTAGCTAGAAATACTCAATGTCAAACTATCTGGGGACCTATCTTGCCCCCCTTTTGCGGTTGTGTTTGTAACTTTGCCTGAAATGATATCTCTTCTTTTTTATCAAAAAAAAAAGCTTTAGTCTCGGACACAAAAATTAGAAAATCTTTAATTTTATTAAAAAAATTAAATATCTTTAATTTTTTTTAAAAAAACTCTTCAACCCAAATTTTAAATCTCTAAATCTCAAATTTCTTTCTAAACCCTAAACCCTAAACCCTAAACCCTAAACCATGTCGATTCAACCACCACCAGCCATCTCTTTCTACATCAACCTCTCACGGTCGATAACCCCAACCTTATATCGTCAAAAATCAACGAACGAACCACAAACGTCCGACGTGAAATCTTTAATTGAACAATGAAAAAAAGATGGGCGAACGACGAACTGTGCCTTGTTAATTTATGTGAAATAATGCATGAAATTGTTATGTTTCTAAGCGCACATTTTTTTTACTAAATACTACTAATCCATTGTTTTTGGGGCTTAATTTTGGTTAGAAGCTTGATTGGAGTGTGTCAACCCAAAACCCACAATTGGAAGCAGATTCTGAAAGCTTAACAGATATCATGATAGGAGTCGTGCGCACGACTTAAGGCACGATGTAGTCAGAAGCAGTTTTAATGAATTTCGTGATAATGATCAGTATTATCTAATGGATAAGTCGGAATTCAAATTTGGTCACTACTTTAAACTTGATCTCTTATCTTGACCGCAAAAATTGAGAAGAGTGCTAATTACTTTCAAGATAGTATTCTTTGTTTCTTCGAATTATTGGAGTGAAAATAGGTCATTTTTTCAAAAGTTAAATCATCTTCAACTCAAAAAAGGACACGATGTTCAAAACATTCAAGATAACGGATCACATTTAAATTAGTGGTCATTTATGATTCCGCCTTATCCTTCAGATAATGTTGATTAATTCTTATCTCGAAATTCGCTGAAACTACTTCTAACTGCATCGTGCCTTGAGTCGTGCTCATAATTCCTGCCATCACATCTGATAAACTTCTAGAATCTACTTTAAGTTGTGGGTTTTTGGTTGACATACTCCAATCTAGATCCTAACCAAAATCAAGCCCAAAAAATAATAGATCGGTAGTATTTAGTCAAAATATAGGCTTAGAAACATAACAATTTCATATGTTTTATTTCAGATATATTGAATTTCCCCTCGTTTATGCAATGCTTGCCCTCAAATGAAATTTTCATTCCTGTCAAACATTCACAACCAACAAGAAATTTTCGCCCCAATCACAAAGCCATGATAAAATCAAAAGAGTTAGATAATATAAACAAATATAAGAAATAAAGTAAATTGACAAAGGGCTATTAAATCTATGGAACATCAAACAACTTGCTGAATTTTTGTTGTTGCTATTTTCCTTCTAAATCGGGACATTATCGAGCTTTTTATGCGAACTAAGATGATAACCTAATCACCTTATCCTAATTATTCAACCCGACATATCATCAATCAGAATTTAATTTTCTACTCATGGTAACTTGATTGGCGAAGTATTCTCTCTCCCTTTTTTTGCATTTTCTTTTCTGAAATTCCATATTTAATTCCTTTCAAGTTTTATTCAATTATTTTCCTAATTATTCTTATTGTTAAATTATTTCAACTCTTTTTAAACTTCTCAATTTTACCTTTTTTTAATTAAACAATGCGATTAAAACAAGGAATCGATATTATTTAATTTCCTAAGTCTCTGTGATCGACCCTATTTCTATATACTATTGTTTATCATTAATTGAGACTAGGACCTTTTTATGTGATGGATTTGACACCCTATCACTTGTGACTCGTATGGCGAGAGAAGGATACCCATTTCGGCCACGACAACATGGTGTTCAATGGAGGTAGAGTGGGATTTTAGGGATTTGGGGTTGTTTTGAAAAACAATAAAATTTGAGGGATTTTTTTAAAAAAAACGTGACTTCTGATTTTTTTAAAACAAAAATCGTCACGTTGCCGGAAAGACTTTAAAACGATTACGTAATAAATGTTGGACACAATGTTCAAATAAGTGTATAGTTTAGACAGTTAACTAGCAGAGATGCTCAAAGAGTTTGGCTCACATTTCAACATTCACTGCTGAAATAAATGACAAAAAGCAAGCCAAAAACATAAGTTCTCATATTTCTATGCACCACTGGCATTCTACACGCAAGATTTTCACATCAACAGCCTCATTCATTAAAGCCAATAACATAAGTTCTCATCTTCTCTGATTTGTTCCATAAGATTATGAGACATTGAACTAGAAAATCAGATTAATCCACTGATCCCAGGCTGAACATAACTGTATCCTTTGGTTGAATTCTAATGAACTACTTCACATATGACTCCCAATACAAATAAAACCAGATCAGATGTCAGTGAAAGAGACAACATAAAAGCTGATTTTCTATATAGTTTTATTTAACCCAAAGGATTGTTGCCTTCTTCCAGACTAAACCTGGCTACGCTCCACAAACAATTGTGAGCCCTGGTTTAGAGACGAAGAAGATGAAAATGAGCCACTGGTACAGGAATGGAAAAAAAAGACCCATTAAAGGCGCCACTGGTTTCTGCACCATGAAAATGGGGTGCTTTAAGAATTCTCAATGGTTGCAGTTGTAACATGTGGTTCCATCGGTGATTCTTGTTCGCCGCTGCGTCTCCAGAATGCCCTCCTCCACCAAATTTCAAAGGCTCTTTGAATGTTTGGACAATCTTCACCGGAGTTCAAGAATCTATTGAACCAAGCAAGCAAAATGTCTTGTTGCCAAGGCAGAGGCAAAGTGAGAATTGTGTTACTTAGACCGTCCTCAATTAAATGCCTATCAAGGCCTCTGGATGCCCTCCTCATCCACCCAAAATCATTGTAAAATGGCACCAGCCATGTTTGCAAAAGCAAGCACCTTCCTTCCTTTGATGCCAACAGTTGCCCCTTTCCAATTCCAACAAATAGCCGTGCAGTCACTCGGCTAACCTCGTACCTATGAACAGCTGGAACTTTAGAATGAGCATTTGATAATTCGGATTGAGAAGCCCATGATTTTAGAAAATCCTCAGCAATCTGCCTATCAATCAAAATGTCAAGAATCCAATGCAAATTATCTGCTTGTCTTGCAATCTGACTCGCATCAGTTAAATCCGATGAAGCTGCTTGGAGAAAATGTTTTCGAAGATGCTCCAAACAGCCATCACAGGCTGAATACAAAGACTCTTTCCGGAGATCGTTCTGAGATGAATTCTCGCGAAGCATCTTCAAGACCAACCCTTTCATTTCACGCCTTGCCTTCTCATCTTTGCCTTCCAGAACAACATGTAAAAGCTTGAGAAGCACTTCTTCATTATCGCCACCGTCATCGGTTCCATTAGTAACGTCAACGGAAACCCTCTTCAAAACTTCCCCTGCTCCCACATTTTCAAGGCGGAGCTCCACCAATAAAGAAGCCACTTTCTCTTCTTCATCCTCAGCCCATGGGGCAGCTTCTAAGTACTCCAAACAAGATAGAACCCCAGCATCAAAACCAATTGCCGCTGAAACCTGACAAAGAAAAATAAGAACAGCCATTTCAACACTTAAAAGTACTAGAAAAACCCAATAATTCAACCTCAAAAAATGCAAAAACACATTTTGAATTCTTCAACCTCATACATACAATACAAGTAACCAAAAATATCATAAATATTTTAAAAACATTTAAAAAAATAAAATGAAAGGCTAAAGCTTTACCTTCAAAATCCCAAGAACCTTAGAAACGTCCTCTCTCATTAGCTTCTTCCTCAAATCTTTACAGTACATCAATTTCAAAGTCTCTATATAAACCTCCACATCATCACAGTCTGCTATTTCCACAATGTACGGCCCAGCAGATCCATTTTTCTGTTGTTTTGCCCATCGATCAGATAACTTCACTGCAAAGAACCTACTGTGAGCCACTACTATTTGCCGATGCACGTTCATGGACACACTAATCCCATCCTTGGAACTCAACGTCAACTTTATATCACTCGAATCCGGATCGTTAAACTGGTTTCCGGGGCTCCGAGTCGACAAAAGACCCGAAATCCGTTGCATGGTCAATGCCTGCTTATCTATCACTGGCAGCGGTTGATTATTCCTGGGAGCTGAAATGGATACCTGGATCTGACCTTGGTTTTGGGTTCTTGGATGGACGTCGGGCTCGTTAGACATCATCTCGAAAAGGGTCGGGCTGGCCCGGGTCTTATCCGGCGGCGGTGGCGGAGAATGCGGGTTTAAAAGACCCGCCGTGAGGGCGGAGTTGAACTTGGTGAAACTCGACGGAGAGTGACCATTGGAGATCGTTGTGAAGTCCATGACGGGTGACACGCTGTCCAAAGAATATCAGATCTTAAAAGCCGACAAAGAATCGTTCACACCCTGGTCCGGAACACGGTGCGGTTGAGGAGAAGTGGGGAGGGGCTTGAAGCAGGGCAACACCAAGAGCTATCGGCTGAAACAACAGTGGGCGGATCAAGGCCGATGTTTGCGGCGGCGGTGGTTGAAATGGTGGTTTGTTTACACTTGCGGCGTTTGGGCTTAATGGGTTGTACTTGAAGTTTGATATTGAAGTAGTAGTAGTTGTTGTTGCCATGAAACAGCATTGAATGTGAGCACTCAAATACTTAATTTAAAAAAGATTTTGGGCAGTGTTTTGTTGTCCTTTAGTTGACAGCATTGGCATCAGCGTCAGTGGATAGTAGCTATTAAAAATGGCGATAGATACGAGAAACCATAGAGCTGTTCCCAGAGGCAGACCCCAGTTGGGTGTAAGAGTTGATTGAAGTAAAAGACAGGAGATAAAGATATTGCATTTCATTAATTAACCTTTGTGCTGGATTTATTTCATTAATTAACCTTTGAGCTGGATTTATTATTACTGAAAAATATGTTTAAATAAATTAAAATTATATTAGATTAAATATTTAACTTAATTAAATAAATTAAGATTATATTGAGTTAAATATTTTATATTCTATTTTCTTAAAATCACATTTTCTTTCCTTTTATTTTACCAGACATTAATAATTTGTTAAGATATATAATAAATGCTATACCTCATATCTTAAAAATATGTTTGGCTTAGTGTCACGCATACTTTATTTTTACTCCAAGGGCACTAGTTTGAATCCACCCAATGTCATTTTTCTTGTTTTCATTTTCGGGCATTAACAAGTACTTAAAATATATAGTAAATGTCGTAACTTATATCGCAAAAATGTGTTTGGCCTAATGACAAATACACTTAACCATTACCATTAAATGTAAGGGTGTGGGTTTAATTCATGTTGGTGTCATTTTCATTACTTTCATTTTTACTTCTTCAATCAGGTTACATGTGTCATCATCTGATTGGTGGGAGAAATTAATTAATCAAATTAAATAAAAATAATTAAAATCTTCACCACCTAATTAAATAATTAATTTATTTTATTAGGAATTGATAGGTTTTTTAAACATAGAGGACCAAATGTGTAATTATATCAATTTTATTTAACAGCCCCGTCAATTTTTTTGTTATTTTTAACAGCTGGTGGTTACATTGATATCATTTAAATATTTTGATGTTTTAATTGTTTCGAAAAAAAATAATGTGGTCAAATCGTAACTTTTTCAATAATATGGTGGTCAATAAAATAATTTATCCTATAAACAATTATATAGTGGTGTAAGCAATGTTTAAAATTGTAATACTCGTAACTGTTATGTTATAATAATATTCATTATTAAAAAAATTATAATCTCAATATTTGTAGTGATTACAATAAAATTCGTTATATCTATAACCGCAACAAATACAGTGGGACAAAAAATTCAACTGCAGCTGTAATCCCAATTGAAAACCATGAAATCAAGTAATCAACCATTTGGTATTGCCGCTATTGATGGGGCGTTCTTTCACTTGTTATATACACATATAAACAAAATAGAAGAGGGAGACGGGTAAAAACTAGTTTAAATATATTGATATGGCATATTGTACTTTTAACGGGTTTTGTATAATAATTGAAAAATAATTTTAGACTAAATTGTAAATATTTCAAAATGCTTTTAAGTCCAAACAACTTGAAAATATGTTTGAGGAATTTTTAAAGGAGTTTTAATGTGTTTTCTAAAGCCAAATTTTACAAAACCACTCAGGTGTTTTGAAACACCCCTAGGCGTTTTAAAATGACCATTCACAGTGTCAAAACGTTTCGATACAACTCTATATATTTCAAAACGGGCTTGTTATGGGTGAGGGTTTTTACATAGTGTTTCGGTACGGGCTTCACCGTTTCGATACGTCTATTTCCCCAACGGCTATTTCCCAACGACTTTTTAAATGCAGCTCAACGGTCACTCGTACCAAAACGGTTTGTAACCGTTTTGATACGGTCATAGGCGTTTCGATACGACTTGCTGCATCAGGCTTCAACGACTAGTTCTGAAGAAGGTCGTTCCGAAACGGACATCACCAGAAACTACAATTAATGAGAGAAATAAAATCTCCAACGGCTCCAATTCAATCCCAACGGTCCTCAACGGCTACAAACTCATTTGGGAGTATAAAAGGGACCTCCAAGCATCAAGAAAACGTTAATGCTTCAATTGTTACAACATTATGATAAAGAATTTGTCTTAGAGCTTTAATTGTAAATTCCGTGTATAGACTACACTTGTGAGCTTAATTGTCAAATTTGCTCAAGTGTATAGGTTCTGGGTGAGTGCTTAGAATTGCAAACATACACCTATTAGAGGGATTTCAAGTTTGCTTAGAATTTCTCTTGTGAGAGAGTGCTTGATCAAGCTTTGGGTAGAAAGTTTGATCGTTGTAACGGTTTCCTCCTAAGCTGGGAAAAGGGGACAAAATTCTTAGTGAATTTGGTTGAAATCCTTATTAAGAAGCTAAGGTAGTGGATGTAGGCTTTGGGTTAGAAAGTCGAACCACTCTAAATTCTTGTGTTTAATTCTTATCTTTTAGCTTCAACTTAAACACCCAAAAACCAACCTTTTCCACCCCTTGGCAAGCACCTCTGACAAGTCGTCGTTTAACCGGTCAAAAATAAATGAATAAATTAACCTCTTTCAATAAATAATTATATAAGGAAATTAAATAGATATAGGGAAAGAGGGTCGATCCGCAGAAAGATTAGTTGGAATTATTGACTGAAGACTGCTTCGATTAGTACTTCTAGGAATATCTACAAAAGTAATTAAATAAAATGGGGGGAGTGATTTGATTTTGAGCGAAGTAATGAAATAAAATGCAAGAATTAAAAAAAATAAGAAAAACCAAGTATGTGAAATAGCCTCGAACCAGCTCCTTCAATTCTTTCGATCACTGAATTAATAGATTTTTATTTCGGGGATCATGTCGGTTACAGTCTACGAGGCCCAACCCGTCGTAACTTGTTTCTCTCTCGAGTAACCAATCCTCCCAAGTCTATTTTCGAAAGATGGTTCTTAAATAAATCAACCACGTCTATCGCCGTTAAAATATTTAGAATAAAAGCAGGAAAAACCCGACTCAGAAATTGTCTAAAATAGAATTGCTTCTGATTTTATCTTTCCTTAGCGGACCGCCGCTAAGAGTGTTCACAGGAAGTCGAAATTTGCCACAGGCCGATCCTTCCTCCCAACTATGTTTTTAAACGATTCCAGACCAACGAGCTCTTTTTGATTTGAAAAACGGTTAAAAACCTTTAGTAAGGCCGATTGCCAAACTATCTAAGCAGAAAGATAAAAATGATTTCCCAAAAGAATTTAAGCAAGTTCAATTCTCACGAATCGAATTGACTTGGCTGGTTCTTGGCTTAAAAGATTTAGCTAAGCATGATATTGATTATCATGCTTAACTTGGTTTTGGAAAAATAAT
This sequence comes from Hibiscus tridactylites, assembly GCA_958450335.1. NCBI lineage: Eukaryota > Viridiplantae > Streptophyta > Magnoliopsida > Malvales > Malvaceae > Hibiscus > Hibiscus tridactylites. The sequence continues at coordinate 78,501,607 of OY288281.1, forward strand.
TAAATAACATAAAATAAACGAAACAAAGAAAATAAAAGAAAAGAACTTGGATTAAAACTGAAAATGTTTACAAAGATAAAAAACTCAAAGCTAGAAGATGATCACTAAAATGATTGATGATTTAAGCCTTTACCAAGGGGTGGTATTTATAGGCTTAGATTTACAAAGATAAGGTGATGAGATAATTTAAAATAATAAACAAAAGATAAATAATTCAAATGTTTTGAAATTTAAATACATCAAAACGAACGGATAAACAGATAAGATCTTCAAGATCGTCCAAAATTTTCTAGAAGTCGTCACGTATTTGCCACGTCACTACCACGTCAGACGCGTCATGCCCAATGTCGTGCTCACGATGCCAATCATGACAGAATAATAATAAAAACTGCAGAAATGCCCCATTTTCACTGTTATTTCCAGAATTGGGTTCCTGCACAAAATATAACAAAAACATCATGTATTAAGCAGTAAGAAGTCTCAATAACTAAAAAAATAGCAAATGAAATATGTCATATTTGAGAACTCATCAACCTCGGTTGTGACCATCGAGCTCAATATGAAGAATGTGATCTTCTCATATCTACTTTCTCACTCTTCCTTCATCAATTTATAGTTCGATCCAAAAATGACACAAGTCTTTCATGCTCATCCTTCCTTGTTATAGAAGCTTCTATACAGCTAGCAGCCGTGACGACACTCTTGGATACAATGCTGACATGTTTTTACAGCGACATTAGCAGTGCAATAATAGTACAGTGAAATGAAAAAATCAAAGATAATTTGAACAAAGTCAACCGAGTTAGAAAATATGCAAAAACTAAGATGAAAATGCATAAATGCATGCAACATATAACAATATAAGGACAAATTAATCGATAAATTAGGTGAAAACACATGCTTTTTAGAGAGCTACGACACCTCAAGTACGAGACTTGATAAGTCGATAAATTTTTTAAAGAACTAAAGAGTAAACATTCACAAAAGAGATAATTTTTAAAATTTTAAGTTTTCAATAATGAATAAGATGGCCTATTATAGTATTTACAAGATAAAATCATAAAGGTCTAACAAAGAAATTAGATACTTCATCATAATCATAATGATGACAATACATTAAGGCTTGTGTCATCCCACTTCCCTTAGTAGCCGAATGGCTGTATAGAGCTTTTAGGATGAATGTATACACTTCTAAGATGAATGTAGACACCCATTCATCTACAAGGGAGAGACCTTTTAAACTTCTAAAGCTTTTAAAGGTTATCATTCATCTTACTTACTGGCAAAATTAGATTCACCCTTTGGTAAATTTGAATAGTCATTTTATTCACTCCTTGAAGAAGTCAAATGGTCCTCATGAATAGATTATTATGAAACCTTTGGATTCCATCTTAAATGTACCTCAAGTTACTCTTGTTAAATTGGCTGAACAATCATGTTTGGCATTTGAAAGATGTGATAGAGTTATGGTGCTTCAATGTTGTTAGCAGCCCCTTTAATCCCTTCTAATACATACATGTATGTTGTCATGTGTGAGCATTAATTTTGTCTAGATTAATAACCTATTTTAATATTTTATTTTATTTATTTACTTTTATTATTATTTATATATTATATTATAAAGTAAAAAATATTTATAATTAATTAAAATAAGATAACAGTCCGTTAGAGTCTAGTTGTATTTTAAAATTATACAACCCAATATACGACATGACCTATTCGGCCTAAATTAAATTAGGCGCAAACCCTAAAATTAACTACAAAACCCTAATCCTATATTTGTCTTTACACAATCAAACAACAACCGTAGGATCTTATGCTGATTTAACGGCCCAGATTGGAGCAAAAAATGAACGCCTCTCCTTACGGACATGCAGGCCACGACTTCAGACTATTCACCTTTCGCGTGCGACTCACTCGCGATTCTTCCCATGCTCCTATAGTTCCCCTTCTTCTCAAACGGCCACGTCACCATACACAGACAAAAAAAAGAGAGGATTTCAGAGGCATATACAACATTTTGCATAAAGAAAATGGGAACCAATAGGAGGATTCACTTTATCTCTTTTATGTTTATAATCTCATGGTCTTTTGTCGTTCAATTGAGTATCCGATTATCTATTTAAACAACAATGAGATTATTTTTTACTAGCGTGAGTGAATTTTTTCCTTTTTTAGAATGGAAGAGTCTTTTCATCGTTTCTTTTCAAAAAAAATTTTTGTTATTCGTTGCGAATATTTTCTTGCTTGAAATTCTTTGTTTGATTATTTTTTTAAGTAATAAAAAGTTATCCAATGTTATCCTAAAATATTGATATAGACTTTAATTACTCATTTTGTTAAAGGGACTAAGTTTTCAAATTTCGAAATTAAGAGAGACCTTTATATCGATCAAACTTGATATATCCAATTTGAAAAAAAGAAGAAAAGAAACTGAGCTCTACTGTTACTGGGCTTGAATATTTGCCATTTTATTTCCACTTAGTCACCAAAGGCCTAATACAATGATTTGGACTTAATTAAAAGGCCCAAGAGGCATTAAAATGTTTTCTTTCACGCATTTGTTCACCATTTTCTCTTTTTTACTCTTTCTTCTTCTTCTTCGTCGTCGACTCCAACAGCAACGACATCAGCAGGAGATCTAGGAGAGTGAGAAATGAGCGGTCACGATTCCAAGTACTTCTCGACGACAAAGAAGGGAGAAATCCCTGAACTCAAGGAAGAGCTCAATTCTCAGTATAAGGTACCTAACGTCTTTCCTGCAGATTTCTATGTTGATCCGCTTCTTCTAATTTTTTATGTTTTCGATTTGATGTATTTGAAGATCCTCAGTTCCTGTTTTTCGTTAGATCTATTGTTTTGCCGTTTTAGTTTGTTCTTTGAAGAGGTCAATCTGTTGAATTACATCTTTGTTAGCTTTGGTTTAGGTTTCTGTTTGGATCAATTGGGGATTATAAAAAATAAGCTGGAAATGAAATGAGAAATTTAGTTTTCTTGATTAGGATTAATGCTACTTGATTCGAGCATTGGATTCTGGTTCGCCTTTCTTCAAGTTTCTACTGAGAGTAGTTTATTTTTATCTAACTCGGAACTGAATTTTAACTGCAGTACAGTTGTTTTAGTTCTATTGATTTTTCTGGTTAAATGAGTTTTCTGAAGAGTTTTTTTAACCCTGTCGCTCTTAGCATGTTGAAAGACTAGAAATGTGCACGTTGGATTTTGAATGCACATTTTTGCATCTCTATTTTTGTGCTTTGTGGTTATGGGATTGTAATCTTGCCTTTGTTTTCCATGTTGTGAAGGATAAAAGAAAAGATGCTGTAAAGAAGGTTATTGCTGCAATGACGGTTGGGAAGGATGTGTCATCGTTGTTCACTGACGTGGTGAATTGCATGCAAACAGAGAATTTGGAGCTGAAAAAGCTTGTTTATTTGTATCTTATAAATTATGCTAAAAGCCAACCTGACCTTGCTATTCTTGCAGTAAATACATTTGTAAAGGTGTGCAATTTATTATGCCCTTTATCTTTACTATTTAACATAGCTTAAAAGGAAGAGTGTTTTTCATAATTTCCTTCTATTTTTTTCATTTGGCATGGGGGTGTCGATGTTGCTTGATATGAACATGTAAACTTTGAAATTGTATGTTTACAAGGATGCTGGCCTATTTTCATGCTTGGGCTTCATATCTCAACATATATATTTCAGGAATGTAGTTATGGGTTCCCCAGAGTTTTAAAGTGATTGTAAGTCATTTATACGAAATATCTTTCTTTTATTTTGGGTTTGCTTACAGGGTCAAAGATGTCTACGCAGATTCTTCATTTACAAAATTTTCTGTGCAGATGTTTCTGGTTAATAGTGTCTTTATTAAGTAAAAGAAGTTAAAAAGTTCCAATTCTAACCTATCTATTGTCTTTCTATCCGCCTCAAAGGATACCAAGCATTATAGAGTGTTAGTAAGGATTTCATGGTATTGTTCAGTTTGGAGTAATGTTTGTATTAAGGTTTACATAATGATGCTTTATGAATCTCGACTGACTTTGGCTTTATGAGCATGTATGTAGGACTCACAGGATCCAAATCCTCTCATTCGTGCGTTGGCTGTTCGGACTATGGGATGCATCCGTGTTGATAAGATCACAGAATATCTTTGTGATCCCCTTCAAAGGTGCCTCAAGGTTGATTCTTGTCACAGTATATGGTTCCAATTTTCAGCAATGCTTTGGTTTTTTTGTTTCCACTTTCCAACATCATAGACTTGCTTTATACTAGTCACACAAGTTATTATGTATTTCTCTTACTGTATATGATATTTTAACAGGATGATGATCCGTATGTTCGCAAGACAGCTGCCATATGTGTTGCTAAACTTTATGATATAAATGCTGAGTTGGTTGAGGATAGGGGTTTTCTGGAATCTCTCAAGGATTTGATATCTGACAACAATCCGATGGTTGTAGCTAATGCTGTGGCAGCTCTTGCTGAGATACAAGAGAATAGTAGTGGACCAATATTTGAAATCACTACCCCCACACTCACAAAGCTCCTGACTGCTCTTAATGAATGCACGGAGTAAGTTCAAATGTTCGAAATTGTCTTGCTTCATCCCACTACTTTGATAATGCAAAATGATTACCGATAATCAGGTTATTGCTATGTGGTTGAGCTGTCTTTCAAATTCATATAAAAACAAATCAATAGGATTTTGGTTATTTATATTTTCCATTTTTGGACATGATAGCTTGAACAGGTCACTAATCTAGTGTTTGTTTGTTGAACTTTGTTTGGGAACCTTGTGCTTTACCCATCTCATTTTTATAATGTCCATGTCAGGTGGGGTCAAGTTTTTATACTTGATGCTCTCTCCAGATACAAGGCAGCTGATGCTCGTGAAGCAGAAAATATTGTGGAAAGAGTTACACCACGACTTCAACATGCTAATTGTGCTGTTGTACTCTCAGCTGTTAAGGTGACTTTTGTTTTCTTTTCAGTATTTTGCATAAGTATTTTCTTTTTATCAACTGACGTGCGAGCATTCCCTATTTTGTGCTTTCCAGATGATTCTTCAACAAATGGAACTTATCACTAGCACTGATGTTGTTCGAAATCTTTGCAAAAAGATGGCTCCTCCACTTGTGACATTACTCTCTGCTGAACCCGAGATACAATATGTTGCATTGCGGAATATCAACCTCATTGTACAAAGGCGGCCTACAATTCTTGCCCATGAAATCAAGGTGGATTTATATTGAATAAAACATGTGCATGCTTGCCCACACACATCATTCACACTCGTGCGATAGCTTGATTGTATGCTTCTGTGTAAATATAGCAGCACTGAATCTGTGCTTATCAGATGTTTGTTCTTGCTAGGTATTCTTCTGCAAGTACAATGATCCAATTTATGTGAAGATGGAGAAGTTAGAAATCATGATAAAGCTTGCTTCCGACCGAAATATAGACCAGGTATCCAAATTTTGGTCTGTGGACTTTTTTTGGTCTTGTTTACATTGGTAGTTTATTTTCTTCTGCATTTAAGATATAAATGTTGAGATGGTCTCTTGGACGATATCCATGTAGGTTTTATTGGAGTTCAAAGAATATGCAACAGAAGTAGATGTAGATTTCGTTAGAAAGGCTGTTCGTGCCATCGGTCGATGTGCTATCAAGTTAGACAGAGCAGCTGAACGGTGCATCAGTGTTCTGCTCGAGTTGATCAAGATTAAAGTGAACTATGTTGTTCAAGAGGCTATTATAGTTATCAAGGATATCTTTAGAAGATATCCTAACACGTATGTATCATTTATCTAGACCTGTGTTGGAATATTATGAAAAATAAATCTTGTCATTATATTTCTTAACAATAGCTGAAACCACATGTTTGCACCTTGAATCCCATTTGATGGTTTCTTCACAGGTATGAGTCTATCATTGCGACCCTCTGTGAGAGCTTGGACACCTTAGATGAGCCAGAAGCTAAGGTACCTTTGTGTCAGATGTTGCCAAAAAAATCAGAGCATTGTTTTCTGTTCCTATTGTTATTTTTTCTTCTTAGCTCATATTTTTCCTCTTCTTTTGTTCTATCTGCTAAGGCATCAATGATATGGATAATTGGAGAATATGCTGAAAGAATTGACAATGCTGATGAGCTCCTTGAAAGCTTCTTGGAGAGTTTCCCTGAAGAACCTCCCCAAGTTCAACTGCAGCTGCTAACTGCTACAGTCAAACTCTTTCTTAAGAAGCCAACAGAAGGCCCACAGCAGATGATCCAGGTCTTGTATTTGCATTCTTCATGCATGTTTTCAGTTATTTGCTTCATGTTTGCATGTTCCATTTCACTAATGGTTCTATTATCTTTGATTACGCATTATACATTTTTCCAAAATCATTTTCTGATTTCTCTATATGCAATTGCCTAAGAGAAAACTGGTCTAGAGGAATGCAGGTTGTATCATTTTTGTAGGGAACTCAGGCATAGCATTTATCTTACTTTTCCAAGAGCAATAACTACTGGATAACCTTGCTTTTCCATAGTTATCTGGTTATACAAGTTACGTTAACTTCTTATTGTTGATGTAATGTATGTTTGGGTTTGTGTTTTTGACCATGCATCTATGTCTGTCTGTCTAGTGCAGAAAGATTGATTGTTCAAGAAAAATAAATTAAAAATATTGGAGACATCATATACGATCTAACTTCTATTGTGGCCTTTTTATAGGTTGTATTGAATAATGCTACCGTGGAAACTGACAATCCTGATTTACGGGACCGTGCATACATTTATTGGCGCCTTCTATCAACTGATCCTGAGGTATGTTTTTGTTCTAACCAATTGCAGTTCACTAATCAATGCTTTTAGTTTAAAAAATCCGAGGAATCATTTTTAATCTTTATTTCCTTTCTTACCTTGGAGGGGAAGAGCTAGGTAAGCATTTTGCTTGAACAACCTTGACCTCCATTCCAAGGACCGCTCTTAAAATGGGCATACTATTTGATTATACTGAGGTTTAGAATGCTTTTCACCATGTTGGTATGATTAGCATGTGCTTTTTATATATAAGAGTTTTTCCTGTGGTCATCTTCTCTCAGAATCTAGCTAGTCTCAACAGCAGGGTGTTGCAATAGATATTTGAGTGTAGATGTCTTTGCTGACATGCATGCGTCATTTTTTAAAGGTACACTACATGTAGACCGTATGGAGGATGTTTTTGACTTTCCATTTGTTCTGTCAGGCTGCTAAGGATGTTGTGTTAGCTGAGAAACCTGTGATCAGTGATGATTCAAACCAACTAGATTCATCCCTTCTTGATGAGCTTCTTGCCAACATCGCTACACTATCTTCTGTCTATCACAAACCTCCTGATGCTTTTGTAACCCGCACAAAGACTGCAACTCCAAGAGCTGAAGATGATGACTACCCTGATGGAAATGATACTAGGTATTCCGAAACACTTTCTAATGCTGCTAATGGTGGTGCATCACCACCAACCAGTTCAAGTAGCGTCCCATATGCTGCAGCTAGGCAGCCAGCTCCAGCCCCAGCTGCTCCCGCACCTGCTCCTCCAGTGCCTGATCTGTTAGGTGATCTGATTGGCCTTGATAACAATCAAATTGTCCCCGCTGATCAGCATGCCACGTCTTCTGGGTAAGTATGTTGGAATGCATTAGTTTTCCGGATAGAAATCTCATTTTGCTGCAAATGTTATAAATATTTTTAAAAATAAATAAGCTCCTTACACTGAAACAGTATTTTTTTTAATATTCCCTCCATCCCACTAAAGTTGTCCTTTATTGACTTTTTTGTTGCATTTTTTAAACTTTGACCATAATTATTTTAAATAATTAAAATTTAAAAAATATATATTTAAAAGCTACTTGATTGAAGGTTTTTAAAATGTATTTTTTTCACATTTTTATCAATAATAAATTTTAAATAACAAGTCAAAGTTGACTAAAAAAGTCAATAAGTGACAATATTAGTGGGACAGAGAGTAGTTTCTTGTGTTATTAAGAGTTATGCCTGTAGCTTATACATAACATGCATGCCTATATTGTTGCACTTACTGTATTTTTTTACCTTAACGATTGCAGCCCCCCTTTGCCTGTTTTGCTACCATCATCAACTGGACAGGGTTTGCAAATCAGTGCACAGTTGGCACGGCAGGATGGTCAAATATTTTACAGTTTACTGTTTGAGAATAACACACAGACCACTCTTGATGGATTCATGATTCAGTTTAACAAGAATTCGTTCGGTCTGGCAGCTGCGGGACCTCTTCAGGTAATCACAATTTGTGTGGTCTTTACACTTCAGTTAGTTTGTTGTTGCATTTTCAGGATTTAATCGGTACTGTCTGTTAGGTTCCCCCATTAGCACCAGGAGCATCAGCAACGACATTGCTGCCAATGGTATTGTTCCAGAATATGTCTGCTGGTCCTCCAAACTCCCTTCTGCAGGTTGCTGTTAAAAATAGTCAGCAACCAGTTTGGTACTTCAATGATAAAATCCCATTGCATGTGTTCTTTACCGAGGATGGGAGGATGGAACGAACTAGTTTTCTTGAGGTAAGAAGCTTGTCCCATTTTGCTTTGTTTTTTTTATGGTACAAATTTGTCAAAAGCCCACCCTTGCAATTGGAATTGAATGATCTTCTTCCCGTTATGCAGACATGGAGATCACTACCCGATTCAAATGAGGTCCTAAAAGAATTCCCAGGCATTGTGGTGACCAGTGCTGAAGCAACCCTTGACCGACTAGCTGCTTCAAACATGTTCTTTATAGCGAAACGCAAACATGCCAATCAGGATGTGTTCTACTTCTCTGCAAAGATCCCTCAAGGTATACCTTTCTTGATTGAACTTACAATGATAATTGGAAACTCGGGTGTGAAGTGTGCGATCAAGACCCCAAATCCCGAGATGGCCGCACTGTTTTTTGAATCAATTGAGACACTCCTCAAGGCATGATTGTTTTCCTCTGTTATGCGGTTATAAATTTTCAATGCATGTAAAATTCATGAGCAACCCTGTTTTAGGACTCACATTCTTGCTAATTCCCCACTTCCAAAATATCCCTGCTTGTCTGCTTTCCGTAATTACTTGCAACTGTACTTTTCTTTTTTTCCTGCATTTATTATGTGTGTTAAATACTACATTTGTACAATTTTGGATCTTTACTTCGGCTGCTTTCAAACTTTAAAATTTTATTCTTGTTCTCGAACAACAAAATTCTTGTACTAGAAACTTAATATATTATAAGTTATTCAACCTTTGACACTGCTAGTATTCTTTGTTAAAAGTGTAGTTTATAATGATTTGTTGCTGTAGTTGTGTATTGATTGTTACATTTTAACTGAAGCGTAAAGTGTAACCAAAACAAGATAATATTAAAAGGATTGATATTTAATGTTTGACAGGTTATTCTTTTACGCATTGTCAGTTAACGATATCTCATAAAATTTTAGAGTTAAATTCACTATTCTCGAAAATATTTCATCATCTGATTCAATAATAATGCATAAAATTGTACAATGCTAATAAATCAAATATTCAACCATAACAAAAAATAATAAATCAAGTTCTCCAACTCTTTCAATGTAGTTATTATTGGTAGGTGTTCATAACTATCTGATGGGTACTTACAGGATCAAGCTCATAATGTAAGTTGTTAAAGTGGAAGAGATGAGAAAAATAATAATATTATAGTAATGATATTATTATATTAATGATATTAAACTTATTGAACCTTTAAAAACCTACTGGATTAATTATGAACATCCTTAATTATTAGTACTGAAATTCGTCTAAACTATTCGGTCAAAATCCAAACCCATCAATAAGGCCCCAAAACTGAAATGACCCCTAAAGGCTAAAACACTCTGTACACCCGAATGCGCAAATTGAACCAAGACTTATATTCAGATATAGGGAAGCCAAATGGGCAGGGCAGGGGTGGATACCACTTCCCCCTTTATTCATACCCACTTAAAATCTTATATTCACCACCTGCTCACTATCTACGGCGGATATCATTGTTTAAATCCACACCCGTCTAAGCGGGTACGTTCTAAAATTCACTTCACCCCACTACCTAACTGGATGCCCACCACCCAATATGTACCGCCAGTATCTGCTCGACCCATCGATACCTATTTGGCAAACAACCACTTATATCGAATTATGTAAAAAAAATAAACCATAAACTTGCGTAAAGAAAAGTAAAACTTCACATATTTTGTTGATTGATCAAGTAATCATAACTAACTTAACTAAAGCACATTTACGTTGGTATAAATTTTACTTAACTACATCTAACTAACAGCGGTAGACAATTGTAAAGAATGTTTATACCCTAAGATTTGATTAAATTATAAGGCACACCCTTTAAAATTTTAGGGTTTACAAAATAGGCTGTGAACTTATTCCTAAATTCATAATGGTCTAAAATTCATATGGTGGGTAGTTAGTGAGCGAGGCGAGCGGATGCGGGCGGATAAGGTTTCAAATTCACCACCTACGCACTACACACGGCGGGTATGACTTTTGACATCTACACTCGTCCATATCCACCGAACTCATACTTATTCCCGCCCCATCAAAAATAAATACGGTATAAAATTTATAAAATTGTACTTGTTTACCATCCATATCTAAATCTAGGTCCTAGCATGCTACCATTACCCGTTTAATTTCATCCTCAGTATCTTCCCGTTAGATCCTTTTTATCCCAACTGCACTACTCCTTTCCTCCTTCCAACGCCACCACCAAGAGTCCACTACCATTCAACCTCCTCAAAATTTATATTAATTAGGGATGTTAATGGTAGGTTAATTGTACCATTTAACATAAATAATTGGTTAACTGTTATAGTGGTTATTAAACCGTAATCTATCATTAAAAAATAGTTAATCATTAAATTTTTAAACGGTTAACCGCTACTTAACGGTTCGGTTACAGGTTAACCTGTAACCTATTATATTTTTTTAAATGTTCACTAATTTTTTTGAGAATAATGAAATTATCTCTCCGATAAATATTATATTAAAACTTTTAGAAGAAAAAAAATTAAGTAAAGAATTTCTAATCACAAACTTCATCTATGTCTAAGTAATTTCATAACGGTCCACCATTAACCATCATTTTTAACGGTTGGTTAACCGAAATCGTTTAAGCTTTAACGGTAAATTAATTAACCGAAAAAATATAACGATTATATCAGTTAACAATTACTGTTTATTTTGCACAACCCCGATACTCATCACCAACTCCACAAACTAACTCAAATTCAAACTCCTCAATTGTTATCCCTATCCATCTAACCCATAAACGTAATCAAATTCAACCCTATTTAAATCCACTAAAACTCCAAATTAAGGGAAAGAATGTCAGAGAACATTGAGGAACGAAACCTGCAAAAAAGACGTTAGTAAAAGTTGAATTTGAGAAAACAAGAAAAAGAAGAAGGAAAATAACTTATCATTCAACTGAAGTTCATGCACGATGACTAGGGCGAGACTCCGTTCGACAAACCGAACTGCAAGAGTGATTAAAGCAACATACTTCAAAACCACAACCAATCAAGAATGAAACGAGGAGATCAATAAGAGAGAAGTCAAAAGGGTTTTTGTCAAACTTGTAGATTATTGAAACACTTCAGCTAAATGAAGTTGAATTTAGACTCAAGAGACTGAAAAGAATTTTTCAGTGTAATTTGTGCTTCAAACGACCACCATCAACGATAACTAACAATGGTTGAATATGACGATTAATAACAGACGACGTACTAGTTAAAGATTGAACGAACTGTCTAGAGAAAGAGACAAGATGACTAAGAGAAAAAATGAAAAAGAAAAAAATAAAAAAGTAAAAAAAAATAAGTGTATTTAAAGCCCTTCTAAAATGGTGTTGTTTGAGTGAACTCTTTAGACCACAAAATATTATTTTAGGAAATCTAAACTGTACGCTCGAAGAGGATTTATGCGTTTCTAAAAACGTTACTATTTGTGTTTTATTCCCTCCTCTTATATATTTAGTTCAATTTAGTATTTTTTGTATTAATTAATTACCATTTAACTTTTTGTATTTAATTCAATTTAATAATACCGCTTATTACCAGCTGGATGATAAGAATTTTCATACTACATGAGAGCGTTACAAATCAATATGCAGGACACTAGTGAAGTTGTCCCAATTCAACTTGCTCAACAGATGATTCTATTGAAAACGAATCCTAATGATTTATCTGGTAGGATGGCGGAACAAACTATAGACCACTTTATTTTTTTATTCTGATTTTGAAAGGTCATGAGTTAACTCGACAAATGAACTAGATATTGAAAGAGTAAATATTCACCCGCGAAATTTTATTTTCATTTTATTGATTGTTGAATTTTTATCAATTAGAATCTGATATGAATATGATAATAAAACAAAATAAATATTCGTTATAACATTATAACAAAACCAAGATAAGATATTATTTAAAAATAGAATCCGCGTTAAGATCCACTCACACTATATAAAACTCAACTAATTTTACACTAATCCATTACCATTAAATACGTTTAATTCTCAAATTGTTAGAAACCCTAATTTTGTTAATGTCATGGAAAAACGTGTTAATATTAATGAATTCTCATTTTTTTATTCTAGAGCAAACCATTGGTGGTGAAGAATCACCAAGCTCCTTCAAGCAAATTCAAGTCCCTAGAATGGAGTTGTATCTAAGAGCCGAAATAACTTTGAATTGTCCGATGAGTGTAATTCATGTCTCAGATATGGCTAGACGCCATCCCAATTTTATTTATATGTTTTTCATGAATTTACCTAGTTGCTATGTCAAGGCTCCTATAGAACAAAGCGAAGGGAATTGCTAATGGTAAGCTTGGTAAGATTATTTGTATTACATGATTCAATTATGAATGTGACATGAATGAAAATGTACAACATAATGACATATGACATGAACATGAACCATGAATATTCAAAAAAACATGAATTATGATATGTAAGTTATCAAGTATGTTAAGAATTATGAAACTATGCAATTATGATGTTATGGACTCCTTGAGTACATGTGTACTTTGGATACAACTGACATACTATAGAATTCATTTAGCTCATGTACGGGTGGACTACGGTCCTTGGGTTACGACCCTTATGTAGCGAGGCAGGGGATGTATGATAGAACTAAAACATAATAGATATAAGACCTACAACACAGGATCTATCATGTCAAATCATCAAGAATAATAATCTGGATAAACTGAATGCGAAAGCGTACCTGAATTCATTGATAGATTGAAAATCTTGAATCTTGATGTGGAAATCTCAAAACTTTGGTATTGATCTTACAAGAAGACAAGTTATCTCTTGAAGTAAAACTCACTGACGGAGAAGGAGAGAAAAACAAATTAACCTATTTCTTGGGGACCACTACCTCTTTATATAGTTGATTATTAAATAAACTATTAAATATTTTTAACTCTACCCCTCATTGAATTATAAATATATTTTATAGTATCTACACTTTTATTTCCATGTCACTTTAATACCTATAATACGCCTAACGTAATTGGTCACTTAATTTTATGTCATACTTTATAATAGCAACATACATTTTATATATGTGCCCACAATTGCGGATTTTAATCTAACAATCTCCCACTTGAGCAACATATGTTTCCTGATAAATGTACAACCTTATAAGCTCAAAATTTTACTATTATATAATAGGTATTCTTTAACAATCTCGTCCATCAACTATATCCATATAGAATCAAAGCGGTCTTCGCCATATCAATCATGACCGAACCCATCAATGGTCACATATACAAATATAGTCAAATGACATAGATCAATCATGGATGTGTAGCATGGAAAATTACATGAAATGTGAACCGAACATGTCTATTTCCAACTGGTCCTCCTAAACCTTAGTGAGATCAACTTTACCGAATTCAGAGCGTGCATAAATCAAAATAACTTTATTTCTGCAGAAAATAACCTTAAATAACTTTAAACTGAAGTAACTGAAATTGTGTCTAAACCGAATGAGCATTTTTCAAAATTACAAACCCCCACTAAAACTGAATATCCTTTGTTGGGATTTTAGGGGCTCGATTCGATCAACCGTTCTTGCTCGCCAAGTGTGGAGAAGTTGGATAATTGGGTGTGTTAGTGGGAGGTGAAAATTTGGCAATTTGACACAAGGATTTATAGTGGTTCAACCTTCTAACCAAGGTCTACATCCACTACCTTAGCTCCCCACTAAGGATTTCCAACAAATTCACTAAGAATTTCGTCCCCTTTTCTCGGGTTAGGAGGAAACCGTTACAACCCTCAAAGCTTTCTACCCAAAGCTTGAAGGAACACTCTCTTTACAAAGAAAGACTTAGCAAACTAGAAATCCCTCTTAAAGGTGTTTGTTTGCAATTCTTAGCACTCACCCAAAACCTAAAACACTTGAGCAAATTTGACAATTTTGGCTCACTAGTGTTTGTCTATACAAAGAAATGACAATTTAAGTACAAAGACAATTCTTGATCATTTGTTGATTGACAATTGAAGCATTAGTCTTCTCTTGATGCTTGGAGGTCCCTTTTATACTCCCAAATGAGTTTATAGCCGTTTAGGACCGTTGGGGTTGAAATAGAGTCGTTGGAGCCTTTAATTCCCTCCATAAATGCAGTTCTGCAGCTCCCCGTTTCGAAACGCTCGAAGCCGTTTCGAAACACTCTCAATGTAGAAAGAGCCGTTGCAGTCTGTCAGGGTACCCGTTTCAGAACACCCCCTTGCCGTTTCAGAATGCGTATCGGAACGCTATAAGCCCGTATCGAAACGACCTGTATTTAAAAGTTAGTTGGGAAAGAGCCGTTGGGGTTTATAACCGTTGTGGTCAGTGCCACGTGGGCGTATCGAAACGGCCTAGCCCGTTTCGAAACGCTGGGCAAAAATGCTGTCCATAGAGAGCCCGTTTCGAAACAAGTTTCGAAACGTTTTGGCTACTGGAGGCACCTGTTTCGAAACGCCCTAAGGTGTTTCGAAACACTAGGACAGTTTTGTGAAAATTGGTCTTTGAAAAACATAAGAAAACCTTTTTAAAGACATCCCTAAACATGTTTGGACTTTGGAAATGTTTTAAATGCTTTTTAAATTAGTCCAAATTATTTTTCAATTATTATATCAAAACATTAGTTCTACAATCTCCCCCTTTTTGATATAATAAAACCACTTGAAAAATTGTTTGGGATTCTCCCCCTTTAACTTTAAAAATGTGAATAAGAGATTAAAATTTTAATTCAAATAAGGCTCCCCCTTATTCATTTGAAAATTCAATTTTTCAAACCATTTCTCCCCTTTTTGTTATATCAAAAAGATTTAAAACATTAAGTTCAAAAATAACAATAGAGGTAAAAATTTGACAAAAATGAGAATTTGGTTTTAAAATGGCTCCCTCTTACTCAAAGCATCATTGAAATGTTAGTCCAACATATATGATCATCTAGTTGAATAAACTAAAAATAAAACAAATAAATGCTAAAAACAACTAGAATTTTTACCAACACTTGAACTCAAGGTAGGATGTGAAGCCTTCCTTCTTCAAGTGTTCTCCCTTGTGTGCATGGAACTCCCCCTCAATGTTTGACTTGTTGAACATCTCCATCACACCTACAATAGACAATCAAGTAATTTTTGGTATCCAAATTGCTTTGGATCCATAGACGTTAGTTGCACAAATTTTAGTCCCCTTAGGAATCCATTTTTCAATGTCATCCTTTTTAATTGAAGTGGTTAGTCCTTTTGGGACCCAAACACTTCTAAAACATTTTCCTTTGATAAATCTAGGGGCACTAGATTGTCTAACATAAAAGTTTGATTTTCCAAAATTGTTTTTCTTTTCAAGCTCTTTGGAAATCAAATCTTTTTCTCCTTGAACTTTTTGAAGCAATTTTTGTAAATCAAAACATTTTAATTCAAACTCTTCAAGTTTTGCTTCAAGTTCAAGTTTGGTTTTAGAAAGCAAATCATTTTGAATTTTTAACTTTGAAATCAATTTATTGTTTTTCAAAATGTGGCTTTTAAAATCTAAAACCAAATCATCATAGGCATCTTGTAATTCATCAAAAGTGTAAGAACATGAAGTAGATGAATTAGAAGTTACCCTTGAATCTTCTTCGATGGCCATAAGGCAAAGGTTGGCTTGTTCATCGTCGGTGGAGTCCTCATCACTCCAAGTAGCCACATGTGCCTTCTTCTTATGGCTTGAAGTGCTTGCCCTCTCCTTTCTTTTAGGTTCACATTCAAGCTCTCTCAAGGCTTTCTTCATGAAAGGGGCACACTTCTTGAAGAGATGAACTATCTCTTCATCTTCCTCCTCCTCTTCACTTGAGTAGATATGATGGCAAGTGGAGGATTTTAGAGCCATGTCACTAGCATTGATGCCAAGCCCTTTGATTTTCTTCTCTCCCATAGCTCTTATTTCTTCCCTCTTCTTCTCATCCTCCTTGTTCTTCTTCATGATTTGATGAGTAAGAAGTGACCCCATTAGTTCATCAAGCTTCAAAGTCTTCAAATTTTTGGCTTCGATGATGGCGGTCCTCTTTGAGTCCCAAGACTCGGGAAGTGAGTAGATGAGCTTTCGAACAAGCTTCTCCTCCGGGATGGCTTCTCCATAACCTTTAAGACCATTGGTGATGGTGGAGAACCTATCAAACATCTTCTCGATGTTCTCTTCCGGATCCATTTGAAGTTCTCATACTCCAAGGTTAGGAGCCCAATCTTGGTCTCCTTGACTTCATTTGTCCCCTCGTATGTGACTTCAAGCTTGTCCCATACCTCCTTGGCACTCTCACAAGAAGACATCTTCTCATAGATGGATGGACCAAATGCACAAAATAGAATATGCAAGGCTTTGCAATTTAGCTCCATCTTCTTGCGATCGTCGGCACTCCACTCCGCTTTACTTCTTTGAGGCACGAACGGGCCATCTTCAACTACATCCCATAGCTTGTAATCTCTTGATTTGATGAAGAACTTCATCTTTGTCTTCCAATGGGCATAGTGAGCTCCGTCAAAGAAAGGCGGTTTGTCGATTGATTGTGCCATTGAGCCGGTTGATGAAAAAGTGATCGAGCTTGCCGGATCTTCTCAATAGGATGTGAATCCCCTTCGATTGAGCCAAGCTCTGATACCAATTGTTGGGATTTTAGGGGCTCGATTCGATCAACCGTTCTTGCTCGCCAAGTGTGGAGAAGTTGGATAATTGGGTGTGTTAGTGGGAGGTGAAAATTTGGCAATTTGACACAAGGATTTATAGTGGTTCAACCTTCTAACCAAGGTCTACATCTACTACCTTAGCTCCCCACTAAGGATTTCCAACAAATTCACTAAGAATTTCGTCCCCTTTTCTCGGGTTAGGAGGAAACCGTTACAACCCTCAAAGCTTTCTACCCAAAGCTTGAAGGAACACTCTCTTTACAAAGAAAGACTTAGCAAACTAGAAATCCCTCTTAAAGGTGTTTGTTTGCAATTCTTGGCACTCACCCAAAACCTAAAACACTTGAGCAAATTTGACAATTTTGGCTCACTAGTGTTTGTCTATACAAAGAAATGACAATTTAAGTACAAAGACTATTCTTGATCATTTGTTGATTGACAATTGAAGCATTAGTCTTCTCTTGATGCTTGGAGGTCCCTTTTATACTCCCAAATGAGTTTATAGCCGTTTAGGACCGTTGGGGTTGAAATAGAGTCGTTGGAGCCTTTAATTCCCTCTATAAATGCAGTTCTGTAGCTCCCCGTTTCGAAACGCTCGAAGCTGTTTCGAAACACTCTCAATGTAGAAAGAGCCGTTGCAATCTGTCAGGGTACCCGTTTCGAAACACCCCCTTGCCGTTTCGGAACGCGTATCAGAACGCTATAAGCCCGTATCAAAACGACCTGCATTTAAAAGTTAGTTGGGAAAGAGCCGTTGGGGTTTATGACCGTTGTGGTCAGTGCCACGTGGGCGTATCGAAACGGCCTAGCCCGTTTCAAAACGCTGGGCAAAAATGCTGTCCATAGAGAGCCCGTTTCGAAACAAGTTTCGAAACGTTTTGGCTACTGGAGGCACCTGTTTCGAAACGCCCTAAGGTGTTTCGAAACACTAGGACAGTTTTGTGAAAATTGGCCTTTGAAAAACATAAGAAAACCTTTTTAAAGACATCCCTAAACATGTTTGGACTTTGGAAATGTTTTAAATGCTTTTTAAATTAGTCCAAATTATTTTCAATTATTATATCAAAACATTAGTTCTACATTCTTAAATAACATTACACCCACATGAGTAGTGTGCTCATGAAAGACCTAGGATGACAGTTTCTTAATATGCGCGCAATTATGGAGTTTGTACCAACATGCTCTATAGACACACAACCACTTTGAATTTTCTTTAACAACTAGGAACTTAATATTTATGTGCTTCAAATTTTAAGTGTTCCTATTGTTTATAGAATAAATGAATGCATATTTATTGTCACATAATAATTAAAATGGTCTTCCTATTCAATCTACAACTAGCAGCTCAAGTGACAAAAATTCTTTTGTATTAATATTTTATTAGAATCGAAGTCTGTAAACATAATGATCTCTAACTTACCAGAACTCTGACATGTGAGCGTGTAATTTTTGTTCTCTAAAGATATCTCATAACTCTATTGGCTGCTATCCAATAGTTCATACTAGATTTTCTTAAATACATGTCTAACATTCTAACAATGTACACAATTTCCGAACGCATACATACTTAAGTATAATCAATAGTTTATGCACAGAGAATCTTTTGGATTTTCTAAATTTCAAGGTTACTTTTAGGACATTGAGTAAGATAACATTTATCTTCTTTAGCAATATGTGTGTCACTTAATTTACTCTCATTGAACTTGTAGTATATACAATTGTCAACCAAATTTATGTCAAAACCAAATGAGATAATCAATATGAAATTTATATTTTTATTAATGAGAGTCTTACTTAACCTCATAGATGAATTTCTTTAATTTACTTATCATTGATATTATATCATAAGACAACTCTATGATTGTACCTTATAAATAATTTCTTCAATGTCGTCATTGAAAAACACAAGCTTAGCATTCATCTTATGTAGCTCAAGATTAAAATAAGCAACAAGCGTCGTGATTATCCTAGAAGAGTCTTTCAATAAAACTAAAGAGAAAGTATCTACAAAATAATGTCTTCTTTTAGAGTTTATCCTTTAGATACAAGATGTACTTTATACTTATCGACATTACCATTTCCACCCCTATTAGTTTTAAATATTTATTTACAACCAATTGGTTTGTACCTTTAGGTAATGAGACAAGTTCATTAATTTTATTGTCTTGCATAAAATTATACTATTTTTGAATGACATCAATCCACTTTTGAGAGTTAGAACTTTTATGGCCTGATAAAAAATGATTGGTCATTTACTACCATTCCATTGTTACCTTATTTTTTTAAAAGAAATACAATATGATAATTTGGAATAATGTTTCATCTTCCTCTCGCGGACCTCTTTAATGACACTTGTTTTTAAGGTTGTTGAGTTTGTTCTTCTGAAACAATTACCTTATCTTGAATGAGAATTGTTCAACATTATTTTGCTGAGGTACTTGAATCGCTTTTTGATTAATGATAGGTGTGAAAACTTAAACATCATCAAAAGTGATAGTATGAATTAAATTATAATTCAATTCCTCCTCAATAACAATGCATCTAACCATATTTCTTTCTCCAAACTCAACATCCTAAAAAAGTTATAAATCTCTCCTTAAAATAATCTTAATTGTAGGATCATAAAATTTGCAGCCCATGGATCACTCAAAATAGCCGAAGTAGTTGCTCACTTTTGAAGTTTAATTACTTCACATATGTCCTAACTTATGCAAAAGAATCAACACTTTGTAACTTATTGTTGTTTCTTTTGACTAGGACCCTTAGCAACTTTATTCTAATATTTTCTTTTATTGCCCTTATTCTTAGAGACACTAATTAAATGAGTACTAATTAAATTAATACTTTTACAGTTGTAATGCTTCAACTTTTCTTCCTCTTGAACACAGTGAAAAATGAGCCCAAATAAAGTCTATTTTTCTATTTGAATATTGTAACCTGAATTGGTTAAATTGTATAGTAAACAATGCCAAAATCATAAAAACAAACAATTGTTAGAAAATTCGATCTTATGTGCCTTAAATTTTGAAGCAATATAAAGAATTTCTAATAATCTACTCTTTCACATTTCCTTGACCCTTATACTTCATAGACATCAAAGAAAGTATAAGTGATGTCATCTTAACCTTAGCGTTTTTGGGTAAAATATTTCTTAATTTCGTCAAGAAAACTCTTAGTTTGAGTAATTTCTTTAGATTTGTGCTCCTAAAGACATTTAGAATGATGTACTTTATGATCATTAGACTCAGCGATTAGAACGATCTTACCTCTCAAAATTTCTTTTATGGGTGCTTACCGCAGTGAGAGGTGCAAGATGTTTTTTCCTTAGTGCAAAGTCTATGCTCATACAACCAAAAATTATATGTAAGTGCTCTTCTATTCCTTGAAATTAGTTTCACTAAACATTAGTGTATAATGTTATTAACAGATATTGTGACAAAAAAGATAAATTACCTAAATATAGAACAAAAATAAATAAATAAAATAAAAACAAGCTCACATAAATATTCATAAGTAAACAAATAAATTTAAAATAATAGCTAGTTTCAATATAGAACAAAAATAAATAAATAAAATAAAAACAAGCTCACATAAATATTCATAAGTAAACAAATAAATTTAAAATAATAGCTAGTTCCCCTCAAGATACCAAGCACAACATTAATATCAAGTCTTTGGACAGTAATATTAACCGTAAACGGTACTTTTATTGTAGCAACCAAACATTGACAATAAACTATGTCAAACAATAGACTAATCTTTGGACTAACGTATTGCTCACATAAAATACCTTATAATTGTCACACATTTATCGCCACAGTTATCGTTGTAATTCTGTCAAATATTAACTTTTCTTTGGGCCAATTAATAAACGCATGAATTACAAAAACTCATAAATACCTTGATATTTTAAATAAAATAATTTACACAAAAGCGATCACTTTGGTGACATTATATTTCAATTAATCTATTAAAATATTAGATATCCGAAGCCAAAATAAGAATTTAATTGTTTCAAAATATTTGTTTTTATTTTTTTCTTTCAATAAACTTAAAAGATAATCAAAATAATAATAAATTTGAATAAACGTAAACCTCACATCAAGATATCGAACACTCCATTAATGTTTCATCTTTAGACAAAACATTAACTTGCAAGTGATATCTTGGTACAATAATCAAACATTGATAATAAGAACATGTCAAACAGAAATCTTCCTTTGGGTCGATTTATTACTGACATATAAAACTGAATAATTATCACATGTTTATTACCACAGTTGCACATGTAATAATGTTAATTATTAACATTTCTTTAGGCCGATTAATACTAACATAATCCGACTTACATGCACAAAACCTTCTATATTTTAAAATAAAATAATTTTTACAATAGATGTCACTTTGGTGACTTAATGTTTCAATTAAATTATTTTAAAATATATACAATAAATATACTGATATCAAATTTAAAATTTTGTAACAGCCAAAACTGAAATTTTTTATAACACTTAAGTTTTCGAAATAACCCAAAATAAAGTTGTCTGAATGAGGCTATCAAAAATTGAATAAACCAAAATCTTTGATTGTTTTCTAAAAAATTCTTTAAACATGCATTTACCAAAAATTAAAGTTGAATTCCAAACAACTAATCTTTAACTTTTATATATATATATATATATATATATATATATATATATATATATATAAATGAATTATTCATATATTGATAACATAAAACTTTAATATATTCGTAATACTCTAACGATCAAAATTAAATATTTTGTCTAACTGAATTAAATATTATATATACACACAACATAAATAGAGGATTGATTCAAACCGAAACAATTAATCAACACTTAAGCAACGAGGTTCGATTGCAATGGAACAAATACATATTCTGTAAACTGAAGCTCCTAATTGATCCGTACATAAAATGAAATCAAGTTACAAAACTCTTACCGCTACTAGGTAGAAGCCTAAACTTAACTTATGACAAAAGGTCAATATTTGTTCTTTGTCAATATAGATTAAAACACAATACCATAAACTAATCATAATTTAAAGAAACTGTACCAAAACCTAATTAACTTTTATCTCAACATGAATTAAATGGCAAATATATGATCCGCGAAAACTTATCCACCATATTTGAATCAACACAAAACGGAAACAAAACATGCAAGCATTGAATTTCGAAACAAAAACATAGTCGAAATTTTGGTTTTGACTGCTAGTTGAACATACTAGAAAAGCTAAATAAAACTTAACCATGCTTGATGCTTTTAAACAGAATAGCATTGGTAGGCACGTGCAGAAAAAAATAACTTTATTAACCTAAACAAACATAAGCCTTTTGCACTAATTAATCAAATATCAATTAAAACAAAATACACGTATTTAATCATCGCATAAATCAAGAATGCAATAATATCTAATTGCAATTATATATTCAATATGCCCTAAAACCGAAAAAAGAACGATGGACGCAAAACCCTAAAACCTTATAAACAAATCAATTCAAAAAAAAACCGGAAAAAATATTCTTAATGATCCAACATGACGAGGCTTTGATACCACTTGGTAGAACCAAAACATAATAGATAGATTACCACTTGATAGATTGAAAATCTTGAATCTTGATGTGGAAATCCAAAACTTTGATATTGATCTTCCAAGAAGATAGGTTCTCTCTTGTAGTAAAACTCTCTGACGGGAATGAGAGAAAAACAAATTAACTTATTTTTTGGGACCACTACCTCTTTATATAGTTGATTATTAAATCAACTATTAAATATTTATAACTCTGCTCCTTATTGAATTATAAATATATCTTATGGTATTTACACTTTTATTTTCATGACACTTTAATACCTATAACACTCCTAACATAATTGGTTACTTAATTTTGTGTCATACTTTATAATAACAACATATATTTTATATATGTGCCCACAATTACAGATTTTAATCCAACAATATATGGATTAACCACTCATGAATTGGCGATGTTGGCTGAAAATTCGTATATCCATTAATTACTATGATTCAAGGCATAATTGTTAAATTATTCATTTGATATGATAAAATGCAAGTTTACGAACATGTTATGATATCTTAAGTATGATCAAGCATGCCCTATCATGATAGTATCACGATACATGGATATATATGTAATATTGTTTATGTGTTATTATGTTGACTATCTCACAAGGCTATATCAGCCTAACATACTTATTTTATGCATTTTCAGGTCCTATAGATCCTTAGAGATCGATTGTGCAAGAAAGATTGCAAGTCACCCGTCCAAGCATTTTGTGTAATGTGCATTTAACTCCTAGTATGGTGGCATATAATACAAGCATGTTTAATTAGTTAGGGTTGGCCATACCGACACCTGAATGGATGGCGTATCGATGGACTAAATCAAGTGACACAATGGGGTGCTAGCCTTAGTATTTTATTTCTGGCCTCAAAAGAGCATATCTCATCAGCTGCGTCGTACTATAAAAAAGAGATAAACTACCCAATAAGTGTTGCGTTAGGTTTAGATATCTTGTAGTAATAGTGAAATGAAAATGTTGAATTTTTTGATTAAAGTAAATAATTGAAAAAAATGAACAAAAATACATTAAAGCAATTGCTAATTAATTTTAAATCAATCAATTACAGGTCGTGTTAATATCAATTCGTCTCAATTACAAGTTATATCAATTAACAAGTCAGGTCAACAAGTATGGTCAGCCACATGTCGGTCCATTATAGGTCGGGTTAACAACAAATCAGATCAATTACATGTCAAGTTGATAACAAGTCGGGTAAAATCAGATTACAAGTCGTTTCAAGTCGGATTATATCATACATTTACCAAGTTAATTTCGAGTTCGAGTTCGAGTTCATATCAGATCATGTGCAAATTGGGTTTGATTACCATATTATTGGTTTCATTTCGAATTTAAGTCGTTCTCAGGTCGAGTTTGTCAAGTTCAAATCTAAAATAAAATAATTTAACTCGAGTTTAGATTAACACCAAATTAAACTTGAATCTAGTTTGAGTTATCATTATCTCGGATTACAACCAATTTAAACTCGAATCGATTTCAGTAAAATTTTCAGATTGGGTATGGTTTTTTACCCCCGTATGGACAAGAATACACATAGCTCGGCTCAATAGAGTTAGCCGTGCCATCCCCAAACACAGAAAAAGGAAAGGAAAATCCCTGAAAGAATAAACTAAAACCGGGAATCGCCGGTTACGATAGAAAGGGAAATGAGTGACCGTACGGCACATGGCAGGTCGTTTCCATAGCAGTTGGTAAGCATTTAGTGTGCTTTCCTACCCCTCTCTCTCTCTCTCAATTCTTTTCCACTTTCTTTTGTTTCTTTTTCGACTGCATTTTCCCAGTTTTTCATGGACTTCTTCCATTAATTTATTTTCTCTCAAAACCTGTGCTTTTTCCACTTTTTCCTCTGCTCAATTCCTACCATTTTTCTTCTCTTCTTCTTATCCATATTGGTATTGAAGGTACATCAGATTTGTTGTGTTTAATTTTCTCTTTTATTCAATGTAAGATTCTCTTATCATATATAATGTTTGAATTGATTGTATTACCCAGAAACAACTTCTTCATTCTCACTTTGGGTTTTTGCTTTTTTATAATATTCAATTTGAAAGTACAAACATTGCTCTGTTCAATACCAATATTTTGACAGTTTTTAACTAGTAAAAAAGAAAACCAATATTTCGAACATTTTTTTCCAACTTCTCTGTTATTAGAGACTTAGAGTTACCTGGAAGAAACTCAGAATTTTACATCTTCTTTTTTTTATTCTCTCTCATTCTCTCTTTTTGTTCTTATGATTTATGGGGTTTAGAAGTGTACCCAATTTTAACTTCTTGTTCTTAAGCTGAATTTCTAATGCTTACCTAATATGGTTAAATGGGCTTTCCCTTTTCATTCACTAAAAACTTTTTAGAACTTTTGTTTTATGGCTGTGATTCTTTATCTTTCTTTTTATAGTTAAATTTTCTCAGCAAACAAACATACAATTTTTCATGTTCAATTCAGCCATACAGAAACTTCACCCTTTTTTTTCACGGGTTGACGATTAAAGAAAACATGTCAATTTTTTTTCAAGGATTTTAACTCAAAATTTTCTTGTTTCAGGTGGTATCAGAATGACTTATCAAGAAGAAACTTAGTCCCGTGAAGCAGTGTTTGGTTTCTCCAAAGCCAAATCCACATTCAAATCTTCCTCAAAAATATTCGTGTCAGGGACCAATCCTTATCTTCTCTGGCTTCAAATTAATTACTCTACAAAATCTGGGTTCTTCTTTTTTCCTCTTTTTTTAAACAAGTTTTCTTGTCTATTAGATAAAAGAGAAATAATTGTGAAGATAATTGGGGTACCAAGGCCAAAACTGCAGTTTCGAGGATCTGGGTTTTGAGAATTGAAACATTGGGGTTAGAAAAAATGTTGGAGCAGGAATTATGTTCATCTCGGGTGGTGTCGCCGTTCAGGGAAGAAAGCGGGGATGAAGAGCTTTCAGTTCTACCGAGGCACACCAAAGTTATTGTGACCGGAAACAATCGAACAAAGTCCGTATTGGTTGGTTTACAAGGCGTTGTTAAGAAAGCTGTGGGCCTCGGTGGTTGGCATTGGCTGGTATGTTTCCTCTAATGCTTTCATTGTTTTCTAAAATCCTTGTTTGATGCTAATTCTCCTTAGTTTATGATTTTGATGTTTCATTCTGCTCATAAGATGCCCTCCCAATAAAGAATTATGTTCGGACAAAGTTTAGAGAAACCTTTGATTCTCATTGTACTATGGTTCCAACTCATAGTCATAGCAAGTAGTTTATTGGTCTAGATTATTCTTTGATTGGTTCAATTAATTTTTTCAGGGGGGTTGTAATTTGTTTACATGTAATGTAATATTAGATTCAGGGACGAGCCATGATTGAATTATGAGGGGGCAAATCGATTGAATTTGAAACAAATATGGTCGTAAAATGTAATTAAATCGTAAAAATTAAGGGAGTTTAGGTTTAATTTTACAATTTTTAAAATTGAAAGGTTTTAAAAAATAGTTAAACCAAAAAAAAATAGGGGTCAAAGTTCAATTTTATTAATTTTAGATTACAGGGTCCTAAAAAATAATAAACCATAAAAAAATTTGGGAGGGGCAAGGAAGGGAAAAGGGCTTAATTGCAATGATTTCAAAATTATTAGGGCCTAAAATATAATTAACCCAAAAAAATTTGGGGGCAATTGTTCCTCCCACAATGTATATAGATCCGTCCCTGCCTATATTCGTATCCTAATACATGTCGAAAATCAAAATTCTGGATAACAATTTGACATAATACCATTTACTGTTTAATAGGAAAAGAAACGAATGGTAGTTGGATAATGCCAGATCAATTTCTGTTTTCCTCACTGAAGGAAATTGAAATGGCTTGAGCTGCTTTTCATGTGTGTAAATCGATTCTTTACAGGCTATTCAATTTGTTTTGAGCACCGATTCATATTCGATATTGGTATGGGTATGATTCATCAAATATATGAAAAAAAACTTTAAACAAATTGAGAATGTGTATTAGTAACGTTAGCTTTAACTTTTGGTTAGCTTTTAATCAGTTTTTAATTGGATGAGATGGACCAAACATCACCGTAGTTTATGGTGTTCTGTCCTTAATGAAACTATTTATGATTAGATTTGTTTTTCCATTAGACAATAGAAACTGATGGTGTGATACCTTTGCGGCTAAACCCTTTTTTTATAGCTAGAGAGCACTTACTTTGTTACCTTTATTATGTGGAAGAATCATATTTTGCGCCTGACATTTTAAAGGTTTTGAAGAATGGGGTTGAAGTTAAGCTGCAAAGAAATGCATTGAGTGTGCTGGAACATCCTACGGGGAATGAAGTAGATGATGATCACGATTTCGATAACTCAAGCAGTGGCTCGGACATTGGTGACAAAGACCATGATTTATGTCAGTCAAATGATGTTGATCATTCTTCGTGTTGCTTTTTAACATTATGATGATCACCCCCTTCCTTTTCCTTTTTCTTCACTTTGAACAGCGAGTAGCATTGAGTTCCACAGGCCGGCGAAACCCAGAGTTCGACATACAAAGCCTTGGGTTCCATCTGCGTCCATGAAATCAATGAACCGTAGTGGTTACAGAGATGTCCGATCCATTATTCATGCGCCACAATCGGTTAGTATCACCAAACTCTGACCATTGCCACATGCCCTCGATCCAACAATCATTTTGTAATTGTATTTTATCATGTGTTTCCCAATTTCCAAAGGTAAATTTGGCAAGACTCGATACCAACTCGTTGAGAAGATATTGCAAGCACTTCAAACTTGTAGGTCCTTCGAACCCTAACCTTGATGTAGATAAAATCATGTTCACCAAATTGAAAGGGTTGTTTTGTTTTGAATTGTAGGGAGGCATCAATGCGTATTCACCAAGGGAACAGATGCTTAATACTGTGCAGCAGCATTTTGTGTCACAGGTCCAAGATTCTCTCATTTATATCCATGCACATACATGCATGCCATGTTTATGCTACTTTGCTTGAATCCAACATCCTTCAATATATGCAGCTACCACTGAATGAGGTACAAGTGATTTCGGAATTCATCACCGCAGCTAGTAGACTGAAAACTGTTGAAAGTGACACAAAGGGTGAGCAACTATGAATGTTCTCAAGCATTGTATAATTTATATGCATATTTTAACTCTAACCTTAGATCAGAATCTAATCGAAAAGATTGATCGGGAAGGTTGTCGATCGGCCAACCAAGATATATTTTCCCTTCCCGCCGGATTCTAACTAATCTTGTAATATAGGGCCTATGTACATCTCTTTTTCCAACAGAGCCTTCCATGAACTTCATCGAAAGCTTACGACGACTCGTATTTTTAGACCAACCATAAGAATGTTGGATGTTATCTACTGAAAATAATTATACGAACCTACATGGGATTATACCGGTAGTCTTTGAAAGAAAGAAAGAAACAATGGTGGTGGTGGAATGGAAATAAAGCAAGCCCCACAATTATATGAAAATGATGGTGGTGGCTGTGGGTAGGGGCCAGGGGAGCCAGGCTGGCAACTCGTGTCATGGGGATCTGTGCAACAGTTGGTGATACATTACTGATGGGGAGTGGGGACATATAGATTTCCAATTCAAGGACCCTGGCCTCCATTCTTAATTATTTGCCGGTGATGGGTTAAAGTGGAGTGTATATTTTGACCCTTTAGCCCCTTTTCTTCCTATTTTTATGAGTGATATATGAGGACAAAAATCGACTGTCCCATTTAAAAAAATTTAAATCTTAAACTCTTTACTTTAAAAAATATGCAATATTTTAAATTCTCTAAACTTAATTTTTAGTGGTAGACGCTGGTGTCTCTTACTTACCAAAGATATTTCAAACCAACCTTGAAAATGAAAAAGATAATTCAAACTAGCAATGGACCCATATGCTTTCGATCAGTTGAATAGGTTTGATTTTATTTTAAAAAATAAATACAAATTATTTTATTTTATAAAATGCGTGCAAATTTTGATACCACGTATAAAAGAAACTTTTAGACAAGCGACTTAGTAAGTACTGCATGTGATAGTCTAATCTTATTTATAAAATATTTTTCGGTGAACTTAATTAAAAAAAAATTGATGTTTTTTATTTATGTGATCCGGGTTCAAGCATTATATATGCACGGTATGTGTTCGTTATTAAAGGACTAAAAAATTTAAACAGATATTATCTTGTAATCACAACAATATATTAAAAAAATAAATTCTTTTTTAAAAAGCTAAATGGACAATATATTATTAACTTTAAATACTTTATAATATGATAAAAATATCTCTTATTGACTGGATCCAATCCGAGTTAAGCATCCATTTTAAGGCCATTCCCATCTAATTTGATTTTGGATCCGCTTATTTATTAAAGGCCCAAACATGAAACAACCATAGCGTGTTGTTCAAATCTTGATCACATCCCTTTCCGGCCTGCACCACTAATGAACAGTTTGTTGGAGTTTTGTGGTATTTTTTTAATATGAGCACTTTAGTTTTATTAAAATAGAAACAATTTAAAAATAAAAAAGAAAGTTTACAACTCAAGTAAATAAAATTTGATTCGAATATATTATTAAAAATGCAAAAACTAACATCACTATTGGTAATGCTTAAGGCAAAAGCCTGTATTCCACATAAGTTGGAAAAAAAACTTGAGAAAGGTATTTATACCCAAGTTTTCCTCCTCTCTTGTTGAGTGGGAAAAAACAAGGGACGTCTTTATGCGTTGTTACTGTCCAGCCAGCTTAGACTCGGGTAACACGTGTCTTTTACATGTCCGCGATAATCTAAAAGAATTTTTCTATTTATTTATATAAAGGCTTTAAATTCGGAATTTATTTTTCAATTAAATTTGAATTAGAACGGTTTATTTCAGTTTGAGCAGTCTGCTGATTTGTTCGAATTTAAACAATTTGTTTCAGTTTCGAACTGTGTTGAATTTAGGCTGTTTTTCAGTCAAATTCATTTGTTTAAAGCAGTTGTTACTGCAGATTAATTCTGCTGTTATGGAGAGTAGCTGTTATTGCAGATTAATTCTGCTTTTATGCAGATTAATATCAGAATTAATTTAGACAGCAAATGGACGATTCTGTCCATGATTTTCAGCCTATAAATAGATGGTTTCATGCAGTATATGAGTGCAACAAACACATACAAAATATTCTAAGCTCTCTGCTTTCATCTATCGACAGTATCAGCAATACCACCGTTGTTCACTCCGGTGTCGAGTGTACGACTTTCGGAGTGACCGTGTTCACCTCGGGAGACAATCTGGCTGTGAAGCGACTACACTTATCGGGGCAGAATTATTTCTAAGGCAGTGGCCTACATAGCACGACACAGTTCAAATTCGTTCTTTTACTGCATTCATTATTTTTCCAGTCAGTGCTAACCAGGTCATTTTGCAGTCTTTCATTCCAACAGTCACTAGATCATAAACATGATCATACAAAGAAAGGTAAAAACTCTAACTAAAATGCTCAAAACAAAAAATACAAACATCATTAAAGTTCGACGATGAAAGGTAAAAACCAACAACAAACAACATTAAAAAATGTATATTACAATAATAAGACATGCTGACAACACAATTATTACCATAACTCAATCGCGAACAAGAACAATGATTGTGAACTCATATCCAATCCAGTTTGAGGGTCCAAAACTAGGAGATCAACAGGATAATCAAAAGAGCGTCATCTTGATCAGTCGTGGCGACATCAAATCCAACCCTGATAGAAAAATACATGAAAGAAGCGGTCAAGTGACCGCTTAAGAGAAGAAAAGTGCGCCAAAGGCAGAGAATATGCACAAAAAATAGAGAAAAGCGTGTCATAAGGACATCGTTATCGAATATAAAACTAAAAAATAAAAAACGAAACAAAAAGAGAAAAGAAATTACTTGCGGTCGATAATTAACACCAAAACTTATGTTGTCACTGGTCACTTAAAAATTAAAAAAATGAACAAAATTGCAGATGCCAAA
The DNA here is from genome assembly GCA_958450335.1 of Hibiscus tridactylites. Taxonomy (NCBI): domain Eukaryota; kingdom Viridiplantae; phylum Streptophyta; class Magnoliopsida; order Malvales; family Malvaceae; genus Hibiscus; species Hibiscus tridactylites. The sequence continues at coordinate 78,532,430 of OY288281.1, forward strand.
GAAAAGAAAAGGAAAGGAGGTAATCTAAGTGTTATTCATGTAAACCGATCGATAATAAATAATATTTTTATGTTATTTATTTATTTGTGTAAAATTATCTCCAAATTTGATGTTGCAGATAAATCGGATACGTGAAAAAGCAAATATCGACTCACTAAATTGATATTATATTAGGCCACGTTACTATTTCCGTCTAGTATTTAACGACAAATAATTGATTTATAACAATAATTTAATTAAATGATGTAATTATAACTTAAATAAAATTCTATATTTTTTACTAAACTCGTAAGTAACTCATCTCTAATAATAAAATGGGTGAGAGTTGAACTTTATTTTAACAGTACCCAAGAGGCTCAGATGAGAGCATGTCCCTTTACTGTATCATAAATCTGGATGCAGGGACGGAGCTAGGATTCAATGTTGGGAGGGGCAAGAGTCTTTTAAGTTATTAAATCTAAAAATTGGGAGGGGCAAAAGCCTTATTTGATTAACATTTAAACTAAAAGGGACTAAAAATGCAATTATACCAAAAAAATTAGGAGGGGCTACAATGTCATTTGATGAAGACGTAAGAACAAACCACAAATGTCAATTGCATTCCTGAAATAGTTGCTGTTTATACCCAACCCAACAGACTTGTATATACACAAAATAATACAGAAATTGAGTCTCTAAAGGGGCTACAATGTTGATCTTTCAAAACCAATTGAACCAATTTTGTCCACAAAGAACGAAACCACACATGTCCAGAGCAACTGTTGGGGCTGGGCAACGCCAGTTTTGGGTGTTTGCAACTCCAAGTAAATATATTAGAAGAAGATAGCGTGGCGGGTGGGATGTGATGAATATTGAATATTGAATATTGGTAATGCTTTCTCACCGTCATCATCACTTATTTAATAGTAATACAGTATTGAAATAGGATAAAGGTGTGAACACATTAGCTGCCGTCAAAACAGGCAACCAACCTATATTTTATATAATACAATGTTCAATTACAAGTAGAGGTGGCAATCGGGTCATTCGGTTCGGGTCGTTTCGGTTCGGGTCTTTCTAGAATCGGTTTAGATTCGGTTCGGGTCGGTTCGGTTCGGGTTCGGGTCTAATTCGGGTCTGTGATGAGTCAGATTCGGTTCGGGTATTGGATCGGGTCAAAATCGGATCGGTTGTTTTCGGGTCGGGTCAATATCGGATCGGTCGCTTTCGGTTCGGGTCAAAATCGGGTCGTTCGGGTCGCTTTCGGTTCGGGTTAAAATCGGGTCAATTTCGGGTCAATTTCGGGTCTGGTCAACATTTAAATTTTCGGGTCAATTTGATTTGAGTTGGGTTAAAGGTTTGAGGTTTAGTATTTATGGTTTAGGGTTTAGAGTTATTGATGTATGAGATTAATTCTAATTCAACTTGTCAATCTATGCATTTGAATTTGATTAAATATTTAAATCAAAGCTTCATGTATCCATATAATTTTTTTTTGTATAATTATATTGAATCAAAGTTTATAATAATAATAATAATAATAATAATAATAATAATAATAATAATAATAATAATAATAATGTCTGAAATGAATTAATTTATTAAACCTAGGATCTAATTGAATTAACTAAAATCTAAAAGCATAAATCACGGACATAATTAAAATAATTTTAAAACTAAATGTAAAATTTCAGTTAAATTAATCTAAATTGAAACTCAATTAAATCAAGAAAAATAGAAAGACAATTGGTAAAAATAGAGAGGGAAAAAACAAAATTTTGGAGGGAAATAAGACACCAATTTTTTAAGCTAGATTGAAAAAAAAAGAAAAAGACAATTAGAAAAAATAGAGAGAGAAAAGACAAAATTTTGGAGGGAAATAAGCCACCAATTTTTTAAGCTAGAGATTAATTACTTTTTAGGTCATGTTGCATTTAAAATGTTACATTTTAGTCAACTTTAAGTTTTAGTTTAATTTAATTTAGTCACAAGTATTCCCACGGTTTAGACTTCGGATATACAAATCCTCTCCCCGTAGTGATATTTAGTCTTTAAAAATTTACTTTTAGTTGAAATTGACTAATCTTTGTAATTTAGTCTATTAATTTAATATATTTATATTTTCGTTCATTTTAATTTCAAAGATTTAATTTTTAGCCAAAATTGACCCCTATTTATTTATATGATATAATTACAAATTTGATCATTGGACTCTCAAATTTCTCCACTTCCAAATTGTCAATTTAGTCTACAATTTCAATTTTATGTTATATTTTATGATGAAATTATAAAATTGGTCACCAAGATCTCAAATTTCTATACTTCATTTTATTATTTATTATATTGTTAACAATAGATATTCGGGTTAAAATCGGGTCAAAATCGGGTTAAAATCGGGTTAAAATCGGGTCGATATTCGGTTCAGCTTTCGGTTCAGCTTTCGGTTCGGGTAGCATTCGGTTCGGGTCCATTCGGTTCGGGTCTATTCGGTTCGGGTCTATTTCGGTTCGGGTCCATTTCGGTTCAACAAAAATTTTCGGTTCGGTTCGGTTCGATTCGGTTCGGTTCGGGTTTCGGGTCAACTTCGAATCATCATGTTCGGGTCAAAATCGGGTTTCGGTTCGGGTAATTCGGTTCGGGTTTCGGGTCTCGGGTCAAGTTTGCCAGGTCTAATTACAAGCAACATGTAAGCTAGAATTCAACGAGTGGTCCCAATGAAAAAACAGTTGAAGTTCATTTTAAGAGATTATGGTTTAATTATTTTATTTATAAGGTGTGTGCATTGTCAAAAGACTAAAAATATATATGAACATATACTACTTTATAATCACTTTTAGACTATTAAAAAAAGGAAAATACTTTGATGCACAGGCTTGTGTAAACTTTAGTTTACACAAGCCCTTTAATTTTAGGGTTTAGGATTTTAGGTTAGGATTTAGGGGTTTAGTATGTAAGGTATATAATTTAAGGTTTATAGTTAGAATTTAGAGTTTAGGGTTTAGGGCTTAGGATTTAGGTTTTAGGTTGCTAGGGTTTGTGATTTAGATTTTAAATTTTATAAAAGGATTGTGTAAAAAAAATTTACACAGCTTGTGCATCAAAATAAAACCCTTAAAAAAATAACATGAAACCTAAGCTGCTCCAGTCCATAATATTTTTTCCTTCTTCAAATCTTATCTTCAATCTTATTCTAACTTACCAATGCAGACAATTACAAGTTAATTACATGAGATACGGGGGCAGAGGGTATTGAGTAATAGGGTCTTGGACTCCCAAAGTTTTAAAAAATTATTTTTTACTTTGATTCTTTTAAAAAAAATAATAATTTGTCCTCCAAAAATACATATTCAGCATTAAAATTTTAAATATTTTTAATTAAATTCTCTTATAATTTTTAAATTTTTTTATTAAATCTCTCAAGATTATTAATTTTTTTTTGTAACACTCTAATTTCGGATGTCATATTTGGGCTTCAAACCCAACCCATACCATAAAATTCGACCTAGTTTAACCCAAAAAGAATCATTTCCAAAATACCATCAAGTCCAATTTGAAAACATAGATAAGTATTTAAAAACGTTAACAATGGAGCTCCAATTAAATTAAAATGACAACATTCGACTCAAACACTTCAAATCTGAAATTTAAGTTACAGATACAAATAATAGGGTACTGCGAAAACATAGCACAAATATTCAAGTATTGTACTCTGATGAGGCGATGCGCTGAAATCCTACTCCGATGGTGCTCCTGCAAGAACGTGCCAACCTACTAACTTGCGAATGGAAACAACGATTCCGAACGTTGAGTTTATAAAGCTCAGTGGTACACTTCTAATCTACGATGCTTCATACAAATCATAAACATAAGTATGTAGCTAGAAATGATGAGATGGAAAGGGAAACAATACATGACTCTACCACTAGCCCTCTAAAAGCATGCTTAGCAAACAACATGTAGCATGAACATCATCAATTAATCATACACAATCATAACCACAAACTTGGAGTGAGGCCCGAGTCACACAACATCGGGAACGTACACTCCTGCTTTGAATCTTTCCTCGAGCATCTTCGAATGAGTCCCGTGTCACATAGCATCAAAAACATACACTCATATTTGGAATCCCTCTAGAGTATCTTCGAATGAGGCCTGTGTCACATAACATCAAGAACGTGTATTTGATATCTCATACCATTGTGTTACAACACGCTCTTCTGGTATCTGGATCCAATCAATCTTCAACTCCACCAAACAAGTGCCTACCCGGCACACAACAAAATATGATCCCAAGGATCCCCTTTTGTTGCTAGTTATTGATATGTCACCCATTTACCGTAATCAAGTTGTTACATATTGTGTACTTATAGAAGGCGTTAGACCGAAATTTCAATTTTTCTTACTAAACCGTATCAAAACAAGCATCACTAGAAAGAATTCCCACCGAGCATCGGCACTCGATCACAAGTACTGATACTGTACCTCTGGTACTGGTACATCACATATGTACCGATATCAAATTTGTTTATTAGAATTTTACTAATCCTCAAGTACAAGTATAAGTCGACATGTACTGATACAATCATGAATAACGTACTGGTACTAGTTGAATTTGATATCGATACTATACTCACAATTCATCTTTGTTCTAAAATTCTAACAAGGGGTACCGGTACAGACTCCCCGTGTACAGGTGCTGAAGCCTAGAAATCACTTTGTTAAGCTCAGAAAGCATTCCAAAATCCCTCAAAACCCTCATAATAAGGTCTTATAACGACCGTACAAGTTTGAGGAGTTATTTAAGGTGATTTGGTACCATTTTTACACTTCATTTACATATTTATGCTCGTGTCTCACTTGGGCCTTCCCCTTTGTATTTCCCCTTTTTAATGACTAGACTACTCTCACCAACTATTGTACTCAAAGCATATAAAATACAAGAGAACAAAAAAATAAAAAGAAATGAACAACACTTATCCACAAACACGTTGCCAACATCGAAGCAATCGAGAATTATAATATAAATATGAGAAAAACGATAAGCAAAAGAAATCGAAAACTTAAAAACTTGAGGATTTTTATTCATAGGGTTTTCCTTTTTTAAAATTAGGAAAAAAGTCTCTTTCCAAAGGGAACAATTTCTTGCCACCCATTTCGAACCAATCATGCATTGACATGTGACATTAGCCTAGGTAATTGCTCAGATAAGTAATGATTACGCCTCTAAATAATAAACAACTCCAAAAATATCTAAAACAATGCACATTATATAACTTTTTCTACGTAGCATTGCGATACAAGAGAGCCTCCGCCAAAGACCCCCATGCCGTTAGGCAAAAAACCTCCATTCTAAGATCTTCTAATAGTATCAACTCATGCCACTTTATAACGCTCTCTCGACTAAAGTGGAACAAATGTTATACCTTCCACTGCTAATTCTTTAAAATTTTTGTTCCATAAGGCAACTCATCTGACCAATGCCTAATTTGTTGAATGTATGCCTCCGCCAAGCACTTACACCTACATGTATGCCTCCTCACTTGCATGAAAGATGGTGAATGTGATAAATTGCACCAAATCAAATCCCAGCCATCCAATCACATCACCACAAGACAATGTAAGGTAGATTCCTTGATGGCCCTAATATATTTAGACCAATCTCATTAACTCAACATCTCCTGACACACCAATCACCAATGGTAGTTTTAGACAGACATAATATGAGCAACCGTACAGAGCTCTTAAAAAAGGACCCAAAAAATTAATTTAACTTTAAATTAAATATTTACAAAAAAATATAGATTATATGTTTGATAATTAACAACTTACAAAAAATTAATACAACGATCCAAATTTATTCTAAAGACTTTTAGACTTGAATCCTAAAGTTTTTTATACTCCATGCGGGTGTCTAGTCTTAACATAGTGACGTTGCAAATACTACAATGAAAGCAGGAGACTATTTTGAAATAGTTCAACGTATTATAATTTATTTACTAATTCTACAAAGAGATAGGATATGTAACACCTTGTTTGAAAAAAAAGAAACAACAACAAACCAAGTGGGGATGGTAGGATTCAAACCCCTAACTCCTTGGTGGTGTGGCTGGCAACCCAACCAACTAAGCTAAGCAGCTTTTATTTTCTAAGCCACCCTAAAATTTATTTTCAACCATTATGTGTTGCTTATCAGAGTTAGTAAGCCCATTTTGACTCTCCACCTACCCGCAATTAATCCCTACCCATTTCGAACTTTGAATCGTCCCCTCATCTCCCTCATAGACCTTTCTCCCTCCTCAGTTCTGGAAAACTTTTACCGTCCACACCGTCATCCGGTGTGTACCACCTCCTGCGCCAGCGAACGTGCTTTGCCGCTCCGAACCTTTGTCGTCGGTGACGCACCCTCTCGTGTTGACGTCTACATTAAAAATCGAGCTATAGATTCGAGTCGGGCCGCCTCTGTCGTCTTTGATTTTCCGTATGTGCTGCCGTCGTCTTGTTTTGTCGTCGGTACGACGACGCTCCCCTCGTCGAGCTGATCAAAACCCAGCCGACCTCTTGCCCGTCTGACACCGACAAGCCCATCATCGAAGCTACGTGATTCTAGTCGTTGTGGGTCTTTTCAAGTAAAATCCGGTGACATTTCCGGCTTATTTTCGTATTTTTAATGAGTGGGTTGAGTCTTTGGGCTAACGATCTACCTCTTTTCGGCAGAATCACGACTAAATGCGTCACTGACGACCTTTCCAGCAGCTTTCGGCGACACTTTCCGTTTTGGGTAAGTGAACCAGTCTGAATCGACCAGACCGGTTAAACCGGTTGACCCAGACCCAAGTCCGACCCAACCCGCCTAACCTGCACCGACTCGACTGAGTCAACTTGCCGAGTCAACTCAGTTGACCCTGTCTGATGACATCATGCTGACGTCAGCGTTGACTTGACTGCTGATGTCAATGTTGACTATGGCCAAAAAGTCAAACTTTCCGAAAAAGCCCTATTTTATGTTTTTTGACGTCTTGAGTCCGTTTTTAAAGCCTGTTTTGTGAAATTCTATCTCGAAGACCCCCGGATCTGTCCTTAAACCCAATCATGCATATGTGTTTAATTGTTTCTTTAAGTTAAATATAAATTGAATAAATGACTAATATAAGCTTTTATCTATTTAAAGGTAATCGAGACTCCCCTGACCGTTCGTCTGCTCAACCCAGTTCCTCCTGATCCGCTCCTCTTCGCGTTCCGATAGTTACTATTACAAATCTATAAACCTTGTAAGCTATTAGAATTATCACTTATACCTTGTAGAAACCATAATCCTTTATTGATCTAGAATCTAGCACAGTGGCAGATCGTAGCGAGGCAGGAGCCCGATAGATTCTCTGACCACATTTTGAGGTGTGTCCCATGTGTGCTACATTTCTGTTATATATATATATATATATATATATATATATATATATATGTATGTATGTATATACATATATGTGAGTCTTGGTACGATTCTCTGAATGTTATAGAATGTACTTTTACTTGAAATGCATGACTACTTGGAAGCACGATTACCTTCTGTTTGAAAAGTATAATTATGATGTGTTGAAAGTCTGTTTATCGTGATATGTTAGAAGGTATACCTCATGTCTGATCTGAACTAGAAATATCTGGTCTCTAAATGATAGAAATGTTACATGTCTGTTGTCTGAGCTCTGTTGATGGTATTTTAAACTGAATTGTGTTGCTTGGGGTATACATTTGGGATGTGATTGAAGTGTCTGCAGGTACAACCCTGATCCAGATGGTAAAACCTTCGGTTAAGCTCCTACGCCTAATGGGCCTAGGGTAAGACTTTCTGGGTAGGCTCTTACGCTTTTGGGTCTAGGATAAGTCCTTCAGTATGCAATTCATGGGGAATTGCATTTTGGTGTTCGGTTGAAGGGTAGATAGGTTAAAACGGAACCTTGGTTGCTCTTATGGAATGTTTGTAATGTCTTATGCATATCTGAACTGTATATAAATGTTTCCTTGCACTTATTGGAACACACTGAGCTCCCTAGCTCACGCCCCAAACCTTCCCCCTTTCAGAAACTTTTGGATATGCTACCTTGGGATTCGGCACTTGGAGGATCAACACATTATTACTTGTCTTTTGATGTAATGTTTCTATCCACCATATTGTCTGTAATGGGTGGCATGAGCCTATATTTTGATACGATACATTTTACTAAATTGCCGACATGGCATCATTTTGTACTAAAACCTTGATATAGTTCTAAACTATTACTTGACACTTTATTTTGTGGTGCGTGGTTATCACCCATCATGGGGATATGATATGAATTGTTATTTTAAAAAGTTAGTATATATATACTGTGACTTTTTGAAATTTAGGTGAAATGCATAAACAAGTCATGAGGGTTACATTTAATTGGTATCTGAGCTTTTGGTTTTATAAACCTCGGACTGTGAGTGGGTCCTAAATGCTATGTTTTATAAAACGTTTTAAATATTTATATATTTTCATAAAAAGGCCATGTCACCAAGTTTTTATATGTTTAATTATGTTCGGTACTCCAGTGCTAGTTCTGACCCTAGGTTTTACCTTTTGTAAAGCTGTGATTATCTGATGAGTGCCAGACGAGGACCTTGACCTTCCCGGAGGCAGGGTCGTCCTGCTAGGTTTTCCGACCCGCTTGACAATGTAGCTAACGATCCTCCAGCCTCAAAAGATCTTCCTGCCCCTAGAGGTCCTACAGCCCTGGTTGATCCACTGCCTACCTCTGGTATCGATATGACGACTCCGGTTAGAGGAGCACCCGCACCTCGTACTGAGCCATCCACGATAGTGTCTGATGAGGCTCTTAGCATGCAGTTTTTACAGTTGATTCATGGTGTAGTTAGAGCTGCGGGGGTTGTGCCTGAAGTTCCTATCTCTCAGACCCTAATCACTAACGAGGCTAAGACTTTTGATGGCCCTACTTGTGGAGCCCCGACTGAGGCAGAAGAGTGGCTTCACGATCTTGAGAGACGCATGGATTCGTTGGGTCTTGAGCCTTCCAAGAAATATTTGGGAGTTGTTTCACTACTTTATGGGAGTGCCCGCGCTCGGTGAGAGTCTGTTGTGAGCAGCGTCTCTGTTACTCGTCTGACATGAGACTTCTTCAAAAAACGCTTCAAGAGCCGCTTTATTGGAGAGCGTTATATGAGACAGATGCAAGAGTAGTTCAAGACTCTAATACAGGGGGATATGACTGTATCTGAATATGAGACGAGGTTCTTAGACCTCCTAAGGTTTGGATCCAGTTTGGTATCCACCGAAAAAGAGAAGTGTCGCAAGTTTGTACTGGGTTTCCGTCATGAGCTACGTGTGCAGGCTATAGGCCATCTTGATAAAGATTTCGACAAGGTGGTTGAGTTTGCAAAAGATTTAGAAGAGATTGAGTTGATGGCCACTGAGGGTGACAGAGTAGATCGTGACCGATCTAAGAGGTCTTCTAGTACCGAGTTTTCAGCACGGGCAAGTAAGAAGGCTCGTACTGCTACACCTCATAAGAGTGACACTGGTTTTAGACCTCTAGCCCCTCCAGCCCCGGCAGCTAGTCGGGGTGGTTCGTCAGGTTTCCCCCAGACGCCATTCTGTGAGCATTGTGGTAAATGGCATCGAGAGGAGTGTAGGAAGATGGCGAGTACTTGTTTCCGTTGTGGATCTGGGGATCATTTCTTGAAGAGCTGCCCAGTTCCACCATCTACATTTCAGACATCCTCCCAGACCCCTGCACGTTCACAGACTTCGGTTCAGACCCCAGCTAGAGGTCATGTTTAGAGTAGACCTTCTGCATCTTCTGCCAGGTCTGACACTAGAGCCCGGTCATATCAGGGTGGAGGACCAGTTTTATCTGAGGCTAGACAGACGGCACTTGTGTATGCCACTAAACGATGAAATGACATAGACGAGCTAGATTTTATTGCATGTACCTTTACCATTTATTATGTTCCATACTTTGCATTGCTCGACAATGGTTTCACCCACTTCTATATTTCAAGATCAGTATCTCGAGACCTTCAGATTCCTTTAGAAGCCACAGGAAGTGTTGTTACAGTCATGAGCCCAATGGGTGAGTCAGTGAATGTGGACAAAGTACTTAGGCGATGTCCTTTTGAGGTTCAAGGGGAGATCCTTTTGGCCGATCTTATGGAACTTCTGTTGGAAGAGTTTGATCTAATTCTGGGTATGGATTGGCTGACAGAGCATCAGGTTAGTCTGGATTGTGAGTCAAAAAGGGCTACCTCGAAGACTTCAGATGGTCGATCAGTGATCTTAGCCGGAGAGTGTCGAGGTTACCTATCCAATATGGTATACGCTCTGACTGCCGATAGGATGATTCAGAAAGGATATGCAACCTTCATTGCTTGTTTCTTGAACACGAAGGGCTCTCTGTCTAAGATTGAGGACATTCGCACTGTTAGCGAGTTTCCTAATGTGTTCCCAGAAGAGTTACCCTGGTTACCGCCAGACAGGGATGTTGAGTTTGAAATTGAGACTTATCCGGGGTCTGCGCCTTTGTCCATGAATCCTTATGGTATGGCCCCTAAAGAGCTCAAGGAATTAAAGGTTCAGTTACAATAGCTTCTTGACCGAGGCTTTATTCAACCTATCTCGTCATCTTGGGGAGCTCTTGTTCTCTTCGTGAAGAAGAAATATGGTTCACTTCGGTTATGTATTGATTACCGAAAGTTGAATAAATTGACTGTGAAGAACAAATATCTGTTACCCAGGATTGATGACTTACTTGATCAATTTCGGGAAGCCACAGTTTTCTCGAAGATTGATCTTCGATCTGGGTATTATCAGTTGAAAATAAAAGATTCTGATGTTGCTAAGATGGCTATTCGTACTAGATATGAGCATTACGAGTTTCTAGTGATGCCTTTTGGTCTTACTATTGCACCAGCTGCTTTTATGGACATGATAAATCGTGTGTTCTGACCCTTTATAGACCAATTTGTTGTGGTTTTCATTGACGATATTTTGGTCTATTCTCGGACAGAGACAGAGCATGTTAAGCACTTGAAGATTGTTCTGCAAACCTTAAGAGAGAATCGGTTGTATGCTAAGTTGGGCAAATGTGAATTTTGGCTCAAAGAAGTGACATTTCTGGGGCATGTTGTATCTTTTCAAGGCATTCAGGTTGATCCAAGTAAGATCGAGGCCATCACCATTTGGATGCAACCTAAAAATGTCTCTGAGATCCGTAGCTTTTTGGGTTTGGCTGGATACTACCGACACTTTGTCGAGGGTTTCTCCATCATTGCCACACCTTTGACAAAGTTATTGAGAAAGAATATTCATTTTGTTTGGTCTGATGCCCAGCAAGCTAGTTTTGAGAAACTGAAGGCAGCTTTGACTCAAGCCCCGGTTCTTACGCAACCCGAGTCTGGAAAGGACTTCTCAGTGTACAATGATGCTTCACACTCTGGGCTCGGTTGTGTACTGATGTAGGATGGAAAGGTTATCGCTTATGCATCACGTCAGTTACGACCACATGAGTGTAACTATCCGACCCATGACCCCGAGTTAGCTGCGGTGATCTTTGCTTTGAAGATCTGGAGGCACTACCTCTACGGAGAGAAGTACTATGTCTTTACTGACCACAAGAGATTGAAGTATATCCTCACTCAGAGGGATTTAAATATGAGACAACGACGTCGGGTTGAGCTTCTAATGGATTATGATTGTGTGTTTGAGTACCATCCGGGGAAAGTCAATGTCGTTGCCGATGCCTTGAGTTGTAAGGTCATATCTGACCTGAGATCCCTGTTTTCCAGGATAAACATTTATAGTGATGGCAGTTTGCTAGCAGAATTGCAAGTTAAACCAACTTTGGTCGAAGAGATTAAGGCCAAGCAATTCTTAGACAGTTCCCTACTTCCAATTATACAACAAGTTGAGCAGGGATCCACATTTGTTTATTCCTTCGATTGGGATGGCGTTCTGTGCTTCAAGGGTCGTTATTGTGTCCCCGATGATGCTGACCTGAAGCGAGCCATACTCAGTGAGGCTCATAGTAGCCCTTATGCCATGCATCCTGGTGGAGACAAGATGTACCAGAATCTGAAGCAAAGGTACCGTTGTGAGGGTATGAAGAAGGATATATCGGATTATGTATCAAAGTGTATGACTTGTCAGCAAGTCAAAGCGGAACATCAGCACCCTTCTGGTTTATTGCAGCTCATTAAGATTCTCGAGTGGAAGTGGGAGCGTATCACGATGGATTTCGTTACCAGGTTGCCTCTAACTCCTTCTAAAAAGGATTATGTCTGGGTTATTGTTGATCGACTCACCAAGTCAGCTCACTTTATTCTAGTACGAGTTACTTATTCTTTAGAGAAGCTGGCTACACTGTATATCTTAGAGATTGTCAGATTGCATGGTGTACCCTTATCTATTATATCTGATTGAGATCCGAGGTTCACTTCCCATTTCTGGTCGACCTTGTATAATGCTTTGGGTACATGTTTAAATTTCAGTACATCCTTTCATCCACAGATTGATGGTCAGTCTGAGAGGGTAATTCAGGTTCTAGAGGATATGTTGAGGGTTTGCGTGATAGACTTTCACAGTAGTTGGGATGATTTCTTGTCATTGGCCGAGTTTGCGTATAATAACAGTTATCAGGCTAGTATTCGCATGGCACCTTATGAAGCTTTATATGGTCGCAAGTGCCGAACTCCTATCTGTTGGACCGAGTTGTATGATAAGAAAACTTTGGGCCCAGAGTTGATCCAAGAGACTGAAGAGACCATTAGATTGATCCGCGACCGTCTAAAGGAGGCATTCGATAGACATAAGTCTTATGCCGATCGGAGAAGAAAGGATATTCAGTTTGAGGTCGATGATCAAGTCTTTTTGAAAGTATCTCTATGGAAGAAAGTTCTGAGATTTGGGGAAAAGGGTAAGCTGGGTCCAAGATTTATTGGGTCGTATCGTATCGTTAAGAGAGTTGGGTCAGTTGCCTATCAGCTTGAGTTGCCTCCCTGGCTTAACCGTATCCATGATGTCTTCTATGTGTCCATGTTGAGGCAGTACCATCCTGATCTGAGCCATGTCATTCAGGTTCAGGATGTGGAGTTGAGGCCAGACTTGTCCTATGAGGAGGAACCAATACAGATTCTAGACTCAGACGAGAGGGTTTTGAGGAACAGACACATTCCTATAGTTAAAGTTCTGTGGAGCAATCGTAGCCCTGTAGAGGCTACATGGGAGATCGAAGGATCCAAGATAAAGCAATTTTCACATCTGTTTGATTCAGGTAAATTTCGAGGATGAAATTTTCTTAAGGGGTGGAGAACTGTAACACCTTGTTTGAAAAAAAACAACAATAACAAACTAAGTGGGGATGGTGGGATTCGAACCACTCACCCTTTAGTGGTGTGGCTGGTAACCTAGCCAACTGAGCTAAGCAACTCTTATTGTCTAAGCCACCCCAAAATTTATTTTCAACCATTGTGTGTTGCTTATCAGAGTTAGTAAGCCCATTTTGACTCTCCACCTACCCGTAATTAATCCCTACCCGTTTTGAACTTTGAATCGTCCCCTCATCTTCCTCATAGACCTCTCTCCCTCATCAGTTCTGGCAAACTTTTACCGTCCACATCGCCGTCCAGTGTGCACCACCGCCTGCGCCAGCGAACACGCTTCGCCGCTCCGAACCTTTTGTCGTCGGTGACGCGCCCTCCTGTGCCGCCGTCTACATTAGAAATCGAGCTGTAGATTCGAGTCAGGCCGCCTCTGTCGTCTCTGATTTCTCGTCCGTGCCACCATCGTCTTGTTTTTTCATTGGTACGACGATGCTCCTCTCGTTGAGCCGATCAAAACCCAGCCACCTTTTGCCCGTCCGACACCGGCAAGCCCATCATCGAAGCTACGCGATTCCGGCCGTCGTAGGTCTTTTTAGGTAAAATCCGGCGACATTTCCGGCTTATTTTTGTATTTTTAATGAGTGGGTTGAGTCGTTGGGCTAACGATCTAACTCTTTTCAGCAGAATCGCGGCTAAACGCGTCACCAGCGACCTTTCCGGTAGCTTCCGGCGACACTTTCCGTTTTGGGTAAGTGAACCGGCCTGAACCGACCAGACCGATTAAACCGATTGCCCCAGACCCGAGTTCGACCCGACTCGCCTAACCCGCACCGACCCGGCTGAGTCAACTCACCGAGTCAACTCAGTTGACATTGTCTAATGACGTTAGCGTTGACTTGACTACTAACGTTAGTGTTGACTGTGACCAAAAAGTCAAAATTTCCGAAAAGCCCTATTTTATGTTTTTCGACGTCTTGAGTCCGTTTTTAAAGCCCGTTTCATGAAATTCTATCTCGAATACCCCATAATATGTCCCTAAACCCAATCATGCATATGTGTTTAATTGCTTCTTTAAGTTAAACAAAATTGAATAAATGACTAATATAAGTTTTTATCTGTTTAAAGGTAATTGGGACTCCCCTGACCGTTCGTCTGCTCAGCCTAGTTCCTCACGATCTGCTCTTCCACGTGTTCTGATAGTTACTAGTATAAATCTGTAAACCTTGTAAGCTATTAGAATTATCACTTATACCTTGTAGTAACCATGATCCTTTATCGATCTAGGATCTAGCACAGTGGCAGATCGTAGCGAGGCAGGAGCTCGATAGATTCTCTGAACACCTTTTGAGGTGTGTCCCATGTGTGCTACATTTCTGTTATATATATGTATATATGGGTCTTTGTACGATTCTCTGAATGTTATAGAATGTACTTTTACTTGAAATGCATGACTACTTCGAAGCATGATTTCTTGAAAAGCACGATTACCTTCTGTTTGAAAAGCATGATTACCTTCTGTTTGAAAAGCATAATTATGATGTGTTGAAAGTCTGTTTATCGTGATATGTTAGAAGGTATACCTCATGTCTGATCTGAACTAGAAATATTTGGTCTCTAAATGATAGAAATGTTACATGTCTGTTGTCTGAGCTCTGTTGATGGTATATTAAACTGAATTATGCTGCTTGGGGTATACTTTTGGGATGTGATTGAAGTGTTTGCAGGTACAACCCTGATCCAGCTGGTAAAACCTTCGGTTAAGCTCCTACGCCCAATGGGCCTAGGGTAAGACTTCCTGGGTAGGCTCCTACGCTTTCGGGCCTAGGATAAGTCCTTTAGTATGCAGTTCATGGGGAATTGCATTTTGGTATTCGGTTGGAGGGTAGATAGGTTAAAATGGAACCTTGGTTGCTCTTATGGCATGTTTGTAATGTCTTATGCATATCTGAACTATATATATATATATATATGTATATGTATGTATATGTTTCCTTGCACTTATTGGAACACAATGAGCTTCCTAGCTCACACCTCAAACCTTTCCCCTTTCAGATACTTTTGGATAGGCTACCCTGGGATTCGACACTTGGAGGATCGACACATTATTACTTGTCTTTTGATGTAATATTTCTATCCACCATATTGTCTGTAATGGGTGACGTGAGCCTATATTTTGATACGATACATTTTACTAAATTGCCGACATGACATCATTTTGTACTAAAACCTTGATATGGTTCTAAACTATTACTTGACATTTTATTTTGTGGTGCGTGGTTATCACCCATCATGGGGCTATGACATGAATTGTTATTTTAAAAAGTTAGTGTGTGTGTGTATATATATATCTATATACTGTGACTCTTTAAAATTTAGGTGAAATGTATAAGCAGATCCTGGGGGTTACAGGATATATTAAGAGAAAATGTGAAGGGTTTAACTCTTAAATCATTGTCGGTCACACGATAGAAAGTTGCGTTAAAAGTATTAAGACAATACGATTTCAAATTGTTGAGATAAAGAAAGCATTATTTCAAGTTGCTCATACAGATAATGATACTAAAATACAAATTAAAGTTAAATCTTTAGCAACAAATGAACTTGGTAGTTTTAAATTTTTGCTATCTACAATCATTTGGTACGAAATTCTGTTTGATTTGAACTTAGTTAGCAAAAATTGACAATCAAAAGACATGTTGATTGATGTTGCTATTGATGAGAAAGACTTGTTTCATTTTTCAGAAATGATAAAGATTGTGGGTTTTCAAGTGCCATAGACACAATAAGAAAAATAGCTAATGAAATTTGAATTGATCCTACGTTTCCTAAAAAACGTATAGTACATAGAAAAAGATAATTTTATGAATTTGATGGCGCGGAAATATTAATAGATCCTGAGGAGTCATTTAGAATTGAATATTTTTTGTATATTGTTGATCAAGCCATTTTTCTTTGGATAAGAAATTTGAACAATATCAATTATATGAAAATGTTTTTGACTTCTTGTTTCATTTTGATAAATCACATTCATTAGATGATATTAATCTCAAAACTCATTGTAATAATTTTGAAAATACTCTTAGGAAAATTGAGTTATATGATGTTGATAGAAATGAGTTATTTATTGAGATGAAATTACTTAGAGAATTTTTACTTAAGGAAAAAGTGGAAGCAATGAATTTATTAAGATTTTTGAAACGTTTTAATTGCTTCTCAAATGCGACAGTTGCTTATAAAATCTCATTAACTATTCATATTAGTGTTGCTTTTGCAAAACGAAGTTTTTCAAAATTGAGTTTATTGAAGTCATACTTACGAACAATTATGTTGCAAGAAAGATTAAATGATCTTGTTTTGATGCAATTGAGAGTGATTTTTTGGAAGAAGTTGATATTGAAAGCGTTGTAGATGACTTTGCTTCAAAACATGAAAAAAGAACGACATTTTTTAAGTCAAATGTTAGATTATTAGATGTTTATAAGTTATTTTTTGTTGTTCAAGAGGGTAATATAACAATATTTTTTATATTAAGATAAAACTAATTTGAAAAAAAAAACTTATCTCTCACTATAATAAATCAAGAGCTCCGTTTTAATAAATTGCACAGAGCCCTAAAATTCTTTAAACCGTCATTGCCTATCAGCATCTTCCACATGATACTAGAGGATGATCATAAGATAGTGTATAAAAGAAAACTAAACAGTCTTTTACAAGGTTAGGGTCATTTCTAGAGCGCGTAGTGAGCACGCACCCCCAAATTTTCTCTATCGAACCGAGTCCCCCGAGTCTCAGATTTCTTCTTCGATCCTCCACTCCGCCTCGTGGTTTTGACTGTCGGTTATGGGTGACTTTGTCCTTGTAGGAGGTCAACGATTGTCGGAGCAGTAGAGGACGGTGGTGTTTGATGGTTTGCTCTATGGAGCTGCGTTCTAGCCGGAAAATTGGGTGGTTTTGCGTTAACTTTGCGTCGCGAGGCTTCTCGGGTATTTGAGGCCGGTTGCCAACTCCATCGGACTCCATCTTCCGGTGCCGGACTTTTGTTAAGGGTAATGCCTCTGTCTCTTCTCTGCTCCCATGTCCGGCGACATCCCCGCCCTTGGTTTGCTCTCCCTTCCCCCCGCCATTCCCCGCTTCTTGTGGTTCCTTACCCTTCTTGATTGTCCGTTCTAAGCGTGTTGGTTTCCGAACTTGGAAATGCTGCTTGTTTGAATTTTTTAGATTTTGGTTGTTTCGTTTTGTGTGTATTGATGGGTCTGAGGGTTTGATGCTGGTGATTATGTTCTTTTTTTGGCTGTGTTTTTTTGTTTGTTTGGATACTTTGTTCTTGTGCCTTAGTGTCCTTTGTACCGGTTCTGAGATTATTTTGGTCGAAATAAGAGGTAAGTCCGATGATCGCCGTGTGGTTAGGGTTGTTTGTTTCTTTGGGCTTTTATCCGATCGGGACAATGTTGTTTTCTCGCCGGAATAGTTGAGAAGTGGCATCCTTTTTCAGCCGGCAGTAAGGTTCCAACCTCCTTGGATACTTTCTATTCCTCTGCGGATATTCATCTTGTCTTGTGTGTTTGAGTTTTACGGGTTCTGCATTCTTCTGGGGTAACCGATTTAAGTCTGGCATATAGCCGTGGTGGCTTTTTTCTTTGGTTCTAGCTGTGGCCTCAGGCACTAATCTCTGATTGCGTCTATCTCCGATTTTATTCGCTCGAACAAGCTTTCTTCAGTTTCTTGAATAATGACTACTCTGGCTTGGAATGTTCGAGGTCTGGAAAATAGAGAAATAGTTAGAGCTCTTCGCTTCTCCGTGAGCAAACATTCACCAGATATCGTCTTTCTTAGTGAAACCAAGAAAAAAAAAGAGATACTTGGAGAAAATCACGATGGCGATGAAATTACGTTACTCCTTTTATGTGGAGCCCTGCGGCATAGCAGATGGGTTAGCCCTTTGGTGGAATGACGAAGTTTCTATTTCTGTTCTAAATCATACTAAGAATTTTATTGATACGAATGTGGTATTTTAGAATGGGGATAATTGGTATGGTACCTTTATTTATGGCCCCCCATATAGAGATGAAAAACAGGAGTTCTGGGAGCGATTGCCAAGCCTCAGGAGCTCTTCAAGCACCAAGTGGCTTATTATAGGAGACTCAAATATGGTATCAAGACAAGAGGACAAAGAGGGTGGGAACCCAGTGAACCCAGAAGAATCAAGAATCTATAATGATTTCGTTAATTCCGCGGGCCTTGTCGAGCTGCCTATTAAAGGTGGCCATTTCACCTGGTTCAACCAAAGAAGCGGTAATGATTCTATTTTTGAGAAGTTGGATCGGATCATATGCTCCGCTGATTGGAGTTTCGACTTCCCTAAAGCATTGGGAGTAATGGAGGTTGTTGTCGCTTCGGACCATGCTCCCATTATTCTGTTTTCAAAGGGCTTCACCAGGAAATACCAAAAGGACTTCAAGTTCGAATCGAAATGGCTTCTTGATGAGGAATGCTCCCAGGCAGTCTCTGAGGGGTGGACTATTCCGCCGGGGGAGAAAGTGTCTTCCAAGTTTGGTAGAAAGATCTGTAACACAAGATATGTCCTTATCAAATGGAACAAAGAAAAATCAAAACAGATGAATGAGAGGAAGCAGAAGCTAATGACCAAGATCAAGCTCCTCTAGGGTAGGAAACTCACAGAATCGGAATTGGAGGAATATAAGAAGCTTTAGAAAGAATTAGATGCTGAATGGGAAAGCGAGGAAAGATATTGGCATCAGCGATCCAAAATAAATTGGCTGAAATGGGGAGATAGGAATATGAAACTCTTTCATGCCACGACAATCCAACACCGCAGGACTAATGCCATTGTTAAACTGAAAGGTGAAAATGGGACCTGGCTTGAGGAGCCGGAACACATAGTACATTTCTTGCAAAACCACTTCCAGAAAGTGTTCACGAGAGATCAGTCGGTTGACTTTGAAAGTCTCAGAGAGTATATTCCACTTCTAGTAACCGATGCAATGAACCATGAGCTTAAGAAGGAAGTGACGAAAGAAGAGATTAAAGAAGTTGTTTTCGAAATGGGTGCTACAAAAACCCCAGGACCCGATGGTTTTCCCGGATGCTTCTATCAAACTTATTGGGATACGGTGAAGGAGGACTTGATCAGTATGGTCCTATCTTTCTTCAGAGAGGGTAATATGGGGGTGGGGCTAAAAAAACGAACATAGTTCTTATACTAAAAAGAACCACTCCAACAGAGGTTTCTCACTTCAGACCGATCAGCCTCTGCAATTTCTCCCTCAAGATCATAACCAAGATTCTTGCCACGAGACTGAAGGTTATTCTCCCTGATTTAATACCTCATTCCCAATCAGCCTTCGTTCAGGGTCGTTTAATATACGACAACATCATTCTTGCAAATGAGGCTTTTTTATGTAATTAAACGGGCTAGGAAGGGCAAAAAGGGCCTTATGGCCCTAAAAAATGACCTCGAGAAAGCTTACGACAAGGTTGATTGGGACTTGCTTCACTTTGTTATGAGCAGGATGGATTTTGATGAGTGGTGGATTAGCAGAGTCATGAAGTGCGTGACGACAATCTCTTTCTCACTTGTGTTGAATGGGGAACATGTTGGGGAAGTTTATGCTAGCCGGGGATTGCGACAGGGCGACCCGTTATCTCCCTTTCTGTTCACCTTCATATCCAGTATCTTGACTTGGATTATTGATAAGGAGCCTGAGCTTAATCAATTCACGGGTATGAGAATCAAACGAAGATGCCCAGTGATGAGTCATTTGCTCTTTGCTGACGACTGCCTCTTGTTCTCAGAAGCTAATGCAAGAAAATTGTACAGCTACTCTTCGAATTCTTCAATTATTCTAGAACTCAACAGGGCGATCTGTTAACTTCCAGAAATCTTCTGTTTTTTTCTCTCCCAATGTAAGCTGCAATTTTAAAGCACATTTGTCAAATGTGTTGGGTTTCTCTCCTATGGAGAAAGATGCTCGTTATCTGGAACTCCCATCCTTCTAAGGGAGAAGTAAAAAAGAAGTTTTAGGGTTCATCAAGGATAGAGTTCTTAGTATACTCAAGAGCTGGAGAGCAAAGTATCAGAATTTGTCAGGTAAGGAAGTTCTTATCAAGGCAGTGGCCCAAGCTATCCCTACGTATGTCATGCAATGCTTCCTTCTTCCCGTCACCTTTTGTGATGAGCTCAGCTCGATGATTGCTAATTTCTAGTGGAATAATAGTACTGACAAGGATAGAGGTATCCATTGGATAAATTGGAAGGATCTCTGCCGCCCAAAGGATCAAGGTGTAATGGGTTTCAAAAACCTGAGAATGTTAAACAAAGCTCTCGTTACAAAGTTGGCATGGAAAGTGTTTAAGAATCCAAATTCTTTTCTTGCTCAGACGCTCCGGGGAATTTATTTCCCCAACGGAAACATGTTCGATGCCCCAAAGTGCTCTAACCCATCTTGGGCATGGACAAGAATTAAGGAAGGCATCAAGACTCTGAAAGAATGAGGCCTCTGGAGAGTTGGAAATGGGAGGTTCATCTCCACGTGGAAGGATAATTGGGTTCCAAATCTTCCTGGTTTTCGTGTTTCCACTCCAATGCCCCAGGACTCACCAGATCCATCGGTTAGCAGCCTTATGAATTTAGATGGTCGCTCATGGAACTGTTCAAAGATTAGGGATCTGTTCGACCCGACTGAAGCCAAGGCAATTATCGCCATTCCGATAGGAGGGCCACAGGTTCGGGACTCTTTCATTTGGGCTGGTACGAAGAATGGGGAGTACTCTGCGCGATCAAGCTACATATTTATTGAGGCCTCCTCGCAGGGTTGCGAAAACCTTTCCTCTAGTGAGGATCCGGGTACTAAGAAGGGATTTTGGAGTTCTATTTGAAGTCTTGGGATTCCTACAAAAATCTGGTCCTTTCTATGGAAGCTTTGCCATAATATAGTCCCAACAAAAGGTACCTTGGTTTCTCGTTTTCATGGTAACTTTCAAGACTCTGATTGTTGCCCTCGGTGTGGGGAAGGAGGAGAATCGATCGGACACGTCTTGTTTTTTTGCCCGTTCGCACAAGGAGTCTGAAAGGCGTCAGGCTTCAGCTATTGCCCGTCCTCCGTAGGTTTCCCTAGATTCCCAAAATTGTGGAGTAAAATAAATGACTTCCGGAAACTAGGCAATTTTGATGATGGATGTGCCCTTGTAGCCTTTCTTCTGTAGTCTATGTGAAAGTCACAGAATACTTGGGTGTTCGAGAATCAAAAGGATCTTCCTTGGGATGTCTGGCTACAGGCGGAACGAGCTTTTATGGAATATCACCAAAATTCTTCTTCTTGCCATACTGGGGATCCTCGTCCTTGCCCTGATCCGAGGTCTTGGACACCACGCCTATGGGTTCAATCAAAATCAATTGTGACGCGGCGTTTGACCCAAAATTAGGGGAAGTTTCAACTGCGGCTATTGCACGAGATTGCTCAGGTTCGTTCATTCAAGGAATCTCTGATCTCTTCTTTGCTCCGTCTGCTACAGTGGCAGGAGCGTTGGAAATTAGATTGGGTGTTTCGTTGGCCTTTCGAGGTGGTTTCGGACATATCATCATCGAAACCGATTGCAAAGTTGTTATTACTAGGCTTAATGAAGGAATTCTCTCCGATTGGACCACTGCAGCTGTGGAAGAGGATATTAGACTGTCATCTAGAGAGATCATTTCTTGTACCTTTTCCTTTGTCCCCCGCTCTTGTAATCAGGCAGCCGATCGGTTAGCCAAATTTGCTAAAAGATATAAGGGTCTGACTGTGTGGGACCCCAAAACTTGTCTGTCTCATGTACTTTTGGTGTAACTTTCTTTGAAGTTGAATGAAGTTATCTTTTGAACAAAAAAAAAAGGTTAGGGTCATTTCTCTCCTATCACCCTCCTTCCACCTCTATATTCCTTAACCATCATATCCAACTGTCATCCACCCCAAGTTTCAAGGATAAGTCACTGTGAACTACCACTTCTGAATTATACTGTCGTCGATATATAAAATGCTTAGTTTTAATGGCGGATCTAGAAATCTTTTTGAGGGTGGAAACAAGTGAAAATATTTTTGAGGGTGGGCACAAGTCATAAAAATTTCAAAATTTTAGGGTAGATACAAATCATATAAAATTTAAGGATTAGTTCATAAAAATTAAAGCCAAATGTGTTGACTTTGAAAAGTTTAATTACTTAGTTCATTTACCCTTTCAACTCTTAACTCATGTAATATTGGCTCTTCTAAATTCGGATAGAAAGTCTGCATGAAATTAAATGAAATGTGGTATAGTATTGGATAAAAATATATAATATATTATTGTATTTTTTGAAGCAATAAATCTTGCATAATAATAATAATAATAATAATAATAATAATAATAATAATAATAATAATAATAATCCTTACAAATATTTTACAAGAAATATTTTTTCACTAAACAATATTGGTGATTTGTCATTTGAGTTTAGTTTTCCATTATTATTATAAAGTGAATTTTTAAAATTAATAATCATTGGCTTAATAATCACATCAAACAAATTTATATGAATATATTGATTTGAAGCAGGTCCATAATCTACACCATACTGATGACGGGAAAGTAATAGTGTTATTTAATAAAATATCTTTAATTTATTTTAACACTCATTTTAACAACTTAAAAATAGTTATAAAAATCAATTCGAAAAAAATAGTTATAAAAATATAACAGTTCAATTTTAATTGATTTTAGATTAATGGCTCGTTCAGCATTGCTGCAAGAACGGCCGTTTTGCACGCAAACGATGAAACTGTGTTGAACGGCTCCTCTAAAATAGTGTTCTCGTCGTTTCTGCTGAATTTTACCCCTCAAAAGCTAATTTTTTTCACTGCCAATTTTTTCAGTTTCTCTATCGTCGCAACTTTTTCACCGCAAATGGTGATGAACCGCGGAACTGAACGAAGCCTAAATTTATCTGTAAATTTAGCAAGTGGTCCTACTAAAAAAAATATTATCAATTTATCATCCTATGAGACATGTATTTGAGAAGCTTGATCTACAATGCTTGTCTTATTAAATGATTAAAAAAATATAAATATATATTTTCATGTAAATCACACTATTAAAATATTATAATTTTTACAATACTATGTATATAAATTTTAAAATGCGCCGAACAAAACCAAATATTAAAAATAATAGAATGTAATTGAATTAAATTCTAGTTTGAATTTAATATTATAAAATCAAAATTCTATATAATGTTAAAGTTGTTTTTTTTTAATCTATATAATGTTAAAATTATTTTTTTACTATTTTATATATTATAATGTCTACAAAACGTGTGTGCTTTGTCAAAGGGTCAAGAATATGTATAAATAAATATTACATTATAATCACCTTAAAACTATTTAAAAATAATAATTTGAATTGAATTATATAACTATTTTTTCATAAACTTTCTAATATAATTATAAAATAATATCTATTCATTAATCCTAACATTAATAAGATTAAGAGCAAACATATTTGGCCGATTAGCCAAGTTGTTCATCTTTGTTCCTTCATTACCTTTAGGTTATGGGTTCTAAATCCACTAGGAACACTCTTTCCTTCCCCTAAAATCTTCTTCACTCCTTTTAGGTAAGATTAAAAATTAAGGGCCCGTTCAACAACGCGTTTGAAGCAGCGTTCTGGAAAAAATCAACTGCCAAATGAAAAAGCGTCGTTGAACACCTTGTGTTTGCCCCATTCACTGTATTTTTGTGCTTGAATCTGACCCCAATCGAACATTTTAAAAAAGCTAAAATTTTCAACTTTTCAACGCCAACTTTTTCACCGCAAATGATCTTCTACCAGCGGAGGTAAACGAGTCCTAAGATATATCAAAAATAAGATCAAGCATTACAATTGCAATCATCTAATAAAACTAAACATTTGCAATCATTTAATAAAATTAGACATTACAATTGCAATATTTTTTTATCTTCCTCCTTTAGGCATTAAGCAATAAAGAAATAATTACTAATAGTTAATAATCTATAGAATAAGTGATTAAAACTTTCTTTTTTTAGGCCGTAGCTCTTTCCCCTCCCAATTGTTCGAAAAAAATATATCGCTGCCTTTCAGTAATAGAAAATGAGAAAATTACTTGATTACGGCAGTGACTACACCAATATATGTAAAGAGCTGGATTCATTCATTGTTGCCTGACTCACTTTTGAGGGTTGCGTTTCTTTGTGAAAGAAATTTCATTCATACTCTTCTCTTTTTGGTCCTTTCTCTCAAGAATCCCAAACGAAAAGAAAATGTCTTCTCCAAGCAAACGCCGAGATATGGACTTGATGAAACTGTATGTTTTCCCCCCATCTCTTCTAATTCTAATCTTCAACTAAAGTTATTTACTGCTAATATTTATTTTTTGGGGTTTTCTTTTTCCTTTTTGCTAGGATGATGAGTGATTATAAGGTGGAGATGATCAACGATGGCATGCAAGAATTTTATGTTGAATTCAATGGACCAAAAGATAGTAAATTTCGCTTCTTTACCCTTTCTGTCTTTTTTTTGGAAAAGAAAAATTATATGATTTGTCTCTGTAGTTCGGCTGAAAATTTAATTTAATTTTCTTTTTTTTTCCCTTCATGTATTTTTTCTCATTTTCTCAAAAGTTCATTTCCCCCTTGGAAATATGTTTGACCAGTTGATTTTTGTTATTGGTATTTATATTTTGATGATTTTGATATTTGAAGATTAACATCTATCAGCATCTTTGCAGCTGTAGGCTAATTAATCTTAAAGTCTAATTTTATTTACTTGGTTTTCTTAGCTGACACTTTGCATTCGGTTCATTGAATTTTCTGAATAAGCATGTTGTTGGTTGATAGATTTTGCTTCTGGGTATTTTTAGACTATAACCAATTAAGGACGATTACCAATTTTTTCCTCACTGATTATCTGATGTGGAATATGACAGGTCCTTATCATGGTGGTGTGTGGAAGATAAGGGTGGAGCTCCCAAATGCTTATCCTTACAAATCCCCTTCAATTGGCTTTATAAACAAGATCTACCACCCAAATGTTGATGAAATGTAAGCTTTTGGATGTTAATAAGTTCTAAACTTGGTTGCCTGAGTTCTGTCTTAGTGGTAGTATTAACCTGTGCGAGGAAATTTAGAATGAGTAACTGGTTTTGACATTTTAAAATGCTCCATTATGGTTAAATTAATTTATCAGGTCGGGATCAGTTTGTTTGGATGTCATTAATCAGACTTGGAGCCCCATGTTTGGTAAACCTCGAAAATTTCTTTGTTTTTCTTCGCTTCATTCTTTCTTGTTTTATAGTAGATGCAATTAGTACCCTTGGAACTTTACAATCTCTTTAAGTATTTGTTTCTTTTGCCCTTGTGTTGGATTTCAGATCTGGTGAATGTGTTCGAAGTGTTCCTTCCCCAGCTTCTTTTGTATCCCAATCCATCAGATCCATTGAATGGAGAAGCTGCTTCCCTTATGATGCGGGATCGTACATCCTACGAACAAAGAGTGAAAGGTAACATTCCTGCTTAAGCTTTTATATTTTGTTTGTATTCCTTTTCCATAAGAATGCCTGGCTCTAAAGTTAAGATATTTGCTTGGATTTCTTGATTTTGTGAAGCCAATAAAGTGCAATTGAGACAGCTTACACGAATTTTTCTTGATCACCTCTGTTTTTGTGAGAAATTACTTGAGGTCAACCATAGATGTTGGCATGCAACTACCTTCCCTATTTATTTTGTACTCTGTCGGCTAATGGACATTTTGTGGAGTAGTTAAAATCCTCAACTTTATTGCTACTCTAAATTTCTAGGCAAAACAAACTTGAATTTCATCTTAGTCTAAACTGGTTC
Source organism: Hibiscus tridactylites (assembly GCA_958450335.1). Taxonomy (NCBI): domain Eukaryota; kingdom Viridiplantae; phylum Streptophyta; class Magnoliopsida; order Malvales; family Malvaceae; genus Hibiscus; species Hibiscus tridactylites. The sequence continues at coordinate 78,558,643 of OY288281.1, forward strand.
TAGTTTTAGTTTCTAGATGACTAAGCATCTCAATTTTGTATTTTCACAAGCTTTATTCCATATAGTAGAAAAGATCGACAACAATGCTTGAAAATTGCTTGGTCTACTGCATTCACAACTTTTTCTTGTCTCCTTCTTTTAGCCAGTGTCACCTTTATTATCCTGCTCATACCATTTGAATTGATGGTTTTGGATCATTTGCTTTTATTTTTAATTTATCGTATCCTCGCTATAAGTGCAGGCAAGTCATGTTTCCATCATGTTGCCTGCAATTTCACTTTAGAATAGATTTCAAGTAGGCTATATTTATCTCTTTGGACCATGTGGAAATTCTTTTACTTCCTATTCTACAAGTTGGAAGGATGCGGAGATGGTGCGTAATGCGACTTAAGTAGTTTGTAATTCTAAAGATCATTTCCATTTGCTTTGCCAAACACATCTTCTGTGTTTTAGAAAGGATACCTTGTTCGTAGTTTCATCTATGAAATAGATGACATGAAGTATTATGTTGTAAATTTACTCGGTCATAACTATAAGTGGAATAATAATGAACCCTGTGATAATTCCACTTGTTTAATTGCGGAAATTATTGCTTAAGGGCTCATAGATAACTATTTCCTCTTACATTCGTGCCAACAATTTTTGTCAGTACTTAGAGAGAGACCCAAAGTTTAAACTTGTTATCTATTGTCATTGGCCTTCATTTGTAGTTTGGCTACTCTTTCAATGGGGTTTTAGACTTGGCTTGATTTTGGAATTGTTTGTGTTTGTGGTTGGAAAGGTGAGATGATGCTTTTAATGATAGGCCATTTTTAGTCAAATTAGATAAATTGTAGCTCTGGCAATAGACCTACTTGATCTATTTGTTGTGGCCATTCCATTTCACTTACTTTTCCCATTTCTTTAATACATTTTCTCAATGAGGTTAAGCAATTCAGCCAAGCAGTAATAACTAAATTTTTTTGACAAATTGCTTTAATCATCCTCGACAAGATGCCGATGCAGAAGTGTTTACCAGCATTGCCATTATTGTTTCTCAAAGTGTGATAAGCAATTTTGCTTAAGCTGCAACAAGAATTGCTTGTCATTGTTTCAATATATAGTTGTTTTGATTTGTTTTTCATTCTCCAGAGTACTGTGAGAAATATGCCAAGCCAGAAGACATTGGAGCAGCCCCTGAAGAGAAGTCCAGTGGTGAAGAGCTAAGCGAAGATGAATATGTCGCCTCGGATGATGAGGAAATTGCTGGAAAAGCAGACCCTTAGGCAACATCATATGCCTTGCTACTCCCTATAAAAAGCATGTGTTGTACATAATTTAGAACTTGACAAAACGTGTGGGGTACAAGGAAAAATTCCTGACCCCTCTACAATGGATGTTGTGTAAATTAATCCCACTGTGGTTTTAACATTTGAAATATTAATCCACTGCTGAAGACATGAAAAGGCAGTTTTAATTTGCATCAGTTTATAACCTGAATACTCATGTCCACACATGAAAAATGCATATGTCAATGTCATACATCCTTCATACCTTTGGAGAGCCTGATGGGACTGCATATTTCATTGTTACTTGGAAGGCAACTGTCTTCAACCTTTTTTTTCTTTTTTCTGAATGTTGGTTAAAAGCCATTGGCATGACATTTGATTGAGTCTAGAAATTGTCTGATTTTGAAGGATAAACGTGGGGTATATTCAGCTTGTGAGCTTTTTGATGAAACTAGCAAATAGTTGGATTTAGCTTTGGCGGTGGATAAGAAACCATGGCCCTGCATTGTTTTGCAAGTGGGGTTTGTCGATCTTTATTTGTCTTTGGTTAAAAAGAAGTCCTCATTTTGCGGATGTTGTAATTCAATAATATTAATTTGGTCTCATGTTAGATATATGAGTACACATCTTAGAACGGAATATATTTTTTTTGAGGGGAAATTTGTTTCTAATCGTATTGGATAAGAGGAGAATGTTAATTGAGAGCCTTTAACCAACCACTCTAGAGAATGTTTACGAAATATTATCTCTTTAAGGGGAATACTTGTAAATTTATGTGATTTTTTTTCTATATATAATCTTAAGATGGATGGACATTGGTCCTTGAAACAGTTTTTGCAGGAGAAGGATAATTGGTGCTGTATGGTGATCCATTTGTATATAGTTACTATGTGTTCAAGGCCAAGTGTTGTGTTACCTTCGTTGCACTAAGAGAATTAAAACTTTTATATGTTCTCATTGTTTAACAAAAATCATGGAACTTATCACGGACAAAGCTATGAATAAATATAGAGATCAAAATATTAAATTTAAAAATTACAATAAATCATTAAGTATTTAAACACATAATTCAGGGACGATGTCTAATTTATATAATATTTATACTTATAAAGATCTAACTTATTATTAGACAATAAATTGATAGCACGAGCTCATCCTTCTTTAGTTCAGCCCTTAATTAAATATTTGTTGAGATATTATTTCGATATAACAAATGAAAATGTTTTTGTAAGTGTTTTTTACTTGCACTTATTATTAGACAAGAAATTGTAAATCCTTTGTACTCTTGTGAGCTTAAACACTTGTAAACACCCAACTTGAGAGGTTTTTATTGTTTACACGAATTACCTTGTAAAAAGATAGAGGTTCTAGTTTATCTTAAGGAAAAAACTAGAATGGTTCTATCTTAACTGTTAAAAGATAGTGTTGTAAAGGTTACTCTTGAGCCTATAAAAAGAAAGAATTGGAATATCCTTAGTGGTATGCTAAGGTAGTGGATGTAGACTTGGTTTAGAAGTCGAATCACTCTAAAATTGATTGTGCAAATTGTTCATTATTTTTCGATTTTTGCCGATTCATTCGAAAAGCATTTTCAACTCTCTTGGTTGTATTCGGTTGATAATTCGAGCCCAACGTTATTTTAAATGTTTGTATTTTTTAATTTAAATATTTATTTTTATGGAGACAAAATCTTACTAAACCAAAATTGATTAAATATTTAAAATTTTTAAAGGGATATGTGCCCCTTTATAACCCTATGTAGCTCGCCTCTGAATATAACCACACAATGTTCTTAGGAGACGTGGTTTTCGAAATGTTCTTAGATTGCGAAAAAAAAATACTATTAAGAAAAAATTGGAAATCTAAAACATGGTTTTCGAAAATTCCCATTAGGAATAATACAATATTACTAACAGTTCTTCTTTTGAGGGTTATTCTGGAAATTTTATTCCCTCCTTTTTAATGGTATTTGACAATTCTTTTTTTTAGGATAAAATTACCCCCGTAAAATATGAAAACTTCACCCCCCCCGGATGTGAAATCAAGAGACAAACAATGGTTTAATAATTCTTTTAGTCCCTAATTTTTTGGATTTTTGTAATTTATTCGTCCAATATTTCTTTTTATGAATTTAATCATTTAATTTATTTGATTTAAAATTTTAAATGCAATTAAGAACATAAGTAATAAATTTTTATTAGATTTTCATCTAATACTAAATTTTATTAGATTTAAATATTTAATAATATCGTATTTTTTAATATAAATTTTATTAGATTTAAAATAAAATATAAATTTTTTTCACCGTATTTTTTAAACTTCTTTTTAAAAACTAATATAATACATAAATGCAAATACAATTTACATTTCCATCACAATTCCCACGTTTTAATATAAACTAGAATTTCTTTGAGAAAATAAAATTAAAATTTTAACCCTAATCTACCAATCTCAACATATTTACACCATTGAAAATAAATTATATTTTTTCAAACTTTGTTACACCGGTGTAAATATGTTATTTTGTTAATAAATATCACAAAGATAATTTGATAAAATATATAATTAAGTAATCTTATATTCTTCCAACCAAACAATGTCATCTTATATTCTTGTAAAATAAATAAAACAAAGTAATATAACATCCTAATAATGTTTCAGGTAATATTATATTTTAGTAATCTTATTTCCGAAAATAATCATATTTTATGTGAATCAAACACACAAATATGATCTATACGTCAGGAGATTAAAGACGATTAAGATTGAACTTTTTTCATGTGGTTATGAACTCCAAGTTTAGCATTTTTTTCAATTAAGATGTGATTTAGCAGAATGTTTCCCTTCTGTTACATTATTAATTATGCATTTTGGATTGGTAATAGGGATAGCACGGGTGGGTCGGGTTTAGTTTTTAGTTGACTTGAATTCATTTCGAAAATAATTATCTTTTATTCGTATCTGACCCGACTCGATTCATCCCATCATTTAAAAAATCTGATCCAACCCAAAAATTATATACATCAACCTTAACTTGACTCAACACAATCTATAAAAAAATAATTTTAAGGATCTAATTATAAAAAAAATAATTTTAAGGATTTAATTGTAAAAATTAATTTTAGGGACCAACTTGTAATCAAAAAATTCAATTTTAATGAAATATTGTAAAAATATAAAGAGAGGGCATTGTTACAATATCTCTAAAAATATAAGAGAAAATTACATTATTAATCATGGTTAGATCAGGTTGGATATTTTCGCCCTAAACTCGAACCTCACCCCACCCTTAAAAAAATTTCAAACTAATCCAATTCGACCTAAACTCAATTTTTTGCCAAAAAAAAATATTTGACCCAATTGAATCACCTGGATGAAATACACTATCCTTTACCACTTAGATCACTCTACATGTTCAATTCTATTGATTGGACAACGAGTATATATATATATATGTGTGTGTGTGTACCTATCATGGTATAGTGTACATATTTTCATTACCCATTTAAGTACACTCCTCTTGCCAAATTATGACCCGTTTGATTTGGGTCGCTTTGACCCAAATCGTGACATAAGTCGAGCCGCTAAATTATGACCCGTTTGATCTGAGTCGTTTGACTCAAATCGTGACATAAATCGAGCCGTTAAGATTAATCGTCGACCTTAACCCGATGATCTTACCTAGCTAACTTTGACCTCCTATCTTTGATTCTACGATCCATTACCAAATTCCAACCCAAAACCCTTTATTTATGCACTCAATTGTTAGTTTGACTTAATAGACTAGTTGAGTTATAGTTATTACTCCAGTCCTGATGAATGCTTTTTTGCTATGAAGGTAACAATGATTCTCCAGATAGGTCGAACCCGTCTCGCACGACGAGTTACACGTTAGACAATTCTATAGTTATCATGTTTAAGTCAATGGTTTAGTTGCAGTCTACTTAAATAGTGTTTATTCATTCGTAAATTCTTATACTATTGGATCTAATATTGTCGACCGTAATAATCGTAGCAGTAGTGATTACTTGATTGGCTAAGGTGTGTTCTTCGACTAGTGCTACATGTTGGAGTATGCTCAAAAATTAATTATTACATAATTGTAAAATACATACTTATTTCATATTGTTCATTAATAAAGTTATTATTATATCAGTCTTATTCTGTGCATCTATAAATAAATTGAATTATAATAATGTCATTAGAATAATATAATTATTCTTGAACGTCCTTAGTTGAGAATTATTGTAGGCGTGGACAATAGTAATATATTAAGACTAATATGTAGTTGATTGATAACAAAGTGTTGTTATTAACATAGAAATGTCAAAATCAATACATAAGTATGTGTTAGAGAATGACATATTGGACTGACCCGCTATGAGCCTATGAGCATGGTAATAACTAAGTGTATGATACTCAGACTTGAGATCATCATTATTTTAATATCGAGAGTGACATATTTTGATGCAGTCAAACGTGTGTTGTAATAGACTACACTATAAATACTGATATTGGATATGTCACACTCTATATAGCGAAATATGGTTGATCAAGATAGGATTTGTCCCTCCTACATAATAGGAGTAATATTGTAAGTCACTTGATTGAGTGAGAGTAGAAAATGCATGATCATGCTCAAATAAATTGATATGAGATATCATAGTTACTCGTTTATCGTAGTCTACTCAAGATATTAAGAAATATTAGATGAACTATACAAGTGTGACTAATCTATGACTTGTTTTCGATCTAGATATAAAGACAAAAGGATGTAATACATAAAAAAAGTTAATCACGAAAAAATGTAAAGTCGAACCACGACTTCATGTAACTTAGGTAGCAATGATGTATTACTAGATGTCACTCATTGCTTGTAATATTAGAATTGTTCTAGATATTACTACTAACGTTACATGAACCTACAAAGGTTACACCCTATGATTGAAACGAACAAATATCGACTAGATGGCATGTGTACAAATTTATTGTACACGTAATAATTATTAAAGACGAAATTATTATAATTATTGTAATTATGAATAATCTTGTTTATATATTTTAATAATTAGATAATTATTGTAATTATCAAACAATATATATATCCTTAAAGAAACCTAATTAAAGTATAATCAGGTTCTACATATTTAACTGTATTCGGTTAAATATACTGTATATTTAATGACTCCGAATTTAATTAGAATTGAGTTTTTAAATGCTATATAAATGCATAAGGTCTAGTAGCCAAAGTATGCTTTTTCGAAAAACCTCTCTAATAATTAGAGAAGATAAAATATTGTTCGTTTTGGGTGGACTGCGTAGAGGTAATATTTCATTCTTAATAACACGATACCAGATTTATTAAGGTAATATTTCATTCTTAATATCTCGAATTTATCTCTTGTACATGGATCATTGGCGAAATTCGTCAGATAATTTTTTGCTGCGCCATAGGGTGTACCGACATTTTCAATACTACATATATGATTAATAGTGATTATGTAAAAGCATAATTGAATCTGTGTATGACCACAATAAGAATACTAGAAAAATAGATTTATTCTCTTTACTCTAAATTAATTTGGATATTTGAATATATTATTCTATTTACTCTAAATTAATTTTCTTCATGTATTTTGAATTTATCCAGCTATGTAGCTTATTCAGATATAATTCCTTTATTATAAACATATTTTAAACCCAAGGAATGACCAGTGTAAAGGGGAATGTTATTCTCCTAAAAGATCTAAGTTAAAACAATTTTGTCTTGCGAGGGCCGCGTGCTTTTTTTTTTTTAACAAAAAAAAGGGTTAAATTAAAATAACCATATTTAATGCAAATAATAAACGAACTAAAATTAAATAAGAATAAAGATTCAAATTCAGAAGTTACGAAAATTACATATCCACCCTTCACCCTTTTCTTGATCTCATGTTCCAATTTTTGATTAGATTGGGCCACCTCAATCAAAGACCTAAAACCTGAATTTGTTTGGGTCACATATTCAAAAACCCATTTAAGCTCTCCTTCTTATCCTCAAAACCTAAAAATACTCAAAATAAGCCGACAGCGACAGATTCTCTTACGTTAAAAAATAGGTCAAGTCTGCTGTTAACAAATAAGAGAATTACACGTATGTTTTTATTCAATTATTATAGAAAATGTAAAAAATAATTAAATACCTACAATCTTGTTTGATGGTAACAAATCAACCCTCGGTTTTGTTATACATTCTCTTTTTCCACTCCCAGAAATCCTCTGTTTTCTTCTTCATCTGATCTATCGTTTGGTAAATTCACTGCAATCGTTTTTCTTCAAATTTTAATCCATTTTGAAGCATCTATTTCCCAGTAACCAGTTTTATTTATTTTTATTTACCATTTCCCTTGAATTTTCTTGTCCATATTTTTTTTTATGTTTTATCCATATATGATATATTTATCCTGATATACATTTTTTTATAAGAACCCTGCTGTGTGTGGTTATGTTAAAAGTGCGCTGTTTTTCTCTTGTGGGTTATTTCTGATTTAGGGTTTTAGCACCACTCTGGGTATCTACTGTTTCTGTCAAAGAAACTTTTTTGGGGATTGAAGTTGTAGTTGTGATTGATTATTCTTTCTCATAGTGAATCGATATAGTTTATAAAATATAGGAGCGTTGCTATTGAATTTTGAATGGCTCGGTTGATTCTTCCTTGCAAAAGTTCGTGTTTGGCAAGGACCAGCCTTTTGGGTTTGATCTCTTCTGCTCCTGTGATTATCCGCCACTCATCTATCTTTTATGAATGTCTCTTTGTTTGCTTCTATGGGTTTTAGTTGTTAGCCATTGAAAGTTGTGGTTTTGAATTCACTATAAAGATTACATTGCGAGATTGTGAAATGACATTGGACTGTTAGGAGATACTTTTTTAGATTTTATTTTCTGGGATTCATTGACATTATTGTTGTCATTCTCCCCTATAAATTGTAGGGTTCTTCTTTCCCTTATCAGAATTCTGTTTATTTTCTTCAAAACTTATAAATGAATATCACTTGTACACGTTGGCTTATGCATATGCAATTATATGTACTATTGCTGGCAGTTTGAACTTTGAAAGGTGATTACGAAATGCCAAATTTGGCAGGATGGATTGTTTTAAGTATTTATCTGTTGTTTGCTTTGCTTCAGGTTAAAAGGAGTGTTTGTTCAGTGAAGAACATCTCTGGGTATAGGCGTTTCTCTGCACTAGAGGTTTGTGCATTATGTTTGTTCTGATATAATGTACTGGAGTCCTTTTTTGGAATATGATTTTTTTTAATCTTGCCATCACGCATTTATGGATTAAAATTTTATTGTTTAATCTTTTTTTTGTTGTATGCATTTTTAGGCGACCCGCGGAAGGAGTTACAGGTTTCCGCATTCTTCACCTTATGTAAGTTGATATGTTTTGCACCAAGCTAATTTTTCTCTATACCATTGGCACATGCTTGCATGCATGCATTTATCTGAAGGCCTGCAGTTGGCCTGGTATAGCCAAAGTTTTCATGGATGTTGCTATCATCAACTATGATGTGGTGTCTTATGGTTACTTTTGTTATTTTGGCCAAATTGTTTCAGAGGGCAAGGGAAGCCAGCAGAAGGCTGCTTTGTTCAGTTGCAACAGAATCTTCACCCAAGCAAATTAAAGAATCTGAAATGGATGCACCTAAGGAAATCTTTCTGAGGGACTACAAGTCTCCTGCCTTCTACTTTGATACGGTATATATTAGAGTATGCTTTAGATTGGATTTTGAACTTTTTTATATGGCATTCGCATGTGCTTTCCCTTTACTCATGAACATAGCATTTCAGGTGGATTTGAAATTTTTGTTGGGCGAGGAGAAAACTATTGTTGCTTCTAAAATAACTGTTTTCCCCAGTGTTGAAGGTAATGTAACTGTTATTCTTTTCTTCTAATGCCTGAAGTTGTCATTATTAGATCATATCTCTTTTCTGACATTGTTGACGAGAAATATTGTTCTCTCTAAGGGGAAATTTACGAATTGGCTCTGTATCTTTCTTCCTTGAGAATGCAGTGCTTTACTAAGTTTTATGTTGAAAAACAATTTGTCATTATTCTTTATATTATACTAATGTATTTTGTAAAACAGGTATTTCTTCTCCATTGGTTCTTGATGGGGAAGATCTAAAGCTAATTTCAATCAAGGTTGATGGCAAGGAACTGAAGGTATATCGTTTATTGTGTACATTCTCAAAATAGGCTTTGGGCCATAATTACTGAAATGACTCTGAAGTTATGATGTTTTAATTTGTTTATTTTGTCCTTGGCAGGAGGGAGATTATCATTTAGACTCACGACATTTGACACTTCCATCACCACCACAGGGAAAATTTACTTTGGAAATTGATACTGAGATACAACCTCAGAAGAACACATCATTGGATGTGAGACATTATTATTATTATTTTGGTTGAAATGTACGGTAATTTTACCCTAATAACCATGCTATATATTTATTTTTCTCACTTAAGGGGCTTTACAAGTCATCTGGGAATTTCTGTACACAATGTGAAGCAGAGGGTTTCAGAAAAATTACATTTTATCAGGTAAGATGTTGAAACATATTGAATTTTATTATTTTCATTTTTGATGCATGAATCTATTTCACTGATTGGCATGTTTACTTTGTAAACAGGACCGTCCTGATATAATGGCGAAATTCACATGCCGTATTGAAGCTGATAAGTCATTGTATCCAGTATTATTATCTAATGGAAATCTCATCGAGCAAGGAGTTCTTGAGGCAAGCTTCACTTGTTATGGTAGTCTCCTTTTTGTTTAATGAGACTGTTGTTCATTGTTATTTTTCTGGATACATTGCAGGGTGGCAAGCATTATGCTGTATGGGAGGATCCCTTTAAGAAGCCATGTTACTTGTTTGCCTTGGTAGCTGGCCAATTGGAGAGTAGAGATGACGTATTTGTTACCCGCTCTGGCCGAAAAGTGTCCCTAAGGATATGGACCCCAGCACAAGATGTACCTAAGACTGCACATGCCATGTATTCACTTAAAGCAGCTATGAAGTGGGATGAAGATGTCAGTCATTATATCCTTATGTTGATTTTATTGTGTATCAAGATTGGTTTTTCTCTTTATTTAAAATCATATTCTGTAGGTTTTTGGTCTTGAGTATGACCTGGATCTCTTCAATGTTGTCGCTGTTCCTGATTTCAATATGTAAGATGCATTCTTCTTTTTCTTTGCTTCTTTATTAGTTATATGCGGTGCTCATATCTATCAATACCGATTTGCTTTGTTCTTTTTTTTTTATGTAGGGGAGCCATGGAAAACAAGAGTCTGAATGTATGTCTTCTAGCTTATCTGGTCAAAATTTGCAAAATGTTTTTCTATTACTCTTATTGACATATGTTTCATTGCACATCTTAGATTTTCAATTCAAAGCTTGTCTTGGCTTCTCCGGAAACTGCTTCAGATGCTGATTATGCTGCAATTTTGGGTGTTATTGGTCACGAGGTTTGTTGTGGATATAAAATTTGAAAATGCCTTTTTACACATTTTTTTATATATTTGGTTGTGATATGTCATGACAATATTATTCCTTGCTTTCATGCAGTATTTTCACAATTGGACTGGCAACAGGTTGGTTGATTTCCCGTTTGGCTCATTGTTTGTTCAAGTATTGCATCCTTTGATGTTTAAGCCGTACCGGACAGTTGAACCGGCAGGCAATAAATATAAAGAACCAGTAAGAACTGGATAAAAACCAGGAACTGGTTAAACCATTAAAAACCAAAAAACCTAAAATATTTTGTTACTTTTCAGCCTTGTTTCCCCCTTTCTCTTGCAAATTAGAAGCAAAATAAATTGAGGAAATAGAAACAAAACCTAATATTTTGTTACAGAACAAATTGAGGTAATAGTTTGTGGACGCTCAAAAACAAAAGGAATCCAAAAAAGGGAAAAAAGGAAAGTGACTAGTGGGTGTAATGTTGTTTTGAATGAACATGCATAGGAAAACGAGAAAGAGTCTTGGAATTTATTAGTTGGGAAAGAAAATGAAAAAAATCAAACAACTCTGAAGTCTGAAATAGTTTGGATGAAAGCTGTAACTTTTGTATGATTTTGAACTGAAAAGCTTGAAAAGTTGAAATATCTAAGCGGTCATATTGAGAATATTCTAGAGTATTAGTTAAAAGGCCTAAAGCCTAACTACAATGGAATTATTTAGGCTTCCAAATTTGTATTCAAATGGGCTAAAAAATGATAAATTTTAGTATCTATATTTATAATTTTTATATTTTTTCTTTTATTATTGAAACGGCCGGTCCGGTTAAACCAGAAACTGGATGTCCAAATGGTTTGACTTCGGGTCTGGTTTTTAAATCATTGATATATATATTATTTTGCTGTGGGGTTTTATATTTGATGAGGGTAGTTGTAATATGTGTTCTAAAGACATGTTTATCAAATTTACATTTATTTAGAACTACAAGGATAAACAAACATCAATATAACATAAGCTGAAATGCTGCAGAGTGACTTGCCGAGACTGGTTTCAGCTTAGCTTGAAGGAGGGTCTCACTGTTTTCCGTGATCAGGTATGATTCTTCAGTGGCCAAGGGTGCTAATGTAGCCTCATTGCGACGTAAGTTGGTTTATGATTGTCAGTAATCTTGGCTTGTTGGTAGGAATTTTCATCTGACATGGGAAGCCGCACAGTGAAGAGAATTGCCGACGTTTCAAGGCTTCGGAATTATCAATTCCCACAGGTTGTTAATGTTTCTTGCATGATTAAATTGTGACCTCACATCCAGTTATACGAGCAATACTGTTGCAACTACTGTGAAAACCTACAAACATATACTCCAGTGAGTACGACCTACTTGAGTGCTGACTTTCCTCTGATTGGTGATTGTTCAGGATGCTGGTCCCATGGCTCATCCGGTTAGGCCGCATTCTTATATTAAGGTATTAATCTCCCTTATTTGTTGGCCTTTTCTTTTAAGTTTGCACGTTCTTGTTAGCTCTCAAAAGTTTTTGGTTCTAATTTATTTTAACTTTTGCTTCCTTACTCCCTTTGACAGATGGACAACTTCTACACAGGCAAGTTTTTGTTATATTTTTAGTAGAATGTTTAATGGGTGCATGGATCACTTTCCTCTTATATTTAAATTTGATTTACTTTCTTAATGGGAATGTCTGTTTTTGTTGTTTGCATATGAACCAAACTGGGGTTATCAACAACTACAGTGACGGTGAGGCCTAGCAACTTGCATTTGAATCTTTTTTCCTTTTTTGTTTACTGTTTTTATTTGACAAGACATCTCATTTTCCTAGTTTTTGTTCTTGGTTCTTTTGTTTTCTTTTCACAGGTTTATGAAAAGGTTTGAATTTTCTTAACCAGATTCTCTCTTGTTTACAACTGTGTATTTGTGGGGAAGAGCTATATTGATGCATCAACTAATTTTCCTTGTGATTCAACTTGCTAGGGAGCCGAAGTTGTCAGGATGTACAAAACACTCCTTGGAACTCAAGGGTTCCGAAAGGTAAAATTTTAAGCATGTTTGAGTGAGTTTTAATTGTGTATACGTGTAAAGTTGCTTAGCCTGGACATTTGTTGATGTGATTTGTTCATGTTCAGGGCATGGATCTCTACTTTAAAAGACATGATGGACAAGCAGTAACTTGTGAAGACTTTTTCGCTGCCATGCGAGATGCAAATGGTGCGGATTTTGCTAACTTCTTGCTCTGGTAAGAGTCAGTCATCTCTCTATCTCTCGAAAGTTAACTGCGTCTGCTTGGCAGTTTTGATGCTTGTGCTTTTGAAACACTCAGGTATTCACAAGCTGGGACTCCTGTTGTAAAAGTTTCTTCATCCTATAATGCTGAGGCTCATACTTTATCTTTGAAGTTTAGGTATACAAACTTGGATTTTGTTGCAGCTATGAGTATTGATTTTGGCCTAAAGATTTTGCTATTGACGTTTATGCTTGCTTTGGCATTTTCACAGTCAAGAGGTTCCCCCAACGCCTGGGCAACCTGTTAAAGAACCCATGTTCATTCCCGTGGCTGTCGGTCTACTGGACTCAAGTGGAAAGGACATGCCTTTATCCTCTCTGTATCATGATGGGACATTGCAGTCTGTTGCAGGCAACAATCAGCCTGTCTTTGATACTGTTCTTCGATTAACTAAGGTCATTTGAAATTCTTCTCTTGCACCATCTTTTTTATCTTTAAGAACCTCTGCTCTTCTTTTGAATGTCTGAACATTTTTTGGAAAGCTGAAGACCAGGTCTAGGACTCTAGAGTCAAAAGTGTTTCCACGTTGCCATATTGACACATAGGCAGTTACCAATTAGCATGTCTCTTACATATCTTTAATATTTTTTATTCTGATCTTTTATTGTTGTTGAGCAGAAAGAAGAAGAATTTGTGTTTTGTGATATATTCGAGCGGCCAATTCCATCACTACTGCGAGGTTATAGTGCTCCTGTCCGTCTTGAATCTGATCTCTCTGACAGTGACCTATTTTTCCTTCTTGCACATGATTCGGACGAGTTCAATCGGTTTGTCTTTCTCGAACCACATGTTTTAATCTAACAATTGAGGAGTATATTAGATTTGTTCTTCTGATGATGTTTTTCTTTGGTTTTAGCTGGGAAGCTGGACAGTTGTTGGTAAGGAAGCTCATGCTCAGCTTAGTCTCTGATTTTCAACAAAACAAACCACTGACTCTAAATCCCAAATTTGTGCAAGGTCTGAAAAGCATACTTTGTGACACAGGATTGGATAAGGTATGAGATAGTTCCCTTAAAAGAAAATTGGAGATCCATTTTTGTTTATATCAGCCTTTCGTGTTTGAATGGAGATGGGATGTTGTGCAATATATAAAAATCAGTGTACAGTTTATCGTTAACTGCCTTTTGTTATCAGGAATTCATTGCTAAAGCAATAACTCTCCCTGGTGAAGGGGAGATTATGGATATGATGGAAGTTGCCGATCCCGATGCTGTTCATACCATTCGAACCTTCATTAGGAAGGAACTTGCCTCACAATTGAAATCAGAGTTACTAAGCACGGTATGTCATATGCAGTTGACTTATACAAACAAATATTTATTACTTGTAGACTAGGGCCCGGTTTGCAGCTGCACATGGAATTGATTTTCTTTACCCTTTGACATTTTTAACAGGTTCAGAACAATAGAAGCTCAGAAGAGTTTACATTTAACCATCCTAATATGGCTCGACGTGCTCTAAAGAATACTGCTCTTGGTTTGTATTTGCTGTAATGTATATTTGTAAAATTTTAGTCAAAATCCTCTAATTGTCTTACATTTGTCATACCTGCAGCATATCTTGCATCTCTTGATGATCCAGAAATAACAGAACTCGCACTTCGTGAGTATAATACTGCAACAAATATGACAGACCAATTTGCAGCTTTGGCAGCCATTGCCCAGAAGCCTGGTAAAACTCGTGATGATATTTTGGCCGACTTCTATAGCAAGTGGCAGCATGATTACCTTGTAAATTTCCAAATCGACTTCCCTTTGCCTATTGGAATGTAGTTTGAACTTCTTCTCACATTGGATGATATTATGTTGCCCTTCTTTGTTAGGTTGTAAACAAATGGTTTGCCCTTCAAGCCATGTCTGACGTTCCTGGTAATGTTGAAAATGTTCGCAATCTCTTGAATCATCCAGCATTCGACCTGCGTAATCCAAACAAGGTGATGGATCACTCTCATAAATGGGGCAACATAAACATAAGATAGTGACTTTCATCTTCAGCTTAGATTTGAGCAATGTAGTCAATGTGGTTTCCTTATTTGTTAATATAGGTATACTCGCTCATTGGAGGGTTTTGTGGATCTCCTGTGAATTTCCATGCCAAGGATGGGTCTGGTTACAAGTTCTTGGGTGAAATAGTGTTACAACTGGACAAAATAAATCCTCAGGTTTGTTTAACATTCGCCTCCCGTTGTGCTTTATGTTGAAACACGAAAGAATTTATTTTCTCAAGTTACTTCTTTTTTGGGTGCCATGCATGGTTTCTTCTGCTGTTCTTCGTTAACACTTTATCTTCTGTTCTGCTGTAGGTGGCCTCCCGAATGGTGTCAGCCTTCTCAAGGTGGAAGCGTTACGATGAAAGCAGACAAAAGCTGGCCAAGGTAAGTGAGCTCTTGGCATGTAATTGCCTATACAGTTGCACGTGATGTTGTTATCAACCGTGCAATGTAAAGGCTGTAATGAAAATGCAGTTCTTGTTTCTTCTAAACCCATGAGTCAAAATTGAATATGCTTGTGCTGCCGTGGGGTTATAATAACTTGAATGTAATTTTTGCAGCAACAACTGGAGATGATCGTTTCTGCCAATGGATTATCAGAGAACGTATTCGAGATTGCCTCAAAGAGCTTAGCTTAGCTGTTTTAAGTGGATCGAATAACTTATATATGAACTAAATTAATCAATAAAGAGATTTGAATGCTCTTAGTTATTGGTGTCGTCACTGAATATGATCGGGAGTTGTTTTCTTATTCAATGATTGGAGTTGGAAGATTATGAAATAGGAATTGCCAGTATTTTACATTGAATGATGTTGAAATGTACCTCGAGGCATTCTGAAATATAGATTGTAGTTCAATTCTCTAACTTAAACATGAACTCTTAAACCGTTGAGAATTGAAAATAAGTATGCAAGTGTAAAATATTCCCCAGCATCCTGTACTCGATTAAGGAAATGCAAGAGGTCTCTTACAATAGACAATAGTGGTCTCCATGTGTAAAAGTGATGAGCCACGCCCACAACCAAAAGATTGAGACTAGTCTAGTATACACTTTGGTCACAACACGTTAGGGACTGTTCTATTAGAACTCCAACTTAGATAGACCTTTTTAACTTGGATAGAGTTTGAGTCCAACTTTGACACAACTGAGAAAAAGAAGAGGATTAGGTCAAAGGACTTATTGTCGTTGATAGAATGCAAGATGTCTATGGAAGATGCCAAAGAGAGTGTGGACTTAGAAGCCAATATGAATCAGATGAGGTAAGAGAAGATCTTAGGGGCGACCTGCTTTCATATAGCACCACCAACTATCCGCTTAATGTTCAATACCACAAACTTCTTTCTGCTTCTTGGGTGCCATGAATGTGTTTGACAAAATGCTAAAGAGAAGAATCAATAATTGCGAGAATAAAAAAATAGCAGTTGAGAGGTAAAGGAATAGTAAAGGGCAAGAGTTAATAAATATCGGTATTTATAGGAATCAGCAAGAATAGAAGTTTAATTGATATGTTTTTCTGTTGGTCCACGGGCTTAAAATTAGTGGACACGTCTCTTCTGCTCAATCGTTTCAATGGTTGGATTTCAACATTAATAAAAAAAATGAGTGAACATACAATTAATAATTATTTAAAAATAAAATTTTAATTAAATTATTTTTATGTATATTTTATTTTTTAATTTTTAGATCAAATATTAAGCCTTAAATTAAAAATCCTAATTTCTTTTTCTCATTACCATTCCAACCGCCGGCGATCAGTGAAATTGTTAATAACATTAAAAGACAAGATGGAGCACCTCATATCTGATTCAGTCGGCAATCGACTGCGGAGTGTGCTTAATGGCTGATATTTTTGTTGGCAATAGTTATTCTACATTTTCAATCTGCACACCAATTCCGCAGTCTAGCACTATAAAGTCGACGGAGAAGCAATTGTCTTGACACGAACTAAAATATCTTATATCTTCCTTTCAGGATGGACGATCTTTCAGTCAACAAACTGTATTGTAATTGTGGTAGGTCTAACTTCACCCATCTTTAATTTCTTAAAAAATGATAAAGAGATTTAATTAATGGATGCTCCAAAATCAAATAATGCTTTACCAATATATAAATTTCCAATAGAACAAGGAATAGTTAAAAAATCACTCGGATTAGTTGATGTCTAACTTAGTTGGACATTCATAATGCCAATACTAAATCACTCTACTTGCTTCTATCTTCATTTTTGCATTCTTCTTTAAACTTTTATTCTCCGCGTTCTTTAAATAGTAAAAAAAATGTAGGAAGGGGATAATGATAGAAAACTAGAGTTTCAAACCCTTAAATAACCATGGTCTTCCAAAAAAACCATGTGTATTTTCTGAATAACAATAAAAAAATAGTGTAAATTTTTTGAAATATAAAATATTTTTCAACTAAGCAGCGTCGTTAGGTATTTAACGGTGGGTGACCAAATTAAGAAAAAAATAAACGTTAGTGACGATTTTTGTCAAAAAAAGTTTGGTGACAAAAACATGAACGAAATAATAGTTGGGTGACTGTTGGTGTGTTGGGTCACACCGGTACACCCCAGGACGCAGTGAAAATATTATCCAGTGATCATCTCTAGAGATCTATGTACGAGGAACGAACAAGGGTGAATAAGGGTGAAGGATTACCTATTTAAAATTTGGAATTTTGAAATTGGAGAAGTCAAAGATCCAATCACAATTCCACGATGTCAATTCCTAAGCCGCAACGATAACACTTCGTCCTCTACTTAGTTTACCAAGTTGGAACGAGCAAATATAACTATCTAAACTATTTAGAGAGTTTTGCAACAAAAAAAACATTAATAACTGTTTTGTAATCCTAATTTAACTCATATTAAAATTTCAAATTAATATATAAAATTAAAATTTAACTTAATTAGAATTTTAATATATATACTAATATATGTAATCTCATTGCAACTTTAATTAAGATTTCAAAAATATATATAATTTAAATTTAACTTAATTAGGATTTTAGTATATATACATTATAATACATATATTAATTTAAATTAAGAAAAATACAAACGTGCAAGCATCAGCACGTGACACAAACACAAGCCAACGTTCCGTGGCATGGTAAGACTATTGCTGATGGGCTATACAAGGCTTCAAAATGATAAAGGTCAACGCAAAATCTAAGTTTAAGATTTGCAATAGTAGTAGGTGTCCCACTTTAATACCTCAAAAGTTTTTATTCAAAGTTCAAACAATCCAATTTAAATGTCCAATTACCATATATATTAACATAAAAAATATTGGAATATGATCACTTATCAGCAACATTCACACCCTAAAATAAAACATAAACATTATTCAAATAAATAAATTAGTAAATAATCAAAGTTTATAACTAATTAAGATAAAAATGAAATGAAAATAACCGAATATATAAATGAGTTATAGTTTAATACACAAGCTCTGTAACAATATTGCACACTATTTTTAAAATCTAAATTATAAATTACCAAACCCAACCTAAACCTTTAATTCTAAAATTTAACCTTAAATCTTAAATTCTAAATCACATAACCTAAAATCTAAAATCTAAACCTTAAACATAAACTCTAAACCCTAACTCTAACAAATTTGAGTAAACTAAAGTTTACACAAACTTATATATAAAAAAATTTCCTATATAAATTATATGTATATATTTTAAATTTTACACATCAGTCATCACTCTTCATTCCTTTCTGCTTTCATTGTGCACTTTCCTAATTCTTTTCTCTTTGCCTAAGTTAGGTCTAAGGTCTTATCTATTATTATCATTTCATCATATCTTGAGCTTTTATAGTTATTCTTGGAAGAATTTCTATTTTTTATTGATAATTCGGGAGATTTTGAGAATAAATTCTTTTAGAACTTTAAAATTTAAAGAAATTTTCTATACAATTATATTTTATCACGCTCATAATATGATGATGTGAGCAACAAAAATATTTGATGTAAAAATTATTTTGATAAATAAATACTGGTGAAGTGATAATGAATTTTTATATAAATCATCTCCGGTGTAGTGTCAACACTTATAATAATATTAATTACTATATCATTAATAAAAATATTTGTTCTCATTTAATGATTTTCAGTTCTCGATTTTTATACAAAAAGCTCTTTAAATCATACCACCATAAAAGACCACGAAAGAGAAAAGATAGAAATGATAGTGAGGTAGTAAAAGATTTTAAGAGAAGAATAAACATACATTTGTTTGACCTGAAAGGATCTTTGGGAAATGACAAAATTGAGAAACTTACTGAGAAAAGACCTTAGAACTTGAATTGCATTTCCATTTTTCTGCCTTTATTGGTCAAAAGTGGTCTCAAACTTTGCTTCTTTGATAAAGATATATATATCTTTATCGAGGTTTTAATTAATCAAATCAAACACTAATTACATCCCAAAAGCAGTTGAAATCATGCACCAGCAGCTGCATGTGGGGGCTCTGTCACTCAACGCAAAAAAAGCCTAAATAAGTGTCTGAACAAAACCCTAAAGGCTATCATTGAGGGGACAGACAAGCTTTGAATTATTAGGGTTTTAGCTTTTAACAAATAGACAGGCAATCTCAACTATAAAGTAAAGTGAAAGCCTTTTAGCAACGAGAAGGCAAAAGAAGCTATAGACTATAGTGTATGAAATCTAGTAGTTGAGTTACAGTGAAAAACATACATGTAAAGTGTCAAAAGGTAGCTCCAAAACCCACTCTTTTCCCTGCTGTCTATCCAAATAGTTAAAACATAATCAAGAAAAAGGGAACTTTGGGGGCATCGGTTTCACAAAGGTTAACCAAAATGGTTGGTAGTTAGGTGGCGAGTATCCGTTGACATAATGTAATCGTTATGTACGTAGAAAATTTTCGTTAGAAGACTCACCCACTAAAATAAGGTGCGCAACGCGAGTCAATTCGGTTTAGTCACGACAATGCCCTAAAAATTAGAAGGGTAATAAAAAATAGATGGGTGAACTTAATAGTAGAAAATAAGAAGATTTTTATAAAAAATAAAAGTGAATTATCTTCGATTTAAAAGTTTTAATCTCGATTATTAAATTATTAAAATATCAAACAAATAAAAAGTTGTTATTCACACACATACATATATATATATATATATATATATATATATATATATATATATATATATATATATATATAAAAGATTGTAAGTAGGGTCGTGCAAAACACCTGACAAACCAAATCCAAAATCTGAAAAAAATTGATATGAAAACATGGTTAACCAAACCGAAAAAATTAGTTTCGGTAATTTTTTTAGAAAAAAAATATTATTTCAGTTTGGATATGTTTCGTAGTTTTGAACAAAAGTGTGTAACTGAACCGACCGGTTGCATAGTATATAATATATAAATATGTATATTTATACAATTATATTGGTAAAATTTTAGCGTCATTGTTAATTTATTCTCTTCCCCAAATATTTTTATTGTCTTAGAAAGTGGGAAATTAGCGGTAATTTTTAATATATTCCCTCCCAAATATTAACGGATTTATTTTACTTTGGGAAGTAAAAAAATTCAACCTTAATTGTCAATTATTTTCTATTCACAGTTTCCTACATTAATATTTTTCTTTTCAAATATTTCAAAAATTTAAACTCTAGCTTATTTTTCACTATGTTATTAGATTTTATATTTTTAATAAGAAAAGTTAATAAACCATTATCCTGACCAATCTAAACCGAATAATTTGGTTAACCGGTCAATCAGTTAACCGATTTAATGATTAAAATTTAGGATCAAGAATTAAGTAACTCGAATTTACCAATTATCCAAAATAATTTTCTAACGGTTAACCAAACCCGATTTTGTATACCCCTACTTGTAAGAGTTGGATCTACGATACCATTCACAACAAATCATTTGGTACACTGTATTTTATTATTACCTATTTGTTTCTTTCAAGTCTATCATGTAGTTGGTTAATAATTATTTTTCTTCTTTGTGATATTTATATCAATAATTAAAAGTTTGACAGAATTTAATGTTATGAGTTAATCACATACTAACTCAATTAAAAATTAGGATGAGTCTAACACGTGCGACGAACATCGATGAACACCATTAATGATGAATACTGATGAACACCATTAAATTAATTAATAAAGATTTAAAATTTCAAGGACTCATCATACAATTAATAATTATTTTAAAAAATTCAATTAAATTATTTTATATATATATTAAAATTTTATTTTTTAATAAGGGTAAACTATATATTTAGTACCTCACTTATTTCCGTATTTCTATTGAACCCTTATTATTTAAATATTATTTCAATTTGACCCTATTCTTTATAAAAAATAATTTAACCCTCAACCTAAAACCCTAAACTATTAAACCTTAAACCCTTAAACTCTTAAACCTATATCCTAAACCATATACCATTAAAAATAATTTCACCATCATCGATTTGATTCAATTCAATGAATTGTTGAATTTTCTTAAAAAATTCAATTAAATTATTTTTTATACATATCAAAATTAATTAAACTCGAATCTCCTAGAATTAACATTATCATCTTATTTGAGATGAAGAGACCATCACAATTAATCACAATTAATTCAATTCATTATACAAACCTATCTCAACTCGAGTTGAATCGATTTCCAACATGTAACCCTTCTCTCCTTTTCGCAGTGATCTCTCCTTCTGTTTTTTTTTAAATAATCTTGCGGAAATTATTAGTCTGTCAATAACGTGATTTTCATTCTGTGGATCGAGCCAGAAAAAATTAATTTGCTGATCCTAAAATTATTAATCGATTCGTATAATCAAGTAATTATTTAGTAAATCTTAGGAGAGATATTTGAATGTTTTCGAATTTAATTTGCATTTACCCATCTTAAGGAGTTTAAAGTTGTGATAAGCGATTGCTGATTAAATTTGACGAATTTATAAATTTATGATCAAAATAACTGCTGGTGTGATTGTTTATTAAATTTGATTATCGTTGATGCCGATTTATAAATTATTTTGATTAATTCGTAAATAATTTCACCATCGATCATTTCAATTCAATGTCAGGTCTTTGTTTGCTTATCGTTGATTTATTAAGTTTGATTATCGTTGAGTCTGGCCGGTTTTATCTCTAATGTCAGGTCTTTGTTTGCCTGTTTCGGGTGCAGCCAAGTAATCGAACGCAGCATGTTCATTCCAATTCATTGCGAAAGGAGAGTGGAGAATGTCCAGGTTATTAGTCAAACAAATCTGTTTTCACAGGTTGGCTGAAATGTTGTGGATCGTAGTGTTGAGGCATTACTGTGATGTATCAAATTCTCACCTTGATTCCGGTTGCACTCTTTTTCCTCTAAACTAGGTTAGGGAAATTTTTTAACGAGGTATTGGGACAGGGAGTTCTTAATAATATTTAACTTTAAAAAAATGAATTGAATTAATTATGATTAATTGTGATGGTCTCTTCATCTCAAATAAGATGACGGTATTAATTCTAGGAGATTCGAGTTTAATTAAATTTGATATATATAAAAAATAATTTAATTAAATTTTTTAGGAGAATTCAACGATTCATTGAATTAAATTGAATTGAATTGATGATGGTGAAATTATTTTTAATGGTATATAGTTTAGGGTATATGTTTAAGAATTTAAGAGTTTAAGGTTTAATAGTTTAGGGTTTTAGGTTGAGGGTTAAATTATTTTTTATAAAGAATAGGGTCAAATTGAAATAATATTTAAATAATGAGGATTCAATAGAAATACGGAAATAAGTGAGGTACTAAATATATAGTTTACCCTTATTAAAAAAATAAAATTTTAATATATATATATAATAATTTAATTGAATTTTTAAAATAATTATTAATTGTATGATGGGTCCTTGAAATTTTAAATATTTATTAATTAATTTAATGGTGTTCATCGGTGTTCATCATTAGTGGTGTTCATCGATATTCGTCGCACGTCATAGAATTTTCCTAAAAATTATTGAATTACTCTTACTTTGAATTATAAATAATATAATTATAATAATATTTGTCTTTTTTATATTTCTTTTATAATCTTAAAATAAAACAACTAAAATCCACACCTCTACAAAGTGAACATGCTTTCATACCATTCCACTTTTTTTTTACTAAGAATGATAAACTAGATTTTATTAAAACAAGGGAAGGCACAATTTTCACAACGCAACTAATCAAAAAGAAAAAATTAGAGATTAAATTCACCAAAATTCATACAGATAAAAGTAACTATATTAAGATCCAAAAGCGCAAAGAACAATAGTACCTTCCTTCGAAATTGATGTCATTATTTATAGAAATTTAGCAATCGTCAACAAATTTTTTTGTCTCTATTAAACTAGACGCTTAAGAAGTGATAGTGATGAGCGAAACAACAATCTTACAAGCTATTTTGCTAAACAGATATGAATGTGGCAGCGAACAAGCACAAAAAGATCAAACTACTAAAGACCGCAAACAATCGCAAATCAGAGACAAGCATTGTAAGAAACTCTACACGAATGTAAATCTACTGTAAAGGGAGACAAAGAACGTTTCATAAGACAGAGACGTGCCACAAGACATCAGAAAAACGTGTCACAAGGCATAGATAACAAGTGTAGTAAGATGAACGGAAAGTGTGAACCTAAAACCAAGAGATTTTAATTAAAAATCAGAAGAACAGAAAAAAATATAAGAAAGTCAGGATAAAAGGAATATCGGCGATCGAGAACCAACACTAAATTTGATGCCGTCGTCAGCTAAACAAAGAGAAAAAAAGATATGCGACGCTAGTCCGTCACCCATTGGGAGGGAAAAAGACCCTAAATCAGTAATAATATCCTTACCACTCCACTTATAATTATTGTCAAATGAGTTTACCGAAATCTATTTTTTAGTAGATCGCCTAATTGACCAAGTGGTCAAGAATGATCATTTTTTTCTCGTTTTGTATAAGTTCAAACCTTGATATTTGTCTTGAAAATGTAAATGATATCTCGTTAATTAAATTTCTAAATTAACGATAATTATATATGATATTAGTATAAAAGTAGGTTGGGAAGGGATTAAGATAAAAACCTTTATAATAATAATGAATTTGGAATAAGTCCATTATCATTTCTTCTAATCTTTCTTGATATGGTGGTTTTATATTTAAGTTTATTCAGATCGTATACTTGTAAAAATGTCTAGAAAGTAGTAGTAAAAATGTCTATATATTGGTCAAACTAAAACTATAACTGGTCAAAGGAACATTGAAAAGTTAATCTTTGGAGGGGTAAATCATTTCATTGTTGTTAAAGAATTTTGGAGCAAAATGATATTGGTCAAGTATCTCAAAAGAAGGTTAAAATAAATCAAATCTTTTGGGAAAAGAGAAGGGTTAATATCACAAGGAATCATTTCTTTTCTGGAGTTTGACTGCTTCAATTGGATGTTAGACTTAAATGTAGTTGATGGCTTTTTGCATATTATTAATCCAAATCTTTAACAAGGGTCACCATCCTTCCTTAATTTAAGTCTTAGCTTAGAGCTAAGTAAAAAATTATTCTAAGAGAAAATAATCCATCACCAAATCAGAATTTGATATATATCCTTTTTAAATGATAATTAGTCAGCTTTACTTTACTAATAAAATTTTCGAGTTTAATTTATTAAAATTTGTGACATTTATAATGGCCGGATCTATTTATTGTGGCAAATAAAGATTTGAGATGTACTTACACAATTGAGCTTAAATATTCTGTTGGAAAAAATTGATGAGTTGTCGTTAAAATTGTCGAATGTAAAAAAAATGTCATAAGAAAATTGTATCCCAGATTTGCGTTCATTTATCAAACCATATTTTGCAGTATAGTACAGTACGAAAAGACTGGACTCCTCTGCCATAAACTCATTCGCCACAAATAGAACCTCAATATTTTATTGTAGAGGAAAGAACTAGAAGAGATATCGTACGTTCAAAAAAGTATGTGAACTCTGATCTAATGACATGCATTAAACATGTCTGAAGATATAGATGCAAGCTAAGAACTATCAACATATTTTGAGGCAGTTGGTAGTGAAGACTCAAACAAGTGATGTTGGTTATGCAAGAAGAGATAGTTTCACTCCCTACAACTAAATTTGAGCAGAGCTTGAACTTAGTCAAATCTTATTGTTGAAGACTACCCTTTGAAGGGGTTTTGTGAAAGAAGTGAAGATATTGTTTAACAAAAATTTGTCTCAAGGTGGAGAGTTGTTAGAGTTGCCATATTTTGCTAGGATTTGGTTTAAAGTAGAAATCTTACTATTTAGTAGATCTTATTTACTTTACATTAATTAAAGGTAGAAATTTTATGATAAGTAGATTTATTTTTTGTGCAAGTTTCTATTGTAAACAAGTAATATATCCCTATAAATAGATACTAAGGATTAGGGTTTTAGACACAACATAAGATACAATATGCAGATTGAAGATTTTACATAGCGTTAAAGCGTAAACATGTTATAATATTTTATTCTTCGTCATTGTGACAGTTCTCATCCTCTACATGCGGATTTTTTCATTTTGAGTTTTCTATATAAATATTAATGTTATTTATTTTATTGTTTTGATTGCGATAACTATCTTTTTTGTTTTGCTGTTATCGTTCGTCGTCGGTATATCTCGATATTACAGTTTAGTTATTGAAATTACCTTATAGCCTTCTGCCTAAGACAGTGTCGGGAATTGACGCAGATACCACCAAACTATATGCACTAATTCATTTCATTTTGCCATCAACCTTTCAATTGGTCCAGTTTTACAACTAAACTTTATTTTTTGACTCGTTTATGCCACCGCGCCGTTAACTCCTTAACGGGATGATGACATGATGCACGGCGTGATGACTTAGATGCTAGACCAAAACGACGTCATTTTGCTAGAGGAAAATGTGAAAAAATATACACTCAGTGGGATTTGAACCCTAGAACCTTTAGAATCAAAACCAAATTCCTAACCACTAAACCAACTTAACATCTTTGTTTATTTCTAACACAAATAATATATATGTCAAACTATAGTTTGTCATATAAATAATATTACGCTATATGAATATATTATTTTTAATATAAATATATTAAAAATATTATTAGTATACATGTATTAATATATAAATAATAAATAAAACAATTATATATAAATAAAAAATATATATTATATATAACTTATTTTTATAAAAACTAAAAGACTAATTTTCAAAAAATATTGAAATTTCTAAAATTTACAAAAAGCTCAAAATCTACCAAAACCTTGGATCTTAAACCCTAACCTTAAGCTATAAACGTTAAACCTTAAAATTTTATTTATAAACAAATAGTATCAAAATATATTATTATAAAAATTAAAAAATTAATTTAAAAAATATGAAATTTTCAAAATTTTCAAAAGAAAAATTAAAATCACCAAAATTCTAAACCTTAAACATTAAATTCATCCATTGTCACTGATAATGGGTTTATGGTTTTAGTGTTTAAGATTTATGATTTAGGGTTTTAGGCTTTATAGGTTAGTGTTTAATGTTTTGGTGAATTTTGAGCCTTTTTGTAAATTTTAGGCTTTTTTATAAATTAGTTTTTTAGTTTATAATAATATATTATTTATTTATATATTTAATATTATCTATAATATAGTTTTTATTTAATATATATTATTTTATTAGTTATATATATTAATATATTATTATGTGTATTAATATTATTTCTAATATATTTATATTATTTATATAATAAAATAAAATAAATTAATCTCAAATGGAATTTAGGATATATATTATTTGTGTTAAAAATAAAATAGAGATGTTAAGTTGGCTTAGTGGTTAGAATTTTTTTTTATTCTAAAGGTTTTAAGTTCAAATCTTATTAAGTTTATATTTTCCGCATTTTTCAGGAAAATGGCATCATTTTAGTGCCATGTCATCGTTCTAATAAGGGGTTAACGACGCAGTGACATAAACGATTCAGAATATAAAATTTTGTTGTAAAATTAGACCAATTAAAAAGTTGGTGGTAACTATGAGTCAACGCCTATAGTTTGGTGGTATCTGGCGTAGTTTATCCCATTTAATAATTACAGCGGGTGAAATAAGAATTATTAATTAATTTTTTGAGAATTAGAATATAAATCATTAATTAATATTTTTAAAGAAAGTGAAATTACAATACAATCATAACAACTATGATAATCAATTATTACAGCAAATTATTATACTAGTAGTAAAAATATTAATAAATCTAACTCCAAATATAATAAGAGTAATTATTCCGTGCACAAAGTTTCACAAGAGCCTTAGTTTAAAAGTTTAGATACTTCATTTAGAGTTGAGCCGTTTTTGTGTAGTAGTTTTGAATTTAGGGATTATTGATAGAATTTCGAATTTAAGATTAAAATTTTGAATTTATTGGTTAAAACCTAAATCTCTAACCACATTATCCTAAAACATAAACCCTAAATTCTACTCTAAACTTTAAACCGAAACCTAAAAACCCTAAAATTAAGGTGGTTTTCACCGTATGTGTATGAGATAATAATAATAATAATAATAATAATAATAATAATAATTTAGAGAAGTTGAAATAGAATTTGGACACGTATACGTAAAGTTATAGGACGAAACGGTAGAAAAATAAAGGATTGGGGGATGGTTAGTTGAAGCGGCGGGTAAAGTGGGAGAATTTTAGAGGAGAGGTGGGAGTGGGGCCCCTTTTTATTATTTTCTTCTGCGTATATAATATGGGTAGGCGCACGAAAGCTACCAAGAAGTGGATGTGCACACGTGCACACCTTTCACAAAAAAAATAACACTTTATTTATTTTTATATGGATTAGTTATTACAGCAATTGCTTCTTAATTCAAACAATTATAAATTGAAATAAATCTTAAAAACCTCAAATAAATAGTTAAATTAATTTGTTCAGTCGATAGTTAAATATGGGTGAAGTTAAAATAAATTATATTAATATTTTTCCTCATTAATTTTATTCAATGATATAAGACATGTTCGCCTCATCACCCTTCAATATTAGAATTGAAATGATTTTTTAAAAGAATTAAAACATTTATATATTAAAATAATTAAAATATTTTTTGTTTATATATTTTTAAACACGATTGAAAATTTATTTAATGCGAATGAAAAGGGCAAGTAAGTAAAATGGAGCTTATACAGAACATTAGCATAATGTCTGGGGGTTTCCGTTAATTATATAAAATAAAGTCATTGCCGTGTTTGACCTCAAAAGCCTTCGCTTCGCTTATACACATATTCCAGACAATGATATGTATAAAGAGGGATTTTAGATTTTAGAATTTAATGATTTTTTTTTTACTGCGGAAGCTTCTCCTATAAATCACAGTTTACTTCTTTTCTCTTTCGTTTGTTTGTTTTTCCTGGAGGAAATTTGACCTTTCCAGAGGGAACAAAGTTTTGAGCTGTTTGTTTCTTGAGAAAGAGAGAGAGAGAAAGGAAAGGGTAGAAATGAGAGGCGCAAACGGAGAATCTAGATTTCTGAATAACACTTTGGAGACCATACATGCTGCCGCTAACGCGATCGTTTCGGTCGAGAATCGTGCTCCACAAGCTACGGTTCAGGTATTTTTTTTAAATATATATTTAAATATATTTAAAATTTTATGTTTCGTTTGGGTGTTTTCTTTGTTGTGATTGTTTTAATGGAGTTTAATTCATTTTGGTTGATTTTCGGAAATGTTTTAAACTTCTCTGGTATTTATTTTGTGATCTGTATTGCACGATTTGATTTTTCCATTTTAATCATGTTATAGCGAATGGTGATTACTAAGCTTTCTTCTATAATCCAGGTTAGGCTTTTAATTGCGCCTGTGATCAGATTTGGAAATTGATTTTTTTGTAAGTTTTTTTTCTTCTTTTGATCCTTGGCAGTTCAGGATTCTTTGGATAGTCTGTGTTGATGAAACAGTTTTTATCGAAGTATATGGTTCCTCTGTAATAATATTTGATACCTTATTTACCCAGAAAAAAATATCGTGAACTAAGTGATCTTCTTTACCTCTTGCTTCTAGTTTTACTTTCATTTGGTAAAAGTTGCTAGATTTCTAGGTCAGAAATAAATAAACAATAAAAGAGTATAGCAGAGCTGATATTATACAAATTGGAGTTTAGAGGTAGTTGTTAATTGAACAGAGTAGTCCCTGAATTTGTTTGTATCATTTTCTTTTGTGGGTCTGTCATGTAGGAAGAGTTAATTGTAAGGTATACAATGGGATCTTGGAAAACTACAAACTTACGTATTCTTAACTGAATAAGCTCAGGTGAATCCCTATTCAACATCCAAATTCAAGTTTGATAAAGTCGTTCTAAATGGTAGAAACTGTTATGCTCTGTCTGCGTATATGATTTCCCTTGTACTAGTCATTTCTAATCACTGAGGAAAAGCTTTGGAAAAATTAAAACAATAGGTGAGAACTGGGAAGTGCATCTGCTTCTTGACCTTAATTTAGATAGTAAAAGTGTGGGGTTAAATTGGGGCGTCTTCTAGGTTAAAAGCTTTCTAATAGAAAAAAGAGCAGCATGTTCATACTCTCTCTACCAAACAGTTGAAAGCACACTTGTAGCATGATATCCAATAAGTTTTGAGCATTTTATGCTTTAATGTGTTTCATTAATGGATGAGGATGAGGATGCATTGCCTTTTTGGTTGTGATACGTCTTTATGTCTTTCCAGGGAAAGTTTTCAAGTAATTAACTGTATTGCGAATTAGTTGATTCCCTATTAGCTGCTTAAGAGTTTGGTGTAATTTCCTGTATTAATCCATTTTATCATAAATTTTGTGGCATGCAGAAGAGAAGATGGGGTGGCTGGTGGAGCATATATTGGTGTTTCGGATCTTACAAACAAAAAAAGCGAATTGGGCCTGCTGTTCTTGTTCCAGAACCAATTACTTCCGGTGGTAATGTGCCTGCAGCTGAAAATCAAAATCCGACCCAAGCACCAACCATTACACTCCCCTTTGTTGCACCACCCTCTTCTCCTGCATCTTTCCTTCCGTCTGAACCCCCTTCTGCTACACAGTCTCCTGTTGGTTTAGTGTCTCTCACCTCTATTTCTGCCAGTATGTACTCTCCGGGGCCTTCTTCTATTTTTGCAATCGGCCCTTATGCTCATGAAACTCAGTTAGTCTCACCACCTGTTTTCTCAGCCTTCCCCACCGAACCTTCGACTGCTCCATTTACTCCTCCTCCTGAGTCAGTGCACTTGACTACACCATCCTCACCTGAGGTGCCGTTTGCCAAGTTCCTTGGCCCCAACCTCCAGTATGGAGAGGCTGGACAGCGATTGCCAATATCCCACTACGAATTTCAGTCTTATCACCTTCATCCCGGGAGCCCTGTTGGTCAACTGATCTCCCCAAGCTCAGGAATCTCAGGTTCTGGCACCTCATCTCCTTTCCGTGATGGTGATTTTGCTGCTGGTCTACGCTTTCCCGAGTTCCAAATGGGTGACCCTCCCAAGCTCTTTAACCTTGATAAGCTTTCCAACCGTGAATGGGGATCACATTATGGTTCTGGTACTTTAACCCCAGATGGTACAACATCCACGCTGTGCAGTGGTTTTCTACTGGATCACCAGATCTCTGAGATTGTGTCACATCCACGCTTGGATAGAGAAAACCAAACTGATCAGGTTGCAGTTAATCATAGAGTTCCACTTGAGTTAACAAATGTAAAAGCTGCAACATCTATGGAAACTGAGACAACAACACTGTCTAAAGCTGTGCCAGAATCTCTGCAGAATGAAGCAGCAGCAGGAGAGAGTGAAGAAAACGCTACTAAGTTGGTCAAAACTTATGAATGTCGTGTTGGTGAAACATACAATGAAAGACCAGAGAAAGCTCCAGCACATAGGGAAGGCAAACCGCAGCACCATAAGAACAGATCCATAACTCTTGGGTTAGCTAAAGAATTCAATTTTGACAAAGTTGATGAGTGTGTGGAAATTGAGACAGCAACCCTATCCAAAGCTGTGGCAGAATCTCTTCAGAATACAGCTGCAAGACAGAAAGAAGAAAAGACTACTAAGTTGGTGGAAACTTGTGAATGTTGTGGTGGTGAAACATACACTGAAAGACCAGAAGAAGCTCCAGCTGATACCAAAGGCAGACCGCGGCACTATAAAAACCGATCCATCACTCTCGGGTCATCTAAAGAATTCAATTTCGACAATGTTGATGGATGTGTGGAAATTGAGACAGACACACCATCTGAAGCTGCGGCAGAATCTCTAAAGAATGAAGCAGCAAGACTGAACGAAGAAAAGACTACTAAGTTGGTGGAAACATATGAATGTCGTGTTGGTGAAACATACACTGAAAGACCAGAAAGAGCTCCAGCTGATATGGAAGGCAGACCACAGCACCATAAGAACCGATCCATAACTCTCGGTTCATTGATAGAATTCAATTTCGACAATGTTGATGGGGGTGATACCCATAATAAGACCATCAGTAGTTCCGATTGGTGGGCCAATGAGAAGGTAGCTGGAAACGATGACGGTGTGCCCAAGAATTGGTCTTTCTTTCCCATAATGCAGCCTGGTGTAAGCTAAACGGGTAAGCATCTTAGTGAATGCCTTCTGATTTCAACATCATTTTAGGAACTTAGGTTTGGCTCGGGGAGTCTAACAATTTGGTAACAACAAGAGCGTGCAATTATTCAATCAAATTATAGATCAGTTGTGGGCGTTCTTTTTCACTCAAATGCATGAAGGCTGTTTTTCAAGTTCTTCGTGACTAAAAAACAGGGTCATATAGGAATATTTTCTGTAGTTGCAATATGTATTATATTATCTCTCTAATTTAGGCACACAGATGTGAAAACAGTCTTTCTGATTTTGTGGCCACTTATGTAAAATATTATTAAAAATAAAATAGCACGTCTAATGGTTCTAAAAATTGTTCAGCTTTTTTTATTCTGCATGTCAAGGTTTCCGAAGGTCACAATATTATAAAAACTTTCACCTATTTTAGTAACCCTGTATTGCTTAAATAATGGTGGACGCTATATCTCCTACCTCTGTTTCAGGCATTATTTTGTCGTAAATTTCAGTAATATTAATATCAATATCAATTTATAATGTATTCTACACAAGTTTAATATAAAGTGTATACAATGTCTTGTCAAACTATATTTATAGGTGGGACAAAACTTTGGTTAAAAAAAAGATTACAAGGCATATTTACTCTTTCTCGTGACATTATTATATAAGATCTTTGATCTTCGTAATTTAATCTTAAAATATGAATTTTTAACAAGACAAGTTATATGGATAAAAAAAAATTGCCTTTTTTTGTGTTTTACTTATGTTCCAACACTAAAAAATACTACAAAATTAAATATCAAGCCCTAATCCTAAATCCTAAACCCTATACCCTACAAAGTACACCCTACCTTAAATTCCTTAAACCATAACCTAAAACTCTAAACCCTAAAGTTAATTTTGAGCATAGAGACATAAATAGGAGCGAACATTCCACAACTCCCCATCAAACTACTAAAAATGACTTGGTAACTATAATCTTGATGACAAAAAATCAAAATTAAGGAGAAGTTGTTGAAACTATTATAAATCCCTTCATTTTCAGAGTCTATATGTGTTCCACATTTCATCCAAATCTTCATAAAACGGAGATTATTCAATACATCGTTTGCATGTTTATGAAACTATCATGGTTTATCACAGTTTCAGTTGAGTATCAGCACTAAACATCAATCTTCTTGGATTTCATAGATAAAGGCAGAATGAAAACTCAACTCCTCTCAGAATGGCCTTTTCAATCAATTACTTGGGATTGGTCAAGCTGAAGCTGAAGTCCCATAGCCTTTTTGCCAAATCTGCATCTTTAGCCTTAGAGCTTGGGTTACTTATGTTACTGTCCGAGAAATATTCTCCGCTAACACCTTTAACTTGTGGATTTAATGCCACATAGCATGTAGTGGCAGCTCCCTACAAGCATATCAAAAGAAAACAACCTATGCAGCTGAGTTTGTATCTATCTCACAACCATATCAAAAGAAATCTATGTATGCAGCTGAGATTGTATCCATCTCATAATTAATCTTATATTCATAAACGATAGTACCTGTTGAACATTCTTGAGGAAGTATTTGCCAACCATATGACCAATGCCTGCATCAAGTCGATGTATTCGATCAGTAATAAGTTGAAACAAGTCATTGTTCAGCAATCTTATATTATGTTTCAAACTGTGTTTAGATATAAGTATGTGCCCAACACAAGCATGTTCAGTATTTTCAACGCTTTTCCATATATTTGGAGAAGCCTTGGATGGTCATATCTCTATATCTATTTTGGAAAATGAGTTGGACATGAACATTTCAAGAAAATAAAACTATCTTCAAAACACCATCTACTATATCTTAAATAGTTTGAACTTGAAGGATTACTGTTAATTAAACCAAGGTGGCGCGTAAGATTGGTCATAATTGCTCCAGGATGAACTGAATTTGCTGTAATCTCCACCACATCTTCCTGTTTATGTCAAGAAAAAAGAAAACGCATTCTTAGATTTGATCCTACTTGCCACATTAATGGCATACGAGATGATATCCTTGATTTCAGACACATAAAGAAGGTCCCTTCTTAAAAAGTACAAACTTCTACCCAGAGCACTCCTGGTAGACAATTTGGTAAAACAATTTCATAATAAATTTTACTGAGATACAATTCTATATCAACAAGTCATAACCTGCATGATACATACATAAGTGCTGCAAGGTTCGAGAATTGTGTAAAATGCATTGGATTGTACAGATTGTAGATCTCAGATAATTTGAACCGTATTCTGTACCTTTAGTCGCCTAGCAAGCTCCTTGGCATGTAATATGTTAGCAAGCTTTGATTGTCCATAAGCAGACCAAGCAGAGTAACTGTAAATTGACAAGAAAAAAATGGGAAAGAAACAAATCAAGCATCTTATAAAGATCTTGGCCCAATAAAAATGTTCATCCAAGATTTTGCACACCAAAAGGGAACAAATTGGTGAAGCCAGTCATCAGTTCTTTTTACCTAGATTCATCATTAATTTTATCGAAACGAATTCCCTCGCTATATGCAAACCGGTGAGCTTCTGAAGATAAATTAACAATCCTCCCTTCTATGTTGCTTTCACGTGCCGTATTTTTCATCGTCTCCAACAATAGATCTGTTAGAAGAAAATGACCTGCAAAATAGTTAGGATATCCCATTACATTTGTGATTCACTTTTACATAGTACCTATTCATTCTCAACACACTACTTATAGATAAAGTTATATGCAACATATTAACCTAAATGGTTGGTTGCAAACTGCAGTTCAATGTTGTCTTGGGATAACATAAAAGGAGTTGCCATAACCCCTGCATTGTTGCTTTTAAGCAAAGAAAGAAAACTTTAGTCTTCTCATTTAACAAGCATAATTTAAGAAAATGGCAACACCAGTAGCAATCATAGGCATATAGAAACATTAGTTAATATACATGTGTGCTTGTGAAGACTAGAGACCATAGCAATTTAAAGTTCTTACATTAGGAGATTTAGGGGAAGATTAGAGGACCGATATTCTGATGCAAATTTCCTGACTGATGCCATGGAGCTCAGATCTAATTCCATAACATCAACCTTAGCACCAGGTATTTCTTTAAGTATTTCTTCTTTCACATTCTTACCCGCCTCCACATTCCTTATGGCCATAATCACATGGACACCTCGCAGTGCAAGAACACGGGTCGTCTCCATGCCAATACCACTTGATGCTCCTGAAATAAACTGATATAAGCAACAACATCCTATCTTAATGTTTTGGTGGGTTGAAAATGGAGCCTGTGCCTAATGGTGAAGAACCCACTTCGCCGGATGAGCGATATAAGCAACCACGGGAAGCATAAATTCTCAAGCATGAAGTTTCATTCTTCTTTCAGGAAAGTCTTTATACATTGAAAACAAAGACTAACAAGTATACTATTATGCCAGAGATCTGATAAAGTATGTAAATTATTTGTATATAGACAAAACCCAGAATTTGCAACCAAGAAAAAAATATGCATGATTTTTGTGCAAGAAGATCATCGCCAAGTTCACTAATTACTGTATATAAATTCACTTCTTTTACTTTCTAGGCAATTAATGAAGTGGTACTTGTATTTATATGGTAGGCAATCAGAAAGTCAATGACCCACCAACTTGTGACTTGTATGTAAAGAGAAAAATTCCCAAAAATATAAACATAAGATTAGCTTAAGAAGATGAGAGCTATAATGAAATACAAGAGAAAAACCCAGATCGGAAAAGGAGTGTAAGTAACATAAAAAAAACCTGTAACAATGGCAGTGAGGCCAGTTCCATGAATCCCTTGAGTAACTTCCTCTGCTGTAGAAGAAGCAGAGAAGCCAGATGGTCCTTTCCATCCAAAAATCCACATGTTTTCTTTTGCAGCTAATTCACTTGATCCCAAAAATCCACAACACTACCAGCTTTTGATCTCAAAATAAAAAATGACTTTACCAAAATCTTTTGTAATAAGAGAGTATGGGTTCCTACAAGCAACACCGCTTTTGTGGATGGAAGCTGAAATCAAGACATCGGGCGGCCCCACTTTTTTGATAAAATATTACACATGACATGCTAATTAGGAGAAAGAAAATCACACAGGTCAGACTACCACGTCATTTTCTTTCTCCTAATCAGCATGCCACATGTATTTTTTTATAATTTTAACTGACATGGCAGGCTGACTATGAGAGAGAAAATGATGTGACAACCTTCCATGTGTGATTTTTTCTCTTTTAGTCAGCATGTCATTAATTTTTTAACGGTTGAAATACTAATTTAAAAATGAAATGTAACGTTAGATACTATTTTGTCAAAAAAAATAATTAGAGTATTAAAACAGTAACACGAGTATAAGTAGAATATTAGATAAATAATTTTCCATTTAAAAAATCCCTAACTCGATGAGCTGGAAACATTGATATGTTCTAAGATTGGTGCATGTCTTTTTTGATAATGACAACTTTAATATTGAATTTAAGTTTTTTTAAAACATATACTACATTCAATATTTATTGGTAATCGGCGAGTTTTGATGATACAAACTCCTAAGTTGAGGAAATAAAGACAGTAGCAGGCAAGAGTGGCCATTCTTGCAACATGTGTAGTCAAGATGAAGGCCATTTAGTGAACTCAAAAATTATTAGTATAGTTGTGGGTAGGGGTTAGATACGTAAAATATGACTCGAGATATGAATTGATTTACTTGAATCGAGACTTGTCAAAAATTATTTTTCTATCTTTGGGGATTGGCCAAATTTAGGGATAGCAACTGGGCGGGTCAGGTTTTTGGCCTCCTCGACCTTGATCCGAAATTTAAACTATCCGCCCCAACCTCGACCTAATCCAACTCTAACATATCATGTCTCCGATTTGATCCGACCCGATATAATAAAAAAAACATAACCCAACCCGACACTGATATTTTAATAATAAAACCTAACTATACTCGACCTGACCCGAAAAATTAATAAAAATATTAAATATAATATATAAAAATAGAATAAATATATCGGGTCGGGTCGGAGAATTTTCACTCTAAATTTGAATCTGCCCCGACTTTATTTCTCTATAACCCGATCTAACCCAACCCAAACCTAATTTTTAATAAAAAATCCACCTCTATCGCGTTAGGTCGAGACCTAACGGGAACGGGTCAAATAAAAATTACCGTCCCTAGCCAAAACAAAAGTAAAAAGCATTAAGTGAAGGTTTCATGCAGTCTCACTCCCATTGTGCATCGGCAGCGGACCTGGGAAAAGCTTTGCTGTCCTAACCATGTGTTTTTTTTTATCAAAATCCTAACCATGTGTTGTGTTCACACCTCTACCAACTCCGAATTTCACCCAGCATTCATGATTCAAGTCATTTATTTGACTGGTTATATTTCTACATCTAATACACTAAGTAAGGCAAGATTCCAGAATATCATTATCATGATTAGTTTCCATCATTATTCACTACTCTCAAACAATAACCTAACATTATCAATAGGGATTATTATTTGTAAACATGGGTAAAAATGTCATTATCACCTATTTTGTGTTTAACGTAAAATTAGTAAACAATATTTTGAATAATTTTACTATCAGGACAGAGTTGGGATTGGAGTTTGGAGGGCAAACATAAATATTTGATAAGTTTGAGGCAAATATATAATTAATACAGTTTAAAGAAGAAGAAAAATGGGAGTTGAGGGCATGGGCTCCTCCCACCCCTTGGTCCCTCCGCCCGTGCTTACCCTTGAAGTTTACTTATTTTATAAACTTAACGGTGTCGAATAAAATACAAAATAAATAATAAATAATAAAACAAAAATATAAGGGAAATTTGATTATTAATAATCAAACCAACTTATATACTAATAAAATAAAAACTTAAAATATTACGCTCATCTGAAATTATATTAAAATATCTTTTAAAATATTATTTTGTATGTTAATGAAATTAATAAATTATTGTGTAAAATTCAGGTAGAATCTAATGAAAAGATTTCTATAAAATTTTATATCAATAAATTTCAATTAAATATTAACTTTGTTAAAAAAAAGCTTAA
Organism: Hibiscus tridactylites; assembly: GCA_958450335.1. Taxonomy (NCBI): domain Eukaryota; kingdom Viridiplantae; phylum Streptophyta; class Magnoliopsida; order Malvales; family Malvaceae; genus Hibiscus; species Hibiscus tridactylites. The sequence continues at coordinate 78,596,382 of OY288281.1, forward strand.
AAAAGTGATTTTGCTCATGTAGTAGTCTAAATCAGTAATTTTATTTTCTTTTTTGTTGAGTTTTTTATGAGCTCGATTTTCTTCAACCGTTCTAGCTCGCCAAGTGTGGAGAAGTTGGATTTTTGAGTGTTTTAGTAGGAGGTGAAAGATAGACAAAAGACACAATGATTTATAGTGGTTCAGCCTTCTAACAAGCACCTACATCCACTACCTTAGCTCTTCACAAAAGATTTCAACAAATTCACTCTTGAATTTCTTCCCTTTTCTAGGCTAAGGAGGCAACATTTACACACTCAATGCTTTCTAACCCAAAGCTTGAGTAAACCCTCTTTACAAGAGAAATTATAAAGCAAATTTGAAATCCCTCTAATAGGTAATTGTTTGCACTATAAAGCTCTCACTCAAAACCTAAACACTTGAGCAAATATAATATGTTTAGCTCACTAGTGTTGTCTATACAAGAAAATAAACAATTAAGCTCTAAGACAAATTCTTTATCATTATGTTGTTGACAATTGAAGCATTAGTCTTCTCTTGATGCTTGGAGGTCCCTTTTATACTCCCATTTGAGTTTGTAGCCGTTAAGGACCGTTGTGGTTGTTTTGGAGCTGTTGGAGACTTTATTTCCCACCATTAATGATGTTCTGCAGACGTCCGCTTCGAAACAATCGGGCCCGTATCGGAACGACCTTCTTCAGAACTATCCATTGAAGTCTGATGTAGCAAGCCGTATCGAAACGCCTCTGGCTGTTTCGAAACGCTCTTTGATCCGTATCGAAACTGTAGCAACCCTGTTTCAAAACGATGACAATTGAGCTACAATTTAAAATATCGTTGGGAAAATAGTCATTGGGGAGGTTTTGACTGTTGTGCGTATCGAAACACCAAAGGGATGTTTCGAAACGAAACCCTCTTTATACCGAAACACCCGTTTCAGTACGGGTTTTGGCAGTTTCAAAATGTTTCGATACATGCCCCCTATTTTGAAACGGGTACCTTGAAAACTCTAGCTTGGTTACTTAAAACCGTTTCAAACATTTATTTTCAAGTTGTTTGGACTTAAAGGCACTTTTGAAATTTTTTCAATTTAGTCCAAAACTTTTTTTCAATTATTATATCAAAACATTAGTTCTTCAATCTCTTCCTTTCTGATATAATAAAACCAACTTGAAAATTTGTTTGAGATTCTCCCCCTTCAAGTTTAAAAATTTGAATAAAAGATTTCAAAATCGACAAGTAATTAAAGCTCCCCTTATTAATTTGAAAATATAATTTTTCAAACCAAACTCTCCCCTTTTTGTTATATCAAAAAGAATTTAAATAACTTTAAGTTCAAATAACTTGGGAGGTTAAAAATTGACACAAATAAGAATTTTGGTTTAAAATGACCCCCTTACTCAAAGCGTCATCAAAAAAGTGTTAGTCCAACATATATGATAATCTAGTTGAATTAAAAAAATAAATCAAATTAAGCAAATAAAAAACAACTAGATTTTACCACACTTGAACCCAAGAGAGGATGTGAAACCTTCATTCTTCAAGTGTTATTCCTTGTGTGCATGGAGCTCCCCCTCAATGTTTGGACTTGTTGATCCATCTCCATCAGACCTATCATAAGACAATTAAGTAATTTTTGGTATCCAAATTTCTTTGGATCCATAGATATTAGTAGCACAAAGTTTAGTCCCCTTAGGAATCTATTTTTCAATTTCATCCTTTTTAATTGAAGTACTTAGTTCTTTTGGGACCCAAATACTTCTAAAACATTTTCCATTAAAAAATTTAGGGGCACTAGATTGTCTTACATAAAAATTTAATTTTCCAAAATTGTTTTTCTTTTCAAGCTCTTTGGTAATCAAATATTTTTCCTATTGAATTTTATGAAGCAAATTTTGTAAATCAACACATTTTTGCTCAAACTCGTTGAGTTTTGCTTCAAGTTCAATTTTGGTTTTAGAAATCAAATCATTTTGAATTCTCAAATTTGAAACAATTTTCTTGTTTTTCAAAATGTGATTTTTAAATTCTAAAACCAAATCATCGTAGGTATCTTGTAATTCGTCAAAAGAATATGAAGATGAAGTAGATAAATTAGAAGTTACCCTTGAATCTTCTTCGATGGCCATAAGGAAAAGGTTGGCTTGTTCATCGTCGGTGGAGTCTTCATCACTCCATGTAGCCATATATGCCTTCTTCTTATGGCTTGAAGTGCTTGCCCTCTTCTTCTTCATTGATTCATGATCGAATTCTTTCAATGCTTTCTTTATAAATGGGGCACACTTCTTGAAGAGATGAACTATCTCTTCTTCTTCATCCTTCTCATCGATTGTATCAACATGGTTGCACTTGGAGGTTTTGAGAGCAATGACATTCGCATGGATGCCTAGCTCCATGATTTCCTTCCTCCCCATCTTTCTTATCTCTTTCTTCTTTTTCTCCTCTTCTTTATCCTTCTTCATGATTTGGTGAGTGGAAAAGTGACCCCATGAGTTCATCAAGCTTCAAGGTCTTGAGATTCTTGGCTTCGATGATGGCGGTCATTTTTTAGTCCCACGACTCAGGAAGAGAATAGATAAGCTTTCGAACAAGCTTTTCTTTCAGAATGACTTTTTCATAACCCTTGAGTCCATTGGTGATAGTGGAGAATCGATGGAACATCTTCCCAATGTCCTCTTCCGGATCCATTTTGAAGTTTTCATACTCTAGGTTGAGGAGGCCGATCTTGGTCTCCTTTACTTCATTTGTCCCCTCGTATGTAACCTCGAGCTTGTCCCAAACTTCATTGGCACTCTCGTAAGAAGACATCTTCTCGTATATGTTGAGGCTAAGTGCATAAAAGATGAAGTGCAAAGGATTGCAATTTAGCTTCATCTTCTTATGATCGTCGGCACTCCATTTCGCCTTGCTTCCTTTTGGTACGAACGAGCCATCTTCAATGATATCCCAAAGCTTGTAGTCTTTGGATTTGACAAAGAACATTATCCTCGTCTTCTAATATGTATAATTTTTCCCATCGAAGAAAGGTGGCTTGTCGGTGGATTGCGTCATTGAGCCAGTTGTTTGAAATGTTGGTCGAGCTTGCCGGATCGCCTCAATAGGATGTTAATCCTCTTCAATTGAGCCAAGCTCTGATACCAATTGTTGGGTTTTTATGAGCTCAATTTATTTCAAACGTTCTAGCTCGCAAAGTGTGGAGAAGTTGGATTTTTGGGTGTTTTAGTGGGAGGTGAAAGATAGACAAAAGACACAAGGATTTATAGTGATTCAGCCTTCTAAAAAGCACCTACATCCACTACCTTAGCTCCCCACTAAGAATTTCAACAAATTCACTCTTGAATTTCTTCCCCTTTTCTAGGCTAAAGAGACAACCTTTACACACTCAAAGCTTTCTAACCCAAAGCTTGAGTAAACACTCTTTACAAGAGAAATTCTAAAGCAAATTTGAAATCCCTTTAATAGGTAATTGTTTGCACTATAAAGCTCTCACCCAAAACCTAAACACTTGAGCAAATATAACAATGTTTAGCTCATTAGTGTTGTCTATACAAGAAAATGAACAATTAAGCTCTAAGACAAATCCTTTATCATTATGTTGTTGACAATTGAAGCATTAGTCTTCTTTTGATGCTTGGAGGTCCCTTTTATACTCTCAATTGAGTTTGTAGCCGTTAAGGACCGTTGGGGTTGTTTTATAGCCGTTGGAGACTTTATTTCCCACCATTAATGTTGTTCTGCAGACGTCCCTTTCGAAACAATCGACAACGTATCGAAATAACCTTCTTCAGAACTAGCTGTTGAAGTCTGATGTAGCAAGCCGTATCGAAATGCATCTGGCCGTTTCGAAACGCTCTTTGATCTGTATCAAAACTGTAGCAACCCCATTTTAAAACGATGACAGTTGAGCTGCAATTTAAAATATCGTTAGGAAAATAGTCGTTGGGGAGGCTTTGACTGTTGTGCGTATTGAAACACCAAATGGGTGTTTCGAAAAGAAACCCTCTCTGTATTGAAACGGGCAAGCCCTGTTTCGGTACGGGTTTTGGCAGTTTCAAAATGTATCGATACAAGTCCCCCTGTTTCGAAACGGGTACCTTGAAAACTTTGGTTTGGTTACTTAAAAATGTTTCAAATATTGCCAAAACAATTTAAAATATCCACAAACTTATTTTCAAGTTGTTTGAACTTAAATGTACTTTTGAAATCTTTTCAATGTAGTCCAAAACTATTTTTCAATTATTATATCAAAACATTAGTTCTTCACTTTTTAATTTCATCAATTTAGTTTTTAAATTTCTGAATTGCATCAACCTCGCTCTTTGATTGTCGTTGACTAATAGAACCACCGTTGTTACCAGTCTCCCTTTGTCATGTTAGATACTTTGTCGTTAAATAATTAACAACGTTTGTGTTAACGGCTCCTCTTTAATAAATTAATGTCCTTCAATAAACGACGACATGTCAATTTGATGATATGACGTTAAAGTTGACGTGCAATTTTTTTAAAATTGTAATTTAAAATAATTAATTAATTCTAAAACCCTCTATTTGTACTATAACATCCTCAAAATTTACCCGTCATCGTGACATGACAAGATAATTGGCAATAACGACTAATGTGGAAGCAAATAGCGATCACATGAACAAAATTTAACGGCTTTATCAATCAATGACAAATACAAGTTAGAAGTTTGAGGACTAAACTGATTAAATTAAAAAAAGAGGGGCAACATTGCTGGTTTGGGATTACTACAAGGGCAAAACTACCCCTTAAGCCTTTAAAAAATTACAAGGACAATTTAATAAAAAGTTAAAACACTCTAAGCTTAACCCGAAAAATCTGACGGGTCCAAGAGTATCATATTTGGGCCACCAGAGCGGCCCTCGGCTTAAAGCATCAAATGAAACAGATTAAGGGCCTGTTTTTGGTTGCTTATAGCAACCTAAAAGCACTTAAAAAAGTGCTTTTAGTTAAAATAGGATGTTTTTGGTTGCTTTTAAAATTAGCTTTTCCACCCAAACCAAAAAGTTAGATTTTATAGCTTCTTGGGTGGAAAAGCTAGTTTGAAAATAAAATTACTTTTTTACCCTTATTATTTAATTATAATTTATTGTTAAAATAATGTTTATGCATACATAATTGTAAAATAATAGATATTTTATAATATTTATATTAAGAATAAAATTGTTTTATTTGTAATTTATTATTAATTTGTAAGTGGTATGTCCGTATATAATCTACAATGTACTTTATATTTTCAAATTAATTTTTTTATTATAATTGAAATTGATTTATTTCATATATCATAACATTAACTAATTTGAACATCACCTAAGTTTATTTTTACTTTTCAATATCATGTCTAAAATAGACATTTATCTCTTCAAAATCACTTTTTGACATCAATGACAAACACTAACCAGATTTTCAAAACTACTTTTCAACCGCTACTCTGAAAATCACTTTTTTTCACCACACTTTTTTAAAAGCAACCACAAACTAAGCCTAAAACCAAATAATTCTTAAAATCGAAATGAGTTAGTATAAAAACACACACGTAAGATACATTATACAAAATTTGGAGCTCCAAAACGTAGACAGTATAGAAGACATGCGGGGTGTTTTACAGAATGACCATGGACAGATCTTGGCCATGTTTTCTGGACCGCTAGGGATGTTTGATTCCAATAAGGCGGAATTAAGAACAATTTGTCATGCTTTGTTGATGATTCAGAGATCGAAGTGGCGTGTAAGTAACTCTATTGTGATTGAATCAGACTCTATTGTAGCAGTGGTGTGGGTGCTCAACAAAGAGAATAGACCATGAAAACTATCGTCATGGTCTCATATGATTGATTTAGCGCGTGCTGATTTGCTTCGTGTGTGCTTCCACAACATTTATCGTGAATCAAATAATTTAGCGGGCACTCTTGCTAAAGGTGGGGTTTGTTCCTCATGGTTTCAAATGATGGAGTAGCTTTCTTTGGTTATGTTGGTGTTTAGTTTGGTGTATTTGTTGACGATGTTTTTGGCATCGAGTTCGTTTTGTTTGTTCGTATGTCTTTTCTATTTTGAGCACCTTTATGTAACTACTATCATAAGTATCATTTTTCTTCTATTTATAATTAAGGAGGATTTTTAACGAGAATTGTGATAGTAAAGACCTTGTATGATTATACTTTAATAAATTATACAATTTAATGAGAGAAAAAAGTACAAATCCAAGTTGTAGACTAAAATCGTAAATAAGGGCTCTACAATATGCATGCCTCCAAAAGCAAATAAGTACAATACTCTGAATTATGTGTCTGCTAGAACCATGGGCGGATATATATAGGTGTTTTAGGGTGCAATCGATCCCACTAAAATAATTTTTTAACCCATTATAAAATACAAAAAAACTAAAAAAAATTATAGGAAATATAAAAATTGACCCCACTTAATTTTTTAAGATATAAAATCAACGATACTTACTGTAGTGTTATAAAAATTTTCTCAAACTCTATACCTCGCTCTAACCCCCACTATATAGAAATCACGGCTCAACCAAAACCTACTAGCTTGCGTACAAATAAATTTGAACATTGAACTTTGCGAGCTCAATAATATACAACTATTCTATTGAAACAACATGAAACAAGTAATGCATGTAGGTCAAGCATAAATACAACACAAGCATTTAAGACATACAACATGATTAGAGTGCAAACAAGCATAGATCATTTTCATACTTCCATGTAGATACTTCTAGGCAATTTTGGAGTCATACGAGCATATCATAAGTTTGAGCACAATATAAAGCATAGCTAAGTTCACAAAGGAGATTATCGAATATTCATATTAGACACATACAAATAAGGGTTCGTGTTTATATGTATATTTAAAAACACATAAATTCCAAACAAATACATAAACGTTCGTGAGCATATATAGAAGGTTTTAATAACCAAATTATTAGCCTTAGGGGTGTTATAATCATTTAAATATCAAGGGGAATTTTAGTATTTTTTTTCTCTTAAATATCATACATTTATACTAATTTTTACATGTTAAAAAATTATATTACATATATCGTGTTTATGTTACATTTTTGTTTATAGTCATGTTCTAACTATATTCTTATTACAATTAAATTCGGTCCATAGTTTGTGTGAGAATTCCGGCATGGTGACCAGACGGTAAACTGTAGTGATGAAGTGAAGATTAGACAGTAATAGTAGTAAGGGATTTGAGTCTGATCTAACCAAATAAGAGAAAGGAATTTCAAAACTTTTTATTGAAAAATTACAGATAGTTGAGATGCCTAGCTAATTCTATGCTTTGGGTATATATAGCCTAAGTCAAAACTAATTAAGCAACAGCCCAAACGGCTTAAACAATAAACCCAACCAACTAATCAATTATTAACAAAACCAACTAGCTAAACAAACCACTCGGCTATTCTCTAACATTCACCATGTCTGAGTTTTCAATCTTTAATCTTCTTCAAATTAACTAGAAGTATTTTTCTCCTTTCTTCATTCTTTCTTTTCTTCTTTGAACTCTTTTTTTTTTCTTTTTCAAAGATGATTTTGTCTTTCTTTCTTCCGTTACTCTTTTCTTTTGCTTATTTATTTTTATAATAATTGTTAATAGTGAAAGAAAAAAGAGTCTTCCAAAAGTAGAGACAAGGAGCAAGCTTAAGGAAGGGTCAATGAGCCACCTTTGGGGTGTATTGTGCAAGAAAATACACTTAATTACTAGTAGGAGGCATATGAGTCATAAAGGATGAGCGGGCCTTATAGGTCAAATACGTGTAATAATGCATATCATGTTATTAAATTTAATATTTTTATAAGTAAAATAAAAAATAGAATTAGTTAAATAAACGAGATGAATTTACTCATTAATCGAAATAATTTATTAATGGATGATCAAACTCGATTTCACAGCACTCATATATCTTCGATCACATAATCTAAACTAACAATTATGTTATCCAACTTTTTATTATCATGTATTCAACGTATATTTAGACGAATACGAACTCTTTTTTTTATTTAGAATGATCACCCTTCCCTTTGGACTTTAGTAAATTAATATTAATAAACGTTATTACTTAAGTTGGATTTTTTTTTCATTTATAAACACTCGTTGGAACTTTTGTAAAACCGACAACAATAGTCATACTTTACTAGTTAAAATTAGCTTATATAAGAGTAAGTCCAAACATAAAAGGTTAAGCAAACCTTTGTGTTGGACATTAAGAAATGTTCACTGTTGGATTTCCGACGGCAATATAATTGTTATATTTTTTTGGTAAAATATTTAAGTAATCACTAAATTATGAAAAAAATAGTTGTTTTAGTTATTAGTCTTTTGAAAGTTAAAAAATGAACATTAAATTTATTTATTTATGTTTACAAAATCAACATTAAATTTATCACACAAAATTATAAAATGATCATTCAATTTATCAAATTATTATAAAATAGGTATTAAATTTTATTAAAATATTATAGAGAGGTCATTAAATTAATCAAATTATTACATTACTTTATAACATTTAATAATTATTTTATAATAATTCGATAAATTTTACGATCAAATATAACTTTTGAAAGATAAATGACAGAAATGATCATTTCTCGTAATTTGATGACTATTAATGTAATTTACATTATTTTTTTCAACTTAAAAAATGGGGACTTTGTGGATCTAATTTGATACAAATAGAGAAATTTGTAACTAATGAAAGTACGAAGAGGGTGACATGACATCAAACTATAATGTTTAAGTTTTCGGTCGTAGTAGTCAGGTAAGACAAGTGATTAGTGACCAAAACATAATAAATGGTGGGCCAATTGGCAGTTGGTTGCCCACGTGGATTTGCAGCCGGCCTTTTCCCTTTGGATGGAAGTCGTTGCCTTTAAAAAAAAATTATACCTCACACTAAAAATTAAATTTAAAATTTAAATTAATATTAAGATATGATACATTTTAGAACATAATATTTAGGGTTTAAAATTTAAATTTTAGGTTAAGAGGAGAAAGATTTTTATTCTTTCCCTACTGATATTAAATTTGTTTTTAACCTACTATTTTTTTAATAAATTAATAATTCATTAATAGTAATAACACTATTGACTTAAATTTATGACGAATACAAAATAAACTATTATAATGATGACTTTCATTTTATAGGCCTTTAATTGTGTTCATGAAGTTTAAAAAGTAACGCTATGGTTATTTATGTTTTATAATATTTTAGTTACTAATCTGTTAAATGGCGTCAATTTATTAGTGTGACACGTTAGTAAAAGCGTTATAACCATTAAAGTTTAGATAATATATTAATTGGATCTTTAAATTTAGATAAAATATCAATTTAACCTTTAAATTTTAGATAAATTATCACTTTAACCTCATGAGTCCAACCAAACTCCCTCGTCGTCACTCTCCACTCATCACTGCATTTAGTCACCACTAATTGCTATTAGTCATCATCGACGATGATCGTTGGACTCTAAAATTTTCAATTCAACCCTTTTTAATTTACTAAACGCGAATTTAATATACGTTTCATCAAAAAAATGCCCATGCCTCAACAAATATGATGTCTTGGTCGACAATGAAATGTACATAAAAAAATTAAAGAAAAAGTCAAACAATATTAGACAACTGTCGCATTTATATGTTATGATTTTTCATCATTTTTTATGAATTTCAATTTTTATTACATATTTTTTTTTGTGATATTTAGTGGCATGTAACACAGACGCATATATATATATATATATATATATATAAAAGGTTAGTGTATATATATTACATAATGTGAACACAAATTGTTAAACCTTAATTAATCATTTTAGGTTATATAAGTTGTCAGAAATTTTCATGATGTTATTCATGTGAGAAAGGAGGCATGGTGGTCGGAGATAATAACTGACGATGAAATGTTGATAGAGGTGATGAATGGCAGAGTATACAAGAGAGAGATTAAAGGGAAAGTGATATACTAGAAATTGAATTATTTAGTATTCAATCAATATTCTTTCTTCAATCAATATTCTTTCATTCATAATTTCTTCGGAAACAAAATTCGTATTTCTTACTTAATAGTTTACTGAGAATCGAAGGTGTTCTTCATCCTTTCGTTCTTCCTTACTCACATTTCTATCATACTTTTTGTTTTTATTCGGAATCCCTCAAAAAATAAATTGATCATAGGAACCAGCAATATGAAGACTTCCAACTCAGCACTTGCAGTAGCAAATAAAATAAGAATGAACAAGTAAAGCACCACAAAGCAGAGAGTGAAGGCTTTTAACAAAACTTTGTTTATATGCAATCGGATGAACACATATACGAAATGAAGCAACAAATAATTCGAAAAGAATTAAACTATAAACTGGAATAAATCCAATAGTACTTCAAAAAAAAAGAAATAATCAGCAACTCAACACAATATACCGATTTACCAGCTACAGTAACAATAAGATGACATTCTCCAATTTCAATAGTAAACAACAGCTGAAACTAAACATCAATCACACATATCCTTTGACTTTGCAATTCATCCACACACAATCGGTTCTTAAAAAATTTAACTTCACATCTAGAGCACATCCACCACCACCAACAACCAACAATATCCAGATTCAATCAAAATTAGACCGGGAGATCGACAATATAGATGCTCAAATACAAACCCATAGTTTAGCAGTAATTTCAAGATTTCGATCACATAAGCTTCTTGATATACATAGTAGATGCATCAAAACGAAAATAACTAGTCATATGCGATCAAAACAGAAAATAACAGATCACCAAATTGAATCGATCACAAAAACTCATTGTTTTCAGTCAACAAAAAATGCACTAATCAGATTACACAAATGAAAAGTTTAGATCTCACTAGTAAAACAAATTCAAATGTGACTATACAGCAATCCACCGACAGAATATCCAACAAGAAGCACAAACTAGGGTGAGGCAAAGACTGAAACTAGACGATCAACTAAATCAATCACTGTAATAAATGACGGCTTGGAAGGTTTTCGACCATAAACAGATGATTGGAGGAATCAAATAGATTTCTTGAACCCGATCTAAACCATACTTGAGATCTAAAACGGTAGTAGGTGCTGGTGAAGCAATCAGCGGCGCAAATGAAACTCAGACTAAGAAAACCGATCGCCGATTGAGGAAGTAACGCCAAGATCGCCAATAAGGAGGCAAAACGACTCTGAAACGAAACAAGAAGCAACGATAGATTCGAACGACATCAGTGGAGCGGATCAAATAATGTCAGGACCGTTGGAGGCGAATGATACCATGTGAGAAAGGAGGCATGGTGGCCGAAGATAATAACCGACGGTGGAGTGTTGATGAAGATGGTGAACGACAGAGTATATAAGAGAGAGATTAAAGGGAAAGTGATATGCTAGAAATTGAATTATTTAGTGTGTTAAACTCCTAACAAAAGGTGGGCTTATATAACCCCAAAACTATAACAAACATAACAAAACTAACGGGCTGAAACAGCTGGCCCAACTAACTCTAAAATGCTAAAAAATTAATAACGAATTATATTTATTCTCTAACAATTCAACAATCTACATGGATAATTAATATATATTTACTGAACCCGCCAAGTGATCCATGTAAAAAAACGGATAATGTTACACTCAGGGTTCAATCACTTTGTTTACTAGGTGTGTGCTTTGTCAACAAGTTGAAAAATATGTATGAACACACACGAATATAATTATACATATATATATATATTAATATCAAGTATAGAATAATATAAAAATATCTCCATCTTAATATTTTAATAGTTTAATTGTTAAACTTATAAATATAATTACATTTGTTTAGTATTATTTTATATATCGTTAATTATTACCAAATATTAATTAATAACAAAATGTAGGTATATATATATTGAAAATCATAAAAATTGTTAAAAATATCAGAATAATCTATATAAAAAATTCTTTAAAAAATTATATTTTCTCTCTAAAATAGTTTCCTCATTTTTTTCCTTCAAAGGTGTCGCCTTAGTGGTAGCTTAGAGTTACCTGCATGCTGCTGCGCACGCCTACTCTTAGTGATGGCGCGTGGGGCCTCCTTCGGTGGTCAAACAATGGCAATAAGCTCCAGTTTCGTTGACCCGACGGTAGTAAACACGGCGATGTCTTTCGTGTCGCGATTTGGTCGTCAAAACTGCTTTAATTCAAGCAACCCGAAACTTAATTTCTCTCACCCTGGTGAATGGCTACGTCTACTTTGCGACCACCGATTAACTCCCCTCACACTTTCTCTCTCACTTTTCTCTTATCTCTTCAATAATATTTTTCTTCAATGCCCCCACTTACCGACCCCTTTATTACCAAAAATTCTTATCCCAACATTTTGAATAAAAAAGTTAATAAACACATATCTTCTTCCTTTTGTCACTAAAAGCCCAAGTTTAAATATTTTTAACTTAGACTTCCAAAATAAAGACTCATAATTCGGGTACAAGACCCGATTCGTCAATCCAAAAATTGAGTCGATACATTTATGGTTAAAATTTAAGGTTTTGGGTTAGAGTTTATGTAACATCCTGAAAAACGAGCTAGAAGATTCGGGTGAATTATCAGAATCGGGTTGGAATTTTGAGTAAGGCTTTAGCTAATTAATTAATTTCAAAAAATGATTTGGGTTGATTGAATTAGATGATTTTCTAGGTTCCATTTGGGGATCGTAGCTTGAGTTTAGTTCGTTAATTAATTTCGGGTTAATAATCGAATGTGTTTTAAAATGAATTTGGTAAATTGGTCATGACTAATGTTTTGGAAGGTTATTTAATTGGTTTATTAAATAACAAGAATTGTTATTTTGTACGAGGCTTGATTATATGGTTGAAGTTTATATTATGTTGGATGATGACATTAATTAATGTGTGTGATGTTGGTTTTATTTAATGCCTAGTACATTTGATGGTTGTGATCTAACAATTTAAAATAGTTTAAATAATGACTGGATTGATTGCTTGTGTGCTAAGTGTACATATGGTCATGTGCTTTTATTTTTTAGTTGATCTATAATCTATGTTTGAGGTCTTAACCATTTGATGCTTATTGGATAATGCTCCATATTGTAAGGAACATGCCTCTAGATTACTTATATAAATATGAATTGAGTTGAATGTTTGACATGTAATTATTTGACTCTAATTGTTTAATGATGGTATAATATTTGAAGCATGTCAATATTGTTTGCAAGTAATTTGGATATGTTCGGTTTGGGATTCGAATCCCTAAGATGCAATTTACTACAGCCTGTATCGGTACACTTGGTGCCGATATCGACACGCGAGGTCATTTCAGTGACCAGTAATGAATGTAGGTACCAGTATGCAGGAACGAGTTTCGGTACGCGTAGCCGAGTACCGGTACACCCTATTGCGTACCGATTTAAATATTTACTTCGATGTTTGTCTGTAGCCCTGTACTGTTATGGTATCTCGTGTATCGGTACGACCGGTAGTTTATTCAGTTAATAAACTTACTAAGTTTAAGTTCTTTATATTTTAGTCCTCATATGTTAATGCATCAATTGAATGGGTAAATGTTGTCCGTTTGACCTGAGATTTTGCAAGCATGCTTTATATGTATCTAATTGCTGTAAGAAGCTTTTATAAACGTGCTAGTCCCTGTGTTTTTTAAGTTCTACGATTCAATCCTTAGTTTCGTGTTTTGCTAAATTAGATGCTTATTTGATATCCGTTTGAGATAAATTTGACACGCTAGCATGAAATATGATTAATTGAGTATTGGTAAATTGAAACTTGTATAAGTCCCTATAATTATTCAAATTTGTATTAGGATCCCTAGATTGCTTGTGTTTGCAATTGAGTGTATTATCGTTGTTCGTGTCAAATGAAAATTGAACTGATGCTTGTATGTACACCATAGGTTTTAGCGATACATCTAGATAAGATAAAATAAAAAATGGACCTGAATTCGACTAAGTTTGTTCGAGTTTGCTTCGGCAAACCAATGTGATCTTCTTGATTCGATGCATTTATGGTTAAAATTTAAGATTTTGGGTTAGGGTTCGACTTTATCTCTAACTAAGTCATGACATGTTCTTTTATTTATCTCCTCAGTCCTCACAAGTTTCCCCCTCTGAATTTGTATGTTTATATTAAGCTCTAATAGTATCACTAGATTTTACCTATATTTTAAAAAATAAGGTAAAAATTTTAGCGAGCTTAAAGAGCAATGAGTCGAGTCGAGCAACGAGAGTTTTTAACGAGCACGAGTCGGGCAAAATTTTAGCGAGCTTAATGAGCAACAAATTGAGTTGAGCAATGAATTTTTTTAACGAGCACGAGTTGAGCACTACTCAACTCGCGATCGACTTGCTTGATAAGCACCCTTAGCCTGTACTGGTATGGTATCCCGTGTACCGGTATAACCGGTAGTCTATTCAGTTAATGAGCTTTACCAAGTTTAAGTTCTTTACATTTTGGTCTCCATATGTTTATGGATCAATTGAATGGGTAAATGTTGTCCGTTTGACCCGCGATTTTACAAGTATGCTTTTAATGTATCTAATTGTTTTTTTGGCAATTTTACGATTCAGTCCTTAGTTTCGTATTTTGCTAATTGGATGCTTATTTGATATCTGTTTGAGCTAAAAGTTGACACGTGATGCTCACGTAAAAGTGCCCCGCAATAGTGCAAGTGTACACGTCTCAAGTAATATAATGGTAAGTATATTGAGTATCGTCTCCACATGGATTGAACTAGACTTTTGGTCCTACTTCCTCGCACTGCAAAACAATTAAAAGTAAAAACACAGATGAGTTGGGTTATTGTGTAATCTAAAAATACTAAAACTAAAATAAGCTAGATAAAAAAGTAAAAAGAAAGTCAAGTTGAGAGAATGGGCTGTATTAGAATGCGTCGTAGTGTGGAATCCTATTGATTTGCCTTCGTTCTTGAATGCAACAACACAAAACCGTCGTGGTAGTAACCTAAGTCCCTGCCGCGGCCGCAATGGTTGAGTCTCTTCTGCGGCAATCTCTTGCTCTTGGACAGATGATGTTAAGGCTCGGTAAAACGTCCTTGAATGGCTCCTCCTTATCTCTAAGCTCGGAACACTGTTGATGGGTGAACTTTGACCATACCTTTCAGCGTAAACCAAAGACAAAAACCAACCAATCACATGCTTCTCTTAGCCGCTGAAACTCTTAACCTATCTCTAGGCCGAGTTAGTTAACACCACGTGGGATGAAAACCGTGCTTATTCATTTTGTGAACTCAACTCTCTCGATATTGAATAAATGGGTAACCTCACAAACTCTCTCCCGATAAGTATGCAAGAATGATTAAAGCCAAGAATAAGCAAACCCTAACTTTATTGCATTAAGAACTTAAACAAAGTACAATAGTCTTCACACAACTACTAAACAAACTAATTATAACCTTAAGGAAATTAGAACATAATGAATGGAAAGAAAACACAATCTAAATCCTAAGTTATCTCTCTCTTTCGAATTTGACTCCTCTTGATGATGGCGATAGGCCTCATTATATAGGGGTAGGTGTAGGCACAAATCCTTCTTGGAGAGGAAGTTAAGTTGGACTTGGACTTAGCTTCATTAAAGAGGTGAATCTCTTTAATTTAATGCATTATTCACTTTTGGCCAAATTCCAACTTTATCCTTCCTTCCATGTTTTCGTCCTCTTCTCAAGCTCTAATTGCCAAGCAAAGTGTGTAGAAAAATTAGACATTTAAAACTCTAAAAATCGGCTACCACTTTGCATGTTTTGCTCTCCGACAGGTAGAGTAGTACACAACCGCGACATTGCATTCTGCTGCCTCGGCATGGGTCTTGTGACTAGTTCTGCTCAGCAAGGCTTTGTTCATAAATCAGCTTCCCTCAGTAGAAGCTATCGGTTTTGGCTTGGCTCGATCAGGGTCTGTTACTAGCTGTCTCATCTTTCCTTTTTCTCCAGTGCCATCATGGCATCTCCTACCTTGGTATAGTGTAAATCTACAAAAGCACCAAACATGCATCAAATAGTACCTTTTATAGAATAAACAAAATATAAAGATCAAAGACATAAACGATGAAATCAATGCATGAAGGGCCATAATGCAGCTCAAATAGGTGTAGGTTGAGTGATAATTTCCATGTAAAAGGGGTAAAAATATAGGACTTTTGGGCACTTATCACACCCCCAAACTCAAATTATTGCTTGTCCCCAAGCAATGCAAACCATCAATAGCCAATTCTTAATTTATATAAACCGTCTCCTTAGTCTTACTTTTCCTTAGGATGCTCGGCCCTTAATTCTTTGGATGCCTTAGGAATTCCCTAGAATCAAACTATAAGATTTGTGAGTGTGTGCATGCAATGTGAACAAGATGATTATAAGGATTCTAAGCAAGCACTTGAGTATTAGCCTACTTAACTTGGGTAAATTTTTTTTTTATTTTTTTATAAGCAATCTAACCTACTAGAGCCAATTTCAGGCACCACTAGGGCTTTCTTAAGCTAGAAACAGTGTTAGGCACCTCTAACTTTTTACCCGAAATTTTTTTTCTAAGCAAGTCTATGCCCTAAATGTACTAGAATTCCTTAAATCATACAAGTCACAAAGGTGTTTAAAAGTTCTTATCTCATAGTGTGATCCTAAGTTATCTTCCTTAAGCATCCTAAATTTAAAGGCTCTAAAGAGTTCTAAACAATGGTAAGAAGAGAGAGTTTTATTGCCAAGTAAGAAGATTTAATTAAAATTAAACTAAGGCAATTGATAGAAAGTACTGCCGAGGCATAAGCTAAATTCGGTTAAGGCAATGTAGTAAAAAAAAATTTGAACAAGTAAAAGAACAGAACTGCATGGCAATTATATTTGAATGTTGCGGCATGACCTTGCCTTGGCAACTGAACTTACACCCCCAAACTCGAATCAAGCATTGCTCTCAATGCTTACATTTCATACATTAAGATAGAAAAAAATAGCACACAAAATATAAGGGCATTAAAGAAGAGGAATTTAAATAGATGGTGATTTGGAAGATTCATCTTCTTCGTCACTTTCGCTCGGTAATATCAGCCTCTTCAGTTTAGATTTCGTATGCTTGATTCGTTTGGATTTGTGGGGTGGCTGGATTCGTGATGATGGGGTGGGCTTTGCTGTCGGCGCAGTGACCTCCTCGTTCTCAGAGTCTGGGCAAATTTCCCTTATGGTTGGTGCCTTGTATTTTAGTTCTTCAAAGACCCGGCTGACAGAATGATTGGTGTCAGACCAACTGGAGGTAGCATGGTATAGAGATCCGGCAGGTGTGTCCAAGCCAACCTTTCACTTGCCTTGCGTGTTGTGGCAGAATGAGTATCAGAGGCCATGACAGTTGGTACTTGAGATGCCTGGGCAGTGGCGGCGGCAGGGGTTTCTTCCTCTATATGCTCAGGAATGACGACGGTAGGGATAGGTGGAAACTAGACCGTCTGATCTGAGAAATTCCTCTAGATCAGTTGTATAATTGAGGCATGGAAGTCCCTCGTGTGCGCAATGTGTAGAACTAATGTTTTGATATAATAATTGAAAAATGTTTTGGACTGATTTAAAAAGTATTTAAAACATTTCCAAAGTCCAAACAACTTGAAATTATGTTTAGGGAAGTTTTTAAAAGGGTTTTACATGTTTTTCAAAGCCAAACTTCACAAAACTGTCCAGGCGTTTCGAAACACCTTAGGGCGTTTCGATACGGGAATTCCAGTAGCAAAAACGTTTCGATACTAGTATCGAAACAGGCATTCCCTGGATGAGATTTTTTCCCAGCGTTTCGAAACGGGCTATACCGTTTCAATACGCCTACGTGGTATGGACCACAACGGTCATAAACCCCAACGGCTATTTCCCAACTAACATTTAAATGCAGGGCGTTTCGATACGGGTCTAGGCGTTTCGATACATGTTCCGAAACGGCCAGGGGGCGTTCCGAAACGGGTGCCTTGTTAGACTGCAACGACTCTTTCTACTTAAAGGATGTTTCGAAACGGGTTCGAGCGTTTCAAAACGGTGAGCTGCAGAACTGCATTTATGGTGGGAATTAAAGTCCTCAACGGCTCCAATTCAATCCCAACGGCTAGCAATGGCTATAAACTCATCAAGGAGTATAAAAGGGACCTCCAAGCATCAAGTAAAGGATAATGCTCATATTGTCAAACAACAAATGATCAAAGATTGTCTTAGAGCTTAAATTGTCATTTATTGTATAGACAAACACTAGTGAGCCAAAATTGTCAAATTTGCTCAAGTGTTTTAGGTTTTGGGTGAGTGCTAAATTGTGCAAACAAATACCTATTAGAGGGATTTAAGTTTGCTTATTGTTTCTTTTTGTAAGAGAGGGTTTCAATCAAGGCTTTGGGTAGAAAGCTTGATTGTGTATAAGGGTTACCTCCTAAGCCTAGAAAAGGGGACGAATCAATAGTGGATTGATTGGAAATCCTTAGTTGGGAGCTAAGGTAGTGGATGTAGACCTTGGTTAGAAGGTTGAACCACTATAAACCATTGTGTCAATTCTCTTTTTAGCTTCCACAACCCTTCCACCCAAAAATCCACTTCTCCACCTCTTGGTGAGCCATATCGGTTGAACGAATTGAGCCCCACACAACTCAACAATTGTATCAGAGCTTGGCTCAATCGAAGGGGATTCACATCCTATTGAGAAGATCCGACAAGCTCGATCACTATTTCATCAACCGGCTCAAATGACACAATCAATCGACAAACCACCTTTCTTTGATGGAACCCACTATGCCCATTGGAAGACAAAGATGAAGTTCTTCATCAAATCTAGAGATTACAAGCTATGGGATATAGTTGAAGATGGTCTGTTTGTGCCTCAAAGAAGCAAAGCAGAGTGGAGTGCCGACGATCGCAAGAAGATGGAGCTTAATTGCAAAGCCTTGCACATTTTGTTTTGTGCTTTTGGCCCAACCATCTATGAGAATATGTCTTCTTGTGAGAGTGTCAAGGAGGTATGGGACAAGCTTGAAGTCACATACGAGGGGACCGATGAAGTCAAGGAGACCAAGATTGGGCTCTTAACCTTAGAGTATAAGAACTTCAAAATGGATCCGGAAGAGAACATCGAGAAGATGTTTGATAGGTTCTCCACTATCACCAATGGTCTCAAAGGCTATAGAGAAGCCATCCCGGAGGAAAAGCTTGTTCGAAAGCTCATCTACTCACTTCCCGAGTCTTGGGACTCAAAGAGGACCGCCATCATCGAAGCCAAGAATGTGAAGACCTTGAAGCTTGATGAACTCATGGGGTCACTCCTTACTCATCAAATCATGAAGAAGATAAGAAGAAGAGGGAAGAAATTAGAGCTATGGGAGAAAAGAAAATCAAAGGGCTTGGCATTAATGCAAGTGTCATGGCTCTCAAATCCTCCACTTGTTATCATGTCTACTCAAGTGAAGAGGAGGATAAAGATGAAGAGATAGTTCATCTCTTCAAGAAGTGTGCCCCGTTTATGAAGAAAGCCTTGAGAGAGCTTGAACGAGATTCTAAGAAAAAGTAGAGGGCAAGCACTTCAAGCCATAAGAAGAAGGCACATGTGGCTACTTGGAGTGATGAGCCATAAGTGTGCCCCGGTGATGAACAAGTCAACCTTTGCCTTATTGCCATCGAAGAAGATTCAAGGGTAACTTCTAATTCATCTACTTCATGTTCTTATTCTTTTGATGAATTACAAGATGCCTATTATGATTTGGTTTTAGAGTTTAAAAATCACATTTTGAAAAACAATAAATTGATTTCAAAGTTGAAAATTCAAAATAATTTGATTTCTAAAACCAAACTTGAACTTGAAGCAAAACTCGAAGAGTTTGAATTAAAATGTTTTGATTTACAAAATTTGCTTCAAAAAGTTCAAGAAGAAAAGGATTTGATTTCCAAAGAGCTTGAAAAGAAAAACAATTTTGGAAAATCAAATATTTATGTAAGACAATCTAGCGCCCCTAGATTTATTAAAGGAAAATGTTTTAGAAGTGTTTGGGTCCCAAAAGGACTAACCACTTCAATTGAAAAGGATGACATTGAAAAATGGATTCCTAAGGGGACTAAAATTTGTGCTACTAATGTTCATGGATCCAAAGAAATTTGGATACCAAAAATTACTTGATTGTCTTTTGCTAGGTGTGATGGAGATGTTCAACAAGTCAAACATTGAGGGGGAGCTCCATGCACACTAAGGAAGAACACTTGAAGAAGGAAGGCTTCACATCCTACCTTGAGTTCAAGTGTTGGTAAAAATCTAGTTGTTTTTGCATTTATTTGTTTTATTTGTATTTTATTCAACTAGATGATCATATATGTTGTACTAACATTTTATTGATGCTTTGAGTAAGGGGAGCCATTTTTAAAAACCAAATTTGTATTTTTGTCAAATTTTACCTCTATTGTTATTTTGAACTTATTGTTTTAAATTCTTTTTGATATAACAAAAGGGGGGAGAAATGGTTTGAAAAATTAAATTTTCAAATGAATAAGGGGGAGCTTTGTTTTATTTCATATCCTTAATCTCTTATTCACATTTTTAAAGTTAAAGGGGGGAGAATCCCAAACAATTTTTCAAGTGAGTTTTATTATATCAAAAAGGGGGAGATTGTAAAACTAATGTTTTGATATAATAATTGAAAAATGTTTTGGACTGATTTAAAAAGTATTTAAAACATTTCCAAAGTCCAAACAACTTGAAATTATGTTTAGGGAAGTTTTTAAAAGGGTTTTACATGTTTTTCAAAGCCAAACTTCACAAAACTGTCTAGGCGTTTCGAAACACCTTAGGGCGTTTCGATACGGGAATTCCAGTAGCAAAAACGTTTCGATACTCGTATTGAAACGGGCATTCCCTAGATGAGATTTTTGCCCAGCATTTCGAAACGGGCTATGCCGTTTTGATACGCCTACGTGGCATGAACCACAACGGTCATAAACCCCAACGGCTATTTCCCAACTAACATTTAAATGCAGGGCGTTTCGATACGGGTCTAGGCGTTTCGATACATGTTCCGAAACGCCAGGGGGCGTTCCGAAATGGGTGCCTTGTCAGACTGCAACAACTCTTTCTACTTAAAGGATGTTTCGAAGCGGGTTTGGGCGTTTCGAAACGGTGAGCTGCAGAACTGCATTTATGGTGGGAATTAAAGTCCTCAACGGCTCCAATTCAATCCCAACGGCTAGCAATGGCTATAAACTCATCAAGGAGTATAAAAGGGACCTCCAAGCATCAAGTAAAGGCTAATGCTCATATTGTCAAACAACAAATGATCAAAGATTGTCTTAGAGCTTAAATTGTCATTTATTGTATAGACAAACACTAGTGAGCCAAAATTGTCAAAATTGCTCAAGTGTTTTAGGTTTTGGGTGAGTGCTAAATTGTGCAAACAAATACCTATTAGAGGGATTTAAGTTTGCTTATTGTTTCTCTTTGTAAGAGAGGGTTTCAATCAAGGCTTTGGGTAGAAATCTTGATTGTGTATAAGGGTTACCTCCTAAGCCTAGAAAAGGGGACGAATCAATAGTGGATTGATTGGAAATCCTTAGTTGGGAGCTAAGGTAGTGGATGTAGACCTTGGTTAGAAGGTTGAACCACTATAAATCATTGTGTCAATTCTCTTTTTAGCTTCCACAACCCTTCCACCCAAAAATCCACTTCTCCACCTCTTGGTGAGCCATATCGGTTGAACGAATCGAGCCCCACACAACTCAACACAATGAACAGTTGTTGGCATTGGTCTATTTCCTTCAGCTTTTGTAGAATTTGCTAAAGGTTTGCCGCTACTGGGGCGTGCGTCTGGGGTGGTTGCCGAGGCTGCTACCCTGACAATGCCTTGCATCGGCGTGGCATGGACAAGATCAACTTCGGTGATTTTCATGAGTCTATGGTAGGCCTCCCGATCTCATCCCTTTTGATGCGGTGTGAATTCATCAGCCTCATCGACGGGGACCTCTTTCTCCATACAAAACCCGGTGATCAACGATAGAAAGTAAAGTGGCCCCTTATCCTTCTAAGCGCATTTATAGATTTCCTAACATATAAGATTACCAACATTAATTTATCGATTGTGCATAATATAATGGATTAGAGCAAGCCTAGGCCGATCAATGACGGTGTTGTGGGAGGTCAGCATAAGGCGGTGGCAGATGAATTTGTTCTACAACTTTGCTTCTAGTTTGAGGATTCGCCTTTAGACCGACCCTCGGTGTGCCTCGGCTTTCCATGTCGTGCCGACATAGCAAAGCTCCTCTTTAATCCATTAGTAATCTTCTTCCGTGAGTTCTTTCAAGAATTCCGTGTGCTCGTCCCTTTCAATGTGTAAAGCATAAAAGTTGTTTATGGCCTCAGCATCAACCCTAATTTCCTTCCCTCTTACATGTACGAAGAATGTATCGTCACTAGGCCTATGGGCATAAAATTCTCGAACTATGGTATTGTTGGCCCGGGCAGGTTGAAGGCAGAATATTTGCCTCTTCTGATGGTTGATCTTGTTAAACATATAGTGGTTGATGCCATATTTGGGTTCGTCGGAAACTTGGAACCCATGTCCTTTCTACACTTGCCGAGAGATGAAGTATTTCTTGAATCGATGTTCAACTCCCGGTGGTGCAACGCGGGTATAAGTCTGTGTCGCAGCAGTACTAGAGCTTTCGCCTCGGAGTGCCATCTGAAATTTGAGAAGAGTTGAGAGTAGTTGTTTGAGAGTAAAAGAAAATATTAAGCTTTGGAGATTGCAAGGCAGTAGAAGAGAATGTTAAGGTGAAGAATAATGGAGAATAATGGCCTTTATATAGAGTTTCGGCATATAATTCCGTTGGAGAGCAAATCTCGGTCGCGGCCCTTTTAGCCGTTATGAGTCGTTTTTTGCTCGTTGCGGTTCCTGCCCATTAAAAACTAGCTGTTACGGCTCTTTCGGTTCATTGAGCGGCAAATGTTGCGGCAGCTAGCAGTTCTTTCTCCTAGCCGTTTGTTCATCTCTTCTTCCTTTCTTGATCTCAGTCCTTGTAGGCTGTGAAACAATCCTGCTTTAAGTGCAAGTGTACATTGATGCCTAGTTGTAATATAAAAGATTATCGTCTCCACAGGGACTGGAATGCTACTTCAAGATTAAATTCCTGCACAAGGAAAAGTAAAACACAATTGATTTGAATTGGTTTGAGAAAGTTGCATAAACTTAAAGTAAACGAATAATAAAAAGATTTAGGAATTAGAATAAGAAGATGGGTCAGATTGAGCTGCGTCGTAGTGTGAAATTGCGTTTAACTCGTAAAAGTCTTGTAATGCAAAGTCAATATCTCTGCCACGGCGGGTGACAGGTAGAACACTGCCATGACGGGGAACTCGGCAGACCTTCAAGGTTTGGCAAAACATCTTAATGTGATTCCAACTTATCTCTAACTTTTAATGTTCGGTAAACCGTCTAGATTCTATACATTCTATAGAGTCGTGGTCTACATCACATTCATCATAGAAGGCTTCCACTACTTTTACCTCATATGATCTTCTCGTTGGTTTGATCATGTTTTCCACCAATCTGGTCAGCTTATCTATACGGGTATTAACGGACTCTGAGGCTTCCAACTCATTCATTGTGGCCTGCCGTCTAATACCGCCACGGCGGGCAGACGGAAATTGGTAATCATTCATGGCCAACTGGTTCAGAATCCTCATTCCCTCCTCTGGTGCCTAATCAAGGAGTATGCCATTTGCTGACGCATCTAGCATCATCCTGGTAGGTTGATTAACACCATTGTAAAACAGAGATACTTGCATCCAAAGTAGCAGTCCATGGAGCGGGCATTTGTGCAGAAGTTCTTGATAGCGTTCCCATGCCTCGTACATCGCCTCGTTGTCAGTCTGTCGTAAAGAGGTAATCTCGCTATATATACGATTTGTGACATTTGATATATTGAAACAAGCAAGAAAATCTCGACACAGATCTGTCCAGGATTTAATAGAATCGGTCATCTAGCTATTTAACCATGTTTGCGCCCTATCCCTCAGTGAATAGGGGAATAGCCGCAACTTCAGAACATCATTGCAAATCTCTAAGAATGACTTCATGTGCTGCCTAACATCTTCATTTGTTGTGCCCCTAAATTGTCCCAATTTGTCGATCATATTGAACATAACTGGCTTGAGTTCAAAATGATTGGCATCGATGTCTAGTTCTATGACTGCAGAGCCAAGGTTGTCTATGTCTTCCTTCTTGTAGTCTCGAGTGGTACGGACTTGTCTTTGCTGGCCAGAAGAAAGAAATGGTGGTTGTGTATCTTGCCGCCTACCATCTGCCGCGGGGTCTGCCACGATGGCATCATTGTTGTTATACATTGTTGTTTCTGTTGCTCTTGCTACTAATGCCTTTCATGCCTCTCTTCTGATTTTTCTTGCTTCTCGTTCGATCTCGTCAATAAACACGTGTTTAGACGATGGATTTGCTATGGTCATAAACTAGAACAAAGAAGGTGTGAGAATTTTTTATGATAATAAAGAAAAACTAACTGGAAATTAAATGTAATAAAGGAAAAGTGCAAGAAATTAAAGACGAAGTTGCTGTTGCCAGTCTCCAGCAACGGCGCCAAAAATTTGTAGGCTATGAAACTGACCTGCTTCAAGTGCAAGTGTACACTGATGCCTAGTTGTAATATAAAAGATTATCGTCTCTACATGGACTGGAATGCTACTTCAAGATTAAATTCCTGCACAAGGAAAAGTAAAAACACAATTGATTTTGATTGGTTTGAGAAAGTTGCATAAACTTAAAGTAAATAAATAATAAAAAGATTTAGGAATCAGAATAAGAAGATGGGTTAGATTGAGTTGCGTCATAGTGTGAAACTGCGTTGAACTCGTAAAAGTCTTGTAATGCAAAGTCGATATCTCTACCATGGCGGGTGACAGGTAGAACACTACCACGATGGGGAACTCAGCGAGACTTCAAGGTTCGGCAAAAACGACATGATCTGATTCCAACTTCTAAGGTTCGACAAAACGTTCAGATTCTTTACATTCTGTAGAGTCGTGGTCTCCACCACATTCATCACAGAAGGCTTCCACTGTTTTTACCTCATATGATCTTCTTGTTGGTTTGATCATGTTTTCCACCAATCTGGTCAGCTTATCTATACGGGTATTAACAGACTCTGAGGCTTCCAACTCGTTAACTATGGCCCGTCGTCTAATGCTGCCATGGCGGGGGGATGGAAATTGGTAATCATTCTTGGCCAACTGGTTCAGAATCCTCATTCCCTTTTATGATGCCTTATCAAAGAGTATGCCATTTGCTGATGCATCTAACATCATCCTGGTGGGTTGATTAACACCATTGTAAAACAAAGATACTTGCGTCCAAAGCAGCAGTCCATGGAGCGAGCATTTGTGCAGAAGTTCTCGATAGTGTCCCCATGCTTCGTACATCACCTCGTCGTCAGCCTGTCGGAAAGAGGTAATCTTGCTACGTATACGATCAGTGACATTTGATAGATTAAAACGAGCCAAAAAATCTCGACACAGGTCTGTCCAAGATTCAATAGAACTAGTCGTCTAGCTATTTAACCACATTTTCGCCCTATCCATCAATGAATAGGGGAATAGCCGCAACTTCAGAACATCATTGAACATCATTGCAAATCTCTAAGAATGACTTCATGTGCTGCCTAGCATCCTCATTTGTTGTGCCCCCAAATTGTCTCGATTTATCGATCATATTGAACATAACTGGGTTGAGTTCAAAATGATTGGCATCGATGTCTAGTTCTATGACTATAGAGCCAATGCTTTCTATGTCTTCCTCCATGTAGTCTCGATTGGTACGGACAATTCTTTGTTGGCCAGGAGGAAGATGTGATGGTTGTTGATCTTGCCGCCTACTATCTGCCGTGAGGTCTGCCATGACGGCATTATTGGCATCATTGTCGTTATACATTGTTGTTTATTATGCTCTTGCTGCTAATGCCTCTCGTGCCTCTCTTTTGATTTTTCTTGCTTCTCGTTCGATCTCGTCAATAAACAAGTGTTTAGACGATGGATTTGCTCTCGTCATAAACTAGAACAAAGAAGCTGTGTGAATTTTTTTATGATAATAAAGAAAAACTAACTGGAAATTAAATGTAATAAAGGAAAAGTGCAAGAAAGTAAAGAAGAAGTTGATGTTGCCAGTCTCCGACAACGGCGCCAAAAACTTGTAGGCTATGAAACTTTCATGCTTGAAGTGCAAGTGTACACTGATGCCTAGTTGTAATATAAAAGATTATCGTCTCCACATGGATTGGTATACTACTTCAAGATTAAATTCCTGCACAAGGAAAAGTAAAAACACAATTGATTTGGGTTGGTTTGAGGAAGTTGCATAAACTTAAAGTAAACGAATAATAAAAAGATTTACGAATCCAAATAAGAAGATGGGTCAGATTGAGCTGCGTCGTAGTGTGAAGCTGCGTTCAACTCGTAAAAGTCTTGTAATGCAAAGTCGATATATATGCCACGGCAGGTGACAGGTAGAACACTTCCACGACGGGGAACTCGGCGGGCCTTCAAGGTTCGGCAAAACGTCCTGATTTTATTCCAACTTATCTCTAACTTCTAAGGTTCGGCAAAACATCTAGATTCTGTACATTTTGTAGAGTCGTGGTCTCCACCATATTCATCATAGAAGGTTTCTACTGCTTTTACCTCATATGATCTTCCCGTTGGTTTGATCATGTTTTCCACAAATCTGGTCAGCTTATCTATACGGGTATTAACGGACTCTGAGGCTTCCAACTCATTCACTGTGGCCTGCCGTCTAATGCCACCACGACGGGCGGACGGAAATTGGTAATCATTCTTGGCCAACTAGTTCAGAATCCTCATCCCTTCTATGGTGCCTTATCAAGGAGTATGCCATTTGCTGACGAATCTAGCATCATCCTGGTGGATTGATTAACACCATTGTAAAACAGAGATACTTGCGTCCAAAGAAGCAGTCCATGGAGCGGGCATTTGTGCAGAAGTTCTCGATAGCGTTCCCATACTTCGTACATCGCCTCGTCGTCAGCCTATCGAAAAGAGGTAATCTCGCTACATATACGACCAGTGACATTTGATGGATTGAAACGAGCCAGAAAATCTTGACACATGTCTATCTAAGATTCAATAGAACCAACCGTCTAGCTATTTAACCACGTTTTCGCCCTATCCATCAATGAATAGGGGAATAGCCGCAACTTCAGAACATCATTGAACATCATTGCAAATCTCTAAGAATGACTTCATGTGCTGCCTAGCATCCTCAGTTGTTGTGCCATCAAATTGTCCCAATTTATCGATCATATTGAACATAACTGGCTTGAGTTCAAAATGATTGGCATCGATGTCTAGTTCTATGACTACAGAGCCAATGCTTTCCATGTCTTCCTCTATGTAGTCTCGATTGGTACGGACTTTTCTTTGTTGGCCAGGAGGAAAAAGTGATGGTTGTTGATCTTGCCGCCTACCATCTGCCACGGGGTCTGCCACGACGGCATTATTGGCATCATTGCCGTTATACATTGTTGTTTATTATCCTCTTGCTGCTAATGCCTCTCGTGCCTCTCTTTTGATTTTTCTTGCTTCTCGTTCGATCTCGTCAATAAACAAGTGTTTAGACGATGGATTTGCTCTCGTCATAAACTAGAACAAAGAAGCTGTGTGAATTTTTTTATGATAATAAAGAAAAACTAACTGGAAATTAAATGTAATAAAGGAAAAGTGCAAGAAAGTAAAGAAGAAGTTGATGTTGCCAGTCTCCGACAACGGCGCCAAAAACTTGTAGGCTATGAAACTTTCATGCTTGAAGTGCAAGTGTACACTGATGCCTAGTTGTAATATAAAAGATTATCGTCTCCACATGGATTGGTATACTACTTCAAGATTAAATTCCTGCACAAGGAAAAGTAAAAACACAATTGATTTGGGTTGGTTTGAAGAAGTTGCATAAACTTAAAGTAAACGAATACTAAAAAGATTTACGAATCCGAATAAGAAGATGGGTTAGATGGAGTTGCGTCATAGTGTGAAGCTGCATTCAACTCGTAAAAGTCTTGTAATGCATAGTCGATATCTTTGCCACGGCGGGTGACATGTAGAACACTGCCACGATGGTGAATTCGGCGGGCCTTCAAAGTTCGGAAAAACGTCCTGATTTGATTCCAACTTATCTCTAAGTTTGAATACTATTGATGCCCACTTTTGACAATACCTCTTGGCGTAAACCTAGGTTGAACGACAACTTTCCCACGTTCCTTCTTAGCCGCCTTAAACCTAGACATATCTCTAGGCTAAGTTGATTGTCACCTTAATTGGAGGGAATCGTGTTTATCCCTTTCTTGAGTTTTAACTCTCTCGAATTGAAACAAATAGATGTGCTCACAAAGATATCTCGATTATATTGCAAACAAAGGTGAAGAACATAGGATAAACAAACCTTGAATTGAATTGAATAAAAACTTTAACTAATTACAACCGTTCTCACAACTACTAAACTGTAGAACTAAGTGTTTTGATATAATATTTGAAAACTGTTTTGGACTAAATTGAAAAGAATTTAAAATATGTTTTTATCTAAAAACAACTTGAAAATATGTTTAAGGGTTTTAAAAGGGTTTGGAATGATTTAAAGTACATTCAAAGTAGTCAAAACCAAGCTTTTCAAGTGCCCGTACCGATACGGTCTGGTACCGTACCAATACGCCTTAGGGTTTCAACTACAGGATTTTTCTAGTAGCCAAAACTCGTACCGATACGCTTAGACGTATCGATACGGTGTGTTTTGAAACAGCCCAACGGCTAGTCGCATACCGATACGGTTGTATCGCGTACCGATACGCCTTACTACCCGAACAGTCATATTTCCCAACGGTCTTTTAAACTGCAGAACCCTACCGATACGCTAGGTAAGCGTATCGATACGCATCAGCTGAAGTGCACAACATCTACTTCCTTATCGGGTCCGTATCGATACGGTTTGAAGGGTATCGATACGCCAAGCTGCAAAACTGCATTTATGGTGGGAAATAAAGGCTCCAACGGCTCCAATTCAACCCTAACAGCTAGTAACAACTGCAAACTCAAAAAGGAGTATAAAATGGAGCTCCAAGCATCTAGTAATGGTTAATGCTTCAATTGTCAACAACATAATGATCATGAAATTGTCTTAGGGTTTTATTGTTCAAATTATTGTATAGACAACACTTGTGAGCCTAATTGTCAAATTTGCTCAAGTTTTTAGGTTTTGGGTGAGAGCTTTTATTGTGCAAACATATACCTTCTAGAGGGATTTCTAGTTTTCTAAGTCTTTCTTGTGTAAGAGAGTGTTTGATCAAGCTTTGGGTAGAAAGCTTGATCGTTGTAACAATTTCCTCCTAAGCCGAGAAAAGAGGACAAAATTCTTAGTGAATTTGTTTGGAAATCCTTAGTGGGAAGCTAAGGTAGTGGATGTAGACCATGGTTAGAAGGTTGAACCACTATAAATCCTTGTGTCAATTGCCTATATTTCTATTCCCACAAAACACCCAATTATCCAACTTCTCCACACTTGGCGAGCAAGAACGGTTGAAGGAATCGAGCACCGAATAAGCCAACAATTGGTATCAGAGCTTGGCTCAATTGAAGATGATTAACATCCTATTGAGAAGATCCGGCAAGCTCAATCAACATTTCAAACAACCGGCTCAATGACACAATCCATCGACAAACCGCCCTTCTTCGACGGAACACACTATGCCCATTGGAAGACAAGAATGAAGTTCTTCATAAAGTCAAAGGAATACAAGATTTGGGACATAGTAGAAGATGGTCCGTTCGTGCCTCAACAAAGCAAGGCGGATTGGAGTGCCGACGATCGCAAGAAGATGGAGTTAAATTGCAAAGCCTTGCACATCCTATTTTGTGCTTTTGGCCCCAACATCTATGAGAGGATGTCTTCTTGTGAGAGTGCCAAGGAAGTTTGGGACAAGCTCGAGGTTACATACGAGGGGACAAATGAAGTAAAGGAGACCAAGATCGGCCTCCTCAACCTAGAGTATGAAAACTTCAAAATGGATCCGAAAGAGGACATTGAGAAGATGTTCCACCGATTCCCACCATCACTAATGGACTCAAGGGCTATGGAGAAGTCATTCCGAAAGAAAAGATTGTCCGAAAGCTTATCTATTCTCTTCCTGAGTCATGAGACTCAAAGAGGACCGCCATCATCGAAGCTAAAAATTTGAAGACCTTGAAGCTTGATGAACTAATGGGGTCACTTCTCACTCATCAAATTATTAAGAAAGAAAAAGAATAGGAGAAGGAGATGGAAGAGACAAGAAAGATGGGGAAGAAAAAGATCATGGAGCTAGGCATCAATGCAAGTGACGTCGCTCTCGTATCCTTCACATGCCATCATGTAGAACTAAGTGAGGAGGAAAGTGAAGATGAAGAGATGTCCTATCTCTTCAACAAGTTTGCCCGGTTCATGAAGAGCAAAATGGAAAAATCCAAGCATGAATCGAGGAAGAAGATGAAGGAATCCCACAAGTCCAACAAGAAGTGATTATCTTCAAAGCAAGCATATGTGGCCATATGGAGTGATGAAGACTCCACCGATGATGGGGTAGCCTGCCTATGCTTGATGGCCCTTAATGAGGGGGAGGTAACTTCTAACTCATCTAGTTCAAATTCATATTCTTTTGATGAGTTACAAGAAGCCTACGATAAATTGGTTTTTGAGTTCAATGTTTCATTTTCGAAAAACAAGAAATTGATTTCAAAGTTAAAAACTGAAAATGATTTGCTTTCTAAAACCAATTTAGAGTTTGAAGCAAAAATTAAAGATTTTGAGCTTAAAGTTTTAAACTTACAAAACTTGATTCAAACGATTGAAAAAGATCATTAAAAAGAAGTTGATGATCTTAAGAAGGAAAAAGATTTGATTTTCAATGAACTTTAAAAGAAAAATAATTTAGGAAAATCAAACTTCTATGTAAGACAATCTAGTGCCCCTAGATTTGTAAACGATAAAGTTTTTAGAAGTATTTGGGTCCCAAAAGGACTAAGTACTTCAACTAAAAATGATGAAATTGAAAAATTGATTCCTAAGGGGACTAAGTTTTGTGCTACTAACGTCAATAAATTCAAAGCAATTTGGATACCAAAAATTACTTGATTGTCTTATGATAGGTGTGATGGAGATTGATCAACAAGTCCAAAAGATATGGGGAGCTCCATGCACACAAGGAAGAATACTTGAAGAAGGAAGGCTTCACATCCTCTCATGTGTTCAAGTGTGGTAAAAATCTAGTTGTTCTTTTTGCTTTTATTTGATTTATTTTTACTTATTTCAACTAGATTATGACATATGTTGGACTAACATTCTATGATGATGCTTTGAGTAAGGGGGCCATTTTAAAACCAAACTTTTTAATATTTTCAAAATCTAAACTTCTATTGTTATTTCGAGCTTAAATGCGTTTTAAATTCTTTTTGATATAACAAAAAAGGGGGAGAAATGGTTTGAAAAATTGAATTTTCAAATGAATAAGGGGGAGCTTTAATTGATTTCAAATCTTAATTCTCTTATTCCAAATTTATTTCACAAAGGGGGAGAAATCCCAAACAATTTTTCAAGTTAGTTTTATAATATCAAAAAGGGGGAGATTGTAGAACTAAGTGTTTTTATATAATATTTGAAAAATGTTTTGGACTAAATTGAAAAGAATTTAAAATATGTTTTTAGTTAAAAACAACTTGAAAATATGTTTAAGGGTTTTAAAAGGCTTTGGAATGGTTTAAAGTACATTCAAAGTAGTCAAAACCA
Source organism: Hibiscus tridactylites (assembly GCA_958450335.1). Lineage (NCBI taxonomy): Eukaryota > Viridiplantae > Streptophyta > Magnoliopsida > Malvales > Malvaceae > Hibiscus > Hibiscus tridactylites. Next base: position 78,628,253 of record OY288281.1, read on the forward strand.
AGCTTTTCAAGTGCCCGTACCGATACGCCTTAGGGTTTCAACTACAGGATTTTTCCAGTAGCCAAAACCCGTACTGATACGCTTAGACGTATCGATACGATGTGTTTTGAAACAGCCCAACGGCTAATCGCGTACCAATATGATTGTATCGCATACCGATACGCCTAACTAACCCAACGGTCATACTTCCCAACGGTCTTTTAAACTGCAGAACCCTACCGATACGCTAGGTAAGCGTATCGATACGCATCAGCTGAAGTGCACAACGGCTACTTTCTTATCGAGACCGTATTGATACGGTTTGAAGGGTATCGATACGCCAAGCTGCAGAACTGCATTTATGGTGGGAAATAAAGGCTCCAACGACTCCAATTCAACCTCAACGGCTAGTAACGGCTACAAACTTAAAAAGGAGTATAAAATGGAGCTTCAAGCATCTAGTAATGGTTAATGCTTCAATTATCAACAACATAATGATCAAGAAATTGTCTTAGGGCTTTATTGTTCAAATTATTGTATAGACAACACTTGTGAGCCTAATTGTCAAATTTGCTCAAGTGATTAGGTTTTGGGTGAGAGCTTTTATTGTGCAAACATATACCTTCTAGAGGGATTTCTAGTTTTCTATGTCTTTTTTGTGTAAGAGAGTGTTTGATCAAGATTTGGGTAGAAAGCTTGATCGTTGTAATGGTTTCCTCTAAACCGAGAAAAGGGGACGAAATTCTTAGTGAATTTGTTTAGAAATCCTTAGTGGGAAGCTAAGGTAGTGGATGTCGACCTTGGTTAGAAGGTTGAACCACTATAAATCCTTGTGTCAATTGCCTATCTTTCTATTCCCACAAAACACCCAATTATCCAACTTCTCCACACTTGGCGAGCAAAAATGTTGAAGGAATCGAGCACCAAATAACCCAACATAAACAAAACAATCTTAACCCTAAGGAAAGTTTAGAACATAATGTAAATAAGAAAACACAAAAATAAATTCAAATCCTAATCTCTCTCCTTATGTATTCCAATCTGTCAAGCCTTGCCTTTTTATAAGCGGTTACATGTGAAAACCCTATTTAGGGAAAAAGTCTCTCTTTGGGAGAAACTTGAGTTGGAATTAAATGCTATTAAACGTTTGAGTGTTTTATTCCAAAATAACTCCTCTTTTGGGCTTTCTTGGGCCGCAAGCTTCTTCCTTGTTTGGGTCTTCTCACGCCATCTCTGGTTTCTCATGGACTCTATTCTTTGTGTGGTTTGGTTCTGCTGATTCAGGAAATTCCCCTCTTCATATCACACTCATTTTTGGTCAATCTTCAATGTGCCGTCGCGAAGGCAGTGCTGGCGGTAGTCTGTCTCGGTGACCCATTCTTTAAACTGTGTCAGTATAGTTCTTCTCTGCAACAATGGTTGGTCCTGTGTGACTGGATGTGATCATTCTGTTTCCTCCTCCTCTTCGATCATTCTTTTGCCCTGCTACCGCGGCGGATGTCGACGATAGTCTCTTGTACCTGTAATGCAAATGCAACCGAAAACAATATATTTTCTCCACAAATAATCATAAATACTGTAATAAGCTGAGTGAAGGAATGATACTGTAAAATATGCATGAAAACCTAAATATGAACGAAAATGAGCTTAAGAACGGTGACAATATGAGCTAAAATGGGCATAAAATATAGGACTTTTAAGCACTTTACACACCCCCAAACTCGAACTATTGCTTGTCTTTAAACGATGGAAAACATAATAAGTTCTTACCCCTATTTCAACAAAAAGGAACTTGTCCTTAACTTGATTTCATGTCTCAAGGTCGTGGCACCTATATCATTTTAGTGTGTAAGATAGCATGGATTTTCTCGGAAACAAACTATAATGCTTGTGATCAAGTTTGTGCTGAATTATGTACAAGTTGATCTTCAAGAACTTTTTAAGTGAACAAAAGACTTAGCTAATTTCGGGTACCTCTAAGCAACAGAGTAGTGATGTTTTTTTACGACTAGAGCCAATTTCGGGCACCTCCAGCCGCCTAGAGCCTGTTTTGGGCACCTCTAGGATTTTTTTACCTGCCGTGGCAGCCTTCTTTGCAGTATTAACAATTTTAGCTGTTGAGGCGGCATCCTGTAATGCATGTGAATTAAAAGTACCAAATAATTAAACAGTCTACGTTGACTACTTCATTCTATCAATCAACCTGCCACAATTGTGTTAAGGATAAATAACACTATAGTAGATTTCTAAGTCATCTTCATGCTACCAAAAAATTAAAGGTACTTTTTAATGGTGCGAGTTGTCGGCTATTCTATCATAGGCACAAGTTGTTTAACAAGTTCTTTTTCATTAAAGAAGAGATAAGTACAATGCAACAAAGATGGTTAACAAGTTCTTTTTCATTAAATATGTTTTCTATCTAGTGTGCAATTTATGGTAGTACATGCAAACCCTCCAACTGGTTACAGTCCTGGTTGGGATCAGTTCATTATTTTCATTACTTACCACCGTTATCCCTCCTTTCTTGGATACGCATTATACCGGGCTTACCCATTCATTGTCGGATATAGGATAAATGATGCATGTGTCGAGACACTTGATGATTTCTTTTTTGACGACTTCTCACATCACGTCATTCAGCCTCCTTTGAGCATCAACAATGGGTTTACAGCCTTCTACTAACATGATCTTATACATATAAATTGCTGGGCTAATTCCCTTGAGATCAACGATGGTCCATCCTACCGCCCTCTTATGCTGCCGCAGCAGGTCTATCAGCTTGAATTCATGTTCATCCTGATGATTACGGGCAATGTATCATTGGGTCCCAAGAAAACATATTTGAGTTGCTCGGGTAAGGGTTTTAACTCAATGTTAGAGGGTTCTTCAATAGATGGTTTATGAATTTTACCTCCCTTAATAGTGTAATCTAAGGGTTCAAAGTACTTACCTGTCCTTGTTTCCATTTATTGTACTTCATCCTGCTCCTTTGTTTCTTCCTCATCTGTAGCTTCTGTATTCTAGCCGCCGGGGCGGGTATCTGGGCAGCTCTCTAAGTGACTGCCAAGGAATTCACCTGAATCACTACCGAGGCAGTACTTGCCCAGGCATGGTTTATCGACATCGAACTCCAATCTCGGTGTGGCTTGAAGCATTTTGCATTATTCCGAGTCATCATTCTATTTTAGGGTTTGGAAAATATTCAGTTTTATCTCCTGGTCATTCACCCTCATTGTAAGCTATCCTCTTTCAACGCCGATTAGTGTTCTTCCAGCAGCTAGGAACGATCTTGTAACCCCCTCGTCCCGGTCTGGCCGGATGACCGGTCCGAGTGAGCTACACGGGGAAAACCGAGTGAAAACTCCCTAAGGAACTCTCCCTCGGTTAGCAACCCTATTTTTTTTTCATTTTAATATTGTCTAGATGAGAATTACATCCTAAGTGATCATACAGCGGAACAAAATTTACGAAGAAATCAATCGAACCCAAACTGGCACTTAAAAGCCCATTTTTAATGTTACACTGCAGGCGGTATCGATACCCTTAAGAGGGGTATCGATACCCCTGTGACTAGGTCAACAAGGTTTGGTCAACCTGAGGAGGCAGTATCGATACCCCAAATGAGGGTATCGATACCCTCCCCCAAAGTTGACTTTCCCCGGTCAAAACCAAGACAACGGTATCGATACCCTTGAGAGGAGTATCGATACCGAAATCGACCGTAGCACCAGTGGCCAAAAAGGTATCAATACTCCCCCTCGAGTATCGATACACGCAGCCTGAAACCACAGGGTAGTATCGATACCAGATCAACGGTATCGATACCCCAGCTACGAAACTGCAGGTTTGAGCTGATTTAGAGCACAAGGAGGCCCCTAAATCCCTCTAACCCTTCAACCAACACACTATCATCAATCCCTAAGGCAAGCCAACCATAAAGCATGCATATTTAAGCCAAGGGAGTCAATCAAACATGGATTTAAGCAATCATGCATAGCATTCAATTTAATGAGCGATATAGGCATTAATAAGCATACTTGAAGGCTCAAATGGTCTTAAAAGCACAAGTCAAACTCCAGAGGTTTGCATCCATACATAAGGCAACCTAAACACCCTAAAGCATGCCATCATACACATCAACCATCATCAAGGCATACATGCATACAATCCATAATCAAACCAAAAACAACATCCATCAAATGAGTCACACATGCTCATACAAGACACTTGCCACATTGCTAGCTATTACAAAATCGGTAACCATACTTGAGCTACAAACTTGGAAGCCCTTCTTGCCTTGCCTCGAGCTAACACCACGCTAATGATCTGCATTGTTGAACATTGAGAGCGTAAGCTATAAGCTTAGTGAGGGTGCTCTAAAACGAAAAACAACAACAATGCAGGGTTCAAGCATGTAATCCTAATCTCATACATATCAAGCATTGCATATAACCAAGTAGACCTAGCTAGTCTTTCAAGTGGCAAATATGGTCTCTCAATCCTAGCAAGATTTAAACATCAATATAGATCATCATGCAACAACACCATATGCCTCAATCACATATCACCATCATATATCACAACACATGAACAAGTTAATTGGCCACTTTAATTACCCCGATTGTGCGGATTTAAACCTTGACAACACTTTACCTCGGTGGGATTCCACTCATCACCGGACCTTGTATGTGCGGGATTCCACTCATCGCCACATGCCCTACGGATGGGATTCCACTCATCATCCCGTAGAAATACAATAAGCTTCCGGTGGAATGCTACATCACCGTACTCCTCCTTGATGACTTAACGCCATCAAGGCCACGTACGTTTTGACTCAATTTGTGTGCACACTATCCTAATGATCGATCATTTACAACCGGTAATTATTTAGTGCCAATTATCACAACCACATCATATATCATCAACCACATATCATCAACACATTCATGCTCAACACATATATCCACATCATGATATACATATACATACGCCATCTAATCACAAGCATTTGAGCATAGTCATCAAGCACATAGCATTTAAGGAAATTAGACTAAGTTAACTACTTGGATTAAAAGGAAGTGGCCTACCAAGCACACTTGCACACACACACACTACTCATGCTCGAACCAACTTTAAAACAAGTTTAGACCACTCACCGTCCTTCCTTAGCAAATCGAACAATCCTCCTACGCACCCGGATTCGGTCCCAAAGTCTCTTCCGCGTTTCCTCTTGCTTCTAGTCAAACAAAAACACATATATTACTTCCCAATTCAATGCTAATTCAACCTTCAACCCACTTTGTAATCACAACCCAAATTCTTCCATTTCTCAAATCACACAATCTCCTAAAAACCCAATTTTCGTGCTCCCCTAAGAACTTGCTGAAAAATCAATTTCCCAACATCCAAATGGCTTCCAAACCATCCCAAAACACTCTCATACCATAGGTAAACCAACAGCCCATCAATTTCACCCTTAAACCTACCAAAACCCAATTTTTGACATCTTAAATCTAGCCTTTAGACATCTCTACGAATTTCTATCAAAATTCAACCAAATTAAAGTATATGGTGTATTTTATCATGCTTAAACAAACCCCCAACTTAATTTAACAAAACGAATTAAAAAGCCCCATCAAAAACCCCAAATTTTATATGAACCCTAATTTTCAAAACCTACTATTTTTGAAATCCAAGACCATGGTTAGATAGGGGTTGAAGAGGAGAGTTAGAAAACATAATTACCTTTGAAAATGGTCTTGAAATTGAGTTGCAAATCAATGAAATAGTAACTTGGAACTTGGGAGGGTTTTTGAAGATGGGGTTTGGGTTTTCACGTGGGAATGGGGGAGTGGGGAGTGTGAAGACAACTTTTTTTTTTTAATTATACAAAAAATGTCATCCTTTTAAATTCTTTAGGATTAAATTACATCTTTGGTCCCTCCCCTTTTATTTAAGCTCAATTAGGTCATCACTAGAAGTTGAATTATTTTAATTAAATTTAATTTGACTCGAATTATACTCGGTTAACTCCTAGGCCCAAAACACGGGTGTTACAACTCTCTCCCACTTAAGGAATTTCGTCCCCGAAATTACCTGACTGAAAGAGATACGGAAACTGCTTTTCCATATCCTCCTTCCTCTCCCAAGTGGCCTCGTCCACACCTCTACGTCGCCACCGCACCTTTACTAACTCAATCGATCTACCCCTCAACACTTTACTGTCAGAAGCTAAGATCTCCACTGGCTCTTCTTCATAAGTTAAATCCGGATTCAATTCAATTTCTTCTACGGGCATAACATGTGATGGATCGGACCTATACTTGCGAAGCATGGATACATGGAACACATCATGTATGTTCTCAAGCTCGGATGGCAAACGCAACTGATAAGCAACGGGACCAACTCTCTTCACAATCTCATATGGTCCTATGTACCTCGGACTCAACTTCCCCTTTCGGCCAAATCTCATCACTTTCTTCCACGGAGACACTTTCAAGAACACCTTCTCACCCACTGAGAACTCAACTTCCTTCCTCTTCAAATCGGCATAGGACTTCTGCCTATCCGAAGCAGCCTTCAGACGATCACAAATCAATTTTACCTTGTCGGTTGTCCCCTTGAGCAAATCTGGCATAGGTAACAGTTTCTGTCCTACCTCGGCCCAACACACTGGAGTTCTACACTTTCGACCATACAAGGCCTCATACGGAGCCATCTGAATGCTCGACTGAAAACTGTTGTTGTACGCAAACTCCACTAGAGGCAGATGCTTCTCCCAAGTACCCTGAAAGTCAATGATACAACATCGCAACATATCCTCTAAGATCTGAATAACCCTCTCTGATTGACCATCTGACTGAGGATGATAAGAAGTGCTGAAGTTCAAACGGGTACCCAAAGCTGTATGCAGACACTCCCAAAATCTCGAAGTAAACCGTGGATCTCTATCTGACACAATGGACTTCGGCACACCATGTAACCTCACAATCTCACCAATGTACAAGTCGGCCAATCTATCTAAGGTGTAAGTAGTGTTGACTGCCAAGAAGTGAGCACACTTCGTAAAACGATCCACTATCACCCAAACTGAGTTCTTCTTCGTAGGTGTCAAAGGCAAACCCGAAACAAAATCCATGGTGATGTTCTCCCATTTCCATTCCGGAATTCTCAACGGCTGTAACAAACCTGAGGGAACCTGATGTTCCGCCTTCACCCTCTGACACACTAAGCACTTACTCACAAAGTCGGCTACATCTCTCTTCAAGCCAACCCAAAAGTACTCATTCTTCAAATCACGGTACATCTTCGTACTTCCAGGATGCATAGCAAACGGGCTACTGTGAGCTTCAGTCAAGATCGTCCGTCTCAAATTACTGTCTTCAGGCACAACTATCCTGTCCTTGAAACATAAGACCCCATCGGAACTGAAACTGTAGTCTGAAGATCTACCTTCGGCTATATCTTGCACGTGAGGTGCCAAAGATCTATCTAAGAGCTGTTTCTCTCGAATCATCTGACCTAGAGTAGGTCTAACCTGAAGCTCGGCTACTAAGCCACCATCTCCGGACAAACTCAATCTAGCAAACATGGCTCTCAAGTCCACGGCCACCTTCCTACTCAATGCATCGGCCACTACATTGGCCTTACCCGGATGGTACTCAATAGTGAGATCATAGTCCTTTAGCAACTCTAACCATCTACGATGTCTGAGATTCAAATCTCGCTGAATCATAATGTACTTCAAACTCTTGTGGTCGGTGTATACTGTGCATTTCTCACCATACAAATAGTGCCTCCAAATCTTCAGAGCAAACACAACTGCAGCTAACTCTATGTCATGGGTCGGATAATTGCGTTCATGAGTCTTCAACTGTCTTGAGGCATAAGCCACTACTCTTCGGTCTTGCATCAGAACACATCCTAACCCTACATACGAGGCATCACTATAAATCACATAGTCCTTCCCGGACTCAGGCTGAATCAAGACCGGTGCTTGGGTCAAAGCTTCTTTCAATTTTTCAAAGGCTCTCTGTCTTGCATCTGTCCACTCAAACTGGACGCTCTTCTGAAGTAACTGTGTCAACGGAGCGGCTAACTTAGAGAAACCTTCCACAAATCTTCTATAGTATCCGGCTAAGCCTAGGAAGCTACGTACTTCTGTCACTGACTTTGGTTGCTTCCACTCAACAATGGCTTCAATCTTCTTCGGATCAACTCTAATGCCTTCAGCTGACACTACATGTCCTAAGAAGACTACTTCTCGGATCCAGAATTCACACTTGCTGAGCTTCGCATACAACTGATGATCTAGCAAAGTCTTCAAAACAAGTCTCAAATGTCGGTCATGGTCTTCTTCAGTTCGCGAGTACACCAAAATGTCATCAATAAATACAACCACAAACTGATCTAGATACTGATGAAAAATCCTATTCATCATGTCCATGAAAGCTTCCGGTGCATTAGTCAACCCAAATGGCATGACTAAAAACTTATAGTGTCCATACCTAGTCCTAAAGGCCGTCTTCGGTACATCAACCTCTCTAACCTTTAGCTGGTAGTAACCTGATCTCAAATCAATCTTCGAAAAGACCGATGCTCCCCTCAACTGATCAAACAAGTCATCAATTCTAGGCAACAGATATTTGTTCTTCACTGTCAACTGATTTAACTGTCTGTAATCTATGCACATTCTCATACTCCCATCTTTCTTCTTCACAAACAACACAGGTGCACCCCAAGGTGAAGAACTAGGCCTAATAAAACCTCTATCTGTCAATTCTTGCAACTGAGTCTTCAACTCTTTCAATTCTTTCGGTGCCATACGATACGGAGCAATCGAAACGGGAGCTGAATCAGAATAAGTCTCAATGCTGAACTCTACCTCTCTGTCCGGTGGTAACCCTGGCAATTCTTCCGGAAACACACTAGGAAAGTCACATACTGTCTGGATGTCCTGAGGTCTAACCTCACTCATGTTAGGGTTCATCACATACGCTAAGTATGCTTCACACCCTAACTCAACTAATTTCTTGGCCTCTAACACTGAAACCACATTGGATAAGAACTTCACATTCTCACCCACCACAACAATCTCATAATCATCTGTGAGCTTCAAAGAAATCCGCTTAGTTTCAAAATCTATCCTAGCTCTATGTTCCGTGAGCCAATCCATACCCAGAATCACATCAAAACCATAGAAGGAAAGTTTCATCATATCCACTGGAAACACATGCCCCTGAACCATCAACGGACACCTTCGGTACATCTTCCTAACCACTACCGTGTCCCCAAAGGAACTAGTAACACTAACTCCTACCTCTAACAACTCACAAGGCAATTTCAAAGACTGTGCATGCTCACTCAATATGTAGGAATGTGTAGACCCAGAGTCAATCAAAGAAAGCAAACCCAAAGACTGTATCGAGAAATTACCTGCGATCACATCGGTGTCATGCTGCTCCCCGCGCTGAGCGTAAACCCTAGCCTGTCCTCCGCCCTCCGGCTGGACTGCGACTACATGAGCTAAGTTCCTCTGACCATCGTTCCTCGGCTAGAAATTACCTCTACCGCGCCCGCGGCCTCTCTGAAAGTCATTGGCTCTAGCAGGAGCCTGAGCTGGTGCCTGTCCCACCTGATGTGGATAGTCACGCCTAATGTGGTCTCTAGCACCACAACTCCAACAAGAGTGATAATTTCCCCAACACTCACCGGTGTGGTTCCTCCCGCAGGAAGCACACGTGGGTAACTTCCCACCAGCTCTCTGGCCCTGGTGGCCCCTACCGTGGTTACTGCCACCACGCCTATGATCATACTGATGCCGGTTGTCCCGATGCCTCTTGGAATCTCCTCTATCAAAGTTGCTGGACCTCTTACCTGAACTAGATCCACCTGACCGCCTGGTCAAACTCAAACTGTGCTCCAAGTCCTTGGCCCTCGAGACCAAGACATCAAAATCAATATAATCAGAAGCTAGAGTATAAGTCTTGATCTCCTCATTCAGCCCATATCGGAAGCGGTTACAACGCTCCACCTCAGTAGGTACAAGTTCAGGTGCATACTGACTCAGTCTGACGAATCGGATCTCATAATCAGTCACGGACATACTCCCCTGAGACAATGCCATAAACTCTCTCTTCCTCTCATCGAGGTATCGCGGACCCAAATACTTCTTCCGGAAAGCTGTCTCAAAGAACTCCCAATTGATCTCGGCCTCATCCATCCCCGAAGTAACGGTGACCCACCAGGTGTAGGCATCACCCTGAAGCAAGGACTCAACACAGCCCAACTTACGATCGCCAGTACACCCCATCTGAGCAAGGATACGGACGGTCTTCTCAAACCACATCTCTGACCTCTCCGGAGTAGCTCCTCTAAACTCTTCGGCCCCAAGGCCCCGAAGTCTCTCTAATGGCAATCCAGTGCCCTCACCCTGATGATGAGCTGCCTGACCTCCAGCTACTGCAGCCTGGAATGCCCCGGCTATTGCCTGAACCAACGGAGCTAAGTCAATTCCGGCCGGTCCTTGGCCACCTTGGCCACCTTGGCCTCCTTGTGGTCCCATTCCTTCGGGCCCGGCCTCGCCTCCCATTCCCGGTGGAGGAGGTGGTGGTGGTGGAGGTGGTGGAGGAGCTCCAACTCCAACCACTGGCTCTCCCACTTGAGCCTCAACTCTCACAACTGGCTCAACTCTCGGAGCCTCTGCCCGTGGTTCCGGTCGAACCATCCTAGGCCTCCCACGTGGTCTCATGGTTCAACTAGCAAGGTATAAACTACAACAAGAAACAAATAGGATTACGTTAGCCAAAGCAAGGGTCCAATAGTGCTCAAGTATTCCTCTTTCAAAAATCCTTTTTAAATTAAGTAGTAGTAGCAATGGGCGCACACTCACACGAGACACGACCATTCATGCATTCAAAACATCATACAATCAATAAAGCATCAAGGATTCATGGCAAATCATGCATCGAACAACACAAGCATTTAACACATTAATCTTACCTCACTTACCTGCCCGAGGTCTCGGTAACCTCAGGCTCTGATACCAACAAATGTAACCCCCTCGTCCCGGTCTGGCCGGATGACCGGTCCGAGTGAGCTACACGGGGAAAACCGAGTGAAAACTCCCTAAGGAACTCTCCCTCGGTTAGCAACCCTATTTTTTTTTTCATTTTAATATTGTCTAGATGAGAATTACATCCTAAGTGATCATACAGCGGAACAAAATTTACGAAGAAATCAATCGAACCCAAACTAGCACTTAAAAGCCCATTTTTAATGTTACACTGCAGGCGGTATCGATACCCTTAAGAGGGGTATCGATACCCCTGTGACTAGGTCAACAAGGTTTGGTCAACCTGAGGAGGCAGTATCGATACCCCAAATGAGGGTATCGATACCCTCCCCCAAAGTTGACTTTCCCCGGTCAAAACCAAGACAACGGTATCGATACCCTTGAGAGGAGTATCGATACCGAAATCGACCGTAGCACCAGTGGCCAAAAAAGGTATCGATACTCCCCCTCGAGTATCGATACACGCAGCCTGAAACCACAGGGTAGTATCGATACCAGATCAACGGTATCGATACCCCAGCTACGAAACTGCAGGTTTGAGCTGATTTAGAGCACAAGGAGGCCCCTAAATCCCTCTAACCCTTCAACCAACACACTATCATCAATCCCTAAGGCAAGCCAACCATAAAGCATGCATATTTAAGCCAAGGGAGTCAATCAAACATGGATTTAAGCAATCATGCATAGCATTCAATTTAATGAGCGATATAGGCATTAATAAGCATACTTGAAGGCTCAAATGGTCTTAAAAGCACAAGTCAAACTCAAGAGGTTTGCATCCATACATAAGGCAACCTAAACACCCTAAAGCATGCCATCATACACATCAACCATCATCAAGGCATACATGCATACAATCCATAATCAAACCAAAAACAACATCCATCAAATGAGTCACACATGCTCATACAAGACACTTGCCACATTGCTAGCTATTACAAAATCGGTAACCATACTTGAGCTACAAACTTGGAAGCCCTTCTTGCCTTGCCTCGAGCTAACACCACACTAATGATCTGCATTGTTGAACATTGAGAGCGTAAGCTATAAGCTTAGTGAGGGTGCTCTAAAACGAAAAACAACAACAATGCAGGGTTCAAGCATGTAATCCTAATCTCATACATATCAAGCATTGCATATAACCAAGTAGACCTAGCTAGTCTTTCAAGTGGCAAATATGGTCTCTTAATCCTAGCAAGATTTAAACATCAATATAGATCATCATGCAACAACACCATATGCCTCAATCACATATCACCATCATATATCACAACACATGAACAAGTTAATTGGCCACTTTAATTACCCCGATTGTGCGGATTTAAACCTTGACAACACTTTACCTCGGTGGGATTCCACTCATCACCGGACCTTGCATGTGCGGGATTCCACTCATCGCCACATGCCCTACGGATGGGATTCCACTCATCATCCCGTAGAAATACAATAAGCTTCCGGTGGAATGCTATATCACCGTACTCCTCCTTGATGACTTAACGCCATCAAGGCCACGTACGTTTTGACTCAATTTGTGTGCACACTATCCTAATGATCGATCATTTACAACCGGTAATTATTTAGTGCCAATTATCACAACCACATCATATATCATCAACCACATATCATCAACACATTCATGCTCAACACATATATCCACATCATGATATACATATACATACGCCATCTAATCACAAGCATTTGAGCATAGTCATCAAGCACATAGCATTTAAGGAAATTAGACTAAGTTAACTACTTGGATTAAAAGGAAGTGGCCTACCAAGCACACTTGCACACACACACACTACTCATGCTCGAACCAACTTTAAAACAAGTTTAGACCACTCACCGTCCTTCCTTAGCAAATCGAACAATCCTCCTACGCACCCGGATTCGGTCCCAAAGTCTCTTCCGCGTTTCCTCTTGCTTCTAGTCAAACAAAAACACATATATTACTTCCCAATTCAATGCTAATTCAACCTTCAACCCACTTTGTAATCACAACCCAAATTCTTCCATTTCTCAAATCACACAATCTCCTAAAAACCCAATTTTCGTGCTCCCCTAAGAGCTTGCTGAAAAATCAATTTCCCAACATCCAAATGGCTTCCAAACCATCCCAAAACACTCTCATACCATAGGTAAACCAACAGCCCATCAATTTCACCCTTAAACCTACCAAAACCCAATTTTTGACATCTTAAATCTAGCCTTTAGACATCTCTACGAATTTCTATCAAAATTCAACCAAATTAAAGTATATGGTGTATTTTATCATGCTTAAACAAACCCCCAACTTAATTTAACAAAACGAATTAAAAAGCCCCATCAAAAACCCCAAATTTTATATGAACCCTAATTTTCAAAACCTACTATTTTTGAAATCCAAGACCATGGTTAGATAGGGGTTGAAGAGGAGAGTTAGAAAACATAATTACCTTTGAAAATGGTCTTGAAATTGAGTTGCAAATCAATGAAATAGTAACTTGGAACTTGAGAGGGTTTTTGAAGATGGGGTTTGGGTTTTCACGTGGGAATGGGGGAGTGGGGAGTGTGAAGACAACTTTTTTTTTAATTATACAAAAAGTGTCATCCTTTTAAATTCTTTAGGATTAAATTACATCTTTGGTCCCTCCCCTTTTATTTAAGCTCAATTAGGTCATCACTAGAAGTTGAATTATTTTAATTAAATTTAATTTGACTCGAATTATACTCGGTTAACTCCTAGGCCCAAAACACGGGTGTTACAGATCTTCCGAGTATAATAGGCGCCCGTTCATCTACTTCACAATCATTCTATTTTAGGGTTTGGAAAATAAACTTTTCAACTTTTACCAGTATGTCTTCGATTTTCCCCTCTAGTTGAATGTAAGATCTGTCCGCCAGTTGGAGCATGACAATAATAGGGCAGGCCCTTCCAATCCCTTGTTTCTAGAAAACAAATTTTGGCATTAAGTTGATACTTGCCCCCAAATCACATAATGCCTGCCCAATATAGTTGTTGTCGATTTTATAAGGAATGATAAAACTGCCCGGATCTTTTCTCTTTAGTGGGGCTCTGTTGTCTATCATAGCCATGCATCCCTCTATAACTGCCACTATTTCAAACTCACTGATCCGTATTCTCTTAGTAACTATGTCCTTGAGGAACTTGGCATAGTTGGGTATTTGTTTGATGAGTTCCACCAAAGGCAGGTTAATATGGACATGTTCTAAGATGTTTAAAAATTTCTTGAACCGGTAATCTTGCTTCTGCCTTTTTAGCCTTTGTGGGAATGGTGGTGTAGTTTTATGTCTTCAATTTTCTCTTTACAGGGAAATTTGATCCAAGAGATGGGGGCTTCCTTAGGAAGATTTTCCTCATCTTTGGCCAATTCAAATTTTTCAAGATTTACTGTGGTTTTAGGACCTACCGCGACATCCTTCTCGGTGGGCTTTAAAGATTGGGTCAGTTGCTCCATTGGTGTTTTCCCTTTGTTGCATGACCCTTCGGTTCTTGCAAGCAAATTCCACTTCTGGTGGTGATTGCCTTACACTACTCATGGGTTTTTCCTCTAGCGACCTCAGTACCACTAGGTAAACCTCATATTGGTCGTGTATTTAGAATCTGTGCAAACTGACCCACCTGAGTTTCCAGTGTTTTTAGAGATACTTTTTGATTCTGCATATGCATTTCAGTCCTGTCCATGAAAGCATTAACTTTGTTAACAAACTTATCAGAGTTAGCAATATAAGCACTAGTATGAAACATAAAAGTGTTCAAAGTGGCCTCTAGAGAATTGTTTGTTGTAGGTTGTTGTTGTTGCATCTGCTACCGAGGCAGGTTCCTTTGATAGCCCGTATTTTGATTTATCGGGTTTTCTGCAAAGTTAGGGTTACTCTATGAGAAGTTTGGATGTTTCCTCCAACCTGGATTGTATGTGTTCGTGTTGGGGGTACTATTCCGATTGTAGGTTCCCATGAAATTTCCAGATTCTATAGAGTCGTGGTCTCCACCACATTCATCACAGAAGGCTTCCACTGTTTTTACCTCATATGATCTTTCCATTGATTTGAACATGTTTTCCACCAATTTGGTCAGCTTATCTATACGGGTATTAACGGACTCTGAGGCTTCCAACTCATTCACTGTGGCCTGCCGTCTAATGCTGCCACGGCGGGAGGACGGAAATTGGTAATCATTCTTGGCCAACTGGTTCAGAATCCTCATTCCCTTCTATGGTGCCTAATCAAGGAGTATGCCATTTGCTGACGCATCTAGCATCATCCTGGTGGGTTGATTAACACCATTGTAAAACAGAGATACTTGCGTCCAAAGCAGCAGCCCATGGAGCGGGCATTTGTGTAGAAGTTCTCGATAGCGTTCTCATGCTTCGTACATCGCCTCGTTGTCAGTCTGTCGGAAAGAGGTAATCTCGCTACATATACGATCAGTGACATTTGATGGATTGAAACAAGCCAGAAAATCTCGACACAGGTCTGTCCAGGATTCAATAGAACCGATCATCTAGCTATTTAACCATGTTTGCGCCTTATCCCTCAGTGAATAGGGGAATAGCCACAACTTCAGAACATCATTGCAAATCTCTAAGAATGATTTCATGTGCTGCCTAGCATCCTCATTTGTTGTGCCTCCAAATTGTCCCAATTTATTGATCATATTGAACATAACTGGCTTGAGTTCAAAATGATTGGCATCGATGTCTAGTTCTATGACTGTAGAGCCAAGGCTTTCTAAGTCTTCCTCAATGTAGTCTCGATTGGTACGAACTTTTCTTTGCTGGCCAGGAAGAAGAAGTGGTGGCTGTTGATCTTGCCGCGGGGTCTACCACGGTGGCATTATTGGCATCATTGTCGTTATACATTGATGTTTCTGCTGCTAATGCCTCTCGTGCCTCTCTTCTAATTTTTCTTGCTTCTCGTTCGATCTCGTCAATAATCAGGTGTTTAGACGATGGATTTGCTCTGGTCATAAACTAGAACAAAGAAGTTGTGAGAACTTTTTATGATAATAAAGAAAAACTAACTGGAAATTAAATGTAATAAAGGAAAAGTGCAAGAAAGTAAAGACGAAGTTGTTGTTGCCAATCTCCAGCTACGACGCCAAAGACTTGTAGGCTATGAAACTGTCTTGCTTTAAGTGCAAGTGTACACTGATGCCTAGTTGTAATATAAAAGATTATCATCTCCGCATGGATTAGAATGCCACTTCAAGATTAAATTCTTGCACAAGGAAAAGTAAAAAACACAATTGATTTGGATTGGTTTGAGAAAGTTGCATAAACTTAAAGTAAACAAATAATAAAAAGATTTGGGAATGAAAATAAGAAGATAGGTCAGATTGAGCTGCGTCAAAGTGTGAAACTGCGTTGAACTCGTAAAAGTCTTGTAATGCAAAGTCAATATCTCTGCCACGGCGGGTGACAGGTAGAACACTGACACGACAGAGAACTCGGCGGGCCTTCAAGGTTCGGGAAAACGTCCTGATCTGATTCCAACTTATCTCTAAGTTTGAATACTGTTGATGCCCACTTTTTGACAATACCTCTCGGCGTAAACCTAGGTTGAACGACAACTTTCCCACGTTCCTTCTTAGCCGCCTTAAACCTAGACGTATCTCTAAGCTAATTTGATTCTCACCTTAATTGGAAGGAATCGTGTTTATCCTTTTCTTGAGTTTTAACTCTCTCGAATTGAAACAAATAGATGTCCTCACAAAGATCTCTCGATTTTATTGCAAACAAAGATGAAGAACATATGATAAACAAACCTTGAATTGAATTGCATAAAAACTTTAACTAATTACAACCGTTCTCATAACTACTAAACAAAACAATCTTAACCCTAAGGAAAGTTTAGAACATAATGTAAATAAGAAAACACAAAATAAATTCTAAATCCTAATCTCTCTCCTTATGTATTCTAATCGGTCAAGCCTTGCCTTTTTATAGGCAGTTATATGTGAAAACCCTATTTGGGGAAGAAGTCTCTCTTTAGGAGGAAGTTGAGTTGGAATTAAATGCTATTAAACGTCTGAGTGTTTTATTCCAAAATAACTCATCTTTTGGGCTTTCTTGGGCCCCAAGCTTCTTCTTTGTTTGGGTCTTCTCACGCCATCTCTGGTTGCTCCTGGACTCTATTCTTCATGTAGTTTGGTTCTGCTGATTCAGGAAATTCTCCTTTTCATATCGCACTCCCTTTTGGTCAATCTCCAATGTGCCGCCGCGGCGGTAGTGCTGACGGTAGTTTGTTTCGGTGGCCCATTCTTTGAACTGTGTCAGTACAGTTCTTTTCTGCAACAATGGTTGGAACCTGTGTGACTGGATGTGATCGTTCTATTTCCTCCTCCTCTTCGATCATTCTTCTGCCCTGCTTCCGCGGCGGGTGCCGGCGGAAGTTTCTTGTAACTTGTAATGCAAATGCAACCGAAAACAATGTCTTTTCTCCACAAATAATCATAAATACTGTAATAAGTTTAGTGAAGGAAAGATATTGTAAAATATGCATGAAAACCTAAATATGAACTAAAATGAGCTTAAGAACAATGACAATATGAGCTAAAATGGGCATAAAATATAGGACTTTTAAGCACTTTACAATCCTAAAATAAACAATAAAAATAAAATTTTATTCCTAAAAATATAGAAAATTGAAATTAACTGAAATTGAAAACTAACTAAAAACTAAAAATAAAATGAAAAAAAATTGAGAGAAAAGATTAGAGCATTAAAGGAGTGCATGTGGATGCATCTCCTAAAGTGTTTATTTCCTTATCCCTCATCACATGTGATCCCTTGTGAGGTAGCAGATGGTGTCCAGAACCTCTCGTTAGTGTGCCGCTGCAATTGTCCTGGCAGGGTCCTACGTGTTTGCTGCGATATTGTGCAACTTTTATACTGGGACAAGTTGGTTCTTTGTTGAGGATTAGTTTCCTTTTGGCCTGAATTGCTTGACATTTTTCTGAATACTCAGCATGTTTCCTTGTGTTTAGTACGTGGAGTTTCACATGCTCGTCGTTGATACGCATTACAGCCCTCATTTATCAACATCGATTATCGTCCTCCCGGTAGCAAGGAATAGTCGTCCCAGAATGAGTGGAGTTTTTTCATCCGCATCGCAATCTAAAATGAGAAAGTCGATAGGGAAAATAAATTTATTGACTTTTACTAGCATGTCCTCAATTTTCCCTTCAGGTTACACATTGGATCCATCAGCAAGTTGTAGCATTATCGTTGTCGGTTTGACCATCCCAATCCCTAATTTTTTGGAAGACTGACTTAGGCATGATGTTTATGCTTGCCCCTAGATCACATAGTGCCCTCCCCTCGTAATGGTTCTCTATTGCGCATGGTGTGAGAAAGCTTTCGGGATCTTTTAGCTTAGGTGGAGCTCAGTTGTGTAGTGCGGCCATGCATTCCTTCGTTACGACCACCGTTTTAAATTCCCCAATCCTTTTCCGCTTTGACACTACGTCTTTGAGGAACTTGGCATTGTTTGGGATTTCCTTGATTGCCTCCACCAAAGGTATATTAATGTGTACCTATTTTAGGATGTCCAGGAACTTCTTAAGCTGGTACTCTTCTTTTTTTGTTTCAACCTTTGTGAGAATGATGGAGCTGGTGTGCTGTCTCTGGGTTCTGTCATGGGTACTGCCACAGGTTCTACTGGCACAACATTGTTTTTGGTTACTGCTGCGGCCTCGTTGTCTTTGGACTGTGTTGCGGCAGTTGACTCCTCTGATTTCTCTTGTGTTGTTTGCTTGTTCTGAGGCCCCTAAAGTTGGATACCACTCCTGGTGGTTACGACTTTGTACTGCTCATACGATGCCCCCTTAGCGGCTTTGTTTAGAATTTGTGTGATCTACCCCACTTGTGTTTCTAGAGATTTCAACGTTGCCTCGTTGTTTTGCAGCCTCATCTCAGTCCTGTCCATAAAAATTTTAGTCTTTTTTATGAACTTATCAGTATTATCTATATATGCACTAGTCTGAGTCATAAAAGCATGGAGAGTGTCTTCTAAAGAACTAGACTGCATTGGCTGTTGCGATGACATGGACTGCTGCTGCGACATGTTCTGCCGAGGCATGTTTTTTTAGAATCCTGTTGCTGGAGCATTCTGATTTTGCGGATTAATTGCATTATTGGTGTTGCTTTAGGAGAAGTTAGGGTGTTTTTTCCAGGCTGGGTTGTAATTGTTGGACATCAAGTTGTTGTTGCCATTGAAATTTCCAACATAGCATACCAACTCTTAGTTCTGCGGGCATTCAGAAGAAGCATGGTTACCTCCACAGTTTTCACAAAGTAAATCCATTACCTTGACCTCCTGGTGATTGTTTTATGATTGCATGTTCAGGACCAAATTTGTCAAGGTGGCAATTTGAGATGAAATTGAGTCCGAGAACCCAATGACATTATTTGCAAAGGCCACTTGGTTGTTGCCTCGACCTCGGCCCTCAGGTTCCTGTATTGCGGCTACGTTCTCCCATCTAAGCTTTAGGTAAGAGCGTTCGATATCTGGATCTAAGTCTCGCAATGGGATGCGTGGGTTCACTCTGGTCATACACCAAAACAAAACCAAGTTTTATTAGTACTAAAATAAATAAACAAAGAAAAATAAAGAAAAATAAAATAGTGCAAGAAAATAAAAACAAAAGTTACCAATCCCCGGCAACGGCGCCAAAAACTTGGTGCTCGCGTAAAAGTGCCCCATAATAGTGCAAGTGTACACGTCTCAAGTAATATAATGATAAGTATATCGAATATCGTCTCCACAGGGATTGAGTTAGCCTTTTGGTCCTACTTCCTCGCCCTGCAAAACAATTAAAGTAAAAACACAAAGAAGTTGGGTTGTTGAGTAATCTAAAAATACTAAAACTAAAATAAGCCAGATAATAAAGTAAAAAGAAAATCAAGTTGAGAGAATGGGCCGGATTAGAATGCGTCGTAATGTGGAATCCTATTGACTTGTTTTCGTTCTTGAATGCAGCAACACAAAATTGTCGTGGCAGTAACCTAAATCCCTATCACGACCGTAATGGTTAAGTCTCTGCCGCGACAATCTCTTGCTCTTGGGCAAATGTTGTTAAGGCTCGGTAAAACGTCCTTAAATGGCTCCTCCTTATCTCTGAGCTCGGAACACTGTTGATGGCTGAACTTTGACCATACCTCTCGATGTAAACCAAAGACAAACACCAACCAATCACACGCTTCTCTTAGCCGTTAAAACTCTTAACCTATCTCTAGGCCGAGTTAGTTAACACCACGTGGGATGAAAATCGTGCTTATTCACTTCGTGAACTCAACTCTCTCGATATTGAATAAATGGGTAATCTCACAAACTCTCTCTCGATAAGTATGCAAGAATGATTAAAGCCAAAAATAAGCAAACCCTAACTTTATTGCATTAAGAACTTAAACAAAGTACAATAGTCTTCACACAACTACTAAACAAACTAATCCTAACCCTAAGAGAATTAGAACATAATGAATGGAAAGAAAACACAATATAAATCCTAAGCTCTCTCTTCCGAATTCGACTCCTCTTGATGATGGCGACAAGCCTCATTATATAGGGGAAGGTGTAGGCACAAATCCTTCTTGGAGAGGAAGTTAAGTTGGACTTGGACTTAACTTCATTAAATAGGTGAACTCTTTAATTTAATGCATTATTCACTTTTGGCCAAAGTCCAAGTTTATCTTTCCTTCCATGTTTTCGTCATCTTCTTGAGCTCCAATTGCCACACAAAGTGTGTAGAAAAATCCGGCATTTAAAGCTCTACAAATTGGCTACCACTTTGCATGTTTTGCCCTCCGGCAGGTAGAGTAGTACACGGCCGCGACATTGCATTATGCTGCCTCGGCATGGGTCTTGTGACTGGTTCTGCTCAGCAAGGCTTTGTTCATAAATCAGCTTCCCTCAGTAGAAGCTATCAGTTGTGGCTTGGCTCGATCAAGGTCTGTTACTAGCTGGTTCTGCCTCATCTTTCCTTTTCCTCCAGTGCCGTCATGGCATCTCCTGCCTTGGCATCGTGTAAATCTGCAAAAGCACCAAACATGCATCAAATAGTAATTTTTCATAGCATAAACAAAATATAAAGATAAAAGGCATAAATGATGAAATCAATGCATGAAGGGCCATAATTCAGCTCAAATGGGTGTATGTTGAGTGATAATTGCCATGTAAAATGGGTAAAAATATAGGACTTTTGGGCACTTATCAACATGCTAGCATGAAATATGATTAATTGAGTATTGGTAACTTGAAACTTGTATAACTCCTTGTAATTATTCGAATTTCCATTTTGGTCTCTAGATTGCTTGTATTTGCAATTGAGTGCCTTATCGATGTTCGTGTCGAATGAAAATTGAATTGATGCTTGTATGTACACCATATGTTTTAACGTTACATCTAGATAAGATAAAAGAAAAAATGGACATGCATTTAGGGCTGGCAACGGGTCAGATTTGGATGGATTAGAGCTTCATCCACCCCATCATCCACATCCAAAACTGTCATCCAACCCATCCACCACCCGCTTAATCATTGACCCAAATCCGCCCCACCCATCAATTGCGGATGAAACGGGTGGATCGAATCATTAATGGATTTTATTATTAAAAAAATAAAATTAAAATTACATGTAACAACTTACTAAAAACCGTTACTAAAAATATTTAATATTTAATAAATGAAGTCAACTACTATTAAAGTTTATAATTTCTAATATTTTAACATATAACATAATTATGTAAACAAAGTTCACTTCCCAATAGTAAACTACATAAGTGAGCAAGCATCAACCTCTTCTTTATTTCATCATATCATGAAACTTTGGTCATTAGTTCTTCATATAATCACCTTCAAAGGTCCTCCTCATACTATAATAAATAAGAAAATAAAATATTGTGACATAATTTTTGTAGCAAAAAAATAAATAAATTTAAGAGAAGAATATGAATAAATTACCGAATTAACGCCAACAACTTCACTTGATGAACATCCATCACCTTCCAAATCATTATCCTCTAAGATAGTAGCACATGCTTGTGCATTATTGAAACAAGAGTCTAAAATAATACAATGAAACATATTATTGATTATAAGATGAAAAAAACCAAATGTATATAAAATATAATAAATTTACCCGAATACTCTCTAAGTATCCAATTCTGCATACACATGAGAGCCTCCTCCGTATCAGCACAAAGGCTTGAGCGTTGGGGACTAACCACTCTCCCACCCATGCTAAAGGCACTCTCTGAAGCTACAGTAGATGCCGGAATCGCTAAAACATCCTTAGCAATTTTTTCAATATTAAAAATTTTAAATCAATTCTCCAATAGTGAAGCACGTCAAATTCATTACTCCCGGGTAATGCATCATCCTCAAGATAATGATCTAACTCACACCTCACATTAGCTTTTCTTTTTTTGGTCATCTTAATTTGAGTTCATTTATCAACTTCTTCATCACCACATTCATTAAGATTATTAACTGCATTTCTCTTATCCAACAACCCATCACGACTAGAAGAGGTGGAAGAGACATAATTCTCATTGTCAGGTTTATCTTGGTACCCAAAAAGTGGTTCATACAACAATCCTCGAACCCTTTCGATTTCGACACCTACATCATCACCATATATTTCATTGAAGTAATAGTCCACACACTCTAACTTATTTTGAGGGTCTAAAATGGCTGCAACTGCCAAAATTCCATTTATATTTGACCAATATTTATCAATTTTTTTCATCATTTTTTAGCTATATCTCTAATAACTTGTTCAACATCACTATCTTTCCAAGCTTTCAATGCTATTTTAATCTCACACTTGCCGAAAAAATAAGTTGACAATAGGATATTTTCTACCAGAGAACAACTCAGTCACTTTGTGAAACTTCTTCAACTTATGAAAGTTTGCAAAAAAATATATATCTCAAGGTTTTGTTCCACAGATTCCAGCGATCATCAATATAGTGTGTTGTGACCACCATATAACATTTCTTTTGGTTTGAAGTTGTCCACATGTCAGTAGTAATTGCAACTTTCCCCTTGTGATCATCAAATAACTTCTTCAAATTTGTTTTCTCGCTTGCAAATATTTTCAAGATATCACTTTTCAAAGTATTGTGTGAGATTATCTTGAAGCTTGAATTTAAGCTGTTGACAAATTTCCGAAACCCAATGTGCTCAACAATAAATAACGGATACTCATGAAGAATTACCATATTGGCTAGCTCCTTTCACGATACCTCTTGAGAAAACACATGATTTTCTAGCGTTATAGATGAATCTTGTTTACAATTAATTGACAATAGTTTTTGGCGCAAATCAACCTGCATCACATGCTTTCTAGAGCATCTAAGTTCGAGATGGTCCTTCAAACGTGAGGTTCCATTTTTACTTTTGGCGGAGAATGTCTGGCCACAATGCAGACACTTTGCTCTTGTTTCTTCGTTAACAATCATCCTCTTAAAGTGATTCCACACCAGAAAACTAAGCTTTCTAGGTTGACGAGGTGTTGGACCTGATGGCGGGTGTATAGTTACATTTTGTTGAGATGAATCTGGAAATTTTGGTGTAGAAGGTACGTGTTGAGCAGCCGGCTGAGTATTACTTGGAGTTGAAGTTTGCATTGAAATCTCAGGAGATGGAGAAGAGAAGGATTTGGAAGCAGCGATGGCGTGACTACTATCTGTATCGCCCATCTTAATTCCTGAAGTGTTAAAACAAATTAATTTTTATTAATCAACAAACAGAAAAGAACATAATTTTTTTACTATTGTACTATTATTTTTCATCCTCTTCAAAAAAATATGTAAGAATATTTAACACACTTTAAAAAAAATATAACCACAATTTAAAATCAAAACATAATGCTAACAAATGAACTAAAATATAACATCAAGTAAAAACTTAATGCTAACAAATGAACCAAAATATAACAAGTAAAAATATAATACTAACAACAATCTAAGAACAATTGAGATCTAAACCAAAATTAAAAAAAAATAAAAAAAATTAAAAAATACGTATCTTAATTAAATAACATAAAGCTGGAGAAAATTAAACATCGTACAAGAATTTGCAGAAAAAAATGTTGAAATTTAAAAATTAAAAGAGAATAAAAAAGTAAAGAATGCGTACCTTTTGAGTTTTGATTCTCCAATTGAAATTGCAAATTTGTAAGAGTAGTCTGACTATGTGAGAATAAAATAAAAAAAATTGGCGCTGAATCTAAAATAGAAAATGAGTAATTATTTTAGGGTTTAACGAAAAAAACTTTTTAAAGTAATTAATATCTTTTAGAATTAATAATATTTTAATGGATGGATGGATGGGCGGGTGATGGATCGGATGGTGGGTTGAAAAATTTTCACATGAATCCATCACCCGCTCCATTTACCACCCACTTTAAATGGATCAAATCCATATTTTATCAGGTTTTCATCCATTTAATTGGGTCGGGTGGGTCGGGTGAACCACCATCCATGGATAATTGCCAGCCCTACATGCATTCGATTAAGTTAGTTTGAGTTTGCTTCAACAACCAATATGATCTTCTTGATTCGATACATTTATGGTTAAAATTTAAGGTTTTGGGTTAAGGTTTAGGTTGTAGGGTAATATGGTTAGGAATTTAGGTTTTAAGTTATAAACCCTAAATGTTAACCATAAACCTAAAATTCTATCAATAATCCTTAAATTCAAAACTACTACACACAAACCGCTAAACCTTAAACTCTAAACAAAGTCCATAAACCCTAAAACTAAGATGCTTGTGTAAACAAGGTTTCCACGAACGCTTGTGCATAGAATAATTACTCCAGATTATATATGTCAAATGGCTAAAATTTCCCCCAATTATAAAACACAAGCCAAGTTCAACCTCTCTTTATAATCCTTCTCCAATTTTATCTTGTTTTTTTTAACAAAAAACCTTCGGTAATTTCAAAGTTATAAGCTCATAATCTTCTTAAAATTTTAATTTTTGATTGTAATACTAAATACTCAATTAAATAGTTTCAAAATATTTTTTCAAGATATTTTTGAAAATAATGCTAAACTAACCTAATTGTTTGGTAACACAATTTTGGAGGAACAAGACTCTAGAAAGGAGTTGGGAGTTTGGTAGAGAGAAATTGAGCTTAACGGAGAGAAACGCTTGAGATTAGAAATAATGACAATAAGTTAGGAAAAGTTCACCCAAAAAAGAATTCATCTCAAAGCGGTAAAATAACAGCGACTGAATAGATAGGTAGACGTGTTTTTAAAGTCATCTCCTCTGTTACAAGCAAACACCTTTTTGTACTGTCTATCTACAGAACACCGTTACACCGTTTTCCGTTATATTATGTTCGTTTCTGGAGTATTAAATATTAATATTTCAAAATTGAAAAAAAATAAAACGTCAAAAACCAAAAGCACCAAAGCGGGAACTTTACTCCAAAATCACTGGGCCCAATCAATCCAAAATCCCAAATTAAACAAACAAAAAAATTTAAAAAGTGGTCCGATAAACAACGCCTTAAACCGAAGAGAAAAACCAAAACCAAAACAAAAACAAAAAAAAGTAACCAAACGCTCTCGCACCTTCACTCGCTTTCCATTTTCCAACGCAACAAAAACATTTCCTTTACTTTTTTTTTCCGATTTTTTTCCTTTGCGGAGAACAGAAGGAAAAGAAGAAAAAGATCGGGTGGTTCTTGATTTCGTAATCGATTGATTTCTCGGACGGATCTGCTTCGAATTTTAAAAAAAATATTTATATATGGTTTCTAATTTTTTTTGTCGGAAAAATTCATTTTTCCCGAGTTGTGAAAATCGTAGATTTACTTCCAGCTTCGAGATCTTGATCTAGTCTCCTGTTAGATTCCCCAGGTTCGTGCTTTAACCTACATTTTGTTCCTACATTTTCTTTTTGTTGATTTTTTTTTTGCTTTTGTTGGATCTGAATGGGTTTCGATTATTCAGTTCAGCTTTTAATTTTCTTTTTTAGCTAAGAAATTACTGAGAATCGTTAATGCGGCATTTTTTTAAATTATGATTTGTTTTCTCTCTTTATTTTTGAATTATGATTGTTTGGTTGCCGTGAAAATGGTGAAGGGTGTAACACTGAGTTTCATCTTTTATTTTATGTTATTGTTTGTTCGAAAATCGAACATTCTTAGTGTCCGCTTAGCTGAGTGATTCTATGAAGTGTAAAATAAGAAGAAAAAAAATCTGTCTCTCCCTCTATCTCTCATAATTTTCTCTCTTCTCCTTCAGTTTCCTTGTCCAAAAAAACCTTGACACTCAAAACCCGTAATGGGTTTTCTTTCTTGTAGTTTTCCTCTAAATGCGAGCTATATTCGTTGAAAGCTCAATTTTTTATTTAAAATAACGTTGAATTTTCAAACTAGTATTACAGAATTTGTGCCTTTACTTTCTGTATTTAACCGTGCATAGCTTACTAATGCAATATATATTATATATAATTTCATAAGATAAATATTATTATTCTCCTTGCAGGCAGGACTGAGTCCTATGTTTTCAGGAAGATAATCTCAAAGAAGTCAGCTTCAGCATTCAGCTATTAATGAGATGAAGGAAAGTGGTACAGCTAATGGCTTGCATGGAACTCATGATGTAAATTTTGATCAAATGGAAAGATTTGAAGGCATGATTCGTGGTAAAGTAATAGCATATTTTAGCTCATTCAATGTTTAATCATCTTCCACCATTGAGCTTTTAGCCTTGATTTTGCCAGATGACTGGCTATCTTCTTTGGTGGACTGGTTAAATGCCATGCTTCCTGATTTAAGGTTGCCATTGGATACAACTGAAGAGGAGCTGAGAGGATGTCTGATTGATGGAACTATTTTTTGTACCATTTTGAACAAGCTGCATCCTGGTTCTGTTGAAATGGTTCAATCACTGTTTTGTTTTTACTTTGATGAACTACTTTTTCTTCAATTTAGTCCACTTTTTTCTTTTAGAATTAATTGTAAATGTTCTTATCTTGTTCTGACATCGTTCTTCACTATTTGAGCATGTTTCTTCTTCAACTTCAGGATGGTGGCTCCGAGTATGGTCCTACAAATGTCAAGAAGTTTCTGACTGCTATGGATGAAATGGGGCTGCCCAGCTTTGAATTGTCCGACATTGAGCAGGTATCAGTTGATTTGAAGATGATCTTTCTTTAAACAATGTTCTATTTCAGGGTGCCTAACATTTCCCTACTTATTGATCTTCAAACAAACAAACCAAAAAAAAAAAACTAATTTGACTACAACTCGATATTAGCTTGTGCATGATGAGGAGTAAACTAAGATTGGCTCATTTTTGGGTGTATGGAGTTTGGTATAATTGTAATAAAAGTGAAATCTGTACTATTGTGTTTAGTTATATGTATTTCACCATGAAAAATGCTCCTGTCTTGGCACGTAAACTCCTATTTCAAACCTTTTGATGTCAATTGTTGAATAGTTCTTGGTCAGAGTGGAGGCATTCCCCCCCTCCAGATGTATTTGATCATGGACCTACATTTTTTTGAGAGAATGAGTTACCTGAGTTGGCTGGGTTCAAAGTCCAAGTTAATGTTTTAAATGCTATTTTTATTTTATTTCGACCTTTTGGTTAATAATATGAGATATGTGCAGGGGCACATGATGCCGGTTTTAGAGTGCCTTAAGACGCTTAGATTATGTTTCAATCCTAATGATGAGGCCAATAGCTTCCAGAATCCTTCTAGAAAGAGATGGAGTCTTTCTAGTGAATTTGAGAGCATTAAATTGAAGCAAGGGTGTTATGCTGATCTCTCTGATGCAACAGTTTTGGAATTAATGAAATCTAGCAGTTTAGATGTAAGATCCTGAACTCCTTCCATTCATGTTTCTGGATCTATGATGTGCACAAATTTTTAATAGCAACTCTTTGTGTAACTTATTCTTACGTGCTTTCTTTATGCAGAATGTCTCGACTCAATCACTATTCAGTATACTTTACAGGATTATGGATGAAAGTATTGAAAGAAAAAAAGGAGATGTACCTCATGTATGGCATTAGTAGTACTTACATTTGCTATATTTCCTCAGCATGCATGGATGTTTTTCTTGATACTGATCCTAATGCATCTATCCTGCTATATATATTTTTTTTCTGTCACCTATTAATTTGTGGTTTTCTATTGTTGCCTTTTTGTTCAGCGTATAGCATGCCTGTTGAGAATGATTGTAGAAGAGATAGAATGGCGAGTTTCAACTAGAGCAAAAAACTTAAAAAATGTAAATGACTTTAGAACCTTTTTTCCCTCAAAGAGAATCTTTTCTCTTGTGCTGTGCATGAATAATGAATATTTGTACTTTGTGTTCTTGCAGCAAAACAAACTTTTTAGGGCTCGGGAGGAAAAGTATCAATCAAGGATAAGAGCACTTGAGACCCTAGCAAAGGGGACCATGGAGGAAAATATGGTACTTGACTAACAGTTTAGGGCATGTGCCTTACTTCTTTTTGCCTTTAGTTGTTCATTTCTCAATAATTCTGGATCTGTTTTGCTTCCTGTAGGTTGTTCTAAACCATCTACAGCATTTAAAGGTGCGATTCTTATCCTTTCCCCTCTTAATTCACTGCCGACTTTTTTTTTTTACCGTCTTGTTTTTTTTCCTGTGCCTATGGTTTCAAAAGATTACCATTGACATATTGTTTTATGGATTTCATGTTTGTCAATAATTTGCTTTGTTCGTTCTTTTGAAACTCAAGAACTGTCTATTTCTGTGAATTGCTTAACTTATATTCACTAGTGTTTAAAGTATAAGAAGGATACAAAAAAATATATATTTTGCATGAGTTTCCATTTATATCATGTGTGAAATTCAACTAGTGTACTGATAAAGAGAACTTGAGATTTGATTTTTTTTTGTAAAGGAAAATTCATTTAATTTCAGAAGAAAAAAAGTTTAAAGGATGGTTTAATTTTGTAGTATTGTTTAGTTTAAAATATTTAGATTTTGTAAATCTGGTATTGAGTCTATTTTTTAAACACTTGCACTGACTGTTGCTTTTATGTTAGCTTAATTAGTTTGGAGACACTGCATTAGAATTTGGATGGTAGATAACTCTATGAGGGTATTCTTTTTTGCCACTGAAAGTCTTAATGCCATGCCACTATGTGGTGTTAGATTTGTTTCTCTCTCATCATCATCTTCTTTCTTTCTTTCTCCCAAAAGCCATATTTTGTCGCTAGATAGTCTAATATAATCGCTATATATGTTTATTGGGAATTGCAGTTTGAAAAGAGCAAATTGGAGGAAAGGGGTAAAGCCGAAGAGCAGGATGTGCTTCAGCTTAAGAAGGAGAAGGCTCAGAAAGATCTTGAGATTTCTAGGCTAAGAGAGGAACTGGAGAGCAGCAAAAAGATGCATGAAGTACATTGTCTACAACTGGAAGCCCAGGCTGAGGATAATAAAGTATTGTTAGAAAAGAAGTTGAAAGAACTTGAGTGTCTTTTGAGTGACTCCAGGAAAAAAGTGGACGAGCTTCAGTCATTTTCTGAATCTAAACAAAAGAGATGGAAAGATAAGGAGCTCAGTTATCTGAGCTTCATTGATCAACAATTTGGGGTTTTAAAGGTTAGTTGTGTGTGTAATGTTCTTATGACGTGATATTGATGCATATTCCCCTAACATGATGTTTTACACTGTTTAGGAATTGAGGGATGCAGCAAAATCTGTCAAACGTGAAGTCATAAAGACTAGAAAGAGCTACTCAGAGGATTTTAATTTCTTAGGTAGTGTTGGTTATTCTTGCTGTTAGTTTTGTTTGTTTTGGTCTGCTATTTAGATTTCGTTTCATTCTATTTTGGGTTTTGAACAATCTCACTATGCATACCTTTTCTCTAAGAGGATTTTAATTTCTTAGGTAGTGTTGGTTATTCTTGCTGTTAGTTTTGTTTGTTTTGGTCTGCAATTTAGATTTCGTTTCATTCTATTTTGGGTTTTGAACAATCTTTTCTCTCACGGGTAGGAATCAAGCTTAAAGGACTAGTAGATGCTGCAGAAAATTATCATTCTGTTCTTTCTGAAAACCGAAGATTGTACAATGAGGTTCAGGATTTGAAAGGTACATTGTATATTTTAGTTTGTTTAGGTTTCTTTGCCTAGTGGTTGAAACTGTCTGTTTTGTGCAGGAAATATCAGAGTCTATTGTAGAATTAGGCCATTCCTTCCCGGGCAAAGCAAGAAACAGACTGTAATAGAGTATATTGGTGAGAATGGTGAATTGGTTGTTTCGAATCCCTCAAAGCAAGGGAAGGACACTCATAGGCTCTTCAAGTTTAACAAGGTTTTCAGTCCAGCAGCTACCCAAGGTTTTAAATATTCATAACTCTGTTGACAATCAAATTCATCTCTAATTGCCACATAGTTATAGCCACAGTTTTCGTGACTGCTGCTTGTAAATGTCTGTAGAGGAGGTATTTTTGGACACCCAACCATTGATTCGATCTGTTCTTGATGGATACAATGTTTGCATATTTGCTTACGGTCAGACTGGCTCAGGAAAAACTTATACTATGGTGAACTGCTTCCTAATATATTTCCATTTGAAATATGCAGTTTGTTTTAAACTTGTAGGCTATATCTAATGCATTTTTATTATCCTTTCCAGAGTGGACCTAATTTGTCTTCTAAAGAAGATTGGGGAGTTAATTATAGAGCATTGAACGATCTTTTTCAAATCTCTCAAAGCAGGAGAAGCTCCATTGTATATGATGTTGGTGTTCAAATGGTTGAGATCTACAATGAGCAAGTTCGTGATCTGCTTGTTGTTGACAGTTCCCAGAGAAGATATCCTTTATTTCAATCTTTTGAATTTTATTTCTTATGTTCCTTACTTTCGGTTCTTTATGTTACCCTATTGATTTATGAAACTTTAATCCTCATTTTTTAATTTTATGCATTTGGTCTAATAGGTATATTTGACTTCTTTTGGTTTTCTTCCTGTTGTTAAAGATGTTATTTGTTTCCTTTGACTTGCACACACTTGGGATTTGGAGCACCACCCAACCAAATGGGTTAGCTGTCCCTGAAGCAAGCATGCATTCTGTAAATTCAACAGCTGATGTTCTGGAATTGATGAATATTGGTTTGATGAATAGGGCCGTTGGTGCTACAGCCCTAAATGAGAGGAGTAGCAGATCCCACAGGTTATATTTTCACTTACGACTGTATGTTTCATGTTATTTGGAGAGTTGGAGTTGTATGTGTAATGGGTTTCAGCAAATTATTATGTGCAGTATTCTCACCGTTCATGTTCGTGGTACGGACTTAAAAACTAAAGCTGTTTTGCGCGGTAGTTTACATTTGGTGGATCTCGCTGGCAGCGAACGTGTAGATCGTTCTGAAGCAACTGGAGATAGGCTTAAGGAGGCTCAGCATATAAACAAATCTCTGTCAGCTCTTGGGGATGTAATCTTTGCTCTGGCACAGAAGAATGCTCACGTCCCTTATAGAAACAGCAAACTGACTCAAGTTCTCCAGAGTTCTTTAGGTACATTTTATTTTAGTGTTTAGATTTCAATTTTGCTATTGTGATTTTAGTCGTGCCTAATAATATTTTACATACATTGAAAGCTTTTTTTTCCCTCTATTGCTGATCAATTATCCTTTTTCTAATATATAATTGTAGGTGGCCAGGCAAAAACCCTTATGTTTGTGCAGCTTAATCCTGATGTAGATTCTTATGCTGAATCCGTAAGTACTTTGAAGTTTGCCAAAAGAGTTTCTGGTGTTGAGTTAGGTGCTGCACGGACTAACAGAGAAGGGAGAGATATCAGAGAACTTATGGAACAAGTATCCTTCTTTTCTCTTCCTCTACTCATTTTCCCCTTTCACTGAAAGTTAATTTAGCATAGCTGTTGAAGCCAAGTAGTGATTTTCGACTTTGGTTAACTTATTATTTCTATGGCAATGGGGAAACCAGAGTTATATTCCTTAAGTTGGGCTATGAGAATCTCACTTTCTATCAACTGAAATCCTTGCAACGGCATAATCTAGTTCATTTCTGATCTTACAGGTTTCATTCCTCAAAGAAACCATCACAAAGAAAGATCAGGAGATCGAGAGTTTGCAGTTACTCAAGGGTAATGGAAATGGTACTAAGCATGGTATGAGCTCACTGAGGTATGGATCTTCCTCTCCTAGGGGACACTCTAGTGGGAGTCCTCGGCAAAGCCCGAGACTCTCAAAACGACCAAGCTTGGGAAGTTTTGACAAAGCAGCTTTGGTTGTTGACATTTCATCAGCTAATGGTGATAAGAATTCTGAATATGGCTCTCACCAGTCAATGGATGACTCCAGGCATAACAATGAATCAACTGCGCAGACAAACCCCGTAAGAAGAGATTTGGGTCAGAATACCACAGACGATATTGATCTCTTGGGCTTCGGAAATGCAGATTCAGAGGAGAGATTAAGTGATATATCTGATGGTGATCTATCAATGGGGGCTACAGATACTGATGGCTCAATTTGTAGTGCTGTAGAGTTCACTCTTTTCCCAGAAGTTCCAAAACTTTCTATTAAACCAGAGAAGGTTGAGAAAGCAAGCAAATCCGAAAAATCTGATAATATTGGGAAGTGAGTATCCTTCAACTCTGTTGGCTTTTATTTTCTGTAAGATCTGGTTTCTTCATTGAGCATTGGTAATAAAAACCAAAGTTACTTGCTAATAGTAGGTGTAATAACTTTTGAAATCACCAAAATAACTTTTTTGATCCGACTTTTCCTGGTTGGTTCATCTGTTGCTTGAAAGTAGGTCCATCCCATCACTCCCTTCTAAGCTTCCGAAGCTCTCTCAGAAAGTGGTGCTAACAAAATCTGCTGCTCGATTGTCACTGTCCAGGAGCACCTCAAAGATTCCATTAAGTACGTAATTTTATGCAGTTTTTTTATAATCAAATAGTTTGTATGTGTCAAGTTTTGATCATTGTCCTCAATCTTTCATTTTGCTTTTCAATGTACATGATCAGGTCCAAGGAACATAAGTGCCGCCACCACAAGCAATTCTTCGGTTAAGACCCCGAAACAACGGCAGTGATATGAAATTATATGTTAGATGGTAGAAGAAATTCGAGTAGGTGTAGTTTGTAATTTATATCGAAAACTTGTTTTTCCCGTAGGTTGCATCTCGCTTCCATTTACCTTATTGGAAGGGGAAGAATGTTAGAGAAACTGTTCAGTTGTAACATACATACTCCAAGGTGGTGTCAGTCCCTTCATTTGGCTTCTCGTCATACTGCTCATATATGTAAAAGATATTTGTGTTTCTTATTTTGCAAACCTTCAAATTTTGGCCTTGGAGGCTGAAAGAGAGGGTATGGGCCGGAGTGGAGAACTATGGGGAAGATATTGACTGATTATTATTGTTATTCCGTCTGTTTCAATATTTTTGTCATCTACTGATTATACACATGGTTTTAGAAATTTACCCAAAATTTCAAATACGAAGGGTCATCTAAATGTAACTTTACTCATAATTGAGTGACTTAAGTGTAACTTTTAATAATCGGGTAACCTGAATGTAACTTTACTTATAATTTAGTGAGCCAAGTGTAACTTTTAATAATTGGGTGATTCAAATGTAATTTTACCCATAATTAAGTGACTTTTATTGTAGTTTACCTTACAATTAATTTTAGAAACTTTGTTTTTTAAAGGTTGAAGAGTTAAAATATAAAGGTTTAATGGCCTGTTTGGACCTTGAAGTATACACAAAATATCGAATTGTCCTCTAAAGTATTTTTTGGAATGTTGTGGTCCATGAACTAAAAAACCGAATTGTACTGAAACGATCTGAATTTTAGCTAAATCGATATGGACCAGAATCGATTTTTAACCGAACCGAAGAGAACCTGAACTATTTTCACCTAAACTAAAAGTAACCCAAATCGAAGACATCTGAATCGAAGACAACCCGAATTTATTTTACCCAATCCCAATCTGAACCAAATAACGATCTAATTTTAACCCGACAGTTAAAGGAGTGAACGGATATTTTCTTTTCTTTAGTGTCTATTTTGTAAAATAATGTATGTTGTATTCTCTTTTTATTACACTATTAGTTAATTGTCACATTTAGTAATAATTTAATGTTTCGATGTCATCTTTCCTCCTTTAAAAATCATCTCCATATCTATATAATAATTTTTTAATTTTTTTAAAAATATTTGTATGAGATATTATAAAATGAATGTTACTTATTATCCAAAATTTTACTTTTATGTGATTAACTTTAAATGACACCACTTAAACGATAAAACATAATTAATTTTAAAAGAAAATAAATTTCATTTTTTAAAAATATAAGTAAATATGAAATACATGTCTTAAATAAAGAACTCATTTAAAAGTTATTAACTCAATTACATTAAATATCTTCATAAAGCTTAGAAAATCAATAAAATCAATAAAATATCAATTACATTAAATGTCTTAAACTTCACCCTTTTAAATTTAAGCTTAAATGATAAAATTAACAAACATAAAAATATGTATTTTTACGATCGTATATCAATATTTTATAATTATATATTCTTTCATAACTTGAATTTTTAAATATTGACCTGAATAAAAGATCGACGGATCTACTATTGACTCGACCCACCCAAAAATTGATCGACTCAACCTGAAAATAATAGATCATATTGACCCGATCCGATATTGACCTAACCGAAAAGCAAACGACCTGAAAAACAATTGACCCGAAAATCAATCGATCCGATATTGACCAAACCTAACATAAATCACCACATACCTGAACTAAAATCCAACCATATCTGAACTGAACTAAAATCAAATGTAGTCAAAAGGCAAAATTACCCGACCTGAACTAAATTTGAATGACCCATTTGCCACTTGTAGTTGTAGGTTAGTATTGTGTAAGTCACGAGTTGGATTCATTACTGCTTAAAAATTTAGTGTCAACATCTTGTTGGAAGTAAAGTTATGCGTCAGAATTTGATCAAAAAAAAAGTTATGCGTCAGAATTTGATCAAAAAAAAAGTTATGCGTCAGAAGTTGTTTGAGATTTTAATGGTGGTGATTGAAAATGGAAGGCTTTTTTATTTAACGAAGTGATTAAATTGATAGTGCTCTAAAAGTTGGGTGACCATAATGTAGTTTACCGTTATGTTTTAACTATAGTGTTTTAGAATATTAAAATTTCAGGTTAAAAGCAAGCGTTCCGTCTGGGTGGTGTAGTTGGTTATCACGCTAGTCTCACACACTAGAGGTCCCCGGTTCGAACCCGGGCTCAGACATGCTGTTTAGTTTTTTGCTACTTTTAATGTCATCCGTACCTTCAAAATTTGATTTAATATGTAGGATCCATACCCCAAAAATCCAATTTTATGCCCTTTAATAATGCGTACATACCGTGCACGTTTGATATTATTTTAATCGTATAATTATTTTAATGCATGTAGGATT
Organism: Hibiscus tridactylites; assembly: GCA_958450335.1. Classification (NCBI taxonomy): domain Eukaryota; kingdom Viridiplantae; phylum Streptophyta; class Magnoliopsida; order Malvales; family Malvaceae; genus Hibiscus; species Hibiscus tridactylites. Next base: position 78,663,767 of record OY288281.1, read on the forward strand.
TGAAACATCGGCATTGCATAAGTTGCATAGAAATTTCTCATTTTCTTTGATTAATTTTTATTGCAACTGTATGCTAATATAATACTATAGTCTATATACATGTGCTATCAACTTTCATTGGTTGTGTAAACTATTCCCTACATGCAACGATTGTTGTCATAAATCATTTATATTAAAGACAAGGGGAATTTATCAGGTTTATAAATTTGTTTTTCTGGAACATTTTTCAGTTAAAATTTTCTATAATTTACTGCCCTCATAGCTCTATAGTCTCGATGTAATACACGTAAAGGAGAGGGATAATTGTATCTCCAAAATGTCTCAACAGCTACATCACTATTTTGCCTTGCTATCAAAGTTACAATATGAACAGTGTGGTGTCTCCTATTCTAATTCTCTACTTTATATAACTCAAGAATGAACCAATCGTGCAGTGAAGAATTTCTTGTGGCAGGAATTCAGATTACAAATCTGTAAATCCATTTTTGGCAGTATTCACGGCATGCATTTTCGGTTTGCCGAGTATGATGCGGATCCATGCCACTGCATATAACTATCATTTATACAGTAACCCTCATTTGAAATGGCAGAATGTGTGACTGACCACCCTCCGTTTTCAGTGCTACCACTAACCTGTCTTCGATTGCTTTCTGTGACTGCCACTTTGAAATACATGGAGATCGCCATTTGCAATTCAACAAGTTAGTCATCGAGGTCTAAACACGAGCAATTGGAGAGAAAGGGGGGTTAATCACATAGGATGATGGGATTGCCACTGCTCTCTTGCTGACTTTCTTCTTCTCCTCCGTGACCGCTTCAATTAAGAATCTCACTTCATCCTCGAGAAGTGATTTTAGTGAATTGCATTTGGACAAATGTTCAGTTTGTGCTTCCCCGGCGGCAATGGAGGTTTCAGTACCATGCAATATGGCAACACAAATAGAAAATGCTTGTAACACAGACAACTTTGCATGGAAATCAACTGCATACCCTCCTTCAATGGCTTTTAAGGTCAGCGCCGGTGTATTCTCTTTGGCACCCTACATAATAACTAAAAGTTAGTCATAGGAGATTTTTAATTAAACCTAGATAATGAAAAATAATCAGAAATAGTAACAAGAAGCAAATGTTTTCTAACAATCGTATCTATATGATCATCCAAGCATCAAATGAAGCCACAGTGGTAGAAAAATGATTCAGCATTTAGGCTTTGCTTGGTATGAAGGAGGGAAATGAAGAAGGATGGAAAATTTGTTAATCAAATGGTGGAGATTCATAATCACCTTCTTACTTTGAATCTTAACCATTTGATTAACAAATTTTCCATCATTTCCCATTTCCATCCTTCATACCAAGCAAAGCCTTAGTGATATACCAGGGAAGAGAAGGGGTCTGAACTTAATTCCATTGGATTCTGAGAACCTTGTTAAAAGGCTCTTTGGCATAAAAGTCTACATGCATATTTGAGGACTCAACATCCTAAACCTTTTTCGTTTGAAAAATTTGCTTCGGCACAAACCTAAAACATTACCTGAAGAAAAAGTTCAAAAGGCTGCTCACTGTCCACTGGTTGATCTTCGGAACAACTTATACCGTGGTTGCCAAAAACTACAAGGGGACAAGCCATGTCCCAGCCACCACAATCGCAGCCTCCACCCTTCCTCCACCTATCGAGTAGCGATGAAGGAGCAGAGGTCTTGGTACTAGGAAAGCCATGGTTTCCAGTAGGAATAACCACCTTCACCTTTTCTTGGCTCCTGTTATCTTGTATGTTGCTTTTGCATTCTTCAGCCATAGAGACATTGAGTGGATTTAAATGCCTCTTATCACCTATTTTATCCCCTCTTCTGTATTTCAAGCTCTCTCTCTTCTTAAATGGTACTTGAATGACTACGGCGCCTATTTCAAGGTTCGGATGCAGATTGCCAGCTAGCAATGGAGTTGATCCATTCATGGATTCAACCTCATCACTATCTGAAGCAAGATTTAAGTGATCTTTAAGCCTCACTGCATTAGAGCCATCGTCAGATTCAGAACGTCCAACATCCGAACCTGGACTACAACAGGTCGGGGTTTTACGAGCATCATGAGATCCTTGGACGGAAACATGCTGTCTCGCATGTGCGATATCATACAAAACAAACTCCGTAACCATGGAGTTTTCGAGCACCCCACCGTCTTTAATTTCCGAGCAGAAACAGCAGGAGACTTGCATCTGCGCAACAACAGAAGAATCTTTGCTACTATCACTCAATCCCCACATACTGGAGTTGCTCTTCTTTCTATTGCTGACGGAGTGAAAGGTATATACCCAATTGAAAGCATTATCTTGCTTCCACTGTTTGGCCAGAAGAACAATATCTTCCGGTTGAGTCATTGAGAACTCGAAAAACGGCACCCCTTGTTTCACTCCCAACTTGAGACAAGCATGTAGGTGAACTGGTGAGCTTGCCATTGTGGAGTGAATGGTATCTTTCTTGATCAATGGGGTGCCCGGTTCAGAATTTTGAGGTGAATGTGAGAAGTCATGTAACAAAGATTTCCGAAATGTCTTATCTCTTCTCATATTCTCCATCCCAATAGTTTTAACACAGTTAGCTTCTGCTGCATAACCCAAAGGACTTCGCTGAGACTTTGATTTCATGAACGGATTAAACATCTTTCTAATAGGACTAAATCTAGCTTTTGAGCTGTTTTGGTAAAATCTGTCACTTTCTGATGAAGAGGGTGAATGGCAAGCTTCCATCTTAGCAGATAGTGACTTATGAAGGTTCCGAATTGTGTCTTCTTCAACAAGGTCATTATCAACATCCAAAGGACAGTCTACCGGTTCACATCCGAAACTTATGTTCCTCTTGTTATCAATCCCTATAGTTTTCACTGACTGTTTTTCTCTCTTTTTGGAATCTTTATTATCCGAACTTAGACAGATTTCAATGAAGCCATCTGATGAGCATGACTCGAAATAAGGTTTGCTAACGGAAGCTGATTTCAATTTCGAGCCAGAAGACATCACTGAGTTCCTCTCTAGCGGGCTCTCATCTTCTGAATCACAAAGAGAATCGACAATACTAAACGAATACGAGGTATCACTACTAGGCGATAATTCAATTTTCCTCCTCCCCTCCACAGTGCCTGTTTTTTTCATTTTCCTTACCTCTTTAGAGCCTTGGTATACAGAACCTCTCTTCAACTCAGCATTACCTTCTGCCCCAACAGATCTACATTGAACATTTTTACAAGAAGCACTGCGGTAACGGCGAAAGCTGATTTCAGTAAACCCCTCCTTTACCCTCAATACACCCTCTTTGCGGCTTGGTTTTCCTTCAAGATAACTCTTTTCGATGTTCAAACATTGTCGAGGAGATGGAAGGACGGTGTTCGGACTCAGATCTAATGTGCAGTTCTTCTCTAAGTCCGAATCCATCTCTAGTCCCATTGATTCATTTCCTGCAAGAAATGCAAGTCATATAAGCAACAACATTCAAACTAACAGAAATCAACATCTTCAGCAATCCACAAATTAATATACGATCAATTAATTCACATATGTCTGACTACATATATGAATATATAATTTTAGTTGAGATTTCTATTGCAAAACTGAAACATAAATCTAGAATATCAATGGTCTCAATGCCATTTGACCATATCCTGCAAACAACCAAAAGAAAAAAAAAAATCTTGTCCTATTACAATAGGGATAAAAGAATGAAGAAGAGACAAAAAATCCCTAATGGGGGCTTTAATAAGACCTTAATAATCAAGCAAATACAACATCAACAACAAATTAAAATCTGAGCTTATAATTCCTATACAAGAATGGGAAAAAAGAAGTTAACTTCAGAAATAACCTTCATTTGGTAAAGCATAGAACTTTAAGGTTAAAATGGACATAGTGGCATACCCCCCCATTGTAGATCTTAGAGAAACGAATTCAAAGAAAACAGAAACAAACAATCTAAGCAGATGCAATGAGCAGAAAACACCAAAAACACTTGTTTAAAGAAGAAGCAGAGCAGACATGAGCCTGAAAGAGTAGCTAGAATTGTAAAAGAACCCAACAAAACAAAAACAACAACTGGACCACTAACTAGAAAACAAAAGCATGATAGACGCAAAAAGTATGAGTTGTTTGAAAGAGAGAAAAGAAGGAAAGCGTGCCTTGCCCTTGCCCTTGCCCTTGCCCTTGCCCTTGTCCTTTGCCTTGACTGTGTTAATAGATTGAGTTTAACTGTTTAAGAGAAGAGTGAGAGTTGAGTGTTTTTTTTACTTTTGATTTTTCTCTCACATGAACTCTCACTAGTCGGTAGTCACGACTCACGAGAGACAACGAGATGCTCAGCTTCTGTTCATGTCTAGTGATAAAGCAATCATGTTTCAATTCATCATATGCTTGCTTGCTGCCTACCCTAAACTATGCTATTATTATATTATATTTTTTTAATACTAAATTAATTGCTTAAATTATCATATTTTTTAAGTACTTAAATTATTTTTTATTCTTTTTAAATGTCCAAACTATTATACTTTTTAAGTGTTTAATAATTTTTTATTACTTTTAGATGCCTAAACTATCATTTTTTGTTTCTTTTAAGGTCAAACTGAGTCATCTATTTTGACAAAATAAAATAGTTTAAGTGCCTACTTTAACAAAAAAAAAATTTTTGAACACTTAAAAAAAGAAACGAGATAATTTTGACTTCTAGAAAAAGTAAAAATAATTTAAACACTTATAAAAAATACGATAATTTGAAAATTTATTTTGACATTAAGCCATTTTTTCCCACCCATTTGAAAAAGACATAAAAACAACAGGTAAACAATGTAGTCTGATTTAGTTTGGGCATTTCACATTGGATATAGATCAAATTCTCCTTTAATTAAATCGAAAGAAGCGGGGCTGTCTGTATCATGGCACAGTTGGTACTACTATGACTATCATATGGCTTTGGGAACTGTACGTTTATCAAAAACTGAATTCCATAATTAATTTAACAATTTCCAAACATTTATCATAATCATATAATTTAGGACATTAATAATGCTGTAAATTGCTGATCTGTCTACATTCAATTACAATAAAACCCATAATCATAAATGCTCTCGAGTGTGGACCAATTTGTTGACAAAAATGCCCTAGCTATGTTTATAGAAATAATAATAATGTTCCAAATACTTTTTTTAATCAAAAAGTTCCATCTACTTGATTTATTGCTAAATAGTAAAACGCATAAAAGTTAATTTTAGAGGAGCAAAACTCGACTCAAGTTGAAAATTCGATTTTTTTAATTTTAAAAGTTTGAGTAAAATTGTTTGAATTATTCGAATTATTTGATTCAACTGAAATAATTCATAAAAATTTCAAATTCGAGTTTGCCTAACTTGTAAAACTGAAAAATTTAATTTTACAGCTTTGTGATTTAGTCTCTGTTTTCTTCAATTTCTTCTTTATTTTAAGTCTATTTTGACCAAATTCGAACTATATATTCCTAAACTATTGTGTAATTTTTATTCAACTTCAATTCATATTTTTGAAAATAAATTTCCTCTTGTGCAATTTAACACTCTACTCTATATGATTTTTCCATTTATTCAATTCATCTTTCGTTTTATGTTTATTTTTTACTAAATTTAAACCAAATACTCATAAAAATATTGTAGAATACCTATTTGGCTTAAATTCATATTTTTAACAATTTGATCTCTTAACTTTTCATTTTACTGAATCTGGTCCTTCAAATATAATTTTTTTGTAATTTATTTCTTCTCATCAATTCCTTTACTTCTTTATAGTATACTCCTATGAATATTTTTTCCTTAAAAGTTTCTTCCTTAAAAATCACATTATAAATATGTTTTAGAATTTTTAGATGATATTTTTATTAAATAATATTACAAATCTCACTCACACATGTGAAAATAAATATAATTTTTTTATATGTATATGTATATGATTGGAGAAATTCATTTAAATTAGAATCAATCCTCACTATAACATTATAAATAATTACAATTAAATTTGTATAGAAACTCGAGTACTCACCTTGACTCGACTCAAATTTCATAAACTCGACTCGATTCAGAAAAATTTTAAATAAAATATGAGTCATAAAATAGGGCTTATCAACCCAAAATTTTTTTACTCGACTTGACCGAATGTTCACCCCTAAAACTAATCGTTAGTAAAAATCCATTGACCAAGTAGTTAAAGTTATTCATGTTGTCTTATTTTTTGTGCGTTCGAATCTTAACATTAACTTTAAAATGTAATTACCTTCTTAATAAAAAAAGGTTAACCGTTAGTATTGTTTTCTATGGCACTCAATAAGGTTTTCTTTACGGAAAAATTAATATATGTTATGAATATTTATTTATGTGGATGTTTATTATGATTAGAATTTTATTTAAGGAGTTTGATTTATTTATTATTAGGAATATTATCTCTATTAATTAGAGTTTATTGTATTATGTACATTTTATGCCTATAAATAGACGAAGGTATTGTACACAATTCTAATTTTTGGATAATAATATGAATTTCCCTCTTTCTCTCATCTCTTTGTTCTTTTTGTTCTTCGTTATTATTCTTGTTCTATATTTTATTTACAACACGTTATCAACACGAGTTTACTCAAAGAATTTTTGGCTAAAGATCAAGTTTCATCTCTCGTTTGATTTGGGACGTAAGTATGATTGTGGTGAGAATCATTGATGCTGTTATATAACCATTCTAAATACAAGGTTAGTGTATTTTTGATTTTTTGTTTGATCAATGGTCAGTATTTTATCCAAAAATTCTATGGCTTGAGGTTTGCCATTTTTAGTATGTTTGTGTACTTCGAATGTATGTATAATTTTTATGATTTAAAAAAATTGATGGACGATATAATTGAATTAAGTTTATGAAGAAAGAAATGGGACAAACGAAATTGTATTCACATAAAAGCACTATTGTTTCTGCATATGTGCCTATTTTTTTGTAAAAACAAAGATAGAATTATGCCACAGATCCCTTGGTTGCTAATATATTCAATTCAGTCCATACATATATATCTTATTATTATAGTTTCATATATGTTTATGCTTGACACAATGGTTAAACTCTGTATTAATATTTGTTCATAATATTTTATTTGATGATATTGGTATTTTTAACCATATTTTGAGTTTTACATGTCTTTAAATGGGTTGGAAAGAGATATGACATAAAGAGATTATGAGGAGCTTTCTTGGTCATTTAAATCGCCACTGTCCTCGAGAGGAAAATCAATATCGGTAAAATTTATGTTATTTTATTCTTTAAATTATTATTTTAAAATGCGATAAATCATGGTAATTTTGCTCGAAAGTAATATTTCTTCAACATCGAAAAACTCAACTGTAGACTTCTCCCAATGTTAGATTACAAAAAATTCATCTTGACAAGAATTTTGTGGGAGGCATTCCTTGAAGTGAATGCAAGCATGATGTTTATTCCATACGATTACCAATGATGAGGCATTCCCTGAAGTGAATGCAAGCATGATGTTTATTCCATGCAATTATTGGATCCATTTCATTCCCTGAAGAGAATGTAAACATGGTAAATCACTATTTAATTGGTAACAGAACTTCGATATAATCCAAGTATATTGGCTGGACATCCTGTTCTACGAGGCTACTGGTCTCAAAGGAGATTTTTAAAGGACTTTGTGGACTGGTTTAACAATATCATGAAAGTGATATCAATAAAAACATACTCCACTTTTCACGACAAATAATATTGTCCTCAGACACAATATCATGAAAAAAGTTTCAAAGGCCCACTACCTCTACTCCATTCCCTGAAGTGAATGTGAGATTATATTATGGAAAGAATAAAAACTACATTAAAAGTTGTGGTCGTGGTCGAGGCTATGAATATAGACATGGAAATATGATCATTTTAAGAATACTTCTACCCACTGGTAGTGAGATTATAAGGATGGCAAGAGTGATAGAGATCATTCTAAGAAAGTGAAATCTTTTTATTACCAATGTGATGTTATAAACCATTGGTCGCGTGCTTATTATACGCTGGAAAGATCAACAATCATTGAATGGTAAAGGAAAAGAAATAAAGGTAAATTTTGTTTGCGAAAATGACGAAGATGATATTGGTCCAACTCATTTGGACGTTGTTGATTTCCTTATAACCCTCAAAAGGGAATAAATCATCTTCTAATTATTCTCATAACCTTGAAGAGAATTATTTATCTTTTATTTACTTTACTTTATGTTTATTTACTTTGCACATTAATTATTTACGTTTTATATTTATATTTATATATTATGATATTTATTTATTTATTTTGTTTCACATGATTACTTATCAAATACAATCTATGGTGACGATCTATGCTTAACAAAAGCATAAGATATATTTTCTCATTTAATGTAAGGGATAATACGAGTACTATATCTCAAAGTACTAAAAGCATTGATGATCTAGAAGAGCAATAAGATCTTGTGAGAAAGCACATTTTAAAAAGTGTAGTATTGCGAATATTGTAATAATTATCGCTAATGGTATTGATATCGTCACCACTAGAAGTGGAAATTTTAAGAGAGTAATATGAGTTCGCAAAATAATTTTTCGGATTATCGATTGGCATTTGAAATAAGCCAATGCGAATATAAGTTATGGTAGCCAAAAGTTAGTTGAAAGCTCTTAAAGAATTATATATTGCTACCAAAAAGAATAATTTTCATTGAAATCTCCGAAAGAGCTAAATATATTCATATTTAAAGGAACAATTTTAATGGTCGTACTAGACATGTACGAGTGAGATTGAATCACATGTTATGATAAACCAGAAGTTTACTAAATTTAGAAATACATATACACACTTGTATATAGTTGGCATGATCGACTAGACCATCCTGATCAATAATGATGCGAAAACTATTAAGATTTATATGCACATTTATTAAAAGAACCTGAAGTTCTTATGGTGCTTGTTCTTTATGGAATTAATTAAATTTCGCTTATTAGAGAACATGAAGTTCTTGTGTTGATTAAAGGAATTGATTAAATTCCACTTACTAAAAGAACATAAAGTTTTTGTGTTGTTTGTTCTCAAAGAATTTAGTTGATCTCACTTACCAAAAGAACTAGAACTTGAAGTTCTTGTACTGAAGTTGAGACTACATGTCTTGCATATCTGAGTGAAATATAGGCCCATATATCTACAAATGTAGAAAGTTTTATATGATTTTAGTAGATGGATCTACATTGTTTTATCAACTTACAACCAGAAGTTTGTAAGGTTGATTCTAAAAGGATTCAGATTATGTAATTAGACTATTCGTATTTCAAAAACTAGTGGGTTTATATTTTAGGCTATATCAGTTAATACGAAGCCTGTTGATTATGAAAAATACAATTTAGCAAAATTTTTATTGGATGCCCCATCTTTAATAGCTAAACTATGAGAATAAAACAATTATTATTTATATGGTATTTTCATATAGGCACTTATACACATCAAGCCAACGAGTTATAATAAATTCTCCGTTATGATTGCTTTTTGGTCAAAAGCCATACATTTCTCATTTTATAATTTTCAAATGTGTGATATATTGTTGAATTGCTTCACCACAACGCACAAAATGATAAATAAAAATGGTTGAGAATATATATTGAGTACGAGACTCCTTTTATGTTTAAACTCTTAAACATTAATTGAAGAATCATTTACGAGATGATTTTTCTCAACATCAGGGGAGAGAATAATCAACTGGATAAAGAAGGAAAATGAATTAGCATTATCTAGATCCTCGAATATAAACTAAAAGTTCATAAGATAATTCAGGTTATTGTATGTCAACTGCCAGACATATTTACTGACCTAATGAAAGTAATCAAGTCTCATATACCAGCTGAAAATGCTCTAAGTTTAAATTGCATGTTAGAGCGAATCGATGTAAATCATGCCTGAAGCATGATAGTTGAAATTGGTTCTAATGATCAAAATTCTCGTAAATAGAAAGTAGTATGAGATGATCATATATTGGAGGCGGGTGCTCCTGAAGAGACCCAGGACATAACTAATTATAAAACTCTAGAAGAATTTCAGGTACCTGAAATAAAGATTGAAATTTTGAAGAGATCTTGATGAGTTATGCCACAACGAGAATGAAACCAAAATAAAAAAGTTCTCGACAACGATTTTGCAAACAATTTTACATAGAATACTTCTGTAACACCCTAGTTTAGGGGTCGGAAGTTGAGTGTGTGAATTGAGTTCGAGTCGTTGGGCTCGTTTTAATTAAAATGGGCTTTGATTTAAAATTAAAAAGGGCTTGAATTTCACTAATGACAAAAATGTAATTTTTGAAATAAGAAAAAAAGATGAGTAAAAAGTGCCTTTTTGAAAATATATATATATATCACCATATTCTTCTTCCTTTCAAGTTTTCACGACAAAACCTTCCCCCAAACCCCAAGTTACTATTCCATCAAATTTCTTCATCATTTCAAGAGCTCTCTTCAAGGTAAAATCATTTTTGACTTCTCCTCTCTATTCCAAACGTTTACATGGTTTTAGATTTTCATGGGCTTCATTTGTGGGTTGTTCTTGTTTTCAAATTTCAAGAAAAATGTTGGAGCTTTAATGGGTTTTCATATAGCTTTTGATTTGCCAAGTTTATCTATGTTTTAATCTCTCCCTTAGATGTATCATAACTGAAAATGGTGGGGTTTTGATGAAAATCCCGAAATAGGGTTTTGTGGGTATTTTAAAAGGTTGAAAACTGGGTTTTTGAGGTAGTTTTGTGAATGAGAGTTGGGCTGATTATATAGTAGTGCTTGAAGGTTGTTTTGAAGGTGTTTAATGATGATTTGAGTGCTGAAATTAATAGATTTCTGCTGGGTTGAGTGTGAGTACAAAAATGAGGATTTTTGTGTTAGCTTTGGCTTGGAAATGTAGAGGTTTGGTCTTGTGGTTGAAATTTGTTATGTGACAGTGGTTTGTGGATGATTTGTGCTGAAATTTGTTATGTTGTTTTTTATTGATTAGAATCAAGGGAAACTGTTGGAGAAGCTTCAAGCTCATTTCCGAGAAGTTTGAAGGCTTGATTCGACTTTTTCGGTTTGCTTAAGGGTGTTCGGTTAGTGGATTGTTTAAAATAATTTTAAATTAGTTCAAGTGTGTTTAGTTGTGGGTTGGATTGTGCTTGGTAGGCCAATCCAATGTAGAAATTAAGTTGGTAGCTTAATCTCTTGTGTGCTTTATGAGTTTTGCTTAATGTGCTTAATATGGACTTGTGAAGTATGTGTTGTTTATGCATATTGATATACATCTTGATGTTGTATAATGATAAGGATATGTTGTGTTGCATGATTTTGATATCATGGTGTGACTTGTATAGTATGATTGGTACTAGTTAATTACCGGGTATAAATGATCGATCATTAGGATGAATGTGCACACGTTAAGAGTCAGATTCGCGCGTGGCCTTGGTGACGTGTAGTCATCAAGGAGGAGTACGGTGAGGTAATATTCCACCGAAAAATGTTAGCATGTGATGATAAGTGTAATCCCATCCATGAGTGAAAACGGTGATGAGTGTAATCCCACCGGAAGGTTATTGTTGTTGAGTATGTTGGGGGTGAAAATTCCAACGGAAGTTATTCACATATCTGAGTAAGCTAATAGTTGCCAATATACTTGTTCATGTGTGGTTGATGTGTGAGATAATTGTTATATCTTGTTTAGCATAACATGAGGTAAGATGACATGTTCATACATTATTGAAATTGTGGCTATGTTGGTGTATATGTATGCCTTGTGAATGTCTTAAGGATAACATGCTTTGAACCCTGCATTGTCGTTGTTCTTGTTTTAGAGCTCCCTCACTAAGCTTTTAGCTTACGCTCTCATTTTTCGACAATGCAGATCATTAGTGTGGAGTTAGCAAGGATCAAGGAAAGGGCATCCAAGCGTGTGATAGTTGCTCAAGTATGGTTTAGTAAATAATGTAGTAGTTTAGCAATGAGGATGTTATATGTTGTAAGAGCATGTGTAGACTCCTATTTTGTTAATGCTTTCATGTTGTGGATTTGTAAACCATGTTTATGAGATGTTTATATGTTGTTTGAAAGCATGTAAACTCTGCTTCATGAATTCCTAAGTGTTTTGTATTTGAAGGCTTATAACCTTGTTTATGCTATGTGATATGGATGTATGTTACTTGAATGAATGACCTTGTCATGAATGTTTAAGTGCTTGACCATGTTTGTAGTATGATGAAATGTCTCTAGATTAAGTGTATGTTTGTTGTTTCTTGTTTCTTGTGGTTTTGGGGTATGTTTGGGAACTCTGGGAGATGCAGAAAACTGTTTTCAGGGTCACACAGAGTGCAGATGTTTCGAAACGCGGGTGGTGGTTTCAAAACGGGTGTAGCTCCAGGGATACTCGTATCGGAACGTGGGTGGTGCCGTTTCGATACAATTTGACAATGTGAGCCCCTGTTTTGGTACGCGTTCCGAAACGTGCCTATGTGAAGGCACGTTTCGAAACATGTTTCGGAACGCTTTGCTACTGAAGACCCCCGTACCGGAACGGAGTGGACCGTATCGGTACGGTCTGGTCTGGATTTTAAACTGGGCATGTGTATCGAAACATGCAAGCCTGTTTCGAAACACAAGCCTATAAATTGGGCTTTTGGCATCTTTAAGGGTTCTCGAATATCGGGTTTTAGTCCCGTTTGTTTGTAAGCTTTCTTGTGAGCTTCGTATGCATCGTTTATGAAATGTTTTGGCTTCGAATGCAAGCAATTGGACATAACATGTCACTTGGTAAATTTAAATTACCTTACGTTCCGTCTGTATCGTTTGTCCTTGTTTTCCGCTGTCGTTTTCACACTTAGGACTAATCGATACGTTTAGACAAGATAATCAATGAAAAAATAAGGTTGCTAATCGAAGTAGAGCCTTAACGGGTTTCGCTTCGGTTTTTTCCGTGTAACCTACTCAGGCCGGTCTGTCGTCTAGCCCGAGACGAGGGGGTTACAACTTCTATAGAAGTAAAGAAAGAAAACGTGGATCTTGTATAAGAATCTATAGATGTCAAAATGGTTTGTCAATATAGAAAGACGCTATGAACTTCTAAAAGTGAAGTATTTGAACTAGCAGTCCAAACACCTAAAAGTGTAATGCAAGTGAGACACAAATAAGTAGTCGTAAATACGACTTGACTTATGATTTATGAAAAGTTTTAATTACTTCATGGTGGATGCAATTAATTTGACAGTTATGAAATATATTACATGCGTCTAATTATTTATGGATCCCTATTTATCCTTAAAGGATTTAAAATGCTAGAAGCATTTGGAAATTTTTGAGAAAATTTATTTAGACACGTCTCATTGAATATTTTGACGCATTTGATATAAACGCCTTAGTGAGTACTAATTGAGAAAATATTGCAAGAATGATCATATTTCCTTATGATTTTATAAAGGAGTTTTGGATCAAGATTCATTATGATAATTTGAATTTCATTAAAACTCCTAAAGAGCTTCAAATTGGAAACTCGTGAAGAACTTTCAAAGCATTTAATGAAAGTATTTGAGAAAAAGAATCTTGAGATGTGGTTTTGTCTCGACCTAAAGATTGAACAATTAAATGTGTCTTTGTCAATGAATGAACATAAGCTGAAAGAATCTTAAAGAAGATTCAATATGGATAAAGCATATATATTGAGTATCCCAAAATTGTAAGGTTGTTGGATGTGAATAAAGATAATAATATCTTTTCTTGGTCTTGAAGCGTCATATATTAGTTGGTCAAGAAATATCTATGGATATACAAATATCCTTACCTTTAGATCTTCAAATATTCGCTGATGCCTCCTCAAATCTTGAAGAAATAATTATTATGCACGAGGCAAACTAAAAATGTGTTTGGCTAAGACCATTAACCCAACATATCCAGAAGATATGCGATTTACTTTCACAAAGCTATCTTGTGTAGAGATAATGCAAGATGTATATCTCAATCGAAAGGTGGATATATCATAGAACATATTACTCCAAAGTTTCATCCCTCACGATCTTTAGAAAAATAGTATTCAATATTGAATTATGAAAATTCAAAGATCTTATATGATGTTTTCATGAGGGGGAATAAATACGCATTGCACTCTTTTTCCCTTAACCGAGGTTTTGTCCCAGTTTTCCTGGTAAGGTTTTTAATGAGGCAACATGTTATGCGTATCAAAGATGTGTCTCTTTTTCCTTCACTAAAGAATTTTTTTCCATTGAGTTTTTATCTTAGTAAGGTTTTAACGAGACACATTATCTTCATAGACATCCAAGGGGAGTGTTATGAATATTTATCTATGTTGATGTCTATCATGATTAGAACTTTATCTAAGGAGTTTGATTTATTTATTATTAGGAATATTATCTCTATTAATTAGAGTTTAATGTATTATGTACTTATTATGCCTATAAATAGACGAAGGCATTGTACACAATTTTAGTTTTTGGATGATAATATGAATCTCCCTCTTTCTCTCATCTCTTTGTTTTTTTTTTGTTCTTTGTTATTATTCTTGTTCTTCTTTATTTTATTTACAACAATATATTATTTTTTATCGAATACAAAAAATGTTATATAAATTATATGTTCTTTCTAATGTATATCAAGCTAGTGTTTAGACCTAAGTTAATTCTTTTTTCATATAAAAATGCATATTATATTTATTTTTTAAAATTTTCAATAAAGTTAATATATTAACATATAGTAAAATTTAACTAACATGATGATATCAAAGTTTAATAAATTTTGGGACTACTTTTTGTTGAGAACAACTTTAAGTTTGAATAGAAATATGAAGAGAAAGGGGTTAGAGACATTCCTTTGTATCTTTCAGTTGTGTCCTAAAACGAAATTAATGGGGAGTTCTAGGGAACAACCTTTAAATACATGCTAAAAAACAACAGACCTGTTTACCGGGTAAAAAGCGGTACACAAATTGTTACAACAAATATACACAAATTGGTACAAATTTGTAAGAGAAAACGGTATATACCTTTTTTATTATAAAGTTTCATGAAGGTTCAAATGGCTCTTGTACTTGTACAGAAATGTGTACATACATAATTTCTTACGCAAAAACATATTTTGGTACAAGTTTTATAAATATTTGTGTATATACACATATTAGTAGCAAATCTACACAAATTAGTACAAATTTGTAAGAGAAAATGGTATATACCTTTTTTATTACACAACGAAGGTTCAAAATGGCTCTTGCACTTGTACAGAAATGTGTACATACATAATTTCTTACGCAAAAACATATTTTGGTACAAGTTTTATAAGGATTTGTGTATATACACATATTAGTAGCAAATCTACACAAATTTGTATAAATTTGTAAGAGAAAACGGTATATACCTTTTTTCTTACACAGTTTCACGAAGGTTCAAAATGGCTCTTATACTTGTAAGGAAATGTGTACATACACAATTTCTTACCCAAAAGCATACTTTGGTACAAGTTTCATTAGGATTTGTGTATATACACTTATTAGTAGCAAATATAAATAAAATGATACAACTTTTTAAGAGAAAATGGTATATACTTTTTTTATTACACAATTTCTCCAAGGTTCAAAATGGCTCATGTACTTGTAAGGAAATATGTATATATACAAATGAGTACAAAATGTACACAATTGTAACAATTTTGTAAGAGAAAAAAATATATATTTTTTAATATGCTATTTCATAGGGGTGGGAAAAAATATCCGACCCGATTGACCCGACGACTCGAACCTAAAATGTCGGGTAATTTTAGGAAAAAAATTACCCGGTCGGGCCGGGTACCCGACCCGATAAAAATTAATATATATATTTTTTATTTAAAATTATATTTTTATTTTATATTTCTTAATATTTTCACTCTGAAATTAAGTTTAAATCTCTATATTTTTTTCTATGTTTGGATTATATTCTTTTAAGTTTAATTTTTTTTAAAATATTTTTGTGTTTAACATGTGATTTTTTAAATTTTAGAATTAAAAAAAAGGAACCGGAATAAACCGGGTACCCGACAATTCTCACCCCTACTATTTCACCAAGGGGGCATCCATACCACCTTTAAGTGGTATCGATGCTGGTTTGACATACATGAAAAAAAAAACTATTTTACAAAGGGGGCATCCATACCATTTAGGTGGTATGGATGCTGGTTTGGCAGACATGAAAAAAAAGCTATTTCACCAAGGGGGCATCGATACCACCTTTAAGTGGTATCGATGCTGGTATGACAAACATGAAAAAATTGGTATATTTGTTATACAAAATGTGTATGTACACAAAATATTACGAAATGTGCACCAAGGGGCATCGATACACAAATTAATACAAAATGTTACAACTTTGTAAGAGAAAACGATATATACTTTTTTTACTACAAATTTTCATCAAGGGGGCATCGATACCACTTTTAGGTGGTATCGATGCTGATTTGGCATACATGAAAAAATTAGTACATTTGTTATACAAAATGTGTATATACACAAAATATTACACAATGTGCATATACACAAATGAGTGCAAAATGTACACAAATTGTAACAATTTTGTAAGAGAAAAAAGTATATACCTTTTTTAATATGCTATTTCACCAAGGGGGCATCCATACCACCTTTAGGTGGTATTGATGCTGGTTTGGCTGACATGAAAATATGTTATTTCACTAAGGGGGTATCGATACCACCTTTAGGTGGTATCGATGCTAGTATGACAAACATGAAAAAATTAGTACATTTCTGTTCTTTGATTTTCCTTTCATCTACGGATTATTTTTTTTGAGGATTTTTCTTGGGCTATTTATGTTCTTCTGCAGACTTCCAATGATGAATTTTTTCTTTTTCTTAATTAACTTAAAAAAATCTCTACAATTTTTAGGTCGTGCTCAAGAAAAATGGACAGACGCGTCAATGGCGGGAGGGATTTTTTTGTTTTCTTTAGCAGCGCAATCTACTCGTCCAGGTTCTCATGCGAGTTAGAATTCACCGAAGACCCCATCGTTTCTTCTCTTATAACTTTAGATTCCAATTTTTTCCTCAAAATGAGAATTATTCAAGAGATTTTTGGGAAGAGAAGTAGAAAAGGGTAAAGGAAAAAGAAATAAAGCGTTGGTGAAGAAGAGCCAGTGCTTCTGTGAAAGATGGAGACGAAAACATAAAGGTTACCGGTTTACCGGGTAATTTTTTATTTATTTATTTTTAATCTAACGGCCACTATAAAAGTGGCTTTATTCAATGGCCTAAATTAAAGGTTGGTATTTAGTTGGTATTTAAGCCGCCTGTTTTTAGAAAAGCCCGAAATTAATGTGTTAGGATTAGACATTCAAGTCTCTTAGATTGAAAATGCAAATTCAGTAATGATTTCTTTTAACAACAACGGAGGTTGCAAATTATCCAATTTAACTGAATAATCCAACCAAAAATCAAAATTCACTATATCACTATGAATCAATAGCAAATAAGAAATTAAAACAAAATATCGACGCTTCAACTTGTAATGATTTTTTATATTTTATTATTTTTTTGAACTAATAATTTAACTGACTAAATCATAAATTGAAAAATTGATCAGTTTGACCATCAATACAATTCTTGATAACAAGAACATTATGAACATAAACACTGAAAATTCAGATTTTTTTAAAAAGAAAATTATCATCGAGTACATTAATAGTTCTGTTAAGAAACCTCACGAGCCCGTATTGTATGTGTTTTATTTCTTAGATTTTTTTTAATATAGTACAAGGGTATTTGACAATTTTTTAACAAAATAAGGGTTTAAATTATAATTTTTTGTTTTAGGTGCGCAGTTTTTTTTTATCAAAATAAGTGTCAGACGTTTACATTATTGTCATTTTAAGTGTTTAACATTTTATCCGTTAATATTTTGAGGTCAGTCCATTAAGAAATTTATCAAACAATCATTAATTAACACATGGTTGAGTTTTTAATTTATTTTTATTTTTAAAAATTTAAAACCCAATTTCTAGAAAAAAACCCTGAAAACTCTATTTTTTTATCAAAATAATCCAAATCCCTAACTTCAAATTTCCGAATCCTCTACCACCGTGAATACGTCGTCGCCGTCGCAACATGGATATTTCTTCCTCTCGTCGGAAGAGTTGCAAAGCTCAATTGCCATTCGTAAAACTCATTTCACATTTGCTGTTCGACGTTCAATTGACACATTGTTCGTCGATTTAGAACGACAAAAGATTGGGGTTATCGGTAATGAGGTTTGATGACAAAAATGATGGGCGGTGGTAGTTAATTCGGCGGTGGTAGAGGATGAATTTAGAGTTGACGATGGGGGTTAAGGATTTGTGGGTTTATGAAAAAACTGAGAATCTTGGGGATTTTGGAGAAAATTAAAGTTTTTATGATTTTTCTAAAAAATAGATGAAATTAAAAAAAATAAGTCACGCGTCATTCATTCATTAGATGTCAGTTTTTTTAACAATCAGGCACCTAAAATTATCAAAATAAAACATTAAGCACCAATTTTGAGCAACAAAAACTTTAAGCGTCTAAAGCAAAAAAAATATAATTTTGGTACTTATATTTTAATTAAGCCTTTTTAACTCTATTATTTTTTTGTTCAAATATACATTTAATACTTGGATTAGGTATCTTCTTCCATGTTTGTACTTAAAGAAATTTTGTTTCCAAATTAGGACATGAAGTAGGCACATTCCACCAAATTGGTAACTAAAGAAGTTTTGCTCTCAAGTTGGTACCTAAACTAGACATTTCTCTAATGTTAGTGTTAAAACATATAAATTCTATTAATTTAGTCTATATTTAAAATAATTCGATAAATTTAACTCTCTATATTTAAAAGTTGCATCAATTTACTATTTGTTCTTCTCCCCAAAATGTTATATTACTTTTCTCGTATAATAAAATTTTAATAGTAACATGTTGCTTTATGTTAGAATGCAATTATATAATTATTGCTTTGATTCAATACTCTTTTGGACTGACAATATCACGAAAAATAACTAAATTGATAGAATTTTTAAATATGAATTGTCAAATTTATTGAATTGTTTTAAATTAGGATCAAATTTATATAATGTATAAGTTTAGAGACTAAAACTGTTAATAAAAATATCAGAATAGTGGATGGAATTAAAGTTTAAGTATTAACTTGAGAGAAAATTATTTAAGTGCAAATTTAGGAGAAGGTGCCTGTTTAGATACTAACTTGAGAGTAGATTCTTTTAGGTACTAACTTGAGATAATGTGCCTAGTTTAAATACCAACTTAAATTTTTTTATGAATTAATTATATTAAATTTAGTGGCAGAACTTAGAGTAAAAGTTTGAGGATGTCAACTTAAATTTTTTTAAAAAAAATTTGAAGGCTTAAGGGAAAAATTTTAAAAATTGAGGGTTTAACTGACACTTTTAATAATTTTGATAGATTTAATAAAAAATTAAAAATTTAAAGAAAATTTAATTTAAAATATTCAAAAAATTTAGGCGTAAAATTTGAATTTTTTTAAATTTTGGGGACATGTCCCCACTAGTCATTTAAGGATCTGCTCCTGATTAAATTGGTTTAATTAGCGTAATCTCTTTAAATATATGATTTAAGATTTAGACTTTTGAACTCATGGAATGGTCTTAGTAATAAAGGGTAATGTATTTCATCTAAGTGATCCAAATTCGAGCACGACATGTATACGTTATTAAAGAGTTAAAAAATTAAACAATACTGCTTTATTATAAAATCAACATATTAAAAAAATTGTATATGCATGTGATTGGTTTAGGCGGGAGGAAGCAGATATGGGAGGTCAATCACATCTAACCCACGGGAATCTCCCATTTCTTTACTACAAATTTATTTTCTTTTCTCCTCCATTCTTTTAAGGGTAATTGTTCTATACACAAGCGCTTGTGGAAATTCTTTTACACATGCGCCTTAGTTTTAGGGGTTAAGGACTTCGTTTAGGGTTTAAAATTTAGGGGTATAAGTGTAGTAGTTTTGAATTTAGAGATTGTTGATAGAATTTTGGGTTTAGGGTTAAAATTTAGGGTTTATAGGTTAAAACCTAAATCCCCACCCATATTACCCTAAAACTAAACCCTAACCCTAAACTCTAAATTCTAACCCTAATTCCTAAATTCTAAACATGAACCCTAAATTATAAACCTTTACACTAAAACCCCTAAACTCTAAACCCTAAACACTAACCCTAAACCCTTTAATTGAGGCGCTTGTGGAAATAAAAACTTTCCACCGCCAGTGTATAGGATATTAATCCTTCTTTTAATTTGAACATTATAATTATTTTCCTCTACTATCTAATTATAAATTAAAATTTAACGACTGAGCGATGTCGATGGAGATTGTTCAGAATTTTGCATAGACTGTCTGCAAGGTTTTTCTATCTAATTATAAATTAAAATTTAGAAAATTATACACATCTCATTATTACTTGTAGAAATATTATTTTTTATTGGTGGACATCTCAATAACGTAAAGGGATGATTTTACTACGGGTGTCGTACACCGTTAAATACCATTAAATCTTTTAATAAAATTAAAAATTTTAAGGACTAAACTTATAATTAAAATTATTTCAAAAAATATTAATAATAAGATTTAATAAACCTTTTATATTTCTTTATGATATTTTTAATTGATATATTATAATCAAATATCCTAAAATCTTATATCAAAAATCTTAAATCCAACCTCTTTATTTTCTTTCTGCGGCCGCCGCTATTGCCATAACAAAAGGATTGGTTTAATAGATTTATGACGAAAGAAACATTTGTTTAGGTTTGTTTAATTTATGGTTAGCGGCAGTGGTAGTGGCAACAGAAGAGAAATAAAAGAGTTCGGTTTAAGGTTTTTGATATTAAGGAAATTTTGAGATATTTAATTCTAATATATCAATTAAAAATACTATAAAGAAATATAAAAAAGTATATTAAATCTTTTTTCAAATTTTTTTAAAATAATTTTAATTATAAATCTAGTCCTTAAAACGCATTTTGTCGGAGCATATTTTTGCCATACGTGGTATGCAAATCAACGACTCAAAATATTGAGAACAATATAAATACGGCCATTACTCTGGGAAGTTCTAGGGTTTGGAAAAAAATAATTTGTTACTCGCCATGTTCGGTTTAATGAATTTGTTTTTCCGTTAAAACGAATTTCCATTCTTCAACAAATGAACAAATGCTGTACATTACGATGCCTGCTCAGGGCATTTGTTTCTTTTTAGTAACCAAGAAAAGAATATAAATATTCAGCTCCTTTAACCCTGGAATACATATATAACCTATTAATACAACTAAGTAAAGACTCCATTTGACTCATTCACGCCCTTTCTTTCCCAAAATATAAAAAAACGCCAACCAAATGAAACCTACGAAAGCAACTTTGATACTTACATCTTCACAAACCTTGGCTCAAAGCTCCACCTCATGCAGCTCATCCCCAATACTACCATTCATTGGATTTGGACCAGGCATAAACAAAGGTGGATGCTTTCCCAATGCCTCCCCTGAACGTCTTATTTCGGCCTTACTAGGATCAACTAATGCATTATCAAAGTTGCTTTCACCCCACGAGTGTGATGAATAACCATTGGCATCCGTCATCATTCCTTCCTGAGAAATATTATCCATGCTCGGTAACCTTTGCCTACTCTTTGATGATGAAGGCTTGGGAGACTGACAAGCCTCGTTGGCATTGACACCGGAAGTGGAAGTAGAAGGAGTATTACTTGTAGCATTTTCAGTAATTGCCTCCATTGATTGTTCACTTGTTGCCACTGATACAGGCATGGGAATAAAGAACTTCGCATTTGCAGCCGCTGCAGGTTTAACAGAGGAAACAGCAGGTGACTGAAATAAATTTGCTTGGCCACCACCACCTTTGTTGAAAGTGTCCACATACCTGTCAAGAGTTCATAATGCCATGGGAAAACCAAATGAAAATCATAAATATTCTACCCACCTGGTTTACAAAGTAACACCACATATATACATGTAATCAACTTCCAAACCCAAAAAAAGTTAATAATTTCAACAATAACAATGGCAAGGGAAAATCTTAAATTCTTATGAATTCTCAGATGCATTCATGGTCAGTTAAATCATTATTTAGTTTTACTTAGCTAGTTATTGCCTTACGTTTAGGTAGAAAGCTAAATATTACCCAAGTCTAATGAAATCCAACATTTACCCCCTTATCTTACATTCAACATTCATTTCCCTTTTAGCCTTTTTTTCCACCAAGTTCATTTCATAGCATCATTCAACTGCAATAGTGTGCATTGCTAATAAATAGAACTTCAGAAGTACCTCGCTCGAACACCCATCCGTCCACGAGCTGAGAATTGATTGGAGCTTGTAGGAATAGGAGGGATGCCCGAAGCATGTTCTATTGGGGTTGGGTTTCTGAATTTTGGGCTTCCATTTGGGGGAGAACCCTCATTCTTCAATGCAGAGTGCAAGTTGTAGTCAGATGTTCCATTCTGGAATGCAGCAGTGGTTGGAGGTGGAGGCAATGCTGTTTCTTCAGCTGGATGTTCAGCACCTTCCTCTACCCATCTCTTAAGTTTTTCATCATAGTAGAATTTGTTCTTTTCACCTAACTTAGCCTTCGGATAACAATGTATTAAATTAAATATTTTTTATACCAGGAGTGGTCATCCATGCTTCTTCAACAGAAAACTAAGAAATAAATGAAAATAATAACTAAGTAAAAGGACCTACCTGTTTATCAGAACGAGGCCCTAAGACTAACCCCACAGTTTTCTGGAGAAGCTGTGAGCCAAAACTAAAACGGGAAAAGCGAGATGACCCTACTGAGCCTGATGCTTTGCCTTGTTCAGTGGATGCTCCTGCTTCCTTTGATGAATCAATCTGATCCATCAAATATCAGTAAGACACCTCCTTAACTTTATTCAATGTAAATATGCACAAGCAGCTAGTAGCAAATATATTTTCTAGTGGAGGTAACTGTGAACCTGTCTTGGAGTTCTGCCGATGTCCGATTCTGAAGCACTTCTATTATGTATTGTCATCTTGCCATCATCTCCCTTGCCTGCCCAATCACTAATAGGTTCCATCGAAGAAGAGGCCATCAATGATGACATAACCATTGTTGGTTGGCTAGCGGAGACTCTTGGCCCGGTTTGTTGGTTAAAATGATCATGACCAAGAGAATTTCCATTTGATGTTGATGTAGGAGGTGATGGTAAACCCCCGACAACTCGATGTGCAGTGCTATCAAAAAAGTTCAGCAATTTACCAACTAATTTTGCTGGAGCCAAATTTGTAGCATATCCCCCCTACAAAAGAAAGCCCAATATGAACAAAGAAAATATTGACAAGAAAGCATAAACTGAGAAGCTAAAACTTACCTGCTGATGGAATCTTATCCTCTCCTCCAAAGATAAAACTAAATGTTTCCAAGTTTCAACCTCTGGCACTCGACTAGTTTTCAGAGATTTTAATACAGCTTGACAGTACCTGAAATAGCCTTGTTATGTTAACAAATTAAAAGAAAAATACTTCAGAGATCAAATACAAACAACTTAAATATGCTTACTTCAATGAATCTGAAACTTTTCCAACTTCAGCCAGCATGTATGCATAAATGAGTTTGTATGGCTGAAAAGGTAGCAAGACAAACTGAGAGTTCCCCATCACCTTTGAATATTCATATAACTCAGTCCTCTGTGAAAGAATAACAACATAAAATCTGAAAGGTATAAATGACTGGTTGATGTCTTAAAAGCTACACACTGAAAACAAAAGAATCTTGCCCATCCATGAACAGCTGGATTTGGCATTGTATACAACCAGTTACAAATACAATAGATGGTTTTATCAATGAAATAACAAATTATACAAATTTCATGAAGGTGATCAGATGTAAGTGCATATGAATGCAGGTGTCTGTATGTATGTGTCTGTAGCATATGTGTTATATATATAATATAGGGGGGGGGGGGGGGGGGGGGAGATGATAGAATGCACACTGTATTTCCTATTTAGGTTTCAGTCCAATCAATTTTGCTTGAAGATTGATTTTTCATTTACATTCCCCCCAATTGAGAAAAAACATTTCCAACTAAATACTGTAAATCAATCATAAAGCAGACAAACTCTACTAAACATGCTAAAGTACCAACACCATGCTTGACAAATAGTTAAGAACACAATGATTAAGGACCAAATAAATTCGAAGAGCACCTGGATAGCCTCTGGACTGGCATAGGTTCGAGGAAACTTCCAGTGGTCTGCTCCAATAAGACAAAGTCTAGCACTATCTGAATATGACTCAAAGTTTGCTTCTGCAACTAAGTAACATATGTGTGCTGCCGTTATCTGGATTTGAACTCTCAAGTAAGAGCCATTTTTTAAACATTAAGAATAAATAAATATGCTAAAAGAGTGTGCCAAAAGGGAGAAAATGGAGCCAGAGCGGGCAATAATGTACCTCACTCCTTTCCTTCCACAGGCAATCTCCAAGATGAATAATTACAAGTTCATCATCTTTGGTTCTATTTGCAGTTATTACAGCCAAATTCTCTTCCCAATCATCAAGCATGCAAATTGCCCTTAACTGCCCATAAAGAAAAAGATAAAAAAAAAGAAGAATCAACGGAACTTAGCTTCTTATGGGTTTAGGCAAAAGTACTCCTATTTATATGAATTCAAACATATGAACCTCACATGATAAGAAACGGGTAGCAAAAGAAAATTGAGAAGAAACAAAATGAAATACAACAAGCAGTAGCTGAATGAAGCATCAGTTCTCCACAACGAAGGGCCTCTTCTTCCCAATAGTTACTATGATCATTCCAAAAAGTATACATAGAATAGAAGCATCAAAGTATCTGAAATACAATCCATTGTCGTTTTTCTGGTGGCTAACCACTTCACCACACAGGCAAATTTTTTTCTTAAACCTCCTATCGAAAAATCCGATCATGCCAGAGAAATAATCAGAGCATATCATGTTTTAATACCTTTTAGTTGGAAAAAAATTCCTCCCTAAAAAACCCAATTACTATTAAATTTCATGCACCAATATTATTACCTCTGTATGCTGTTGCGACAAATCCATGCTATCAACTGTAGATCCTGTGGAAAAAACTTCGGCCGGTTGCCCTGCAATTAGCAGGCATAATGTCCGTAAAGGAGACCCTGCTACCAGCTGATGAAGTGTCATTTTCCTAACCGTATCAATGTAGAACTACAATGATCCAAAGTCACCGCCGGGAACCAATGGTAAAGAGGGGGAGAGATAGCAGCTTCAGTTAAATTTCCTTGACCGTGAAAATGAGAATAAGTCACAGACAATGAATGAAGAGAAAAAGCAAACCTGTTCACCAAGTTGCGACGCGAGAACAAGTGCAGGTCCCCACAATTGACCTCCTTGTGCACACTGTAAAGCCTCTCTTTTTCTACCAGAAACCAGAAGATTCTGCACCTCAAAGGCGGTTGCCTACAACACATACTAAAATTTGAGGAAAATGTATGAGGCAACCAAAGGGAGTCATATTCAGAATGTGGAACTGCCTTCTTTATTTGATATGGAGCTTCTTCTTTTGTAGCTTGAATTTCGGCCGGCCAACACAAAACAGCCTGTAATAATAAAAATAGTGAAGTATAGTCGATGGCATACCTGAACTTGTCCTTCAGAAGGCAATTGCTGCAAGCAGTGGCTAAGAGCAATATAAGGTGTGTCCTTCCTCTTTGCAGATGCAAAGAGTCTAGCAACTGCTGATTCTGGAGTATCAGTCTCCTAT
Organism: Hibiscus tridactylites; assembly: GCA_958450335.1. Classification (NCBI taxonomy): domain Eukaryota; kingdom Viridiplantae; phylum Streptophyta; class Magnoliopsida; order Malvales; family Malvaceae; genus Hibiscus; species Hibiscus tridactylites. The sequence goes on from OY288281.1 coordinate 78,689,624, forward strand.
AAATGGATTCATGTCAATACGAATGAAATACAATATAACCAAGCAAAAGAAATCAGAGAAGAACGAAAACAGTCTCATTTTACTTCATCTTGCATGAAAAGACCTCAGAAGAGTAGTTATATCTTGAGTTTTATGCTAGAAAGCCTATGACCATTAGATTGAAAAAGAAAAATCACAGGATAAGCATCTTCGCAAGATACAATTAAAAGTAAAAGTGAAAACCTTTAAGGAAAGTGAAACCTCATTGTTAAAATTACTATAAAAGTATTTACCTTCAATAGGGTGTCAAAGCCGAAAGGAGATCGAAGCTTTCCATAATGCTGACAAGCTATTTTAAGCAACGAGAGAAGCATTCTTAAAATTTCACCTTTTCCGTAGTCCATGTTAGGTGATTCACAGCTGGCAATCCTGTCATCAATCCACTTGTTCAAGTCTTTACTGCCTACATTTCCACCGACCAATGGACCAGGGAAGGATTGTTGGCACAGACTATTAAAATAATCAGAGGTTGCTGGTGCAGCACCAAAGATGCTAGTGTTTGAATTGACAACTTCCAACAAATCGAGTACAGAGATAGAGGCTCCTACAGAACCCTTCAAACAAACAATCATACAGCATTAGCATTTAGAAAACTAAAAATTAAAGCAAGAGCATCATGTTCGGTACTTTAAACTCAATACGGGCTCCCATGCTAGGAAACCACGATTTAGACCCTCAATAAAAAACTATCTGCTATTTTCTGGAAATTAGAACAAGAGACAACTTCAAAGAATCTATTTCTCACTTCCATCAGCTTCTACAAAATAAATTAGATTTATACTCTACTACATTATTTTATATATATGTTGTCTAACCTGGGTACCAAATGACGAGTTCTGTAGAGGACTACTATCTTTCATCACTATGAGTTTTCCACCAAATCCAAAACAAACAAGTGCATGTGGAGGACGGCCAGCAGACAATTCCCCGGTGTTAGAAGCATAAGGAAGTGGCTGGCTAGTCTGAAGTGGCTGCTGGGCACCATTTACAGACTTCTGGTCTCCATAGAAATCATTGGAGAAACGCATTTGCTCATTTTGCTTTAAATTTGTCTGCGTAAACTGGTGGTTGAAGTTTTCAGTAGGAAGAAAGCCTTGTAACCCAGTAACCCCATTGGCCTCAGTTTGACGTTGATTATCATTATTGACTGACTGAACTTCCTGAAGAGAATTATAGGATGACTTGAAGTGATTTACATGGTTGTTCGGTAGCATATTCAAACCAAAAGATGCATCTGATTGTTGGTTCCCAGCAAATCTTGAAACTGCCTTAGTTTCGGGAACAGTCACAGGCTGCCACATATTCAAACCTGGACTATGATAAATACCATGGTTATCTCCCCACATACGATATTCACTAGGGCTTTCAAGACCTAGTGGCCCAGAATTATCACCATGTCCATGCTCACCATATACGTTAGAACTGTTAATTTGAGTTAGAGAATTTTGAACGGTATAAGTAAATCCATTTTGATTTTGCAGACCATCACCTTGAACGGTTGACTGAACAGAGGCATTATAGCTCTCCAGTGCGCACCATTGTTGAGCAATTAAGTCATAGTACCAACCAGGGTACTGAGGGTCAAACACCATATGTTCTGGATACCCATTATTTACTTGGGAAACCTGACTCCAATCTGCCACATTATCCATGGCAATGTTCTCTACAGTTGTCATTGTCCCCGCAACAGATTGAAATGTCTGCTGCAAATAAGCAGCACCTGCTTTCACATCTGTCTTCCCACTGCCATCACCACTTGAACCATCCATTTGATACCACTGCCCTGAATTTGCATCATACTTCCATCCTGGATACATATTCTCCCAGTGCTGACTGCTATATAAATCATGCTCATTTCCATTGTCTGTAGTAGAAGCTCCACAAACTTGATCATGGTTGCCACCATGATACTGCTCGTAAGTATTAACTGAGTTCTGATCGAATAAACTAGTTTTCGCAATGATATCCACCTCAGAAGGGAAATCTGCTGTGGAATTCTCCCCTAAATTACTGAAAAATTCAGAATACGAACCGAACCCTTGAACACCATTCTCATTAGAATCAGAAAAAAGCGAATTCCATCCTATTTCCTTAACCCCAGCGTTCTCAGATCCAATATTCCCATTTAAGTTCCGACTGAATACAGCCTCTGACTGTGGTCCTCCTTGGAGATGATTATTCGAGTCAACCACACTATTACCTATCCCTAATGAATCATTAGGGTCAATACCTGCCGGTACAGGAACTGCATCCACAGGATTATTTTCCTTTCCACCATGACTATAAGCCTCTTCACTGCCGGAATTTTCTCCAATTGATAAATTGGAAAAGGCTTTAGCATCGTCGGAGTTATTACCCTCCGTGAATTTTGGGACGGTGGGGCCCATGCTGCCATCATCGTCATCATTAACTAACTTGTCGAAATAATCTTCATCCGTGTGATCCTCCACCTGGAATGGAGGATTCGAAGCCATCCACCAAATTGAAACAAAAAAATGCTAACGAGCTAAAATGCCAAAGGAAACCCTAATAATCTAATAACAAAAGCAAACTAAAAATTCTGCTTTACTGTAATTGATTCTCGAAAATTCAATGAAAAAAAGTAAATAATTAAGAAATGTCTTCAGAATTCGAGCTGAAACGGTTATACGGACATCGAGATCCACCCTTTAAACGCTTCAATCAGATGAAATACGTGAAACGAACGTGAAAGATCTATGGCTTTTGAGATCTCTGCAATCCTAACACCATAAATTCAATTGGAAAAAAATAAATAGATAAATTGAGAAAAAAACTTAAGGCATTAAAATAAAATGAGTAAGAGAAATCTAATGGAGACAGAATTAATTAAGAGAAATCTGATGGAGATAGAGTTAATCAAATACAAATAGAAATAGAAAACAAAGCAAAAAATAACTTACAGATTCAGGTGAGCATATGACGAGGTACAACAAAGATTGCGAGAGAGAAGAAAAAGAGGGAGGGAGCTTTGTTTTTTTTTTTTTAAGTTTTTTTAGGTTAAATGTTAAAATAAGTACTCAAACTATTATATTTTTCTTTTTTAAGTGCCTAAATGTTTTGTTGTCTTTTTTAGGTCTCTAAACTATCATTTTTACTCCTTTTAAGGTCAAACTAAAACACATACTTTGGCCAAAAAGTGATAGTATGAATACCTATTTTGATAAAAAAAATAATAATTTGAGCATCTAAAAGAAAAAAAAACGAGATTATTTGAGCACCTAAAAGAGATAAAAATAATTTAATCACCTAAAAAGGAAAAATTAGATAATTTAGTCACTTATTTTGGCATTAAGCCTTTTTTTATAGGAAACATTTATACTTCTGTTGGATCCGAAAATGTGTGATTGAAACTTGAAAGGGTTAATTGTGTTAGAGTCTCCAGGTACCAGGTTGTGGGTAAAATTCTAAATTGTTCCTAAATTTTTAAACATTTGGATTGAATTCTTAAACTAAAATATTATTCTAATCATATTATTCACTATGAGCATTTGTTGTTTTCCGGTAATATAATTAGGATCAAACAATATTTTAGTTTTTGAAATTGTACTTCATTATCACTTTGGCCCCGTAAATTTTTTTTAGTTTAGTTTGTTCTCTAAAGTTTTCAATGGTGTGTACATTATTTTAGTCCATTCCATGTTACAAAAAATCCATGTGATATTCTATGAATGTGCCACATCACATAGAATATATATTAAATTCAGAAAAGACTTCAAGAAATTTATTATTTTTAAATAGGAGAAAGTTTTTTTTTTTAAATATTTTGAAGTTTTTAAAAATATTTTTTACGATTTCTATTATTTTTTTTCTATATTTAACAAATACCATGTGCTATGTGGCACATTTTTAGAGCGACATGTGGATTTTGCGTAATAGAAAAATAAAATTGGGTGACAATCATCACAATTGAAAAGTTCATGGGCCAAATAAATCGAAAATTCTCCTGATATCAAAGTGATAATGATATATAAGTTCAGGGGTTATATTGCCATTTAACCCTTGCAATTTTAATAGGATGTGATTCTCTAATGTGATTTATGGAAATATTCCGTTTGGTTCTAGAGAATGAAGTTCATTTTTATTTTTATTTTCTTAAAAAATAAAAAACGGTAAAAAATACATGTTTAATTATAAAATTAGAAAATGAAAATAAAAATAAGTAAAAATTTGAAAACATAAAAAAATGTTTTCATAAAAAATGTTTGGGAAAATTAAAAAATATGAAAACTGTTGTAAATAAAATAAAGAAGAACAAGAATAAGAATAAGATGAACAAAGAGATGAGAGAAAGAGGGAGATTTGTATTATTCTCAAATATAGAATTGTATACAATGCCTTCAATGAATCATCTATTTATAGGCATAAGAAGTACATAATACATTAAACTCTAATTCATAGAGATAATATTCCCAATAATAAATAAATCAAACTCCTTTGATAAAGTTCTAATCATGATAGACATCCACATAGATAAATATTCATAACACTCCCCCTTGGATGTCTATGAAGATAATGTGCCTCGTTAAAACCTTACTAAGATAAAAACCCAGTGGAAAAAAAATTCTTTAGTGAAGGAAAAAGAGTACACACATCTTTGATACGCATAACATGTTGCCTCATTAAAAACCTTACCAGGAAAACTCATTGGGACAAAACCTCGGTTAAGGGAAAAAGAGTGCAACGCGTATTTACTCCCCCTCATGCAAACATCACAAAAGATCTTTGAATCTTCATAATTTAATCTTGAATATCATTTTTCTAAAGATCGTGAGGGATGAAACTTTGGAGTAATATGTTCCATGATGTATCAACTTTCAAACTGAGATATACATCTTGCTTTATCTTCACACAAGATAGCTTTTATCATATTTTGTAAAAGTAAATCCACATATCTTTTGGATATGTTGGGTCAATAATCTTAGCCAAACACATTTTTTTGGCTTGCCTCGTGCATAACAATTATTTCTACGACATTTGAGGAGGCATCAATGAATGTTTGAAGATCTAAATGTAATGATCTTTGTATATTCATAGATATTTCTTGACCAACTAATATATAGTGCTTCAAGACCAAGAAAATATATAATTATCTTTATTCACATCCAACAATCTTACAACTATTGGGATACTCAATAGATATGCTCTATTCATATTGAATCTTCTTTAAGATTCTTTCAGCTTATGTATATTCATAGACAAAAGAAATATATAAAAATGCTCGATCTTCAGGTCGAGATAAACTTGATGTCAAGATTCAAGTACTTGTATTGAAAGTACTTCATGAGTTTCCAATTTGAAGCTCTTTAGGAGTTCTAAAATTATCATAATGGATCTTGATCCAAACTCCTTTATAAAATACATAAGGAAATCTGATCATTCTTATAGTATTTTCTCAATTAGTATTCACTAAGGAGATTATACCAAATGCGCCAAAATATTCATGAGACATGTCTAAATAAATTTCCTCAGAAATTTTCAAATGCTTATAGCATTTTAGATCCTTCAAGGATAAATATGGATCCACAAATAATTAGACGCATGTAAAATTTTCAAAACTGCCAAAGTAATTGCATCCATCATGAAGTAATTAAAACTTTTCATAAATCATAGTTCAAGTCGTATTTACGACTACTTATTTGTGCCTCACTTGCATTACACCTTTAGGTGTTTGGACTGGTGGTCCAAATACTTCTATTTTAGAAGTTCAAAGCGTCTTTCAACATTGGCCAATTCAATATCTATACTTCTGGATAGATTTTATACAAGATCCTCGATTTCTTTCTTTACTTCTATAGAAGTATTTTATGTAAAATTGTTTGTAAAATCGTTGTCGACAACTTTCCAATTTCTCTAGTTCCATTCTCGTAATGACATAACTCATCGAGATCTCTTCAAGATTTCAATCTTTATTCCAGGTACCTGAAACTCTTCAAGAGTTTTATTATTTGTTATGTCTTGGGTCTCTTCAGGAGCACCCGCCTCCAATATATGACCATCTCATATTACTTTCTATTTACGAGAGTTTTGATCATTGGAACCATTTCAACTATCATGCTTCAGGCATGATTTACATTATCTCGCCCTAACATGTACTTTAAACTTAGAGCATTTCAGCTGGTATATGAGACTTAATTACTCTCATTGGGTCAGTAAATATGTCTGGCAGTTGACATGTAATAACATGAATTATCTTATGAACTTCTAGTTCATATACGAGGATCTAGAAAATGATAATTCATTTTCCTCTATCCAGCTGATTATTATCTCCCCCTGATGTTGAGAAAAATCATGTCATAAATGATTCTCCAATTAATGTTTAAGAATTTAAACATAAAAGGAGACTCGTACTCAATATATATTCTCAACCCTTTTATTTACCCATTTTGTGCGTTGTGGTGGAGCAATTCATATCGCACATTCAAAAATCACAAATGGGAAATGTATGGTTTTTGACCAAAAACCAATCATAACGGGGAGTTTATTATAACTCGTTGGCTTGATGCGTATAAGTGTTGCTATATGGAAACACCATATAAATAATAACTCTTTTGTTCTCATAGTTTAGCTATTAAATAGGAGGCATCCAATTGAAATTTTGTTAAACTATATTTTTCATAATCAATAGGCTTTGTAACAACTGATATAGCCTAAAATATAAATCCACTAGCTTTTCAAGACGAATAGTCTAACTGCATAATCTGAACCTTTTAGAATCAATCTCACAAACTTCTGGTTGTAAGTCGATAAAACAATGTAGATGCATCTACTAAAATCATATAAAACTTTCCACATTTGTGGATATATGGGCCCATATTTCGTTCAGATATGCAAGACATACAGTCTCAACTTCAGTACAAGAACTTTAAGTTCTAATTCTTTGGTAAGTGGGATCATCTATATCCTTTGAGAACAAACAACACAAGAACTTCAGGTTCTTTTAGTAAGTGGAATTTAATCAATTCCTTTAAGCAACACAAGAACTTCACGTTCTTTAATAAGTGGAATTTAATCCATTCCTTTGAGAATAAGCACCATAAGAACTACAGGTTCTTTTAACACATGTGCATGTAAATCTCAATAATTTTTGCACCATTATTGATCAGGATGGTCTAACCGATCATGTCAACTATATATATGTGTGTATATCTCTGAATTTGTAAACTTCTTGTTTATCATAACATGTAATTCAATCTCACTCGTACATGTCTAGTACGACCATCAAAATTGTTCCTTTAAATAGGAATATATTTAGCTCTTTCGGAGCTTTCAATTGAAATTATCTTTTGGTAGCAATATATAGCTCTTCTAGAGCTTTCAACTGACTTTTTTTTTGGCTACCAGAACTTATATCCATATTGGCTTATTTCAAATGCCAATTGATAACATATGTTATCTATAATTCCCAAAGGGATAGTTTGCGAACTCATATTGCTCTCTTTATGACTTTGACGAGTATAACGCACTATGAATATGGAATACAGTTCCATTTGACAATAACATATTTGCTCAACCAGAGCCTTTTGTGATATTAGTACTTCCGGATATAGTACTCACATTATTCCCTTGCATTTTAATCGAGAAATGCATAATTGTGCACCTTTCAAAATGTGCTTTGTTTCATTTACTTCAGGTAATGAAAATAAGTACTTTGTATCATTCACTTCGAGGAATGAAAAATATAAAATATAGCACATCATATCAAGTCGATTATCTATCAGAGATAAACTTTCAAGTGCTCTTCCGAAGTATTGATATTTTAGTACTTTGAGAAATACTACTCATATTTTCCCTTACATTTAAATGGGAAAAATATTTCTTATGCTTAAGTACAATATGAGTACTTGCATTATCTGCTAGGCATAAATAGCCACAATTCTAGGCATAAATAGCCACAATTCATTGTATATTTTATTCCGGAAGTAATCATATTCTTCAAATAATAAATTAACATAAAACGTAAATAAATAATATGTGAAATAAATAAAGATAAAGCAAACTAACATAAATAAATAATAAATAAAACGAATTAACATTAAAAAAATAAAATAAATAAAAAAAACAATTATTCCTGTTAGAGGTTATAAGGGAAATAAAATAAATGGTAAATTATTCCCTTCAAGGGTTATGAGAAAATTAACAATATCCAATTGAGTTGGACCAATAACGCCATAATTATTTTCGCCATAAACAAAATTTGTTTATATTTTATTTCATTTATCATTCATGATTATGGATAAAGTCCATAATACTTTGGCGTTTGACAAGTACGAAATCAATGGTTTATAACATCACATTGGTAAAAGGATTTCACTTCCTTAGAATGATCTTTATCACTCTTGTCATCCTTATAACTTCGCTACCAGCGGGTAGAAGTATTCTTAAAATGACTATATTTTTCATGTGTATATTCATAGCCTCGACCACGACCACAACTTTTAATGTGATTTTTTATTCCTTCCATAATATAATCTCACATTCACTTCAGGGAATGGAGTAGAGCCAGTGGGCCTTTAAAACCTTTTTCACATATCCTTATCACAGAGAACAAAGATTTAATCCTCGTACGCGGCATTGTTAAACCTGTCCACAAGGTCCTTTAAAAACCTCCTTTGAGACCAGTAGCCTCGCAGAACGGGATGTCCAGCCAATTATACTTGGATTATATCGAAATTATGTCTCTAATTGAATAATGATTTACCATGTTTGCATTCACTTCAGGGAATGAAACAGATCCAATAATTGCATGGAATAAACATCATGCTTGCATTCACTTCAGGGAATGCCCCATCATTGATAATTGCATGAAATAAACATCATGCTTGCATTCACTTCAGGGAATGCCCCATCATTGATAATCGCATGGAATAAACATCATGCTTTGCATTCACTTCAAGGAATGCCTCTCATAAAACTTTTTGGATCAAGACGAATTTTCGTAACTTGAAATTGGGAGAAGTCTATGGTCGAGTTTTTCGACGAAGAAGAAATATTGCTTTCAAGCAAATATAGACTTTATAATAATCTTCTTGTAAATCCAAAATCATCATGATTTATCGCACTTTAAAATTGTATTTTAAAAGATAAAAATAAAATATAGTTTACCGATATTGAATTTCGTCTCAAAGACAATGATGACGTAGCAAATGAACCATGGCATCTTCTCATAATCTTTTTTACACCATGTCTCTTTCCAACTCATTTGAATGCATGTAAAACTCAAAACACGGTTAAAAGCATCGACTTTTATCAATAGAATAAAAAAAATTATTTGAAACTAGATCAAAAAGTATAAAAGTAGTCATAGATCAAGTTGAATAAACATAACTATAATTGATGTGATCAAATTATAAACAACCATAGTTAAAATCAAGCGACGTTTTGATGAATATATAAACACGTCAAAGTAACGTATTCATTTTGCCTTTGATTCACATACAAAGTAATTGATACAAATAATAAAGTTGTTTTATATCTCGAATTTATTCATATAAATTACCATAATAATAATAATAATGATAAAACAAATATATAACAATCACATGACAACACAATCCTTGAATTGAATCAATTATAAATTAGAATGGAATAATAAAAACTTTGAATAAAACTAATATACTGTGTAATAAAATGTTCCAACTTGTGCGCCCAATAGCATTTAGCTGAAATCCTTGAGGGTTTTAATTTGGTTAGCTTTATCAATCCATCTAATGAAGTACGACGATAATTTTAATTTTCGTTAATTCAAGAGTTACTTCAAGTATAAATAAAATAATAATAAATTAAAATGATAACCAAATAATAGATATGAATATATTAACTTTTGGAGAATGATAAATCAATCATTATATTAGTATATAAATAAGTAAAATATACCATACTTTCCAAGGTAAGCTGAATATATGATAGATGTAGTCACCAATATCAAATTGAAATTCTTTTCGAGAACCACCAACAATAATCACAGTAATTGAGCGAGCGAGATCGTGCTGATAACGTGTTGTAAATAAAATAAAGAAGAACACGAATAAGAATAAGATGAACAAAGAGATGAGAGAAAGAGGGAGATTTGTATTATTCTCAAATATAGAATTGTATACAATGCCTTCAATGAATCATCTATTTATAGGCATAAGAAGTACATAATACATTAAACTCTAATTCATAGAGATAATATTCCCAATAATAAATAAATCAAACTCCTTTGATAAAGTTCTAATCATGATAGACATCCACATAGATAAATATTCATAACAAAAACAAGGATTTTTTTTTGTAATTTTAACTTCATTTAAACTCAAGTTCAAATCTTTTTAATATCATTTTTTAAAACTTTAATTTTATTTATTATTATAATAATAATATTTTCTGATATAATTTTATTTTAATTATTTTTCATTTCAATTTTGAAAAGCTACATACCAAACACATTTCATTATTTTCATTTTTGAAAACAAATTTTCATCTCTATTAACCAAGCATAATATCTAGTTTTTAGAAAATTGAAAATAAAAATTATTTAATAAAAAATAAAAATAAAAAAATAGATATTTATTAATCACCTTTGTTTACATGATGTATGTGCATTGTCAAATGGTTAAGAATATCTATGAACATATACTACCTTGTAATCACCTTTAGATTATTCAATTTTGGGGGCATAATACAAAAAATACCCATTACGTTTGACAGAATTGTCACTTTGGCTCCTATTCTTTTTTTGAAGCAATTTAGCCCTCTATGTTTTATTTTGGGTTAAAATAACCTCTCTGTGAATGAAAAACTGCTAATCAATTGTCGGTAAACAACTTGAAACGACTTGGCAGAGTGACATGTTAAAAGAAAAAATATTTTTATATTTTATACAATTTTATAAAATTATTTTTTATTGAGGTGTCATTCTGTAAAGTGAGCATATTTGCCTATACGATACTACTATCGCGATGTGCACTGTCATGTAGGTTTTTTATGTCATTTCAAGCCATCTACCACTAGTTGACTAACAATTTTCATCCGCAAAGGGATCATTTTTACTCAAAATAAAACGTTGAGAGTTAAATTGCTTCAAGAAAAACCAGAATAACAATTCAATCAAACATTACAGACTTTTTTAGCATTACGCCAAAATATGTATTAATAATAGTTTAAATGATAGCTTTTAAAATTGTCATTTTAACGGAAAATAAAAACGTTCCAGATTTTTACAATTGAATGGAGTTTTAAATTACATAAAACAAAGTTATTTGTTAAATATTATCATGTGAAGTGAAATTTGAAAACGCCTAATACTTGAGGCCAAATAGCTTAAATATGATACCATGTACGACAAAAGACAATAATTTGAATATATGATGAGCCTCAATTTCATACATGTAAATCATTCCTTTTTTGCACTTGTTTTTTATTGCTTTCATAGTGTTTTGGACATGGTGTGTTGGGTGTCCGTCGGGGTGGCCGAAGGAGAGAAAAATAGAACATAAGAATACAAGTCATTAGGTTAGTAAGAGCTCTTGAATAAAGTGGTAAGTGGTAATCAAAGGAGGAGACAAGCTTTGCATTTAGGTTGGGTCTGTTTGCTTATAAGCTTTCATTTAAAACTTTTGCCTTTGCGAGCAAGCATTTGGCCAACCACAAGTATTTGGCCGTGGCCAAGTTGTTTATTTTTATATTTAAATAAGGTTCTAAGTAAAATTAGAGTTAAATTTAGAATTTATCAACAAAAATTTTGAATTGGCCTATTGTAGATTCTTTCTTAGCTAAATAATAGTTGCACATCCATCAATTGTATGTTTCTCTCAAAATAAAAGTGTATCAAGAAATGATTAGATTTGGTCAAGTTAAAAACAAGTAAGATGTTATGAATATTTATCTATGTGGATGTCTATAATGATAAGGATTTTATTAAGGAGATTTGATTTACTTTATCATTAGAAATATTATCTTCATTAATTAGAGTTTAATGTATTATGTACTTATTATGCCTATAAATAGATGATCTATTGAAGGCATTGTATACACTTGAGTATTGAGAATAATATAAATCTCACTGTTCCTCTCATCTCTTTGTTCTTCCATTCTTGTTCTTCGTTCTTATTATTGTTCTTTATTTTATTCACAACACATTATCAGCACGAGACTCAATCAACTGGGATCTTCATCGTTCGAATCCAAAAGAAGTTACTGAAAAGAATGAATTCGATTATAGAATGAAACTAAAGATAAGTTTTTTTCCTCTCATTTTTTAGCTATTGATTGTCTCTCTTTTTATATTATATTTTTTATTTTATTTTTTTGAAAAGAATGGAAGCATGCTTAATCGCATCAAATCCAATCTCGCTCAAAGAATTGATCTCTCAAGCGACCCAAATCCATATCAAGGGGATCATGGGGGAGAAGATGATTATCTTGAGTATATTTACAGATAAATATATTTTTTTATGGATTCATGATATATAATATGGTGAATGTTTTTCTTATTTAACCATATTTTAAGTTTTACATGATATGCTTAAATGGCTTGGAAAGAGACGTGACGTAAAGAAATTATGAGAAGTTGTTTCGGTCATTTGTTACATCTCTATTGTCCTCGAGAGGAAAATTATTATCGGTAAACTTTATTTTTCTCTCTTTAAATTATGATTTCAATGTGCGATAAATCATGATGAATTTCAATATATAAAAAGATTGTTATAAAGTCTATATTTGCTTGAAAGCAACATTTCTTTTTCGTCTAAAAACTCGACCATAGAATTCTCTCAATTTCAAGTTACGAAAATTCGTCTTGATCCAAAAAGTTTTATGGGAGGCATTCGCTGAAGTGAATGCAAAACATGATGTTTATTACATGCGATTATCAATGATGGGGCATTCCCTGAAGTGAATGCAAACATGATGTTTATTCCATGCGATTATTGGAACTGTTTTATTCCCTGAAGTGAATGCAAACATGGTAAATCATTATTCAATTAGAGACATAATTTCGATATAATCTAAGTATATTAGCTGGACATCCCGTCCTGCGAGGCTACTGGTCTCAAAGGAGGTTTTTAAAGGACATTGTGGACTAGTTTAACAATGCTGCGTACGAGGATTAAATCTTTGTTCTCTATGATCAAGATATGTTAATAAAAACATACTCCATTTTTCATGAAAAATAATATTGTTCTTAGACACAATATCATGAAAAAGGTTTCAAAGGCCCACTGGCTCTACTCCATTTCCTGAAGTGAATGTGAGATTATATTATAGAAAGAATAAAAGCCACATTAGAAGTTGTAGTCATGGTCGAGGCATGGACATAGACATTATGGTCATTTTATGAATACTTCAACGCGATAAAGATCATTCTAAGAAAGTGATTTTTTATTATTAATGTGATGTTATAATCCATTGGTCTCGTACTTATCGTATGTTACAAAAATCAACAATGATTGAATGATAAAGGAAAAAAATAAAAGTAAATTTTGTTTGCGAAAAATGACAAAGATGATATTGGTCCAACTTATTTGGACATTGTTAGTCAAACTCATTTGGACGTTGTTGATTTTCTTATAACTCTCGAATAGAATAAATCATCTTCTAAATATTCTCATAACTTTGAAGAGAATTAATTATCTTTTTATTTATTTTGCTTTATGTTTATTTACTTTATACATTAATTATTTACATTTTATATTTATATTCATGTTAATATTTATATTTATAGATTATCATATTTATTTATTTTATTTAACATGATTACTTATCAAATACAATTTATGGTGACGATTTATGCTTAACAAAAGCATAAGATATATTTTTCCATTTAAAGGCAAGGGAAAAATGTGAATACTATATCTCAAAGTACTAAAAGTATTGATGCTCCAGAAGAACTGTAACCCCCTCGTCCCGGTCTGGTCGGGTGACCGGTTCGAGTGGGCCACACGGGAAAAACCGAAGTGAAACCCGTTAAGGCTTCCCCTCGGTTAACGACCCAGAAAATTTCTTTTAACATTAGTCTTATCTAGATGCATTTATAGTTCCTATGTGAAGCACAGCAGCGGAAGAAACAAACAACGCAACATTCACCGACCAAACAACATAAACAGTCCATTTTACTTCATTTCAGCAGGTCGTTTCGAAACACCTATAGGGTGTTCCGAAACGCCCTGACCTGGTCAACGGGCCTGGGTCAACCACAAGGTGACCGTTCCGAAACAGGGGTGACCCGTATCGGAACGACCTTGACGGTCAATATCTCGTGGTCAACGAGATTTGACCGTTTCGGAACTTCAAAGGCCCGTTTCGGAACGGCTTCATCTCGCCAATTTCTCAAAATTCCAGTAGCAAAAACGTTCCGAAACGACCCTCATCCGTTTCGAAACGGCAGGCCATTTACACAGGGGCCGTTTCGGAACGCGGGGACCCGTTCCGAAACACCCCCTGTCTGCAGACTTTTCTGGGCTGTTTTGAGGCACAAGGTTGCCCCAAAACATCCCCAAGACACCATACAACAGCCAAGCATTTAAACACAAGATACATCAACATTACTACCATGCTTTAACACAACTTTAACATGGCTAATAACATGGCAACGATCCACAACATGCTTTCATTCAAACAACATTCAAACACATGCAAAAATTCTTAAGGCATAGGCTAACATTCAAGGTAAGCAATTAGACATGGGTTACAACTTAGACATGGCATCACAAGCCACACAAAAGCGACATAACATGGAGTCTAAGCATGCTCCTAACAACCGACAACAAATCACCAAAACCTTACACATCTCATTGCTTAAACTATTACATGTTTTAACATTAAAACCATACTTGATGAACACAGTCCAAAATCACACTTGGAGGCCCTCCACTTGCCTGAGCAACCCACGAACTAGGGATCTGCAATGTTGAACAAAGAGAGCGTAAGCAATAATGCTTAGTGAGGGTAAGCTCTAAAAACAAACCTCAACATTGCAGGGTCCGAGCACGATCTAGCCGAGCAACTTACATTACCAAGAGTCCACAAGATATAGATGCATGAGCAATATATCACATATATGCCATAATCATGAGCTCAACACTACCATACATGTAATCACATTTAAACATCCAAACAGCTCCTATATCACAACACATTTGATACACATATCAATCCACATTGGCACCTAGTTATGACTCAAATACGCGGATAGACACGTTGGAAACTCTTATCCAACAACCACATTACCTCGGTGGGATTCCACTCATCACCGGTCTCGCGGAGGGGATTCCACTCATCCTCACGCCCCGTCGATGGGATTCCACTCATCACCGACTATATTTAAATACCATTTCCGGGCGTACCCGTACTCCTCCTTGGTGACTCAACGCCACCAAGGCCACACGCGACTTTTGACTCA